>OV121083.1:52920557-54416505 GCA_921293015.1 Phorcus lineatus | reverse complement strand
CATATCCACAATGCCTTTGCGGGCTTTCTCCCTGCAATAATACTAGCGGCCGCGATATAAGTGAAATACTCTTGAAAGCGGCGGTAAACCCCATATCACTTCAACTCACCTTAATCTTTTCAGCTTTGAGTTGCCTTATCTCTTTATCAAACACTTTGTTTTGCCCCTGTATCCAACGGGGTCGTACCTGGAAAGCAACATTTGTTATAACAGTAAAAACACTTTGAAGTTTCACCGAAGGCAACTTATGTTGTTTTAATGGATTAAAACGTTGGGTTATACAGAAATGTGAAGTACCGAACGAAATCAGGATTTAGTAATTAGGTCGAGAACAGTGAACTTTCGCTCACTACTGACTGATGGCAAGGACGTGGAGGAAGATATCTTTGTCTTGATGGTTACATGTTCAGACGACGCTCAAAACGTGATGCTGCATCATGGACGTCATGGAAGTGTATCGATAAGAATTGCACTTCAAGCGTTTCGACAGTTGATGACATCCTCACCAAACGTCCTTCCCAGCACAAACACGCTCCAGTTCATAACCGGTATAATCCCCTGGTCTGTTGGTTTAAACATCACAAATGTTGCTTTCCAGGTAGTGAACCTATCCAACACCTTACTTTAACTCTTTTCAATGTCTATATTCATAGCTCGTAACTCTGGTTAGTAGTTTTGAATAAACACGTGGACAACGTCAGGCGTATCGCATTGACCTGTATCATATCAACGTGACCCAAATTCAAAGACATGCTTTTGACAATGGTCAAATCGATACGGAACTACATAAACAACATGACATCTGACATGACATATCAGGACACATTTCTCGTATCGCTACATGTATGTGAAAGACGATTGCAATCACAACCTTCTATCGGCTGAAAATTTTACGCCTGAATCGATCCACATCCTCCGCGAGTCATTTGGTACTCATTCAGGTACTTATCAGAATTTCTGACGAAAGGCTGAAAGATCTATTGATATCATTTGTATCATTAGGTCTTCAAACGATTGCCATTAGATAGTACGTCCTCCAGAACATCAAAATAACGACTGAACCACGAGACCTACAGAAACCTACAGAAATGTTCTTAATTTCGCGTCACAATGTCACTATTCTTTGAAACTGATCGCCTGTTTCAGGGAAATTTCAAAAACTTCCCATTAAAACATCTTTTTCATAACATGAAATGGTCATTATAGAAAGTCGTCATTGCCGTAAATACAAACTTAGTTATTGTTTGTAACAGTGCAATAATGTTCAAAGTCATATAGTTTACACGCTTTAATGTAGGAATGACTATGCCTTATTTTTCTGTTCTCCGATTTGCAGCTGATGATTGTCCTGAAGGTTTCTACGGGCCCAGATGTTGGCGTCGATGCAAAGAACATTCCCATTGTCTGTATAATGACTGCGTTCTGCTACCCAGTGGCAGAGCTCTCAACTGCTCGCAGGGCTGCAAATCCGGATGGCGAGGCCTCTCGTGTAACACGAACTGCAAACATCCTTGCATTAAGTGTGATAGGTACACTGGTGAATGTGTGGGGGCGTGTCGAGATGGTTACTATGGCGACAGGTGTTACAAGTACTGTCCACAACATTGTTTGAACTGTGAAAAGGTTTCCGGTTCCTGTTCGAACTGTGCTCGTGGCTTCTACGGAGAAGATTGTTCGCTTATTTGTCCAACAGAGTGTGAAGAATGTGATATAAAGTCAGGAGAATGTCTTAACAGAACGAATGATGATCAATCGACTACCAAAGCAGCTGCTTATAACAGAGAAGTTGAACCTCGTAAAATCAAACTCAGTGATGGTGTTGACAGAAGTGAGTTCGACTCACATACTGGTACGTCTTGTAGCATGGCACGTGCAATTTCCCTCAAGTCGTGGGGTGCTTCTTTAGATCATAATTGGGTTTACAGAAGTGTATGGCACATTTTTCTTCCATGTATGATTTACGTGTGCGCAGCAAAAAATAACGATGCGGCATACCCGTAGAGTTCCGATTTTAAAATGCAGGAAGGTTCGCCTGAACGTGGCGTCACCCGCCGAGAGAATTAGATAGCCGAAACCAAGGCTGTTGCTTAGAAGTCAGTTCATGGAGTATAACGGTGCCGGCTCAAGCGTGCTTTGGGGGGATTTAGATCTAGCTAATAATGCCGTTGGGTCGGGACGTTGTCGTGGTACCCAAAACCATCTTTTGAACCAGCGGACTTTTCTAATATATTTTAATCATCGTAAAGAAGAATAAATTGTCTATAATTCCATATTAAATACATGTACGCGCACTCAGTAGTAAAGGTTTTTTTGAATTGAAATGAAATACAATATTTAGAAGCTTGTAGAAATCTATGAAGGCAGTCTATAGATTATAATAGAAATCTTGCAGGAGGGATAAAAACTTCTTTCTAAGTATAATAAGGGTTGTTTATTTCTATACGAGATTGGCCAACTAATTTTGCTAAATAAATTGCTAAAACGGTTGCGTCTCGCGGCGCTGGAAAATTCAACCACAGGGGATAATTAAGCAAGGTAGCAAGACCAGTGCTGGAAAATTCAGCCAAATGCGCAAACTAATTTTCAGCAACTTAAGGGTTAAAGGTAATTATGGATCATCCTTGGCATTTATTTTGCCTATACCATTGGTATTTGAGCTGAGGTTACATTTAGTGTGTGTTGTTGCTGACAAATGCGTCAAAAAATGTTAATGATGTCATTATATATTTAGCAGTACTGAATGACACAATTACTCACTTCATATTTTGAAATGGTAAGTAGGTGACCATAAACGGTATGTAAGTTAACATACAGCTGCATACCGAAAGTTTGTTCACTTACCACTGAAACGTAGTGCAAATATCATGTAATTTGGGTTTCGTTTCAACGTCAATATAAGTATAACTTCAGCAAAACTGGCAATGGATCACCCACCACTGTCTATGTGTGAAATAGCCATTCTTGAACTCTTTTTGGGATCGTCTGGTCTCTTGTGCAAAAATTCGAATTTTGGCATATTGATAAAGACAGATGGGGTCACATTTTCGGAATTTCGATTTCGTTAAATGTCAATTAAAATGTTCCATATCGACTATTTGGGATTAAAACCTACATAATCACATTGACTTTATGCAAAGGTTCCAACGTGACGTATGTTCAAAGAAGATTATAACTTGTAAAGGATTTTATGGAGAAACATGAAAATTAGTGTTTTCAGAATTTTGACCCCTCGTCACTTCATTGACCTGCCAAAACTGTTACGGGTAATTGTGGGGAACAATAAACAGTTGTCTTAAAGAAGAATGGATCTGCATATGTGTATTGAAAATTCAATATCATACGTTAGTTTTTCGCAAGTCTACGATACCTCAAAGTCATCTCCAATTACATGATATTTGCACTAGTAAATACAGGTATGTGAACAAACTTTTGGCATGCAGCTGTATGTACGTTTTTACATGATCCCTTAAAACGTCGAAGGTGCTTGATCTGAAGGCTCTTTTAAGATTTGACGAGATTCTTTGTTGATTGTAGAAACCAGTGTCAAATGGAGTCCCATCACCAGAAGCAAGGACAAGAAGCCATTTGTCATAACCGGCATCATTAGTGGCCTCCTCGTCATCTCAGTTATATTCACCTTCACTTTACGATGTCTCTTCTATAAAAGGTACTTACAACGTCCATAAATCAATTTTGATGGTTACAGATACAAAGAGGTTTTTTTGCCCATCAGACCTCAAAGGTCAGATAGGCTTGCGACATGGCCCGTCTCGCGTCCGTCGCCAAAACCGTACCCAATTTGTCCGTTTTCGCTCTGACATAAACGATTGGTATAGGAGGCTTTAACTTTAATGGTGACACGTACATTAAAGACATGAAAACTCATGTTTGTAACTTGTGTTGACCCCCCTTCATATATGGTCATGGCAGGATATCCTCCCTCAAATCTTTTCCGAAATTTTCAAGAAACCAAAAATACTAGGAATCTACAAATTTTGAATTGACCATTTTGTAGAATGAATATCTGTTAATTTGCTTTTGCTACCCCAGCCCTATGGCTTCCGTTGTCGTAGTAAGCTCAAATTTTCAGAATAATGTATTTGTTTCTTGAAGATGAAAGTTTGTAAATTTGTTCTTGAAACCCTTTCGAATATGGGCGTGGTAAGTTACCATCTTCGTGTCTTTTTCGTCTTTCTTTCGGGCACCAATCATGTTGAGATTGAAACGTTTAGAGAATATAATCTATCTAGGAATGAAACCAAGAAATTTACATTTTTAAAAGCTTTGCAAACTGATAATTCAAACACATTTATGGGGAAATGATGATTTTAACATAGCACTTGGCAGACACAGTTACAAGGCATATTGAAAACTTGCAATTGATTTCAAAAGATACTGTCAGGTATTAAGATGATGTTTACTTAGGAAGGGTGGGCAACAAGTGTCAGAAGAAGGAGTAGGATTTTGGTGAGATAAGACATTTGGCAGATTTAAATCACGTTTAGTTGTATATAATGCATTTAGTGCTTGTGGAGAGTATTTCCATAAAACAGAGATATGCGAGTGTGCAAATGTATCAAAATATAGTCACTCTCTTACTGCTTTTTGTTGAAGAAACATTTTTCTAATTGAGTTAAGGAATATGATGTGGTGTTTGTCCAATTTTGTGTTAAGAGATCGTGTCTGATACACTGAAGCTTGACAATTTCAGTGTATATCACAAGGGGGAATAACGGCATCTTATTCTTGAACATCAATAATAGAAGCGCTGTAGAGCTTTTGCTTTATTTCTTAATACTTTTATATGCATAGTTTTTGGAAGCACTTCCTTTTTGCGTAACATATTGTATCGTTGTTATCGGGGAGTAATTTCGTTCTTATGTAACTGTTGATGGATGAGTGATTCCTCTTCCGAATATTCTAATATATGTAAAGCTATCGAATGTAAAATATAATTAGATATAGAACAAAACTTTATATAGTATTTAAAAGAATCTAAAAATATAAAATGAGGCGATAACCAGTATGTGAAAATACATTTGACCATCTGTATTGATTTTTGTTTACAGGAAGGGGCGAAATTCAGGACTGGATGAACCATACTCGAAGACTGCGTCGCACTTAATACAAGAAGTATTTGGATATCAGGATACAAAATATGTAAAACTTGGAGAAGAATGCGTGTCTCCATCGACTGATCACGTCTATTCAAATATAGAGTCGCCCTCAGAGCCTGCGTAGCATGATCTAGGCAACCCCATGGCCTGGTCAACGAATCCCTCTATATTATACCCGGCCATCAGGCCTCGCCTCATTAATATTTGAGAATCTACGCAGAGAATAATTTTAAAATGTCAATGATTTCCCATTATCAGTATCGCACTTGAAAAGCTTATACAGTACTCAAATTATGTTTAGTCACGTTGTGAAGAAGTTTTGAGATATATAGCAGGGGTTTATATAAGGGTTACACTTTCGTCCCCCTGAGAATAGTAAAATATGGGTAGGGATTGGCCAATATAACCGAAAGCAATCAAATGAATAAGATGATCAATGATGAATTTTTCCACTACAATCCCTAAAATCACTGATATAATTAGAAATATAACGAGATACGAATTTGGCAGAGACCCATCAGTCTCACTAAATAGATTGACGTAAAACATAAGAGTCAAAATTATTTATGTCGACAGAACTGATGAAGCGTCAAGAAATTGAATCTATAATTGATTTTCAAAAGGAGGGGGGGAGGGGGGGTCCGCCACTGTCAACCGTTGCAGAATACAACATTATATTGTAAAAGCTCAATTTGGGATGGTCAGTTTCTCAATGGTTCTAAGCTTGAACTAAAAGGCAAAATAGATAAGTATTTGAGTTTCAACTAACAAAACATTTCCATATTTGGTTCTGGTACTTTTGCAACGCGATCACTTCTTGTCCGACGCGACGTTTTGACTGGCGGCATCAGTATGATCTGTAGAACTTGGACATCTGGCATAAAGGGGCGGTTTGAATGGCCGTCCTCGGACTGTCAGTGGTGTTCTCGTTCTATCTCTACGATGTTCCCCGCCTCTCTCCTCAATTCATACGAATGTTTTGCCATGGAAGTTAGAGGTTCCGACGGTATCTCCTAGAAGTAAATTGAACGCAAGACGCAAAGAGTTTTTTTGTTACACTAGTCTAAAATTCGTACTTTTAGGACAATGGGTTTGGTTGGTTTGTAATCGGCTTTATAACAAGTCCAATGAGATAAAAGAAAAGACCCCCTGAAACTCAAACTCTTTATTCTCTGTTAAGCAAGCTGTGTTAGAAAAGATAAACGTATGAACGTTTCACGATATATAAAAGTTAGCAGCTGCATGTCAATATAAAAGTTCATTTTACATATAGCATTAAAAACATTAAATTTAGATTTGCTTTTCAGATCATTTCTGCTGGTGCTGGTCAGTATCTTTTTTTAAGTGGACACGTTTTGAGATTTCAAGTATTTATCGTTTACATATTCTTGACTAAGGTGGAGAAAGGTATCACATTTAAACAGGTAGCGAAACTCGTCTCCAACCGCATTGCTCAACCATGGACATGTCTCAATTGGTAAATGATGGTTAGTTGCTCTGAATTTTAAGATCGCTTAATAACTTTCTTTTTGGGAGGAGGAGATATTTTTCTAATCTAGTTTTTTTATGTATTTATACATATTATTTGGGAATGGATTTTAAGGGGATATTTTCCTACAATTTCTAAATTATCCTGGCCCCACATCTCTGAACCATACAAGAGATTCGGAACAACCATAACAAAATTGAATTGAGGTTTCTTGATTTTTGACAATGCAAGACTTTGACAGCACTTTTTGCGAGTACTTTATTTTTGGAACCATTTCAATGGAATTTAATATCCTGGCAATCATTTGTTTCTTCAGTATTTCTTGAATCGTTGCAATACGTAAAGTGAAGTTCTGAGGATTCCGCAGGGCCGCTACAGAAAATCACTTCTTTCGATTTAGACAGTTTAGTTTAGTGTCCAACTTTACAGTAATAGGAAACGACATTTTGACAAGATTTTCTATAGCTTTTGCGTTTTCATTGAACAAAACAGCATCCTCTGCATAAAGCAGTATAATAAACTGTTTAAAATATCAATATTTTACTTTTGTAATTCATATTTAAAGCCCCTACAACAACTATCAAGAATTTTATTCTTCAAAATCGTTTAAATTTATTGAAAACAGAAGAGAAGAGAAGATTGTTGCCTTGTCGCAAACCTTTGTAATACTAAAATTCACTGAATACGAAATAATTCTAGGATTAGATTCTAGATTTTTACTCAACATCACTTTAAAGAAATCACCTTTCAAATTTTCATCTTCAATTGTTTAGGCAATAAGCCGTTTTTTATGTTATATACTATTGTTTTTTGGATAAATATATATTTTCTTATATGGAATAGTGCATAATGGTGTCTCACTCGCTGTTTTTATGGCCGGGAGCCTTTTTTTATTATATGCGGTGATTTTATGTGTGTAAAATGTTTTACCAAACTATAAATGTGTAACTTGCACAGGGAATAACCTGAAAAAAGAACTTTACATCTTCTTTCTTTTTTTCTCCTTTCCCCAGTCACATAACCGTATTGAGTCAAATTAAAAATGAGTAAGTATCAAGTCAAAACGTTTGCCACAGTTTTCAGTTAAACTTTCATCACCTAGAATAGCATTTTGAAAATAAATAAATATATAGTGTTTGCTGTTCGGGCTCAGTATGATGAATTGATATCATTATGTGTCGCTGTTCAGTGAATTAGATCACTAAGTTATAAGTATTTCTTCAGCGTCAGAATGAAAAGAGGACCCTGGTGTCACGAGGATAATGGTGTCATGAGTCATGTCATGCTCACTATGTCTCATAGGAGGTATTTCGTCCTGAAAGTGAGTTATTATGTAATAAAAATTAAAATCTTAATAAGGAAAAATAATTAATCTTTTGTTTTTGGCATTACAACCGCATCTTGCCTTGTCCTTGTCATGGTAAAATTCATGATCAGAATCGCTTGCTTATTTGACGATTAATGCATCGGATACCATTTCAGTACAACTAGTCTCATAACACCAGTTCCGTCAGAACACCAGTTCGCTCAAGACATCTTCTCTTATGGTACCACTCAAATTGTGAAAAGTAACTTTTGGCTACGAGTAGCCTCATCATCCCAGTACCATTAAACCCCATTATCCACATGACGCCAGTAACCTCACGACACCAGTGCCATTAACAGTGCTTTCTGGACACCCCCAGTACTCATATCACCAACATCCCGATGACAACAGTTTCCTCAGTCGGTCTTATGCCTTCATAACCGTCAGGACCTTAGCCATTTTGTACTCTCAAAACATTTAACCGCTTGACACAAACCCTCACAGCCTGACACAAGTCATATAAATCTCATCAGAAGGGAATCATTGTTTCAGTGTAGGCCTTTACAATAACAAACTAATGAAAAACAGGCAAAGGAAAACGCGTCTATCTCTTAATACCTTTAGGCATTTTTGTAAGGCCATTATCGACGTCATGTCTCTTGATGAAACCGACAGTTGATGGAGTTATATATATACTCTAAAGGCTCTGACACTCATTAAATTTTTTTTTACATCATTTGTTTGTCCTTTACGAGTTTATATTATTTGTTGACCTCTTTTCATAGGCGTTTTCTGAGAAAATCGCGGCATCAAATTTATTACAATAGCTAGTAACTGCCAAGAATTCACTAAAGTATGACGAAATGTGACATTCAGACATATCTTCATTGAGAGAGGGAGAAATAGTTTCTGAGAAACAAGAAACAGGGCAGTCAACAGTTGAAATTTTAAACAGTGATTCCAGTAGAAAACGTTTTTGTGACTATTTTTAGACCAACCTTCAATCTGGAAGCAGATTTGAGTTAGATGCTTGCGCAAGCTGGGTCAGTGACAGAGAATGGTTTTGTAGTTGGCTGCGGATGTTGGAAAAATCCCACTTTACAGCTTTCAAACACCTGATCAGTTGTCATCGCATGTGCACTGTTCCCTTACCTCGTTTGTTTCAAAAGGATGTTGTCATTTAAATGGAAAAGTAGATTCCCATTCATGAAGAAAAATAAGAGCTTGTCATGGCTCCTTTATAATGTTTTCTCTTTGTTTGTTTGTTTTAACCCAATCTGTGTTTAACTATCGTTGAGGGACTGACTTCAGCAGAATGAACGGTGAATCAAGTTCGAAATCTTGGATTTTGCACGAGCGGCTCAGTTGTTTAGCTGTTCAAATAAAGTTGATTATCACGATATCAAGGTGTAAGGATATAAGGGTTTGGTTACATATTTATACCCCTTTTAGCCGACATGCACATGTTTGTCTACACTACACTAAATAACTTTTGGGACATGCCAGGTTCCAAAAAGATAAAAAATTCGGGAGATGAAATACTTCCCCGTCATGTCACTGTTTAAAACATGTTTCCTCGCCTGTAAAAATATATAACCCACATATCGGAGTAACGGACAACAGGCCCCGTCTCCCCAATTCACGTTTATCTTATGTTTGGCGAAGGTCTCATGGATAGGTATATATATATATATTTATTATAGAAATATTCTGAGGACAAAATGACTCAAAGGTAACATACACCTAGATGAAATATTTCAACACAGTTTCTTAAAACATCGTATCTGTGTTGTGCGATTGATTGGGTTTCCATGTATATCATGTGTTATCGTTTGGTAAAAATAATTAATTATTACCAAAACGGAATGGAACCAATGGCTTCGTAGCTATTTTCTTATATTGTTTTACCCATTAGGAGGCGCTGTGCGACTCACTACAGTCATAGAAAAAGCATGTGTTAATTAAAAGTGACACAGAGTACGTTTCATGAATGCTTTATATAAGTAGAAATAAGATCAAAAATACATTATGACCTTAATTGAGCCAAAATGGCGATTCTAAAATTGCAGCAATATATCACGAATGTTAGAATTATGTTTGTTGTTTCAATTGTAAATAAAAAATTGTGTAAAAGTGTTAAGAGTCGAAATTTTGCGTCACATTTACTGGTATATTATTTTAGTGACATACTGAGCAATATCGTTCTGATGTTCAACGTTGTGTTTGCTGTATTTAAGTTTCCGAAGTGAGTCATTGTCCCGTTTTTCCGGTTGTTTTTTGTCAAAAGTACAGCAATTCTTGATTAGAAAATAACTTTCAATTGAACTTTCAACTTCAATAAAATTCACAAAACTAAATATATTGAATCAGGTGCTTCCTGGCTAAACCCGTTGTTAATGATGAACATCTAGGCAAGTGCATACCATTAAATTGACAATATGAGTTAGTATGAAAAATAAATACCCAAATAAAACAAAGTGTAAAAGTCACTATATACGCCCACACAGTTTTGCAATAGAATTTGTTATAGATTACATTCATTTCATTATCACATCTTATTTTTGTCCTTTGTTTTGCCCGTGAATTAAAATGTTTGTGTTTATAGTTGTCTTCCCCTCGTGTTCGTCGTGCGTTTACCCGAAGATACCTCAAATATCTTATTTTTGCCTTTTTTTTAAATACAAACGTCATTTAATTTAGTGATAATTTTTCTAACGCACTTTAAAGGTAAGGTGAAGTATAATGAGTTGCAGCCAACATCGATACTAACACTTAATATACAAGATTCTTTATTTCTAATAAATTCTAGTTAAACAAGAAAAGCCAATAAAAAGGCAAACTTTGGGGAAATCAGGGCGGAATTATTGGATTGAAGAGGGGTAGGGAGGGGTAGATTAGAAATAGTAATTTGAAACAGAGCAGTGTGAAGGCTTCAATATTGTGTATGGTATTCCGACCATTATATTTGCCAAATACATTTTCACCATAGATAGGCGACGATGAAGTCTATACAAAATGGATTATCAAATAGGTGTGCAGTTATGGCACATATGGTGTGTAGATGGTAAAGAGAACCAAGACTGTATCAAAGGTTCCAAGTTTATTTCAACAAATTCCCATTGCTTTGCATTCAACTTAAAGTGTTAAAAACAGAAGTTGGATTGGTTATATATCTATTCTTACCACGACATTGTGGGCATCTTCGATTTTCTAAGACGTACATTTTGTAGTCGGATCCTACTGTGCAAGCATCCAGTAAACATTGTAATCACGGCTGTCATGTTCAAATGCTGAAAACTGTAAATCTGCGATGTTTCTAAAAGTAAAGTGTGTAATGAATAGATAAGTTTTTAACTATGTGCTTATATTATCTTGCGGAATTTCGAATTACAATCGGCTTACTGGAAGAAAGAATATTCATATTGGCAAGTGAAATTTTTCAAATACACCAATTCATGAAACTAAGTGAATATTTTTCAATATAATTTGAATAAATATTTTGCAAGTTATTGCAAACATGTTATCTTTATTGATTCCTTAGGAAAAATGAAAAAAGAAGAAAATCAATAGTTGCTAGTTGATAAGTTGAGTTTCTTAATGATTTGACAAAAGTAAGTTGAAACGTCAGACAAACTATCAAGCATAGATAATCATATGCCTACAAAGTATAATAAAAAATATTTTCTGAAGTTTATCAAGAAATTATAATAAATTTACTTTTATTCATTTCAGAAATAATAATATTTTTGACAGTTAAAATTTAAATAAAATTAAGTTGAATGTAAAAATTGTTATAAATCGAGTTTGTGCTTAAGTCATTTTATAGATAAACCTAGTTCTATAGGGATAAACACTACCATCGAATGATTTTAACATTTAACAGTGCGTATCTCATCTGAATCGACTAAAGAATTTTCAAAAAAGGAGATATTAATCTCAGGATTTCGACCGCCCAATATGACTTCGCAAGGCAGATTATGAATGAGGAGTTCAATACCACATATTTGATGACGGATCTACATCTGTTCGGAGAGAATGGTATACAGTCAATTATTCAAAATAATACAAAAACAAAAATACAAATATAATTAAGATTAGAGCTGGCACTGTTATCGTTGATGCCAGGACACAAAAGCACTTTATGTTCGGCCCGTCGTTGAAACATTCACTCCTGAAAGTAAAGATATGATTACCAAGGCTGGAAAGTGACCAACACGAATGTGTTTTCTCCTGAAAGCTTATAACCTTCTTTCTCTAAATGATGATACAGAAACTGCTGTACTCGTTTCGTAAAACACACACGACTGATTTGCTAGGATGGTAATATCTTGACATAACACTATAGTTAGCACTTTAGTTTATTGCTTCAGGGTTAACTTGTAGCTTGTGTCAATAGGCGCTCCAAATACGATACGCTTCCAAAGGAGTTGTAAACTTGTAGTATAGCCAGCTCAGTATGATGGTTGAGAAACGGCAATCTATTGTACTAATGATCCTTTATGATTTAGTAATAGAATACTGTACTTAAAATACAAATAATCATATACAAATATGTTATCAAAAAACCTTTGAAATTTTGAAAAATGATAACAAATTGAGTTTTTAGTAAATGTCTTCAAAACTCAATTTTTGGAAATATTACATATTTAAACTTAATCATACAGACACTTTACCTATTGCTTACATGTAGGTTTGGACGAAAATGGCGACCTTAAAGTTTGCTTTCCCTTATTGTGGAATTTTATTCATAGCGCATGCATTTCTTCTATTAAAAGCAAAATCACTCAAACATGAAATCTACGTTATCTCTATTCGTGAACGACCCACACAAAAACGTGCCCAAAGTTGATGAACGTGTATAGACGATTGAATAAGGGAGGATCACAAAGATAGACGTCGTGAAATTTTGCCGTTTTTGGTCATAATGTATCACAAAAATGTTTGAAACATGAAGTTTTCAAAAGCCTATAGCAAAAATTATATCAAATTTAAAGTTTTCAATTTTCAAAGAATGGTCCGGAAAAGAAACTGTCTTGGAATTTGGCTGTTTTGGGTAAAATGTCCTTACAATTGGCACCATAGGCCTAGAAGTGCTAAGATAGTCGTAAGTACAATACATTTGATATTGGCTAAGACTATCTTAGCGCTAAGAGAGCTAAGAGAGAAAAATCGAGGCCCTGGAGGTCATACCATATTTAAAGTTTGCAAGTGATATTGTCTTCGAGTAACGCTTCAGGAACAATTTCGGGTGGACGGGTGGACATTCTGGGCGGTTATATATTTTACCGGGGTTATAAAACTTCACTTAACACTTCAGAGACACAACGGGCAACTTTTCAATTTCATAAAAACTATTTGTTCGACCTGTTTAAACATAAACAAAGATTTGAACTAACAGTGTGCAATAGAATAACATTCAAGTAAATTCATCCAAATTTCTTTAACACGTTTTACAAATATTTTAAGGCCTCCAAATCTGCGGGAATGTTTTGACGTTGTGAATCAGACGGTTTTCTGACCATAAAGCAACATTTACCAAGGTTAACCTTGACTCCCTTCTGTATCATTGCAGTAAGAATACCTTAGGGACTTACGATCGCCAAAAGGAGGCTCTGAAAACCAGGATCCCGTTGCAAAAAAAACAGCCTTATCTCTCAAGGTTAACCGTATCCCCAAGATTCAACCTAAGTCCTTTACTAAGGTTACACTACCGTTGCACTAACGACCTTCTTAAGTTAGTTTAATCTTAATTTACGATCGATACACAAAGGATGTAGTAATAGTGATGGCAGCGTTTATTTTGTTACATCAAATAGAAAGAGGTTAAAGAAACTTGTAAACCTCCACTGACGTCACTCCATTGTTCTTGCGGGACACTATTTTACGTAATTTCCTTCAAACCTTATTCAATCACGCTACCCCGGGCAGTTATCTTAATAATGTCCCTCTGACCCGGGCAATTATCTTAATTATTTTCCAATGATATATGAGTGCAAACTAATCATTACTTTTGAAAAATAACATAAATGTGATTTCCCCATCTGCAAAAGTTTTTGGCAAAATGCCGACTCCAACCCGCAAAGGTCATACTCCCGAACGCTGAACCCGACGCACTGACTACTGAGCCAGTGTGACAGCGCTGACAAAGGTCTAAAGTTAGTTCCTTTTATAACAAAGGTCTGAGTTCGAGTGATTTGATAGTTTATATTATTATTATGTCTATTTTGAGGTAAACTAAGGCTAAGAATATTTTTTATCATTCTTAAACATTATTTGACGATCTAAGGATTTTTATTTGATTTTAAAGTGAATATCACGAGAATCAACATACCACTGCAGATAAATGCTGGCCGCACGTGCAACGCATACCAAGGCTAACGTGGCTGCTTTCGCGGGATGCATTTCGAACCGAAAACACATTGGATCGACTCTCAAGGAATTTCATTACAGTGTTTACCACTTAATATTTTAGCAGACAATGTTTTCCCGCTGTTTCTTCCGGTTTATAAGTTGGGTAAAACATGACCCGTGGGCATTATTAAAAAGTATGCCCTCCTCTCTCGGGAAATGCCCGTCGACTGTTTTCAGAACTATTCACAACACAGCCAAGTGCTATTTTTTTTTTTTTGACAACATACACTGCCTATGGAGCCTAATGAATTTGCAAGCTATTTGTGACAGTTCCCTTACGTTAGTCCATTACTATACCCTAGCTTTCAATAATTTGCAAAACGTGTACTATAAATTTTAAACAATGTGCCGAAACGACACTTCATTATTTACATTACATATTTACTCTATATCACTCTCTGTTTCATTAAACATCATACTATTTCATGTTACAAAATAAACTCCGACGCCATTATGACTGCAGCCTTAGTGATGATAAGGTTTGGAGCGACCAACCTTATTTATATATACATGTAGATAGTAAATTAAGGTTAACCTTACCTATGGTTGTTTTGTGCAACGGTATAGTGTAACCTTAGTAAAGGATTTAGGCTTAATCTTAGGATTAAAGTTAACCTCAAGGGATGAGGTTGTTGGGGGCAACGGAACACTGGTTTCCAACCTTTTCTGAAAACCAATAATCTGTAACACCGCTCACCTGTACATCCGCTGCATTGAAGATCTTGAGAGTGTGGGTCGGGAATTAAACACGTACCGTTGTTTCGATCACATTGAGTACACTCCTTGCATGGGTTTCTGCAAGCCGCTCCCCAAAAACCGTCGACACACCCATGACTGCATGTGCAGTCTTGAAACATACATGTACTGTTGATACATTGTTTGCTGCACTCTTTGTCACAGCCCGTTCCTGGTGAGCACTTGCCGTCCTGACATCCATTTTTGCAAGCACCGGTGGTTCTATTACACGTGCGGCGATTGCCACGTACTGCACCACATCCAGCAGGACAGAGAAGAGAGCAGTTGTCAGCACGAAAACCGTCTCCACAAATTGTCAATCCCTACACTCACATGTTCTGATGTCACAGTCAAACAAGCAGTTCCCTAAGCAGTTTTGATAGCATGCCGGGCCACAGGTTCCACGGGGACATAACTTGCATCCAAGGGTTCCTTGATGGATAGAGTTTTAACATTATAATTTGTTTTCTAACGCTGTCACACTATTCCGGTGTCCCTCCATTATCCCTGAACTCATGAAAAATGAATGTTTACAAAATATCATTAATAACTGTATATATTTAAAGTACCTATTATGCACATTCCATTCATGTATCATTTTTCTTGATTCTTATCTTTAGTTGCCGACTGTGGCTGTTTTTGAATATGCCCGAATTATTTTCGATGCCCCATATACATGTACTAGCTTTTTATCATGTAGCATTTATATGTCAATACCTATGGTATTTATATTTACATGTACTTATAGAAGATTGATCTCTCCGTATAATGATCTATTGTAGGTTGGCGTTCCCAAATATTTAGGGAGATATGGCCGTTTTAGTGTTACCAAAGAAACACAACTGGTCGTGTTCTCTGGGACTAAGCTAAGAACTTACTTGGTGGCTTTCTTCGACGTGCGCACTCTAGAAGCCTGAAATCTAGAATAGTCCGGCGTCAAGCTGGGAAGCGACGCATGGCGACCGCTGAGGTAAAGGGACTTTGGGACGATTGATTTTGGATTGGTGGATTAATATTCCTTGTTTTCTCTGTACTGTTTTTGAGTGTGTGATCACTTCTTTTAAAAAATATTCAGTTTAACGTATGATCCCCATTCCTTTATTCAATATAAGCTCTGCTTAACTCTTTAGCATTCTATTTCATTTAGTTACTCAAGTAGTGATCTCATGTGATTATCTCAAGTACTGTGTACTTGTTGTTTATTCATCCCTTTTTATTTCCTATTCGTTCATTCACTTATTACTTATCTCTTATTTTTATTGGCTTGATTATCATATTGTTTTATCATTCTGCCAGTGTAGTTTAGATTTCGTTACACCGTAACAGACAGCAAATGTAATCGTTCACCACATGACATACTTGGACATCGGTTATCGAAAATCTATGGGCCATTATATAAAACAATTAAACATTTGGATAGTACGGACTTACCTAACTGTAGAGAGGCACAAACGATACACATGCGAGCAACGTATTGTGGATCCATCTTTCCCAAAGGACAACCACCTAATTCTCAACAAAAAAACCCAAAAGAGTTAACGACAGTTCACCCTTTCAAACTCAACCACCAAAATCTCATTAGTACGTGCGAACACATCGCGCTCATTAAAAATAAATTTGGAAATGGATCACACACAAAAAACACAAAACGCCAACACATTTCCAACACTCATCATACATAACACTCAACCGCACTTCATGAACAACCACAACGTCTTTATAAACAACCATTAACGAATCAAACGTACACATTTAAAGTATATAAATACATCACAAACAATCATTGCAACAAATCACCAATTCTCAGCACCGCCTTGTCATCATAATCACACACAAGCAACGAAATACAGATAATCACATAACATCAAACATATACTAACAACATGTCACACCCTACCATCGGTCAAATATAGATAACATCTTGCACAACCACTACACAGAGACAACCACCGATAAAGCACATCATGCAAACGTCAACGCATCATGGAAACTGTCACATATTATCACCAACAACACACGCATCAATTGCTATCAGGACCTCCATAGTTAAATCAAGGAAGTCCAAACCAACCAAACAAAACGTGTACATAATGCACAATCATGCCCCGGAGTCACCGAAACAACAACTTTACAAACCTAATCTTTTTCTTCTGAGCCGGTTCATTCTGTCTCAGGCTAAAACGTTTACACCCTCCCTGCACCTATAGGTTAGAACCCAACTAAACATTACGAGACCTATTTGATCAATGAACTCTATAAAAAAAGATGGTCAACGAAGAGCAGAGCGAGATATGCGTTCGACGATAGCAATATCAAGGAAGTCGATATCGTCTCTCTCATGTTTAGTCGTAACATAAACACCTGTCGCTGTCTGTACTAAATACTCCTACCTTCCTATCTATGACACCCGGAGTCTTCTTCAGTACATAGACGGGCGAGTCTCCACTTCAGAACCCTTACAGCATAAATGTTAACATTGACGGCAAGCTCACACAATTCGACTTTGTTAAACTCGGTTTCGACTCCATTAAAAAAAACGTGAAACACTTCACATGTTGGTTCAAGAAATTTGCCAGAATAAATGAAGTAAGATATTGTACACAATTTGCAGATTAGAGTTGCGACAATGAGTAGATGATTCTCACAGCTATTCTCGGGGCCCTGAGACATAATTAAGCATTTAAAAACGAATACCAACAGACTTGAGCGATGTGTTTGATTACAAAAAGAAAAGTCTTTTAGACAGTGTTTGATATTCTAATAAAATATATCTGGAAATTAGCGTACGGAAGAATCAACACGTCACCAAGAAAATTCTCTTGATACATGATTTGACCGTATTTTCTATCTAATCCACAAAAGCTACTAATCATATTAACCAACAAACACTAGATTTAACGTCAATACAATAAACAAAATAGGCACCAAACGTCTCCGAAAATACCTCATTACATTGATTCTCATTTCATGCTCTTAGTCAAGCCAGTGATTGAGGGTAGATTTTCATTGCGAAGACGTATAATAATTATAATCTATATCTATGCTTTTCTTTCCGTCTTTCTCTCACTTTCAAGCTAATCTATCTACTCTCTTTTGAATGCTTGCCTTCCACGTGATAAATATAAACTGCAATATCGTTTAAAACACGTTAAACCCAAACTCGTCTCACCTCATTGCGATCACGTTTATTCATTTTGCGTATTCTTCTCATTTCCGAAAATCGTCGATACCATGGCGTTCATAAGTCTCTAATATTAACCGTAATTGTAAATGAATTAACAGTTAAAAATATGTTGTTTATACGAGCTTACCACGACCGTTATCATAAATTTGAGACTTGGCTTACAGTAAATCAATATTATCTTGTGGAGTTATATACATGTATAGCTTTCCAGGAAAAGCCGTCTCCTCGAGATTCAGCTTTGTTGTTATGTTACGAACTGATTGCATGTAGTGACGTTATTTTTAGTCACTTCCGCATCTATTGAAACATACTTCGTCTACTCATACCTACTGGAGCGAGACACCCATCACAAACATAATCAAAACTAATAAGGTGCCAATCGTTTCATCTCACAGCAACGTTGACATTTACTTTAAATAGAGAAACAATGAAATGACATTTCTTTCAATAATCAGAAACTCACACGTCCACATTAGCCGCGAAATTGACGCTGACTTCTTGACCATTCAAACACGTATTTTATGGAAGCCAATAACATTACTAATATGAAAATAAGCGTTTATACTATGATGGATTTTTACGGGATGATCAAGAAGAAAATATCATGAAAGACCTCTAAAACAAACACACACACACAACACATTTATTACACAACACTATTAAAAGAATATAAACTTTCAAGCACCTCATCGATCTATAAATTAAGTGTTTGTCTAATCGTGTTTATACTAAAACAGTACCATTTACGATTTCAATATATAAATGAAACAAAATTGATTTATGACTTTGATATATTTATAAAACGTATTTAACAAAAGCCGTCAGCACAAGATCGATGTAATTTTAGGGGTTATTCAAGCGGTAGTTTTCCTGAAAAGCCTCCTCCTAGCTATTGTAGAAGATGTCAGTGACGTACTTTTTGGTTTCACCTCTGCTTTGCAAAACACTAAGTCAATGATAGTCCCTTCGTTATGTGGGTTGAGATATTTGGCAGAACCACCTTTTTCATGTTCAAGACTGTGAAACCTCACCGTTAAAAACTATTTGAAGAGAAAAATTGCAAAGTGTACCGGGTTATTTGAGGTATGTAAATTATGGTCATTGTATTTCAAATTGAACTATGTTACCTGGCACTGAGATAATTCAACTATGTCAAGTATGGGTAAATCACTGTCATGAGATAGCTGCAAGTTCACTCATAGATTTGGCCAACAAATTGGCTAAAATAATCACTTCGATGACACTAGAACTTTGAATGAGAGTGTTACGAATTCATACCCCGGTAAGGGCAATTTCAAAAACCAATTTTACCTAAATTACGATATGTAACAAAGATAAATTTAAATGAAAGTGATTTTGATGAATTATATATTGATCAAATTGTAGAATTTTTAAACTAAAATTTAGTCTTCTAAACATGAAACACTGCAAAAAAAGACTTTTCAAATGGCTGGTTAAATTTCTTTTCTTATATCAATTTTATATGTGATCAAATATCGTTATTTGTATTTATCAAATTTCAGTATTGCATAGATAAACTGATGAAATGAAAACATTAATATTAAGAAGACATGTGACATTTTAGATTGACTAAATCAGGACATGGACTTAATTTTTCAGTAATTGAATTAAATGATAATGGTTAAACAATTATAATAGTGATAATTATTATCATGATTGTTTGTCTGAGGAGACAGTCGTGCATGACGTATTATATGTATGTAAATAGATTTGGACAACCAAATGAAACTCAAACTCACCAGAAAATCCCGTCCATTTTGTGAGTTATTTTCACTCTGAGTTCCGGCCGACATGTTAGTCACATGATACAAGGGAACATTACCACAGCCACGTATCGACGCAAAAAGCCTAGACTGACGTTACCAGGGACCTAGTAAGGCGTCGCTGTTGACTAGCGCGGACTGGCCTTTGCTGAGCCACACCAGTCTAATATACCGTCATTAGATGTAAAGCCATTCATTAAGGTATGATTATTTATCAAACATTTTATTGATAAATAGAAATATATCGAAATAGGTAATTTTGTCTTATTTGAGTTTGAAATGTTGTCTTTTTAAAAAAGATTTCATGATAATCTATAAATAGATTCAGATTAGACACACTTCTCGGAAAATCATTTTCCTGAGGAGGGCTTCGTCTTTGTACCCACAATGCATTGCGGTCGGCCATATTGGAAGGCATTTTTTACCAAGCGTCATTGTTTACGATAGGAATTATTCAATGCTTTCGTGACATTTCCGATTCATTCAAAGGGAAAGTACACATAATCGGTTTTGGTAACGTTAAATAAATTTCGGAGTAACTAGATAAGTTAAACCGTTACAAAGGAAAAATAACCAGCTGTAATTAGAGGCCAGGATCGTTACCACTACCAGATCGATGTCGACTAGATCACCACATCTTCAATGGTTTCATATCCTAGGCTTGGTGATTGTTTTAAAACCCAGCCGATTCAAATCTTTTAAATGCTCAAAATGTATTAAACTGAAAGCTATGACCAGTTTGTTTGGACATAGCATCAATAGCGGAATTCTGTTCTTCAAAATATCAGTAGCCTATTTTCTGAGGGTTGATGTCTCTTCAAACTATTGAATTGTTTTACCTAATAAGCGATATGATGAAAACAGTTATATCAACATAGATTAAAAATTAGTCAAATAAGCATCCATATATATGATGCTTAAAAAACAAAATTCTGGATCCAAGAAATATTTTTACCAATAAAAAGCGTTCGAGATAAGTCATAAAACACGTCAAAACAAATATTTTTCAGAGCACCATTGTGAATTTTAGAAAAGAGTTATGCTTATAGTTTATATAATAAAATCTAAATTTATTTTGATGTCTTATCATTACCTCCAGCTACATATTTAATTATTTTCATTTATTACAAGTACAAATGCTATACCATGACACGCCCATTGATCTAAAAATACATATTTTGACCTTCAACTTGCAAATTGTTATAAAAGATGTAAAGTACATATTTGTACTGCACTACCACTTTACAGAAAAAGAAATTCAGACTTATTTTACAAAGATAATGACCATACAGCTGCATGCCAAAAGTTTGTTCACATACCTGAATATGCTAGTGCAAATATCATGTAATTTGAGATGTCTTTGAGGTATCGTAGCTTTGCGAAAAAGAAACGTATACTTTTGAATTTTCAATACACAAATGCAGATCCATTCTTCTTTAAGGCATATGTTTATTGTACCCAAAAATTCCCCGTAACAATTTTTGCAGGTCATTGAAGTGTCACTAGTCACGTTTCTTCCTTACCACAAAGTCCATTTGATCATGTTGATCTTAATCTCTGAGAGTCGATATGGAACATCTTATTTGACATTTAACGAAATCCAAATTTCGAAAATGTGACCCCTTCTGTCTATATCAATATGCCAAAATTCTAATTTTTGCACAAGAATTCAGACGATCCCAAAATGTGTTCAGGAATGGCTATTAGTAGGTGATTTATTGTCAGTTTTGCTGAAGCTATTCTATTGACGCTGAAACGAAACCCAAATTACATGATATTTGCACTCCGATTCAGTGTTAAGTGAACAATGTTTCGGTATGCAGCTGTAGCTACATATTTCGCTCATAATTGATACTTTTATTGACACATGTATGAAAACTAATGGACAAATTAAAATATGCATAAGGTACTTCTTTTAAAAGGGTCAACATTTCAAATTGTAAGTGGTAAGTAATGTCTTATTAATTTTCCAAACGGATTGACAAGAAGATATAACAATTCAGACATAAATTCTCAATATCACTTGATGAAAATGTTTGATGAGGTAAACTAATCGCAGAAAATATCAATCTCCTATTTTTTTCTCTAAAATAAGATACCTTTTTCAAGAAAGTTTTTATTGTAAAACCAAAAAGTGTCAGTAGTTATCGAATTTTCAATCTATCCACACACCAAATTTGACTTGGTTGGTTATCTAAAAACATGATTGAATACAATGCAATAGTTTCTCTGATTCATTAATCAACAACGAGCGTGGTCATGGTGGTTAGTGTTTACAAACACTGCCTTCAAAAATGGACGCCGCCAATGCATTGTGTGAAACTTTAGAAAAGCTCGAATCCCTCCATAATTTTCGCCTTGACCTTGTTATGTAACACTATTTTATGCAGCGAATATGCTGTATCATCGGTTGCCTATTACGGGATCCAGCGAGAAAAGGTTATAAATTAGAACAAGACTGTCTCAAAGGCAGTGCCTCGACTGGTGCACTAAATGCACTATATGTGCTTTAGATTTATGTGTCATTGTTAATTCTTATGTATTTTCAATGTAATGCTATGTATGTATGTTTGTCTGTCTGTTTGTCTGTCTGTGTGTCTGTGTGTATGTATGTATGTATGTATGTATGTATGTATGTATTTTCTTATAGAGGTGTGGGGTTGTGGATGTGGGTGTGCGGTTATGGAGGTATAAAGGTAGGGTATGAGTGCATGTATGTAGGCATGTATGAATGCGGGTACGTACGTTTGTAACTATTTATGTCTGTGAGTATACATTTGTAGGCATTGAATCGAATGTCATTGTATGGTGTGGTGTGATTAGGTTCGGTATGTTATGGTATGTGGTATTATACTGTATTATATGGTATGTTACTGTATCTGTATGGAATGGTATGCTTTTTAAATGTACAATTTACAAATATATTTTAATGACCAGATGATATATTTTAATATCATCAAATTCTAATTTGTCATATAGTGTCTGAATATGTGTTTTAGTATCTCGTACGCCAGATATTACTTTTTATTAAATTTTAATCGGTAATCTCTTGAAATTGTAAAATGTGGCACTTTATTAAATAATTTTCTTCTTCTTCTTCTTCTCTTCTTCTATAAATCAATAGGATGTGGATTTGTGTGCACAGCTGACGATAATGGATGTTTTACTTGCAGGGAGGCGGGGATGGGCGGGACAGCGATGTTGGGGACACTCAGTATGAATTGGCTGATTTTCATTACTCTTCTCACAGTGAAAGGTAACCCTTGAATTGTACCTATATTTGAACACCACGTACTGTCTGGGTATGGCCTGGCAACATGACAAGGTCAAGTAAGCGAAATATATAGTTATCCTGACGTTATGACGTTATGTGTAATTTTAATCTCCCATTACACTTCTGAATGTTAAACTTAGAACGGCATTAAACAAACGTAAGAATACAATGAAACAAGGAAAATTATTTAATTTTATAATCACATGGAAGGATTCATAACGAGATTAAGGAATATCTATGTTTGTGAAAGGCAAACTTAATCAAGTAGACAAACTAAATGTAGAGATGAATATTACCAAAAAAATTGTTCAATTATTAAGTTACATTTTCTTACATGTTCACTGATTTGAAGTCTTCAGTGTTATTTTCATTGTTGAAATGTAACTGGGTTTACCTTTTTGTAAAATAGTATTCTATTCTAAAAATATTTCCTGTTTACACGTAGTTTTGTTTTTGAACAGTTGGATAGTCAATGATGTGTGAGGTAGCTGGTTTAAGAGAGTTTTAGAAAAAATTGTGGGGTATAATCTTATTTCATAAGTGAATTGAATTTGTTTACATGTGGATCTTCAAAAAATAGGTAGGAAGTATCTTCCTGCGTTCATCTATAAGATCTATACACGATAAAACAATATGATACTCATCATAAATAACTTGATTTTTACAAAGTGTAAAGCTATGAGCCCTTCACAATCTGAGAATCGACCCCTATACTCCCTCAGATTGACATATAGGCGAGTTGTGGGCCCTTCACAATCTATGAAGCGGCCCCTATGCTCCCTCAGTTTGACATAAAGCCGATCTGTGAGCCCTTCACAATCTGAGAATCGACTGCTATACCCTCTCAGTTTAAATAAAGGTGAGCTGAGAGCCCTTCACAATCCGGGAATCGACCCCTATACCCCCTCAGTTTGACAAAAAAAACGAGCTATGAGCCCTTCACAATCTGTGAATCGATCTCTATACTCCGCGGCCGTCAGTTTGATATATAGGCGAAATGTGAGCCCTTCACAATCTGAGAATCGACTGCTATACACTCTCAGTTTAAATAAAGACGAGCTATGAGCCCTTCACAATCTGAGAATCGATCCCGATACTCCGTCAGATTGACATATAGGCGAACTGTGAGCCCTTCACAATCTGAGAATCGACTCCTATATACCCTCTCAGTTTAAATAAAGGTGAGCTATGAGCCCTTTTCAATCTAGGAGTCAACCCTTACACCCTCAAGTTTGACATTAAGACGAGCAGAGAGTCCTTCACAATCTGGGAATCGGCCCCCATACCCACTCATTTTGAGAAAGAGACAAGCTGATTGCTCATCACAATCTAGGAATTGCTAAATAGAAAGACCTTAATAAGCTAGATAATTCCCTTTTAATAATGATGAAAATACTATTAAATTCCCAGATTGTGATCATTCCCAGATTGTTCAGGCCGCACAATCTGCAGATCGTTTAAACAATCTAGGAATTCCTAGATTGTGAGCAAACAATCTGCAGATTGTTCGAACAATCTGCAGATTGTGATATACCCCAGATTGTTCGTAACACACATATTCTATTTGCTTCTATTATATTCAATCTATGATTACATGTTCTTTATTTTGTTAACCAGGTACGAAATTTTTACGGGGTATTCATAAGATAAGGCTCTAAAATGAGTGACGTTTTATACAAATGATAATATTTTCCTTTAGAAGAATTTTGAACATCAGAATACCATGTTTGTTTGAACTGGTCAATTAGTGAATTTTTGACATGATGTTTTAACCAATGGACGCTGTGAAAATTTTGGGATTGCCAAATATAAGAAAGTCCGACGTTTTGGAGAATATTCTTTACAATGTTTACTTGATCAAAGTAAGCTGGGGTGTCAGTGTGAGGTAGTCCTATTTTTAGGATAATAGTGCAGATATATGAATAAATCAACAATGTCTTAATGATACTAATTTTGATAGAATAAAACATGCAACATGATAAGACCCACAATAAAAGGGACCTCCTTCATGCCCAGTACAGTACTTGTCGTTGTGAAGCAAGTTTGTGTGAACTGTTCTCTTAGTCTTGTATTGTATTCAATGAATGATGTGAAATATGTTGCACATGAGTCATGATGTGTCAAGCCTTAGGAGGATCTATGTACAAAACGATTAATGGTTGTAGTTTCAATGGCCACCTCTCTGAGTTTTATCATGTAACGTGGGTTCTAACTATTTTTAGTCGAAAAGAATAGTTTGTATGTAATCGTTCCCGTTTATCGAAATTCTTTATCACTGGTCGATTCATTCAATGCTATAATGTGCTATAACATTTACTCAACGCCTTCCTTTGACATTTTCGTTAACGTATTATTGCCTTATTCCTTTATCTGTCGCCTTCTTTGTTCTGTCATTGAACGCCCTATTTTCTCCTTCACAATTACAAGAGCGCATGCGCAGCATGACGTAAGCGAATGGCTGCCTTTAATTACCAAAACGAGTTTGTTTTTTTATCTATGGAATATTCATAAGATTATTTTGCCTGTATTGACTTTTATTGAATAATACTTGATAAACAATGGATATGGTGTTTTTAACAAAAAATAGTTTATTTAGTTGACAAGCGTGTTCGCATGTTGTTAGTAGTCTGAATAGATAACAGCTCAACATTGAATTAAATATTTAATGACAAAGAGATGTGCTTTCATCATAGTCGTAGCATATCGATCGCATCCTTCATGAAACTATCTATTGCAATCGTTTTCTAAAAGTAACTTGACAGCTTTTTTCATCGGTAAGTATAGATTTTTTTCCACTTTTCAATATTTACGGCTTAGCTCATAATATGTCGGAAACTTGACAATACAGGCACATTTGATCATTACAGAAAAAAAGCCACAACAAGACAAACTGGGACACTGTCTCACTCAGCATTGTCAGTCATGCAAATAGACAATGGCCCTTCAGCAGAGACCAAGTTCAACGTTGCGCAACGATTGTAGAATAACACTTTTTTCCTATGAAACCAGCAAAGGTTGATAACTGCTGCCGATTCGACCCGAAATAATTGCGCATACACACGGCGAGTCATATAGCTTACACGATTAAATGTAGAAATCAAAGTGCCATAGTTTTTTGTTCTCCGATTTGCAGCTGATGATTGCTCTAAAGGTTTCTACGGGCCCGGATGTTGGCGTCGCTGCAAAGAGCAGTCCCATTGTCTGAATGACGACTGCGTCCTTCTACCCAGTGGCAGAGCTCTCAACTGCTCACAGGGCTGCAAATCCGGATGGCGAGGCCTCTCATGTAACACCAACTGCAAACATCCTTGCATCCAGTGTGATAGGAACACTGGTGAATGTGTGGGGGCGTGTCGAGATGGTTACTATGGCGACAGGTGTTACAAGTACTGTCCACAACATTGCGTGAACTGTGAAAAGGTTTCCGGTTCCTGTTCGAACTGTGCTCCTGGCTTCTACGGAGAAGATTGTTCGCTTAATTGTTCCAAAGAGTGTGAAGAATGTGATGTTAAATCTGGAGAATGTCTTAACAGAACGAATGATGATGAATCCGCTACCAAAGCATCTGCTTATAACAGAGTGGTTAAACCTGGTAGACTCGGTGACGGTGTTGACGATGCATCAAATACCAAAGAAGCTGCTTCTAACAGAGTGGTTGAACCTGGTAAACTCAGTGACGGTCTGGACATAATCAAGCTTGGCTTTCACACTGGTACGTCTTGTAGCATTGCACGTGCATTTTCCAAAAAGTCGTGGGATGCTTTCTTGCATATTGTTTATAGTAGTGTAAGGCACAATTAAAGTACAATATTGATTATCCTTCGCTTTTATCTTGCCTAATTGCATATGCGTTTGTGCTGATGTGACATAGTGTGTAAAAATCAAATGTCTGCAAAATTGTTAATCGTATTATTATATATTTAGCAGAATTGAATGGTGCAATTACATTTTTAATATTTAAAAATGGTAAGTGTGTGACCATTAAAGATATAAAAGAAATTCATGATCCCTTAAAACGTCGAAGGTGAGTTTGAAGATGATCTGAATGCTCTTATAAGATTTGCTAATCTTTTGTTTGTTTGTAGAAAACAGTTGCGCCATCATCACCTGTGTCTCCATCGTACTCGTCATCATATTACTGAGTCTCTTCTTCGCAAGGTACATGTAACGTACAACACTCGATTTTGGAGGTGATAGATTGATGGATGTTATTTTAGGTCATCGGACATCAAAGGTCAGAATGGCTTATGGCATGGGGATATAAACTGTGCATCTAGGTGATCCAAATTTGTACGTTTGGCACTGACATAACCAAGTGGTATAAGATACTGGAACCTTAAGAGTAAGATATTTTTACATGAAAACTTACATTTGTAACTTGGTTTGACCCCTCTTAATATATGGTCGTGGCAGGGTATCCTTTAATCTTTCGTCGATTTAGATAAAAGCATAATCTAAAGCTATGAAACTACAATTTCGAACTTATCAACTTTGAAGCATGGAGACTATAAGATGTGTTAATTTCATTGCGCTCCCTCCCCGCAATATAGGCGTGGTAGGGCGCATATTTAGTGGGATTCACTAAAATCAAAACTTCAATTTTTCAGAATATCAGTTTTGTCCCTTGCAGATGAAATTTGGTATTGACCCCCTTAAATGTGGGTGTGTTAGGGTACCCACCCTCGTGACTTCTTTAGTCTTTCTTTCAGACTCCAATCATGCTAAGATCCTAAAACATTGGAATATAGTGTTTGTAGGTATGAGATCAAGATGTGTCATTTTTTGAAAGTTGTCTAAAATAGTCAATTTAATCATATCGATGTGGTAGAGAGGATTAAAACGAGCCCATGTTATACTTTTCTGCTCCGTTAATAAGCAAAATAAACACAAATTAAATGGTCTGGGAAATGTTATGTATGACAGCTCGTTGAATCTCCACTTTACTAACAGTACTGAGCAGTCACATGTACCAGAGAAAAGCATATGCTAACCTTATATTTGCGATTTCGAAGGGCATTGTCAGAGATTTGGTTGATGTTAATTTGGGGTTGATGTACAACAAAGGTCAGACGAAAGATGTATCATGTTGTTTAGATATTATATTTTGCAGATTTAAAGGCTGTTTTAGTTGTTTTTAATGCATTAAGTGCTTATGGGGAGTATTTCCATATAAGGACAAAGATATATGTAAGAGTGTGCAAATGTTTCAAAATATAGTTACTCCCTTACTGCTATTATGAAAAAGAATCCATTTTCTATTTAGTTTCAAGAATTCATGAATATGATATGGTTTTATCGACTATGTTCCAATTTTGTGTTAAGAGATCTTGTCTGATGCAATTAACTAACGGGTATGTGTCTTAGTCTTAAACATCAACAATACAAGTGCTGATGAACTCTAATGTATTAATACTTTTATATGCATAGGTTTTGGAAGCCCATCTTTATTTCGTAACATATTGTCTTTTAGTTATCGCAGGGGTAAAAATTAGGTATCGTTTTTATGCTACTTTTGACGATGAGCGATTCCTGTTTCGGAAATTTTCATCAATGTTAAGTTATTGAATGTGTAAAATCATCGGATATTGAACAACTCCCCACATATTATTAAAACGGATCTATACGTATTATATTTGTAGATTATTATCATTTGTGCAATTACAGTTGACCATTTGTATTAATTCTTGTTTACAGGCAGGGACGAAATTCAGGACAGAAAGAACCAGACTCGAAGATTAGGTCAACCCAAGAATATGAATACCAGGATAAGAAATATATGAAACTCGAACAAGAATGCGTGTCTCCATCTACTTATTACGTCTTTCCACATACAGCCTCGTCCTTAGAGCACCTGAACCCTGATCTAGGCACCCCCAAGGGTATGGTCAACACCCTCCCCTATATCGCCCCGTGTCCCCCCTACCCAGGGAATAGTAAACTATTGATTGAGATTGGCTAATATAGCTGAAAGCGATCCAATGCTCCATATGACCAATGATGAATACATCCTCTACAAACCTAAAATCACTGATACGATTATGGGAAATACTGAGATACGAATTTGCAGAGACCCAGCCGTCTCTCTTTACAGGTTTACGTAAAACATAAGAGTCAAGATTATGCGTGTCGTCACAACTGATGAAGCGTTCGTATAATGCCTATATGATCTCTTTGTATCTTCTTCCTGCAGTAAAACTATTGCAGTAAACTAAGTATATGTATCTAAGATACCTGTACACAACTTTATGTAAAAACTAAACCTTGGGCAGTCAGTTTGTTTAAGTTTCTAAGCTTGAACTAAGAGGAAAAATAGATAAGTTTTTGAATTTGAACTAACGGTATCTTCAAACACTTAGAAATTAAGTTTCCTGGGATTTCCTGGCAGCATCAGTAATATAGTGTCAAACAAGGATCTGTAGAGCTTGTACATCTGTCATCTGAGCGGTTTAGTTGGCCGTCCTAGCACTGTCAGTGTAAAGTTCTCTTCATCCCTTCTATGTTTCCTGCCTCATATTTATGAGAGGGCCGAATTAGTCTTGCTGTTAGCCGAACATTTTGCCATGAAAATAAGACGTTCTGACTGGATGTCTTAGAAGTAAGCTAGTAGCAGGAACCTAAGATTTTCCTTGTTACGTAGAGACTAAATTCGTACTTTTGGTGCTTTTGAATTCCTATGCATATTAGGGCAATAGGTTTTCGTTTAATTTGTAATCGGCTGTTAAATGTGATAAAGGGGGCTAGTTGGTAGCACCATTCCTAAGTGAGTTACTGTCATTTAAGATATAGTCCCCTGTCCATACTAGCTGAACGATCACGGGTGTTTCCATATAACCATTAACCTATCCAGAACGAAGATGGCGGAGAGCTGTTAAATATAAATTTTGATTTATGTTTTCAACTTACTGGCTCGTCATGTCTATTAGACAAGATGTGATCATCACTTATAAACAGATGCCATTTTAGGGTCTTATATATGGCACTCCTTCAAGACACTGTATCGTTTCTAATGAATTGACACTGGACAATTTTGGTGAAGCATTTCACCCGGAGATCTAACGGGTCTTCGACATCAACAATACAAAGCTTGATCAACTACTTTTTTTAAAGATTTTCTTAGCGCTAAAAGTAGACTTTTACAAGATTTGAGAAATCTTTTTTTTGGTATTTGGTTTAAACTTAAACCTATCACTCTATGGTTAGCGGTCTTTATTAGACAACGTGAATTTTCGCGCTATCAATAATGAACATTATGAAAGTTTTTTTTTCGTTTAGTATTTCTTTTTTCAGCACGGTGGTAGCGTGATCCCATTTCAATGTCTTTATCTGCTTCATAAAGGTCTTGAAATTACTGATCCTTATTGTTTTCTTTCATCTGCAAGATGACCACGTGTCCGTTATGTCTGCATCTAAAATGATGTCTTATTAATTTCTAGCTCAAAACAATGTCTAACATTGATAAGAAAGAGAAAAGATTTGATTGAATAAGAGAAGGATCATTCATCTTTGGTATGAGACATTTTCAACGCATCATTCCTTGTCCTTTAACGTTATCGGTCATCTCAAATCATATGAGCATTATAATTTCTTCTTCATGAAGTGAAAGACATTTTCAAATGATCGCTTCAAGACTTGACTTGTCACATTCACATAAGCAACGAATTATTTGTATAAACAATCTGTATAGTCCCTTCATACGCTTGCTCGTATGACGTTGAATACAGTGGAGACCAGTTATCTGAGAACACCAGCACCCTCATGACAACATTATCTTCAGTCCACCAGTATCATCATGACACTAGTAGTCTCGGGATACAATTTCCCTCAGGAAACCAAACCCTCACGACAATATACAAATGTATCCTCATTTACCTTAGAACAGTAGTAGCCTCATTACGTAAGTATCCTGACGGCACCTAATCTCTGGGCAAACCTGACCCTCATGACACCAATATCTTCAGGAGACCAGTTGCAACAAGACACTTAACCCTCATGAAACCAAAAACGACACCAATACCCTCATGACACAACGGCCAATTCTCTCAAAGCAACTTTGTGCATGGTGACCTAGATATCGTATGCGAGACGTTCTTCCAAGATGACAAACGGCTTTTGCAGTTGTAATAGCCGGTGTAACTCATTTGTCCTATTTAATATTTCTTGAAAAACTTATTTATTCATTTCACAATTTACTTTTCAGAAACCTACCAGTTTCACATTTTAAGCATTTGAAAATGACAACCGTGATGTTAACTGTAACCGGAGGTGTTCACTAGTGCCTACATGCCTACAGTCTTGTAAAGAAATCTTCATGCACCAGAGGCTTTAAGTCAAACAATCTTCACCCGGGGTATTCCCACTTTGTCAGTTGGCCAATTTCACCATTCAAAATGATAGAGGCGTGATAATCCGTGAACCATAGGCAAAGTTGGCAAAGTGGGATCTGAGTTCTTCACCTATTAGCTAAAACAAAACACCACATTGTAAGCACGATCGATATTTATTCGGCAAGAATGTAAGAAATTAAAAACATGTTTGTATCACAAACATTTCTACAATATAAACTCAGAACAATAAGTTTAGCGCCACTTTTTCAATTAGACACCTCCCCTACACAAGTGAACCAGTACTGAAGGATAACTGGATTACCTATACAGGAGGGTTTCCATATCAACCGTAAGGAATCGCCTTCGAAACAAAATGGCAAATTAATGAACGTCTATGGTACATGTAGTGTAGAGCGAGTGAGGGTTGGGATTTGGCATCATGGCGCCGGATCAGTTGGTCTGATGAGTGTAGGAGGATTTTGCATATTGTAGACTGCCGAAATCATGTTTGGCGACAAGCTAACACCTGTTTCGCACCAACACATATCCAACCAACCTATAAGTGTGGTGGTGGCTCTGTGATGATATGGGGTTGTGTCCCCCACGGTTGTAAAATCGACCTTGTGTCAGTTCTAGGTACACTCAATGCTCAGAAATATCGAGATTACATCCTTCTCCCTGTGGTAATTCCACATTTAAATAACCACCCTCTTCGTACAAGACCAGTTTACGTGGTTGACAATGCTAGACCCCACAGTGCCACAGTGGTAACACAGATGTTACATCGGGAAGCCGTAACAATGCTACAGTGGCCTGCTTGCAGTCCCGACAGAACATCTATCCTTGGTCACGGTATACGTTGAGTGTTCAAACTGTGACAGAGTTGAATGCAGCACTGCATCAGGAGTGGCAGCAGATTCCTCAACAAGTCATACACAGAGTGATATACGTACCATGTTTAGGAGGGTCACTCAAGTCAACAATACACAAGGGTCAAACACTCGCTATTGACTCAACACTGGTTTTTGCACTATTCTTAAGGCCGCAATGTTACCTTTCAAGACAGTCTAATTTTGTTATATAACAGCTATGACAATAGTTCTTTTCATTGCACAATTGCTGAAAAACGCATTGTTTGGAATTTAGTCTACATTGTTAGTAAAATGTAAAGCAATCCACTTCTTGTTGTCAATTTGTCATGTCGACACACCCTTGTTAACACTGGATACTAATCTGTACATCTCTATACTCAGAAATAAATGTGAGTTACTGTATCTATATCTATCTGACTTTAGATTAAATTCTGGCGGCGCTTAACTTTTTGTTCTGAATACATTTACAACATATACATGATCTATGTAGTACTTTTGTTTTAATAGTTACACAAGCCAAATTAATGAGATGTCCAGCAGCTGTGAGGAATTCCATTAGTCACTTGACAAAACTTGACAACTGATCCTTCAGCCTCCCGAGTCTCTGGTCGATCTCAGTGCAGATCCCTTGCGAGGGGGGGGGGGGGGGGGGGGGGGGGTCTTCATGGGACATATGAACAGACAGAGGACTACCTGTGTCATATTTCTTCCACTAGTCCATAGATGACGTACCTGCAATGTCGTGAGCAATGGAAATTCGTTGAAATAAAACTCAAACCTGTGGTAAGAGAACGAAGACTATATCAATATCATACATGTACTCGCTTATTAAGTGATTATATATATTTATATATATATATATATATATATATATATATATATATATATATATCAGTAACACTAGGTATGAAAAATGAATGAATGAAAAAGAATCTTCTATGACAAACAAGGTCACGTCAGTCAACAGTTTACTGCTAGAGGAATATCGATCATATTCAGACGATATTGGAATATATAATTAATTTGATCTGGAGACAACACATGATATTGTAATCGAGAAAAGCAAACTCCCCGCCCCCTAAAATTGTTAAGACGATGACTCCAGTAGAAGTTTCGTGCCTAACTTTAGACCTGTACCTGTGCCACCAGCTTACGACCTTCAATCTGGAACGCAGATTTGTGTCAGATGAAGTTTGCGAAACCTAGGGTCATGTAACAGATAATGGTTTTGAAAAATCACACTTTATACAAATATCTTTTAAACACCTGATCAGTTGCCATCGCATGTGCACTGTTTCCTAACGTCGTTTGATTCGAAAGTATGTTGTCATTTAAATGGATATTAAGCCGATGTCCTTTCATGAAGAAATATAACGGCTTGTCTTGCACCCCTATTTAATGTTTTCCATTTGTTTGGGGTAACTAAAACAATGCAACGTAAAAATATGGTTCTAAAGTTGTGCACAGGTTTATGTATTCTGTAACGTAATAATCCTTAAAACACTGATGCAAATTATGGTTTTTGAAAAAAGGTAAAACTAACTGGTGTTTCGCTCTTGAACCATGTAAGGAGTCTTTAAAAACATTGATTCATTGTTATCTATTTCCAACCATCCTCAAGCTTGAAGAATATCAGTTAATTCTGCTGAAAAAAACATACATTTCATCTTGTTATCGACACGTTTCCTCTGTTCATATATATAGAGCTTCTACGTGACCAGTAGAAGGATAGGTAGAGATATATTTATACATACATGTATAAGAGTGAATTAAAAGAAGTAAGTGTTGATGAAGTCTCTTTTATTGCTTTAATGACTGTAGGCCTCACATTGACTATTGAAACCCAATCTTTGTTGTTACGCGATTGTTGAGTACGTTAAGGGACTGATTTCAACAGCATGAACGGAGAATCAAGTTCGAAATCATGGACTCATGCACGAGAGGTTTAGTTGTTTAGCTGTTCAAATAAAGTTGATTATTACTATAGCAACTGGTAAGGACATAATTCATTGGATACTGAACATGTACATGTTGGTCTAAACTACACTAAATATATCTTGGGACATGCCAGGTTTCGTACAGGTAATATAATGTCATCGGGAGATGAAATACTTCCTCGTCACTGTCACTGTTTAGATCATGTTTCCTCGCCCATACGACTCGCATATCGGAGTAACTGACAACAGGCGCCGTCTCCGGATTTCACGTTTATCTTATGTTTTGCGAAGGTATCATGGATAGTTCGGGAAATATTCTAAGGACAAACCTAGATGAAATATTACAACACCATTTCTTACAATTCTTGTCTATGTTGTGCGATTGATTAGGTTTTCCATGTATATCAAGTGTTTTTTGGTAAAATTAATTAATTAATACCAAATTGGAATTGGACCAATGGCCTTGTAGCTATCTGTTTATCTTGTTTTACGCATTAGGAGGCGCTGTGCGACACTCGTGTGTGGTTATTGAGCTTTGACTAAAACTGTTTTTCTTATTTTTGTCTCTTCAATAGGTAAGCAACTGTTAACATGAATCTCTACTAATTGAACGTTGTTGATGTACTAAAATATGTCACTATGAAATTTGACCTTTTAACGGGATCTTGGAAGAATGTTTTTTACACTTTAAATTTAGGTAATGGTAGATGAGTTTGTGTAGTTTTCATATCTCAAGCTATTTCTCAAGCTACATTTTGATAAATCTGATAATAATTTCATTAAATCAACCCACTTCAGTCATAGAAAAATCAGGTGTTATAAGTTCAAAGTGACACAGAGTACGTTTCACGAATGCTTTAAGTAAATTAAATAAGAGCCAAAATATAATATGACCTTAGTTGAGTTAAAATGGCGTTTCCAAAATTGAAGCATTATATTATGAATGCCAAAATTATGATATTTTCTTGTTTCATTTGTAAATAAAAATGTGCAATAAAATGTTAAAAGTCGAAACTGTGCGTCCAATTTACAGGTATATTAGTTAAGTGACATACTGAACAATATCAACTTATGTTCAAGGTTGTGTCTGCTGTATGTAAGTTTCCGAAGTACTTTCGAGCACCCTCGTCCGGTTTTCGATTACAAATCTCGACTTTCACCTGTTTTTGTCACTTTACTGAAATGATAGGCATTCAGATGTTAATTTTCAGAAACAACCACTACTTCTCGATCCAATACACCATTCATGAAGTGTGAATTTGACTCCAATTTAACAAGATACTCAGTGTCCCTTTTATTTGCTGAAATGTAACAAACTTAGCATTAACCATGCGGGGACATGTCAATAATGTATAAAGGCACAACTTCACACCAAAGTATTTACATACTGGGGAAATTGATATAGATTGAGCCTCGATTGGCAAAAACATGTAAGACAGTGGCACCACGCTTTGCACGTCACTAACAGGTTCTTCTGTCTCTGTCACCAACTGTCTATACCTTCATTGATAATGTTTGGTTGTGATGGGTCTTTTCATTTACATGTGATCTATTTATTTTTGGAAATAGACCATACACTATTGTGGGCTCTGCGTAAAAAAAGGTCACTGAATATACGGAAAGTTATATTGATGATATGATTGAAACGTAAGGATCTGAAACAGTCAATGGTAAAGTGTGGCTAAAACATCACTGAAAAGGAACCCCGTCCTCCTCGACCAAAACCGTTGGCATCCCTGAAATTGTACATACAATCGATGATCTGATAATGGACGACAAGCGCTTACCAATATGAAGATTTAAAGTTGGATTTGTTGGCCTTAGCAAGGAGTGAGTATATTTTATTATCATTGAATCTTTGGAAATGGCAACATTTCAGCATCAAATTCTCTTAACTGTCAAGTTTCAGTTTCATTTTCAGTTCTATTGAAAAGATTACGCTGGTTTCAATAAGGCAATTAGATCACAACTGTTTCCTGGTATAGCCAGTATGATAGTTGTGATAGTCGGTCCATTTGAACTGTATAAGTTATAAGTAAATAATTAAATAAGTGTAGTTAAACTAATAGATATATAATATAGATAGATAACCCTCTACTTAAATATATTGACTTTGATCATTTTGGATTTCCTTCTAGTCGAGTGTAGCTCTTTTCATTGGTTACCTATAAATAGACCGAAAGGGTTTTTTTAGAACCCCGTATTCCTAAAGGAAGTATTGTTTTGCCTGTTGAGGTAATCCATTTAAATGGATCTGTACATGAATATGGGATGGATACGTGTGCACACATGTTTTATAATGTGTGTTCTATTTGCAGAGAGGAGGGAATGAACTGAGTGAGACAGCGATGTGGAAATGGATGATTGGTTTGAGTGTTATACCTGTACTAACTACAGTGAAAGGTAAACCTTCATTTGCATCTCCTTAAACAAGCACCAGCGCGGTAGCATAGGGTATTTGACTGGTTCGACCATATGTAGGACTACGTCATCCATTTTTCATAATAATACTCAATATCAAAGCCTAATACTGTGAAAAGTCAGGGAAAAAACCTGACGGAATGTAACTGTAAATATATGTTAACATATTTTATGTCACTACGTATGCTTGGTATGGATAGTTTCGAGTTTGTTAATTAACTCGGACTCATAGTAAATCTCTTTATCAAACTCGAGGACACTTGTATTTATCTTGAGGAGGACTCTAATTTCATGACTTAAATATGACTTGAAAAATGTTATTGGTCAAAATAGAGGCTGAACGGATCAACTAAAATTAATCAAATTAACGAGTATTGCGGACAAGTTTTGATTGTTTTTGCACTTTTATCGTGTATTGGCTCAACCGTGGAAAGTCTGACTATCATGGCGGAGTCTCCCACTTACGATGAAAGTACTTACCACACATAAAAGGGAAGATGTTGCAATAAGTGATAACGCTAGTCATAGCTTTAAGTTTGTGTGGGATGCAAGTAAGTCAGGTGAATTCAGAGAAAACATGTTCTTAGATAGTGTACAAGAATTACTTGATAATTGTCTAGATTATGTATTCAGTGATATCAATCACAGTGTACAATGTGTTGCGGATGCCATGTGCACAGCTGCGGAAGGTATGAAACGAAAGTTAACATTTAGAAATGTTGGTAATGATAGTCCATGGTATGATGGTGAATGTAAGAGATTGAAAGCAGAACGTTGTCATAGACTAAATCAGTTTAGAATTCATAAAGACAAACAACACTTAGATGACTATCATGTAACAAGAAATATACATAAAACCAAGTGTAAGCAGAAACGAACAGAATACTATAGCAATAAACAGAAAGAGCTCGAAAATAACACTAATTCAAAAGAGTTTTGGACAATTCTGAAAAAAGAGTTGAACGGAAAACAATTCAGAAAACATAATATCAGCACTAATGAATGGTATGATTAATGTCAAACATTTGTTTTCGTCTGTCGGAAGGAAAACAGAAACCATATGCGATGATAACTCTACCATTGATGTTTCTGTAGATCAGCTTACTGAGTTAGACAAAATCTCAAGTGATATTCTTGATTCGCCTATCAGCAGACAATAAATAATAGATAGCATTCAAAATTTAAAAACAAACAAAGCGCCAGGCGTATATAATATTTTACCGGAATTAAAAAACATTCGGGAGATATTTTGTTACCTTATTTGGAGTTGGTTTTAAATGTTATTTTAGATAGTGGTAACTTTCCGTCGTCTTGGACTACTGGAATAATTATTCCAATTCATAAGAGCGGGAGTATTAACAATGTAGACAATTATAGAGGTATAAATCTCCTAAGTACACTGGGGAAGGTATTTGTATACATCATCAATAAGAGACTAACGTTTTGGGCAGATACATTAGATAAAATAGACGAATCTCAAGCGGGCTTTAGAGCGGGTTATAGCACAGTAGATAATATTTTCATATTACATTCGATAGTTGAGAAGTGTCTTAGTATAAAAGGAAATAAATTGTACGCCTTGTTTATCGATTTTAAAAAAGCATTTGATTCGATACAGAGAGCAAAACTTTGGGAGATAATGGAGGCACACGGCATAAGTCCTAAGATGAATACTTTGTTAAGAAGCATTTATGACAATGTAAAAGTGTGTATCAGGAATAACCATGACGTTTCAGATTCCTTTACTTGCAATGTTGGCTTAAGACAAGGTTGTAGTTTAAGCCCGTTTCTGTTTTCTATGTTTATAAATGAATTTGCTTCTATTATTCAAAATAGCTCTTCTCACGGCGTTCAGTTACACCCGTATATGACAGAATTGTTCCTACTGCTGTTTGCCGACGATATGATTCTATTTTCGACGAGTATTGTCGGGTTACAGCGACTTATAACTGAATTAGAACGTTATTGTGAAGTTGCAGGGCTAACTATCAATATGGAGAAAACTAAAGTTATAGTATTCAAAAACGGAGGTAAGCTGTCAAAAAAGGAAAAGTGGTGTTTTAAAGGTCAGCCGCTATTTGTTACGAAATCATATAAATATCTTGGAGTTTACTTCTCAAATCGCCTTTGCTTCTTAGAGCATGCGAAATATTGTTCCACTCAGGCCAAAAGGGTACTCATTGGTGTTCTTAAAAGTATTAGTAAACTTGTTGATATTGATTACAAATCATTTTTCAAAATATTTGACTCGAAAATTCTTCCGATTCCATTGTATGGATCAGAAGTGTGGGGATTTAAAAATTTTGATGTTATTTAGAAAATACACTTATATGCATGTACAAAATTTCTGGGAGTGAAGTCAAATACCCCTAGTAGTATGGTATACGGAGAATGCGGAAGATATCCGATTCACATTTTAGCTAAAGCAAGAATAATAACATTTTGGATTCGCCTTTCAAATATGCCTTCTTATAAGATATCCACGACAATGTTACGATATGATGAGTTTGTATGATAAGAGAGGAAAGACGAATTGGGTATCAAACATTCGGGAGTTATTAAATACAATTGGATATGGGGATATATGGCAGAGTCAAAATGTTAATTTCCATTCAAATTTTGTTAATAATGTCACACAGAGACTGAAAGATATTTTCACACAAGAATGGGCTACGTCAATATCACTTTCAAGCAAATGTTTTTACTACAGAATATTTAAATCATATTTTTACAGAGAGTATTATTTGAGTTCATTAAATATAAGAAAATTCCGGAATGCATTTGCACGCTTTAGGTGCTCATCGCACGATTTAGCAATAGAGACTGGAAGATATCAGAACATAGCAAAAGAAAATAGGATTTGTAGGTTGTGTAATCTGAATTGTTTGGAAGACGAATATCATTTCCTTTTAGAAAAAGCCGTATTCCTCATTACTATTTCATACATCCAAATAGGTTAAAATTCTCTCTCCTGTTAAATGCTGATAATACTATTCTTATTCGCAAGTTATCAACTTTTATTTATCATGGTATGCTACTTAGAAAGAATTCTATCTAAATTATATAATTGTACTGTATACTTTATTGACTGATTAACAAACAAACAAACTACAGTGAAAGGTAAACCTTCATTTGCATCTCCTTAAACAAGCACCAGCGCGGTAGCATAGGGTATTTGACTGGTTCGACCATATGTAGGAGTACATCAGCCATTTTTCATAATAATGCTCAATATCAAAGCCTAATACTGTGAAAAGTCAGGGAAAAAACCTGACGGAATGTAACTGTAAATATATGTTAACATATTTTATGTCACTACAGTGGCGGTCATAAGTCACTTCCCTTGTCTTGCAGTCTGGATGCAGAATTATCGCAAAATTATCGCGAACGAAATCCTGTCGTGTCGCGGTCAAGTCACGCCAATATGGCGTGTCGGTTGCATTATTGAGTAGGCGGAGCGAAGGTCACGTGATTAATTAGCCCCGATGAGGCAATTGCATGAAGGTGTCGTAAATGTATTCGGAAAGAAAAGCTTTCAAGGGTTATCTTATCATCTTCCATTTCCCCTCAACCCCCTTTAGCCCCCCCCCCCCCCCCCCCCCCCCCCTTTTGTCTTCGACATCTGCAAACTCGGCTGTGTTCATTCCTTATATATATACTTAATTTTATTTTACTTATTCTTTCCAAGTTTAACTATGTATCATTAAATGTATTTATAACTTTTAAAATTTTACTTTTGTATTCCCTCTAACTTTTTTATATTATATTATATTCACCATTTAGTTCTGTAAATCCACATCTTAATTTCATTTCTCTATTTTACCGAGATACATAACAACAACGGACTTAAAAATGAACGAATATTGAAAACTTTGAACAAAAGTTTGAAAGACATTTTGAAGTTATATACATAAGGAAGGCAATATCTTCTGAATAAAAACTCAGAAGAAGGTGTTATCAATAAAATATGGTGGTCCTTAAGGATAAAAGTTGTTATGTTTCGCAAGTCATATTTCAGTGTTTTGTTGGTAGAAATGTTGGTAAATGAATGAGAAGAAAAAGAAACACGGACATAGAGAGATATTTGTTATAATGTCACCAAATACAATATTTATGTTAGTATTACTAAAACAATATGTTATTGAAATGTATGAAATAAATCTCTTTTTGGATTGGCTACCCAAAAGGGCAACTTAAAACATCAGTTTCGCTAATGTATATTAATATCAAACAATACTTAAACAAACGTCATGTTTTTCTTACAAATAAAAACAATTTACAATCCTTCCAAAATCAAGGACAATATCCCCCTCTATAAACAATATGAACCTGTTGTCAATTGATCAAAACGCTCATGCGGTGTTCTTTTTACAAAATAAGTCTACCCTAAAGTCAGTGAATCTCCGTACACATATTATACCGTGCCTCTTCTAACACAATTTAACACTCATCTATTGATATCCTATGTACTTTAAAAAAACAAATTCAGGAATAACGAGAGCAAGAACTGAGCGGATATAGTTCTAAGGAAGGGCGGGGGGAGCGGCTAGCTCTACTAAGGCAGCGGGAGTAGGGTATTGCATCACTTAGTTATGTAATGTTAATTGTCGTGTGAGATGCATATCGTTAACGTAAACCAGACTCTCCAATGACATATAACTGTAATTTGCCAAATACCTGCCGAATATCTTGCAAATAAACTACATCACAAACTAATAGTTGATGTGTAAATGGTCATATATTTAAATAGTTAGTCTATCATGGTTGTAAAAAAATGAATCCATACGTAAAAGTTAGGTCAGAAAGCCTGAAGGATGATGTGATACCTCTGATATTTCACAGACACGCTGTATTAACCTGCACAAATATTGTAAAAAAAAATTTAACTCTAATTTAACTTTTAACTTTAATATTCTGATCAACACACTTTCCTTAATCAAAATGACAGGTGTACAGTTGAAAGTTCTCTCATCTGAGGTGATATATAATGTCTCAATGTATATATGTTTTTATTCATGTTCATGCCGGATCATATGATTTTGAAAATAAATATCAAAAGGAATGAACCAATTATGTGTTGCATATTTTACTTATCTCATATATAACATATATAGATGTATCGAAACACGAGGCGATAGGCGTTTTGGTGAACTCCTTCATTTCAATTCAAGTTTTGGTTTTGAAAATATCATAGCGCTACTGTATCTGGAAATCGTGAGTTATTTAAATGTAAATTATGATAGTATCAAATTAATAACGTGACACGTTTTCCTATTGCATGCGCGTTATATGTAAAGATTGTCATTTCATTGATAATAATGGTTCTAACGTTGAAGTCGGTAGCCATTCTCAATTATTTTTAGAGATGGAAAAGCATTATGCACATTGGTCGCTCGATACCTAATACTAGTTAACATATGGTAGGGACTTACCATCTCCGTCAGATTATTTTGTACCAAAAATATTGTTATTATCATAATATGTCAGTCTTATTTCAAACTCGTAGGTCCGTATTACGGAAGCGGGTTTAGGCCAGGCTTAACGGAAGTCCCGGTCTAAGTGTTGGTTTAAACCTAAACTGGTATAATGAAAGGTAGTTTAGTGTTAGACCAGGTCTAAACCAAAGAAGTTAGACCGAGACGTTAATATTTCATATTATGAAAGAAGGTTTAAACTAGTATCACGTTTTCCGTCCGTCCCCGGGAATTCCCGATCACGGTTACGAACTTTGCCGAGATCAAGGGTTTAAACTAGCTCTGACGATGGATTTTTAAACCAAGTTGGTATTATAGAAGCAGTTTTTGCACTAAACCAGGTCGAAATCTGCCAAAATTATGCTTGAAATGTAGACCAGGTAGGGGTCAAGTTTACATGCTGGGATTTCCTATATAGCTCTCCCAGAAAGAATTAATACATGTATGTTAATTATGAATTCACTGAATTAATTGTTAAACGATGTAATGGAAGAAGTTAATCAATTTATTCCGAAGTGAATGCATGTTAATTTTTTCTCTGACACCACAGTATGATATATAATATATAACTCTAACGTGCGTTATTCATACCCGTTATTACCCCCTTCGTTTATAGAAAATTTACACAATCATAATGTTACAGTCGTATTGATTGCCCATTCAGTTATCTCTTTACATGAATATACAATATGAAGTTTCCAATATATACGTAAGTAACTTCCTTTATTTATTACTTAAAACATCATAGTACTAGTAAAACATCTAGGTGCATGAATTTAAGATACAAATAACAATATGAACTAACCAAGATAATAAGAGAACGGTTACTTTTCACTGTATGGAACTTCATGCATAATTGAATAAATAGATGAATGAATTTAAGATGAAAAGTGAGTAACAATTACCGGATAAATAGATATTTCCCAAAAAAAAGCAAGCGAGATTATACAATCTCGGGCACAGGACCAGAGGTAACGACAGTTTAACAAGTCGTAAGTGCCACATTATCGGATACTCAATCATTTTGTGCAGCAGGAGATACATACAGGAAATATGATTAAATTTCCTATATTCTTCCATGTATTTCATCTCAAGGACATAACATCTGGAACAATGTGAACTTCAAATGTACAAAACATTGCCACTTAAATAATAAAGTGACAATTGTGTTGACGAAATCAACAAAGTATTTCAGAAATGATTCATACTTGTGCATATTACCAGGTCTCATCACATTTAAAGATGTGACTTATTGAGAGAAGTGTTGTGCAACCACCATATCTGTTTCGCGTACGCCGCGGCGACGCAGCACAGCGTCGGTCACTTTGTTTACAATGTTTGCAGCAATGTCGTCATCAGACTCGTCATCGTCATCGTCAAAGGTTGGGTAATGTCTTAGAGTAGCGATATTGTGCAACACGGCACAGGCTATGATGACACTGAATATAGTCTCCAATTGTACCCGAAGAGAAAACGACAAACCTGGGAACCGACGTTTCCATATTCCAAAGAGACGCTCAACAACCCCCCTAGTTTTTCTCTGAGATTGCGTTTCTGCATGTGTTTGTGGATTGTTGATGGGTGTTAGTAGGTAAACAAGGGTATCCGGGGTCGCCGAGAAGAAATCCTTGAAAGTTATCCCGTTCAAATTGCTCATTGATTTTACTTTCTTGCAGAATCCGCGAATCATGAGTGCATATTGGCCACAATGGTGTTGCGGGCTTTCTCCCTGAAATAATACTAGCAGCCGCGATATAAGTGACATAATCTTGAAAGCGGCGTTAAACACCAACTCACCTCATCTCACCTCACGAGCCGAGGTGACCACGGACATATATTCTAAATTTTAATTTTCACCTATGAGTTCAGTCAAACTAATCGGCAAATGAACGCCTTCGTTTGATAGATAACTAGATCTATTTGATTGAAGAATATACTCTTTAATGTTTTCCAGAATTTAAACTGTGTTCATGAGTGAATATTCACGCTAAATACATGTTTAATTTGCTAAAAGAATGAAACCGAACCGTATTGCTAAAACTACCGAAATACGTTCCCGACATTTTATATTCCGTTTTTTGTCTACATGATTTTGTTGGATTTTCACCTAAATAAATAAAGTAAAACTATTCAATAGGATAGTTTATGAATTCTTATTTATAATTCATTTTAATATATTTTATGAGATGATAAGACACAATATTATCTGCAGTTTTGTATGTATTTGGAAATAAGCTGTTCAAACTAAGATTTTATTTTCCGGAAACTGATACTGAACCGTAAATTCTGTTGTAAAGTTGCCAAAGGTACATCATTTTCAAGATAAAAAAAATAACTATCAGTTGATGAAAATTAAGTCACTATGCTTTTATTTTGAAAAACGAGGAGTTATTTCCATGCAGTCTATTTTCCGCACTTTGTTTGGCATTGACGTCACAAAGAACAATGTTCAACAAAATGATTACAAAAAGATAACTTGTATTGTTTCGTGAACAATCGGTCGCAGGAAGGAAGTAAACATACAATAGTGGTCGCTGTCATGTTCTTTCTCGAAAAATTGCAATTGATTTACATTTATAAGAAAAACAATTTACTTACAATTTATGAAACAACGGAGGAATAATCTCCCTGCCGTTTATAATCAACGCATTTTCATTTTAATGTAGACTTTTTTTTCTCACAAAAATTACATTGACCAAATAATATATGATAAACAACTCAGCATTCTACGGTTAAAATTTTCATTAATTTTCGAACATTGATAACGCCTTAGTGACCTTTTTTGTACAACGTTAACCTACATCTTGTGTTTGCGCAAAATGTTAGCGGCACTTAGCGAGTGCACTGCCGGGCATCAAGTGGGTTAAAAACAGCCGACTCAAAGAGGAAGTACAACAACAAGCATGCGCAAACTTGGTTTATTATAAAGTTTGAAACATCAAACAAACGAAACAATAGTTAGACTGTTAGTCTGGGTTTAAACCAATGGTTTTGCTAGACCTGCTTTCTGTAATACCGTTTTTGCCGGACCCGGGGTTCGGGTTTCCCTAAACCAAGACTAGCCTCAAACCTGGTCTAAGAAAAACCGGCTTTCATAAAACGGGCCGTAATATTTACAATTAACTGAAAATGTCTCGTTTTTATCATATAATGAAAAACAACTCAAATAATTGTTTGCATGTATTTGGTAATATATCACGTTTCAACCTTCTGACAAACTCATTAAAAACACCCTCAGTAACCTTTGAGACAACAAGAAGAAAATGATACTACATTAATATCCTTAACATGATTGAGGTTAAGATCTGAAAACTTACAACTTACAAACTCTAAAATTCAAATTTTGTTTACACCGTATTGCTTAAGGATGACTCCACCTAACAATTTTACTGCTTACACTATCAATATTTTGCATGATAAAGACGTCTGAAAAACTTTGTCACACTCCTCCACTGGTTAACAACTGTAACTGACCATTCTATCCCATTCCGACAAAGGAAGTAAACATGGCTGTCAACAACTTCTATAATTTCACACCACCTCAAAAACAACCACAGCTCCTCTAGAATGCATAACCTTAGACTAAGCGCAATAAACCGTCATTTTGACACATCGTCATTCAAATTTATACACAAAGATAAGATAATTACCCAAACGAACATTTAATTCACTATATTAACAATGTTTACTGTTCAGAGTGGGCAATGCAGGTAACCGATGCTGGTAATTTCACACTTTTAATATATCTGTGATTCTATTCTTTTTTAACCATGCCTTTTATCTTAACGATGTTAACTCATTTTGTACAGAAAGGGATAGTTTACGAACAGTTGTCTTTCTGTGCGTAAGGATAGCGCATGAGAGTTCTCGGATTTCAGTTTTTTTCTCTTCACTTAGATGCTTAATAAACAATGAGTGCCGCACAAGCTGTTGAATACACACTTTAATTAGCAAGAGATGGACGCGGTTAGTAGGCGAGTAGTCATAAAAAGGCTTGGCATACCATAATGTAAGTACTGGCGTACCTTTGATAATGAGAGAAAGATTACTTGATTAAATAAAAAGAAATAAGCTGACATCCACCATATTGTTGTCTGACACGATGTGAACCTGCTGTCAATATTCACTGAACATTCTCTTTAAAATAAAATTAACAAGAAATTATATATTTATGTTTGTTCCATTAAGATGCATCCCCCAGACAACGTTGTTGTATAACAGCTTGCATTGTCTTTCTCTCTGATCAGTTCAGTGCCAAAACAATTTCTGTAGATCTATTTGGTACGATCTATTTATTTACACTCTGGTGCAATTGATTAGGTAATTGTTTTTAAAATTATAAGATTTGGACTGAACTTAACTTTAGATAACATATTTTCATAAATAACAGTGATCAAGATATGAGAGAACTAAAGGTCGTGACATCAGATTGTTAGACATCACGGGCCCGACATCCTACCGCTAAGTTCTGCAAAATGTGTTGTTAAACTATAAACATTAAAATCACACAAAACCAAAATTAGTGATTTTGTTGAAGATCTTCACTCCAATGAATTTCGCAGTGTCATGGGTTTTTTTGTTGGTGAAGTAAATACCCGCTAAATAATTCTATCTTACTAAGTCAACAATGCAAACAATACAAGAGTGCGACCAGTCTAGTGATAAAAGGCGTATTAAGTAGCAGTAGGTTTAGATTTAAATATGTAAGAATCTCAAAATAACAAATGTCGCCGAAGATGTGCTTGTGTAATGTTTGTGTCGCTCTTGGTTAGATAAACGTTTGAACGAGAGAAATAACTTTTTATTATTTCCAAAATCGGTTTGACCTAATGTCCCGAATACTAACTTATAGTTATTGAGTCAAGTAACTCAGACGACTAGCTGTAAATTACATCAAAGATACAAATACTTCTTTGTATCAATTCCGATTAAAGTTATAAGGAACAAAAATATCGATATTTAGAGAACGTCAACATACTATACCACTTATTACTACACCACATTGTACAGGTATTGGTTTACCAATAATCATGTTCAATTTACAGTCGTTTTGAAAACAGAAATATATTGTAATAAGGCGTTGCTAGAATATTTTTTACAACTGCTGTTTAGGCAGTAAACCCCAAATTACCTTGGTATAAAGTTCTACCTCACAATACAACTATGTATATTACGTCACAAGGTACAAATGATACAAAGAGCGATCTCTTTATTATCCATACGCTGCTGTAAACATACAGTAGACAAGATATTGTCCATACACTGCTATAGACATACAATATACAATCAATAATTTATTTCTGTCTCACTTGTGTACACGTTACAATTCTTAAATATATACAAAGTAACACATAAACACAACCAATCGCACAGCGATTTACGAGAGACATTTTTTAAAAGGACATGAGTATTAAAATGTTCATGTAGTCGCAGGCCAAGTCATGCTTCAGTGGTTTTCACCGGGCTAGTTGAATGCCTGTCTTAAAATGTCATAAATAAAGAGTTGCCCCGATTAGAGTTTAGATTGAACAATGTGATGGCTGACTTTAAAATTAAGAGTATGTTTATTCTGTGAAGATGATTAATGAAATGCCTGTATATGACCGCGAGAGGTCGAGTTTATTGAAAAAGTGTTACGTTGAATGTGACGATTATTCCAAATTTACTAACAATCTAATATATCATTTATATTAATTTTCATTCGTATCAAGTAAAGTTATTTACATTGATTTTCTAAATATATCTCTATGTACATATATTCTTAATCATACAATGTTGTATCTCTTTTTCTACATCTCTATGTGTTTAGTCTCTCTTATCCCTTACAGGGATGACTCAAGTTTTATTGTTTTGTATATATGTAAATATTTTATGTTTGAGATGAGACTTTAATAAAGGATATAGCTCTCTGTATGGTATTCTTATATTGGTAAATTTTGTCGCGCGTAACATTACATTTTAAAGAAATACACAACACGAGTTATTCAAAGTTTTAATCACGATGTTAATTAAACGAACGCTATGTCGGTTTTCAGACAAAGTATCCTTATTGACTCATTAACGCCGAGACAGCTTCACGGCTCAACGACGTGGCCGCTGTCCACAGACGGAAACTGTCTAGCTTTGTGCCATAAAGTCTTGATTGTTTTATTGTTGCATGAAGATAGATGCAGGTGCTGAATATTGATACTTTGATACTTTACAGAAATATAAGATGTGATATTTCACCATTGAGTTTTAATTTATTTATATTTATATTTATATTTATATTTATATTTATATTTATATTTATATTTATATTTATATTTATATTTATAGAGAGAGAGAGATATTAAGAGATAGAAAGAGAGAGTATTTCAACTATCTAAATAATAACTAAGAATTTATGGAAATGATATTACGTATTACGTCATAATATTGTGTGGTTGTGACGTCACAATGTTAGCACTGCCGTCGCAATGGCGGCCACGTCGCGGAAATGTTTTGTTCAATACGCTTTCGGCAATCATGCTTGATAACGGAATTCAGTTAATACACATTAACTCGTTAATGATTTGGTATCAAACTCGCTTTCGCTCGTTTATTACTCAATCATTAACTCGTTTAATAAAAATAGTATTAAATGGAATGTCGTTTAGTATCCTCTATATATTGACCAAGTGATATATTCAGTTGGGACGTTGTCAACTCTAATTATAATTTAACATGTGTATGTATCGATTCAATGGCAGACAGGATCATGGATCTATGAAGCATATTTTAAAATTAAAAAACCCAATGTACATGCTAAAACTATTACTGTTACAGGACCGCTACTGACCGTGCTTGATATAGGATGCGCTCAGCTAGTTCAGTAAAGTAATATACGAACAAACTGTTATATTAATTATAGTATTCAAAGTAGGACAACACTGGAGTTCAAAATATTAATGACATGCAATTATCATATTGATTTAAACAGTATTTTATTTCCATAAAACATGTAATACACAACATTCTATATATATACAAAAAGGAAAAAAGGATTAGCAAACAGGCTAATGCAGCCTATATTAATGCTTCTCCTTATACAAACATAACAAATAAGGTTTTAAGTACATATATGGAAATACATTTTAAATACGCATGTCCAAACAAAAAAAAAGCAATTCAATTGCACAGGTACAACAGTCTCTAATTCATGTAATTTTTTATACCAAACTTGAGGTCGAAGAAAAATTTAATTTAGACGGGAAACTATGAAAACCGGATAGTTTCATTTATGTAATGATAAAGTGATTTAATTATAGTTTCGTTTTCTCTCTGTGACAAAAATTCGTCGCCGCTTAAAATAGTTTGTAAGCTAATATTATTCATAAAAAAGTATTTATTTAATCTGAATATATCATATAGCGTGCATTGATAGAAATAGTGAAGAGGGTCCTCCCGAGTGTTTCCACAAGAACAGACACGATTTTCTGACAAGCCTCGATCAAACAAATGAGAACGTAAGTCGCTGCAACCAAGGCGCAAACGACAGAGAAGAATTTGGCTTCGCCTCGGACCGTAAGATGTATACTTTTTAAATGTTGGAGATAAGATTCTGTCGAATGAAACACACTTCTTAAATTGTTTCAGAGACCTAGCATTTCTAATATTTGAATCCAACGAATTCCAAGCCTTAACAGTAGATGGGAGAAAAGAGTTATTAAAATGAGACAAACGCCCGGTAGTACATCGTAGATTCTCCGAATTTCGTAAGTTGTAGCTACTCATATTTGAAACATTTGGTGGTACCCATATGGATAAATATTGAGGTGTTAATCCATTTATCATTTTATAAAACATACATAATTTGTGATTTGTGAATCATATTGATACTTCATGACATGACATTCCCAAATCACAAAGACTCCAATCGTTTCATGTGATTTAAAAACCTTCTTTTTAAAGTAATTATTTTTCCCTTCCAAGACCAACATATGCAGAATGTTTTGATTTATCAAACGTAGTATATTTTTGCACAAAGAGCAACGATTTCCTGAGGATAGCATCTTATTTACTTATTTACATCTCATTATTTTGACGCATATACGCGGCTCTCGGCGTTAATGAGTTAACGGGACTGATCGTTATAGCCTTTGCATACATGTATTTTTCTTATAAGTTAATGCAACCTTCGTGTTCGGGTAAGCAGCCGTATTGTGCAGTTTTCGGAGAACCCCTCCAAACACTATGTACATTTTTGTATGTCATACGTCCACATAATATCCCTAACGTACATGTAGTCGTGGCACAAGCCAAAACAATGTTCAATACATGGACGCTTCTACATAAGCATGTCTAACACGTGTAGTTCTATGAAACGCGATGACCACACTGTTGGTAATTTGTATTTACTTTATTATGGTCAGTAAGGCGGTAATATAAGAAATAATACTGGAAACTTAGAAAATACACGTTCCTTATTTTCCCGGTAGTCATTTGAAGTCCTAACAAACGCCGACAGATTATATTTTACATGTTTACAGTACATGAACATTTAACAGCGTCGTTAGGCCAGCACACTTTAAAGTTACCCAATTAGCTGTTAGCGGGTCAAATAACGGGTAGACCGGCCCGTATAAGCCCCTCCCACTTTATAGCTATACAGCCCAGGTGTATCGCAGTAGAGACGCAAAATTACCGAGGTGGCGGTGCAGTAAAATTGCAGCAATGCTGAGAGCAGCTCCCAACCGGTTTGCGATAGCGTCACAGGAATAATGCAAAATTACTCCCATGACTTATGTCCGCCACTGTACGTATGCTTGGTATGGATAGTTTCGAGTTTGTTAATTAACTCGGACTCATAGTAAATCTCTTTATCAAACTCGAGGACACTTGTATTTATCTTGAGGAGGACTCTAATTTCATGACTTAAATATGACTTGAAAAATGTTATTGGTCAAAATAGAGGCTGAACGGATCAACGAAAATTAATCAAATTAACGAGTATTGCCACGGACATTTCTAAGTTTTGATTGTTTTTGCACTTTTATCGTGTATTGGCTCAACCGTGGAAAGTCTGACTATAATGGCGGAGTCTGAAAGTGTCGGACAAATATATAGTGTATCAAATATAGCCCGCCGTCCTGTGGGCGGGGACATAACATGTAGTTCTGAAACATTGTAGAAAACATATTGATACATTGTTATCATTAATTTAAATCACCAGCAAGTTATTTGCTCAGTCTGATTGAAATGGGTCGTGTTCAGAGGAATAAAAGTTTTTAAATATTGGCTCTTGCGGGATTTGAACTTGTTCTGACAGGGGTTTTCCTTTCCATAACTGCCTGAAAGCACCCTCGAAGCTCGCACGTTCTGACGCAATCTCAACTAGCCAATCATAAAGACTCCGGCAAAAGCCTTCGGTATCAGTATCTAGTGGCAAGTAACTCCGACTAACCATTCGTTAAACTGGTTTGCCTCTATCCTTATTTCAAACGCGATGATATGATTAGTCCACTAATGACTAGGCTTTTTCTGCGCTAAACTGGTGTAGGAACGTGAGAATACAGCTAGAGTCAATATCTTACAACTTTTATTCCTTGGAACACGGTCGATTTTAATCAGACTGGTTCTTTGCTCAATATGAAATAAAATCCTATCATAACCCTTTCTTAAAATGTTTGTAACATACTTTCTAGTCCTAGGGTCGACAAATATTTGCTTCTCATAGACTGTACCGTGATAAATCTATTATTAGAACGCAAACTAATTTCCCACGCATGACAGGATGTCATGAGTATAACAGGAAACATCAGAATGTCGTGAGCGTTAAATGTGTTTCAGACCTAAAATTCCTCAGAATTGCTTGAATATTTGAAATCCGAACATTTTATCATTATCATCTTTATTGGCAGTAGTTCAGGCCATAAGACCCATGGTAAAGTTGTATTATAAAAAGGTATAATTGTTGTCAAATGACCGGAATTACAATGCTCTCAATTTGAATATTTTACAAAGGTATATGGAGGTTTATCGTATTATATTTACATCCTTCATGTTTAATATTTTGTGCAATGTCAATCTGCCTTTAAAAATCATACATGTAGGTATTCATTATGGTGTGAAGCATATCTATAACACTCAAAGAAAACATGAAATGCATTTCAACATTTTTATGGTCACAATATACAAAAGAAAGAATCTGTATCAGAAATAACCTTAATGTTCTTCACATGTTCATGATTAACTCTTAAATCATAAAGATATATACGAAATTTACACATTGATTTGACAAAGTTTCTATTGTCGAATTTATAGATATATGTTTCACACTGGAATAAATCTTCTATATTTGAATAATTTTGACAAATATGATGAGGTTTCACTCTCCAGGTTTGGATATAGATATCAACTAAACGCCTTCTAAAAGCAGATATAAACAAAGTGGCATCGGCAACATCTTGCATGATCCACACATCATACCTAAAGACACTAGTAAATAAATGAGAAATCTTGTTAACTTTACCATTTTCGTCTTATAATCTAAGCATTTCATGTAAATGTAATGAGATTCGGGAATAATTTATCCATAAAAGCTTTATCAAATATTTTATCGCCTTTAGCTGTGTTTTTATAAACAAACAGCATCGATCAGTTTCTCTCAATATAGCCTTATAAATTTAAAGCGTATTTACCAACCCTTTGGAGTCTTTTTAAAAAGCTTGTTTGTACTTTTTCTATTGTATCTTGATACTTCACTCCCCAAATTTCGAAAAGCCTGATCTGATTTTCAAATGTCAATTTCATGACACATCCATGGGTCATGTGAATATGCAATCCGGGTTGGTAGTCCCTACAGCCCATTACCCCTACAGCTTATCAAAACAAGTTTATGGTCCACTGCACTGCTAATCTCTAGCTTGTTACCTCTTGCAACATAATGGACTCACCCAGACTGATTCTTTATTACCTTTATCTGTACAGATAATTGGTACATAATGAAAACGTTATTGGTACAGGTTGTGGATGTTGAACATGGCGACCATACAATAAGAGTATGTACAATTACAATTTTACAATTATAAATTACTTATCAAATTATTTCTCAATAAAGTAGCCTTATATAGATATTAACCCAAATTACACAATATCTTTACATTATTACAAATAAAAAGTTGAATAAACTTTATTGTTGATGGACATTTGTATTAATAAGGTTTGGAATATGATATTCTATAGTTGATATATGATGAACATTTTAAATCAAAATGGAATTCGTCTTCTACATTGTATATCATCTTTACACATTAGACATTTACGATCAGCAATATTTATCTTATTATATCTACCAATTTCTACAGCTAGCTGGTGGGAACTAAGCCTAAATTTAGACAAATAATTTTTATACAGACGTGGAATAGATTTACGTAAATAATATTGAAGTGAACATTGATCAATTATATTGTAATATATCACACATTTAGAAGAACTAGACAACTGACTAAAGATATACTGGACCGCATGATCATTAATTCTTTGTTTTATAACTGATAGATAATCTGTTGGCAATTCCTGCTTCAACCATATCTCACTGAAACCAATGTTAGACAATACACTTTTAACCTGATACGTCCAATTCTTGACACCACGGGTTTCCACTTCCTCATAAAGATATTCATAGCAACCTCTTACATACTGTTATCAGACACAAGAAGCTTACACCAATATTTAACCATGTTATATTGTCTTTTAGATAGCAACGGTTAAACGACCTAATTCCGCATAAACCATGCTACATGTTGATTTCTTAACAACTATGAGCCTTTTACAATAAACCTCTCTAAGAAAGCCGCTCCACACTACCACCTCTATTGCACACTTAATCACCTGTTAGGGTCAGTCCATTAATCGAGATAGGTAACTGTCTGTGTTGTTTTAACAAGCTGTAGGAGAACTGGGGTATAGGGGTAATGGGCTGTAGGGGTTTTGGGGTATAACCTCCAGGTTAGTTTGTATCTTTATCAGTGGCTTTCGCTTAGAAATTCAACTCAAAGGAGTTGTTCTACTAACCTCACTTATGTCAAGAGAACAAAATAACGTTCTATAAAAAAGATTTTTCACACCTGACTCCTCTCACAACATAGCATATCATGTCTATTCATTTTAAAGGTATAGAAATCATGATACAGTATAATCAAGGTGCAAATATAAAATGCGCTCTTTTCCATGCTTGAAGAGTTCTCCGAGCGCAAACGAAAACGTTGTATTATAAAACATATAGTAGAAATTGTGAATATTTGTGAATATTATAAAGAAGAAGGTATATGAAACTTAAGTCTCAATCGATTTTGAGATCCGATTCAGTCAGATAAAATTCGACAATCTTCTGAGGAATATAAGTTTTAAAACATTGAAAGGGACTCGCACTCATACTATCAGAGGCTTTCTGGTTATCCAGCGAACCGATAGGACGATTGCAAGTCTAGTGATTTGTGAAGGTATTTTCGCAGCACCAACATTTCATATGACTAACAGTTAACTGGTTTATTATAGATGGTTCTCATTACGGGGAAAATGTAGCCTTTGTTTGCATAACAGCGGGACAAGGGAGGTAACTCTTGACGATATCTCATTTGCTTGCGCATGACCCAGCATAACATATAGAGGATATTTAATGACCTTCCATTGAATACTACTTTTTATTAAACGAGTTAATGATTTAGTATAAGACGAGCGAAAACGTTCGGCTAAAGAAGTTGACATTGCTGTGCAAGTCGAGATTAAAACATATATTCATATATATAATTTTGTTTTCTTCAAAGACATAAAGTTAATCATATTTTCAGTGTCTAAGAACAGTTTATATGATAATAGCTTCTGCAAGTTTGGAGGTGTACTTTTGAGGAATATCTGCATTAAAAGGACACACAATGAGAAACAATTAGTTCGTTTTCAATATAAAAGTGACATTTCATATGCATATCTTCCGCAAAGTTCAATTTCTGTGTTCTTCATTTTAATCAATTTTAACAACCCCGCTCTTGATTCAATTTAAGATTTCATGAATGTTAATAAATGTATCCCTCCGTTTCTAATGTATATTGTATTTTCTTATCCGGTTTTCTGGTGCCATTGTCATTCAGTCAGGTGTTACCTATTGTCTTGCAGCAGAAGATTGTTCTAAAGGTTTCTACGGACCCGAATGTTGGCGTCAATGCAAAGAGCATTCCCATTGCCTGGAGAATGACTGTGTCCTGTTACCCAGTGGCAGAGCTCTCAACTGCTCACAGGGCTGCAAACCCGGATGGCGAGGCCTCTCGTGTAACACCAACTGCAAACATCCTTGCATTAAGTGTGATAGGGACACTGGTGAATGTGTGGGGGCGTGTAGAGATGGTTATTATGGCGACAGGTGTCACCAGTACTGTCCACAACATTGTTTGAGCTGTGAGAAGGTTTCCGGTTCCTGTTTGAACTGTACCCATGGCTTCTACGGAGAGGATTGTTCGCTTAATTGTTCCACAGAGTGTGAAGAATGTGATATAAGATCAGGAAACTGTCTTAACAGAATGAATGACGATGCATCCGGTTCTGCAAAGTTTCCTCATGGCAAAACAACAGAATCTAGTGAAGCTGAATTGGACGGTCACTTGTTTTCCAACAGTACTGCCCCAGGAAGCGAATCATCTCACAGTGAGAGTGTTAGTCACACAGTCTCAAGCAGCGAGTTGGACTCGACAACTGGTAGGTACGGTATTGTGTCACACACAACAGTTAATCTGCAATATGCGTTATTAAAATTGTTCAATTCCATCCTGGTAGTAAGAGGTTTCGTACACTAATATTGCCTTTCATTGAAAACTTTTATTAGGAAAAACATAAACTTTAACAACATTTGGATACCAATTCGAACATAATAATCGTAAGAATATCATTATGTGTCAAATTTCATAGCAATATCATAATGACTACAAGACTTTTCTAATTTTGTATGAGCGAATGAGACCTCCCTTCATTGTATACAATCACAAAGCCGGCGTGAGACGGATTCGTAAAAACGTTGTGGGGGCTGATGTTGACGTTGAGGCATACGGCAACTAAGTTATCCCAATGTCTGGTCTTCTAAGAAATGAAGGACCGTTTAGATGACAGGCCAGAGGGAGACAGAGATCTCTGCCTGGTGAATAAAGTATTTGGTATGGTGTACATCATGTGGTTGGGCATTGTCATGTTTAATGTTTGCGCACAATAACCCTGCCTTATGACGTTTTCGGGGATTAGCTCGGCCCACCCATCCTTCAGCTTGCAGACGTCCAATGCCTGTCAGAGAGCTAAATTGGTGTCTATTGCATCTTACAGTGTTTCCACCGTTGCATATTGCTTTCTGAATGCAATTTCTTTCGAGAACGCATTTTGTCACTGGAAGTGAGACGGTTGAAAAGAAGTGCCCTTTATGCTTCCAGAACCGGGGTTTGCATATGTGTTTTATGATGATCATGCATACCGGTAGGACTAAAACATCTGCATGACCTGTGTTTTCATGAACTGTACACATGACGGGAACACCGAAATATTTGAACCCTAATGAGATTTCATAAAACTTTGTCAAAAATTAAAATAGTGTGTTTCGCGTTTTTTAATTGCGTTAGTATACCTTTCTAAATGAGCGTATCATTCACTTGTTCAGTTGCTCCACAGACTAATAATTGGTAGATATGGTAAGCTTCTTGGTTAATTATAGATTTCGTCGTCAGTAGCAGTCGGCCTAACCGTGGCAGCAGTTCCATCTCCAGCAGCAAGGACGCGGAGCCATTTGTCATCTACGTCATCATCGCTGTCCTCGTCGTCATCTGCGTTGTTGTCGTCACCTTCACCTTCACGCTCCTTTTTTCCAGACGGTACATGTATTTTTTTGTTTGAAATCGATTGAAAGAATTTGTATATTTCTGATTTCGATGTCTACAGGTTCAAGGATCGTAGCATAACAGAGTGTGTAGTTATTCTTCATTGGAGTGCTATAAGCATTCTGTTCTCATATAGTCATGTATTTTCAAACTCATAAGTTATAAACCACCAACTTGGTGACAACATCATGTATGTCAAGTATCATGTGAGGATATTTTTAGAGATAATGTACTTTATACACTAAAGCCCTCATAATATGAAATCAATTTCACAGAAGAGGGCGGAATGACGGTAAGAGAGAAGATATCAGCCCGGTGGGACAGTCGCCCGCTCCAGGTAGAGAACATACGTACCAGGATTCTCAACATACGTATCCCGCTGAAGAGCGTATGTATCAACAAACAGACTATATGTGCAGGGGTGAGGAACAAATATACTCGTCCTTAGAGCACGTGTACCATGAGGTTGGCAATCCCGAGGATTTAATCAACGCCTCAACCTATATTACCCCTGTCCACAGGCCTGGCCCTACCACTGTTTAAAGGCACTAGTGCACGCTTTTACGGTTTAAATTAGCTATTTTAAGGTTTAAGAGGACTTATGCATTCACCTAACCTTTCTATCGATGCAATGAAATACTTAAGATTCTTTACAATTGACCTGCAGTCAACAATGAAAAAATTTAGACAGCCGGTGTCGGCTTGGACATATAAAAAATCTAAGGTTAGCTGTGCACAAAACGGATATCTTAAAGACAGTTAAATGCGGCTGAACTATTATTATGTGCAGCTTTTGAATTTACCTAAACTCTGAACTGAGACCAAAGAATGAATTATGTTTTATAAAAGCAATGTTGTAAATAAACCGATTTAATAACACAGCATTAGCAATGCTATTAGATTGACCAAAGCGGCTGCCGTTTCCGCTTTTTTGGTTGTGGACAAAATCTTCATAATTCCGACATCGTAGTTCACGCGGATTTATTGTAACGTAACATTAAATACTTCCGGTCTTTAAAAATCAACTTTACTACCTGAATACGTAAATATTCGTTAAATAACTTACGAGGTAGATTACTTGAGTGAGGATCTTGAATAAATTCGAGAGATATGCGGAATCTGTGCATTCGTTGTGTTAACGAAATATTGTGTGCACTAGTGCGTTTAAGGATCTTCGCAGAGGATAACTTTTAAAAAGTGATTTTCAAATATCATTACCGCAATTCGATAGCGCATTATCATTTTTTATACCGATGTTGCCAAGAAGTTCTGAGATATATAGCGGGGGGTTATGTAGCGGTTACATTTCTGTCCCGCTGTAACTCTGAAAACAATTGTTAGAATATTACGAACATTGACGCATGGGATCACATGATATGTTGATGAGCTGTTTTTGTATTTCCGCCCTATTTTGTGCAAAATGATGCAATTTTACTCTGTTTTCATTTATGTTAAGAACTTGTCACGTTTAAACACTATCATTTGTTTTTTTGTTGTGTTAATTTCATCAGTGACTCAATCAGGTATTACATGATAATTATATATATATATATACATATCTTCCTAAAAATAGATATTGTTTATTTCAAAACTATGTCATAGGCATACAAGTCTTGGTCCCCGTGATGTTAAATTTTAGGGTTATATTTATATATGAATTATTCAATTCGGGTTTGATAGAACTTTGTAATTTGACCTTATGCAATGAATATCAGTTCTGAATCTTCTGTGACCAATGAGAGAAGCAGCCAATTATGATTGAGCTATGCCTCCTAAAGCTCTGTTTTTAAAAGCAAGAACGATATTATGGAAATATCTCAGCATGAACATTAAATTCTGAGCTAAGAATACAACAAACCCGATCGTTTCAGTTAAGCACTTGTCTACCTTTTCCCTCTATTTCGGAAGGGCTGGTCCCGAATGTGTAACAAATTTACCAATTTTCTTTATTCAAGCCCGTTTAAGAAATATGTTTATGTGGTTGAATTTGAATTGAAAACCCAACGTCTGTCAAAATTCTGTTCCGTACAATATGTTGGAAGCGAGTTGCGAGTTGCGAGGAATAGGACTTGCTCTAAGTTAATTAAGACGAACTTTAAGATGGGCCATATCAATTTTTACATCAATTTTAATCAGAGAGACCAGTTCTAAAACTCACATACCACGTTCATTTAAGCTATGCGAATTCATCTCCCTACCTAAAATGGTTAAAAAAGTGTTTACTATTTATATAGGCCCCAAGAGGAAATGTATCCTTAGATAAGAATAAACTGGAATTGTGACTGCTTTCTTTTATCAATATCCCTTCTTGGTCAATATGATTTATGTAAGTCTGCAAATCTTCAAGAGAGTTTTCTTTAATCATAAACAACAAGGGATATATTGTAAAAAACTATATACATTCCATTAACAGAATTGTTTTTATTATGAAATAACATAAAAATTAATTGTCATTATTTATATTTATGAATGTCTTCTAATAAATTGATAGTTTATCAAGAAACATTTCCAGTAATAAGCCTGGTCGAAATAATGTTATAAAATCATGTTTTACATGATATTTGTAATGTTCAGAATATGTTGTTGAATTAATTATATGCATCATGTTAATTAACTTTTTATATTAACGAAACAACGGATCAGGAATCATGATTACAATTGATAATTCATTTACAGTTGTTTTGTTTGCATACTGTGTTTTTTCATTAAAAAACATGAATATTCATATATTTTATCTCGGCTCCTTATTTTTATGTTTGGATTTGATATAAGTAAAATCTTATATATATTCCCCTCTTTTTAACTTAATCATTTTAGTGTATTGTAGATTGAAGTGCTAACTTCAGGGATAAATAGGCAGATTGTATTTTTTGACCCTCTGTACAAAATCTCCAAACTCATGCAACCGTTTCCTGTTTATGTGCAGTTGCAATAAAAAGAATATTTGCATCAAATATAACATTTATAAGCATTTTACGGACGCTTCATCATCTTTTATATTTGTGATATTTGTTATCTTTGATAAAACATAGCACGCACAACCGTATGCATTCATAACATTCTACATTATCTTGTGAAACTTTATTTTTATATTGATATATGAAAAGGCTTTTGAATATAATATTCATATCAAAAGACGTTATACCTACCGTGTTGACGAATCAGGAGACTCTTAAAATTTTAACTTGATTACTACTTGATATACAATTGAAAATGAAGAAAAGAGCTTGAAATGCTATTTTGAGTGTCCTGCATCTGTATTTACAAAAAAACACAGCTAAAAGGTGTGTAGGACGTTGTGAAAAACATCGTACAAACGCATCTGAGGCCAAAAATTTAAGAGCAGTGGTAAACTTCTAGCCAGTATTTCGAATCGGCGTGTCAGTTTTAGAGATCAGAGGCGTGATGCGCCCTAACAAGAATTCAAAATTGGTATGATCCATTCGGAGAAAATAATAAAATTTATATGGATGTCAAGCATCTAGTTCACGCATTAACGCATGATAAGCCCCCATTTCACCTCTCCTTGCGATCCACGGTCTAACCAAACAAGATGATTATTTTTTATCTTGTAGCAAGTCTGCAATTAAGCCGATTGCAGCAAGTTCCAGTAAATCATCTTCGCTATCAGTGCTATATGACGCCATTCATTCTGTGGAACAATCGGTTAAAACACACCAGGAGTTAGGTATGTCATCTGCGCTGACAGTGTCTGCTTTCTTAATTTGGTTCATGCTAGCTAAAATACAAGGTCCATCATGTATCCTTTTGAAAACTTAATCCAGATCAGGAAAATGCGTGTTTGCCATTATATAAACTATACTGATTGTTCAGAAATAATATGTAGATTTGTTTATTTCATTTTCAATATGGTTGTTACTTATTAGTGTTTGAAAAGTAGTCAAAAGTTTGTCTTTTCATCGTTTTCGACGTGTTTCTTTGCATTTCGTTGGTATATGTACCCGTTCTTATTTTGTCAAGAGTTTGTATGAAGGAAATATTGTGACCCGATACAGTTAAACAAAGAATACTCATTAAACAAGGACACTGAGAACATGGTCTTCATATATCAGCCCTTCATGCATAGACATTCAAATAGTTTGACGTGCAGACATTCATAAAGAAGTAAGAATCAAGCTGTCTGATAGTAAAATAGTAGGGTTATAATTAATTAAAGGAATGTAACCTCATTAACTGAAGTGTAGACTTTTTAAGTTTTGTGGACCGAAAAGACATCAGAGTGTCAGGTTACTCACCAGGACCTCTGTAACCTCATGTATCAAGTATCCTCAAGAGATTGAGACGCAAAGTAGCTCAGTATCGTCGGTACTAAAGTACTTGCAGAAGCTCAGTGACCACCGGACCCAAAGTACTCCATGAGCTCTGAGTGTTGCATCAGAGTTCAGTACTTAAAGAGTCACTCCGTGATTTTCATAACATATTATTTACCTTTTATACGAACCTAAATGTCATATGTGGTGATATAAAATCAAAACATCTTAACTTTTCATGTCCAATAGACATATATATGACAAATACTGGTTTTCCATGAAAATCTAAAAAGAGCCTTATAAATGCACAGAGGTGTAGATATTACGTCCAATATACATGGATACTAGTTATATAACCTAACAAACGTTATCAACTCCTAACTGCCCTCCTGGCTGTTTTAGATAAGTCTCCAAAATTACGTTTGACTATTTGACGCGCGCCACTGTCCGGTTTTCGATCATAATTGCGACGTTCTACCTTCATATTGTCACTGTAAAAATCCAAAAAGCTTTAAAATGTGTCTTTTTGGTAACAGTCGATACTTCGCGATCAAATGACACGATTGATTAAGTTTTGCATATATGACTCCAACAACTCACGGAGTGGCTCTTTAAGAGCTAACTACCCACTTTGGTACTGTCAGGAGCTAGAGACTCTCAGGACCTAAATAGTAACAGAAGCTACCCTCAGGACCCTAGTACTCTCATGAGCTAAGTGCCCTCTGGACCAAAGCAAGCTCAGGAGCTCTGTACCCTCAGGACCCAGGTACCTCCAGGAGCTCATCACTCTCAGAAACTCGGTACCCTCGATGTCAGTTTTGAGTCGGAAACGTTATAACCACATGTTCTAAGTTAGTCGAAATAATTAACACATAATTTGTTTGAAAACGTTTATTGTTAAATTTGTAATTGTTGACATCGTCTAAGTTGATACTATTTACGTGGATAACGTTAGTGAAGATCTGGACAGACGTTAACATATCCTGGGCCTGACTCATTTATATGCATGAAGATAGTGCTCTCCTACCTACTCCTTAGATAGTCCACGAACAGTCTATAGGACAAATGCCACCAGGACATTTGGACAACTGCTACCTGGACAAAATCACACACACAAGTCATTTTTACATTAGAAATATTATTTCAGTTTTGTATATAAAACCAATAGCAGTTTGTTTAAGGAACAATGCATTGAGTAACTATTGTTGGTAATATGAGTTTTGTTCCTTGTCAGTGCGAAATATCTAATGTTTATAATAACACACTCACATCATTCCATTCGATAAGATAGAAATAATATAAACCAATGAAACACTTTGAGTTTTACTTATTTGTTATTTCACAATTCGTGGTTGTTTAATTCAAGAATATATGCAACTCCAAGATCGTAGTCTAACTCCAAAGTTTTAGGAACTGCACTTACTTTTTCAACACAATCAAAACAGTAAAATAATGTATTTATGCGTATTTAATTGAATACTATACTCTATGTCTATATAGATGGAATGTACACACATTCATATGTAGACACACAAACAATCCTACATGTATATTTATAAATGCATGCACACGTGTGTACGTCCTGTGTGCAGATCAGACTTAATATCGTTGCAGTATGTACACTCTTACGAAAATGACGAACCATGCTGCCCCAGAGCAATTAATAAAACTTTGTTCATCTGGGGAGGTCGATTTTTTTAAGTACAATTATTATGACTATCTTGTATTGTTATATTTGCGTTGTTGTCTCAATTCTTCACTGTTGTTTGACTAGATAAAAGTAACTAGGTCAATACATCACTATCTCAGAATAAAGAACTTTCATCAATAATTTTACTTCATTTCCTCTTTGCATACTGTCACCTGTTAACTACTGCACTGGAACCAGTGGTAGGCCACTGTTATACGATCTTAATAGTAGCCCGTGTAAGATATTGCAGCGTAATATTTACCCGGCAATATTAAACTAGTGTTCAGCCTTGATAGTATACAAATATGACGTCACAAAAATTGTAGTTTTAACGCCAGATTGTTACCACCTTCGTCTCACTGACATCCAAGTGGATGGAATAATGGTTTCATCTCATTGTCTGCGGTTATGATTGGTTAATGTAGGCCATTAATAAAGGAATATTAAACTCCCTGCCATCTGATACTACTTATTATTAAACCAATGAATTCGCATTCACTCGTTTTGATCGTCATCATTGAGTCGTTAAATCGTACTAAATGGAAGTGGATTCAGTATCCCCTATTTATTTCATTCCTTTCTCCACAGACCGTATAGTCACATATATTTAATCATACGATTTCTTTTTACACAAAGTACCCAATGGTTGTGCGATCTTATCAAATACATGTGCGTAATTAGTGGGGCCTTTTCGCTATAGCTGCTCGTGGTCAACTGTAGATTTAAAGTTAAGTTCTCTTTTGTCATAGCTTTATCATTTCGTCTCAGGGACTTGTACAAGTTTATAAACCCTTGCTCATATACATGAACGTATCCTTTATGCATAGGGTCGCTGGTCACGTTATGCTTTATATGTCATATAAAAGTAACCTTTATGCAAGTAAGAGTTTCGTACCTTTTGCTTTACGGTCATAAATGTTTTTACCATCATACAATCGGAAGTTTTGTACTCTATACCTTACGGTCAAAGATGTTTGCTCTATGCATAGGAACGTTTCTTGCTACATGTTGTACTGTCATATATGTTTCCTTTATTCTTAGGAACGATTCATATTGTATGCTTTACGGGCATACATAATCGATTCCTCTTTGCTAAGGGGCGTTCCGCAATGTATGCTTTACGGTCAAACATGTTTATTTAAAGCACACTGACGTTTCGCACTCTATGCTTTACATTCAAAAACGTTTGTTTGTGCCCAGTAAAATTTTGCCCTCTAGTCTTGACGGTCACATATAATTCCTTTTTGCACACAGACGTTTCACACTGTATGCTTTCAGGTCATAAATGTTTCCTTTATGCACGAGAATGTTTCGTACTGTATGCTATCAGGTCATAAATGTTTCCTTTATGCACGGGAATGTTTTACATTGTATTCTTTCAGGTCATAAATGTTTCCTTTATGCACGGGAATGTTTTACACTGTATTCTTTCAGCCCATAAATGTTTCCTTTATGCACGGGAATGTTTTACACTGTATTCTTTCAGGTCATAAATGTTTCCTTTATGCACGGGAATGTTTTACACTGTATTCTTTCAGGTCATAAATGTTTCCTTTATGCACGGGAATGTTTCACACTGTATTCTCTTTCAGGTCTTAAATGTTTCCTTTATGCATGGACATTTTTCGTTCTGTATGCGTTACGGTCACACGTGTGTCAGTTATTGACACGGACGTTAACTACAGCAACTGCATGCTCTATGGTAATAAATGTTTCTTTTATCCACAGGGACGTATCGTACTGCCTGCTTTACGGTAATCTATGTTTCCTTTATGCACATGAACGTTAAGCTGTTATGCTTTATGATCATCAAAATTGATATTTAAACAAGTAAGGTTCTTTTCTGCACAGGGCTGCGAAGTATCTTAATACACTGTCCCTTCTGTGTCGGTTCTATAGAAGGGAATTGTAAACATTCTTTCCGAACAGTAAATATTGGTACTCTCAGTTATACCGTCCTCTCTGTATCTTTCCTGCGCAAGGGCATTGTCCTTTGAGTATCCCTTCTATTCAGGGGAGAGTCCGTTGTTTGAAAGCCATTTCCTCTACAAAATAAAATGAATGTCATTTTCTCCAAAGAAATATTAAAATATTATTTATCTACAGTCAAAATATTATAATCTAAAACTCCAAGGTATCTCAGTGTATTTTAGATATCTATTTCATAATTATATTTTAAACGTAAACGTCTGGATACATTCTATATCCCTCTATGATTATTATTCATATATCATCAACCACAGTCTCACCCTCGGGTTGTCGATAACGGTTCCAGTTCATCTGTAAATAGAAAAGTAATCCGTTGACATTAATTAAACCGACCCTTGTAGGAAATTATTCGCTTGTAAAATAAAAATCGCACAAGGACGTAAAAGGACGTAGGAAGCAGCAGGGTAATTTGTAACACGGGACTATAGTTACAGGGTAATGGTTTTAGCAAATGTCACTGCTATACGGCTGCATACCGAAAGTGTATTCATATACAGGTGCACGAGAGACCAAATATTCCCAAAATGGTTTAAAGAATGTCTATTTTACACATGGACATTGAGTGTTCCTTTGTGAGCTCTGCAGACGTTATTTTATTGACGTCAAAGTTAAAGGCACTAGTGCACGCTTTTACGGTTTAAATTGGGTATTTTAAGGTTTAAGAGGACTTATGCATTCATTTAAGCTTTCTATCGATGCAAAGAAATACTTAAAATTCTTTACAGTTGACCTGCAATCAACAATGAAAAAGTTTAGACAGCCGCTGTCGGCTTGGACATCTATGGTTATCTGTGCACAAAACGGATAAATTATGGACAGTTGAACGCGGCTGAACTAGTATTATGTGCAGCTGTTGAATTTACCTAAACTCTGAAATGAGAACAAAGAATGAAATATTTTTAATGAAAGCAATTTGTAAATAAACCGATTTAATAACACAACATTAGCATTGTTATTAGATTGACCAAAGCGGCTGCCGTTTCCGCTTTTGTGTTTATAAGCAAAATTTTAATATTTCCGATAACGTAGTTCATGCGGATTTAAAGTTACGTTGCATTAAATACTTCCGGCCTTTAAAAATCAACGTTACTACCTGAATACGTAAATATTTGTTAAATAACTTACGAGGTAGATTACTTGAGTGAGGGTCGTGAGTAATAGCGAGATATATGCAGTATCTGTGCATTCGCTGTGTTTACGAAATATTGGTGTGCACTAAAGCGTTTAAATCAAAATTAAATGATATTTGCACTTATAAGCTTTCGGTATGTAGCTATACAGTAAAATATGTAAACTATACTTCTAGTAAAAGGGTTTGTAGCATTGTAGCCATGTCACTCTAGGTTATAACTTGTATGACTAGATACTAAAAGAGTTTACAAGTAAACCTTATCAAACATTGTGCGATGTGGAAGTGTATACTAACGGTTCCCATATTCCTTAGCTGTTTTAGACGAACAGTTTCCATGGAGACAGTGGCAGACTTTGGCAAATTCGGTGCGGAATTTACCTGTCAAACATACATTTTCAACTATAAATCATTACAAGTCAGGCATTCATATAAAATTGGTCAGACGGGATTAATCAGATTTAATGCATACATAAAACTTCCAAAGAACACTAGAAATGAAAATATTTCTGTAGCTTGTCTCTTTTTTTAAAGGACGAGGTAACACGATGCCGATAATTAATCACATACAGCCACCACCAAAAAACATTTGACTCATCGGTACTACTGCATAAGCGATTTCCTTCATGGCCTTGCTTAATGGCGTATAGGGTAATTTCCAAGTAACTCTTCCTTCAGTTAAAATTATGAAGCCGAGAAGAAATACGTTAAGGATGAGTTTTATTAACATCAAACGTTTAATGTCAAAATGCAATCTAACTTTTGCTTAATCAATGGTGAATTTTCTTTTATATTTAAAGGAATGAAAACAATATGCAATGTTCTCGACTTCATGAAAGAAGAATGACTGAGCGAGACAAGATAGAATGTAGCAATTTGTTAATTAAAACATGACTTAAAATGCATATTAACCATGTTCGTTATCACCACTGTGATTCACCATGTATTAACAAAGGGTACATGTATGTCGAGAGTCGCTGATGAAGAATTCGAAAAAATAGGTTGGAAGAGTTGCGTTTTGATCAATTATATAGTTGGATATCTCTAGCATAATTCATAGTTATATTCAAATGCGCAAACAACGGATTATTAGTGATGAGGGCAAAAATGTATTGGTTTATGTTAATTATTACCCATATGGTTAATCATAAGCGGTGACATATTTTCGATATGAGCACATGTGCACATATCACTTTTGCCAACAACGATTGTTTCAGCGCGAGTTACCGTATTACCTCGTCTGTGACGTCATAAAACCATTGTTCGTGACGTCACTGTAGCGGGCCGCCGGAAAGAAAGCAGGTTGCATTTCGTGTGTTTAAAATGAAATAGAATTGGTAATATAGGAATTATAACCCTCGGAAGTGTGTCATATGACTTTTACGAAACTCGTGCGAATTTGTGTATAACCCTCGCTCTCGCTCGGGTAATACAAAAATTCACACTCGTTTCGTAAAAGTCATATGACACACTTCCTCGGGTAATAATCTCTATATATGTCATTGTCACTACATGGTTAGGTACATTCTGATGTGTGTTCCTCACTTTTACAATAACGATAACATAAAGAACACAACAGTGACTCCTGTCATCCTAATTTGACGATACTGATGACCAAAGACAGGTGCAAACCCCTCTCCCGCATATCAAATACCACCTTATTGGAAGTTGTATCGTGAAAGGAGAAACATATGAAAAGTCAATTTATTTATTTGTTATTGATTGCTTTGCATGTAGAGTCACAATTTGTATATTCACGTTAGTACAACTTTTTGATAAGTCCTCAAGTTATGAGACTTTTCTAGATATGATGCTGCGACTGAATGCCACAGGTATATGCGGTACCATTGATTTGAGACTGAATGCCACAGGTGTATGCGGTACCATTGATTTGAGACTGAATGCCACATGTGTATGCGGTACCGTTGATTTGAGACTGAATGCTTAAGGTCTACGAAGTACCTTTGTTTTTCTTGTGTGTCATCCACTATTTATGCTTCATTGCACCTCCCGCTCAAATAAATTTCGTAATTTATATTTGATTACGGCAATTTATTTCTAAAACTGCCAAAAGTTTGAAGTCATTACCTAGTAATGATTTGTCAAATCAATCTGGTATAGGAAAAAGAGTTCATATTCGATGAAGAATTTCTTGAAAGGTTCATAAAAAGTTAATGCAAGGAGCATTGAACGGTAGCAATTTAGGAACCCCGACAGCGGATTTAAATGCTTTCAGCGCAACTTCCTTGCCAGAGGCAGTATTTTGTACACACGTCAAGCCCACAGTTGAATCTTTCCCGCTTCACATCTCTCTGACAGACGGAATGAAAATTTACTTTATGAAATAGCTTTGATTCATTCAGCATGTTAGAAAGCGTGATCGTGTTGTGATGCTTCGTGTATTTTCAGGGAGCTCTTGAGATAAATGCAGTCTAAAGAAATATTTTGTTTTTAGTCTTTTACAGACTTCAGGAGGCAGGTGTTGCCGACATGACCTCTGTGGAAGGAGGAGATGTAACGGGTAAAACATTCATTCAGCGTTTGTGGCTTTGTGGTTCGTGAAGTGTGGCTTGGTAGATGTAGATGTCATGAATGCCGATATTATTTGGCTACTCAGAAAATGGGGCTGATTGTTTTTAGGAATGCTCTTATTATATATAAGTGCATAACCACGCATGTTTTTTTAAATATTGTGATAGGTTTGAAAGGACCTTTGTGTAATAATTAATCTCCTTTTGACGATTTTTACGTTTTTGGTAGATTTGGATATATGGGCCGATATAGGGGGTCACCACATATGATGTTCATTATGAGGGGTAGGGAATAGTTTGGAGATTTAAGTTTATAATGAGGGCTCACCGCTCATGAAGTTGTAGATGATGGGGTTGACCGCGCTGTTGAGGTAGACCATGAAGTGACCAGTGAGCGTTATCACCGACACGGACTGTGCGTCAATCCGTTTCACCAGCGGACTCTTTATCAGCCTGCAGTCACAGAAAGACTTATCTCATACCATTGATTACCTCCGGTAACTTAGGTGCACAAGGAAAAGGCCTCCGTGCAGTAGAAAAAATATAATTTCCTAGCTACGGATGAAATTAAAATCCCAGCTGTTAGTTTCGACTTGAGATGGCTATCTGTTATTTCCGCCTCGCATACTCAAAACGTATTATCGCCAATACTATTATTTATAGAAATTTTAAACAAGGCAAGTTGGTAGAATAATACCAATATCAAGAGAACAAACTCATAACAAAGATAGCAGTAAGAGAGTCAGCAACTTAGTTCAAACGTGATACCACCTCGCAGTTTAGGACAATGCATATAGGGTAATGGTTTTCAATCAATTCATTCGGTAAAGCAATTGCGACTGACTGCCGAATTGATTGAAGATATACATAGTTTGACATTGTTATACCTGTCTAATTAAATAGTTTTCAAATGTCAATACATAAATAATTGACGAGTTAACGCAGCATGTATAGTTCCTAGTTGGGGACATAAAATAAACTGGAAATTGACAATGTTTCAAACAGTAAGCCGGGATATCAGTTATCTCAACATATAATGTTCCACGAGTAGTAAGGAAGTTATCTCACCTGATAATGTTCGACAAGTAATAAGGAAGTTATCTCACCTTATACTACTCCACTAGTATCAAGGAAGTTGATTCACCTCACAATGTTCCCGAGTAGTAAGGATGTTATGTCATCTTATAATATATCACGAATAGAGAGAAACTTTCTCACCTTATCACATTCCACGAGTAGTTAGGAAGTTATCTCACCTGATAATGTTCCACCAGTAGTAAGGAAGTTATCTCACCTTATAATGTTCCAAGAGTAGTAAGGAAGTTATCTCACCTTATAATGTTCCACGAGTAGTAAGGAAGTTATCTCAGCTTATGATGTTCCACGAGTAGTAAGGAAGTTATCTCACCTTATAATGCTCCCCGATTAGTAAGGAAGTAATCTCACCTTATAATGTTCAACGAGTAGTAAGGATGTTCACTCACCTGATAATGTTCCACGAGTAGTAAGGAAGTTATCTCACCTTATAATGTTCCACGAGTAGTAAGGAAGTTATCTCACCTTATAATGTTCCACGAGTAGTAAGGCAGGAAGCAGAGGATGAAGACGATGACGACAACGATCAACATCCGGGCAGTGCGACGACGGGACTGGACCTGTAACGTCACTGCGTTCTGCTCGCCTTCTAATGGACAGTAAAAGAAACGTTACTATAGTTAGAAAAGATTTTAAACAAATTTCATTAATGCTTTATCAAATACCATGCTTTAGTCATCTTTTGGATGTATCTAATATGATTGAGGTAACAAAACATGAGATGCTGGACAATTTTAAGTTTAATCGATACTCCTGAAAACAGTTGATTGAACTTTTTGGAAATCTGTGCACCGTATGCCATGCATTTAACTAAGTGTAACATGTAACCGTTATGCGAGACCTATTTTTGAAGGAGAGCTGTCACTGAGTCAACGCGCTACATAACAGGGTAAATAAGAAAAAACAGTCGACCATCAACCAGTCAAAAAGGGGTACGTTAATAAAGGATAAGATAAAGCTTATTATCAAATCAGATTGAGGGAAATATATTTGTGATCAAAAGCGAAAAATAAATTTTAGTGAACTAATGAACCAGTGACCTAGACTTAGATAACTAATAGATAAAAAGTTTAAAATGAAATGTGAATTCGGAATCTGTAGGAAAACTGAGAGGTTTATATTAGTTACACAGTGTTTTGGACTGTAAGACCCTTGTAGATTTTGTATTTTCTGGGGCGTAGCGGAAGGAAATAGATCTTACAGTGCGGTATACTCTTGAAAGACACCGTGTGACAACTTCATTATATAATTAGCCTTATATGATATCCTTTTTGCAAATATATTACTCGTTTTTGACACTACATTTCATTATAACGTGACATGGGGTTTACTGTCAGATATCAAGGGAGTAACTTTGGGACGGAAATATTAATTTCATATCTATGTCTTATATAGATGAAAGAAATGATAAATCAATCCTCCCATAGATGCCTGATACATATGCATAATAAGCTGTCTCAATTCATTATCCCAAAGGCCCATGATTCACATTTCATAAAAGCTGTTCCCATTGATAACCCTACACCCCCTGATTCACATTTCATATAAACCGTTTCCATTGATAATCATACAGACCCTGATTCACATTTAACAAAAGCTGTTTCCATTGATAATCATACAGGCCCTGATTCGCATTTTATAAAAGCTGTTTCCATTGATAATCCTACACCCCCTGATTCACATTTCATACAAACTATTTCGCTCAATAATCATACAGACCCTGATTAACAATTCATATTAGCTGATTTTTCAGTTGTCCCACAGGCCCCTATTTCAGGTTGTATAATAAGCTTTATATACATAAATATCTAGTTTCGTAAGTAAGGGGTCTTTAGGAGAATTGATGTAGACATACCTTATTGCAATGTGACGATTAGCATTATTTGAAATCAGAAGCTCACAATGATATATTGATCCTACCATACTACTTGTTGGCATGTCACTGCATCCAACTTACTCGCTTTACAGCCTTTCATGATAGAGGGTGATATTTCAGATCGATAACCAGTGATATTTTCTGACCATGCTATTTCCTGTTTTTCGGATAGTAGCAACGTCAGCAGCAATGTAATTACATCAATCTCAAGAAGGCCCGCTTTAGACGACAACTATGAGAATAGCCATCAGCCACTTTAGTTAGAGAGAAGCGAAGTAAGGCCCATCAAGAGTAACAGTGGACGACAGCTGTCTCCAGCTTACCGCTATGAGCTATCGACGTTGCCAGTGGGGAGAGGGGGAGATAACCTTTTGGTGTTGATAGGGAATATGGATAAGCAATAGACCTGTTTTACCGACCCTCTCGTTACGATAATGTAACTCCTAAAATGATTGTGAGAGGGATCTTTGCCACTTACGTCCTCATCATGCAAGACGTTCGTAGAGATAAGCTTGGCAAACTTGTTAACAATGATTATGGCAATATTCATGTCAAACGTGTGTTCCTGACTACATCTACAATGAACGATGCATAACAATACACGTTTATTTTGAACATATAGCTTTAATTTCGTCATCAATATCAGGATAACCATCATTGTCGAAAAAACGAAAGTTTTTATTTTAAAAAGTTGAAATCCAAATACAAGATGAGTGAAACATGACACTCCAGTTCTAAAAGAAAAAAAGTAACCCAGTATACATAATCAACATACCTTTCTACAAGGTTTGAGATTTTTTAAATAACTTATTTGGGTCTCGCAATATTTCAAAGCATTAAACTTTTGACAGGCTTTCTAAGTTATTGTAATATCTTATGTGAGGTCAGTAATCAAAAAACAAGTAGGGAGGAGGACGTCGATATGACATAGTTTCCAATGCAAAAGCTATTCTGCACGATTACCCACCCGTGAGAGACTTTCCGTTCTTTATACTTGACCTCAAGCACACAGCTATAGCAGTATAGGTGTATCCCATGACGACGATTGGCAGAATGTAGAAGGTAACGAACACGAAGAGGTCGTAGTTCAGGGCGAGGACGTCCCTGTGGTAGTCGGGCACACAGCTGGTGAGTAGGATGGTAAGGTTGGGGGGTACCAGGGGGTCCCGCTGTTCCCTGAAGATGAGGAGACGAGGCACGGACACGACGTGAGCGGAGACCCAGATGAAGGCGATGAGTAGTAGCACCCGTCTCCGAGTCTCCTTGAAGGTCAGCGGGTGGCAGATGGCAAACCATCGCTCGATGGAGATAGCCGTCAGGGTCAGGACCGACACTACAACACTGACTTCCTGCAACACAGAGCAATTACAGGCTTGAGTACATGGCAATAACTGTACTTTAGAATACAGTTAACGATCAAGAACTCAGACAACACCACGCTGACTTTCTACAACACACTCCACTTACAGGTTTGATTAAATAGCAATAGTTGCAAATATAGCAAATAGCTAGTTAACTTGTACGAGCTCTGTACTTCCTTAACAGAACAGAACAAATCACACTCTTGATTGTATAGCAAAAGCTATAATATAGAAATAAGTTTACTATCAACATCTGATGAGACACCACAACAATGACTTCCTACAACACAGATCACTCACACACTTGTTTACACGCCAACAATTGTAATATAAATACAGCTATGAATTGTTTACTATCGGCAACTAACTCTGAATCAGTCATGCTGAAATCAAACCCTTACAAATTTAATTTTTATGTTAATGAGAATACACGTACCGCTATTATAATTTAACCATCCGTAAGGATGAAATCATGATGTACATTTGCCATGAAGGATAAGTTAAATATATAAGTAAAATACTGAAATAACAAAGTAACAGAGGAACAAAGGTCGACTGTCTTTGATTAGTAAATGTGTGTTTGTGCGTTGAGCCCGCTATGTGTATCTGATGTGTTTAATTTTGAGCTTTTTAGGTCACTTTAGTTTTCTGTGTTAGTACCTGTATTTTATAGACACGCAATCTCATTAAAATAAAAATCTAATATTACTGCACTACGTTAAGCAGATTATATTGAAGCATTTTAGATGACATTTTGATAACATTGATAGATCCGAGGAGTGTTTTTGAGGAACAACTTGGTATCGTTAGGTATTTACAGTAAATATTATGCGTTAAGTGTCTGGTTTATATCATGTCACTGAGAAGGGTAATGTGACTAGCATTTGGGATGAACATTAAACTTACCTTTCTTAATATCAACTGAAGTAAATAGAATTACAGGTGAGTCTTTGATATAGAAACTATTAAACATGACCCATTACGTTGTAATAGATGATAGGATCGTTATGAAACTAAATGATCCCTACCCTTTTTTGGTCATCAAAAACTCGTAACTCTTAGCTTGTATTGTCTTTTTCTATGAACCACAGTGATTAAGTTTGTTAAGAAACCCGAGTACAATGAACTCTTAAAACGTTTCTTTCCTAGCCAGAGGCATAAAAAAACTACAAGTGCGGTGTTAGCTGTAAGTATCGTGTCTTTAGAATAGTGAGTATTTTTCTGGAGATTTCTTCTCAAAGGAACTGTAGCACGCTTTTAATGTTCTATTTATTCAAATATTTCCCATTAGATATTGATCTATGCAAGATACATTGTCTCAAGAGGGTAAAACATCCCATAGCTCAACCATATTATCTTTGGTCATAAAACAAGTTGTCACGTATTAAAAAAAATGCATGAGCACCTTTAAAGGGAAATTTTCAAGCGTATTGTTAGAAAATTTCGGTCATTCCTTCAAGTAGTCCTGTTTTTGCTTAAAGAAGAAACCTACAACAGTGCCATTGAGGGCATATGTTAGTAAGCTCGTGTCGCTGGTTCAACAGCTACATGGTATTGGTGGTTTAATCAGATGAATATGCTAGTGATATATTTCGCGAACGTTTACTATCTTACACATATTTCATTACTAATTAACTATCTTTTATACAGCACTTATACAGTATTTAAGGCTTAGAATACATGATTCGACAACTGGACCATTACAAGAAAAACATTAATACGAGATAAACTAGGCCAATGCGATTAGTAGCATGCGCAGACTCACAGATGGAAAAAGAGCCAAGGTATCGCGTCAAAACTTTCATCAGTTATATCTGCTCCCCAATCTCATTAATAATTCTATTTAATATTTCTAATGAAAATGAACTCCTAAAATGAACTCCTTACGATGACACAAGTACAATAAAAAGGTTGATTGGCCAACATTTCATTATCAAAGTATTTTCGTATTGGCCGAGTTACAGGTTCTAGGTGTGTTGTTTTAAATGACTTCGTCACCTGTCAATGCAAAGGACCTTCGGATCTGTAACCGGTGAGGTGAAGTGAGATGAGTTGGCCTTTTACGCCGCTTTCAAGAGTATTTCACTTATAACGCGGCTGCTAGTACTATTGCAGAGAGAAAGGCTGCAACATCATGGTGTTTATGCATTGCGGTGAAACCTGTAAGTTTCGGTTGTTGGTGTAAACTTTCATTGATTGGAGTAAAAAATTTAACAATTTAAGAAAGTATGACTAACATTTGTTTCTTAGTGAATCATTACCAGAATTAGCTTTGGTCCATTATCTGAACGTAAACGCGAAACTGTGAGGTTGAAAAGGCCTCCAAAAGCAGGAAATTCTTACTAGATTAAGTTAACTCTATCATTTATTACTGTACTAAAATTTATTTTATCGTGTATTGTACTAGAAAGATGTTGCAACTGGGTCATTTCTTTTAACGTTTATGTTTTTAAAAAGCAGTGTTGAAAAACAAATGTTTGGAGTTACATCTTAGACTTCTTAGAAAGTGTTTAGACAAACCAATATTTTCAGACAGTTATTAATGGAAAATATCGGCGTGCTCTCTTCGTGTTCAGTTTTGACGAAAACAAAAGAAGGGAACACTCTATTACAATGTGGGTAAATATTTTTTATACCAGCCAGCTGTAGTATTTTTATCAACAATACTGATTGGTTGTGTGCTCAATGAAACCAAATGACCTAACATTTACTGGTTCATGTACATATGAACGTTGATGATCCATTCTAAACTCTCTATACACTGCGCTAGCATCCAACGCAAACGGAAATAGCGACGATGTGATTCATGGTTGAACAGTATTTGAGCCACATAAGCCCCCTGATTTTCTTAAGATTATTCGATTTGGAACAGAATATTCTCTTAGTCGGCCATTGTATGATTCCAATGTCGCAGATTACCTGCACGGCTGTGAACTTTCTATGGAGGAGTAAATCGTAATGTAGCTCAATATCTTCTATGTTCGATTCCGTAAAGGGGAAAAACACTGAAGCATAGAGGATATTCTTATACCAAAATAGTAGATCATATTTCAAGCTAAAATGCACCTTAACATGAAACATAACCTCCTGAGAGAAAGTCAAGATTTGGGATTTTTTTCTTTTATCTCATAAAATAATCAATTTTTGAGGATGAGTTCTTAGTCAATATGTGATAGTCTAGAGGACTTTGTCTCAGGTGTTGCTTGTCAACCTTTCATACAATTTGATGTTATAAAAACAATTATTACCCCTGGTTCACCCACGTTCAATCCTGTTTCGTCAGTATATTCTCGTCTCATAATACCGTGTTCGATTTTGAATTCATCAATAGTAACTATTTTCTGCAATTATTCACAGTACTATTGACCATCTATCACAGAATGTCTCGCTGTTCCTACCTGAATACATATCAATAAGCAATTATTACCTACGAAGGATTTACATAATATCTACAACCAATGGATGTCCTTCGAGCAAACAGGTTTTGACAGAAGATACATTTAGGTTTCATTCTTGGTCCCTTTGTGACATTATCAATTTTCAGAATGAACCTGACCAAAGACTGAATTTCAAATATCGTAACTGCGCAGGAAATACATTTTGTCAAAGATATTTAGCGGGGTTTCGATGCTTTTATACTCGTCAGCTACAAACTCCTAAAATTGGTCAACAAATCTCAGAGTATCGTTGCTAACCCTAAACTCGATGCCAGACGCATCCGTATTGTTGACGCAATGAAAGCCACAATTAACGTTCGAGACCCGGTTTGACATTGTTAACGTCTTGCAATCTGGCAGGCCTGATGTCACGGAAAGAATAGTTAGAAGAGTGTCAGTGGAAGATTAGCTACCCTCTGATTTACGTATTACGTACTGCACAGCCTTACCTTAGGCAGGAACACTATATAAATGTTCATGACACACTCAACACACGTGGATATAGAGGCATAGGCCACGCATTATATGGTTTTCCAGGAAAAATAAATTGATGTCTCTAGGAAAAGTAAAGTAAAAGTACTCCTAAAAGGAAAAGGCAAGCCCGTCTCTTTGCCGGTTCTGAAGGAAACACTTCTTCGAGAGAACGAAATAGAATGACAAAATTTACATACATTTTCCATGGAAAGCAAGTAGGTCTGCAACAAAGATACTATAATTTAAACCCCGTTAGAGACAAGGGCACGCATGCGTTGGCTAAGGTTATGTAGAAAGGTGATGTTGTTTCACGCATGGCAGACGGAGAGAGTTCGACACCTAAGAACAACTCGGAAGAAAATGACGTAACCAACAAAACAGAACGCAATCGACATTACAACATTGTATTTGATCAGCAATATCGGTAAACCATAAAAAGTTCAAAAGAGACCAATATCGTAACCATTTTTATTATTAATAATTTAACCATTTCAACTTCCAACATGAATTACATATTATTCAAGCTTAGTAATCGATACAAGTAAACCCTAGTAGTTGAACGTTACAGTATTTCATAGAAGTCGGTACTACAATCTTATGCTTGCAGTAATATGAAATACAAATGTATGTAACAGATACTCAGATTGTAAACTCTGCTAACACTGAGCCTTTTGTGCGCGGTTGTGTGATGTACCATTACGCGAGTCCTCTTTGCTTCAAGGCGGACGTGCTTCCGGTCTGTCTGTCAGGAAATGATGACCTATCTGTCTCCGCCATTTTTGCTCACGCTCTGACATGGACACACTATGATTAGCGTTCCGTCATTAGCAAGACTAGTTAAATTTTTTATCTTTAAAAAACTTGGATAGACATAATTTTATTTCGAACTCGTGCAATATTAATTCATTCTATGATTTATTGCAAACCACTGACAAGATTGTTCTAAAAGAATGGCAAATAATTACATACGTTTTGAATGTTTCATCAAATAATTGCAAAGCTTCACAAAATGCTCCCCTTTGATAACAGATTTAGTACTTTATTGAAATTTAAAGATTAAACCTTTTGTTGTACGATAAGGTAACACTATTTTGGAAGAATACAATTACATACATTCTCACAAAACCTTTTATCACACTAAAATTAAGTACTTTTGTGTACATACGTGTATCTTGCAATCTGTAATTAATCAGTTTTAAAGAAGAATGTAATCAATTTTAGTAGTGAACTGTTACATTTGTTAAACAATCATCACGAATAAACATTTTCCAGCAATAAAATTATCAATGATACAGTGCAGTTCCTGAATATCAGCCGATGGTAGCTTCTGAAAAAGGAGACATCTACTCTGACTCTATTCCTCACTGTTGCTACTACTTGCTATATATTTCTGTTCGTACGGTAGAATTCATAGGCAGATGTAAAAGGCGTGTAGATGTAGAGAATGCATGAATATCGTCACGGATTTATAAAAGTAGGACCATTTTGTCGATTAAATATTTAGTTAAAGCCAAGTGAACTTAAGATCATTATTCGACAAATATGAAACTTTCGTCTTCGTTTTCATGTGAGATATGAAATATTTTTCTCAATTATTTTTAAGAAACAAATTTGGTGTGTTGTAACAGATGTGAAGTTAGGCGAATGAAACCGTGTCAGATTTTCCTCATCATTTGGTCATGCAATAAAACCTGGCTACGCAGTAGTTTACACATTTGAAGAGACATTTTCTGTTAAAATCATGATTTTGTAATGGATTTTAAATTTTGAATAGGGTTAGGTTTTATATGTAAGTGGAAACCATTTCAGTATGATAACAGGGCATTTAATACGTGTAATATGGGAACAATTAAATTTAATGGTGAAACTTGGTGAAACTTAATTTATAAAATCAACCAATTTCATCAATCTCTGGCTGAATAAACAGTTGACTGTATTGTGTATCCAGTTGTTTTGTCTCCAGCATCTGTGGTTAAGAACATGTTTTTTCCAGCCATAGATCGACAGGTGACAGACATATCGACCCATCAGTGATCCTTGACCCGTCGTAAACTCCTTACATCGTTGACAGGTCTGACCGTGTTTAGAGTAGGAGGATTTCCTAGAAGGGGGAATATTGTCACAAACTACTTTAAACTAAACATGGTTCAAATCGGTCCGACAGCTGACGTGCACCGAGCCCTGTCTAACTCATGTGATACATTGGAAGTGGCCATAGCTCAAATTACAATAATTACGTCTGTGCTCTAGTCTGTTTAACAACATCGACGTGTTTCAAGTCAATATTTTTTCTGTTTTCTTGCATGTCTAAGTGGGTTGTTGTACATATTTTCTTTCATAAGCCTCTGATTGGATGTATTACATCAATCACTCGTTAAAGGGACAGTAGCCCGTATTTTAAAAATAAATTGATGAAGAGCAAACGAAACTAGATGTTATTAACAGCAAGACAACCTTTATAATCATAAAGAAAGGGTATCAAAACAACCTTCCATTGTCGGCTAACCTGTGTTATTCTATTCCCCTGCCTCAAATGATTAAAAGGTGTTCACACAAAGATGGCTGCCATTTGCTTTTGCTTCATATTTGATTCATGATTTCTTCTACTATTAGGGATGATCGGGATGAATAATGAGCTATTTGACCTTCATGAGATACTGTAAAATCATTTATTTTCGAGGGGTGTTATTTTCGCGCAAACATAAAAAATGACTGATTCGCGGGGTTTAATTTTCGCGCATATCGACTAAGCAATAGCAAAAATTTAGTGAGCAAAACTACATGCACCGTGCAGCAAAGATTAAACTGAAACTAGTAGTAATTAACAATGAAAACAATAATATTTATTCAAAAAGTCAACGATCAAAAGTTTATTCATTGTCATTAAACGTCTTCAAGTTTTGAAGTGGTAACGATACCTGTCGCCAAGTTTTCCCGGAAGTAAACATTCGGAACGATTTAGTTTGATCCTTAACTCCCAACACTAGTGTTTGAATGATGTGAATCCTCGAGATCTCGTTCAAAGAAATATCATACGAAACCGAAAATATATTTGAACCGAGGGTCCTGTACCGCAATACGCACCGAATCGAAGCTCAAGCGTACTGCAATCAAAACATCAGGACACGCATATTGGCGATCAAGAGTGGATTCCGCCAGGCCGGATTATTGTGATGATTGTGTTTGCACAACAAACAACGTGCATATCGGCGTACGATGTACACACTTGTGAGAGCTCTAATTAGTGACTCGTCATTAATGAACGAACCAAACATTCCTGTGAGTAATAAAATGTGTCAACCAAATTATTTGTCTGTTATTGGTTTTCTTCACGTCCATAACCATAATATTTCGCGATGTTTTATTATTCGCGCATTATGACTTTGCGCGAAAAGCGCGAAAATTAAACCCCCGCGAAATATTATGATTTTACAGTAATAAGATTGGCATAAAGAAATGTTTATTTGGAAATTTGAAAAATTAAATCTTTCAAAACACGTGGTACTGCACCTTTAATGAAATATTCATTAAAAGATCGGTTCGTGTTACCTCGACGATTACAAAGAGCATATGATACAGAGGGATTTAGTCGATATATATATTTCCCCGCAGTAATTTGGAGAGGGTTAGGGTTAAGGGGTTAGTTTAGGAATCATATACGTTTTTTCTAAAACCTAACATATATATAATTGATATGCATATTTTAATAACGCACACAATGAAAACCATGACGGCACTTTATTCATGATTCACTACAAACTACAAAACGCATTACAAACAAAAGACGTCACAAATTGTGCAACTCAAAGACTACGAATTGGATAATGATGGATGAAACGTTAACATATCAAACTTCCTGGTTTTCAACGTCATCATAATTCTCAGGTCATACTTATAGATTTACTTTACTTTGATATAAAAGGCCTTTCTCTTGTTAAATCGCGTCAGTGTTCATCTGTGAAACAATAATAGAAGTGAAATGTTTTTTTTGTTCTGTGATATTATAGGCCGGAAGAGATTCTTCTTTGTGCACACTCTCATTTCTTATCAGCTGGTTATAATCTTACTTGAAATAGTCTTTTCTTCCAAGAGAAACACTTCAAGGACGATGGTTGAATACATCAAAGGTACCCCCTTGAGAGTGGAGAGGCAAAAGTCTCTTTCAAGTATTCTAAAACCACCGTCGGGAATATTTCACATTACCATGTCCTTTGTAAATCCGCTGTTTTTACAATTTTTGCAGTTTCAAGTAAACTAAGGGCAGTTTTTAAAGTTCAATCGTCATTTCGGATGGGTTAGAAATAGTAAAAAACCCATTAGACTTCTTTAAAAAAATGATCATTTCATTGAAATTTAGAATTTGAAGACTATATTTTAACCTATGGTACTAATATACAGCTTCATAAATAACACTATTAAATTTTCTTATGCCTATTTTTAAAGTAAACGACAGGATATCACTGGTGATGGCAAACTGTATTGATCAGAAATCGCTGTTTAACAGAGTTGCTGCATTACACTTGTCCTTTACCATTGTTTTACAGGTGCATGCTTTCCTTTTGGTAAACATCAGACGTTTGTTATTTCTAAGTGAATAAAAGACGTTTTTCTCTTTAACATCTAACATATTGAAATAGTTAAACGTATCAGCGGTATACCGAAGGACAGGTTCTTTGAATAGTCTAAAATTTGATTAACTCCTTTTTTTTTAGATAGATCTGACGTGTTGTTGCTTCACAATAGGTTACAGCAATTATAACAAAACTTCGAATCTTTTTTAAGTTAATCTTTGACTATCGATATCAATATATTCGGTCTTTAAAATCCTAAACCAAATCATTTTCCAATTCCTTTACTTTCACAATGCCATTAAAACATCGCTTTATTGCGCTGAACTGTGCATTGATGTCAGTCTATCATATACACCGACAAGACGTTACCCTTAAACAAACGTTGGAAATCCATATCAAGAGTTGTAGAGACAACACGATGTTGGTGATAAAATGACGAAACATTTATGAATAAAAAATAAGAGATAGATGGATGATAATGTGAATAAAAACCTTTTGCTATATTTGAGCTCATTTCTTAATATTTTTAGTTTAACAATCAATTTATTTTAAAATCTAGCCATTTGTACGGGAGTATTGAAAAAAGGCCAATTCGTATCAAATTAGGATACGTTAATAAATATAACTTTTCTAAGAGACGTTACACACACTTTAAAAATATTTTAACATTTGTTTGTAAAATAACATCATCTAAAATGGAAATGTAAATAATTATTTCTAAGTTAAGCTTAACAGAATCAATTAGAAATACTAACCTTCAAAAGAGTTACCCATTTACCCAAAGAAGATAGTGAAGCATCAAAGTTACGGTTCATTCTCAATGACAGCATGCCATCAGTCAATTTTCTCTTTGCCCTGCTGACTCATGTCAATCAAATAATGGTTCTTGAGTACGAGCAAGTGTTCCCATGAGGTAATATTAGTTACGTGTTTGACTTCACCGTCCCGGAAGTATTCACCTCCCTTGACAATAACATGACAGCCAACATGAACAGAACATACCATGACAAATGCATGACACTTACAAAGACGAAAGAAGGTATAAAACCTCCGGAGAATATCAGCAATGTGCGACTGACTGAAGCCAGATTACAAAATCCCTCCGAGACATACAAACATTGGTAGGTAAAAGAGATTTTTATCTTCAGCTTGTGTTGGATGTTTTCTACAGCTTGCAGCGCAATTGGATACTTCCAACTTTTGAATTAGTGTAATTTCGCAGCGATATCGCAATCTAGGTTACACGAATGATCTGCAGTCATTGGATTTTAAAAGTGTGACTTTGTCATGGACAGAATATAAACTCATTTGACCACCACTAGATCCGTGATAGATACGTCTTTGCGTGGACCTTTGCGTTCCTTATTTGAAATTCTAACTGAAAATGAATAAGAAAGTTGTTGTACTTTCATAGTTGATTGTTATATGTTTTGTTAATAGAGGATTTAAAATTTAATTTTCTCTCGCCAGTGTGGAACCATGTTGTCGACACGAGTAGTGCTTCTGCTGGTTATCTGGGTTATCTCCCTTGCCAGCGCCTTCCCCTGGAGGGGTTCCAATATGATGTATGGCGGACTCTTCAACAGATTCAACCCCTGGCTCTACAGGAGGATGTTCAACTCCTATCTGTATGATGACTTGTACGAATCACGGGGTATTGACTATTGATCGTCAGAAATTGAGTGGAGATATGAGTCGATAACTGCAAATGTCCAGTTCTGTTGCCCCCAAATCTGATACCAGTGACTGTTTCATCTTGGATATCTTAAAACTGAGTTCAAAAGGTATCTTTAAATACCAACATTTTGAGAAACAAAGAGTATCATGTTCAGAAATAAAAAACTTGTTTTGTATCCCTTACTCCCTTAGTTTTTGTTCACCGTAAAACTCTTGTCATAAATAACGATTTGATGAGAAGAATGTAAAAATAGTTTATTAGAAATTATTATTTCGCTTTTAGCTCCAACGAAAAGCTAAAACACAAGAAAAAGTTTTCATCACGTCCTTGCTGTATAAACAACAGGTTACCTCTACTATCTAGGGCCATATGTCTAAGAGCATATATGTACATTTTACAATGCCTAAAGTATATATCGTAAACAGCCCGGTTTAGTTATTGAGCGTAAAAATATTTGAAATCAGAATACACTCCTTTTCAGCATTTAAAGTCATTCTATGTCAGTTAAAATGTACATAATTTAACAGCTACAAAATAGTCACTCCGTGAGTTATTGTAGTCAGAGCTCGAGATGCCAAACGTTATGAATGGTGTCAGTTTATCGTTTACAACTGACTTCTTCTCAATAATATCATTTCAAAACTTATCGGTTTAGTACACTTAGAAGGTAGAATATTAAATTTTGATCCAAACCAGTCAACGGTGTTCGACAATTTGTAATTTTAAAAAAATCATAGTAAGCATACAAGAGCAGATTGTTTATAGTGTTTAATAGGTTTCACAACTAGGACAGCTTCATGTAAATTGGACACGAGTGTTCGGCTTCTGTACTAATTGGAGCTGTTTTTTATTTTCATTGAAAGAAATATTAACTATGAATTTGTAATTTTGGGTTGAATACGTGATATGTTTATAAAGATTTGTATAAAAGCAAGATAATATGTCATGAATCACAGAGTGTCACTTTTGTAACACCGAGAGGTTACTATCTTTATGACAAAATAAAAAAAACTGCTTTACAAGTCGTGTTTTTGATGATGTCATGACAGTGTGTTGTTATATACAAAAATGTAGCTGATGTCGACAGTGCATTCATTGTTCACATTTACTGGAAAGAGGATATTTTGCAGGGACATTGAATGATCTCACACAATTTTTAATCAGTCGTTCACAATTTTTGGAACAATACACACATTTTCCGGGTTCGATTCTAAGGACCGCATTTGCAATGACCTGCCAAAAGCTATTGAATCTTTCTAAGGGAAGATTATATTTGGAGACATATAGTTATCATTTGAATAATTAGTCATAAGTTACTCAAGCCAAACAGTCAAACTTTCGAGACTAATACTAAAGACACACAAACAAGACAAGAAGTAGTATTTGTTGCAAACTTAATCAACCCGAGCGATTTTAACAACATGTCCCTAAGGGGACTGAACGACTCGCTGAAGCTGTCAAAGTAAGACTGTTGTTTCCATTCTGGTTATGTAATACGTTTGTCAGAAAATCTCCAATAAGTTTACCTAGAAATCCTTTATATCCAATAGGTTTCAGCGCATATACACAAATATTCTCAGTGTTACTCAAAAGATGTTTTTAAGTAAACATAATTATAGATAAGTAAAATGCTACGCACTTGCATGTAACTTTGATAAAACGGTAGTATTTCTTTTATTTATTAAAAAGTGACATAATAAGCTGAATTTTCTTGTAAGAAAAAGATCTGTATGTAGTAGGACATTTTGCAGAATACTACGCCCCTTATATGAGCAATGTTTTTCATAAGTTAACTCTTTAAAGGGAAACATAAACTGTGACAACAAATATCTCACTGCAATCGTAGGATACAGGAATAATAATGTACATATTCATATCAAATCGACATAGAAATATTGTAAACATATCCCAACGATATGATTTTGTTGGTCATAGAAATAAACGTGCAGTGAACAAAGAATAATGTTTATATTGTGAACATTATTCATATACATCGTTCCAACAAGGTCATCGAATCATCATTTAGTGAGAACTCAAGCGTTCATTTTACATCTCAATGCTCTGTCACATAAAGAAACACAGATTGTTGAATCACATTTTCAAGTGTTTAATATAAACACGTTGTTTTTGAACGTTTATTATCTAGATAATTATTTAAACCTTTAAACATTTAACTTTTTAAACATATTAACATTCTCATGTTAAATTAAAGTAAGGCCATGGCCTTCAATATTACAAAATATGATTAATTACGATTATTAACTTTAAATTAACTTTTCACAATAATTTAGTTAACTCTCAATAGATTATTTATATTTAGTTACTAAATTTGCAAATTTGTCTCGATTTTAGCGACGTCTGTTATGTGAAAAGCAAATTATCAGGAACCAAAATTTGGAACATATACTATCCCTGAAATTTCAACTGAATACATTTGTCCGAAAAGTATCTTTTCATGCAAATAATTATATGACATTTCCGCATTTTACGTTAACCCCAATTTCAAATTGTTGATTATCGAGTTTCTTTATATCAGTACAATTATTAGTTCAGATTGCATTTTTCAACTATTTTATTCAAGAGTAGTTATATGTTTTAGAGTATTCAGTTGAATAAAGAAAACAACGTTTGACGGAAAGACATACTTTTGGGTTCTATGAGTGTTCTAATGATTTTTATAAGATATAACCTATTTAGACACAGTACGAAACTGAGACACGTACCGTGAATTTAGTAACGTCTTGATTGATTGTAAAGTTACGGTCCTACATAAATTTTCTTACGCCTTTATTTGACCTTACCATTGTCCTTCAAAATATCAGATAGAAGTCATAACCAAACTTGTGATTGATGTCTGATTGTGTTCAAAGAGTTGTTTGCTATTGTTTGATAAACAAAAAAGTACAAAAAACATCACCTGTCATTCCCATTTTAGTACGAGAGAGAATTTTTTCGTCCGACTGAACACCTTGACATATTGTATATAAGTAGCCAGCACAAATTTCAATTCACATTCAGACTCTCTTGGGCTTCACCGAACAGACACCCTTAAAGGTATTGACTTTATTAACATGTATATATTAACATGAGCCACTGAAGTTCTATTGGGAATATACTTACCCTGAACTATCAATTTGCAATGGTTGAAACCTGCTGTCAAAGTCGGTGGTTGATATCTGCTTATAAGGAACAACGCTTGTTAATCGGCACCGAACATACTATCCCTCCAGGGTAATGATTCTCATGGCGCTTTGAGCATGCTTTGTCATGGATATGTGCGGGGTATAAGAATGCTATTATTATTATATCAACTTCATACGTTCACCTATTAATATATACTGACAATATACAATGACTTACTTTTGATGCCAAAATTCAATTGTTGTAATCTACAACCAATACGAAAGCATATAAATATCGATTGCTTATATTGGTTTAGACTCAAAAGGTACAGAAGTTGACAACTACTCAGAAGCGTTATCGTGTACAGTGCTCCACATTTATGATTAATGTATGTTTAAATGTTCATATTATCCCCCATGAACAGTTGTTGATATCTACCGACAGTGTTGTACATTAGGATTTCCTTATGCTTTTTTATGAATGAACATATGACTGAGGTATGATGTCGGATTCTTCTCTTGTCTTTCTGTTGAAAACCTGCCTTTGAAAGGGTAGTTAAGATCAACCTTTTTTCGTTAAGAAATAGGGGATATCTAATGGGTTTGCCAAATACCAGTGTTATTTCACGGAGTCTCATAGGTAAGGTTTAAACATGTTACGAGATGCTCGATATAAAACAAATATATTAGGTTAACCTTTATACTTTAATATTTCAGCTCTTGTTCTCACGATGCTGAAACTAGTTCTCCTTCTGCTGATTGTGTCCCCTGGATGTGCATTCTGGCTGGGAGGCGGGTTCCGGGGAGGATTTGGCGGCGGATGGGGAGGCAGCTGGGGCGGACATGGCCTGGGGCAAGGATTCGGGAGCCTCTTTGGAGGCCGACAGTTTGGTTTCAACTCCTTGTTCAACAGGAGAGGCGCAGGCTACGACGACTACTACGAGAATGGGGGCGGCTCCAACTACGACTATTGACCCTCTATTCGCCGGAGTGAAATCAGTTTTGAAATTGTAAATGGAGGATATTATTCTCTCCTGTTTATTGTGTGTAGAGACAAGAAGACAACGGACATCGTGTCAAGATACCTAATATGAAATACAAATATGTAAGTAAAACAATCTAATTACACAATAAAGTGTTAATTATCATTTCATTTTCGCGTTTTTCTTTATGCATGTACTCCTTCTTAGACGTTTTGTTCTTGACTTACACAAAGCAGGGACTAAAACTTGACGTTATCCGTTCAGTATAGAGACGATACGAAGGGTTCTGTCATGATTTGTAATCGAAAACAAGACAATGACGCGCCAATTACTCAAACGTAATTTATGAAACTTATATTCAGCAGACACAAAGACAAGCATGGGTCAGTATTGGAGGCAATTTAAACTTTACGCGGTACATGTGGTATTTTGAAACTAATCAAAGCCACATGAAAAACTTAACATCTCTATAAGGCTGGCGTTTGTTTGTAACTATGAGGTATCAATTGTTATGAGTGTGACCTCAATTACCTAGGTCACCATGGTCATACCTAGAATCAGTATCATAACAGCATTGACAGAGATGGACGTTGAGTTCTGTTTGGACATGGTTACCTATTTTTAACAACAAAATGTATGTAACTACATGTATGTTTTTGGAATGTTGCCGTATTTTATAGCATATTTGAATAGATACTTATGTTTGTTGATATTTTGACTGGTTAAGCTGAAACGTTTATATCTAAAATTCAACGATCTAAAAATGAATATTCTTCTTACATAAACGATTGTAAAGTTTCCTTTTGTTTGAAAAAAAACCCAAATTGATTTGTTAACACTTATTTTTTAAATGAAAGTCATTGCTATAGAGACATTTTACGAAAAGAAACTATCGTACACATGTATTATATTTGTCAAGAATCTACACTCACGAGCAAAGGAAACGTCACAATACAAGATATGGGATATTCCTATCCATGAATAGTTAATAAGACTTAAGTTGATTTACAGCATGTCTTCAGAAGCCAAATTATACTGACAAAAACATTGTGAAAAAACTATTTTAGAGCTCAAAGTTTATTCGAACAGGCATGAAAATATAAGCATCACATTCTATCCTAAGTTCATCTTTACATTTAAAGTCGCCTTCCTCTGTCAGGAGAATTTTGTTTATTACTCTGTTGAAATTGTGAAGATTTAACGTTTTCTGGAGACTTTCAAAAATGAGTATAGCCGCTTGCTTTCTGGATATGCAACCTCCCGACATAAATTGATTTATAATAATAAAGGAATCAATTCTATTAAACATATCTACATTTGAACATGAACATTTTAAATGCTTAGGGGCTTGAAGCCATCTCTTATGAACTGCTGTACACATCAATGTTGTTTTGAAGGTTTTATTCTTGTCAGTTAACTTACTATGGTACACGTTCATATTGAGACAAAGTAAAAAAGGGCTTAAATCATTTTGAAATGTAACGTTTCAACATTAAAAAAACATTTAAAAGGTTAGAATCACTTGACCTCCTCGCTACAGGTCCACAGTAACATGACCTAGAGGTAAAATAAATGCTCGATGAGGTCACCACCACTAAGCACAAAAACTTTAGAACCACAGAAAGTCATAGCCAACAAACATGAGTAGCCACTGAAAGTACACAAAAACTTCCACGGATACCAGTGAAGAATAGCCGTTGCTTTTGCATTTCTATTTGCTAAGTGTCTTTACGAAACGACAGGATGTTAGACGATGTGGACAAAACATAGAAAGGCATTTTTGTCAGAAGAAGGTTGATTTTCGCTCTAGTTAAACCACCGTCAATATTTTCAATGAAATGTAACTGACGACAAGATCATCACGTGTTATAAGTCAATGTTGCATTATGCTCATTTGTACCAGGATATAACAGATGGAAGCAGACCTGCTCCACTGCGAAATGGACATTATATAAAGACCACCAAGTTAATTATGATGTGTTGACAATCGACTTCAGTTAACTTGTAAAACTATAAACAATGTAGTTCAATGTTGAGGAGTTTGGTTGATTTCAGAGCCAACTTTTGTCTTTAACTTCGAAAGAATTCGTATGTTTAATATGAAGCATTTCAATATGTAATAGATTTCTGCTGGCGACGAGTTATTCTACTAATCATCGAACTGAAATCGTATCTTTCACTCAAAACAGTTTTGGGTAATAAATGTGAGATTTGATATAAAGAAGTTTGACGTTGTCACAAACTAACGGACTATAAGGGAAGGATGATTGTTATTTCTATCCCGCCACAAAAGCACTTAAATCTACATTGACATAAGAATCCATTTGAACTGACCTATATTACAGCTGCATATTAAAAGTTTGTTCACTTACCACTGTATCTTAGTGCAAATATCATGGAATTTGGGTTCGGTTTGAAAGTCAATTAAAAAAAAATTCAGCAGAACTAACAACACATGTCAAAGTGTTAAACAGCCATTTTTTTAACTTGTTGTGGGATTGTCTCGACCCTCGTGCTAAAATTGGAATTTTGGCATGACCAAAAAGACAGAAGGGGTCACTTTTTCGAAATTCCGATTTCCTTAAATCTCGATTAAAATATTCAATTTTGACTCCCTGAGAAAAAAATCAGCAAAATCATATTAAGTTGATGCAAACGAACAAATATGACTCTTTTTTAAAGTTGTTGATCACGTTTAAAGGATTTTGTAGCGATAAATAAGATTTACTGTTTTTGAAATTTTGACCCCTGGTCACTTCAGTGGCCTTCCCAAAACTAATATGGTTAACTGTTGGGTATGGCATACGGTTGCGTTGAGGTGCAATGGATCTTCACTTCTGTAATGAAAATTTAAAATTATCTTCTTCTTTTTCGCAATGCTATGATGCCTCAAACCCATGCCAAATTACATGATATTTGCACTACGATATACGCAGGTATGTGAACAAACTTTTGGTATGCAGCTGTATATCTTATTAATCTTATATAACGTTATACGTTATACGTACTCGGTATTAGGAAAAAGCATTGAATGTATAAAAGTAATCCACAATTAATTATTTCTATACTGAAAGATTTATCCTGACGAAATATTTTGCCTTAATATTTTGAAGGTTTTTTAAAATGATTTTTTTCCAACTCAGAAATATAGCAACACAAATTTGATAAAAATATTTCTGAAAAATATTTCGAGAAGAAACCTTAGCTACACCTCTGTTTATAATATTTTAATGACATCAGTTGATGTAACTTATTGTTGAAGAAAATTTGCCGACACAAATATATGCTGTTATGCGACTAAACAGTTCAAATACAAAGTCAAGTATTTATTATAAATTATGAGATACATTCAACAATTTTATACCTACGTCAAAGGGATGGTTGTGAAAGTAGAGGAAAATAAATATTGCATCTGACATTGTTAAAGCATAAATGAACACACTAGGATCAGCTGTCACACGACTGACCCTTGCTGACCCGGTGACCTATCTGTCTAGTCTCATCCATCAAGGTTTTCGTTGGTCGGACTGGAGACAAACCGGGTATAAAGGTGCTCTCAGAGTCTTCCCAGCAGTGAGGCAGCAGCTCCTTGTGCTGATACAACTAGCAGTTCCAGTATTGTGGTACAGGCGAATCAACTCTACATACTTCGGATATTACAGATGTAAGTAGATCCCATCCAAGTATGTTCTTCTGAATATTCCTAACTTCATGAAAAGAAAACCATCACCTTCCAAATAAAGCTTAGAGTTGGAACTGAGTGCATTGGTCACATATTTTTCAATCGAAATCTCATTATATACCTAGTTATTTGACGAGACAGACTGAAATGGTTAGTTCGTGAACTTTCATATTCCATTGTTCTTTTCTCTCTAGTGTTAAACCATGTTGTCGACACGAGTGGTACTTCTGCTGGTTATCTGGGTTATCTCCCTTGCCAGCGCCTTCCCCTGGAGAGGTTCCAATATGATGTATGGTGGACTCTTCAACAGATTCAACCCCTGGGTTTACAGAAGGATGTTCAACTCCTATCTGTATGAAGATTTGTACGACGATTTGTATGACTCCTGATTTGGGGACAGGACAACCTTTAATGACGTCTTCAGCAGAGTTGTACCGTCTCGAGACTGTATGCTATTTTGTACAACAGCTGTCACAAATCAGTTATCCATCCATGGTGTTCCAAACATAACTAACCACATAATGAGGAATCGTTGTTTGCGTTTACAGGTTTATTCAATAAAGAATTATATTTGTTGGAAATCGGACTTCTTTATACATGTACATTATGTAAATAAAATTGAACAGATATCCGTTTTGATATTCTATTATTCTACAATTAAGACATACTGATTTTGGTTTGTTAAGATTTTTACTGATTCGAACACAAGAAGATGTAAGTGACAAATGTAATCAGCTTGGTCGCTGTTATATGACCCAAAATTAATTCAGTCCGGAGCTAGTGGTAGCATTCACTTCAAATAAACTTTTATCTTTACTAAAACTGTATTTATAATAGCTTCATAAATTTATATATGAATTACAACGGCATATCCCAGAAACTGATATCTGGTCACTTTAACTAAGGTTATCTGGCTGACCAATGTTAATTTCGGAACCCCTATCTCCATGTGAGTAAAAAGCCATTTCCTACACACAACATGAACATGAGTCTTGGAGCAATATTGCAAAATTTCATGATCTTAACTTATATTCATCGGCCAGCACATTCTCTAATTGTAAAACATGATCAGTCTTATGTGTTAATAGTTGATCATTTTCAAAATTCCGCTGTCCCGGCCATGGCGGTTTTCAGGTTTTGTATATTTGTTGTTGATGTAGTTTCTCATTGAGTATGCATATTAAGAGTTATATCTGAACATGGTCAGAAAACGTCTTGAATAAGAAACAGCGGAGGGCTGAGAGATGTAGAAAGATAGTTTATCAGTAACAATCCTTGGTTCTTCACTTGAGCAGTATAACGTGGAGGGCACGTTGAAAACATGGAAAGCATGAACTTATTATTTGCAATGCAATCACTTTGAGGACAATAGCTAGTCACATACTTTGAAAAATCTCATGAGGGCCAGGTGTTTGTGTTCATTACCCAAGAGTGATCACCAGGAATGTCATAATTGTTCGGTAAAATATTGGAATATTTGGAATATTATGAAATAAGAAACAATTTATTTTTCTATTTTTGAAAAGATTAAACATGGAGGAAGAAAGATTGATTCGTGACAATTAGTTCTTTTTTCAACAAAGACTTCTTAATGCATTCCCCATAACCGGCTGTGGGTAAAATAAGCAATCGGTCTATTGAGGCCTCCCGTCTGTCTTTTACTTGATAATGATTTGTCTCCAGATGATTTTAAATTTTATCAATATTCATAGCAAGAGTAAGAGTAATTTATTATTGTAAGTACAAGTCTTTAGTGTTTAGTTTAACAGGCTTGTAGCGTCAGGTAATGGGCAACATTTTAGAAACGAAAACTATCAAAATTCAGCATTACTGCATTTGAAGAGGGTTGTATGTTTTGAACAATATTGTTTGCCTATGCATATTATTTTCAAAAATACACCATTTAAAAAGGTAGTGTTTTGCATATTCTACATATGTCATCAAAACCTCCTTATTAACGCTGGTCATAGCTTCTTTAATATTTAAAACTGAACGATCATAACCCATTACATTTCTTGATTTCTATAGACAACTGTATAACATCTAGCTTTAGCTCTTGTTTTAGTTCTTCACCTATCCTTCTCTCAAAAAGGCATTAGCTTCTTTGTGAAATAAAATCCTAGTCTCCCAAAATTATCATCTGTAACTATGATACTAACTTTTTGTTGAACAATTGGAGGTTAAGTTATGTGTGACAATCATGTGAAATCACACGAGTTCGTGTCGCAAAAACCTCATCTGATTTGTGAATAACTCTAGTGACAAAATATTGATTACCTTTGGCGCTGCCTCTGAAAGGTATTCTCTAGGGTCCCTCTTCTCCTCATCTAATGGCTTACCTCTCAAACAAGTTTTCAGATGGCTTGTGTTTCCTAAACAACTGTTAAGTTAAAATGAAGAATTCAATTTCCAATTTTTTCAGGTCCTTCCAACTCGTGTTGTTGGATTGGTTTAGTTGACGTTAGCGATGACGTTCTGTAGAAGCCTAATAGTTTATACTTTCTTTCTTACAATAAGATGCAGTTAACCAAAGAACATAAAAACGTAACCAACATTCATGTGGGTTTGGTTTCATAAGTACAATAAGTGAATCCCATTGCACTCAGGTGTCATAACCTGAACCTATTGGGGTTAAATGTCATTCAGGCATATTCTCCAACTTAAGTATTTTGGGAATTCTTATACCAGACACAAGTTACTGTATTCGTTAAATTGTACTCCCGTATGCTTATATGTCATACGTAACGTCCTTTATTTTGATAAAGCACCTCTTCAACGTCCTCGATTTTGGCGAGGTGCAATACGTTAACACCGCATCGCAGTTTGATACTGGAGTTAAAGAAAACCTACATCTTTTTAGCCGAATACTCTATTAAATCCATAATGTGAGAAAATCCATAATTATTTTCCTGACAAGATTTTAAAATCAATAAGATATAATGAGGTAATACCATCATGTAAAGATATCTGTGAAAAAGTCCCTCACTTAACGTTAAATAGATGCGGGAAATTGTCTGGAATGCTTAAAAAGGAACAACGTTTATCTAATATGTCGTCATTGACTTAGCCTAATGGCCAAGAGAGTACAAAAACAACATAATGTATTGATTGAGTTCAATTTGGTGTTGGTACATAAACGAACAAAAGGATTTTTCAGATAGGTTGTTCTACATTAAGACTGTGGGTCGATTATGAAAACAAAATATTCATATTCAATTGAAGATCTTGCTTGGTTGAGCCAATCGGTTATGTACAATATTACATTGAATATGTGATCAAACAATACAGCTTTTTCGGTCGTAAGGTCGTAAGATTAAGAATGTAAATCAATTTCGATAAAATTTCTAATGCAGAGAATAAGAAAAGGTCGATGGTTAGCATTGATTTTTCACGTTTCACTTTGTCAAAATCCGAACCTTAAGAATATTTCTTCTCTTCGTCAATTCCATCTTCTAAAAGAATTGACAGGTCAAAACGTCCTAGACGACGATAAGATTCAGAATGCAAAAGGAATAAGACGAATCTATCCAATCTATCCAGGAAATAGTTTGACGAAGAAAATTAATATTGTCTGTGTACTTTCGGAATATGGAAGTATGATCTATTTTCCGTCTTAGTAAAATGACAAATGTCCTATTAAGATAATATCTTATAAAACTATTTTGTTATAAATCGTTCATACATGAATAATGGATGAACATTGTCAAGAAGGATTGGTTTGAAAGGTTGAGGAAAATAAATGTTGTAACTATTGAAGTTTAGGTAATAAATGAACACACCACATTAAGTAGAACACGAATGACCCCTGCTGACCCGGTGACCTCACTGTCTAGACTCATCAATCACAGGTGCTCGTTGGTCAGACTGGAGACAGACCGGGTATAAAGGTACTCTCAGAGTCTTCTTAGCAGTGAGGCAGCAGCTCCTAGTATCAGGTCAGCTTAGCAGTCAAGTCTTGTAGTACAAGAATCTACTATATTGCTTACCAAATCTCAACGTAAGTAAAACGTGTGAAAATATGTGCTTCTCAGTAAAGCAAACAACACTTAAAAAACCTGGTCACATAGTCAAACAATTTCTTCATCGGTTTCGATGACGCACACAGTATGTGAATTATTGCATTCATAAATGTGTGAGTCTATGGTTCTGTTTTTTCTCGTGTTGGTCACATATTTTTCAATCGAAACCTTATAATATATCTAGCTATTTGACTAGACAGAGCAAAATGGTTTTTCCGTGAACTTTAATATTCCATTGTTCTCTTTTCTCCCTAGTGTGGAACCATGTTGTCGACACGAGTGGTACTTCTGCTCGTTATCTGGGTTATCTCCCTTGCTAGCGCCTTCCCCTGGAGAGGTTCCAATATGATGTATGGCGGACTCTTCAACAGATTCAACCCCTGGCTCTACAGAAGGATGTTCAACTCCTATCTGTATGATGACTTGTACGATGATTTGTATGACTCCTAAATGAACGCACTGGAGGATCACCTCTCATGACGTCATCAATCGTGTTGTATTTTAACCGTTGTGAGACAATGTATGTCTTATTGTACACTCGAGTTGACATATTGTTAGATCTCCTTACATGTCACTGATCATGTGTACACAACGTCGAGGGATTCTTTTTAAATCGTTGTTTGTTTTACATGTTTATTGAATAAAGTGTTATATTTTTACCTTGTCTTTGACTTTTTATATCTAAATAATGTATCTAAAAGCCTGTTTGAAAGCGACCTTTGGAAATGCAAATGCAATGATTGAGAAAAAATAATCATAAGGAAATCGTTAAGAGACAAACACACCAAAAAGCATCAATCTCATATCTGTAATCCTCTTAATCAAGTTGCAAAGGTATATATATATATATATATATATATATATATATATATATATATATATACACACACAGATAGTTCCATCATTCTACACCTGCATGCAAAAAGTTTGTTCACATACCTGAATATACTAATGCAAATGTCATGTAATTTGAGATGCCTTTGAGGTATCGCAGCGTTGCGAAAAAGAAACGTATAATATCCAATTTTCATCCATTCTTCTTTAAGGCAAAGGTTTATCGTACCCCATAATTACCCGTAACAATTTTGGCAGGTCAATGAAGTGACCAGGGGTCAAAATTCGAAAAACACTAATTTTTATTTTTCTCAATAAAATCTTTTATAAGTATCAACTTCAAACATTAGTCGCGTTTGTTCCTAAGCACAAAGTTAATGTGATTATGTTGATTTTAATCTGAGAGAGTCGATATGGAAATTTTATTCGACATCTAACGAAATCGAAATTTCGAAAATGTGACCCCTTCTGCTTATATCAATATGCAAAATTTGAATTCGAATTTTTGCACGAGTGACAAGACAATTCCAAAATGAATTCAAGAATGGCAATTTCACACATGGACAGTGAGTGATCTATTGTTAGTCTTGCTGAAGTTATTCTATTGAAGTTGAATCGAAACCCAAATTACATGATATTTGCACTACGATTCAGTAGAAAGTGAACAAACTTTCGGTATGTCTAAAAGACGTGGTGACCATTTTTTTCTCCAAAACAACATTTGGAACCATATCCCAAAAAGACTGACGATCCCTTATAACATATACAGTAAACGATGTTTGCACTAAGAACAATCCCTCAGCCCAAATCTACTTCTAACTTAAACATCTAGAGACATTCGACTGCTACATGAAAGCTAAACCCATAAGGAGCTTAATTGCGAAGTCTGACTCCAACCTGACTGACACTCACGGTTGCAAGGATTAGCTATTCCCTTGCTGTCAAAACTTAAAAGAATGTCTGAATATTGGTGATGAAGAAATGAAATTTGGCTTGTTTGAAGGTTCAAGAGCAGTCAGATTTGATAACAAACAGCATTATATTATAATTCTAAACTGGGTTAACCAACCTAAATATTCACTCCTGCCATGCCCTTCTATCTTAAGAGCAAAACAATCATGGACGATATGGCCACATGTGTGAAGATGAGTATACAGTCTTCATTAACTGCCTGTTTTGTCTCAAAGTGAAAATAGTTTGATAATTAGAAGCAGTAATTAAAAACAGAGTACTTATTGATATTAACCTTATCTTACATGGCAATGCAGGTCTCTTTGATTGGGAAAATCAAAATGTTTTCAAATATGTATATCTCTTATACTAAACGCTTTCACTGAATTCTCTCGTACAATTCCTCTGACTTTCTGACCGCCACCTATTGTACATAATTGTAGAATGAGTGTTGTATATGGAGAGGGCTTCTCTAAGTTGGTTAACTTTTGCCCAATCAATTTCTGCTATGAATAAAATATGTTTTAAAAAAAACATAATAACATTTACACATCTTAGGTTCCATTTTCAACCTTTTATGTTCCGAGTATATATCATTGAAAGATGAAGGAGAATTAGACAAGTGGCCTAAACTGAAAGCGGTGCAAGAGTGAGAGAGATAGAGAGAGGGAGAGAGATATAGTGAGAGAGAGACAGGGAGAGTTTGTGAAAGAGAGAAAGAGAGGGACAGAGAGACAGAGAGATATAAAGTGATATAAATTGGAATTGTAATTATTAGGCGTTGCTCCTAAAAATGTACCTAGGCTCATTCGTCAACGCTGGGTTTGTTTCTAGAAACAGTAATTCTAGATTGCCTTTACTTTAAAGTTATCTATCAAAGTAACAATCATCTAAATAACATATTTAACAATATATAAGGTATCACCTTTGTTTCTCACCTGAGTATTTCTTTGTAAACGTTACGTTGCATGTAGGTCTTGTATGTGACCTTTTACCTTCCAATAATGCAAGCAGACAAAACCCGTCAAAATGTATAAATCGTTTTTGAGAACACTTCGGTATGGCAAAAAGCATGGCAAAACCCATCGACTCAAAAGAATTGGTTGATGAAGAATCTTTTCAGAAACATTCAGCGGTACGTTTGGTCTACTGTGAAGCATGGCAAAACCCATCGACTCAAAAGAATTGGTTGATGAAGAATCTTTTCAGAAACATTCAGCGGTACGTTTGGTCTACTGTGAAGTTAAATCGCTCAGTGAATTAAATAGAAATGACACTTTGAAATTAATTTAAAGATTACTATTTTTTCTAGAATAATTCAAAGGTGCATATGATTCATTGACTGATACGGTATGTGAAATTCCTAATATAATTTCTCCTTTCTCAAAACAATTGAATTATTTACGGACTGGTCAATTCAACTCTGTCATGGTCGTTACGTAAATGTAGTGACCACCATAAAGAAATTTAAATTCATTAATTAAATTTCATCGACGTTAATATCTCTAAATGCAAACACCTTTTATTGGAACGTTATATGTGAATTCATCCTAGTTTTAAAAGATATTGGTTTTATGAGAAGTACTTAACACAACCTTCCATCGTGTACATGTTTCGTTGTTGCATCGGGTAAAAATATCCACGTAATCTGGCGTACAGTTAATGTTACTCGTGAGCATATAACCTATTAAGTACATTGGGTAAAATTTAAGTACTTTACTAGGATCAGTAAGCTGGTTATCAATAACTGCGACCTTTGGAATTAAAATGTAGACTCCTATTCAGTCTATCTTCTGATGTCTAGAATACTCAAATATATTTATTTCCCAACTGTAGAATTACTTGAAGTTGGAAAGATCCAATGGAACAATTTGTCTCTCCTTAATTTGAAATAAAATGTGCTTTAAAAATCTAACACTGTTGAGAGGTATATAAATGAAAATATATGGGTGGGGGTAACGATTTTTTTCAAGGCGTTATAGAAAAAAAGCGATATCAACGCAAAACACCAATATTGAAGGTATGTAATTTCCTAAAATTCATCCTCTGAAAACTCATCTTAACATAAAAAGAATTTTGCTATTACAGACTCTGTGCTTAGATTAGATACATATGTAGGCTAAACATTGCCAAACATCTTGAAAATCAAAATTCTTAGTCGAGGAAGTAAATGAGAATGTCAAACATTGGGTAGTTTTAGATCCCCCAAGCACTACAGTATTTTGACAACATTGTGTCTGTTTCGCGTCTACGCTTGTCGAGATGATCTACTCTCTGTCAAAGCAAACTCACATGTATCCCAAAGAGAATGTACACCTGTCTTTATGGGGTGCCGGCAACATGAATGATGAAGAACATTTGTTAAAAGGGATTGTTGTGTAAAGATTGAGGAAATAGGATGATATAACAAATACACTTGAAGCAATAAATGCCAATATAAGAATCCGTTATGACCGGACTGACCCCGCTGACCTGTGACCTCTGTCAAGACTCATCTATCCCTGTGCTCGTTGGTCGGACTGGTGACAGACCGGGTATAAAGGTGCTCTCAGAGTCTTCCTATCAGTGAAGCAGCAGCTCCTTGTGCTGATACAACTAGCAGTTCCAGTATTGTGGTACAGGCGAATCAACTCTACATACTTCGGATATTACATGTAAGTATGTCCCATACACATGTTCTTCTGAATATTCTCAATTTTTTTTTTAAAGTGTCAAAATAGTGTTTCATATTTGTTTCATTATCTGTGTAAACCAGTGGTTCTACATTTTTTACTCTCTCCCCAGTGTGGAACCATGTTGTCGACACGAGTGGTGCTTCTGTTGATTATCTGGGTTATCTCCCTTGCCAGCGCCTTTCCCTGGAGAGGTTCCAATATGATGTATGGCGGACTCTTCAACAGATTCAACCCCTGGGTCTACAGAAGGATGTTCAACTCCTATCTGTATGATGACTTGTACGACGATTTGTATGACTCCTGATTGGTCGGCTGAATACATTGGAGAATCACCTTTAAAAACGTGCTCAAAAGAGTTGCTTCTGAACCGCTAAGACATTGTATGACATTTGATTGTCGAGCATTGATTGAGTTTCTTTCAAATGTTTATTTTGTAATAAATACATAAGTTCAGTTGAATGTCGCTTTATTTTTTAGAAGAAAACCCTTTACAAACACATTCACAGAAAACGTATTCTGATACAGCATCTACTTCATATAAAACCACGTATTCCAGTATATTTTACAGCTTTCCACGACAACGTCTGATACTGTGATCTGATTAGGGTTAAGAATAAAAATCATTACACACATTACACATTGTCACAATTAAAGGTTAAAAATAAGAACGCAAAGCTGTAAGACAATCACATCTTCACATTTACAAACAAGAAGAGTGTAAAGAAATTATCCATATATGCGACATGTCAACAGACTTTACTGCTTATCAATAATATTGTCAATATTCGTATCAATTATTTTGGGAGTATGAATATCATTTGTATGTACACTGGGCGGCAAAAGAAACGTCACCTACTTTTCTTCTAAAAGAGAATAGTGCAAATAGGAAAGATTGATTTTGTGTGTCATCAATAAACCTTTGTTTTTTAAATAGGAATACATTTTGACTCATAAGAGTATTGACTATCACAATTTAATACCTTTTTCAAACAAACAAACAAACAAACAAGGTATGCAGAAATCGCTATTTCAAGATGCTCTTGTCAACAGAATGTGAGGGATTGTAAAAATATTTATATAAAATATAAATATCAAGTTAAATAAAGATGTTGTCGATATGATACACCTTCTTGAACATCAATTCATTCACGCACCAAGACGACCTAAATCCAATTAAGAAATCATATTTCTCTCTCCACGTTGCCTAGTTAAGATTTCAAATTTATTTTTATTATAGCATGATTTTAGACACATGATCAAATAATTTTGAAAATAAATTACAATAGTTGGCTTCAGAAGATACGATGTAACTATCTGTTAGTTGTTTTATTCTCTCGTGGATAGAACGGTCTTGCATATATACAGTCATTACATTTCTTTTGTCGTTGAGCGTATTTTATAATTACCACATCAGACTAAGACGTCCCTTTACTAATGGATAAGATTTCCTGATTAGTGTCCCAAAGTGACTGATCTTTAAAGGCAGGAAATTTGGTCGAAACTTATTTGTCCCACTGATACAATCAGCAGACAGCCTCACAATACATAAATGAAGTCTGCACGCAAACCAGTTTTAATCTGTTCTGTTCTAAGATTAAGATCTAAACATAATATGATATTTGGTAGTGACACAGTTAAAACTCTTCTGGTTGCTGTTTGAGTAAAGAGGGGCGCTGATTAAACAAATAAATCTGTGTTAATGTGGTTGCTTAGGCTTAAGGTTATATTTTGCAAAGTAGCCCCTCAAAGGTGAATGTTACATATAGAGCAAAATGAGGATAAGATTTCAGGTTAACCTACGAATACGATTGATTTAACGTACATTACAAAATCGCATCAATTGCAGTTTCACTTCATTGACTGTTGAAGATAATATTTGGGATCTGTGAAATCCAGTATTCTCTGATGTTGTTGTGACTTCTGTGAGATATAGCTTTGATAAATGCTAGACACGTAGTTTGATTTTGAAATGAATGAATATATGATATACTATATACACCACAAGTCAATTACGGAAAGACACCAGTTTGTACACTAAGTTACAAACTTTAAAAAATTTCCTGTCGGTCTAATAAAGAATTATCACAATCGTGCAAGTAAGTGCAGCATAACAATGGAGGGATAGTATTGCCCAGAATAGCGTGTTTGTTGATGAATTACATGCATTTGGGCTTGTCTTTTCAGTAATAATAACCTTTGCTTGTCATCTGACCATTGTCAAGAGACCGAGGTGAAAATAATCAAAATCGGTGGACAATCGTCTGTTTAATCCTAAAACACATCATTCATAATTTTGGTTGGTATATAATCCACTACATACATATGATAGATAAAGCACAAGCAAGTTTCGCAGTCACAGAAGTTTGTAACTAAAATTATTATTTTCCATTTTTCATCTACCTGAATGTAAATCAATATTGTTAAAACCCATTTAAAGTGTGGACTTTATAGTGTGTCTTCCATTTTGACAAATTGTAAACCTATGTCTTAAACTATAATTTGAGTAAAATACCGCCATTACTTATAGGTGGACCTACAGTTACGGTGAAGCTGAAATTTTTTAGATAAAGTATTGCATGATATTGCTGTGACAAATGTTACATGATTCTGAATGAGAAGAAATGCATTTCAAATAAATAAATAGATTACATCACAAGTTCATTTCCTCTCTTCCAAGCATTTTCTTAAAACCTTTACCACCAAGTATAGCATGAAATCACTTCGTTAGTGATTCGATACAAGAAATCGAAATGTCAACTGTAGACTATCCGTGCTTATCAAAGATAAATACCAAAGTAGGTTTACCAAAATGAGTATTAAATTGAATTTTTTCTAAAGTCTTTTCCGAAGTAGAAGGATAACTTTGTTTGAGATGCTTTATATAAGTACAATTTCCAAACACAACAACAGTATTGTTTTTATAGATCTTCATATAAATTAAACATTCTCCCCGAAGATCAATATCATCGGCAAATAACATGGCGAATAAGTTTAAACTTAAGCCAATGCAGACACTATCCGGGCTATCATTTGTAATGTCATTCTATTGATCCTTGTTGGAGAAATCTTCTAGATCAATAAGGGAATCTGAGAAATAACAACGGGGGGAAATTTATCCTTGACGAACACCATTATAGCTAAAGAGATATTACCATTCAATATGTTTAACAAATATATTTGATACCTGTTTCACATTTCTCACTGAATTGGTAAAGATATTGTCCATAAATTTTATACGTCAACAACTTTGGCAATAACTTTAACAACTGTCGATGATCACAAAGGATTCTATTTTTCAAATAAGACCTCATTTTATAGGGTGTTGCATGCGCTTTCTCTGGGAGTCCCTTAGTGTATTAGTGATTCTTCAAAGGAAATATGATTTCTATAACGTATGGTTCTGTAACAACTTCATGTTATGATATTTACTTTCATCGTGTCTAAGCATAAGTGCCAACGATGGGTCTAGCTAGAGTAGTGCACACTAGCATTGTCGATCAAATACCGTGAACTTATATCAGACCAAAACCTATGTGCCGACAGTGGATACACTGTGGGTCAGAATACCATAATATCATTAAAAACCAGAGGATCCTATGATTATTTTAAAGTTTCACAACTTGATAATTTCCTAAGCACATTGAAACAATAGCAAAGTGTCTATACCAACAATTCACGGCATACAAGTTCGATAAACCACCCATGAGACATAACAGTTTCCTCCTCTCAAGACATTTGTATTTCTCTTGTTCCAAGTGTATTTTATTTACGATTCAAATCGGTGTTTATGTACATTTAACACATTTCTTAAAGGTATAAGGTAAATGGATATCTATGCAAAAATATCAACATAAAAACATAAGGTCAAACATGAAGTGGAAAACGGTAAGGGTTAACCTTTAAACGTAGGGCAAGAGATGTCAATCTGAACCATCATTTGACGGATAACCGTGTAGTGTAAACAGTTACGTGACTGACCCGACCTAGTCTGCTCTCTACAATGCCCAAATGAGATCGATCATAGGGTACACGTAACACCTGACCATGGTCAGTGTATAAAACATGCGAGATGAGGCAAACTTCATTGTGCTTCCTGTTGGACCTGAAGACAGCTGTAGGGTTACCAGCCATTATCACAATAGAACTGAGAAACAGATAGTGAAAGTATCGTCATTCTATAGCTGTAAGTCCATACTTCCTTCATATCGTCCTTTTCTTACGAACATCTTTGTTTGCTTTGGCAACAGGAACTGAGTAAAATCATTTCGCTTAAATCTCAACAGATTTTGTTCTCTTTCAAGTGCTGAACCATGTTGTCGACACGAGTGGTACTTCTGCTGGTCATCTGGATTATCTCCCTTGCTAACGCCTTCCCCTGGAGGGGTTCCAATATGATGTATGGCGGACTTTTCAACAGATTCAACCCCTGGCTCTACAGAAGGATGTTCAACTCCTTTATGTATGAAGATTTGTACGAATCACGGGGTATTGACTACTAGCACACAACGGACACACTATACCTTTGATATCAACTATTTTTAAGCTCTATAAATCTTTATGTATTTGATTCGTCAAAGAAGTCATTGCATCAGTTGTGTATCTGTGATGTCTGTGGATGAATGTAGTAAATACGGTGTTAACTTTGTCTTACTTTTGTCAATAAATGTTTTATTTTCACTGTTGATGGTTTTTACATGTAGATAGCATTTCGAAACTTATACAGCCACATCGTACTTGATTCTCGACTATATAAAACCCAGATAGCTTTTTGAGTTCGCACTTTTTTCACAAATGCAATTATGACAATGTTTCCCTGGAGTCTTTCCTACCGGATACATAAGTTTGAAGTTTATGACCCCTGAAAATATGAAAGCTCATATTTCTACCAGAAAGATGTCACTATTGATGAACTCAGTTTCCGCAATGAGCAAAGGCAATCTGTGTCAATCAATCTGCTGCATAATGAGAATGGAAACCAAGCCTTCGTACTCCTATGATATGGGACTTAGATAAACAATGCTGTTTCCGGTGTTTTGATAACGAGTCCCCTGCCGGAGACTCTGCTATCGGTATCCGATAAATCAACCAGCAAAAATATCTACTGTTTGGTATTCGACGATTTAAGTATTAATTAATTAGATATTATTCGACACCTCTACATTGAAACATGTCTTAACAGAGACCGAATCGATACAAGGTCAACCAAATTAATTACGAGCACTATCTATCGAACACGTTACAGCTTAGTAATACAGTTGCGTGGTACATGTCAATACTGAACATATAATCCATGAATCTAAGTAATAGAGTTTCAGTGAAGTCACAACCTGCCTTATCTAAATTGGAAACATTATGACAAATGTTGTCAATGAACGCACAGTGAATTCAAACTTGGGTTATCTTCACCACGCACTAGTTAACCAATGACAACTTATGAGGGGCGTATTTCTGTGCTCATGTAAGGACAGTAAGGTTCACCCCTTATGATATGAATTTGTTCCCATACATGATCAATAAATTCATTCAGACGTTTTACAACTAATACGTTGGATTAAACGTGCTTTTTCGGGTAAGCCATGGTCTTCACGTGTACTTAATGCTCTACTTGTCCGATGAATAAGGTAGATTCCAGACTGACAATCATTTCAGTAATCAACGGCTCGTGTGCTACAAAATGATTCTGAAATATTTATTATTGAAATGTTTACATGTCTTTTTGATATATATCAATATCAAATTAATCATTCTTATTGATGAAGTGTGTCCTGTATTTAAAATAAAACATATCAACTCTACCATCGGTACTGAACTAAACCGTCAATAAGCCGTACATTTAAAAAATATTCGTGACTCCATTATCATGGGTTATACGGTTCATTACTATACTTTACTTCCTAAAAAAAGCTCTTCGAGCAAAACCGCTATCTAAAAAAAACTGACCAGTTGACCGTATAGATTTGCAGAATCTTCGTCCCAAAAGAAGAACCGGAAGACATCGCTGAAAAAAATCTTCATTGTCTTAAATCATCGTAATGTCCAAATATTAAGAAAGAACGTGAATTTCTGAGGAAATCCATGATTTGTATTAGGTACATGTGGTGTATTTTTCCGAAAAATATGCCCTTGGCCCTCAATTATTGAACGGGTACCTTGTATGATGAAAGTGTGAATTACCTTTATTTTGAGTGGTTTTTAAACTGCCTTGTACTTACACCAGGACGGATGTAATTTTGTATGAAATGTTCTTAAGATAATTTAATTAGACTTTGCTTCTCATGATCAATCTGTCCATATGATAATCCAAGTTGTGGGTGTAAAACGTTTCTCAAAATCTTTTGACTAAATTTTATCTATCAGTAGTATTCAAAGGGTAATACGTATTAGTGCTCAACTAAATTCTCTGTTAGTCGCCAAAATTTCTTCATTTGGCATTACGCTACCAGTGTACACCTCAAACATAATGATTCATTCGCTCCACAGTTCGTTTCAGAGTAGAGTGTGCCTGCGATAGCACCGATTGAAAAGCAGGCTTTTACAGATTTGTAAATTTTATGATGACCTTGACCTTCGAGTGTTATAGTAGTTCTGGTTCAAGTGGATTGAAATTATTCGTTGTGATTTCAAATTCATGAAATTGTTTTTTTTCAACATGAAAAGTATGTACAACAAATGAACGTATCTTTAAGATGTATACATGTTTAATCGCAAAATTTTCGTACTTTGAACATAATATAAAAAAGTAATTGTTTCTGTTCATGCATAATATGCAAAATGCATACACGGCGATACATTGTCTCTCCATTGGTTATATAAGGGAATTAAAAGAAAATAAAAAGTCGTGATATTTTTCTATCTTGAGCGTAGATGTCTTTAAGGAAAACAGTGCTGTATAGATTAATTGTACATAACATAGTAAGTTTAAGGGATTGGATGAAAGCACATATATCTATCATCATTTCAAAACCGGAGAATTTCTTTGATAAATTGAATTTAAAACAAACCATTTAAATACTATCCTGTTACACGTGAGCTCCTTTTGCTCGAGTATATTTTCTTTCCAATAAAGCCTTTCGATCTACAGAGTCAATGACTTTATTTTTGTGCGCTTTCAATCATATTTTACGTCAACAGTCTAAAAGAGAAAGCATTGAACCAAATGTAAATATGTGTGACAGCGACGTTGCTCGAGTAACTAGTTATATAATAAACGGTCTTCAAAAACAAGTTGTCAATGTTGAAAGGGGATTGACATTCAGTAGCAGTTGATGTATGGTGTAATCTGAACGATGCACATGACGATATACAACTAGTGCTGAGGAACAGTTTGTAAAGATCTACTAAGCTTATTGATATGTGAAGCAAAACATCAAATTAGACAACCGTCGGAAACATTCCACGTTTGGATGTAAAGACGTCATTACAGAGCTGTGTTTACATACACTCAAACCATAACATACTTTTAGGGACTAATAATCTAATAATGCCGTCACAATTCCAAACAGCTGATGTTAACTTAAGAGTCTCTAGAGTAGAAATCAAAGAGACTTTCATATTACCAGTTGTCAAAATGCAGAGAGAGCTAATCAACAAACGACAGTTCTAAAGCAGTTTATTCACTAGAAGTTATTTACTCAACGATATCTTGCAATACAATACATACTTTGCATACACAGATACCCGTGTGGATAGTTGACGAAAGACAGTACAAATGTATATCTAATAAAACTATGTGTTTCACTTATATCAAATTTAATTCTTTAAAAGCATGTATTTATCTTTTTCGGAGAGAATTACGGGTAAAATTAACACAACTGGGCTGTTAACATACATTGGTTTGAAAGCCTCATCTCTATGGCTGCTATTTTCATAGACATTTATGGAATTTCAATGTACTTTTTGCTTGAAGTTTGTCGAGGAGAATTCCTCTGGACAGGACACATACATTGAAGCTTGTCGATGATTGTTCAAACGCATCATCTTGACAAGTTCACACAGTCTTACTCTTCGAGATGTACAGGGCCGTGTTGACGAGGAAACTCTCACCAGCCACAAGGATGCAACTGCACACTTAAATGAACCAATCGTTGCCAAGTAGTTAAGTGACAATTCATGTCAAATGCTTTAAAATTCCAAGGCATGAGGTCTAATCGTCTGAGATTTTCTCTTTAACGAGAGCTTCATGAGGAATAAGGTACTTCTCCATAAATTCAGTCCTGCGATGTTGAAATCACTAAACAAATACTTTATTCAATACTATACACTGCACTATAAACCATACTCATACACGTAGAAGACTATGACTACGAAAACCTTCAAATGATTCAAATTACCAGGGCCTAGATTTTCGACGCTCTCTTAATGCTAGGATAGTCGTAGGTACCATACATTACATCTTTGCGCTAAGAGAACTTCAAATATCAAGGCCCAGGGTAATCGTCCACACGCGCTATATATATATGTCATTTTACATACGCCATTTTCATGATGTACTCACATTTGGAAAACACATTTGGAAGAAGTAAACGCAGCTCGCTGCAACATAGGAGAGTAGCCACCTACACGCCTACAGTAGACAAGGATCTAAGTGAACAGTTTATACTGAAATCAAATCTGAAAGGCGAGGGCTGGGGACGGAAGCGTAATTAGTACGCTCTTCCTGTGGTGATTGTGTCTTAATGCAGTGACCTGAGAGCAAGACAAAATAGCACCAGTCCGTACATCAGGTATGTGAAGACAAGAGTCTGTGGAACCACCAAGAATAGGTTTTAGCATTACAGATATCGGAGTCCACAAGTAATTGGCAGTAAATATGTGATGAGAATAATGTGAGTGATGTGTGCTACCGGTTAGTAGAGCTATTCCTGACATTACAACTTCTACTTGACGTGTTAGGTAATATGTTATAACATAGCAGCGATTTATTTCTACGTGACACAGGCTTTGCAGGAGGTACATAAATGTCAAAACTACTTTTAAAAAGTAAAAAAAAAATCTCTCAAAAGTCTCTAACATTTAATCAAAAGATTTAATTTCAATATATTTCATATTCAAAGCAGTATTTAGCACGTTCTCAAATGTTAACATGGTTTCCCCACCATGATAATTCCCGAAACAACCTTCCCATTAAAAGGTATGTTTGTCGTAGTAATAATAATAATACATGGTTATACATTATTGCTGACAAGAACAAATCACGACATGTATTATAGACTGAGGTTTGGTCTATCATATATACGTTTTTTTATATTAAAAACATTTAAAACTTGCAGTTTCACAATATGTCCTGCTTAAATCTAGACTTACTGAAAGACATCCAATCCAAGGCTTCAATTTCATACGCAGTCATGGAGCAGGAGTACGTATTCTAGATAATACATTTGATAACATGTGCGATATGCGATGGCCCGCAAACATTTCAACTGACAAGAGCATGCAATGTGTCGGATTAACGGATCAGAGTCAGCGAGCAATAATTACTTATAGAGGACCACGTAGAGTGTTGTAATGAACGTAAGTCGATGAATGGCGAGAGAACACAATATTTGTCATGTAGCTCTTACAGTTCACGGCACTTCGTCTGGTATAACGAGCAACTCGTGGTAGAAACCCTATCCAATCAATTTCTAACTTAACTAACCCTACATAACTTTCACATGATATTCAGTGCGCACAAGACATAATGAAGCAGGTTCAATTTTGTGCCTAAATCAACATTCGCTGAATTAAATACACAAATATTCTATCTAATGCAGAATTTTGCATACAATGTTGGTAACGTTCGTAACTTTTCTTCCAATTTTCAGAACAGGGAGGTGAAGCTCCTCAAATGACTCCCTTGAAGGGGTAACTATAATTGGAAGGACGTTGACTTTTTAAGAGATTGATAGATTCGCACGCCGATGACAAAAACATGAAGCATAATCCACGAAGACTTAAGCGGGCTTCGACAAGAAACCGTCTTATTGAACCTTACAATGAGTGATTGTATCTCGCTGCTATCTCTACTAGGATGACACATTGTCAGTCATGTCGTATAAAGCTGGCAGACAATTGCATGTCAGGTAAACTTTCTCATAATTTATAATGCAATCAGACAAAGTTGTAGTAGAATAGTGATGATCATTATGAAACCTGTAGAACTGAAGGGCATCCTGCAAGTTGGTTATTACACCAACGCTAGAACATATAAATTCGAACAGTTAAGATAACTAATTGATATTGAGATTAACAGCGTGTGTCCTGACACTTGTTAACTTAACGCAATTATCTTACTCACTACTTCACACGTCGTGAACGTTATCGATAATACCATTATCACCATTTTCGTTATCTTCATCTACTTCATTAAATAAGCATAACCATCCTCTTTCTTCTCCTTCTCAACAGGTGTATTCACTGTGCACCATCAAACAAAGCTGTTATTTATTTCCCTTATTTAATGATCATGATCGATTTCGAAAAAGAAATATTTTCCGCGATTCAAGGGGATATTATATATTAAGAATCCATTGTATATCAGACTTCGTATCACTCCTGTGTTGAACCACATATCACGTGATGGAGCCAATAATGTTACGTGATTAGCATCCTGCTTTATCAGCGTATTTGTCTCCGTCGAGCTCCAATACGCTGATGTAGCAGGGTGCGTGAACAGTAAAGGCGACTTCTTCAGCGTCAAGCTCGAGGTTTAGTGACTGCTTTATCTGTGTTTACAGACATCACTGCGTGGACTGGGGGCAGGATTAGCACGTGTGTCCAGAACTGGTCAAGTGGACGGCGTGTTTAATGAGCTCGTCTCCCTGCCTCACCTTTGGTATAAATAGAGGATACTAAACGACCTTCCATTTTATATTATTTTCATAGGAAGATTTAATGATTAAGTATGAAACGAGCGAAAGCGAGTTTGACACCAAACCATTAACGAGTTGAATAAAATTAGTACTAGATTGAAGGAAGTTTAGTATTCTGTTTTTTACTTAATCTCAGTAATCAAGCGTGATTGCCGAAAGTATACTGAACGAAACATTTCCGCGACTTAGTCGCCATTGTGACGGCGGTGTCAACATTGTGGCGTCACAACCACACAATATTATGACGTCATACGTGCAGCGGTATTACACTAGTTTAATATCGCCGTAAAACTATTACACTGCAGTATATTACAAGGGCGAGTTATAATCTCTGTATATTTGCGTCTAGAGCGTAACAACAGTTTGTCACTAGAAACTTAACCCGGCCGAAAAAAAATATATATAAATACAATGTCAGCATAAAACAGTTTTTTAAATGCAAATGCATATGCTTCTTCGATCGGAAAGTAAGGAGTAATCAGGGGTAACATGGATAATTCGCCATTTCGTGTTTAGGTAAAGGACGAACTGCAATTGATGCAACATCATTATATTTGAAAACATATATCTAAATATGAACTGACTTTTCATACAGACCTAAGCATACAGGACTCGTCTGGTGTTTCATGTATTTTCGGATTTGCATTGTCATTATCAGATTCTTAAGATGACAAGATACAGCAGTGTACTTAGGCATTCACGTGTATTGATTATCCGTTGATTGACCCGCGGAGCTCTGATTAACTTGGCGAATGTGAGGGCGATATTGACTGAAGACGTGGTGATAAGCTCGTGCAGATTGACACATGTATTTAGAATAAATGTGCGATATGAAAGGCGTTACAAGCTGAAAACCATCAGCAAGAGGAGAAATTTAATTAACCGAGAAAATATTTTCCCTCTATACCAAAAAAAAAATTCCCTGTTCATAAAATGTAATCAAATGCTGATGAAATGCGGATCAGTTAAACCTGGTGGGTATTTGTTCTAAATGTATTTGTTTTTGTTCATGACACTCAACACTAACACCCTGTATATCTAATATGTGTCCCCAGCAGCAAAAGAGTGAAGACTATTTTCCTACACACTAGATAATAGTAACGATGTTAAGCGACTGACGCTGTCTGGTTAGTTCCCTGCTTAGGGCATATAACTACAACACGCGCCATCACGCTCAACATTAACAATGGTGGGGTCGGAAAGAAGGGAAGTTACAAATACAATGGTTCAAGATTCAACATGATATATTATACATCTGCTAGTCTAATATTATACATAAAATGCCTAATGGTATGATCAATTCTATACACTGTTGAAACCTTATTTAACTAGTATATTCAACTTTTAATTCGACATCACATTCAATAATTATTGGTTGAATATTTCGGCTTTGATGTACGTTTATCAGTCATTTGTTAACTTAAAGTAAGCAACCCTGATGAGTAATCATGAATGAAAAGACAATTTTCCTAATCATACGTTTCGTTAAGGATTATATTGTATACATACAATTTTCCCCAAGCCTAAGGCATTCCGTGACACAATCATGGAGCATTAAGAATTTGGGCAGTGAAATGAAAATAAACATCGTCTTCGCCTTTCATGTTTACTGAATCAATTGGCTTCCAGTCAACCATCAACTTGATACCAATAAACAAAGTAAAGCAATTACAATAGTATCTATTTTTTTAACGTTCGTTACACGTTTATCATTATCAGAAACAGTTAAAAAGTTAGATAACTGTTATAAATATGGTACCAAACATTACAGAAACAAAGAAGCAACTTACTTCACAGGACCCTGCATTCCCACAAAAAAAGATGAAAAGTACCTTTTTATTTGGAATAAAAGAAAATGTAAAGATTAACTAACGGTCTTGATTCTAATTTGTTTACAATTCATTTGTAAATCCTTCACACATTTTCGAAATGAAGTGAAAAATAGATATAATATTACAACGAAAACATGGCTTCCCTACCTCTCTTTGTTTTAAGACACCAATTAACCATATTTGCCCGATTTTATCGAGTTTTTAATTGTTTATTATTTCACTTATCTAGTCCCACCATGGTTATCTTTAGGTACCTGGTGGTATAAATTGTTGGTATATTTTCAATATTTCTTAGGGGTTTAAATGAAAGAAATATTGCAATATTACAAGATCTCTTGCGTTCACTTCTTTACCTCTCTAAATTAACATATGTCTAACAGAAAATCCGTGAAAAGAATTTTCATCTCTATGTCAAATATATCATCACATAAAATAGCAAATGCATGCATATGATAGAGATGTAAGAATGTGAAATCATAATTACTTACATCTTAAAAATAGCGATTTCAGCATCTCTTCTGTGTTTTAACAGACAAACAGATTTACTTGTCAATAATCTGATGAATTAACTTGTGTGTTCCTCTTTACAAAACATAGGTTTGTTTACTTTATTTTGATGCTTTATTTTGTTTTTGGCTTTGAAGAAAAGTAGATTATTTGTTTGCCAATGACAACAACTCCTCGCCAGGATGTAGTGTGTTGAGACAGAAAATGTTTAAAGACGATCTCTGAAGCTATGTTTAGTGTACCTGGTGTCTGAGAACATGTATTGGGGGAAATGTAACAATTATTTCGATTCTCCTGAACAAATAATGATTTATATGCCATTAATCAATATACTTGTATATTATGTAAACATGTATGGTGAACGATGAAACAGTCATAACAATATTTTGAAGTTGATAAGATTTAGAAACACTTTGCAATTGGGTATCAAAAACTGGGATTGCATCGACTTCCCAGAAAGTATTCTGCCTTCATACACTTAGAAATAGTGTCAACAGTGTAATGAAATGTTCCAATGATAATAAGATTTCATATTTTTAGAGTAAGTGTAGTTGGAAATATAATTAGTACATTTAAGTATCCATGAAGACAGTTATGTTTGATCAACATTGAACATAGTCAACACCCTTCAAATGATGTATGATGTATGATGTAATTCATTTTTTGTGTGAGTTGAGTTATCAAGCTGATCAATATATAACATTTACAGTTAAAAAAAAGCATCTCTGTTGCGGAGGAAATCTGCAGCCGATTTGTAAAACACCAGGGAATGACTGGGAAGCTGGCAACAGTCTTCAGTTAATACCCCAGAGTACCTAAATATTCATCAGTTGTATGGAACGTCACAAACACTGGACTTGGCAATGAATAGTTTTCAGTTAATACCCCCGAGTACCTATAATGTTCATCAGTTGTACATACGGTTGAAAACACTGGAGTTGGCAACAGGACACAAACTTCAAGGAGATTAACTTTATCTTCCATATTTCACAGGCTCTTCGCTGCTAAAATAAATCTTCATGATCGTACTTTCAACTCTTGTACTTGTATGAAGATGTTTGATTCCCTATCAGGAAGATCATAAGGTCTTTAGATCACTGATAAGGCAAGGATATCAAAAACACATCAAGGTCTCAACGGGCAAACTCTACGGATTTGGAAGATGTGTTTCACTTTTAGCTTGTTGAATGTTCCACACTGAATATGATACTTTCAAAAACGAACATGACAATACCCTAACCCTTTTGTGTAGAAGATCCATTATCTCTCAACAAATGTATGATGTATGATGTCACAGGGTATCATTTCAAAGCGTTTGTTGTCATGCATCATTGCACTTTTTGTGAATGTATTCACGCACTTCTCTGATGATACTAAAATTCGCCAAGCTTAAGTTAAATACAGTGAATTGGTGGCAATTCTTTTGACATAAAAATTATAGTGACAAAAGTTTAAAACTCGACGAAACTCAATATAATTCAGCATCACATTATTTATTAATTTTATCTTAAGGCATTACAATCTGAGCAATCAACAACACCACGCGTTTGTCTGTTGCCCCTGGCAATGCATTCCGAGACTTTTTGCATTGTGAAATTCGTCAGCTTCTAGAAAACATCAAGTCTTTACCCTCAGGGAATCCGTTTCCATCATGTTGAAGAATGTTTCATCCGAGGAATGGAATAAGTTTATAGTGTGTGCATGGTGACATAGCATTCAGTTGACTCTCGGATTATAATGGCAATGTAATGGATAACTTGTCACATTGTATTACGAGTTCACCCACGCGCTGAATCATCAGAAGAAAGAAGAAGAAGAAAATAATCTGTTTGTACTTGAACAAATTTGTTCCTCGTCCACATTTCTATGGTGTACAGTCATGAACATAACAACACTTATTTATATCAATATCAATATCAATATCAATATATATATTCGAATTAAAGAGGCTGGACATAGTATTGTGATTTCATTCTTACCTCATTAGAAATTTTATATATTTAGCTACTTTTAAGATTGTTGATTTATTTGAATCTTTAAAAAATGACACAAATTTATACAAACTAGGACTATAACGCGAAGTGTTAAACTTTGTGGGAGCAAATCAAAACTGTTACTGATAACACACAGGGGCATATATTGCAAAAGGAACTGTAATGCATTTCGTTAAGAATATACAATACGTATCACGATGATAACGGCTGACGTAATACATAAAGAAAACGTCTGTTATCAAGAATTTGTACGCAGAACGATCTGCCATTCGAAAAGTGGAATCAGTAGTAATTAATTATGTATGCAACTGTTTTGTTTTGAAAGGTTGCAAGAATGGTTCTAATAGTGGAAATAATATCAACTTTTGAGCTGTATATAAATTGACTACGTGAATGAAACGATTCATTCTGAAAGCTGTATAAACATTATTTGTAAGGTTGGAACTAGGGGTGACTATAGACCTACAGGGGGCTGTTGCCATAGCAATAACAGTAGCCTATTATTTGACTAGCAATTGCGATAGCGATAGTCTATTGCGACCTACCATTGCGATAGTTCAAATCTAAATTAAAACAACTCAATTCAAGATTAAAAGTGTTTAAGTGTCTTTACGATTTCAGAGTGGGCCCCAACTTTCAAAGGCATGTAGCAAAATAGATAATTCTTGCATTTTCAGGTTTAATTTTCGAGCTATCAGGTATCTATCACAGCATTTAGTTTTGAAATATAACCTTTATTTATTCATTTATATATAAATCTAAATTCACTTAACTATCTGAACTATCGATAGTTTTGTTTAAAGGTACTCTCGATAAACTACCGAAAAAATTCGATAGTAAATCTTTTTAAGAATCCGTAGATAAAACCATTCAGTTTCTAGCTATTAAGACATTGTCCTTTCACGTTTGTTAGACGCTGTCAGTATGATAGAACCATTCACTATTTGTCTTTCAGACATAGTCCACATGATGGATTCTATTCCCCGTGTCAGTGATAGATACTTTGTCTGCAGCTGTATCTATCTATGAAAATAGTGTCTGTTGGAAACCATTCACTGTATCTTCTGTGAACATATTATCTGTTTGTTAAAAAAACATTCACTGTTTAGGCTGTGAAAATATTGTCTGTATGTTTTAAACCATCCACTGTTTCGGCTGTTAAAATATGTTTGTATGTTGGAAACCATTCACTGTTTTGTCTGTGAAAATATTGTCTGTACATTTTAAACCATTCACTGTTTCGGCTGTTAAAAATTTGTGTATGTTGGAAACAATTTCCATTCCTCGGATGAAACAATTTCCTTGTGATGGAAAGTCAGTTCTAACCATATTGTCCGGATGATGGATATCATTCATCGTTTCAGTTGGGCACGCTGTAATACTTGTATAATCCAAACGGACTATTAGAGTCAATCCAAAAAGAAATCCCAGTAGGAGAGGGCGGGTAGCTTAGGACTTCAGTGATAAGCACAGGGTAGAGAAAAATTTTTTTCTTTCATAACAAACTACACCCCCCCCCCCCCCCCCCCCCCCCCCCCCCCCCCACACACACACACACAAACTGCAAATCGTTAAGACTTAACTTGATTAAGTAAATATTGTGCTTAAACAATCATATTAGAGTTCGTTTGTATTAATAAGGTGGACAAACTTGAAAACGTCCAACAAGGGCAAATGTGGACATATGGTAACCTGACGAATTGTTTAAACATATTTTTAATAATTCAAGGCGACAACAAAAAAATGAGGAAATGTTGAAAATTAGCAGGCATCTTCGGTCTAAATTAATGTGTGCTTTGCTTTGAGAAAATTTCGCAGAAACAGGTATTCGAATTCCCCATCCTTGTTGATCCTTCTCCCGCCTGAAACTTCCCTGACCGAGTTAGTCAACAAGATAACACCATTAGTGCAACCTCGTTGATAAGACAATGTCTTGAGTGTCCAGACGTAGCGCCTTGACCAGCAAAACAGAGTACAGTGTTTAGTGCATTGAGTTGAGGAACCTCTAATTGACGTCAGCAGCACTGATAATGATACGTTGTAAATATTTGAAGAACTACTACCAACCAGGTGTTCTTGGAACAAAAGTTAATTCACTCGTGAAATTCCCCTAAAGTCAACTTCCCCTGTGTAGAGACGTGAGTGAATCATTACTTGTGCCTCATTAGTGAATGCATAGACAGTGCTATAAGGTAAGGTTTCCATATCTAAGATTAGTGATGTAGAGTTATTACTCAAATTTATTTATAGCTTTTTATGATTTTGCAATATAAAATTTCTTTAGCTATGATAACCGTACTGAATTTTAACATACTATGTATAAACATATTTCTCTATAGCCAAAACTTGTCGTTTCTCATCTCAAAACCATCAATATGGTAACCATGTTGATCACATAAAGGTGATTTAAGCAATTAGTGAAATGCCATGTTAAAAAACCCATTTCAATTACAGAAAAGTTTAGGACAATTACAGAAAACTTTATTCAAGTGTAATTTTCATGTCTATTGCCCAACAGTGCTAAAGATGACCCCCGTGCATATATGAAATTCATATCAAACCAAGCAATATAGATTTAATCTTTCAGTATAACTTAACGTTCTCTACATGTAACTAATATACCAAACATAACCTAGGAAACACATCTCAGTGACTAAGACTACTATACCCAACATCACCAAGTAAACATATCTTAGTACAAGACGTCTATACTCAACAGCACCTTGGAGACAGATCTCGGTGACCAAGACTCCTATACCAAACATCACCTTGGATACAGATCTCAGTGACAGAGACTCTTATACCCAACATCACTTTGGAGACAGATCTCAGTGACCAAGACTCCATTACCAAGTATCACCTTGGAGACAGAGCTCAGTGACCGAGACTTATATACCCAACATCACCTTGGAGACTTATCTCAGTGACCAAGACTACTATACCCAACATCATCAAGAAAACAGTTCCATTGCTAGAGCCAACTTTAACTACGCCCGACACTTCCAATGGGGATGGATCTCAATGAACTGGCCCCTTGATGTTGGGTTTAGACCGAACCGACCAAACAGACCCAACATCCCCAAAGATACGTACTTCCTTGCCCGAGTCTTTTAAACCCAGCACTTCCAAGGAGACGGATCTCGGTGAACAAGTCAATTTCGTTGAACATCATCCACGAGACAGAACTCTGTGATCTACTCACCTCAGGCATCCTACACCGGACATAAACCAAGAAAGATATCAGTGAACAAGTTACATTCATCGAACCTACCTTTACCCAACACTTTTCTAGAAACAGTAAACATGGATTGCCATTTACACCCTACATAATCTAGGATACAGATTTCAGTGAAAAGGGCATCAATGTCAATCATCATCACTAGACAGAGTTACCACTGGTCACTCCACTACATCCGATGCTCGTGGACGGAGATATCATTGGTTAATCCAAAGACACTGTAAATTATGACATTCAGGAAACATGATTTACTATGAGAGACAAGGGGATGAAAGAGTGTTCATCGAAGACAAAATGTAAATCAGAAATCTGAAAATGTTTTCTTTTATTACCCTTCAGACCAACGAGAAAACAAAGACATTCGATGGCTAAAGCGAAACAGGAAATGTTAACAACGTAACAAACAACACTTATTTATGGCATTATTATTTCTTACAACATATTTTATGAACGTTTTGTCCAGCTGAATATGAATAGAATGTTGTTGTCGTGGATGTAAGAGGAACACGGAACAAAACTCAGCCCACTCGAATACATGTAATCCCTGAAGACAAAGAAAAAATATAATGTATATGCTTTTTCTTATCATCATGGTAACACCACTGATTTGTGAAATAAACCTTTTTATGGTCGTGAAATACACTGCCCTTGTTTTCCTTATAGACATGGTACAATAACCTCTTCTTCATTACTGGTAATAATCATTATTTTTATATCTATAGTCCGTAAGATCATTCTCATCATTTATTAATATGAAATATGCATTTTTAATCTCATATCAACAGTTCTTAGCCTAAGCATTATTAGGTTCCGTACTTGTTGAATGACCAGTGCGTACGGAACCGTGAAGGAGATTTGCCAGGTTTTAACAGTATCAAAACCCTTCATGATAGCCAACGGTTTAAAAAATATTATCTGTACGAAGCTTCCGTACGGCCTTTCAAAATACCGTTTATTGAAGGCACTATACTTGAGATATTGAGATTTCTGCATGATTTCGATCTTATGAAATAAACCTGAGTGTAACTAATTGTAAATTCCCCAAAAAGAATCAGATTATATCGTTTCTGCATTTACAAAATACGGAGTCACAACGAGGAAAGGGTGTTATAATATCAAATCTAAGTTCCCTTGTACCCAGTCAGATGTATGCCCTCTACCTTTGAGTTGCTCACTACTTCTGCCATTGCCTAAAGGCTTACAGTTAAAGCTGTTAACATCTCTGGGCGTCAGTACACAAATAACGGCATTACTTCCAGAGAGGCAATTTTGTAATAATTAGTGATTGTGAAAAGCTTTTACGACACCGTCATAAATGAAATCAAAAGGAAAGATATATACAACAAAGTTACTAAGAGATTGTAGGTTTCGCGAGCATATTTTATGAATAAAAGAGTCTTTCGATGAACATGACATTCTCTTAATCCCATCAATGAATAAAACTTTCCCGTGCTAACACGTCGTTGTGATCATGCCTGTGGCCTTCTGAGCACAGAATGATACAGGGGTAACTGGCTGAGAATTTGCTGGTCGTTTAAAAAACTAAGAACTCAAAAATTCTTCAAGCTTGGAACGACTCATCAACTCATTACCTTCAAAAATTGAAATTGCATCGGTCATTATTTGAAAATGAGAGCAAAGCTTGCTGAAAGCACATTTCCTACGAAATCTTTATTGGCGGTTAAAAAACTTATTTGTAATCTTTGTTTCAAACTCTCGTACTGATATGTGGCGTTTGAATAGGCAACACGCTTTTCTCCTAATGTTAATGTAAATCGTTTATTATTATAATTCATATGGAATAAAGCAAAATGTGTAAATCACTTATTGATTGACCTACAGAAAAAAAGACGATCTTCAAAAACATGATTCATAAACTGTTTTTAATGATATTTAGCTTTAAAGGAGATACGTCAGATTGTATTGACTCTAAAATAAGTGTTAACAAAGAAATCTGACATTCAGTCAACTGATCAAAGTGTTAATGAGGGGGAATAACTCTTCATCAGTAAAGCTTTATCTCGCACCAAAATATATCTATCCTGCTTAAAAAGGTAAATACTGCAAAACGACTGGGATGATGGCAGCACTGATAAAATGACACCTCAGGTCCTAAAGTTTGTAAACAGAAAGATCTGCCAACAACATCGATGGGAAGTTATTCTAGGTCGTGTATTAATTTTCGATTGTTGCATACAGGCACACACAATGTAACTCAATCTTCGTGATCTGCTTCATTTCTCTCCTTATCACCAGTAACCGTATCATTGCCGGGTGCATGTAGGTAATGTTTCTTGAAACGTCGACCTTTAATCCGTGTAAATACAAAGTTCTTCAACCCGGACAGTGACTAATAAAGAACAATAACTTGTTCATGGTATTTCAAATGGAATCAAATTAGAACATAGGGAGGCTAAGCTAATTCAAACCTCGGTGTTTGTAAGTATTTTTGTTCACTATCCGCAAAGTGAATCTAATTTTATAAAGTGCATGGTGAAATAATTTGACCCTTTCATACCCAATGCCGTGCTCAATACCAGTATATAATGAGAGGCTTTCCTTCTAGTAGGGGTCATTCATCCTGATAGAAATACAACATGAATCTAGCTGATAGAACTCCACCAGCCTGCTCTGGTGTCATTCTCCAGTTGATTGATGTGTGAAGAGTTAAGGATACATACAATTATTTGATATAAATTTTGCAAGATGCACCTACCTGGTAGAACTCCAAGAGCCTACTTTGGTGTCATTCTCTAGCTGATTGATGTGTGAAGAGTTAAGGATACATACACTTATTTGATATCAATACTGCAAGATGCACCTACCTGGTAGAACTCCACCAGCCTACACATGGTGTCTCCAAGGAACCACGTCTCCCAAATGGCCTGGGTGTAGGAAGGCGGCAAACACAGCACTATGACGAGGAAGTCGGCCAGAGCCAAGTTCACCAGGAAACAGTTGGTGGTGCTTCTCAGCATCCTGTTGCGCCACACGGCGAAACACACAAGCACATTGCCAGACACCCCGATGATGAACACGGTGATATACAGCACCGTGAACATCCACTCGTGGGCTTTAGGGTAGATAAACGCGTAGATGTTCCACAAAAGCGCTTCGTCCGACTCATAACACTGTTCGATGGGCCCCTCCTTTGGGTAGAAGTGCTTACACGAGTGGTTCACACTTGAGTTCCTTTCCATGGTTCGATATTTTGATATGATCCAAAAGTACACCGATGACTAGAAATCCATTCACAAATCAAAATTCATTAAGATACTTCCAATAGTATTTGAAGGTTGAAATGCCACCCGTTCCAAGCTGACGGGTGCCTGGTTTTGTTAGCACCCCCGTATCTAAAACTGGTGATGGTGGTGGCGATGTCTATGGTGTCACTGTTGACAGAGCACATCGGAAGGACGTCTAACGGTGTTGTTAGTTTTGTTTCAGTGTTAGTTACTATATTTAAATAGTCGGTAAAACTAAAAAGAACGAAAGGTGAAACTTAAGCGCAAGACCACGAAGTTTCACCTGTACCCAACTAATCTGATTCGCTATGAAATAATCCTCGTTTGTATTCGTACTCATATGTCCACATCGCGTTCTTTGCTATTCATCCGCCGACCTTTCCAATGAACTGATGCCGTATCCACGACTCTTGTTGAACACTGTAATAAGGTCTGCGAGTAACGGGCACCGCTGTCCTCTGTTCAGTTGAACACGTGCTGTTTGATTGACATTAAGACGACGACTCTTTCTACCTATCACATCAGACTACAGAAGAATCGATAGCCCCGCCCTGAAACAGCTGTCGCGTGAATCTCCCGGCAAGAAACTAGAGAGATGTTGAATTAGGCACGAAACCTTGTTTCTTCATAATGTTACTTCAATAATCTAATTTCATATCTGAATCTCAGTATTAGTTCCACGTGAGCTTTTGCTTGTGAATAAATGAATGCTGTACTATGGTGGATAAAAAGTCACTGGTCTTATAGGCACCCTCTCAGTATACAATGTGATAACTATCTTGTCAAATAAACTTTTCTTCACATTTTACAAAGTCAAAGAGATACTTCCGGGTCTTCCTTACCCTTAAAACCAGGCATTTAATTGAAGTTATAAAGATGATATAGAAAAAACATAAGTAAACGTACGTTTGTTAAAAATTAGTTAAAGAGTTTTTTAAAACGCACTTCAGCGGATAAATTGTACGTGTAATTCTAAATGTAACTTCTGAAATGGTATAGTTAAGGAGAGTCTTTAATGTGGCAAGGGAACGCTTATTAACTCCGCTGAGGTAGCGATGCATTTCATTCCCTCTGAACATAAGGTCCTTCTCTGAAAACTATTAACTCAAATTCACCTTAGTTATTGAGCTTCTTGAAAATTACAGTAATAATGATGGTTTCCGGCTCTCTTTTAAAAATAGATAGATAACAAATAGAGAAATAAGGAATCAATTTGGTGTCTACATTGTATAAGTCATTAGTGAAATTGACTCTGCATACGCTTTTTAAAAATCTTAGTATTTTTAAACCGAGTTTGATGATATTTTTATTGGTTAGGATCACTTAGGTATGTTCCACGTACATTTGTATGTATCGCCCGTATGTCGCATCGCGTCGATCTCACCAGTAGTAGGAGAATCAAAGATTCAAACGGTTGGATTGGATAACCTATTATATTGCGAAACTCCAAATTATTTCTTTTGTAACAAACTTCACACAGTTTTCCAACACATTAAACAGTTTGAATTTGAAGGAAAGAATGTCTTTACGATTAGTTTGTTACCATCTGTGTTTAATGTTATCGTATGTAATGAACAATTCCAGATTTGATAACTGCTCTAATTACTTCTCTGATAACAAAAAGATTGTGTCATTTAAAAAATGTTATCTGGATTATACATGTTCATATTTAATACCTTTCCTCACTTACTTAATTACTTAATTAACTCGGTCTAATTTGCACGACGAGAGTCCAGCAATGTAGTTGGAACGAAGAAGGGATTACCCGCGCACGGCGACTTGACGAGGCAGAAGAGTCCTGACAATCGGACAAGCTGGCTACTGTTACTGGACTAGCTAGGCCACTTACAGGCGGAAAGCGGGTAATTAGTGAAATGACCTGATAGAATTCAGCCATAAATCCTTAATAAGGAAATGTACGGGATACAAGAAAGTTCTTCAAGCGTAATAATCGAGGATGCATTAAAGACATATTGTCATGAACCTGAAGCTCGTCCTTTTGGTATATGAGTCAATCTACACCCGTGTAACCACGTCCAATAGTCGTGTTGTAGATTATAACTTTAACGGCTAGTGAAAGACCTAATCGCAATAATAAGCATGCAAATCTTCCAATCCTGGATACTGGTCTCGTCTCAAGTCTGTATGCAAAAGGGTTTGTTGAACTGAAAACATGTTTATGACAACTACGTTATGAACTGTTTGACGGGAGATAATGAATGTAGATCAAGCCTTTATTAACCCTTGCTCCTGTGTTTTATTCGGGTATTCAATTTCAATACTAACTCACATTGTCTATGTAAATGCAAATGCATAGGTGTCATCACAGTGCCGTGGGTTCATAAACGCCTAAAAGGATTCCTTCTTATTTTCCGGATTAATATTTTTTAAATCTATTTTTTGAAAACTAAGTTAAGATTCTCGACAAAATGTATTTTTCTCAAAACAAGACAGTCACAAATGTTTCTATCGAAACATTGGACCAAACGTACATTCAACGGGTTTCGAGCCAAGCAAGATTAGCATAAGACCACGAACACCAGTTGAACTCACAGGATAGTTTCATGATTAATTTTTAAAGAAGATTTTTTTATTACTTCCCTTTTTTATAAAAAAAATTCTGTTTGAACTTAAGCTCATGTGTAAATAAGTTAGCACACATCGAATCCACCAGCATGTGCTTCAAATCCTGGCGAAGGATTCATAGGCCATGGGGTTCAAATAGTAACCTATATTTGTATTTCTCGCCCTTGTTGGTTTATGCAGTATGATGTTTATACGGCAACATTAAATTTGTATGTACATGTAATACCGCTGCTCGTACAACGCCACAATGGTGCTTTGTTATGACGTAACAATGTTACCACCCCCGTCACAATATCAGCCAAGTGGCACATATGTCAGTAACGTAGAAATGACCTCTGTCCGTTCTATCCCGAAACAGATTAAAAAACCATAAAGCCTTGGTCATTGTAACTTGATACATGGAACAATCAATAAAGTATCAGTAATCAGTATAGTGGTGCCTCTTGGGGGTTTTCACCTCTTCCTACATTTAATTTGGACCGTTTCCATGAAAATGCATAATTGAATTTTGTTTCCTGACCAGAACATAGAAGCTGAAACTGTTTATTTAGAACAATCGTTTGAAGTTATGCATTTTGGGGTTTTCAAACCTTCCTATATTTATTTTCTATGGAAACGCAACTAATAATTTTGTTCCAGGGGTAGAAATCAAAACCCATAAGGCCTGGCTCATTTAAACTTGTTTTGGGTTTTCGACGTCTTCAGAACCATTTCCATAAAAACACAAGTTACAATACTGTAACCAGGATAGAACCTTAAAACCTTCACGTGAAGGTTTTAAGGTTCTACTTGAATGAAACTAAGAATCTTAAACAATAATCTTCTGAAGGAAAACAAACATTAACACTAACCTGCTAGATTTCAAGTAAAAATACAACTTCATAACTATTGCTTAATATAGTTCGCACCTTTGCCACTTGGCGGGGAACATAGCCGATTCTATCTGGATGAGTCAGGAATTATTTGCTATCAAATTCGATCTTGGTCATTTTGGACCAAAGCATTCATTTGTTTGATGATGATAGTAAGACATATCTCTTAGGGATATCGTTTTGACAATAGATTTGGAACAATTACATGCAATCGTTAAACACATGACATGATCACACTCGTTTAAAATCGAGTGATATATCAATGCTATGACGTCTTTTTGTTACCCAAATTATATTCTTTTGGATGCATGTCGTCGGTTAATCCAAAATTCAGAAAAAGATTATCGGAAGTGAAACCTATGGACAATCAATGCCGTCAGATATTTCCGCAGACTTGCAGTGGTGACTTGAGGCTGTTGATGGGTACGCAGTGCTAACATTAATTGTCAGCTTGAGGCTGTACACCGGTATATCGTCGTTGCTTTTGTAGTTTAGAATTTTCGAAATGTATATATTGTACTATAGTAAGTTGTCTCTTGAGGCTTTAGACGGGTACACCGTACTGATTTTGGTAACTTTGGGCTTTAGAGAGGTATACAGTGCTGGTATTGTTAACTTTGGGCTTTAGACATTCACACCTAGCTTGCGTTGGACTTCAGGCTCTACTCGTGGAAACCATTTTTGCATTGTTAGCTTGTGATTTAGATGTTTGCTTCAGCCTGCTCTCAACTGATAAACCAGTTGCTTGCAACCTGACGCTTCAGTCGGGTACATTGAATTTTCATTGGTAGACCGAGTCTTTCGAAGGGTAGGATTTGGACGACTCCCTTACCATAGCCACACATGAAAATAAATAATAAAAAAGTGTCAGTGGAACTGCGGTGATGCTTTTTGCGAAAGGCAAAGTAACGTTTGATTGCTTCTTGCAACGGTTAATATTACACACACAGTTTGAAAGACATTTTGAAATTGGTAATTATTCACGGTGTTTGGAGAAAATGTTTAGGACAAAGACAAAATGACCACGAAAGCTCGTTACTGAACGCTGCTCAGCTGGGAGGTGATGTCACAAACGATAATCCGCTCAGTAACCAGCACCACTGCATCTTGTCTCGCAGGGACATCACTGTCAAAACAATACCTTCACTGCTATTTGAAGTATTGCTATAAGCTTGACATAGCGCCAGTATCGGGGTCTATTGGATCCTATTAACTATTCGAGCACGTAGGAGTTTAAGAGTTTCCGGTGTGTATCCATTGTCCTAGACTTCAGGCATCATCATCGCAGAGTGTATGTAAACGTATTCTACAAATAACATTGCGTGACTTGCAGTAGCTTGACATGAAGGTATTTAGGATGCTATTGTGAGTCTAAGGTTGATTGCTGATGTAGTTAGAACACAAGGCGCCTTAACGCGCATAACGTTTCGAACGTTATAACACACTGAAAGCTCTAGATTTTACCCAAACAATTTATGTGTTTTATCTATGCGATATTTAAAAACGCCAGTTGGTCTGCAATGAATAGAGTTTTGTTAAAATCTAAACTGAACCCTCAAGTACTAAATCATATAAATATTACCCTTAACAGACAAAAGGTCAGATATTTATTATCACGAATAATTGCAACACTATATGTTAGAGAATGATAAAATCAAGGTTGGCACATTCTGGCGACAGATGACTTGCGGTCCACTCAAGACTAAAGGCCAATGGAGAATTTTTGGGCCATAAGATCTAACATTTAACAGAGATCCGTAGGTGAAATCGACAACTACCGGTATGGCTCTGACCTGCGTAATGTTCCCCAACTATTGATCCGAATGACATTAATCGTTTCGATACCAATATACAATTCTACACAAATATGTCTCATGGTAAGGTTTCTCTGTGTTAACGATGTGTTAGCGGCCTAAAGGTTCATGTATATACCGATTGAAGATACAACTCTGCCAAGTCCTATTAAGAAAATAATTTCATCATTGAAAATTCAAACAAATACAAGTTTAAACGTTTATCAATAGAGCATTATGCTGATTTGACGATTCGACTAATCATGCAATAACTGTCCATCAATGTTGCTAATAGCATAGTCTCCCCCTTGATTTTAAAAAAAATATCTGTTCCGTACATTTCGATTTTCGATAAACGTTAATTACAAGAAATTGTAATTTAGAAGAAACAGTTACTTATAGACAATAACTAACGAATGACGGGGAATGACAGATTATCTTTCCCGTGTTATATTAATTTCGTAATTCTCGAGCCTTGGCGAGAGAATTACACAATTAATATAACGAGGGAAAGATAATCTGTTATTTCCCGTCACGAATTGGCTATTTTTTATATTACCCATATGTTTTTCAAAGATTAAAACTCGAATATGAAAGAAATAAACGTTTCTCTATAAAGGATTATAGTGGCGAATCTTCAAATTCATACGTCTGTGCTGTGGCTTAGTTGACACTTACCTACGCACGGCAACATTGTCATTTGTGAAAACGTTTCAAAATAAAAGGTAGATGTAAATGTTGTTAAAAGTTTATTCTTTTTTTTCATAACCAAAATTATTATATTTGACAGTTTTATATTGATTTGAATAGGTCAGCGACGTCCTACAGTAATACTACAGGACTACTCAATCTGAAATTCTTGTGACGTAACTAATGGCACTGTGACGTCATAGCCACCCGTGTCTATGACGCCATTACAATAGAACGAAATAAGGCGCTTTTTCGCGACTGTAAGCTTAACATGAGGACGAAGTATTCTGTAATCGCTATTTAATTTATATAATTTTGTGCAATTTGAAAAACTTATTTCACTTTTTTGCGGCGGCACAAAAGAGAAATGTCGAATAGAATCTATGTGGACTTTTTAAAGATTGTTGCAGAATATTGGTAAACAAATTAACAGTCGGGAAAAGTGTGAAAGATTAATGAAATAGTCCCGGCACAACGATAATTTTCATTGGTCCAAAACAACCAATCAAAGTCCAGGAAAATGTGTAACTCCCGTGTGACTTACAGGAAAAATAATACCCTGTGTCCATCTTCCAATATGGATAATATAACGCTGTAATTGGAGGCTGGACAGAGCATAAAACATGGTACAAAATGTATTGTTGTATATTACTTCTTCGAACCTTGAAGAAAAAAAAATTAAAACAATTCCGTTTTCTATAGCAAATTTTCTGGCACGACTTACAAATATTTTTATTCTTTATTTATTTGTCCTAAAATTCCCTTGATTCCGTCATGATTGTATTTGATAACAGCCCTCTAACTAAAAAGGCATGTCTACATAAAACACGTCTTAATTAAATATGATATAAGGACGTGCTATTACCGATGAAAAGTTAAAGAAAACCCTTAATTTCAATGAATACATAATAAGAAATACAAAAACTTATCGATAACCTCATTACATACACGCGAGGAATGTTCGAATTTGCTTAATGACGACTTCCGGTTCACTCAACAGCTGAAATCAGATTTAACGTAATCGACTACATTCGGAACGCCCGTCGTTATGATCTGAAATGATGCTTTCCTACTTTGCAGTAAATGGTTGTTTTAACGTTTCATGTCATCACAAACTGTTTTCTTATTAATGTTTGGAAAGAATAAAACTTTGGAATTAGATTAAAGATTTACATACTTCAATATGAATTTCATAAAACATGGTTTCGATATTCAGACCCTTACTCTTATCCTTGTATCGTGTGGATACAAGAGAGAGACCAGAGCAATCGGGATGTTGAGAGCTGATTGTTTTTCATCACGGAGAGTCTACAACTTCTATCGTTACTTCAAACTGATGCTTTACGTGCTTAACTTACATTACCATCCCTAGTTGTCAGCATTAGTATACACTAAAGCCGGTATGTCTTTGTTATGCGAAACTCTCTGTATCTATCCCCTAGTTAATATCAAGATTCAACTTAGCCGTTATGGGTGTAGCAGAAAAAACCTTCTCATTACAGCTTTCCTAGTTACCTATTATTTCTGATTAGAAAATATACAACCTGGCATTGGATAGCTTCTCGATCATTAGATGCTGGTTCTAACGTTTAAGGCATTATCGGTAAGTACACATTGACCGTGTACATCAATTCTGAGATCTAAAAAGCATGAAGGATGATGTTAAAGCTTTTAGTGCCTATTACGATAAGAATGTATTTTTTACGTTATTGACAAAAAACCTCTGAAGGTATAGCTTCTTTGTGTTTTGTCGATGTATTGCAACAGATTAATTAAATGAACTTAACCTCACCTGCCTTTGATCATTACAGATTTTCATTTTGGAAAAGGTAGTTGTGATCTAATTTTCTTTTACATTCTTTTCCCTTAACCCACATAAAGATTGAATATTCTTGCAAAAGGCAGAATCGAATAGCCTTAATTTCTTTTGATATTTGCTGGAAGAAAAACAAGGTATAAGTACTCTAAACATATGTGTCGTTTATAAAGGATCTGCGTGGAACAAATAAAACACCATCTAATCTGTAATTGTTGTTTTCCTTTGCTTGAGAGGTAGCCTTTCCCCTTTTGGTGCCTTCAATTTTCATCTTCAGGTTTTGTCTTGCGAAAGCAGAGAATCTATAGATATTAGATCTAGGAGGGTCGAAAATGCATGCAATTTAGATAGTGAGTGATAAATTGTCATATTTGTGTTTACACCATCTACAGTAATACATCTACATATACATCCCTTTGAACTCTCCGAGTCAGGCACTACACAATCACACGACCCAAATAAAGAGTCGTACTTAAAATCTTTCGGACCGCTTAGCAAGAGGATATTTTTCGATTTTAGTATCATATCCTTTTCGGGATTGTGCGTTTTACTTAATATCTTAATGGAAACGATAAATTGTAGATATCTAAAGTTGTTTATTTAGATTTGCAATTAATCAAAATATGTGTATTACTAAAACCGTTGAGGGAATAGTGTGAGTGTATGTAAGAAACCAATCAAAAGTGGATATAGTGTTTTCCGATTGCATTTTGATTTGTGTGACATTGATGATACGTTTTTGTTCGGCAAATCACAGAATGCTTGTGTTTAGAAAGCTCGAAAACGCAGCTACATCACCGACGAATAATTCATATATAAATCATATGACTAGAAAATTTTATGCTAGAGGGTGCAAAGTGCACGATAAGAAAGAAACAGGTAAAACAATATAAAATAACTCAGAAATATGTGCATATGTGTATATAAACTAGGTCAAAGGCAATGTAAACAATAACTACAATATTGATCCTAATACATCGTTACCCTAGGTTGGCACCAGTGACCACGCTGGGTGAGATTTTCAGGTTATGGTTGGGACATTTTTGCGCTTCCGATATATTTCAATTGGGATTTGCGATTGTGATATTAATCATAGCATTATCGATTCTAGTGCAAATAATATTGTTTTCAGCAATACAGACACTGAATTTTACAGTTAAGAATAATTTCACCTGTTCTCACAGTTCTGTATGGAATAGAGTAGATTAACCTATCCAAAGAAACAAACGACGACAATCTTTTATGGATGATTTACATACTCGAGAAAACCAAAAAATGTATGAGTTAGAACAAACCCTCAATTTATTCAATCAATAATGTTTTATATTACATACCCAAACAATGACATGTACATGGGGCGTCCCAATCAAGTGTGCAGAACATTTTTCGACCTCAAAATTTTAGAAGACTTATTAAAAAGTTATTTCTAAATAACGTAATAATATAATTCTATTGAAGGACATACCACAATAATGTCATACAATAGATATATCTGTCTTTACAGACCTACTCTCTCAAACAGTATCCAGCTAAGGAATTCTAATGTTAGAAAAATATAGCGATGTGACACTCGTCATTCTATTCAATATATAGCGAACAGCTTTTCATTGATTTGACAAGTGAGATTTCATGTGAATTGTAAATGTGTCCAAATAGCATTTGCATTATGCATAACTTGAATCAGTAAATTTAACAAATCATTTAAAATCGATTGTTTTGACAAAATTAGTACTTTTGCACTCATTTAGTTCTTTACAGTCTAAATGTTTTGGTTTTATTTTGATTTGTGAATTAGGATATCTAATTATTCATCTTTTCTGATGGGTCATTCTACATGTAGGTGAACCAAATGGGGACTTCGAATCTGTAGTTCATCAATCGTTATATTATACATCCATTTAAGTGGAACCATAATAAACAATTCTGCTCAAGAAATAATAATGACTGAAAAGTCTTCATTCCATATTGTCCTAAACTCCATATAGTGTACGTCTTTACATGGTGTTACGATCTGGATAATAATATTCAACTTAGCAATAAAGTGTGACACCTGTAGCTCTTGGAACGGGACAGAAAATATCCGAAATTTAAAATAAATTATATTCGTTGGTAAAGAGATCTGTACAGAAGATTTCACCTTCAGAAGGCTTTAAGTTATCTAGGGAAACATATTCGCAAAAATCTAAAATGCATAACACCCATTGGCCAAGAGTTCACTACAAACCTTGTTTAACCTTGTCAAACGTGAGAAGGGTTTCAAGTATTAAGTCCCTGTGGCCATTTTCGCGGCGGATGAACGGTTGTACAGGCGGACGCACGACCGTTGAGTTAAATCGAACAGAAAAGCAATCATATATAAATGTCAATATAACAAAACCTGGTTCCCCATTGATTATAGATACCTGATGTTTCTACCTGCATCCAAAATGGTCAGTAGTTATATTAGCATTAGAAACTTCCTGATAAATTCAACTCCAATAAACAGCAGCAATTTCATCTTAATCTATTAAAAGCCAAGCATTTTCTTTGTATCATGTCAATGATCAATAACATTATAGTGTTTAATCAATTATAACTAGCCTGTTTTAAGCTGTCTTATTTCACTAATTGGACACTACATGATAATGTTTTAATATTTTCTTCAACAACATATGTTCAAAAAAATATACAATCAAATTGATACAAGATTTTGAAAAACAATGTGAAAAATATTTTACAAAATCTTTTTAAATGTACTTATCTTCTTAAGCTAATTCTCATATTTTTTAAATAACAACAATACAAAATGTCCAAACGTAAGTTTTTTCTCGGAGAATTACGTAACAGCTAAAACTACTGGCAGATCCATTAGTATTATCCACGGGATAATGTTTCCTCTGTAGCTCGTTAAAGTCACATTTCAGCCAGGCGGCACTTCGATTCAAAACCAAAATGAGGCGATTTCGTTTCAGTACACAACTTCGGTGAGCGCTACTTTCCAGTACACAGCTTCAATGAGCGTTTCTTATCAGTTCATAGCTTCTCTGGTACGTTTCATTCCAGTACACAGCGTCAATGAGCGTTTCCTTTCAGTACATAGCTTCTCTGGTACGTTTCTTTTCAGTACACAGCATCAATTAGCGTTTCCTTTCAGTACTCAGCTTTTCTGGTGCGTTTCTTTTCAGGACACAGCTTCTCTGGTGCGTTTCTTTTCAAGACACAGCTTCTCTGGTGCGTTTCTTTTCAGAACACAGCTTCTCTGGTGCGTTTCCTTTCAGGACACAGCTTCTCTGGTGCGTTTCATTTCAGGACACAGCTTCTCTGGTGCGTTTCATTTCAGGACACAGCTTCTCTGGTGCGTTTCCTTTCAGGACACAGCTTCTCTGGTGCGTTTCCTTTCATGACACAGCTTCTCTGGTGCGTTTCTTTTCAGGACAAAGCTTCTCTGGTGCGTTTCCTTTCAGGACACAGCTTCTCTCGTACATTTCTTTCCAGTACACAGCTTCACTGAGCCCTTCCTTTGAGTAAATAGCTTCAATGAAACCTGTTTTTCAGTACACAGCGTCAATGAGCCCTTACTTTCAGTACACAGCTTTAGTGAACGTTTATTTTCAGTGCACAGCTGCTTTTATGCTCTCTGTTTCAGTACAAATCTACTTCACGGCGCTTTACATCAATCCTAAGCAGCGATCTCATGGTTTATAAAGGTTTTGTCTTTACTAAATCACAACAATAAATCGTCCTGAATATTTCGAGGGCTCCGTGAAGATATACCTGGAATATGACATACTTATGCTTGGAAAGTGCATGGTTATCTTGATGCGTTACCAAAAGTCGAGGGAGTTTGAAAACTTTGCATTCACCCTTTGCTGTCAAAGACTAGTGTAAAGTAGCAGCCATCGATACAAGGGAGCGACAAGAGGATATCCAAAGCATTCATGTCCTTATAAATCAAATGGTATCGTTACCGGTACACGTTATCATTCCCTTGAAAGCATACCTTGATATATCAAAGTCTATGCAAATGCAATGTGTAAACAAGTTAGTCAGGAGATATCATTTACATTTTCAATGAAGTTATCTGGAGCAATAAATCCACAGTGTAACAGAAAGTTTGTGGATATGACTTCATTTATTTCGCCAACATCTTAACACATTGTTTCTGTGAAGACATTAATACTTGAACAAGAAACAACTGGTGGTTTGTAAAATAATTAACGATGTGTATCTTCAATAATGAAATGCCAGAAGTCACTCTTATAACTGTATAATGTTTTCTCATTCCTGAACATCGCTACGAGTTATCTCCCTTCTCATCCTTCTGTACATTACTAGCCCTCGTCAAAGAGGTCTGGTTAATGCTATGAGTTATCTCCCTCCTTTTCGCCAGCTGCTGTAACCATGGTAGCAGCTTTTTGTTCTTCCTCCGCCTGTTTCGCTAAACCCTTCCACCTCTCCAAATTGTTACTGGAATAGAGAATAGAGATAATATCACACGACGATTTATGAATGTTTGACGTAAAGTCCGCTTATTTCATCTTTAGATTCCCACTTAAAAGTTTCTCGATTTGAATATATAAAAATATAACAAATGTTACCATGTACATTTCGGAGGTCACCACATCGAACCAGGGTGATCTAAACACTGTTTGTTGATCAGGATCTCAAGATAACCTTCACTGATTTGTGCAAAAGAATCAAACCAATTCCCCTCGAAACGAAAAATAACAATCATCAATGATTTATCAATCAATATAAGTACGAAGAAAAAGCTTGATCGTGTCAAAAACGACGCGTGTAGTTAGGAACATCAGTGATCATCAAAGTGGCAGTTTACTATGTCCAGAGCATTAGAGACATTCTCGTCCTCAGAGAATTAAGCAAGATATTAATTACCACCAGAAAGATGTACTATAATGTTATTACTTGAGTTATTTCGTATTGGCCGAGTCACAGGTGCAAGGTCCGGTATATTGTTACGGGCCAATACAACGGACCGAGGACCTGTAGCTCGGCCAATACAGAAATACTTAATTAATGTAAAAAAAATGCAATTAATCTTTTTTATGTAACCCGCGCCGTCGTAAAAAGATACTTTTCATCAAATTTATAATAACCAATTGGATGGGTGAATCGATATGACTGATGAAAGTTTTGAAGTGATTGCTTGGCTCTTTCTCCATGCGAATGCTCAGAATCGTTATGGCCCAGATTATCTCATATTGGCCCTGTTTTCCTGCATATGCCCAGCTGCCGATCGCGAATAGTGTGGTCTTAGATATTTTATAAGTGGTGATAGTTAATTAATAATGTGTTATATGCTTTATCAGAGACATACAATTAAGAGTTTCAAAATTATATCACAGCAAATGTTTGGAGGACTTACAGAGTCCCTTGTACCATGGGATACGTTTCCGGCAGGACCAGAGCCAGCAGCTCATAACATGGCAAGCAGATGCCAACAATGAATCCAACCTGGAATTAAATAAATGATTAAATGAATTTAAAGATGTACTTTAATGTTGCTCTTGGTAACCAAATTCAAAGCTGTTGGGTAAGTGTTTGAAGTTAACTGTGTAAGCGTTGTCACATTTAGCCGTGATAAGTTAGGTTATTGGTCCGGTTATCATTTTTTTATCATCAAAACTGCCTTGCACAGATAAAACTTTTGTTTTCAATGAACATACCATTTTGGCAATTTTAAACAATGCCCTGCAATCGTCATCAACAATGCTTTTTACATAATGAAGAATGAATGAAATTACAATGCTGTGCCGCCATAAACATGATTACATCTATGCTGTATCGTAATTGCATGGCTAGTCTCAAGAAATTGTTTTAATAAGAGAGTACTTTCTACATTGGCAGGTTCTAAAATGGTTCTGGATTGTCGTTAAGAATCTCACCTATTGTAAATTGTGCCATTGTAAATATCAACACTCGTTGGAGAAATAAACTAAAAATAGAGTCATTGGCTATGAAGCTCATCTTCCTTTGTATCACGTGATGTTCAAGATTATGATACACATTTCTCAGGGAAAATTAAAATACTAAGTACGTCAAGATCAAATCTACAATCTTGAGTCCCCAACTAACAAAGAGGTTATTCTGAAAATTTTAGCTTTCTATGCCAAGTAGTTCTGTTTTTTTTTAACAACCTGAATGTTTCTCTGCCACGCCCAATTTATTGGGAGTAAGACAAGGAAATATAATCGACGGGAGAGTCCAACAGCTACAAATTCGGATCCCCAAGGAGCAAGGTAAATCGCACAAAGTTTCATGATTGGGGGTTACGACGGTCTGATGAACTAAAAATGTAAATTTTATCAATTGGCTCTTTTCTATCTCTTATTGTCTTGGGGTTAAGTATTCGTAGTAAGTACCTCACTCTTGCTGTCAGTTCGAAACTACACCCCGGTCACATCAAGTGACGAGTAGACTATTTTCAGGTTTATGGATGAGGTATTGATTAAAGATATTGACTGATTGAAAATATAAGTCCTCATTACTTCAAGTTGTGGCAGCTCCTGTTTGCGGTCCCGGTCCATCATCGGTATGGGAGTCATGCCTTGCTGTTTCTCCTCGTCCCCCTGCCAGAAAGGAGTCACACGTTACTTTGTGCTAGTGGCCGTTACTGAGCTATATGAATCCTCACTCACGTGTCTTTGATTAATACTGTTGCAAATTAAAAATTTTAAAACTATGATGTACGAAATACAAGCTGAACGAAAACGATTAGTGGGACACTGGTCTTACAAGTTTCTTGAGTTACAAGACCCAAAATCGGCAATTATTAATGATTACTCACACATATTCTGCGTCTTACTTTAATGTGACCCATATCTATAAAATCGTGATAAGTTTATTTTCATTGTCAATTAAAAGTGATAATCTATAAAGACTTCCTTTCAACACGTTGTTGGATGGTACTATGTACTGGAGGACAATGAACCGTGTTGGATGATAGACCAAAATGATGATTCGTACCTGCTGCCAAAATTCCTCCATAATGACATTAACGAGGTTTAACTGCGTGTCCCAGGGCTTATACATGGCACACAGGTCACATGCGGTCATCGTCATTGTCATTAGCATATGGCTGTTGATTGAGAAGGCGAGGAGGCATGACGCAGAGAGAAGAGATGAGCAATAGACAGTCGCTCCGCCTGATTCTATCTTATCCCGCACACTGCTCCTACTCTTAACTAAGGGGCCAGTTTAAGATGGCGTAGGGTTTGGGGAGTTGGCTGGTCAAGTTGATCCTTACACACTCTATAAAATTCAGAAGACGAGTCCTTCCCCCAACGTTGAAACCCATGAAATCTCAACTTAAACAGTTGATTGACGTTGAGTTTGAATTTTCGTATCTCTTCCATGTTCTAAAGAGTTTTTAAGGGGATGGAAGCTGGTGTGGTTGTTTTTACGCCCATAAAGGTAAACTGCACATAAATTACTCTTAAGGGTTTATTTTAAAGTCAACGATACTTTCGGGTTTAAAATAAATTTCTCTAATACATTTTAGTCGAAAGACTGGTTCGCTAGAATGCAATGATAGAATCAGGCAGACAAGAATTTACAACACATACACTCGTCTGAAAGAAACAGTTTATTAAAACACAATTTCAACTTAAGTTTTATCCTATAATTAATTTCTTCAAGGGAAGAAAATGTACAAAAAGGAATTTACAATAAAACAAAAATTTAAATTACCAAAAGAGTGTCCAGAATAATTCTTTATCAAACGTCTCGTACATAAACAGTTCTCCATTGCTAACCACCGTTAATGTGCCTCATTTGAATGTCTGATTATTTATATCACCAAACGCCTCGTCTTCTTCAAAGATCACGAAAAGCTCTGATAAGGGGCATATGCACTTGTCCAAGGAGCGTAATATACGACAACCTCCATTTGCAAGAATGCTTAACGTACCCTAAGAGTTCATTATTGGTCAAATGCCTCTCGAAGTTTGATTATTTGGAAAGAATCTTAGTATGTGAATAAGAACATTGGGTTAAAATGGAAAACTCAGTAATCAAGTCTCAAACAAAATACGGAAGCAAACCGAAAAAGGACAAAGCATATCCATATAATATCAAAGCAGACAAACTCAGTTCTAACGTGAAAATAACCACGAAAGTAAAATATTTCATATCCCATGCAAAAGAGACAGAAAAGTTATAAAAGTCACGATAATAAAAAGTAAAAAATTAACGAACAAAACATGATCACAAGGTCACCTGTGCATAAAACTCCTCATATATGACCTTGACCGTTTCGGCCTGGACCTGCCAGGGTTTAGTCATAGCGCAAAGGTCACATGCGGTCATGCAGATGGCGCGCAACAGAGTCCTTCCGTGGTAGGAGCAAAGTGAAATAACTTGGATATCATTCCATATAATAGATTTCTACATCTACAGTAGTGAAAGGAAAGTCAAAATGATAGCATATCATTTTCTATGATATAATCTACAGTGGTGAAACGAAAGTGAAAATATTTGCATGTCATTCCATATAACATATACTTATATCTGACTGTGGTGACAGGAAGTTAAAATGTTGTATGTCATTCCATACAATCTAATAATTTGTGTAGAAACGAAAATGAGAACACTATTATCAATATTATTCCATATAATCGCTATCTATATCTACGTTGGTAAGAGCAAAGTGATATATCTTGAATACAATTGCCTATAATACAAATTCATATCTCCGCTGTTAAGAGGAAAGTTAAATAACCAATAACTCCAAATCATTGACACTGTTAACTAAGTTGGTGGGAGTTTTCACTTTCATATCATCCCATACCATAGATTTATGTAACGAATGAAAAAGGAACTAATTTCATAAACATTCAGTATAATTTAACATCAGATTCTACATATATATATACATTGTTAGGAACAAGATGAAATAACTTGCATATAAACCCGTATCATTAGCCTTGGTTAGTGCAAAGTGAAATATATACATACCATTCCATTTTGTTGATTATCTAGATTAACGTTTTAGGGCAATATAAAATGACTTGCATATCATTAAGAAAACGTTGAGCATCGATATTAACATTGGAGAAAGCAAATTTGTCAACCTGCAGATCTCTCTAAATCACTGAGAATCTTATTATAAATGTACGCTGTCTAAGATTGCAGGAAAATGAGACATCTACATTGAAGATTTTGTAAAAACTTGTATGTTCATTGTTGTTTTGAAAATAAGATAAGAAACACTTATATAAATAGGATTAGCAATACTCTAGAGATGTGATGGGGATGACGCCCCAAGTCAAACGCAAGGTGTTTGCGACAAGCATAATAAGGAGGTCTTTTTTGTTTTTAAAGTAGAAAGCAATGAAGAGACTGTTTCAAAAACTTATGAAAACAATTAAAAGGTAATTACTTTGCAAAGAGTAGAAAAATACATAAAATCAAATTCAAATATACAGTGTGTAGTCTGGTACGTTCACGAAAATGTCCACATACCTTTGATGACGACGAGTTTATATGGAATTGACTCTCAACCTGTTCTCGGTAATATATCTGCCAGTTCATGGTCAGATATTGATATTTACCTTGACCAATGCAACGTAGTTGCAAACGATCCATACTTTAAGGACTATTAGTTTTTTTGTTTCTCATATGTCCTTGCAAAGAGTAAATTCACTTTCATTGAACATTCATGTTTTCACATTTATATTTGTCTACATTTTGCAGAGTACATGCCATTTACAAAACAATGCTTTATATATAACTAACTTGATAAGCAGCAAAACAACGCTGTGAATAGATATTTCAAAATAGTTGTGTAATATATTACAAAACAATGTCAGCATCTTACCTGTGCTCGGTATTTTCCCATGAAAATTCATCGTTATCAACGATCTGTTTTAGTTTGGCTCGGTTTCCGAAGAAAACAGCCAAATCCGTAGCAAGAATACAGTGCCGAATTTCCCCTAGTACCTATAAGTAACAGACCAAAGAGAGTAGTAGAAAATTCAGTCATAAAGGAAAAGCAAGCTAGAAATTTCAGTAGTATCAGATTTGTTCACAAAGAGCCTACCTGTTTGTATTCCTGAGACGACAGGTGCTTGAAAATGTTATGGCCTTCATGCTTGAAAAAGAAAAGGAAACTTTGCAAGTGAGCGCATAAAGATCGCAAGTGAAATCTCTTGGTCAAATGAACATTGAAAATGAATTTACATTAATTCAAAAACGTCCAATTGTGCCAATCCCCATTTCCAAAGGACTGTCTATTACATGGTACCTCTAGAGGGATTATAATCAAGCGAATTCAAATTAATATTTATGATATGGTGACCGTCTTATTGAATAATTGTTGTAAAATACCAACCTGGGGAATGGTAAATTAAATAATTCATGGCTAATGAAACAAATTGAAGAATAACTTATGGTTATTGTACAAACCGGAAGAATGTTAACTATCTCATTGAATAATTCATGGTTAATGTACATACCTGTAGAATGGTAACCGTCTGGTTGAAGTGATGGTGCTCCATGGTTGACGTGGAGTAGATGGCCGCCAGAGGAGAAGCGCTCTTCACCATGAAGGCGTTAGTCTTTCCTCTGTGGTCAAGGTCATGGCAGAGACAAGCCACAAAGAGAGCCAGACTCTACAGAGATATACAGTTAGACTTTAAAGAACGGGAATTGAATATATTGGATGAGTTATCCGATCCACATTACATATGTAAACACTTTTTTGTCCTAAAGACGAACTATAGTTAAATAGATGTTATATCTTTGAGTTAACTTGTAGATCTATTAATCGTACCTCGAGTGGCGTGAACTTGTGCCCGGCAGTCTTGATGACAGTGTACATGGAATGGGCCACCGAGAAAGCGTGCACCCAGTTGTGGTAGGGCACCGTGCGGTAGTTTTTCCTCACCGTTAGTGTAAACCGGATGAGGTCGTCGGTGTCGAACCTGGCAATAGTTGTTACTGTTTACTCATTATTCTTACACTTTCCTACTCAAGGCACAACAATAACATTATTCTTATCCTGTTGAAAATGATAAAAACCGTAGTCTGATTTCAGTGCACGTAATCTTACTTACAGCAGAATATAAGCATGTTTCTAGTTAACTTTGTCCTTTTTTGCAACTGAATACAATAATGAGCCAGTGGTAACGTTCTTATTTTTTTCTACCTGAATCAGAATGAATAATTGTGTCAAACGCAGAAATATTATTCGATCTACACATTAAAGCCATGTTGTTGATGTATTGCCTTTCCCAATCCTAAAACAATAAATCCATTAACGACATCTCGATGAGCTCCAAACATAATTCAAACCATAACAGCTGCAGGACAAAGCATTGCCCTAAGCTTCACATTCTAAGAAAGTGAGATTGGTTTTCGACATGTCTGTTCGCATTGTTCGGATATGTTTGTTGTATGTGGATTATCACTTTCCTTATAAAAAGTATTAGACAATGTATAGCGAACGCAAATGACACGTATCTCAGATACACATAACGCTCAAACCAGCCCAAGCAGCACAAAATATTCTCGCATAGAAAATATATGAAAATTAGTCTCCAATTACAATGTGGTTGTACACAATTTAACCGTTTGATATAAATATCTTTAAAGCAGAAAGAGAGTAGTATGAAATCAATACATCTACTGAACATTATAAAGTTTAAAAACAGAGGGGAGTGTATAATGAACTACATCTACTGAGCATTATATAGTATAAAAACAGAGGCGAGTGTAAAATGAAATATATCTACTGAGCATTATGTAGTTTAAAACAGAGGCGAGTGTATAATGAACTATATCTACTGAGCATAGCGTGCCTTACAAGCAAACTATGAGAACATGTCACTTTTTAAAGTAGCAACAGCCTGCAGCCGGTGGATAAAATGAATGGAAAGATGAGGGGAGAGACAGTTATGAAGTGACGTCTTCAATAAGGATCTTAGCTAAGCATAGGGCAGGAAGCAGAAGCGCACACTGTCGTCGGGTAGGTATTGTGTCAGTCGTTTCGTCTTTGGTACATACATACGTACACACTGCATTTACAACTTACATGTAACTTAAGGCAAATATAAGACAATAAAATCATTGTGGATGCAGTATTTTAGTCTTTCCACAAAGATGTGAGCAACAAGTGTCGAAAGGAGTCTTTGATGCACAGTATCCATGTAATACATAAGAAAGTACATTCGATTTAAATATTTTTCATATTAGAGACATGCAGAAACCGTTGATCAGACAGAGAACAGGTGCTTTGAACCCTGGCGTTCATTCACATAGCCATATGTGGTACTTCGTCATTCAGATAACCTTAAAGAATGTGAGTTCGGTTAATCTTACTAAAGTTTGCTTAACAAAAGGAGGCCCTGAAACCTATACGTCTTCAAGCTTTGTCAATAGGTTTTGATACTAATAATGATGAATGATAGAAGTATTTTGAAACACAAAACTACATTCATGGCATTGCCAGACAAGTTAAGGGAGAGATGGTAACCACGTCACAATACAACTGGGTCGATCTCTGATGGTGTGGGTTAGGACTTCAGCTCACCATGTTGATAGAACAATTAACGTATTTCAATAATTTCGTTATCAATTGATATGACAAAATCTTTGACCTAATCATTTACCAACAAGTTTCGTATGCTTCGACAAGGTAATACCGTTGAATATATATTTTTCTAATGCATACAAATTACGTGTCTCCATGCATATCTTGCTCCACACTACCAAAGGTAATTCTAAACATGACAAATCGGTAAAATAATTTTTCAATAACTCAGATGAAATAATTCATTTCTTGGGAAGAGCAGATTTCATATGGGACATTATTAGATTGTAATGGTTTACGCTCCATCAGGTTTGCTCTCTTCATTCTTGATCAAAGTTTCTAAGAACATCTTACTGAAAATGTGTTGTTGAATGTGAACTAAGAAGCAATTACAGAACTCGAGTAGTGTGTTCTACGCCTCGCTTTCTTGTCTACATCGTGTTGTCGGTGACTTTAAAAACAATTTGATTCAAACATTTCAATCCAAAGGCTGTTCCTTGGTATTCCTATAAAAGACTGCAATGAATTCAAACATCACTAATGTAGTTCCTGCTTCCTGCCCCAACAGGATATAGCTGCTAGCATATATATGATAATGGTTAGGACCGTGAAATACAGAGCTGTTGGTAATCTAGAAGAGTAAGTATTTGTAAAACGAAGAAGGACTTGATAAGATGCACAGTTGCATATATGAATACCTCTCCTCATTCAATGAACTGAAATAAAGTTAGAATACTCTTTAGTATCACGAAGTTGAGTTTTCCAGTAACGGTCATTGAATAATGCTGATATCTCTTAAATGATAACTACGTCCGTCTGTTCGACACAAGTAGAAACAGATCTAGAGTTGTTGAGAATGCATTGGCGTGCGAGACGAGGAAAACACTCTTCACAGTATCACTAACAATTTCATAGATTAAAAGACCAAGCTGTTTACAGTTTATCATAATAATGTCAATTCTACACGTTTCAGAGAATGTAGAACCCTTTGGGTTGTATACTTTAGAGGAGATAGTCTTTACATGTTGAAGTTTGTACAGTTATTTAGTGTATTGCAATTATCTAAAATGGACGCCTCGGATGTGGAATGCTGCAGTATATCAAGCATACTACTTCTGGTACATTGTGAATCTATACGGTAGTACGCTAAAGCAAGGTTCCTTTGTAACGAATTTCAGAAGGATTAGTTTTTGTAAAGTTCAACTGTTTACGGTGGCGTATAAAACATTAGGGAAGATAACATCCTGTTACCAATAAAGCAGATCGAAGGCATCCTACTGAAGTTCTAGTCGAATTTTAACTTCTAGTACGGCAACATCAATTTTTGATAATCAGATTGCGCATTGATCAAACACAAAAATACAGACATATGATCTTTGCGCCAGACAGTATCGGTTTTTCAGATTACAAGTGTCATAATACGTGTCACAGCTGAGCGACTTGAGAACAAGAGACCGAGAACCGGGAAATAACACTTAAACTGAAAATTGTTATAGAAATGTAGTCTAGGATGTGTTTCTTCAATTCGTTTGATTGTTTCGATATAAATCAACGTATTTGCTTAACTAGTCTTTTCATGGATGTATCTTAACTTAGTTTGCTTACGTTTGCCATATTGCAAATGTATCGTTTGACAATAACTCATTCAGTAATATCGTTGATTTCTAAAACGGAAAAAAGACCATGGGGCAGGTTTAAACCAACACCTGGACACCTTGACACCTCAACGCCTGCATCACAGGTGTTATAAAAATTTTAAAGTGATCCTTCTTCTTAATATCTTACTTCCTGTGAATGTTGTTGATAAGTTTAACATTGAGAGGGTTTTTATTCCCTTTGATCAAACGTAAAGTCAAGCTATAAGACTCTGATTTTGAGTGTTCAAGTAAAAGTAGCTGCTGAATACGCACGAACTATATCCCACTGGATAAGCAGATAAGTATTTCTAAGCCACTTCCCTCTTAAACCTTTCACAGGTTGAAAAAAATTAGTTTGTACTGTATTACCAAATTAAACAAAATACAAAAATATCTTATAATTCTTAAATTATTGTGATATAATGTTACAGCGAAACTTGACTTTGAACCGTTACAAATATATGTGCCTTTACAGTATCAATGATACAATCAGAATAATTATTAACACTACTAATACCATTAGAACTGTAATAACCGTTGCCTATAGATCTACTTTCACCAGGGCTGTTACAATAACCAATACTATTTCTATTACAACTATCATTCAAACTTCAATTACCAGGGAAACTAACTATCGAACACTATGACCATTGTAATTACGTTTTCCTTGCAGTGTTTACTACCATGAATAATACAAATGCGGTTTCCAGTACTATTCCGTAATAGTGTTCACATCAAGGTCAAGGACTAATCCCTGTACAAATACTGCTGTCAGTACAACTACTCACCACATAGTGCTGAAGAGATCCTTGAACATGTAAAGCACGTATAATGGCTTTTCTTCATTATCAACTCCCCATGGCGAGTAGTCGTAACTATGGACAGATTAGTTATTTTAAATTAATAATGACATTAAACATGTTTTACATCTCGTAATCTACTTAAGGCCACTGATTAATTTCTATAGAATTAGAAAATAAATTCAAACTATTTTAGGTTATGTAGAAATCAATAGTAACATCATTTGGGATACGTAATATAGGCAATATCAAGCAAGGGTATGGCAAATTGACATGACATAAACCTTTAGTTTCCATTTATAGCAATTCATATTTTAATGATACTATGTAAGTTAAAGGAGGAAATATTGACATGAGAAACTCATTTATTAAACACAGCATATGATGCTCTTTATTCATGTGTAGAGGACATTTATTGACATTAGCAATGCTTCTCTATATATACTCTTCTCTAAACCATATTGGTTTTACTGCTGAATACGTTAAACAGAAGAACAACACATAGTTAGCTCTATAATTCTAGTCCACTAATCATAATGCATGTCATTTAGATACACCTACTTGGTGATTGTGATCATATCGTGTGGGATGGCCATCTTCCTGATGGCGCGCAGCTCGTCCTCCGAGGACTGGCTGTGGTAGGACAACACTTCCAAAGCCACACGGTACTTCTGCTCGGACCGTCGGATCTTCTCGTACAACTAGAGCAATGGTACTAGAATCGTAAATACACAACCCCTTATCTCTAATTATACATAGAACTATGCATACTTGACCACCACGATTTATTTTTACATATTGAATATTATACCGTAACTCTTACCCTGCCGCAGTACAATAAACAATAAGAGCGATATATCTTTTATCAATGCATATCAATACGTCAACTTAACAATTAATGTGACAGCCCAAACTTATGCAGGACAAGTCCTAAATACCTATAGAGTATCTATGGAATTCATATACGTCTTCCGTACTGCACGCCGAAATTACTCCCCTAAGATAGCTTCGCCTATGATACAGATGCACAAATCGGCCACAAGAGCACGCTAACTGCAACTTAGCATCAAGTGCTGACGACTAATACCTTAGCATGATGCAGGGCAAGTCCGCAGTAGATGGCGAATGTCTCAAAGGCCTCTTCGTCAGCTCGTGTGAATGTTCCGTTCAGTTTGTTCACCATCTGTACCACTCCAATGATACTGAAACGTGTGTTACGGTAAAGTTTGAACATCGGCTTATTCAAATTTGGATTGAATTAACAAACATTCCATTTCAGTTTGTGAAAAGCGAGCTATATGAATGTGAAGACAACGCTTCATTCAAATTCGAAAATGCGACCAATGAAGTCCAATCTAAATCCTTTGGTCTTCCATTTTTATCAGATTCAACTCAAATCTGCTTGTCCCCGATTTGATATGCGTTTATCTTCAACCTGAACCCTACCCTATATCAATTAATGCATACCTGAATGAATTAGTATGAATTTACCGTAATTCAAAAAGCAAAAATAATTGCAGATGGGCAGAATAAGAGGCGGTCCTATCAGCCCCTGATGTTGTTAGGCATACAAAAGAAAAGATCTTACCTGCCCCTGATGTAGATATACATACAGAGAGCAGACCAAACCTTACTTTGATGTAGATAGACATACAGAAGAGCACATCCTTTAGGCCCCTGATGCAGATGAACGTATACAGTGGAACAGACCCTGATTTAAATTGGTATACAGAGCACATCCTTTCTTTCCCTGATTTGGATGGGCATACAACGGGGCATATTCTATCTGCCTCTGATGTAGATGGGTAACACAGGAGCATACCTACCTGCCTCTGATATAGATGGGCATACAAAGGGGCATATCCTACCTGCCTCTGATATAGGTGGGCATACAAAGGGGCATATCCTACCTGCCTCTGATATAGATGGGCATACAAAGGGGCATATCCTACCTGCCTCTGATATAGATGGGCATACAAAGGGGCATATCCTACCTGCCTCTGATATAAATGGGCATACAGAGGATGCTTTTGGTGCGGTAGCCTGTCTGGAGATCCACATCCCGGTTGAACCTGTCGTCCTTATAGGCGTCCTGGATGTTTAGGATTTCACCTGTTGTTGCAACGTGACCAGCTACGCCTTTGTCCATCGGAAACCTGCAAATCACAGTGGTCTGTGTATAATGTAAGCTCATTTGAAACACATTGATTTAAATGGATTTTGTTGAATTAACGTCATCCTTAAAGCCTTTATCTTAAATTTGTTCTACAACTGCTAGCTAATATGAAGATCGATCAAGTTTGCTTCACAATTCTAGGTCCCAATGAGTATTGGGAAAGGTGATTTATCAAAAACAAATGGCAAATATTTTCTAAAGGCAACTCCTGAATTTCCTTTTTTAAAGAACATAAAGCCATACATTTGTATATCGTTTAATATTTTGTCACCACCAACTTGAAGGACTAAAGAAGAAAGAAGCATTACAATGAACGGTTGGTTCCAGTGTTAGCAATTCAACCAAGGGTTATGTTTAGGTAAGCTTCTAGTTCATCCAAATCTTGATGTAAAATGAATAGAAATTAATCCGATTTTAAAAGTATATTTGAAAATAATTCCTGTTTTTCAGAATAGTTAAAACATATCATTGGTTGCCGTCTCAAGTTAATTGCAAAATAACTCCGGTAAACATAGTAATAAAAACTGAAACAGCTGTGCAAAATAAGCAACTTAGATAAAGAAGCCTTGTGAAAGTAGACTGTGACCTCCTCTAAAATACACTTTATTGACCAATCCTATATAAGAACAATCTACTAAAAACTAGCTGTAATATAATACGTCCAGAAGTCCGTTATTACATCTAGAGAATTACAGACCTATTCCGCGTCGAGCGGGCGCAAACATCACCCAATCAAAAGAGAACTGACCAAGTTCTTCGAATTGCGGGTTTTGCGATTGTTTCGCCGTTCTAAGGCAGCTCCATTACAAAATCCTAATGTTACCTTTGTTTCGCAGTGAATTGTGTTGAAAAATATGATGACTGCATATAAATTTTGTGTTGATAATGTTGACGGAATATTTTTGGGTTGTTTATTTGGTCATTTGAGAAAATGTAAATCAACAAATTAGGTCAAACAATGACAAAATAAGTTTTAAAGGATAAATATAAAGAAACGTAGGGTAAACGTCAGCATATGACATTAACCAAGATGCAAAAGAAACCCGTCTTTGATTGCTTGTAAACTGTCTTCCTGCCCTCATTTGATTGGTCGGTTCAAATTAGTCAAAGGTCAGCTGAAAATGACCTCAATCAGTAATTCTCTAGATGTATTGGCGGATCATACATCTAGTTTTAACTAGATTGATATTAGAAACGCAGCATCGAAATACAAACACAATGCCATAAAACAAAACACCTTGTAAACTGTTTTCCTTCAACAATCGAAATATTCGAATCCACTTAAGACCTCCGAGAACCATTTAAATATACCCTAAAAGTCCAATTAAATCATTGGTTAACAAATGAAAACAAAAAGGAAACTAAGTTATTTGCGCCAAACATCTCTATTACTACACAAGACCACAAACAAATGATATATGGGCCAAACACATACACCAAGTCATTCAGCGAATCTAAACAAAGCTTACAAAGCAAAGCAAAACAAAAATAGCATTGAACAATCTTACTGCAACCATTGTATCCTCAACACGAAGATTTCTCATCAAACCTTGACTTTGTGGAATCATAGGCATATATTTAAATACGTTTTCTCCAATCATACGAAGCAAACAAAACTTTACAATCATTAACCAAAGACATGATATATAAGATTTATAAGACAAACGGTCACCAAACAAATAAAGTAATTTATTAACAAAGTCAAGGGAAATTCAGTAACACCACAGAACCAAATTAACTCTGAATTCATTAAACAAGACACCTCAAGAATCAAATAAGCTAATAACACGTAACAATAATAATGACGATAATAACATTATCGTCAATACCTAGTGCTAGAACCTTAAACCATTGAGTTCTTAACAAATTTACTTGTACATAACTGTTTCTTTTCCATTGAAGTAACAACACCACAAACTGATTTCACTCTTTATCTGTGAAGGACAACCTGAAACAGTGCAGCTGAAAGAGTAAGTAAATCAGAAATGTTCAGACCCAACCTTATTTCTTTCTGTGGAACATTCTCCTCGTCAATCCCTGTATCAAATATTCGAGAGTAGAGTTCCTTGGTGCGGATGTCAAGCATAAACAATGACGCTCGATCTGCGTTCACAAGTGTTTTTGCAAAGCTCTGTGAGAAAAGATGACCAAATATGTCGCTGCAAATATGTTTGCAATTTCACTGTACTAAAGAGTAACACTGAAAATATGGATTTCAACCACAGCAACTAAAAACGGAAATTAGGGACTTACGCAAAAGAAAGAGGCAGTAAAACTTGAAATAAACGAAATGAAATGACATGTTTGATAACTGAGACAAAATAAAACCTAATATGGACAAAGCATAAAAAAAATCGATATAGTGCACTCAGTTAAAGTACCACGACTTAAATGGGAGAAATGCTTCTTGTGAACGTTTGGGAAGGATATCAATAAGAGTATGGGATTGTCATGTTTGCCTTTTCTATACGAATACAGTATGTAACAGTACGTTGGCCATCACGTGTTTCTCTGCCCATTTGAATGTCTTAACTTTTCAACTATTTGTTTTCGAGAACTTGTTTACCATACGTTCGATCTTCAATGATCCTTTGAGTCACATAAGCAAGCACATATATCAAAATCTCCACACATGCAAACGAGGTTGCATGGGTTCCTGCATACTTCACAAAGCTAAGCAACTGCTTCAACAACACTAGTCACACTGAAAGTGTGTCTGAATTTCTACCCTGGCGACCTTTTGTTAAATATTGAGGAAATATGTTAAACTCGTGGATAGACCATAGGGTTGTTAAAATCGGGAAACACCCTATTCAATCAGTTATCTCGACCTCGCAAACCCATCTATGACCGATTATCACAAGCTAAAAATAGCAAGGACTAGCAGGTTTAAGAATTTGAAGACAGGTTTAAAACAGGATATATTTCATTTTTAGACATAAATAACTGTTATTCATCAGCGCAAGAAAAAAAAATGAAGAAATGGTACAACAGTGTTGGTCTGAATTCAGGTATAATGATGTTGATAAACATTCCTCATGATGTTTGATAACGTTTTGATATTCTATGACGGATTTCGCTTGTTTGGGTAGTACTAACAATACCCAAATGTACTTGTCTATTTGCATATCATGATAACAGTTGTAAAGGTTAGACAACTGAGTTATCTTAAGACTATCATTAAAGATTATTTTTAGACTGAAAAGGACACATTGTAGAACGTATGTTTTATACAGCCTTCGACAATTTGTTTTGTTGGCTGCAATTATTTTGTGATAATTCCTACAAGAACAGTTTCAACAAAACATTTGGGATTTTGTAAGCTTGTCTCGTAATAAATATGGTGGTATCTAAGGATGGGTATTGCTCCCCATTTCAGTATTACATTTCCGATTTATTGCGATACAGAAAAGCGTATTGCGATTTGCCTTGCGATATATTGGTAGTTATAAATTTTTTAATTTACCATGTTCTCTTGAATGAATAGAAGCAATCAGACCCACAATCAATGTCTCGACTGTCCGTCTTTTTGGAAAGGGAGATATGTCGATGACTGGCTATGAGCGTGGACTATTTTCACTTCTCAACTTCACCTATTATTCAGCTGTATTAGTGCTGCAATTGTAGAAATTGGTAATTTTGAAACGTCCGATAAATTGGATATTTTAGATATTTGTACCAGTATAGGTATCATGCCCTTTCTGTATTGCAATATATCGATATATCGATAATGCCGCGCACCCTTAGTGTTCGCATCATGCATGTCTCATATCGACCAAACCTGATTTCTTTCTGTTGACTCTCGACAGGGGAATCCCCTGTTGCATTGCCCACATCAAAAATACGTGCAAACAGCTCCTGACGATGATGGTCCAGGAGAAACAGAGACGCTCTGTCAGCGTTCACCAACTTTTGTGCAAAATTCTGTGATTGGGATAAACAAATTGGGATAACTAAAAGTTTGAACCAAAATAAAATTCTACTGGTGGAAAACAAGAGCCAAGGTAATTAAATAAATTTACGATCACAATTGGTAAAAATTAAGAAAGAAAGGGTGACAGAATAACACTAAAAGCAAATATTTAGAATCATTTGTCAATTATAACATTCACTGAAAATTATAAGGAGCATTATGATTGAAAATACGACTGAAAGTATGCCATAATTACAAAACAATATTCAGATTTCCATGTAAAAAATATGTATTTTAGGTTTTAGTAAAAATAAATTAAAACATCAGCAAACGTTAATAAATGCATCTGTTCCCTAGGCATTTATACTTTTACTCTTAAAACATTAAATCCAAAAGCAATCTTGTATCTTCTTCCTGTCACGGACCATTCATTACAGTTCGTACCTATACATGTGGTTTATTTATGATAACAAGTCTTTGTACAATGGGGTCCTTTTATAACCGATTCATCTCCCATTGGATTAACTCATGCATTAAAGTGTTTTACCTGATACTGTTATTAACCAATAAATATGTTTCCAAAACATTTTAGTGTCTTTAAATACATGAAACACATCCCACATGTATGTGTAACATCATATGGTGTTGAAGAGTGGACTTGTTAAAATTCTAGTTGAACGAATCGAGTTTGAAATACAATGTTACAGCCTTAGTGATTGTGTACTTACCATGATCTTCATTATGACGGTGTCCATGCTTATGATGTCTTGAAATACTGACCTGAAAACATTCACATTTATTTACATAGATAAATACTGACCTGAAAATGTATACATTTATTTACGCAGATAAATACTGACCTGAAAACATGTACATTTATTTACGCAGATAAATACTGACCTTAAAACATGTACATTTATTTACACAGATAAATACTGATCTGAAAATGTGTACATTTATTTACAAATATAAATACTAACCTAAAAAATGTCTACAATTATTTACAAACGATCAGAAAACATGATTACACAGGTTAATAAGCATCTGGTTTTAATGCAACAGTTTCATTCAAACAGTTCTTTGGTTAGATAACTGTGGTTTAGTACTGTGGATATTACTGTTCAGTATCAAAGATGATTCCACCAATTTCATGAAAGTTAGTACTTTGGATATAACTGTTCATTTCAAAGATTATCCCACCAATTTCATGAAACTTACTTTGTGACTGTTAACAAGAATTCGTTAAGTTTTCTTTGTTTCAGCATGCTACTGTGAACCTGGAACAAAAACGTCGCCAGAATAGAATAAATACGAGTAATTTAATCGTCTTCAATTAAAGTTTACATATCTAAATAATAACTCTACATGAGAAGTACGTTTAACATAAATATTCATAAATAAAATAAAAATCTTAGATTATTACTTGATTGATTGATACATGATTGTAAATTTCAAAAATGAATGTATCTGAAACTTAAAGATCTGTAATTCGATCCTATTATGTTTAATGAGATGCGGTGAGAACTGGTAAAATATATACAAACACTTGCCTGCCAGTTAAACACTTTCATCGGCATAGTTGAGAAAGTTTATCACGGTTAACAGAACACTAATATTTACAACGTATCAAATTGGACACAATAAAATCAATTTCTACTTTAAAACACTTCATATAAATTATATAACTGACCGAAAAAAAGACAATTAAAGCATAAACTAATAGTGAAATTTCATCATGGTGCAGATAAGTAGTGAAAGTTTTAAAATCTAGTAAAAATTCAAAAGAAATACAGATAATTGGAAAATTTAAAAGAAATACAGATAATTGGAAAAATGTTCAACGATTGTAAGGAACGACAAGAAAACGCAGACATCATAAACAAAAAAGTACATCAAATAGTCTCGCCGTCTCCCTCTTTGTTGCTCTTAAGCAAAGCTTAGTGATTCTTTGTTACCGTTTGCTTTTTAAGAATATCCCTAAAATTTGTTAGAAGAAAAGGTAATTGTGAGGAGAAGCGAAATACATATATAGTTGTGAAGGAATTTTCAGTCATGACAACCAACAGTTAGTTCTCGGTGCTTTCGAACGGAAATTGGTATGAAATGCAAACATTGTTTTTTATTTTTAATACATAAATTTCATTGGAATTCATGAAATTTGTAATACTCATTTTGAACGTATAGTTTAAAGAGCTATGGCTACAGCAGGTGGTCATGACTACACCTTCATCCTGTAAGTTTGTTCACGTATTTAACCATCAGCGCACATATCACATGTTTACGCATTTCATAAAGATTAAAACCGACAAGGTTGTGAGTTAGGATCAGAACTGACTATTGACTGTTCCATACACAGTGAACTGTTACAGTTTTGGCAGCTTTTTGATGTGACAAAGGATCAAAATTTAGAAAATTACAATCTTTTTATCTTCCTTTTAAATCTCTACTAAGTGATCAACCGCGTCAACGATTAGAAATGTAATTAATGTTACACTCATACACTCATTCAATGTACATATTATACAACATATTTTGATAAGATGAAACGAATAGATGTATTTTAAATTTTAGGGAATCAGAATTTTGAAAATCTGACCCTATCTGTCTATTTGTGGCCACATTAGTAAAAGGTGCACTTCTCATCTGAAACTCCACTAAGTTTCAGAATAATCACGTGTCACGTGTACAAAGTAAAGTTTACTGCAAGTGCACAAGAAGCAATGAAATTGACGTCCAAACAAAATCAAAATTAAATGATATTTACACTGAGATTCAAAGGTGAACAAACTTTCTGGATGCAGGTGTAGAGAAGAAGAGGAGAAAGCATACCAGGTGACAACAGGAGTACAACACCAAGGTACCTCGGCGTAAAACAAGACAAGAGCGCCCCAAGCTAGAATCCTCTCCGCCCCCTGTTGTAGATAGAGGACAGATCAACACGTTAAATGGTTGGACACATTATTTTTAGAATTGATCCATAGTCACCAAGCGTTTTGGAGGTGGACACCAAAATGTCCACACTTCGCGAGCAATCATGTATATAATGTTATACATGCAATAAAAGTCACAATCATTGGTTTTCTAGATAAAGGCTACTTACAACACGAAAGCGTTGATTAAATATTCTTTTATAATTAATTTATCTAAGAACTAACGTGAAATACACACTTTTTGCGTTTTATTTCGATTAGTTTGAGCGTTGTATGATTTACAAATGGGAGTGTATTTGGTGACTCTGTTCACGAGAGATTACCCGCGAATCATCAACTAGCGTCTCGGTTTAAAAAGTGGGTTTTGGAGATTTTTTCTAGTAAGGTTACTACTGTTACTGAGTCTTGATGCTCGCCTATGTGAAATAACTTCACTGTGACTGAAGCTGTGAAAGAGCTTACAATCTATTAACTAGCATACATGTATACCTTATAACTGTCCGATTTAAAACTGATACCTTGGAAGAGGGCACGAATAAGAAGCCTAAAAGTAGCAGAGTGAAATAGGCTCAGATGCAGCGCAAGCTTTCCGTACATAAAGAAGGGAAACGTTGCAATATTCTAACTAGCAGCGGTTACCTCCACATATCCTACTAGAATATCTGCCCACATGAGAAGTAGAACTGAAACCTAAAACAGCAATGTTGGGTTACTGTGCTTTCATGTATGGTTCAATGGGGGAAAGGTCCGGGCACAAAATCCATAGTACATTGCATAACATTATACTCGAATCAGTTGCAATACATTATTGTAACCCAGTACAGGGACAGGGACGTATCGTTACACTGGTTGAAGTCGTATTAAAGTAAGCCAAATCATCACACTCACCTCCTCCTCTTCGTCTGTAAATGCTGAATATTTGTAACATCTATAAAACTCTACAACCCCTGCAATGACGATATGAAGAATAAATGTATAAATACACACTGAATTATCCTTCAACAATATATTCATTTACATATTGAAATTATTTGATGAACATAGAAAAATCAGTAAAGTTATACACCAAAATTACTTTGAAAGTGGACAAGTAATATTTGACATCTTGGGATGCATCATTATATTCTCATGGTGGGCTTTGATGTGCAGTAGGCATGTGAAATTTAATACCTTCGATGTACGGGAAAGAGATTTTCCTGATCGCATTTACAACTCCCGTTTGTCAATACAAAGTGATCACCCACCTAGGATAGAGCCACGCCCATCCTGCAGGGGCTGAGCGAGTACGGATTGTGCCTTGTTGTTATTGTTCCCTCGTCCCATACCATGCGGAAAACGAGGGTCCTGAAAGAGGCAATTATTTGTAAAAGGTGTTATCACGTTTTGAATTTTATTTTTATGTAACTTGTTTAACATTCGCAAACGTAAACGTACTAAGCCTAAATTTCAACTGAAATACCGAACTATTAGTCTTTGAAGGGCTTAATATTAGGATGAGGAAAAGATAAGCCATAATTCTCTTTATTCAAAATTTTTATTGAAATTTTTTTTTCAAGGAGAAATTATTTGTGTGTTTAGTTATTTCCCCTTACCCCCTGCAAGTCTTTAAGCTTGATCGTCTCTTGTGTGTAGGCCACATGGGCAGCTACCGTCGTCCCCAGGCAGACTCGTTCTCCAATACTTTGGCAGCTGGATAATCGAGTACTGCAACAGTCGAAATCACTTGCTTTAAATAAAGCCTCAATTACGATTCAAGTACAGTCACATTAATATAGCGGTAGATTCATAGTTTTAAAATATTGTTTGAGTGCTGGCATGAAACACGTTAGGAGGTATATCATGACAGACGTGTCAACGATGAAATATTTTAAAAATCATAATTTTAAAAGAAAGTTGCCTACCTGTTTGCATTTGGAACGTATGAAATCTCCTGAAATATGAAAGACGATCGGTTGAGGATCTGATACTGAAGGGTTATTTGTATTTATTCAGAGTCAAGTGTTACAACTATACAAACATTATCCATCGTTATAAGTGGTCAAGCTTGCCTGAAATCAATCAACCTCCTGTGATATGAAAGATAACTTTAGTTAAGTTCAGAAATTTTGGCAAATAGCAGTGACGATACAATAAAAAGCTTGCATAGCCAGCGGTGTCAACATTACTCTTAAAATGTATGTCATGATTGCAAGAGTCGACCTTTGCACAGATAACGTTTACATTGGAGATTGGAATTCCACCAGAAGTGCAATATTACTATAACCCCTCACAACGCACCAGCAGTTGCGAACTCGCCTGTACTGTGCGAGAGGGCTTTATTCTCACAGGGACAAACTTGACCGATTTCGTGTCGAAACTGTATCAATAAATCCAATTGCGATATCACTTCATAATATACAATCATTTGATGGAATCCTAATCAAGAATACAGATCTTTTTTTAAAAGGGCGATTCATTTTTTAAGGAGGAAGTTGATGATGCAAAACTTTGTCATAAATTTGAACAAATCATAAACCTATCGTTATATATAAGCACATGTAAAAAAACAATGCACACAAAATAACTGTCAACGTGATGTTTGTAATGCACACTTATAGAAATGTCAACATTACAAGGTTTACCCAGCGGACGATTGATCTGGTGTGTTTAAGTACAGAACTCATTCACGGGTACACAGCAACACCGCAACTTAGCCTACGCGTTTTACATGCTGAAACGGGGGTCAGCCTCAATATTCTTAACTTGCAAGCGTCAAGACACTGCATTGTGATATTTGTATACCAATATTATACGTGTTTATTACCACTACGCTAATATGTAACAATGCTAGTACCGCCGTCATTCTGGTACGGACAGAGTTTTCAGCGTATGAAGAATTTGGTTAAACTGAAACCTTTATTTTTACCTTAAAATGGAATTACATGACTGTATATCTAATCAAAAGTTACCCTTTCTTGCAACACTTTAGCAACTATGCTTCAGGGTGAATGAGCCTCGTTTAAATGATATTATTAATTAACATAGTTCACATAGACTACTGTTTTGTATCTAGCAGATACTCATAAGTCACCGATATCAATCAGTTCATTGAATCTGTTCTATAACTTGCAGACGTTTCTGTTCATTGGTTCGTGTTGTTCAAGATCCTAGAGGACATCACAACTGCTATCTAGATATATAGGACACCTTGTTATACTTAGACCTAAAGACATGCAACATACATAGTTGCTGTTAAGAGTCTAGTACACATTGAACATTTTATCGATTTAGTTGACTTTTATCAGTCGGACCACTATTGTGAATCTCGTACACATTGGACTGAAGGTGATCTGGGTGACAATGTCACTGTTGTCAATTGTGTATTCATTATAACTTATATGAATCCAGTACACATTGAAACAGTAACCGATCTAGTAGATTATAGCACTGTTACCACTCGGACATACATTTCTGTCTATTGTTATGAGTTTGGTTTACATTGAAATTATAATACCGATCTAGATGACAATACTACGTTTACCACTCGGACATACATTGCTGTTAAGAGTACAATACACCTTGAACATATTCCCTATCTAGCTAACGATAATACTGTCACCACTCGGACATACACTGTTAATCTACTGTAATTGATAGAGGTGAAGATAGTTATCAATTGTGCATTCATTATTACTTTTATGGATCTAGTATACATCGCTACCGGTGTAGAGACGATATCAATGTTATTACTCGTTTACACGTCAGTGAAACATTGTCTTTTGTACACACCAATGAGACATTGTCGCTTATATACATAAATTAGCATTCTCGTTTGTATACATAAATAAGACATTTTTTTCCCTGTGGCCAACAAAAGACAATATCTTCGTGGCTAACACAATGGTCATTACCAATATTACCTCCTGATAACGTAGTACTTTTATACATCATGTGTATAAATATGGTTAATCTTTTCATTACTTATATCTTTCGTATTGGTTAGTGTCATCAATCTAATAGACATCAATAACACCTATCATACAAAAATACAATCTATGTATTGGTTGGGAGTGGTTTATCTGGTATCTTGTGCGCAACTTGTAAAACATCGGAATTTCTAATGTCAAGTGCATGAAACCAACGAAAGCGTAACGAATCAGTTTGTTATTCATATCCAATGATAATAATCTTGTCCTACCTTCTTCGTTTCGTCCATGAGGTAAAGATTGAACCCATCGGCGTTTATTGCTGCAAAAGACATCAATAATATATATTGACATTGTAGGAAATGTGAGTTACAATAGTCAAACAAATTGCAGATATTCTTGAGTATCGTACTTTCACATATAAGGGTTCTCAATTGACATTACGAGTAAAACATCATGGACTTCTTCCCGATTTGAAATCAACCATTCATGTGCACACCTCTTCATTAGATACCCTAATCAATTATTACCAGTAGATGCATACCACACGAGTATTTGTCATCAGTATATAGAAACCTGAACTACGCACACACATTAGGAATATTTCAAGTATAATCAAACAAACAGATAGAAATCTTACCTCCACACACCGATATAAACAAACACACAATACATTCATATAAAACATGCACAGTCATCAGTTACACACAGAAGCCTGACCTGCACACACGCATCCCGCCAGCTCCTGTAAGATGACAGCTTTTCCGTTGGGTTGGTAGACTTCTCTTGCTAACTCCTGCAGAACCCGGCCTCGGCTCGAATGAATCCGGGCCTGATAGAAGGGGATATTTAAAAGAGTATGTTAGCGCTTATTCATAGGTTATTGTTATTAACAGCCCTTTGTACTAGAAAGAATGAACATGCAAACTTGTGTGGAATGCGTACTCATTAAACGTATGATTTGGGTTTTCTATGATTTTGATTTTAACCAATCGACGTAGATTTAATTTTAAAAAGTTTCTCATGGTCAATATCGTTTCTTAGCACTGATTGCAAAACATATTTTTAAAGTAAATCTGAACTGGCAACGTACTAGATGATGCTAGAATAAACCTGTAACGTTAAGTCTATTTGAGATCGACTAACAAATTGTGCTTGTAGGGTGCAAACAGAAGAACGCGCTACGTGGAGACAACTGCTAGACTCCCAGTATCTTCTAAAGAAATTTATTATCATGCTATAAATAGAATATAAAACGATCTCCCGTTTTACAATATTTTTATGAAGCTAGTGAGCGATTTATCCTTTTACGAACAAAAGCTAATTAGATACCGATAACATTCAAACATTTCACAAAAAGGTATTCAAAGGGACTGAGTTTAGAATTTTATCTTTTACTCGTTGAATTACGTCCAAGAAAAAGCATGAAAACATATTCAGTGTCAATGACATTACCATTGCTGCAACGCTGCTGACATTATGACGTCATGTTTACCGATTGTAACGACAAGTGACGTCAATCAGTAAAATACGTAATAACAATATAGATTTATCACACGATGTTATATTCTAGGGCGAGTAATAAATCTTCCTTCTATGTAATAACAAAAAATAACGCGCTCGGAACAGTAGCCCACAGTTTTGTGAAGACTTCTGTATTATACCCATCAAGGCGCTGGACCTTATATAGCATGCCATTAAAAATCGCTGCAATTGTTTCAATGGCGCTATTCTTAGGCATTTCAATATTGTTATCTAAGGCAGCGTTATATCTGGAATACAAATCCAAAATGCTTCTACATCAACCCCAATATGTAATCATTAATAACTGAAGAACACTTAAACTTACCTTCCACTTGGAGAGCGAGGACCTTTGCTCCAGTTGGTTGTCTCCTGAAAAGGATCCATCACAATCATAAAGAGCAACCATAAAACTGGAAACTGTATGGCAGGTAAGAATAGCAAGGCCTTATTTCACAAAGCAACCTTAGATTTAGGTGATCGTAACTCAATGCTTTTACTTTCGGATAAGGAACCATATCCCTTCACTGGCATTAACTTACAATTGATATATATATATATATGAAATACTTCAGACAACACTTGCTGTAGATATCATTTTAATGATGACTGGGTGCGTCGCATTTCGACTTGTTTACAAGTCTTACAACAAGTATCAGTATGAAATTCCACCTCTCATATTGATTTCTTATTCTCATTAAATTTTAATTGCCGAATTCGGTGAAAAACTTTTACTTTACTGTTCACTGTATATAGTTTGAAAAGCTAAATATACTGTTAACTGTAACTTGTTAACAACGAGGTGCACAAGCCTTTACTATTAATGATTATTTATAGGCAAGCCCAATATTAAGTCTGCTTCACTAAATATACAGACACTTGTAGTGACATCAAGTATTTTGTTGTTGTCACTTATGTCAAATGTTATCAATGGTGTCATTCTATCGGGAAGTGCTGACTGTTGCCCATATTAACATTTTAATGATTGATCAGTATGGAAACAATCTAAGGTGTAAAGATGTGAATTTTTTAAAATCAGACAGGTACTTCAGCTACCACCGCATTTAGTTTGTCTTTTTTGTTTGAAAACTTATTCAAGCATAGAAATAGGCATACAGATATGTTGGTTGTTAGTGTGTGAATGCGTCTGTAATTTCGATTTCTGTACATGTAGCTGGGCGTAACTCGCTTTCCACCAAAAGGTGAACATTGGCATCTGGTACTTGGCTATTTGGAATGAATATGCAGGCAAAATGAATCATAATTTGAACTTCAATCAGCACATACCGTAGTTTGACACGTATCATACAAAAGGAATACCCATTATTTCACAGTGATTGGTGTGAAATAGATTGAAGTGTTATGAGTGAATTAGCACTAACCATTGACGGAGAGAAGCTCCACAGAGTGCTGCCTGTTGCCATAGCGGGAGGGAGGTCTGAGTTTGCGCAGTTGCCATCTGTCCACCTGATCAATACTGACCCTTGTCTGGACATAGTGGTCCAGGAACTCCGGGTTCTGGTCAAGGTACTCCGTTACGAGATCCTGGTTCAGGGCTGAAAACACAAACCATCCTGTCCTTGAGTGTATAGAGCACACTTGTGTAATAGAACAGACGTGGTAATTATGTGAATGTTTGTATCGCCCGAGTGACAGAAGTTCTCACATTTTTACTAGAGTTCGCAAATGTTATTTGGCACGTTCTTAAATTTTAACCGCATAAAAAAATAAAATGATCGCCAATCAACGGACAACCTTTGGATCATGTCGTCAAGAACCTTCCATAAAACTTAGCAAATACCAACGACAACTACATGCATTTGTCACCCCTCATCTGACTCCAATTGGATACATTTGCTACACGTTCAGTTACACAGAGTGTCAGAGGCAATTATCCAAACTTCAGAAATTAACCTCAAACACAAATGCCACAACAACAAATGAGGAGATTTGTCCAACCACAAACATAAAGTAGAGTCACAGTGACTTCTTTTTAAGAACGAGTTTACTCAACATATTATTAATCGTGTTATCTTTGCTAAGATTTACGTACATATTTACCCCTGTTTATGATTAAATATCTTGCTTTTCACACATAGAGGTTTTCGCGCAGACAGATACGCCGGTATGTTGTATAGCGAGCTAAACTTACCCATACTGAGGAGCCCCTTAATCTCTGCACAGAGTACCAAGCCTTTATAACCATGCACCCGAACATGCTTCTATCTTTCACGGGACTCTCATTGTCACATATTTTCTTCCTTGCAAACTTATAAACGCCGTATGAAAGTAATTATGAATCATCTAACACAAATCAAGCCTGCCTGTTATTCCTACACTCTCACTCGCTGCCCAGATTATGTCTCATTGCTGACAACCTAGGATTTCCCAATTGAAAGACGTTAATACGTTTCCTCCTGGACCAAGTCTGTTCCTGTTCTTCCATTCGGTGTTTCAGTGTTTTACTCCTCTGTGTATTTCCTCACTTACACTCGGTGGCTCATGGTATCAACACTCCTTGTCTGATTTCGTTAATCCACTAATCCACTGTTTCATCGTACCATCCGCTATCCTTATTCCCTATCTTTCACTCAGCATTTCACTGTAATAATAACTTTTGTCGTTCGCACTTTCATAAGGCTTTTACAAGATCAGTCTTCCCTTCATATTTGCGTAGTGCTTTATGCTGCTTGACACATTCTGGCGAAGCCAGCGCAAAGGCTGAGTAGCGTACCTTTGATAAACTATATATCAGTCAGTCAGTCAGTCAGTTGGTCGGTCGATCTCTGTCGCAACTTGAGTCAACTCTACCTCTCTACCCCGTTCGTCTTATTAATTTTATCTGCTCACAATTCGACCATCCTGTCCTGTCCTGTCCTGGGTCCCTTTCATATCTCGTTTCGCTCCCAGTAGATTATCCTTGACTATCAGGCTTAGGTCACATTATCTACATGCTTTGGGAATGTCTTCTACGGACCATTTCAATATATCATGATCAACATTTTTTATGTGAATGTTTTAAACGAGATAAAGACCCACTGTCCCATTAAATGGTCTTCATATCATTATCAGCATACCCCCAAAAACACTATATTTCTCAAGATTGTTCCAGAATCAAAATGGAAACCAACAACTTAACCATTTTCAGAATTGACTCATATTTAAATTTTCAATCTGGAAACAATTTTACAATATGATGTTTTGATGTTTCCCCCCTCAGCTAAAGTCAACGACCATAGCACTGTATGTCAGTGACTGTCCTGTAACCTTAGGCCCTTTTGAACAAGGTCTCTTTATGATTGTTGGATACGGTTATAAATGTACATATTACCCTTCGCGTTATCAGTCAGTTAACGTAATTTCAATCATTTGGCAGTTGATGAAAATGATGTCCAAGCAAATATCTATCTATTTCAATTAAAATATAATTTTTATCGATTTTTCTGACTGTTTATAAGTTAGATAAAACATGGCAGTTGATGAAAATGATGTCCAAGCAAATATCTATCTATTTCAATTAAAATATAATTTTTATCGATTTTTCTGACTGTTTATAAGTTAGATAAAACATGACGTATCTTGAATTGTTTCACAGGTTATATGCATGTATGTTATTGAACTAGCAATATCAGCTATACTTATGCTGTAATAATAATGCGAAATAAAAATAACTTAATAAAAAAAAATCATTGTATACGTATTTGAGGCGCTACGGCGTTAGAAAAGAAGATACACAAACAAATACTTTCCACGTGTTCAAGAAGCTTTAATCTGATTGAAAAACTCAAAGCGTATTTGTTCATTCTCTGAACAGACGCTTATCCAGGGCGACCTGTTATGAAGACCAGAAGCATATCCTCGGTGACCGTAGTGTAGACCAGAGCTTGTTTGCGGCCCATCTAAAGAACACCTATCGATGTCCGCATTTGCTGACATCTACCCGTGGGGTAAATATGCATTACGCAAATTGTGCTTTACGGAGAAGTATAATTGTTCACAACAGAAATATGAAGCCTCGCGCGTCGTTCTTATCAGTGTATGTTTATAAGTGTTTGTATACGGCAAGCTTAAATCAGGGTCTTGTTAGTGATTGACATAGCGTACCTATTTATGACTGTTTATTACTTCAAGTATTCAGCTGGAATGATAAGATATCTCCTCAGCGGACACATGCAGGCGCTACAAGACTACAGTCTTTAGAATTTCAAATATCCACGAAAGCTTTTCCCCTCACTTAAAATACAGACAATAAGCACTGATCTATTCGCATTTCGTAGCATAAAAGTTCTACTCAATGGATAAACATGTCAAAAATAAACCACAACAGTTCTTCCACAATTTCATATAACTGATTTGTGTTTTCCTTAAACTACAGGCACATGTCCACAACAATGTCGGACTTCAACTGGCGGTTTTAAAGAGATACCTTACATTTAATGGTAAACATACTCGAAAACATGAATAAGTACGATGATTTAAACAAACATGCAATTTAAAGGGTACCACAATTGAACAGGGAACGTGTCGAGCCGTAGTATTATCAGTATACATTTTTAATTTTCAATTTTGTTTTATCTTTACCATATTAAATTGATATAAGAGATCCTCGAATATCTGAAACTTAACTAGTTTGAATGGCAGTATCAACATTCTATATTATCAACCATTCAAATATAATCAACTTTTGGTCATAGAAACATATCACGTGGAACCCTTCAATTGTGGCTGTTTCGTCTACATTTCTTTAAAGATATGTTTCTGATTATCCAACCTTCACTCACCTTTTTGTAAAAATAATATAGTTTACACCAATAATCAAACATAAACAAATTTGATATATACAGGTTGCGTGATATTGTATGCACAAAGACCCTCAATCAAATCACGTTACTTTTGTCAATCATCAGTGAACACCAAAAGAAACGCGAAATCTTTTACGTTTTGATTACAATAAGAAATGTTTTTACAAAATGGATTGGTGCCATGGTTCAAACGTAAATGGCTTTAATTGTTTCCCTAACAAGGATAAAGGGCAGACAACTTATTGATCCTTTGATTCAACAAAATACACCAGTTTTCATTTACAAGATACCGAACGCAGATCCAATAATTAATGATGGTCTGCAGTTTTATATCAAAAGAAGGTCTTTCTTTCCTATCTTCTATTAATACTTACCATGTACTGTAATTGGCCCGCCGGGGTGTGATGTGTTGCCATAGCTACCTGACATGGACATTGTGCTGTAACCTGAAATATAAGTTATAAATATAGCATACTTTGTTTCCTTGGATGATCAATGTTCCCTGTGTTAATTTGACTTCGATGAAAAGGACACATATACTCTTTCGTAATCCTTCTCTGTATATATATAGCTCAGTCATAAACACCTGTTCGAACCTCTGTTATAATACGAGCTATTGTCAGGCTTCCGGCAGTGTCGGGACGTATTGTATTACAACTAGTTTTAACTAGATTGCAGTGTCCCCCTACCGGTAAAATACTGCAACATGAACTTATTTGCAATATTTCACCAATGAAACGCCGTATGCATAGATAACCTATTTGTTGTCTCCGAGATCTACACAATGATGCAGTCTCGCCTGTGTTCTGAAAATAAGAATTCAGAGACCAACGGTACATTCGAATAATGTTTAGCTTTACCGAAGCCCATGGAAATAATTGAGGCTTCTCGAATGATCGCTACTTATAAAACAGCGCTGCTGATTGCACAACTAACTTTGATTGCATCAAATCAGGAGTCTACATTTCTAGATCGAGAAACGCTCCCATTAGAACAGATATTCGTATAGGAATATTTGACGGAGCTGCCTCTCTGGGGAGAGAATGTTTCGTAGTATGCTTCTGTCAATAGTGAAGGTAGGTTTGGAGTATTTTACTTCTGCTTCATACATCACTCCAGCGCACTTCCAACGTTAAATCATCTATATGGGAAGACTGGTTTCCTTTTATACAAGAAAAGAAATGCTAAATAAAAATGAATGGTTTTTCGTTTTCTTCCCAATAACGCGTTTTTATCAAGAAATCTTGCTTTTTTTATGTGCCACTCCTATGTGCCTTTCAATCTTAAACACGTTGACTGCGGAAATATTGTTTGTCCAAATGCAAAACCAAAACTTAACATGTACTGTTGGTTTCTATCAATATGTCAAGTTTTGAGAATAGAAAGGAACGTTTTCTATAACTTTGATTGATATAACATACGTGTTATCACGTATTGTATTGCTGACTACGTGTCGTGTTGTTTCGATGTAATAGCTGTTTCATTACTGGTTGTCAGATACGAGTCACGTCATCTATTACACGTCGTTGATTATATTTCTCAAATGCGTATTAACGTATAATCGAAATGCTACATACATAAATGGAAAAGAAAACCCTAGGACGTACCTGCTTATCTAATAGACAGAAATGCTCAGTGCCTATATCGGAATTTTCTTCTGACATTTCATTGGTCATGGCAAATGATTCAAATCGTGAGGTTTTTTCACAAAAGATAACAGAATTAATATCTCCCTGTTGTTGAATTACGACATGTCGTTAAGGCGTAGGTGAATATAGATTTTAGATTTGATGACTCTGTGATTCTAATAAAAACCATTGGGAGAACACAATTAGAACCAAGTTGAGTTTCCTCCGAGAACGTAAAGCCTTAAAATGACGAGTCAGCTTGTTGAGCTAATAGTAATAGGGATTTCATATTGAAATGAGCCAACATTTTAAACTCTAAATCAAAAACGTTTTCGAGGGTGTTTGTACATATGTGTTGGCTAATGTTGATTATTAGCAGCATATATGTTGACAATACGAGTTCTTATACGGACGAGTGAAGCCCAAGCTGAGTTCTTGTACGTGTATGCACAATCCTCCTTGAAGTTTGATATAAGCAATCCTTGGGGAAATATGTTCAACGTTTCATATCTTAAAATATAAACTCTGAGTACTTACAGCAACACTGACCCTAGTTTTCCTAAACTAGTAATGGAGTTTTTAATCGCGTTAATCTCCGAACTGAGGATGAATTATTGTTTATTAAGGTAACCTTGTTATTTAACTTATTTCATAAACATAGCATTAGCATTGTTGCTGGAATAATCATAGTGGCTGCAAATTTCGCTTTTCTTGTTGTAAGCAAAATTTGATAATTCAGATATAGTACTTCATGCGGATTTAATGCAATAGGAGCTGTATATATTGTACACATGAAATTTCCCAGCCGAATATCCAAAGAAAATAGCTATCAATTTACCTTTTTTCAAATACAGAAATGACAAAAAGGTGGTAAACTTAATGAAGAATGCGTCTGTCGTAAGTATCGGCGCTGTAATTACTAGATTTCCGTTATTTCGTACCTGCGATGGGATTGCACTTGATTCGGTACCCCATCGGTCTAAAACGGCATGCGTAAATAAGCAGTGTCATCCTAAACTGTAAAACGGGCATAAAAAGGAAAATCTTTGCAGACGCGACAGGAAATATCGTTGTTAAGTGATCAGATTTTTGCACGTGAAGAATATAATCAGTTCAGATTATTTGCCTTGCAAAAATGAGACTATGACTTTAACCCGATTGGGCTTTTGAGTAACTCTGTTTCAATAAAATGCAATGAGAATAAAATACAAAATAAATTCGGAAACCTGTACTAAGAATACATTTAAATGTAAAATGATGCTGATAATAAAGATGATGTATGGGGATAATGCTTAATTTAAGAGAAGATATATATGATTCTAGATGTAATGACAGTTTTTACGTAACATACAGTAAGAGTATCTTAATTACAAATAGAAAGGACAGTGCGACTGGCTGTTATGATGAGAGAGACAACAATCCTGCCAGGGATCAATAAACATATAGACAAAACCCTTTCCCTTAATAGCAACCACGAATTTGATTAATGACATTTTTACAGAAACAAAGTAGTCGTATCAGCATTGTTTTATACATTCGGTCGCCTTGGACACAATCGGCCATCACTGCTGAACATAGTTGTTCAGGTGTATCATGTTCGGAGAATATCTGTAAAATCAATCAACGAGAGTACAGTGTACACTCCGACGACGCCGATTTACCATGCCGGGTACAGGAAACTGAATATTAGTTGCAAACGATGAATTACCTTGACCAAGTGGATTTACCATGTCCGGTAGACGAAAGTTTACGTAAGTCGTAATCGCTGAAGTATGCGCGCGAAGTGGATTTACATGTATTTTGTTCGCACGTGGAAAGTTTAGGCAAGTTGTAAATGCTGAAATGTACACGACATGGATTAACATTTATCATGCCGGGGAGTGGAAAGTTTACGTAAGTTGCAAACGCTGAAGTGTACACGACAAAGTGGATTTACATTTATCATGCCGGGACGTGGAAAGTTTTCGTAAGTTTCAAACGCTGAAGTGTACAAGACAAAAAAAATCCACTTATCATGCCGGGACGTGGAAAGTTTACATAAGTTGCAAACGCTGAATTATGCGCGACGAAGAGGATTTACATTTATCATGCCGGGGAGTGGAAAGTTTACATAAGTTGCAAACGCTGAAGTGTACACGACGAAGTGGATTTACATGATCATGCTGCCCAGAACACAAATATAGAACAGAATATACAAGCCATATAACCTTTGTGATAATTGTTATTTTACTCGGAATCATGTATGACAATATGAACATTCAGGCTGTATTTAAAAGTGATCAGTTCTACCCACAGTGACCTGAAGAAGTAGGGTATGGGTATTTCCTTCTAACGATATTTCTAAGTGATACACGTCCCTTTGGATCTACCTGCATCTGATGTCCTGTTTTAAGAAGGCAAACTGAGTATGTCCTACTTCTGACGTCATGTTTAATACATTCAGATAAAGTCTATCTTATATTACTTCTGATGCCTTATGCTTTACATGCAGACCGAGTTCATCCTACATCTGACGTCATGTTTAAATTGTAGACTGAATCACGCACCTGTTATGACCATTTCCGGTACGGGCACGGCGCTTGGTGGCACGGGGGACCTCTGAGAGTTGCGTGGGGTCAAGCTCCTTCTCCCCTTCCCCGTCAGAGGGGGCAGCAGTCGGTTGTTTGCGTTCATCATGCACGTCCAGAAGGCAATTTAGAGGGGAAGTCAGGTCAGACAGCCAACAGCTGTAGGATGTGTTATCTGTAACACCGTGAAGTATTAAGAAATGTAAAAAAAGTAATTAGAAATGCTACAGCATAAAATAATTAGAAATGTAAGACCGTGAAGGAATTAGAAATGTAACACCGTGAAGTAATTAGAATTATAACACCGTGAGGAAATTAGTAAGTAATGCAGAAGTAAAAACAGGTGAAGTTGTTCGTCACATCCCGTTTACATGCCGTTTTCGCACCTGAATACATTTCTCACGTACGTACATACTCAACTAAGTATTTAGTACATGCGCACGCAGACACTTATACTCCAGGAACAAATTTGCGCCTTGTCCTCGAGTAAATTGGTCATGCAAAAGCAAAGCAAACATACTAACGTGAGTATTTTGAATTTTCTGTTATTTACAACGTGTTGAAAAATAAACGAAAAACTATTATTGCATAATTACAAAGGCATATTTGTCCAAATCTGAATTTGAATTTGAATATCATGAATATGAATTGCAACAATGAACAAGATAACCTTTGAATAAACGGACTAAATATAATTTACAAAATATCAATTTAAGTCTTAATTTTTTTTATCATTGTTGTATCGTCATCGTCTGCTTTTTGAAAACAATGCAACCCTCATGAATATCTATTAGATAATCTGAATAGGCCAGAGTTCTCCATTGATCCATTTAAATGACATACGTCCTAACGTAACGCTTCGTTTAAAATACCAAAGAATCGCATCCTGCTATTTCTGTTTCCCTCCGTTGATTATCTGGTATACAAATTGTCGAAATGTTCTTCGAGTTTAGGAAATACGGTCTTTCTTGATATCCAGTAAAATATCCCAGGTTTCTAAAAAACTTCGTCTATGTAGGCCGGACAAACCGATCGTTGAACCACATCATCTTATTTTTCGATCGAGTGAAAATAAAAATGCTGTAATGATTAGGAACACAACCAAGTTTAGATTTAGACTATTTTTTCTACGGCTGAGAGCCTTGTTTTCGCAAATAAATGCGATCATTAATTTTCACATGTTCAGCTTTCTAAGACACAAAAACTGAACCCTAAAACGTGAAAAATAACTTGTTGACTAGATTTGTTGACTAACCATGCAGCTTTGCTGTATATCTGCAATGAACGATATCGTTTTCAAACCTCAAATGTGCCTTATCTGTAGAAATGTGGAAAGACTAGAAAATTCGTGGGACATCTGGAATTGTGCTTCTTTACATACATTACATACATGTCATTATTAATAATTATATTTCTCACAGGTGAATACCAACAAGAATACAAACATCATAAAGTTTACATACATGTAAACAAGCTGCAGAAACACAACGTTCATTATTATAAGCGGTAATTCCGCGACAGTAATGGTTTAGCCTGTCCCTCAAGCATTGAACTTGCTAATGATTCCTACTTGATGTCATACCATATAATATAACAAAAAGAATCAGAATATATCAATAATGTATCGGATTAATCTTGCTAAATACCACAATCAGTTTCTTAACACAGATACGCACAAACTGCACCTGTATGACAACACGCTTTGCACTAATAAACAATCGATTACAATCGAATCGACAGTTCGTTTCCTTGTCAACAAACAGCTCGCAATAGCTCGTCTAAGAGGCAATCTTAATGCATGTAGACAAACATTTTCTTTGAAATAGGTCATACTGTTGTTGATTTAAGCTCATGTAGACTTTTTAACGTAGACAGTCGGATGGAGGTCATTTATTGCGAAAAAGGATCTGGATTTTCTCTTTAAATAGCAAGTTAACGAGCCAGCCCAGAAACAGAAGAATCTCCCATCAAAATGAGGCCCATAGTGTACGCGTTCCCTAACACAGCACTGTGAAACACGGTACAGTTGAGTGTCAGAAGTAGAATATTACGCGTGCTTTCACGAACTTGATTAGGACTTTAAACTTTGATTTGTTAAAACGTTATACGTTCACGTAAGCATTTAACACAAACACGTGCAGACTCCTACATGAAAACGCGCCCGTGGACATGCAATAAGATGTCAAATACGTTACGTGTAGGTATAGATATGACAGAACGACAGAAATTATCTGGGTTTGTCAAATAAAACACACCTATAGTCATGGTACATGTGTCCAAATAAACATGACATACCAGCATATATAACCATCTGGGTTTGTCAAATAAAACACACCTATAGTCATGGTACATGTGTCCAAATAAACATGGCACACCAGCATTTAACCATCTGGGTTTGTCAAATAAAACACACCTATAGTCATGGTACATGTGTCCAAATAAAAATGGCACACCACCATGAAACCTTTTGGGTTTGTCAAATAAATCACACCCATAATCATGATACATATGTCCAAATAACATTGGACACCGACATGTAACTATCTGGATTTGTCAGAAAAAACCACACCTATAGTCATATTACATGTGTCAAAACAAACATGGGACACCAACATTGAACACTCTGGGTTTCTTAGATAAAAATACGTAGTCATATTAGTTGTGTTCAAATAAACATAGTACTGTTACATGTAACGATATTGGTTTGTCAGATAAAAGATAACTATATAGTCATGATAAATTCATAATAAACGGGTCACATTATTACGTGACAGGTGGGATGTATCAGACACATAATGACGTGAAGTCATAATGAAAACATGTAGGAGAAACGATTTGTGTTATGTTACTAGCACTATTCGGCGGTGTCCAGTTTGAGCCGCATCTTGCACTGACGTCCTGTAAATATCTTATAGTCTAACAGTCACATAGGACATCCAACAACATAGGAATCTTCAGGGTAAAAGTCATCCAGAAACAAACGTGTACATGCACTTGATTAAAGAAATGAATAACTCGAATTACGAAGATCATCTAAGATAATATCTAAGAAATATGCGGTTTACCTCTGGTGATCTATTTCCATCAACATGGCGTGCGAACTATCGCAAGATAAGAGATACTCTATCTGTTGGTTCTTCAATCGCTTACCTGTGGGAAGAACTCACCTGTGTGCTTTGTACTGTTGCCGACCCGGCTATTGTCTAAAGCTCTGACAGACACAGTAGCTAACCGGGTTATAGCCCATACCTCTGATATTCTATATCTCTGCATCTGACTGATCCTTCTATTATTAATAACTCTGACTGAGACAATAGATGAACGGACTGTTCTATAACTCTGACTGAGACAATGGCTGACCCATCTATTGTTAATAACTTCGATTGAGACAATAGATGAACGGACTGTTCTATAACTCTGACTGAAACAATGGCTGACCCATCTATTGTTAATAACTCTGATTGAGACAGTAGATGAACGGACTGTTCTATAACTCTAACTGAGACAATGGCTGACCCATCTATTGTTAATAACTCTGACTGAGACAATAGATCCTGAAACAATGGCTGACCCATCTATTGTTAGTAACTTCGATTGAGACAATAGATGAACGGACTGTTCTATAACTATGACTGAGACAGTAGCAGATCCGGCTATTGTTAATGACTCTGATTGAGACAGTGGCTGACCCGGTTATTGTCAATTACTCCTTTTGACTCAATACCCTAGTCGATAATTGCCGGTTTGCCGATGTCATCAGTTATCCCTCGGGTTCAAATTTAGTGTTAGCGTACCGCTGTAGCATGAGAATGAGATGTTGATGAGGTATTGTTACCGACCACAGCGATTAGTAATATACAAAAGTACGTGTATAGGACGGAATGTGCAATATTTTGAAGGTCAAGCAGGCGAATACGGAAGCGATTCATCGATTCTTCTACACATATCATAACCACCTTGTTTTTCTAGATTATATGAAGAAGCATGGTTAAACAAACTGGAAACTGTCTTGATCTATACCGTATACATTAATATACTTTCTCTGTTTACCGCCGTGAATTATTCATTCTAATTCACTACTTTGCATTTTCGGGTGCGATGTTGTGTAATTATTTTCATTTATTAACAAAACATCGTGTATTACAAAAATCTAATTCAAGATTTAGTGCTGGCAAACTTACAAAGCTTAGATGTCAAATGTATCTTTCATACGCAATAATTCATTTTTCTACAGAGTATTTTTCGTCTTGCCGAATATTTTTTTGAGTAAGTATTGATTGCGTAATATCTATTATGCAATCAACTACTTATGTCTTTAAAGGATTTCTATTAATATAGTCTGACGTTATATCCTAGGGATAATGAAGAAAAATTACATGGAACAAGACACCTTAACACATTTAAGACTTTTATCTATTCAGGAGAAGTTTAGATCAGATTAAGATTAATTTAATTTATAAAATAAGAATCCTAAACTAAAGCAAACTAGTTGATAACGTATTTTAAAGAGAGCGCTTGAAAGGTTGCTACCGTTTGGAATGATTCAATTTGGTAAATCTAAAGGACACGATATTTCTAAGTATAATTCTAATTGAAAGACAGACTTGGTACATTAGATATACATGAATTTTTAACTCTGTATGTTAACCTAGATTGACATTTCTCGCTAATGGATAACTCTTTGTTCCTTACAATTTTATATACATGAATGAACCTATGTTTCTATTCCAGGTCTTGGAACACATGACACAGCAGTAGATTACAAAATAAACGTCCATTTCTAATGAAATGAATAAATATCGACGTACATAAATCTCGATGAGAAAATGATTTATAAATTGAATTTTATCCCCCAAAATATTAAAATGGCAAAGCCTTTTAGACAGGCAGGACCATTAACTATTGATATAAGCCAACATTTGATAATCATTATCTTAACAAGATTGCATGGCTAACCTTAAAACAATCAACATTGACTGAATGTGTCATTATGACCAAAACACGTCACTTAATACCAAAATACAAGGGTTATTTTATTCCAAATTACCAAGAGCAAATACACGTTATTTTTCCTTTTTGAAACAGATAGATCATGCTTTTTTCTCAAACTCTTTTCTTTATTCGTGTACTTGCGTTATCAAAAACATCCTATCTGGCTAAATTGACGATAGTTGATCATTTTATAGATTTTATTTCATGTAATCTTCCAATCAAATCTTATTTAAAACACCGTTTAATATCATGTTCGATGTGATCAAATTGTTTTTCTTCCCTGTACATCTTCTAAATTTTTTATACGGGGAAGAAAATTCAACTTGGTCAAATAGAAAATTCTGACAAAATCAAATTTTAAGAAGAGTTATATAAAAGCAATAAAGCATGCAGTGATTATAACTATGATTGATTCTGACAAAAATAGGTAATGAAATGTTACTTATAATTACGTCATCATCTACATGTTATGACGTCAGAGCCCTTTATACAGTTTCATTTTGCCAGAGGTTTTAATACAGAAACCGTGTAAAGAAAATCTCAGAATGATTGTTAAATTTATACCTGGCATCCGGACAGCAAAGATTTGAGTACTTGATTACCGATTTCCTCATTTTCAACTGTTTCATTATAAAGCTTTATTTTCCAGTTAATCGACTTAACTCACGTTGGATACGATTATCTATAGATGATATTGACCCCAATTCCACACTGTAGTCGGAAGCTGATCAACAGCTAGAAGGTGTTATACACAGCTAACGTTGCAGTGCGAGTCATATCAAACTGCTCGGCGATTGTTGATGTTCATTTCCGCTTAAAATGATTCTCATAATCTCCCCACTAAATGAACACTGGAGTAGGCTCGTGAACAATGATGTGTAAATGTGTAGTGCCTTGTCATCTGCCATCATTTTCACATCACTGTCTTCTTCATAACTTAATCTTCCCTGCAAGTTGACGTTCCATTAAATCAAGTGAACGCCTGCTGCTTGAGCCGTGGAAGGCAGAAAGGTATTAGATATGATAATTCTGTATTGCGTCAGCGCTATGTTTTGAATTCGTGTGGTATTTTGAATCGAAGAACTTGTACGCCATGTTTTTCATGAGTTGAAAATTATGTCATAACACTGATGTCGATATTACTATATGCTGCATATACATATCGTGATAACATTTCTTGGTAGCTACGATGTTTTTACACTTACATTTATATACCAAAGATTGGATACTGTGTCGTGATGAACGTTGATTTAATGACATCACCTTGTACCATCTCTGCATCTTTCACTAATTAGTTTGAACTTGTTTTATGTTTTAGTGTACATAATTCTAATCTACGGTGTCCATACCTGTTCTAATGCCCTCTCACAATCTATGCTCGGCAAAATCTTGCGACATAACTCACCTATTCGCCGTGCTGCTAAACCACATCATGTTAGAAGGAGGTGAATGAGTATCCGCCCTTACCAGCACAACGTTGTGCTGATGTGTTGTTTGGTGCTGGAGAACCCTCCGATCTTCTTCTCTCCTATCAGGGTATTCCTATTCTGACGTCAATGGATACCCGTGGTCGGAAACGCTGCAATGTGGAAAGCTTCAACTGACCGATAAACGTATTTTGATGACACTATGAGAGGCATTGATACCAGAGGTCTAAACGCGCTGCATAAAAGCATCATCAGTTTAATTCGCGTCAAAATACTGCCTAGCAACCGATTGCTTTCCATAGCATTTCAGAAAGGTCCACTGCGATTGGTCGATAACGCTAATGCGTATTGATCAGAAATGTAGCGATAATCGTTTAGCTAATGAGTCCATTCGGAACTCCTCGTCAGACATACAGAGAAATATATATGCAGCTGCTAGTGATGTCAAATTGCCGTGCTTGGTGTGTTGTAAACAAAGACTCATCGACTGCTAACCCGTTATCTCCGTTTTCAGAAAATTTTAGGACCATTGTTTGTCCTTGCGTCGAGGCATTGCGTGTTAACATACACTGTCATATATACTTACCATTTCATCTCATTCTGATCGTCGTTTTCTTGTCGTTAGCATTAATCATATTCCTAGTGCCTATCACATGGAATAAGCTCCTGCAAGATGTACATATTAAATATATAAGAACTAATAGTTAGCGGTCTTTTTTCATTCTAATAGGATGAGTTGAATTCGAAAAGGATATCGATTGTTAGAAGTAATGAAACTAACTGGAAAGTACTGAAGCTGTATGTATTAGAAGCAAATCAATGAAAAGAGAGGGGGAGGCACTATTGAATGAAAACCGCCAGTTAATGAACCTCATAGAAAGTAAAGTTTAAGCATTTCTCCTCGAGTCATGGCTTACAAAATTTGAAAACACCTCACATATGCATCCTTAACGCCAAATATTTGACAATTGATAGATTTCACGCCCCACTAATCGGTATACTTCATATGTAACATATTAAGCACCATCGACTCCAAACTGTGCTGTGTTCTTTGGTTGTTAAAAAATTAACATTTAAGTATTTGATAAGCGCAAGCAGCGGTATGTTGTCCGTTTTTTGCTCAAAATCGCGACTGTATATCTTGATTTTGTCACTATACAAAATTCATGAGCGATATTTTTGATACTTTAAGAAACAGTCAGTACTTATCAATCACATGACAGAGATCGAAATCAGATGTTTATGAATACTTGTCACTTTTCACAATACTAATACTAATCATACAACACAATTGAATCATAAAACACATGCAAAACCTTAAACGTTCCAATTAAAAGACATCTCTTGACTAACCCCGACATTCAAATAGAAGAACTGGGCAACTGACTACGGAGGTTTCGCTGTTAAAAGAGAAAAAAGCGTTTTCTTACCAGAGGTTTATCACAATAAAAAATATGGGTCGTTTTGGTCCTTTTTGGGCTTTTCCTGTGCTTTTATCTTATCTATCACTTGTTCTGGTCTTCTTGATGTACAACTTCTTTAATAGACAATACACATCATGGTGACGTTATTTGGAGGTATCTCAATTCTAATTGATATCTTACACTGCCGGCAAATATCAGATATGACACCAGATTAATGATTAGAGATTGTTTCACATAATACATCTGTCTCTGGCGGGAATCGAACCGTCTACCTATTGATTCATAACTCGGAGCACCTTGCCAACTCCGCCAATGTGACAATAACGTCATGATGAGATGAATGCTTGATAAACATCATTAACCGAGAGTATTTCATTGCTATAAGAGTTTAATAATTGGTTTCGTAGGAAACATAAGCTATAAGCTGCACTCAACCCAATGACTAGGCACACTAAACAACACTTAATAAATATAATATATCAATGGCATGAAAGTTTGGGAATAAACTTAAGATCAAAAGAAAGTTGTCACCAACTTAAATTGACTCTAAAAGAAAAACGACAACAAATACTATTTGGATGTCATGAAATATTTTACTGCATTAATTTGGTGTAAATCATGAAAATAATCCAAATTGCTGGCAGTGAATCGCAATGATTTACAGTCTCTCAAAACCACTAGGGGTCCAAAATGTCATTTTTCACACAACTTTGGAAAACGTCTGTGGTACATGAATTGGTGATTTCTATTACTAAAAAGTGTACATATCCCATTAGCACCTTGTATGGCCTCCCCGTCACGTCGTCCTCTCACGGATGACGTCAATCTTCTGATGACGTAAGCAGGTATCTGCCCTGTAAGGCATTTTCAAGTTCTTGAAGAGTAGGTAGTTGGTTGGGACGGTTCCTCAACTCTCTACCAAGATGATCCCACAAGTGTTCTATAGGGGACATATCGGGAGAGCGTGATGCCCAGGGCAAAACGATGACGTTGGCGTTGTTCAGGTAGTTCTGAGTGATCCTGGCTCTATGGGGACGCGCAGTGTCTTGCTGCAAAAGGGTTCCCATTGCTCGCTGCTGCAGAGATAGCATGCTACGGGCCTCAGAATTTCATCAATATAGCGCTGTGCGTTCATATTGCCACGTATTACCACAAGTTGTGTCTTTTGATAATCACAAATTCCATACCAAACCATGAGAACACCTCCTCCTTGTTGATGAACGTCTAGGACACAATTTGGAGCCTCTCTTTCATGTCTACGACGATAAACACGTATTCAATCATCTCCATGGAACAGGTTATACGTACTCTCGTCAGTAAAGAGAATTCGTTGCCATTCGCGTCGCTGCCAGTACCGTACACGTCGTGCCCATCGAAGTCTGGAGAGGCGATGTTCAGCGGTCAGTGCCACGCCACGAAGACGTAATCGTCTCTTCACAGTGTGTCGACTCACACGACGACCCAACGCTGTTGCTGCCTATTGCGTCACTGTCAGGAAGCGATAACGTAGATGTAGTGTCCGAAGGAATCAGTCTACCCTGGGTGTTGTGACACGTGGTCTGCCGCTTCTAGGTCTGTCACGTGTTGTGCCAGTCTGTTGGAACCGCTGAACTAGCTTGGATATGCACTGGCGTGAGCAACCAAATCTTCTTTCTATTGTTGACTTTCCGTCCCCATCAAGACCATGCCAATGGCCCTATCTCTCTCTTCAGCAGTCAAACGTGGCATTGCTTTAAAGTTTTTTCGGTTGATGTCATAGCAAGTTACCTTTTTCATTGGTTTATATAGTGACATATGCATGAAGATTTCATGGAAATAAAAAAACCCCGATTAATTGACTTTTGGGACGCAGCAAGGATATTATCGAATGCTTGGTTCTTTGGAAATGAGTTTGTTGCGTTTGTGCGCTTTGCTCCTTAAAATTACAAAACTGGGTTTGAATCTATTGTGGAAATATTCAACTTTTAATGGTGGCAACTTTCTTTTGATCGTCGGTGTAGATCCTCAGTTTGCTTTTCACTGATCACTGACATGACTGTATTTAACTGGTTTACTTGTCAAAATAACTCCCAATTCATCTAACATCTATTTTTAATTAACAATCAAACCTACCTGATACTAATTGACTGACTGTTCTTTGTTCACAGTGTGCGTCATTCTAGTACTTATTTGTATATGCAGAGGTCTGCGGCAGCCATAGTGATTTACCTGCCGCTTCAATTTGTTAGGCAGCTTGAGATTAAGTGCGCTTAAATGGTTTAGTCTTGAGATAGATCAGATCCGATATTCAACGTTCATGAAACTAGAAGATTGTATGACTTAGTTCAAGTATGTACTAGTATGTACTATAAGATTTGAAATGTTAAAACAATACGTTGATGGTAACACAGATTAAAACCAAACTAGTGCCCTTCTGCTGATGCATGTGGGTGCTCCATTTGTGTCACCGGGTTCACACTATGAAAACACCATGTTTCTGACTCCGACATCTTGTTAGGCCCTGGAGTTTTTTTTAAAATCATAAGGTACGTATATCCTAGATAATTCCATCTAATTTTATTGTTATAAAGCAATTGTTTGATCAATTCGTGTTTGGAAAATAAATTGACTATTTCAGTGTCTAAAATGATATTAATATCAAATCAAAATATACTTTGATCTTTCATGCATTCTTTCCCTTTTCTTTCGACTTTTAAGGTGAGTTCCCTTAGTGAATATCATTATTCATATCAATAAAAATATATTATATGTTCATTGTTCATAAGTACGAAATATTCCCTTGCGCTAGTGCTAGTATATCAATACATATATCATTGACTTAATATTGATACATATATAATTGACTTAATAACAACAACCATACTGCACATAGAGTGTACCATACAAGACACAATACATTTGCCAAAAACGAACCATTGGCCCTGTAGCTCATCAGGTGTTTTAGAATTAATATTATTATGTTAACACGTGACTAATGAGGCTGCTTTCAGACTGCTGAGGAGAAAAAAGACCATGATAGGATGACCTCACATCAAATACGAGTCAACTTCTAAAACTTTTATTCCTCGGAACAAGATTGATTTTTATCAGACAATTATTGAAATGTAAATAAAACAACATGGTTAACTTAGATTTAATAATGGAAGGTTGTTCTTTCATAGCTAAAACACATCATTTTAAAAGAATGTTTCATTATAGATAAATGACAGAGAATTTTAAATTTGAACCCTTAAAAGCCTAATGCATATTGCCTAGTTATCTCATCATATTTTAAGTCATTGTTAAAAGACCATTGTATTTTATGTTTTTTAAAATACTGTTTTGAAGCCACTGACATACATCAATATTTTGTAAACATAAATAATGCAAATATAATGCTGGAACAGACTATCCATAATTGGTTATTTGGAATAATTTTTTTTTTAGATTAAAAAGATAATTCTACAAAAACAGAATGAATCAATGCAAGGTTCCATCTAGGCATGAACTGCGACATCTGCTATAATTCAATTTTACAATCTGAAGACAAAAACAACAATGCTTATACTATGTATACTCAACAAAATGAGGACCATCAAGGTCTTTTTCGTTTTCTACAATCAATATTTCCCATTTTTACACAACAAACTCCTAAAATAAATTCATATCCCCTAGTGACAATGGCCATTTATGTTCTATAAAGCTTTTTTTACCAGAAATACGTTAGTTAATATATGACACACATGACTATCTAATGCAAGGAGAGTTTTTAAAACCTTAGCCAATTGCCATAAAATGCTAGGCATTTTAAAAAATTAAAAATATTGTTAAAAAAATGATTGTTTAGTATGTCTAGCATAAGAAAAAGAAACAGATTGTTAAAAATTCTTCAATCTCCAATGTAAATCATGTAATGTGTCCATTCCTATCATACAATAAAAAGTGTTCTTTGCAATCTGTCACGTATTGAACTGTTCTCACATTATGTTCAATTTTGCCCACTTTTCCCTATGATCCTTGGATGTTTTAGAAAAGTTGCTCTTTGTCACAACCATAGGAATGTCCTTGCCACACAAATATATCTTGTTCCTGACTTCATCCAAACCCAAGTCAGAAAGTTTCAAGTTACGAGTGTTTTCAGACGGAAGCTTGCCATGTTGAGAGACGAAGGTTGCAAGAATGTACCCAGTCATGAATGCATCGTATCCAGCACGATGTCCTTCCTTCCTCGCTATTCCGAGTTCATTGACATTTGACACACTCTTCTGATTAGAATCTTTACACTTTTCTTTCTGTATAGCAGGACTACTTGCAACACCATTGAAGTTTTGATGATTTGATTCAGGGGAAGTAACTCTGGCTCTCTTCACAACTTCTTCTTCTGACTCCATGTCGTCTGTTTCATGATTTAAACTTTCTTCGTCATCCTTGATGATGTCTTCTGATTGGTCAGGCTCTGTTCTGGATTTCTTGTGTTTGTTTCGTCTGCGTTTTCTCTTCTGACTCTTGATCAGTGGTTTGAGAGAATCGAGATCTAGGATATCGTCGATGTCGTGAGACTTGTAACAGGCACTTCCTTGTGGACACCAGCCGAATGACTGAAACAAGATAAAAAAAAGCAAATTTTTAGAGTTGTGCTTGCAATGGAAGTCGTCTGTACCAGGGTTGAGTATTGGTACTGGTTGTTTAGTAATAGACTATCATGACTACTTATTTTGATAGTTAAATGTTAAATGAGAATCAAGAAATGAATGAGACGGATTTTTCAAATTTTTCACTTAAAGACCAAGGTGTATGACTGTTAACCACATTTCTCATCCTGCCCTGTGTCATTTAACAATTAACTGAATTCAAATAAACTTTCATGAAATATATGTGCAAGTCATCATGAATAAATGCTGAACCATGAAACACTGCACTCTTAATGATCAATGAAAATCTATTGCAAAGCCGACTATTGTGATGCCAACTTATTCTTTGCATCAGACACTTGCAAACTCACTCTCTCCTTTGACAGTGATCCGCCATGATAATTAGAAATCGAAAGAGATTTTACTGTCTATTCAAATAGAACGTTTTCAATATGGAGTGAATTCACAAGGTCAAGTGAACAAACAATCACAGTATGTCAATCCAATAATCTGCAACTTCTGTCTAGCATCGCTGTACTTTTTGTACATATGTAAATTCATAAATATAATACTAATCAAGACGGTAAGACCCACCGCATACTGATGACAGAGAATCTTCTGTAGATGAGAGCTATCTATCTCGTCTCCTCGTTCCACCATGTTGCTAGGCAGGTCACAGCAGCAGTACTGTATGTACGTGTAGGATGGAGGGTACTTGTAGAACTCCAGACTTACCACGTTCTTCCGGTGGGCAACACAGAAACTGTTGCTTCTCTGGCTGGGTGGAGAAACAATGGTGCTCTTACTTGCATCAATAAAAGTCATAACTGAATAACAGGAATTTAAGTGTTGCCTCGTTTATCATTCTATCATCATCACTTGCTTGGAAAGTAAAGAACAGATGGTATACTGAAAAGCGCTACCGTTTGGCTAAATGTACTTATCATGGTTTGGAACTTATTCCTTTTGTCTATGCTGACGACTCAAAAGACTAAGAAAGCCTAAGGTAAGTGCAAAATATACATAAGATTCAATGAGCAGTCGGATACCTATCAATTCATGAATGGTACAACCACAGGAAAAACTTCTATACAAGTGATTTTAATTAACCAGGTTAAAAGAAGGAGATTCATTTCAGTTATGAATAAACTTTCACAGGGCACTCTAATCTCCCACAAAGGAGCAGGCTAAATTTTAACTTTCAATTAAAGAAAGATCCGTTCCCTTTAGAGTAAAAGTGGTAACTAGATTCAGCAGACAGTAGATAGATTCTTAAGAACAGTTACCATACAACAGGGTCCCGTTGAACAAAACACTATGGTAACCTTAAGTCACTAAGGTAGCCTTGAATTGAATGCAAGTGAAGAGATGAGCTTTACAGGTTTGAACATAATAGCACAGAACAACACTGTTGATAGTGACTATGATAAACAGTAACAGAAAGTTATGTACTGGTTACAAAGTTAGTGTCAAAGAGAGCCTCTTACCATCTACGGAAGGCGTACTCAAGGTATGAGGCTGGGAACCTCTCCACGTATTCTGTGATGTACTTGGTGTCGAACACCCCTCCGCTGAACACCTGGGTGAGGTCGGAGGTGAAGGTTGACACGGACGAGGGGAGGGTAGCGTAGAAGCTGTGGTAGAGGAAGACGAGGTCGACAAGTGCATTGTGGTAGACGACTGGAATTTTGGATATGACGAGCTGCTTCATAAGCTCCCGCAGAGACTTGCTCTCAGTGTCCGTGGGCTTCAAATATGGAATAAGAAACTTTGAAGTGAAAATGGAACAGAAACTCTATATCATTATGAAGTGTATGTCTATTGAAAGTCATTTAACCGCTTCATGCCTTGCTAATTGATTAATAAATTGGTTATAAAGCTTTCTTAAACCCTCAATCTTCATCAGGTTTTATATACAAATTACTAGTCAATCAATCAAATGATTTAAACTTCACCAATGTTTGGTATTTCCTGCCCTTAATTCAAGATATTTTTCTTCAGCAACATTGCATAACATGATCTATATAAAGAGATACAAGGCTTATTTTTCTCAAGGGTATTGAAATGAAGGAACCTCACCTATAGAATATAGAATCAACTGATGAAGCAGGAAGTTAGTTTCCATTAACAAAAATAGAAATTACTGTATGAAATCAAGGTTGATAGGTAGTTTAAAATGAATAAGAAACTTAGATAACAATCAAAGCTTTGAAATTCAAGGTCAGAAGAGAGAATTTCATGAGGGATTATTCAACACAGACATTTACACAATAATTTTAAATTCATCATGGCGATATACACAAAGCTTCAATATATGCATTTCTGTATGATAAACACAGAGCAATTACATTCCAATCTCATTAAAATCAACACAAACCTATCACTCGTACCTTGCTGCATTGCTGATCTCAATACTGTGGTATCATGCTTTTTTGTCTGAGACATTTTGCTTACCATGAATTTAAATAGAGGCCAGCTTAAATACCAAATTGTGCAGATGGCTTTCTAGCTCATTGATGATTGGCTGGAGTGCAGAGGTTATCTCACATGACCACAATGAAGCATTATTCAGATCAGAAACGCACAAAGGTAAAGTGATAGATTTAACCTGAATTCAATGAGATTGATAAATACAATAATGGTTTACCTGATCATTCCCTCTATAATACGATATTCCCTTAGCATACTGGCTGTTGAAGTCGAAGCCATGGTCCACAAGGAACTTGAGAGTGACAGGCTCCACAACAAAGTCCTCAGAGCAGAGGACGAGGATGTTGAAAGTCTGCACAACAAACTTCCAGTTGTTCTTCTGGCGTGTGGGAGAGCCTGGTTCAGATTCTCCAGCCTTCACTTCCATCTTGCCCACGTTGTGCAGGCGGAAACATGACAGACCCAGAGACAGGACAGATCTTGTCTTAGCAACCTCTGCCATCACAGAGTATCGGTCGTCAAGGTCTCTGCAAAAAATAAATATGGTTAGTGATTAAATATTGTTAGTGATTTGTTATCAGCACATAGAGCTATGTGTAATATTTAAAATAAAATAGATCTATTATTCATATCATTTTTAAATGCTTTAGTTTGATATACTCTTCTAACATATTATATTTTAGTTTTTACTGTAGGCTAGTTGTATATGTTACAAATAGATAAAACATCATTCACTGTCCAGTGAAAAAGGAATCTTGGCAAGATTCTTGAATATCGTAAACATGAGATTACAAAAAATGAAATGAACTTCAAAAACATTCATTACCTCTGCAAATTACTGAGAGGTCCAAAAGACGAAACAGACAAAGGTTTGACTTAATTTACCTTGCATTCAACCTTCTTCTGTTGCCAAGTCCACTAAGTTCCTGTTAAGGATAACAAAAATTACATTTCAAAGATATCATGCAAAAGGAATAAGATTTTTTTTACGTTTTAATACCAATCATTACCTTCATACAACATTACCTTCTTGAAAATGGAAATGTGTACAACAATGAACAAAACTGTCACTTAGTAGTGTTATTAGATGGAAAGATGATGTTCATACCAAATCCATGCCAATGAATGTTGCTGTTTTGACAGCAAGAATGAGGCCATTCCACACTTCATCAAAGTTGTCCTGACACACATCTATGACAGGAACACGGCTGAACACATTGTCGTCTGACATCTGCAAATAAGCAAATGTATTATGCTAAATATATATAAAGGATGTAGAGAAGTGCTAATTTTAACCCTATCGCTAGTAATACATTGATTTCTTTGCATCTTTAGGCAATTTTGAAGATATGAACTTCTTAAAAAGTTAAAATGGACTTAAAGAGTGATAAGTGGCACAAAAGACAGAGAAATTGGTAAAAACTGACAAAATTCCAAGCAAATATGTCGTCTTCAAACAGTTTGCCTTCTCACATAACAATTGTTAATGGAAAAATAATAATCCAAATATCAGGTTGTCCTTACCTAAACTTCAAAAATCCGTTTTAAAATCTAACAAAATCATGCTTATGGAAATGTTTGGTGTATTCAAACTCAGTCTGCATATCTTTAGCCTAAATATGCCGACCTATAGGAATAGGGGACTTGTCGCTTGAAAACTAGTCACCGACAAAAACACTTCACCATTTACATTTTACATTAATATTATCAATGAAGCTCTAAACTTTAACAATGACGTTTTTTTAAATCCCCTATACTGTTTTTTTCTAGGATGAATGATCTTGTATCTCTTAGATGCGTATCTTTACCCGACAGCACTGTAAATGTTTTAACATATAGCAATTGCCAGCATGTCTTTTTAAGATCGGGTTCTTATCAATGTTAATTTTCATTACATTGACATTACATTACATGTAAAAGCAAAATTTCATGGTAAATTTTGAACATTATGAACATGAACTTTATTTTGGAAGACATTTAGCCAATCTTATTAAAATGAAATCTAAATGCTCCACTACATTTCCTGAGTAGATCTCACCACGCTCCGTTACCCGACCCGTCAGGTTTGCCTCTGACACAATTCAAATAAGCCAATCAGTGACTTTGCCCCGTATTCTAGGGTGCAGGTGAATTGTATTTAGCTTGTACACTTTTCAGCACTCGGAAACCAAAATTTTTCGACTGTCAAACTGCCTAAATATCCGAATGAATGTATCTTATGTACATTCAATTTACCCCATCTCAGTTTGTTGGACAAAATATAGTCAATTTGAAAGCTATGGAGTTATCTTTCACAAAGCAAACATTGCATACCTGTGTTATCCGTTAGTAGACGGTTCCAATCAAAAATGATTTTTCTGGAAACTGTGTAACGTAGCGCAGCAAATTTTATTTTAATGAGATTGACAAGTAGCCTACCGTAATAGGAAATTTATACATGATCATGACAGAACCAAGTTGAAACATGTTACTAAAGTTAACATTTTGGTTGATTTATATTTAACAACCAGATAAATGAGTACACTAGTGAAAATAAAATGAAAGTTGTAACAAGAATGAGAACCAAAGCCATTCATTTGAACTTCCATATTATTTTGTTTTGACTTGGCTCAGTTTCAATCAAGCCGTCGCCGAGTAATTTTTTTAACATACCTTTTAAAAAACATAGTTTAAAACACATCGTTCGAAGACTGTTGGTTTAATTATTTGGGAGCAATTATAGAATTGGTTCGCCACCTAAAATACATATCCTAACCCTAACCCATACCCTAAAACTAACCCTAAAAATTAACACTTACCCTAATCCTAAACTCTAACCCTATCAAATGAAAGGAAAATAATATCAGATATGCTGTATTGAAGATTATATAGGTATGTATAGTAATTATGAAAACAGGTGGCGAACCAATTCTATAGTTATACCATTATTTGTTCACTGTTAATTACTTACTGCTATGAAAGTTTTTCTTTTAAATATGAGATGTAAACAACATGAGCATTTCCCGCACGTTGTTCTTCTAAGGGAGGTAACTCTTAACGTATAACGTAAAACACGTACCGCTAAAATATATGCATGTGGCGTTGATCTACGCAAACTCCTCGCAGTTCTGTTACGTCTATCACATTAGATAAGATAAGATAATCCTTATTGTCCCAAAATATTTAAAGAGCCACTCCGTGATTTTCAAAACACATTTTTTACCTTTGATACGAACCTAAAGGTCATATGTTGTGATATAAAATCACTGCCCCCTGGCTGTTTTAGATAAGTCTCCAAAATTACGTTTGACTATTTGACGCGCGCCACTGTCCGGTTTTCGATCATAATTGCGAAGTTCTACCTTCATATTGTCACTGTAAAAAAACGATAAGCTTTAAAATGTGTCTTTTTGGTAACAGTCGATACTTCGCGATCAAATGACACCATTGATTAAGTTTGGCATATATGACTCCAGCAACTCACGGAGTGGCTCTTTAATCAGCAGAACCAAACTGAAGAGGACCAATGGAATACATATATATGGTCTAAAGACTATGACAATAAATTTTTTACTCAACTCAAAAGCAAACTTCAAGATATGTCTGTTACATTAACTGATCTTATTTATACAAACACAGAGGAAGCACTGAATCTTTTTTCGTCTGTGTATTACAGGAATGTGCTTCACATACAAAAACTGTTTATCGCAGAATCATATTAATATCAAGTCACAACCTCCTTGGTGGGATGCAGAGTTAGAACAATTAAAACATGAGAAATATACTGCTTTGCGTGCTCATAGAGATCATGATGGGGACCTGCAGCTATTTCGTCAACTCCGAAAACTGTTTAAGAAGACATTTAAAAACAAAAAGGAGAATTATCAGTGTCAACAGAGACAAAGACTTGTTGAAGCCAGCAGCGATCCAAATCAATTCTGGAAATTACTGAAACAATATAGATTTAGTAACAGTTTTCGAGTATCAATCACATGTAATCAGTGGTCTGAACACTTTTTATCATTTAGTCCAAGAGATAGGCTAAGGTTCGTTTATTTACCCCGAAAGGTCCAAAAGGTTTAGGTTTGAACATTGGATCTTATGTAGAAATGTCTGAGTTTTCAGAATATTTAAGTCTTACAAGTCAAAACCTGACCAATTTTCCGCTAGAGGGCGCTGTAGTCATGACTCAGCATTTTTTTTGCCAACTACTTCACCGCTTTAAATGTTGATTTATTTCTTATATTCTAAGAAAGGCTATCATAATATATGTCAAATGAAAGCCTATACATATTTATCTTTCCTAAAAACATATTATCAAATACATCTCTGCATTCATTATTTGGTTTTTGAATCGAAAAAGAAAAAAATACATAAAAATTGGTTAAACGCACATATTTCATTTATTGCTATTTCTAAATCTAAACTGTTACAGGTTATTTTTTCTCATATTAGATTGATAATTATGCAGGCAACAATAGGAAACAAGAATTTTTGCATTACATCAATATTTGAGAGATTTGCAACAAGTTTTGTGAAAGTGGTGTCAAGTCAAATTTTCAGTCAAGGGAAATAAACCATAATTTTGTGTGCTAAAGTAATTTATACCATTTTGCCAACTGTTCTAAGAAAATAAAATGAAGATAAAAAGACTGTTCCTTCCAATCACAATCAATTTTACACTTTAATGTTTTTACACATTTTTTTTTTTTAGATCCCATTACTTATGATTGTTCACCTTGTGATAATAATAATCTTTAAAATATGTAAATAGTGGTGTGCCATATGCGATACTTAAATTAGGCTGTTTACAATCTATAATAGAATAAATAAACCATAATGTTGTGTTTAAAGGTAATCAAGAACTTTTCGAGGGATATAAAATGGAGGTTAAAAAGATTGTTCGTTCCAATCAACGACAAAAATTAACACTCTTATTTTGTACCCTTTAATTCTTTGATTAGATTCCATTAGTTATGGTTGTTCAATTTCTGATCATAATAATCTTTAAACTATGTGAATAGTTGTGGAGCACTAAGTGGTCATATCCCCGGGTTTGCATCCCGGGGGAGACACCAAAAATTTGTGACATCGATCTCAAACTCATAATAGTGTGTTGTGTACTTGGGCAACACTGCACTCGGTCCAACCAGCTGTTTAAGGGGTACCTGAAAATTGGGATGTACGTACCTACAAGGTTGTGATTAGCGCTGAGTAACAACTTTGAATGTACACTTTCTTCAGGGTATAATGCAGGTAGCGCTTTGAGCATGTTTTAGTACATAGAAAAAGTGCCATATAAATATCCACAGTATCATTGCATCATATTAAAATGGGCACCATCTTCATCCATTACACATTGTGCCTGGCTCATAACTTTATAACTGATCAACTGTTTTAATTCAAATTTGTCACTGAAATTAAAAATAGGGAATATCTTACAATTTTGAGAGGGATTTGGGGGGAAATTGATGAATTTGTGAGAGAACCGTCAACAAACTTTCTTCGACATAAATACATGAAGGTGTGTCATGACAATTGTGTCAATATTTTTGCGTTTTTTGGAAGAAAATGGGGACTCTTTTAGATACTGTCAGATTTTGATCACATTTGTTAAGGAGATACATTATTACATGAAAGTGTGTCATGATAAATAATTTTGAAGATAGGTTTGAAAATTGATTGGTGTGTTTTATGAATACTAGTTTAGAAAATAATTCGAACAAACCTGCAGAGGTTTCAGATTCTTTAAAGAGAATCCTCCTTAGGGTTCTATTGTATAAAATCTGTTTAATTTTGATATTTGACAGGTTGTGATCCCCTTCATAGAATCTGAAACCTCTGCAGGTTTGTTCAATTCCTTTCAGAAGGGGATCCTCCTTCGGAAACTATTGCATTTAACGGACTCCCAGAGGAAGGATTCTGGAAGTGGAATTATGTCTGCAACGTTAAAACCCTTAAAACAAGGAAAAATGTCTATACATTAAACAGGTCACGTGACTTGATAAGCCGTAAATCTCGGACTCAAGTGCTGACCCTGGGACTAACACTGTCTGCAATACAGAATACCCATTATTTTAGTCCAAAGGCCAGACTCGGCCTCGCCATAGCAGCAGAACAATTGTATATACTTCCGATGTCTTTTGCTCTGTTGACATAGATTTTGAGAGTACGACGCACATAGAGGATGTGGGGCTGCGTCAACCTCACTCCTGAGGCTGCCGGTTGAGACATTGCCGGTAATTCAAACGGAGCTGATACGTGGAATAAACGATCTACCTTCGGACGGTATCAGTCGGGAAGTCAAATGCTGACTCTGTCTTTGTGAAAAACAGTCAACTGGGGATCGGAAGACATCGCATGGATGTCACCTACCCGCCTACCTGATGTTACCGCCACCATGAAGGCAGTCTTCCACGTCATTAACGGCTACAAGATGGTCTTGAGGTCCCGAAATGAGGACCCAGACAACCAATCAATAACATCTGCAAGTTCCAATGTAGGACTGACCCGCCGAAAAGGCGGACGGATCCTGTCCACACCTGCTAAGAATCGCTGGACCAAAGGATGACTACCCTCGATTGCCACACCAGCGTGCATAACAGGCCCATATATCTTCATATTGAATATTTGTTGAATCCCTCCTCGATGCCAGTATTATGTCTGCAACTCGTGCAGAAATACCGCTCTCTTGGAGGCGATTCCGGACAGATACCAGGCCACCCACTGAATCCTGGGATTCGGAAGTGACGCCCCCTTCTGCCTCAGAAGGTCTGGTAGCCAGGATAATAGTACAGGAAGCTGTACTAGATTTCTGAGTACTGACGGAAACCAACTCTGGGCCGTGTCATCAAAACCAACAGCTGCGGAGGCTGACTGTCTACCTGCGACAGAACTCTGGAAATCAGGGGCATCGGCGGAAATGCCCACAACACCAATGTATCGCTAAGGCGTCTGATGCCAGAGCGCTTTGGTCTTGTATCCTGGAGCAGAACAGAACAGAGCAGACGCAAACAGATCCACCTGGAACCACCCGTGCAACTGAGAGATAAGCCTGAATATCTCCCGGTGGAGCATCCATTTGTGAGGAGTAAGAATGCGCCGGGACAAGGCGTCTGCTCGGACGTTGTTCACTTCAGGGAGGTACACTGGTATCAGCTTGATGTTGAACCGATCGCACCAAAGCAGGAACTGTCATGCCTCCTGTAGCAGAGCTGGGGACACGGTTCCGCCCTCTTTGGCAATGTACGTCATGGCTTGTCCATTACTAGACATACCACCTGATCCTGTACCAAGTGTAGGAAGCGGTCGAAGACATTCCTCACTGCCCGCAGTTCTGGCACATTGATGTGCTTCCTGGACTGGCCAAGGGACAACAGGCCCGAAGCTGAGTGGTCACAAGAAGACTTTAACTACAAGTTAACTCAAAAACAAATGGGCAAAATTAATTGAGGACGAAGAGATTATATTAAATAATATACAGTCAATATTACAATCCTTGGCGTCTGTTTTCTATCCACTTCTATAAACTTAAAGACCCCCCCCCTCCCCCCCGTATCTCAAATTCTTTGCAGTATTATTTTGAGACATTTGGTATGTGGTCAGAGTTAGTGGTGGATTCATGTCTTTTACTGCTATTTAAAAAAAATTCTGGTTTCCATGGACACATTTTGAACTGAGTACATATTGGGGGTAGGCATATTTTCCAGCCTCTATCTGAAAATCTATGTAGTATTATTTTTGAGACTTGTTTTATGCTAAAACCTAAAGATAGTGGTATCTTTTTGCTGCTTGAATTATTCTGAAATTTTAAATTGTTCTGATTTCTATGAAAAACAATTGGATCCATGGAACTTAATGCATAAGTGGCAAATAAATTTATGATGAATAGGTTCAATTCAAAGTTGTGGCGGGGGACATCACAGTACATCAAATGCACATATTTCAAGGTGTTTTTAAACATTCATTCACTGGATCTGTTGTAAATAACAATTCATTTTATAATAACACTGGCTGATAAGCTTGGGCGCCTGATAAATTAACATAACTTCCAAATCAAAATATGTTACCCGCAGAAGCTTGCACACACACATATATATATATACACAGGTAGAGTGTTAATATATATATATATATATATATATATATATATATATATATATATATATATATATATATATATATATATTATTATCATTATTGGAAAAAAATAGTTTCCATTTAGAATGCGTTGACACGGAGAGTGTTGGATTGTAAATTCAATTCAGAAACCAACCAGTAATTTATTATCAAGATCAAAATGTTAAAAGTTGCTAATAGTTTGGCAAGAGCGTTTCATATTTTATATTGTGACATGCCATTTCTACATTATTTCATCCTAAAGCATTTAACAAAGTTAATGGCAACAGAAATAGGTACATAATAACCCCAGAAATGGAAGTTTCAATGATAAAAATGACCACCAGTCAGTTAGCACACAACTATTTACATATTTTAAAGATTATTATGATCACAAGGTGAACAATCATAAGTTATAAGATCTAATAATAATCAATGTGTTTCAAAAAATTAAAGTGTAAAATTGATTGTGACTGGAAGGAACAATCTTTTTATCTTCATTTTCTTTTCTTAGAACAGTTGGCAAAATGGTATAGATTACTTTAACACACAAAATTATGGTTTATTTGTGCTATTCTATATTGTGAACACTTAATTTAAGTGGTAAACAACAAAAGAAGCACAATTAAACAAAATTATTTGCCGAAGTAATTTATTTTTACTAAAAACAATAGGAAATCATAATGATGTTGACAAGAGTTATCTCCCTTGACTGAAAATTTGACTTGACACCACTTTCACAAAACTTGTTGCAAATCTCTCAAATATTGATGTAATGCAAAAATTCTTGTTTCCTATTGTTGCCTGCATAATTTTCAATCTAATATGAGAAAAAAAATAACCTGTAACAGTTTAGATTTAGAAATAGCAATAAATGAAATATGTGCGTTTAACCAATTTTTATGTATTTTTTTCTTTTTCGATTCAAAAACCAAATAATGAATGCAGAGATGTATTTGATAATATGTTTTTAGGAAAGATAAATATGTCGGCTTTCATTTGATATATATTATGATAGCCTTTCTTAGAATTTATAAGATATAAATCAACATTTAAAGCGGTGAAGTAGTTGGCAAAAAAATGCTGAGTCATGACTACAGCGCCCTCTAGCGGAAAATTGGTCAGGTTTTGACTTGTAAGACTTAAATATTCTGAAAATTCAGACATTTCTACATAAGATCCAATGTTCAAACCTTTTGGACCTCTGAGGTAAATAAATCAGGCCTTATCTCTTGGACTAATTACTCTGTGTTGAACAAACCTGTGTTTCACCTATTTCACCTCCCATCATATGTACTGCTGATGTATTGACACTGAACGCTGCTATTACTGAACAGGAAGTTCTGTTTCATATTTTACATTCTCCTAACAATAAGTCCTTTGGTCCTGATGGCATAATAAATGAATTTCTTAAGGCTTCCAGTTCTACTATTACTCCCTTTCTTACAAGACTATTTAACCAGATATTTGATATTGGTAACTTTCCAGCTGCATGGGGTAAAAGTATAATATGCCCTCTTTTCAAATCTGGCTCTATAAGTAATCCAAATAATTACAGGGGGATTTATCTTATAGATTCTATTTGGAAGTTTTTTTCTAGTATATTGAATAAGCGTTTAAAATCTTGGTGTGAGGAACATGAAATTATTAATGAGTCACAGGCAGGTTTTAGAGGAGGCTATTCTACACTTGACCACCTTTTTTCTCTCCAGGCTTTAGCTAAGAAATATTGTTGTAAAAAGAGAGGTATGTTTTACTGTCTGTTTATTGATTTTTCTAAGGCGTTTGATACTATTAGACATGAAATTCTCTTGCAATCCCTATCTGAAATTGGAATATCTGGAAACAAATTTGATATAGTTTCATCAATGTACAACAATTTAGCAGCATGTGTTAGAACTTCCAAAGGATTATCCAAGTGTTTACATGTAATACTGGTACACGCCAGGGATGTGTTCTAAGCCCCCAGTTATTTATTATATTTATTAACAAATTGTGTTCCATAATGTCAGAGGCTGGTGGTAGGGGTGTACATGTTTCATCTGGTTTTAATAATTTGTGTTCTCTTATGTTTGCTGATGATGTTTCTGCACTGGCTGACACATGTCATCAGTTACAGAAAAAGATAAATGCTCTTGAGATATTTTGTAGACAAAGTGGTATGTCAGTTAATCTTAGCAAAACAAAAGTTCTTGTTTTTAGAAATGGTGGGCCTTTAAGGGATTATGAAAAGTGGTATTTTAATGGTAATGTTATTGAAACTGTTTCTTTGTATGAATATGTATGGGACATACACCTGAACTTGTATGAAGTAGAGCTCAAACTGTCTGGTATCTCAATCAAATAAGGCAATATTTTCTATTAATTGTTTTCAGAGAAAGATGGGAAGAGTAAATTGTAAAGATTTGTTCAAAATTTTTGATAGCATGGCTATTTTGTGTTAGGGGTCTGAGGTTTGGGGTACTAATTATTGTAATATCATCGAGTCTGTTCAGGTTAATTTTTGTAAATACTTTTTGAAAGTGGGTAATTCAACTTGTAATAATATGGTTCTTGGTGAGTGTTGTGGATTACCTCTCCAAATTGTGTATATGACTAAAGTTATGAAATTTTGGTGTCATTTATTAAATATGCCTCAAAATCGATTGCCAAAACATCTATATAGTATGATTAAGGCTCTAGATGATTCAGGCCGCTTCACTTGGGCAACATGTGTTAAAAAATATTTTATTTAGATATGGTTTTGGATATGCATGGATTAGCCAGGATGTTGGCAATACTGATTATTTCCTTTCTTTATTCAAGCAAAGGCTTTTCTGATAATCTTAAACAGTGTTGGTCTGTACAAAGTTCGAGTAAATGTTTGAATTACTGTCAATTTAAGACACTCTTAAATGTTGAAAGATACTTGAATTGTGACATTCCTTTACACCTCAGATCTGCATTGTCAAAATTTAGATGTGGCAACTTTCATTTAGCAGTTGAAGTGGGTAGATATAATAATGTTAACCATAATGAGAGATTGTGTTTATTTTGTAAATTGAATGGTATTGACGTTGTTGAAGATGACTTTCATGTTCTTTTGAAATGCCAACGTTTCTCTGAATTAAGATTAAGATATTTACAGAAACACTTGAAGGATTTTAATCCCATTGTAAATTTCAACAACATTTTAAAATCTGATAATGACCTTATTATAAAAGACGTTTGTAATTTTCTATACCATGTACTAAAGCATATAAGAAATGCTTCAGCTCAGCATGTGCACCAGGTTTTTGAATTAAGGAAATGAATGTATCATGGGCCTGTGGCCTTTTAATGAATAAACTTAGCTTGTCTGTCTGTCTGTCTATTGTCCCAAAAGGGAAATTTGTTTTGTATGATTACAATTCTCCAGAAATGTGATGACAACTAATAACATAATATTCAAAACAGTATGTTGACATAAAATAGGATAGATAATTTACGTATACATGAAAAACGTGATGCAACATTAGACAGCATTTTGTTTCTCTAATGCTGCACGGAGTGAATGAGCGGCGGAACCTGTTTGTTCCAAAAGTCGGCATACGCAGCCTACGTCCAGAAGGTAATGTCGAATATCCAAGAAGGAAAAGTGGATGGGAAGAATCACCCAAAATTTTGTATCCTTTTTTTTTGATAACTGCTGTTCATAAAAAATGACGATCGTTTCAATAGGAAGCCAAATAATCTTAGATACAGTATTCACGATTCGTATCAGTTTGTTTCTATTTTGAACAGACAGCTTCCCAAACCTACTTAAAAAGTTAAATGTAAGGACACTTTGAATGAAGGCTCTGTAAAACAACAACATGATGGTTTGATTAATTTTAAAGTATTTCAGTTTTCACAAGAAATGTAAACGTTGTTGTCCTTTCTTATATATTTCTCAGGATTCTCATTCCAAGAGAGTTTAGAATCAATGATGATACCTATATATAAGTACTTATGTTCATTTATTCTTTCTAAATCATTTCCATCAATACAAACATACTGTAATGTTGACCTTGTTCTCCTAAAATCAATTATTATTTCTTTAGTTTGTTGAACGTTAAAATATAAGAAATTAGATTTACACCAATCCACAAATCTTGATATCTCGGATCTATAGGCAAGTTCTGACTCTCTAATTAGGTTTACTACTGCAGCGTCGTCAGCAATGTTTATGATAAAACACGAATCAACCTAAATATAGTAGACTTCTTTATCTGGGGGCGAAAATGACGGTAATGGCCTATGAGTCTATTTACGACGTCCGAGTAAATCTCATTTCCTTCAAAAACTTAACATCAGCTCTTCGGGCCTTGCCATGGCTCCAGTATTATAAAGTAACGAAGTGATATATAGAGAATATTACCCGAGGAAGTTGTCATATGGCTTTTACTAAACGAGTGTGACATTTGTAATACCCGAGAGAGAGCGTACACTTCCAAGTGTAATAATTTCTTTAATGCCTATTCAATTCAATCTAAAACGCACGGAAATATTCTAAAAAGGGCCTGCTTAGCTTGCGACAGGCCTCTACAGTGACGTCACGAACAATGATTTTATGACGTCACAGACGACGAAATACGGTAACTCGTGTGTAACAAACGTTGCTCGGCAAAAGTGATATGTGTACATGTGCTCATATGGAAAATATGTCACCACTTATGATGAACGATATGGGTAATAAACGAGGATACCAAACTAATTATACTCAACGCACTGCTTATTCACCTACGTAACTTAAATCATTTAAAATTATGAAACTTTAAGTGAAATATTTGATGTCATTTAACTGAAAATGATCCAGCGAGAAAACGATAGGAAGACTTCACAAGATCAATCTAATTCTTGTGAACCATTGCTCCACATGTATCAGGCCCGATACAATTAATGTTTGTTTACTTAATTGAAAAAAAATTGATTTAAACGGATTGAATAAGGGGGGATCGGGACTGTGTGGGAAAATTGCGGGTATATTTAAAAAAGGATTCCATTTGGCAATTGTGTCATAAAGGTTGAAAAAAAGCTGACACCATCTCTAAATATCACCGGAAGAGATACAGGAATTGCACCGCGGTTTAAAGTAGTCAGACATTAACCTAGATTTTAGTCGTGTTTAATAATGCAAAATCACATGAATGCATCATAAAACAATGGTATATGGAGATGGAACAAATATCGTATGTGCAATACGGTCTCAATGTGTCACACGCCCATATGCGTTTTCATTCTTCCACGTAGCCTTCTTAACACAAGCATATAGGGATCTATGTATTCCTTGACATGCTGATAAAACATAAACCATGATAATTCTACAATCCGAAACCTATCTGTCCAATATATACGAGACATTTTACTTTGTTGTCAGAGGTTTAGTATATCCATTAGCAGAGGCTTCCACGTGCTTTGCGGTAACCGGTGATAACAATTCTGATTAAACAGTGGCAAACGAAAGAAAAAGTGTTCAGAGGCATATGCCATTAAGAAGAGTAACATGTCTGAGGGAATAACAGAACCATATCAATCTGCGGGAAACGATGATTTACAGAATATGTGTGAGTCATTCTAAACATTGTCAACTCTCAACCTATTTTTGTGACAAGCAAAAAATCACTAGTTCATGAGATTTGTGCAAGCGATTTTTATCCTGCTACATGTTTATGCTTTATCGTTCGTTGATTATCAATTTATTGAAAGAATGTTACTGGTTTGTTAAATAATCAACAGCTGCCCCAATTCAAACGCTCCAAAATAAAAAAGAGTAATTCGTTTGCTGTTGCAAAAACTAATGTTATTGATAAAATGATATATTTTATTTAAGTAATTTCTTTTAAAGTGTATATTTACAAAATTAAAAGCTCTCTCCCCAAAAGCGACAATGCACGACCTCATCATTCACGTGCTTTAACCAACATATGGCAAATAATTTTGTGAGACGAATTCCTGGCCAGCAATGCCTAAAGATATGAACCCAATCGAACATGTTCGGGACATCATTGACCGTCGGGTACAAACAAGGAAACCTCCTCCACACAACGTGAGGGAAATCGTGGCAGCTCTTCACGAGGCGTGACAGCGGATACCGATGGAACTATGAAGCAACTTGTTTAGGGGTAAGCCAAGAAGAGTGGCTGCAGTTATGCAGGCACGTGGGGACACTCACATTACATTACGACCACGAGAATCACGATATGTGAACACCGTGATAACACGTTAATACAGTCTTGCTAAGTGCCCGGTATCGCCATAGTGAAAATCGCTGTGATGTGATTTAAGTATGTAAAGTGTTACAACGAGATATTATCATAAACAGAAACTACTGCATTGCTAACAAGGAAATAGACAGCAGATGATCGTATGACTTCTTTTAAAAATCGTCGCCGTGAAAATGTAACTGATTATGGTGGATCCCATACACAGAAGTCCAAATGTCCGTTACTAAATTGGTATATATTTTTCTTCATATATATTTTGTTTAATAAATATCTTTACCTGACAGCGAAGCGAATAGGTATAGTTAACATGTGTTATTACATATCAATGCTCGAATAATTTCATATCAAAAGCTAGTCAGCGTACAGTATGCATATTGAGTGGGAAACCTAAATTACGCAAGACTACACCGGAGAACGAAGGTGACCATGTGCACTGTGTGAAGTATATAAATAATATCTGTTCGGCTATCTAATTTGTTGTCCATTTGATTAATGTTTTGAACGCTCTGCGTGAGTATATACCCAGACAACACTATCGTTTGTGTCTAAGTAGTGACGATTGTATTGTTGACGATATACAGTCCACACAACCGGTTTGCATTGAGTTAATAGCGTCCCTTTCTCCGACGAAGTCTAAATAGCTTTCTCTCCTCTGACCAGCTCGATTGTTCAACCTACCAAATCTACAGCTCGACCAAACGTGGGTTAAACATCACAATGTCTTTCCGTATTTTCCCACCCGGGGTGGACGCACTCTATATACCCGGGAAGGATTTCACTGTACGACTGAAGTAGCCTGTTTACACACTTCACGCCATACCGCTAGTGTAGTCAGTTGAGAGTATTTCCTAACTCTTACTGAAGACAATATTTTTCGTTACAACGCACTTGGAACAAACAGTGTGGTATGGACGCTTGTTATGATAACCATGCAAACATATTGTCGGATATCACAGATTTGAACACACACATTCGGGAAGTATTTCTGTGTTCGAAAGTCCTCTGAGGTAAGTTTTTGATGTTAGCGATTCATTTTTATATGGTTTTCAAGAATATTAAAAACATAACGTTACACCTGATTCAACAGGCAGACTACGCCTCATTCGTTATTGCTTATCTCCCACAGAATAAAAGAATACTGTAGCCATTGTTAAGGCTTTTACGAGATTAGCTGATATTTAATCCTTTCTTGCTGTGGAATGCCATGCATGATCCCACCTGTATTTCGGGCATAAACCTTAACTGTGCTATCTTAACTTAAGTGCTAATAAAGATATAGTAAGATAAACATACCCACTCATTCCAAAGGTGTGATTGAATGGTTTAATTCCTTAACTAGAACCATGCAATAACATGCATCAAAGGCTATTATTGTGTTTTTTACCTTACCTTTAACATGTAAATACGAACCCTTTTATCTCTGTACACTGGACACTGCTGTGCCAATCATTACCAGAGAAGAATTCTTGTCTATTTGCCTACAACGTTAAGTGTAAATCAAGCTGGGGTACATACCATTACTTTAAAAAAGCCGTGTATTTTCGTGTCAAATGTTTTACTTCGGAATATAACATTACTGTGTGAAGAGAATTGAAAGGAATACAGCAAAATACTTAATTCGTCCTGATGCTTTCGACAAAAACGAAGTTATGTTTATTGGTAGAAGTAAATTACTTACATCTTTTTAATGCATCTTAAATGTGTGACAAGCTGTGCTTAGAGCAATTTGCAGATGAATATAAACAGTTATTTCCCCTTGGTACTGTCGCAGGCCTCTCCCTTGCTGTGAGGTATTAAACCATCATTTACCTTATGTGATCATGATGGCACGATATGAATTTTTATCATTTTTATTTAGTTAAGCAATTTAGGTAGTGTTTCTTCGATAGATGTCTGTAAAGACACTAAGGATCTCACATCTCACACCCCTCTGATATGTTTCTAAAAACGTCCAACACCTTTCTGATTAGATCTTTAAAAAACCATTAAGACCTATTGAAACGTTATTTCTTAAAACGCCACAACTGCTTTCTATACATATGTTTCCAAAGTTAACCCCTATAAACTGCACTTAAGATAAAAATAAAACATGAACTGTAAGAACGCCAAGTATGCTTAATTCGTTGTCAACCGACGCGTAAGTGATTTATAGAAAACTATTTCAAGACGTTACATTAAACAGTGTCGTTATTCATTTTTTTACAGACTATAGTCATTGCACATTGAATAGAAAACCAATTGATTAGGGTGTTTGAATTTTCATTGACTCGGTGTACGTTTTAAGGAATTTGATGACAGGTCATATCGAGAGCAGGGAACGTTCGTCCATGGACAGACTAAATGCTTCTATCGAACTCTATAAAGCGTTGTCTTGCTTTGATCATAGTGTCCAACGGCTCTGTCAGTGATACAAAGAGACGAGAGTTTAACTGTTGGCTCGCCGAGCGTATACGTTATTTGTAGACAAGGCTTACAAGACTTCAGACAATGAACATTCCCACCCCATTGATCATTACTTTTATTGCCGTGGACTCTTTCTTGAATCATTTCACAGTGACATACCATTCGTTGGGAACGATCACATATAGTTTATGAATTGGATTGTTGCATTTAAGGACGATGTTAAGCGTGGGTGGATCTTCGCTGAGAAATGTTTATTTTTTATGAAAGATATATATTAATTGTGTTATTTGCAGCAGTTGAATAAAAGTCGAAATAATCCGGTTAATGGATATCTTTTCTTGACTTCGTTGTTGGGTTTACTACCAATTAACTCTGCGTCAGGTTGATGGAAGCACACGTTCAACAATTCAGTGGTGTCATTTGATCGAAAAGAACAGACTGTTGCTGAAAAGTGTCTTTTCAATATTAACTGATTTTGTACCGTGACAATATGAAGGACTAGAGCCGCTAATGGTAGAAAACCGTAAGGAAAACTTATATTTTGTTACTAACATTAAGCAGTCAGAAAGGCAGATATGATTTGATAGTTTATAATTATAGGTTCAATCTCATTGAAATAATATCTAAATTGATACTCTCCGTCATGCGTAACGGACAGTAGCAATTTAGCTATTTTTTCAATGAGATTGGTAACTTGGACAACAGGGAAATAGATCTGATTTAATTTCATTATAGAAATTTGGCTTGTTATTGTGCAAACCATAAAAGACATGTAGGAGACTCAACGAGTATACCACAAATACCCTATTTCGCATATCAAAGGAAAGGTAGAGAGCACACTGGGTGATCAGGTTTCCGTGATGGCTGACACGTAATCTTAAAACGCTTTTAAATAATATATATTCTATCCCAACAAAGGATATGTACATTTCACAGTTTGAAGGATTTTAGTGACACTTGCGTGGGGAGTATGAATTATCAAATACAATTTTTAAATCACTATGGTAACCTATGCATTAACAGAATGCAAAGTATTCTTCATGCAGCCAACTGGAACGTTATTTGGCTTATAGGATCCCACCAGTAAATAGATACGTGGGGTAATTCTTTAGTTTCTTGTTTGTCAAGGGATTATATTACAAGTCTCGCTATTGTTAGATTGTAAACGTCCCGCTCATTGTCATATCGCAGATGTCCCGTGTGTCATGGAGGACCTTGTAATTGTGTCGGAGATATCCGATATATTCCGATTGTGAATACGATATCGTTTCCTCTTGTCTTCCGTGCCTTTAGATTAAAACGTCTCCGCTCATCATTCAGATAAAGCCAAGTAGATTTTGTTTATCTCGGAAGCTAGACTCCGATCAAAGGCGACTGCACGTGGTCAGTGATATATTCTAAGGGTCTTGATAATGGGTCAAAACATTCCAACGTAGGCCTGATAGCGATAAGATACGGAAAACTGGTTCCCTATAAATTTTGTCAATAAATTTGAAAGTGATGGAGTTGTTTTCCGAAAGGTAGCGTGTTGCTAGTGAAGATTCAAATAGACAACCTGTACTAATGGAACTCTTATCAGTCCTTGTCATAAAATGAACATCTCTTGAATACCTTTATTTCTAAGTTTGTTAGAAATTGATAATTAATTCCCATATATATCTATGTAACTTTAACTCCAAAAGGTTTCTTCAGGTGTCGGTGTATTCAAGAAACACTCAACAATGATACTGTCGCTTCTCGACTCATTAATTAATTAATCATATTTCTTTTGGAAAATGTTCAGTTTCTATCTTTACATTCACCTGTTAATTGCAAAACCTAATTACTTCTTGCATATGAGTTTAAATGTTGATTGAGAAAAGGTTACACAACATGTGTAGTGAATTCTGGTTTTCATAACGAATTTATGAATTATATGGTAACTTTTATTGAATGTTTCTTTAACAAAAAATAAAAAAACATATTTATATCAAACGAATGTAAGGTGAAATATCACCCAAGTGAAGGCGAGATAGATATCAAAATAAGTTCAAACTTTTCATAAAGGAGATACTTGAATGATATAGTGACTTTTTCTTCATTTAGTAGCTGTGAGTATTATCAAGCTCATGTATTACCTATTTCAGTACTAATTGTTACTGTTGCCAATCTGTCTCATACATTATTGTATAGCCATAGAGTCAATATGCAAGAAATAAAAAAAACATTACAAGCAGCTAAAATTTGCATTGCTCGTAATAATGGCATGAGTGTTATTTTCAGACAAACCATTACGAGTTTGTATTATTTTGATTTACTGTATTCTTTCCTCTTTCCTGGCATAGTACTTAACTGAGTTTACCATTATGTAAGGATACATTATAAAGATGACGTCTAGACTATTATTGAGTCACAATAGCACGTACGGTCTTTTAAGTGCGCACATTGAATGAACATGCCCCCCTTTTGAATGTTAAACGGGTGTATAATGATTGAGACGCTCTACCAGCCTTCATTGTGGACTACAAAATAAAGTCATTTAAATGTATTTCTCTATGCTATACAGTTCAAGTTTAAGTACACATTCGGTTGTAAAACCCTTTCACATCCTGTTAACGTAACTGTTACCAACAACCGGTATCACATATTCGGGTATCCGTATTAGTTTGTCAAATGCAGTAAATTTATTAGTAGGGTGTTTAGGGACCCTAAACCCTTTATTGTGTTTAAAGTGTTCTTTGTTTACATCATAATACCCTATTTAAACAACTTGTCCCTCCAGGAATTTTCTTCCGTAATCTTAGAAGACAAAGATTGGTGAATGTCATTGTTTAGTGTACGTGTGGTGAGATGTAGTGTATGGTTATATATGCGCGATTTACCTAATTAATGCATACCAGCCTTTAGATATGGTGAAGTGAGGTGATATGGGGTTTAGCGCCGCTTTAAAGAGTATTTCACTTATATCGCGGCTGCTAGTTTCATTGCAGGGAGAAAGCCTGCAACACCATGGTGGCTATGCATTTCGGTGAAACCTGCGAGCATCGGCTGAAACTATCGAACTATGTGTGTTACTGCATTGACATTCAGTGTAGCATTCCATCCCAACCTGACTGCCTGTAGAACAGGACCACGGGCCTCTTGACCCGAAGCCGAACGCGCTTATCGCTGCGCTATTCCGCCCCCTTGGATATGGAAATCGAGATTTTTAAAATGTGGTTTTGAGTTTAAAAAGTATTAAGCGAAAAAGATATATTGTCATTCCGCTAATAACAATCTTTTAATCTTTTCAGTCGGTAAAGTTATGTTTACGAATATTTTGACATACTCTCTATTTATATAGTTTCATTGCAAAACTCTAAGCTTAGTCTTCAATGTGAATTTTGAAGTTTTTTTTATTTACATGGTGTGGAAATAACGATATATTTTGACATAGAAAACGGTACATCACGAAAATAGAAAGTATTTCTCAAAAACTTTTGTTGTAAGGTTTAAATGTACCAATTTCAACTTAGTTGACCGACATTCCCATAATCTCTTTATACAATGGACAACCTGTATCTCTATTGTCAAGACAAGCAGAAGAATGCTATTGAAAAAATGTTTTAACGATCAAATACGGTTTAATTTTAAAGATGAAGAACATCGGGGAGGGTCAAGGAATCTGAATGATAACAATGTGTGACAATATTACACTCTAAGTTCAAATATATCCATCGCATGTGTCTATACCAATGTAAATAGTCTACGTGGTAGGGTAGAATTTGCAGAGTGACAGCCATATGCTAGATATTCCAGATAAACACTAACTAGATAATCAGTTTATATGTATGTTAATGATGTACTTACCAACTGGCCTCTGGTCAATGTCTCATTCTGTCAATATCATCTGGCATGGAATGAAAATATCTTATATTCTTTATACCCATTTAGTTCATCAGTATAGAGACGTTATTTTCTTATCCTTTTTTATCAATGTGATTGTTGAGGTCAATTCTCGAATTAGTTGATTAAACAGTAATTGCTTGTACGATCTGAAGAAAGTATTTAAAAGATTTCTCTATGTTTTATAGAAAGTAATTGATATCATAAAAATTATATTGCTCGAAAAACAGCTGTTTACTATCTTGCAAACAACTTTTAACCTCGCCCTTTTCTTTTACGTAATAGCAAAGAGTAATACACGATTGAAGCAAATTATGTATTTTGTCTACTCATTCCACACACCCTACAAACAATTCTTTTTTTAAACTGTCTTCATGTAACACACAATTCCAAAGAGGGCTGGGTCTATGACGCTTTCAGGAAACTCCACCCAGTCATAAATTCACACTTATCGATCATTACGTAACGGTTGAAAAGATTGCAACAATTCATGCACCGCATGGTTCGCAATACAAACCTACATTACAGATAACACATTGTACAATGTGTTTGGTTTAAGTCACTTGACACCCATTTTGTAATTTTCAAACAATTTTTTATCTAAATGTATAAAAATGATCTAATTTGATCTTCAGAGATATTCACTTCTTCAAGTGTAGAACTGTTTATATAACAGTGCAACTGCCGGTGTAAGTCCTGATCGTCTGGAAGCGTCAATGTATCAACATTTCCTGACATCATTGACGCTTTTCCAATGTTGACGCGAAGACGTGCATCGACTTACCGATGACGTAATAAGAAAAAAGCCCGCCCTCATTATACATACAATGTAGTCTATATCTGAATACATATGTCTCCCCCCTTAATAAAAGTTAGCCCGACTTTATCCTATGAACCTATAACACTACCTCTTACTTGTGCTACAATTGTTTGCTACATTCTGACCAGCATTAGCAATATCAATTCGGTAACATATCCATATTTATGCCTTGGTTGTGTGCATAAAGTTCAAAATACAAAGCTACAACGGTATTTACATAGCATATTACCACTACAAGTGTATCGTATTCAATTCGTACCACCCGTTATACGTAATAAAAGCATCGCCCATCAAACAGATACGAATAGTCGTGACTGACCAACAATAGCAACACCCCACAACCGCTGAGACCACGCCCAAAAGTCGACTCGCACATTGGGCAATAAACGGAGCACCCACGAATAAATATAAGTATATATGTGAAACATTTATTTCGAAGACGAGGATATTGCCACATAGATTGAACATGGAAGATTTACTTTCTCTACAAAAAAAGGTTGTGTTCATTTATATTATTGTCTTATTTTGTTTTGACATGTTAAAATTATAAATATCTGTTAGTTTCGTTTATGAATAGTTTATCCTTACTCTACTATGATACGCTTTTTAATTAAAACATTGATATGGTTATTACTTACTTGTTAGTATCCACTCTATCGTGTTGCACGTGACTGATGTTAATATACACGCTTAATGATAAGATGAAATATCATTGTGTACTCGTAATAAAATGAAAATGAATTTTGAAAATTATGAATTTCATTCACCTCTTATTATGGTAGATCGTCTATTACATCAAACACTTCTGGCATTGCAACAGTCGCATGCATACGTCTATCTTCAGAAAGTTCATTTCAAATGTGAATTCGATGATTTAGCATTTCAAGATATGTATAAAATTCACATTTATAAAGAGCTAAAACACTAAATAAATCACATTTGTTTTAGCAAATAAAATGTGGCACGGACTTCGGACAATCAGATGTATTCATGATCCATTGCAACATGTCCACTCGGAAACACGTGTATATAGTAGCAATAATAGTTCCTTTAAAAATATCCAATCGTTTTGAATGTATAGCGAATCATGTCTATTCAAGCTCAACTGATCTATAGGAAAATACATTCAGTATTTGAGTGGGCACAGACATGTGATCTTTCCCACGACACGGTATGAACATTACGGGAGACAGTTAATCACTATACGTTTTCATAAAAGCGAGTAAAAGAAGTACATTTTTTATCAAATAACGGATAAACTTACTCGTGTAGCAGAGTTAGAGTGTAGTGAGATAACAAGAGAGAGAGAGAGAGAGAGAGAGAGAGAGAGAGAGAGAGAGAGAGAGAGAGAGAGAGAGAGAGAGAGAGAGAGAGAGAGAGAGAGAGAGAGAGAGAGAGAGAGAGAGAGAGAGAGAGAGAGAGAGATTCTTCTCATGCATCCGAGCATAATGCGATTTTGAAAAATACATTTATATTGCTGAATTCCTCACACAGAGTTAAACCAGCATCAACATTTAACTCAATGGTATAGTGTTTCATAACTCAAATATTTTAATGCTGTACACATGAATTATGCTGTTTAAGGACCCTCTATATCCTTTTCGATTTCTTTTTTTTGCCCAAAAATAACCTTGAAGACATGTATTAGAATTGTTTTAATAACCGCTTGTACATTTTGTGTGGAGGTAAAAAGCCCGGGTTAATGATATATGTTATCATAACTTACCTCTCTTTTCTTTCGAGACAACATCATGCTTGAAGACTTGTGTTATTGTGACATATGGTATTTTGTTGAAAGTTAAATATCACATAATTTGTCTGTGCTGTTAATTCATCGAAGCCTTTTGATATATAGTACAACGCACTATTTTTATGCTTTATTTTCAGTATAGGGAGAATGTGATTGTTCAAGTTGTATTTTTCATTACGAAATGGACAATGTTCCGAGGATTTCGGGCGCCAAGTAATTTTGGTGTTTTATTACTCTTACCGTGTAAGATATTGCAGTGTAGAATTAAAACGGCAATTTTAAACTATTGTAATATCGCTGCACGTATGAAGTCAGAATGTCGGCCAAGTATAGAGAAATGTTGGTTTCAACACACTGTCGGCAGTTATGCTTGATTTTAGAGGCCGAGTAATTAACAAAATACAAAACTCCTTTTCATTTATTGCTATTTTTTATTATACCTGTGAATGATCTAATTTCAAACTCACTTTCGCTCGTTTTATACCAAATGATTAACTCGTCTAATAAAAATAGCATTAAATGGAAGTATGTTAATATCCTCTATCTAATGCAGATAACAAAACAGAGTTTGATTGCTTGTAATAGGTATTGAAACACCATTCATGTAATTACACTTGTAATCTAAAATTAGGCAAATGTATAAGAGCGATAGGGGATTTGACTGAAAACCAGAATATTCGGTATCTGGCGAGTATGTGTTATTTTAGCTCATACAGTACAGATGGTATTTTGAAACATATGGAAACCAAATGCATGTTTTTAACACATAATATATAACTTATACAAGACACATTTTTGAACGTATAATTAAACAAGAACGTCACATTAAATGTTTCTATAATCAGCGGTGCACAAGAGTAGATCGAGGATATGAAGTGATGTTCGTCAAATACGATGATTGTTTTATATCGCGTATTGGCAAAGTTAATTTTTCCACGAGTGTTTCACTTTTCAAAGACAATTTTCTAAGAGACGCAAACACCAATGAAAATATATAGAATTCTAACTATGTCAATAACCAATAATTGTTTGAATTTCAATTATTTGTATCAATATTGATTTTTATTATGTTTAAGTGTACATAGTTTTCTTGCTATTGTAAAGATTATATACGTTCTGATAAATCACCATTCACAGCCTTGATCTATTCACACCGTTTTTACAAACTGTCAGTCAGGTGACTCAGTTGGGAAGCTGGGCGTACCACTCAAAAGAATCATAACTTACTTCCGACGATTCTCTATTAACATTGCAGCATGTACCCACCACATATATTTCTCTCCCCTTACAGAAGGATCATACAGTTTAAACTCACCCAGCTACCAGCCTACATACAAGTTAATGCTACCAGCCTACACACAAGTTAATGCTACCTGGCTACACACTAGGTAATGCTACCAGCCTACACAATAGTTAATGCTACCAGCCTACACACTAGGTAATGCTACCAGCGTACATACAAGTTAATGCGACCAGGCTACACACTAGGTAATGCTACCAGGCTACACAATAGTTAAATCTACCAGCCTACAGTTCAGTTAATGCTACCAGCCTACACACTAGGTAATGCTAGCAGCCTACATACCAGTTAATGTTACCAGTGTACACACTAGGTAATGCTACCAGCCTACATATCAGTTAATGCTACCAGCCAATATACCAGTTAATGCTACCAGTGTACACAATAGGTAATGCTACCATCCTACATATCAGTTAATGCTATCAGGCTACATACCAGTTAATGCTACCAGTGTACACACTAGGTAATGCTACCAGCCTACATACCAGTTAAGGCTACCAGCCAATATACCAGTTAATGTTACCAGTGTACACAGTAGGTAATGCTACCAGCCTACATATCAGTTAATGCTACCAGCCTACATACCAGTTAAGGCTACCAGCCAATATACCAGTTAATGCTACCAGTGTACACACTAGGTAATGCTACCATCCTACATACCAGTTAATGTTACTAGTGTACACATTAGGTCATGCTACCAGCCTACATATCAGTTAATGCTCCCAGGCTACATACCAGTTAATGTTCCCAGTGTACACACTAGGTAATGCTACCAGCCTACATACCAGTTAATGCTACCGGTGTACACACTAGGTAATGCTACCAGCCCCCATACCAGTTAATGCTACCAGTGTACACACTAGGTAATGCTACCAGCCTACATACCAGTTAATACTACCAGTGTACACACTAGGTAATGCTACCAGCCTACATACTAGTTAATGCTACCAGTGTACACACTAGGTAATGCTACCAGCCTACAAATCAGTTAATACTACCAGTGTAAACACTAGGTAATGCTACCAGCCTACATACCAGTTAATGCTACCAGTGTACACACTAGGCAATGCTACCAGCCTACAAATCAGTTAATACTACCAGTGTAAACACTAGGTAATGCTACCAGCCTACATACCAGTTAATGCTACCAGTGTACACACTAGGTAATGCTACCAGCCTCAAAATCAGTTAATGCTACTAGTGTACACACTAGGTAATGCTACCAGCCTACAAATCAGTTAATACTACCAGTGTACACACTAGGTAATGCTACCAGCCTCAGACCAGTTAATGCTACCAGTGTACACACTAGGTAATGCTAGCAGGCTACACAACACACGCAAGCAGTGAAATCTTCCCTTTAATATTCAGAGGTGTTTAATCATAAAATGGAAAGTCCACCTTAGTACTTGAAAACTCTTAATCTTTTATGCTGTTTACAACATGGCTGTAAACCGTCTTGATCAACTTTTTCTGTTAAGTTCCTAATGTCACCTACCTTTCAGCACGAGCTCGCTTTAGCACTCCATACGTGGTCTGCTTTTATCATTTTATGTAATGCCATTTCAGGTACCAAGTGGTATATAAAAACACAATTACCTCGTTATATATCATAATAATTATTTAGATTGATTGTTTAACAATCCGACATAATTGCATATTTGAGATTGCGAGGAAGACGGCGTCAGATGTTAGCAAACCTAAAAAGAGTTTATCAACTTCATTGAGATAGAATGTTTTTACACGATTCATTCCGTCATGTTTGAACATTTCAGATGGCGAAGAAGACGGCCTCATTAGCAAGCAAACCCAAGAAAACTTATACACATTCTCATGAACTGGCGAAACATGTGCTGTTAACCAAAGAAATCAACGATGAGGAAGAACTGAACAATGCGTTTGACCCCATGCAAGACATGCATCTGTGGACAATGTGGCGGAGCGCAGTGACCGGCAAGATAATAGACGAAACAAAATCTTTCGAGGAAAGTGACTTCCGACAACATCCTTATGGGAAATCTCTCGTACAGACTCCTCTCAAACGATTGATTAAGCTGGAGGCAAGCTCAATGGAAGCTGCACAGGGCTTCATGAACCCGTTCAGAGGAGCAGGTGCTTCCACTGCCCATAGACGTTCCAATCCACCAAGTTCACAGAGTAGCACTTTGCGTAAGGGATCACTAGGGACGGGCCAGTTTGTGTTTTATGGAGTACCAAGGGCTAAGTTGAAGGAAAAGTAAAAGAAGCTTTTAACTTCACTATATTTATATTCAGATTAATACATATCCACCATTCACACAATATGGAAAAAGGTAAAGGATTTGCTGAGCAATAACTCGGTGCACTATGTACGAGGTAATATGCAGTGTGATAGACAGATCACATCCATCCTTAATCGAACATAAGGTGCAGTAGAAACAGTGAGAAACAATAGATTTAATTATGAGGTAGAAGACAAGTTTAAACAGATCTCTGTGACACGGCGAATATTCCTACAGAACTTGCTGCGATGTTTTTTTATTTAATGGTGTATGAATGCAAAACTTCCGAATACCGCTCTGGAGAAATGGAATTAGAATACATGCAAGAATTTAAAAACTGGCGGAGGTAACCCGTTCATATGTTCGTCGATCATGTGCATAAACTACTAAGATGTGTTGTTAAAGCTGCTCAAAAGATCACTATCAAAACTGTCATGGTTACAATGTAAATATTATTTTACACTCCCTATGGTTAGCAACCAAAGACATATGACCAAATTTGTCTATAAAGTGTCTTCACATCAATCGTATCTTCAACAATATGTTTATTTTGTAACAAAAACTGATGTCTCCATGGTTCTTGCTTCCTCGAATCATTAATCAAACTAAATTTTCATAAAGGTCAACCAATTTTCACCACGTTTTCAATATTTGTCGAACAAAGTTGAACATCAAGCAAATATATTATAACCACTTGTATGCGCCAAGGATAATTAGATTTATGTACAACTAATAACTGGTTCATATGAAACTGAAGATCTTAACCAAACATAATATATTAACATCTTACCAGAAATTAATTCATTAATCATAACTTAAGACTCATATACAGATTGATTGTAACATTTGAAACCTAATGAAATTCGTACATTATTGAATTGCATGCAAAGTTTGAAACAATAAGAAAATATTTTAAATGTATTTCTTACGGGAAAGACATGTTTTCAGATTTTACGTTAGTATTTACTGTGCATGACAGTGGACGTTTTTTTTATACGTGGGAGAATTTGTAGAGGTACATGTATTTGCGAACGTACGATGAATGTGAATAGACTCATGATTATCGACAAAATGTCGACTATGATACAGAGGAAATAAATTTTCTCATGATACAGTCGTATGCCAGCATGAAGGAATAAAGTAATCAGTCCACACATCCCGTAATCAATGCTCTTTTTGTACTGTCGTTACCGATAAGAAAATGGTTAACAGTGGGCAAAACTTGGCCGTCTTTTGACAAAACACCTTGTCGCAACCTAGATGTCCTTCCTTCTATCCTATCACGTACCGGAAGTCATGTTAGAAACCCTAAAATGACAGAAGTATTCTACTCCTCAAAATAAATTAAGCAATGGATTTTTTTTCAGAATAATATCTTTATCATTCTAGGCAGCTATACATCGAGACATAATGTGGGCATGATCATTTCTAGAACACTTAACCTTAAATTAGATAGTTTTTCTCATCGCATGAACACAATCACCCTACAAAACATACAAATCAGAAAACATTCAAGTGTTCAAAAGTTAACATGTTGCATCGATATGTGGATGCCAGTTTTTAAAAAAAAAATTATTTTATAGAGAATGACATTTTAGATGAAAAGTTGATACTAGAAATTGAAGCTTGTTCTTGAGTTATTTGTATACAAACCCTATTTGAAAAAGAAAGAAAAGCTTTTTTCGTTTGCACTACAAATTGCTTGAAATATTTTGCAAAAGTTGCTCTTTTACGAATGCTTCGCGTTACAACTGTTTAATGTTTAAACATTTTAATACTTTAAAATGACTGGTCCCTTAGATATATTCAAGCAAGTTAAGTCACTTCGTGTCCGACATACATATTTGAATATGCAGAAAGGGGTCAACCAACATAAAGGTGGGGCTTAGCTGCTGTCGGGAGATCAACAGCTAACAGTACACACCTTTTTGGGCAATAAAGTTCATTTCCCCAACGAATTTCGCGGAAAACGGTAAGCTGTTTTCTGTTGAGTTGTTTTTTTGATCAGGATATAGTAAAATAATTTTTAAGTTTCTATGAATTTAAGTTTTTTTTAATCCGAACTGCCTTATAAAGGAAAATAGATGATATACAGCTGTCTGGCCATTATGTCTATGAGACAGTTTTTTAAAAAGCAAAATAAGAAATGCTAAATAATATCGTCATATATTGCACAGTATTATAATATATTTGGATGGAGGACACATTATGCGCCTGTCGTTTGCCGCTTCCTGAAAACTCGTCTTCATGTCATTATTAGAAGCGGCTGTAAAATGTCACATCTGAGGAGAAAAGCAAATTTGATTTCGTCAATATAAATCTTGAATAAAACATTGATCAGCCAGCATATTACTCAGCTCAGAGCAAAAGTCACACTTTTCAAGAAAATGTTCATCTTCAACTGAATTGACAGTATAAAAATATGTGCATGTTACCTTTTCCAATAGAATTTGTTGCTTGGTAAGCTGAACAGTCTCTATAGCTAAAGGGAGGCAACCACTCCGGAACTTTGCAAGAATGCTTCTTTCCTCTCAAAACACTCCTGTACAAAAGGTGAGGTGACTTCAACGCCGCTTTCAAGGGTATTTCACTTACACCACTGCTGTTGGTATTATTGCAGAGGGGAAGCCCGCAACGCTATCGCTAATTATAAGCTTGGTGAGGTGAGGTTATATGGATTTGTAAAGAGTATTTCATTTGTATTACTCCTGCTAGCATTATTGCAGGGAGAAATCCCGCAACACCATTGTGGCTATGAATCGCGGTGAACCTTGCAAGCATTGATTACTAGTAGTTTATTTCAGTAAATCAGGCCACAGGCCCATTTTACAATACATAGTTTTACATTTTAAAGATGTTGCGCCACAAGCACATATAACAATCCATTGACAATACACAGAAAGTGATATCCGAGACCATAGACAAATGGTGATAAAAGTTACAAGTTAGGTTATGGACAACTGTTTGCTTCTCATATTGAGTGCAAAGAATGTAAACTTAGCAAGATTATTAATTATAAGTTCATTTTTTGTGGTAAACAGAAGTCTAAGTTTACACTCAGAGGGGAATTTGTAATACCAATTCGGCAAAAAATTTCTTCGTAAGTCATCATAAAATGGACAGACAAGACAGACATGGTATTCTGTTTCTACATTTGGGATGATACAAAGTGGGCAAAATCTTTCACTTTTAGGTAGACCAAATTTTCTACCCTGCGATATCATAAGATCACTGCTTGAAGTACGAAACTGTAAAAGTGAAATCCTAAATGCGGAAATGTTTACAATATTTAAATACTGTTCATATTCGCTTGTTAACTTAATTGTTTTGTAAAAATACAATGAAGATAATTTTTCAAGGGATTCAAAGAGAAACTGGTTATCAATATCAATACATCTTGTTCTAAAAGTTGACACAAATGAATGAGTACAGGAAACAGATTGTCTATTCCAAATTTCGCCAAATCCATAAGAAAATAATAGATTTTTAACTTTAAGCGCCCAACAATCCAAACCCTTTTCTGGCCGGTTATACTGGTACACATAGGTATGATGCAAAATACCATTTTCACTCTGGGTTAATAAAGGCAGCCAATACTTAATGAGCTTCAAGTGTTGATTTACCTTTAATGAATACCTCCCAAGTTCTGCTCTTGCGACAATATTGGGGACAGGTCTTCTTAATTTCAAAATAAGTTTACAAAATTTATCTTGAATATGTAAAATATCTTTACAAGGGTGAAATCCACATATCTCTGAACCGTACAATAAAATGGGCATTACTTTAATGTCAAAAATATGCATTAACATTTTCAAAGGGAGTTTATGAAAATTATGCACGTTTGATTTTAACAATAATATTACTTTCCAAGCCTGTTGGGATAATATCTTTTGTGTTTTATACCATGAACCAGAACTAGAAAGGTGTACTCCCAAATATTTATAGGTTGGGCTTATTTCAAGAGGATTGCCATCAAGAAAAAACTTTTCATACTTTTTTAACCTACCAGCCCTTCGAAAAACCATGATTTTACTCTTAGAAAATTTTATTTTCAATTGCCACTTACTGCAATAGTCCACCAATTTGTCTAATCTTTTTTGTAATCCAATAACAGTACTGTCAAATAGAATAATGTCATCAGCAAACAGGAGTATAAAAAGATCCAGCAAGTCTAGATTAACACAGTATTGATCTTCTACACTTAAAAATTGCACTTTATCATTTACAAAAAAATAGAGCCATGGGCTCTGTAGCTCATCAGACTTTTGATAGAAATAGGTGTTGTGGTTTAGACCATGGGCAGTGTAGGAAAGATAGCCTGTCCCAACGTCCGAGTTATTCACAATCAAATAAAAAAGGCCCATTGCCCATTTGGGGTCAAGGGGTCACCGAACCTACAATTCAGAATCCCCATTGTCCAAGGAGTCTACACACAACTATTAAGCTATCAAGACCTTTTGGAACTGGAGAAGAAGATGAAAGTAGGATTTTAAGGTTTTGACCCCTGTGACCCCATTTGGGGTCAAGTGGTCACCAAACCTACAATTGAGAATCCCCAGTGTCCAAGGAGTCTTCACACAATTTTTCAGCTCTCTAGACCTTTTGCAACTAGGGAAAAAGATTAAATTAGGTTTTTTAGGTTTTGACCCCTGTGACCCCATTTGGCGTCATGGGGTCACCAAACCTACAATTTAGAATCCCTGTTGGCCAAGGAGTCTACACACACCTTTTCAGGTCTCTAGACCTTTTGGAACTAAGGAAAAAGATGAAATTAGGTTTTTTAGGTTTTGACCCCTGTGACCCCATTTGGGGTCATGGGGTCACCAAACCTACAATGAAGAATCCCCGTTGGCCAAGGAGTCTACACACACCTTTTCAGCTCTCTAGACCTTTTGCAACTAGGGAAAAAGATTAAATTAGGTTTTTTAGGTTTTCACCCCTGTGACCCCATTTGGGGTCATGGGGTCACCAAACCTACAATTTAGAATCCCCGTTGGCCAAGGAGTCTACACACACCTTTTCAGGTCTCTAGACCTTTTGGAACTAAGGAAAAAGATGAAATTAGGTTTTTTAGGTTTTGACCCCTGTGACCCCATTTGGGGTCATGGGGTCACCAAACCTACAATTTAGAATCCCCGTTGGCCAAGGAGTCTACACACACCTTTTCAGCTCTCTAGACCTTTTGGACCTGGAGAAGAAGATGAAAATAGGTTTTTCAGGTTTTGACCCCTGTGACCCCATTTGGGGTCATGGGGTCACGAAACCTACAATTTAGAACCTCCAGTGCCCAAGGAGTCTACACACAACTTTTCAGCTCTCTGGACCTTTTGGAACTGGAGAAGAAGATTAAAATAGATTTTTAAGGTTTTGACCCTTGTGACCCCATTTGGGGTCATGGGGTCACGAAATCTACAATTTAGAATCCCCATTTGCCAAGGAGTATGCACATAAAATTTCAGCTCTCTAGAGTCATTGGTTCTGGAGAAGAAGTCGAAAAAGTGAAAAGTTTACGGATGGACGGACGGACGGACGGATGGACGGACGCCGGACGCCTTGCCATGCCATAAGCCCATCGGGTCTTTCAGACCTGATGAGCTAAAAAGAAAATAAGAAAGGTGACAGTTGACACCCTTGTCGTACACCGTAAATGCAATCAAAGAAGGGACTGAACCCATTATTAACCAAAACACAGGATTTCACATTTTTATACATATTACTTATAAGTCTAAACATTTTTCCTTTCACATTACCTGTCCACAATTTATAAAGTAAAGATGGTCTATGAACAGAATCAAACGCTGCTTTCAAATCTATAAAAGCGCAGTAAAGTCTACCTTTGTACAATGATAGGTATTTAGTGATTAAAGTATCAACCACAAAAACATTATCTACCGTTTGAAAGCCTTTTCTAAACCCTGATTGTTCAGGCGTAATAAACTCTTGATTATCGGCCCATTTATAGAGTCTATTACATAAAATTTTGGAAAATATTTTACCAGAAACCTCAAGTAAAGTGATTGGTCTAAAGTTAGCTGGATCATTACTTGGGCCCTTTTTATGTAGAGGGATAATGACACCAAGTGTCCACTGCGAGGGATATAAACCAGTTGACAAAATCAAATTATACAGATCTTTTAACATATCAAGACTTGACAGAGGGGCATTTTTGAAAAATTCTATTGTGAGGCCACTATATCCCGGGGCTTTCCCGCAATGCATACTTGATACATGTACAGCATCACGAATTTCAGACATAGAAATATCAAAATCAAGTTCATTTTCAATGTCAAGAGTTGCATCAATGAGAGTGTCTGTTATTCCTGCCACGAAGTCGTTTACAGAAATATGGAAATCAAGTTCATCTGGATTATAGTTTGAACCACTGAACAGTTTTTCATAGTGTCTAGTCCACACCGATGATGTAATGTTACTGGAATGTGATGATTTCTTTGGTTTCAATAAAGACCAAAATAATTTAGCATTGTTACTTTGGAGTGAATATTCAAGTTTATTTACAAACACATCAGTCGAGACAGCTGATTTACGCGAGCAGAGTTAACTCCTTGTAGTGTCTCCGTGCCGAGATGTAGGTCAGCCGATCACGCTCCCCGTTACTTGCATGAAACGCACGCAGCAATCGAAGAGCTGTCAATCTTGCATGTAAACAGTCATCATCAAACCAATCACATTGTTTGTTTACAGTTCGAAATGTATTACACTGTTTTCGAAGTTTCTCAGAGCATTTTTCAATCGTTGTCTGAAAACAATTAAATGCATTATCAACATCATTGTTATTAATGTGATTATAAAAATCGTTTTTGATTGGGTCCATGAGATTATTCCATGAAGTTACATACTCATCACGAAACTGATCACACCAGACATACTTCTGGCGTTCACTGAGAGATTCACGTTGACAATCTAGTGAATTATTGATATCTATGGAATAAATTATTGGTAGATGTGTACATTCTAACATGTTATTTTACCAATACCACTATCTGAACATAATCTACCGTTACAAATTCGGAGTCCTGTTGATTGACAAAAGCTTAACAGAGAGAGTCCACGTTTGTTTACAACACTATCTTGTGAATTGCGTGGAAGTTCATCATCTTGAATATAATCTATATCATTGTCAACGGGCAGATAAGTAATATCATCGTTTTCAATAAAGTCTGGACGTGTATCATTACCAGTGTGAGCGTTAAAGTCGCCGTGAATAACTATCTCACAGTTTGGGAAGTCAGTTCTTAAACATAAAATATCATTCTCTAGAGTATCAAATAAGTCCTCCTCAGAGTGTACACTGGACCGCTCCGGAGAGAAATACACAGTACAGATGAACAGGATCGTATGTCCACCGTTGTACTTCATCCACAGAATGTTGTTAGACGTTGCTTTAAGTTGGGTCAATTGCGACGAGAGATGATCCTTGACAAAAGTAAGTATACCACCGGAGTTTCTAATAGCCCCTTCTGTTTTATCTCTCAGCTGACAGAACTGCTGATATCCAGGGAAGTTGAAGACATCGTTGTGATTGGCCCATGTCTCAACAAGAGATATCACATCAAAGCGATTAATAAATTCCATGAAACAGCTACTGCTTAATTTTCTTTTCAATCCTTCGACATTCCAAATAACAAAGTTTATAGCACTTGGATTTTGATTACAATTAGGGCCATGGCCACACCCCTAGGTCTCCGTGTTTTCCACTTCCGCGTGGCTAGCGCGTGGTTTCCATGGCAACGTTTTCACAGATTAATTAATTGAAGTTCTGTTCCACTTGAATTTAATTTATATAGTTTATTGTCAATTTGTATTTTATCAAAATGTAAGGTTGCATATTTACCCTCGTCCCTAGCTTTATCCTGGAATGATTTTAGTTTTCGTCTAACTTGTCGAATTCTCTCCGTGAAGTCCTGCGAGATATTCACATCCTGGTCCAGTAGTTTCGGGGTTGATTTCAAGATTCGTGCCTTGGATTTGTAGTCCTTGAACGATACAAGTACTGGACGATTGTCACGGGATCTTGTTGACATTCGACGAACACTGGCAATGCCCACCGATTCCTCAATTTCAAGCACATCGTGAATCACTTCACGCACTTTATCTTCTGTGGTACCTGTGGCCTCGTTACGATCTTCGGGGATATTGTGGAAAATCAAATTATTCATTCTAGCTTTATTTTCCATGTAATCATTTTTCTCCTTGAGTTCTTCTGTGGTCTTTCTAAGCTCCGCGTTTTCTTCTGAAATTTGGTTTACGTTTTCTTCAATTTCCGCTATTTTCCCAGTTAAGTCCTTAAAGTTTTTATTCATATCTTTTCTCAAATCTTTCAGTTCCTTGCACATGTCTGACCGAAGTTTTCGAATCAAATCCACAACATTTTCGTCTGCTTTCTTCACGTCGTCGAGTGTACTTTGCCTTGTACACGGAGTTTTTGGTGGGCCCGGGTTCTTCTCGACATCGCCGCTGACCAGAATTAATAGTAACGAGGTGAAGAGACAAAGTTTCAAACCTGTCTTCGCGCCTCCTAGCATGCTTCGCACGTGCATAAACATGGCGTGTCTTCTTCGGACTCGCTTCAGCATGAACGATACATAGGTTGTCACAAAACAGCCTATTCTAGACCTGTATACGTTCAAATCACACGCCATTGTATATTCAGTTCGTTTGGAAGCTTCATTAAAAAAACTTTTCACACCTTTAACGTCACGTTTCGGCTTGTATTTTCAAAAATTTACGGAGCTCTCTGAGCATGCGACCTGACCTGTATTGCAAGCATTGATTGGAACTAGCGAACAATGGGTTGTGGTGAAATTCAGTGTAGCAATGCTGCATTGTACAAACACCTAACTGCATGTTCTTTAAAGTAGACAAAGTTGTTTAACTCCAAGCGGGATTCCAACCTCAGACCTCTTGACCCTTAACGGAAATTTGAAATATTTTCTGTTCAATGGCATAACTGACTGAATCTCTACTTTTATTACCGTATCCCTTTTAAATAAGTATCGAAAAGTCTGTGAGTAGATAATTCTATTAATGCCGGATTATTCCAATTTCCCGGTTTCGCAAAAGATTTACCATAACCAGTTTAGAACAGTAGTTTACATCTGTCACTCAGTTTTACGGTCAATGCGATTTACTATGTACATCATATATAATAATTCTTAGGAAAGGAAACCTATATATGGTCATGCGAACTTACTTTATCAAATATCGAAGTACTTTACAATCACAATATACATATGGGAATACTTCCACATTCCCCTACAATCTTCCTTGAAAGCCATTTTAGAAGTTAATCCATAAATTACCTATTTTTTCTTACATTTTGACACTTGGTGATATTTTCAACTCACAAAAACTTTGTTAAAACTTCGTTTTATTTGGATTTACTATTCATTTTAACTGCATATCAAAGTTTTGGAGTTTATGTATATATGCTTTAGCAAAACCCTCCCCCTTGATCTACTGACCAGCCCTTCACAAGACCACGGACCACGGACAAGGACAATGCATTACCCATGCCCGGTAACTGAGGTGTGAATATTTTTGAAAGATTTCTCTGAACGGATTATTTTGCAAACTGCAATTTTTCACCTGCAAACCCAATTTCAAAGTGATAAAGTGTTCATAAATGTACAACTGTTTTAAATAATGAAAGCATCCAAAGTTACACTAGACTTGTTAGTGCACAATAAGGCAACCGATGACTCAAAGTTGTTGCTTGTTAATCAACCTAGCCTATTATGTGCATAATGCGTTCGTTATAAATTCATAAAATGATCATTTTAAATGATTAGTTAATAAACTGAATGGAGTAAAACAATGCTTCAACGGTAAATCCAACAGATATCGTTAAATAGTTTTTATTGGATAATGAATCGGAATAGTTTAACCGAAATTGCAAATAGCGTAAAAAATGAAAACAGTGTAATCTAAAACATGATAAAGCAAAGTTTCTCAATGACTTTTTGATATGTAAATTGTGTATTTTCACATGTGCAAGCCATTGTTACCTTTATCAATGTGGTACATTTACAAGGCCTATTTGGGAAAAAACTATTTTATCTAAAACTCTGTGAGCATTATAGTCGCCCCACTAATTAAGTCAGGAATTTAACAATAAAAAAATTGATCATGCCAAAAACAATTGGACATTGATGAAGTAGGTAAGCTATAAACAAAATTAAGAATAAAAGGGGTACAGAGGTATTAAAAGCAGTCAAATGTGAACATGCTGCAAATAATGCAAAAAATCAACATATCAAGCAGATTCAATTTCAAAGTGTTAGTTGACCTACCTAGTGCATGCTATAGTAATGATAATATAGAATTTTAATTTAATGAAAGAATACAATAGTTGAGGAACCTAGTGCATGCTATCATAACAAATGGCATGTTGACCTACCTAGTGCATGCTATATTAGTGGTTGATGACTTTAATTCAATCATAGAAATAGATAGTTGTGGAACCTAGTGCTTGCTATGATACATGTAACAAATGGTATATTGACCTACCTAGTGCATGATATATTAGTAGTTGGTGACTTGAATTCAATGATAGAAAAAGATAGTTGTGGAACCTAGTGCATGCTATGAAAAAATGGCATATTGACCTACCTAGTGCATGCTATATTAGTGGTTGATTACTTTAATTCAATGATAGGAAAATATAGTTGAGGAACCTAGTGCATGTTATGATAACCTAGTTCATGCTATTGTAATGTGATTATTAATATGTTTTGCTTGGATAAGGTAGACGAACCCAGTGCATGCTATGGTTATATTGAAATATTCAATTATATTGTAATGTGTTAGTGAACCTAGCTCATGATAAATTTTTCAATTAGTTTATGTTTTAAAATCGACCTACCTAGTGCATGCTATCTTAAGGTTCAACTTAATCATTATGATAAAACTTGTCTTTAATAGTGTAAAAATGGGTTGATGGTGACACTATATATGAAATTGGTTAGTTTCTTTCTCAAATTCAATATCAATACAAGTGTTTGCCACTAACATGGCAATGTCCCCCGCCGTTATGAGATATTTGGCATAATTAATATTATTTATCTTCTGATACAGTGAATGTTACTTGTAAGTTGATGTGTCTTGTCATGATCAATTGAGAATCTTCTCTTCATTGTGATGTATTTCAAGAAAGACTCTTCGACATAAAATCACCTCTTTCCTTCTAACAAAACACACGTCGCTAATGTTTGAAATATTGAAGAAGCGACGTTAAATAATAACTTTCTCACTCTAACAAAACACAAGTGAGAATTCATGAAGGATACGGTAGAAGTAGAGTGTTATTTAGTGCCATTGTAGGGGTGGGGGGCAAAAAAATTAAGACTCTAGGTGCTAAGCTTCATTAGATATTGCGTTTATAATATATTACAAATTGTCTAAGTGTCATGGTGACCGTGACCTTATTTTCAATATCTCTGAGACATTGGTCGTTGTAGGCTGTCGTCAAATATGATTATATAACTGTAGGTGCTAAGTTTATAAGATATTGCATGAAAAATGTATTACACAGTGGTCAAAGTGTCGTGGTGACTTTGACGTCATTTTCAAGGTCACCAATGTCAACTGGTGTCCGAGTCTTCCTCCAATGAAAGCTGTCACCAAACATGAACACTCTAGGTGCTAAGCTTCATGAGTTATCGCGTTAACAAGAATCCGGACGGACGTAGTGTCGTGGTGACCTTGAAAATGACGTCAAGGTCACCAAAGTCGACTGGCGACTGAGTCTTCCTCCATGGAAAGCTGTCACCAAATATGAACACTCTAGCTGCTAAGCTTTACGAGTTTGTCGTGGTGACCTTGAAAATGACGTCAAGGTCACCAAAGTCGACTGGCATCTAACTCTTCCTCCATTGAAAGCTGTTACCAAACATGAACACTCTAGGTGCTAAGCTTCATGAGTTATCGTGTTAACAAGAATCTGGACGTACGTAGTGTCGTGGTGACCTTGAAAATGACGTCAAGGTCACCAAAGTCGACTGGCGTCTAAGTCTTCTTCCATTGAAAGCTGTCACCAAATATGAAAACTCTAGGTGCTAAGCTTCATGAGTTATCGCGTTAACAAGAATCCGGACGTACGTACGTACGTAAACTAACATGCGAATCTAAATTTTATGAAATAAGGAGGGAAAGGAAGGAATCAAAAGCACTCAAAAAGTGAACATGCTGCAAAATAACAAAAACATCAAACATGCAACAGTTGAACTGAAATGTAACTTATCAAACCTTCAGATGACCACAATTGTGCATGCTGTCCTATTGAAAGTTATTGATGAAGTAGGTTATTTTTCCTCTCCACTTCAAGATATTTATGCTGAACATTAACATGGAAATACAAACATGCAATAGATAAATGTCATCAAATAAGTAAAGTAGAATTGTTCAAATTTAAGTTATCAATGTGTAAGTTGACCTACCTAGTATTGTAATGTTTGGTAATTTATCTTCATTGCTTGGAAAAGATAGTGTATTAACCTAGTGCATGCTATTGTATGTTTCAATATTTCATATTCATTGCTTATTGACATGTTGACCTATTTAGTGCATGCTATTGTAACGACTGATGGCTCATTCAATGATAGAATAAGATATTTGAGGAACCTAGCTAGTGCATGCTATAATAACAAATGGCAATTTGGCCTACCTAGTGCATGCTATTGAAACGGTCTATTTTTATGTTTTGCTTATTTTAGATGCCAGATAAACCTAGTGCATGCTATTGTTACATTTACACATTCAAATCTATTATAACATTTTGGTTAACCTAGTTCATAATATATTTTCAATCAATTTATATTAATTTCATTACCAATATTTAGTGCATGCTATTGAAATGTTCAACTTAGTCATTATGATAGAACTTGTTTTAAATAGTGTTAAAACGGGTTGATAGTGGCGCTATATATGAAGTTAGTTTCTTTCTCAAATTCAATATAATTTAAATGCATTTAAACATGACAAATTAACATGCCAATCTAATTGTTATGAAATAAAGAGGGAAAGGAAGGAATCAAAAGCAATCAAGAAGTGAACATGCTGCAAAATAACAAAAACATCAAACATGCAACAGTTGAACTGAAATGTAACTTATCAAACCTTCAGATGACCACAATTGTCAATGCTGACGTATTGAAAGTTATTGATGAAGTGGGTTATTTTCCTTCTCCACTTCAAGATATTTATGCTGAACATTAACATGGATATACAAACATGCCATAGCTTTATGTCATCAAATGAGTAAAGTAGAATTGTTCAAATTTAAGTTATCAGTGTGTAAGTTGACCTACCTAGTGCATGATATTATAATGATCGATAACTTCAGTTCAATTTTTTAATAAAAACGTTGCGGAACTAAGTGCATGCATGGTAACAAATGGTAAGTTGACCTACCTAGTGCAAGCTATTGTATTGTTCAGCAATTCATTTTGTGCTTTGTTAAGATAGTGGATTTACCTAGTGCATGCTATTATTATATTCAAGGATGTTAATCTATTATCATGCCATTTTTCGTAAATCTAGTGAATGCTATTTTAATGATTGAGGACTTTGAATCTCCAATAGAATAAGCTAGTTGAGAAACCTAGTGAATGCTATGATAACAAATTGTAAGTTGACCTACCTAGTGCATGCTATTGTAATGTTCAATAATTCAATAATCTTTATTGCTTGGATAAGATAGTGAATCAACCTATATAGCTAGTGCATGCTATAGTTATATTTCACAATATAAATCTATTTTCACAACATTTTGTTGTATATGGCTATATGTTATGATATTTTATGAAGAATTGAAATTTATCAAAGCTTATATTATAAGTACATGCTATGGTGCTGTTCAAAACATTTAGAGATGGTGATTAAATTAATGTGCTGGCTTATCTGAAACGATATATCAGTGTAAAAAATAATCAAGACTTGATATTAATAGGGTTAGTTGAGGTACACAAGGTACAAAACTTTGCTACTGTGAAATAACTCCTCTCAGTTAGTGATAAAACGAGTTGATGGGGATTAAACAATACATAACTAAAATCATTGTTAAATAATCGATGCAGTTTTGATTATTTAACCAAATAATGTTTATCGTCATACATGTGGTTATTCATTATGCGAATAACAAATAACTTACCAGTTGTATGAATAGTCATTCGTCATGTGAAAAACAAATAACTATTAAGTAATAAGTTGCTGACTTCAGCTTAAAAAAATAATACTAAACTCAACCATCGCCTCAGTGAACCTCACTGATCCAAGATTTGATTCACCTTAACTGAATTCAAGAACTGCATAACGTGGATCAAGTGCTTAAAGAGCCACTCCGAGATTTTCATAACATATTATTTACCTTTGATACGAACCTAAATGTCATATAAGGTGATATAAGATCAAAATATTTTCAAAACGTTTCATGTCCAAAAGACATATATATGACAAATACTGGTTTTCCACGAAAAGATAAAAAATACAGCTTTATAAATGCACAGAGGTGTAGATATCACGTCCAATATACATGGACACTAGTTATAGCACCATCAACTCCTAACTACTCTCGTGGCTGTTTTAGATAAGTCTCCAAAATTACGTTTGACAATATGACTCGCGCCACTGTCCGGTTTTCGATCATAATTGCGACGTTCTACCTTCATATTGTCACTGTATAAAAACAACAAGCTTTAAAATGTCACTTATTGGTAACAGTCGATACTTCGCGATCAAATGACACCATTGATTAAGTTTGGAATGTATGACTCCAACAACTCACGGAGTGGCTATTTAATTGGCAAACGTAAAGACGCGAAGCTCAATAAGTGGTTGAAGCGTTCGGTCAATCACTCTTGTGTTTGTCAGGATTTACAAAGAAGACTGCCATAACATTTACTGCTACTCTACGTGGCGAAGAGTCGAACTGGCATACACGACAACCAAATGTTTGAGGCAATTTGTGTAAAAGATTATGGTAAATGGTGAAACCAAAAAGCGAAGGAAAAGAAGAGACAGAGCTAGAGAGAAGAAATGAAAGACAGCAAAAATAGAAAATATAAAAAAGGAAAAAGGATTACTTCGGAAGCAGACAATTTCTTTCCCCAAAAAAAATCGATAGTCTCAAATATATATCTATAAAATTCTACAAAAATTCTATAGGAGTCTCGACTTTTAAATTCTCCGTATTCAATACCCATTGAACATTCTTCCGGTGTTATTGCCTTTACTAATCTCTTCTCATCCGACAACAAATATTTGTATTGTGTGTATGTGTATTTAAATCAACTGTTCAATTTTGATCATGATTTGAGAAATATTATTTGTTAAAGAATTTTGCGGATTCATTTCAGATGCCTTCCCTTGATGCTGAGGCTTGCTTTTGATGTGTAATACTTTCACACATTTTGTTCAAGTACTTACTCTTTGCAGGATTTAGAAAATATTCAATGTTTTTTTCGCCATCTCCTGTCATAAATGACATTCCCTTTATTTTCTCAGTTCCTAGATAAGAACATATCTTTACTAGACTTATCTCATTGTATAAGCCATATGAATGTGACAACTATTTCTCAGAATTTTTCCATTTGGGTTTCCCCAATGTTTTAAATAAAACCTGATATAGTTTAACCCCTAACTTCTTCAATAAATAGTGAAAGTCTCGTTTGTGTTGTATATTTAACATCTTATAACGCCGGCACTATTGCTCGTACAGCGTGAAAAATATGCGCGAAATCCCCGTTCGCAATCCGAGGTTTGTTCATTATCAGACATATGCATTGAAATCTCGAATAAGCTGATGTGACGTGATTTGGAGTTTAACGATGCTTTAAAGAGTATTTTACTTATATCACGGCTGCTAATATTATTGCAGAGAGAAAGCGCGCAACACCAATGTGGCGGAACCTTTGGGCATTGTCTGGAAATAGCGAACCATGTGGCTCTATCTTCAATTCAGTGTAGCAATGCACCAAAATCTAACTTCATGTAGAACAGTTTTCTGCTGCAGTCAAAATTTCCGAGCCATGGCGGGATTCGAACCCCGAACCTCCTAATCTTGAGCATTACTGCGCTAGCCCGTCTCCCTCGTCTTCGCAAGAATAACACGACCATACCCTGTTGACGTTAACCTTTTCTGTGGAAGTGTGAATTAAGTCACTCTACTATGTTAAGTTGCATGGACGTGATGAAGATGATGAAGATGATGTGAACTCACATCTTGACTTGAAAACGTTCAGTAGGTTGTTCAATTTTTTAGGTTATTTTGACGTATTCTGAGACCCTGGTAGAAGTAAGTCTAACAGTCGCCAACCAAGGCAGGCAATCCTGTTTGTCAATATTTTGTCATTCTGGAGCCACATCCTAAATTTGAAGCTTTCAATGTCTATCATGGTCAGGTCTGCTCAGTAACAGTGTGCGTATAGAGAGTTTCATTCAAAGTTTTCGCGTGTTTAATGTGATGATTATCGACTGTTTGATACTATTTCGTAAGTTTTCTATTCATTTTGCTACATTTAAATACGGATTCGTCTGTAAAGGTGGTCGTTTCGCTGCTCTCAGTTGCAATTCGATTTTTTTCTTGTAGGCCTGATTTTGCATATTTGATCATCATAGCCAAATAGATTGAATGCTTGCCAAAGGACAAATCATATGATTGGTGATGTTTATTGTTGAGTACCTGATTTTCTTACACATAAAAAAACAATAGGAAAGAGTACATTTGTTTCAACAACAAAACATTGGTAGCTTCCGCAAAAACCAAGGGTGACTCTAACCACCTATACGAGGGGAAATCAGTTAAAAGCCAATTTTGTATGATAAGAAAGCGTTACTTACGAACTATCCGCTGAGTGTCCATACATCAAAGTACTCTTGTATCCAACAACATAGTTCACACTGTGTTTATTTCATCCTTGTAAAAGTTCATATCCTTGTATTAGATAGTACTCATGTCGACGTGTGCAAGTATTTCAGGTAGGGTATTGTGATCACACACACCTACATGTAGCTTCATTTTTCCATGAACTGTCTCTTGGTGTAGATTTAAATATACAATACAATATACATATACAACAAAAGAAAATTGAATAATAGACGTGTAGTTTATGAATATTTCATGAAACCGAAAAGTCCCTCTGAAAATCGCAAACACACCACGTGTAGTACCAGTCACTCACGCATTGCATGTGTAGCACGTGCGGTAGCGATTACAGTAGCAACAAAATTTTACAAAACAACAACTTACATAAAGATTACGTGAATGATTTAAGGAACTATAGCACGATTTTTCGTTTCCCATTGGCTAGTCTAAGGCATATTAGGACAAGGGGATTCACTTAATTAGCTTTCTATCGTTGCAATGACATACTTGTCATTGTTTAAAACGGACCTGCAATCCTGCATTGAAAATGTTAAGACGGCTGCTGAAGCAAAAAGAACCAACCCCAACCTGGTTCCCTGGCCTCGTTCCGCTTGCGCTACAGTGAGGCCATGGCACTGGCTGTATAATGGCGCTGCGCAGAGCAGTGATCCAAGATGGAGGACAAGGCAATTTTATGCATAGCGATCACAAATTCACTTCATTCTTGGTCTATAGCCACGACATATTGAAGACAAGCATCTACCTAGAATGCAAATAAAATTAGAACTCGGAATATCGCCACATGTATTTTTTGTTGCAAAGGGATATTGCTAAACATGATAATGTTTGCAGCAGAATGATAGCCCCGCCCACCTGGAAATATAAACAATATAGTGGAAGGCTTCGTGCACTGTTTTAAACTATGACAGGTCGAAAATTGAAGAAATTGTTGTTTACTTGGTGTGGTGACAACTTGTTTCAAATACTGGTAATGAAGGAGTAAGGCGATTTTGCGACATTTCCCCAAATCGACCCTATTAAAACCTGTCAACTACGACGCTCAGTACCACCGAGTCACAACAACGACCAACTAAATTACAGCAATCATTTGCTAGTCGAATGTTACAATTTCCGATATTCGACATTTTTAAACTTGCATTTTACATCTTCAGTAGAACCGTGATGAAGATCACGAAGAACAGTAATTGTAGGGTTAAAACATCTGCCCCAACTTCTGAACTTGTAACTCTTTAATGACATTAAGAAGCACAATGAAAAAATGAATGCTTTTTCTTGTGTGTGTGTTAGGAATGAAGAATTTGCAAAATTTCATAAATTGTAGACTTTCCATAACTGTTGGCAATATAGCAAGGACATCTCCCACTATAACACACGTTAGAGATTCGTCTTGAAGAAGCGTGATATATTTGTATTATTTAAACAGTTGTATTCAGCTAATAGAGATGATGATAACAGCTCCTGAAAATGAAAGATGTAAGTCATAACTCACATCATAAGACACATTTGAGCAACTGATTTTGAATTTATTTCTACATTAATATATCCCTGCATTCTGACATTCCAATAGTCAAATGGAATTTAATGCTAAAAAACGGCAGAAAATATGTTTTCTTTCAAAATGAATCATGCTCTTACTATGTGGCGGTTATGAAAAATATTGCTCATAAAAATTCTAGAAGTGAAGGCAAAGGGCCCTAGTAATATGGTATACGGAGAATGCGGAAGATTACCGATTCACATTTTTGCTGAAGCAAGAATAATAACATTTTGGATGAGCATTTTACAAATGCCCTCTTATAGATATCCAAGGCAATGTTACGATATGATTAATTCGTGTGATAAGAGCCGGAGGAAAGACGGATTGGGTATCAAACATTCCGGTGTTATTAAATACGATTCGATATAGGGATATATATATATGGGGATGGTGAAGTCAAAATGTTAATTTTCATTCAAATCTTTTTAATAATTTTACGCAGAGACTGAAAGATGTTTCCACGCAAAAATGGGCTACGTCCCTATAGCTTTCAAACAATTGCTTATACTACTATACCTAATTTATTAAATATAAGGAAATCCCGGATTGCATTTGCACGCTTCAGGGGCTCATCGCACGATTTAACAATAGATACTGGAAGATAGAGCAACAGAAAACAGAATTTGTTGGTTCAGTAATTTTAATTGTTTGGAAGTCGGAATAAAAACTTTTTTTTAAGTCATCCTGAGAAAAAGCTATCGTGTCCCTCTATACACCAAAATAGGTTCAAATTCTCTCTCCTGCTGAATCCTACTACTAATTAATAGTCTTATTCTCAAATTACAACTTTTATGTATTCTATAAATAAAAATGTGACTTCTAAAAAAGGTCAAAAATAAGAAATTGGAACATACGACTAGCAATTGATTGCTGTAATTTAGTTGGTCGTTGTTGTGTCTCGGTGGTACTGAGCGTCATAGTTGACAGGTTTTGATTGTGTCGATTTGGGGAAATGTCGCAAAATCGCTTTACACCTTCATTAACAGTATTTGAAACAAGTTGTCACCACACCAAGTAAACAACAATTTCTTCAATTTTCGACCTGACATAGTTTAAAACAGTGCACGAAGCCTTCCACTATATTGTTTATATTTCCAGGTGGGCGGGGCTATCGCTCCGCTGCAAACATTATCATGTTTAGCAATATCCCTTTGCAACAAAAAAAAATATGTGGCGATATTCCGAGTTCTAATTTTATCTGCATTCTAGGTAGATGCTTGTCTTCAATATGTCGTGGCTATAGAGCGAGAATGAAGTGAATTTGTGATCGCTATGCATAAAATTGCCTTGTCCTCCATCTTGGATCACTGCTCTGCGCAGCGCCATTATACAGCCAGTGCCATGGCCTCACTGTAGCGCAAGCGGAACGAGGCCAGGGAACCAGGTTGGAACCAACCCTTGTTCATGTTCAGTTGACACAGGCTGAACTACATGCAGTGATATGTGCAGCTTTTTGATTTACCCAAACTCCGGACCGAGAACAAAGGATGAAATATATGTTTATTAAAGCAATCTTTAATTTAACCGATTCAATATTATATATACAATATAAATGTGACAAAGGATTCCCGAATTATCAAAATTGATTTATCATCTTTACATGTTTGAACATTTTTGACATGCTGTTCTTTTAAAATGATATTTCAAATGCTCCAGTTTAGTCCGATTTCACCCATGGTAACATTGTGACCATCGGATCCCTCGTCTCGATGTAGAGGTCCGTTCCCTGAACCCTGACCCTGCGCCAACTGCAAAATCAAATTTTCTCCTTGATCTCACGTACTAGGGTAGCTATCCTCTGCTCTCCCCTTTTCATTAAATAGAGACTGCAATTTGATAAAGATTTGAATATATATTTTAGCTAGTCTAATGTGACTCATGTGATATTACATTACTTATTCATGTAACCTTTTGGTACATTGGTTAGCCTCTGTTGTACTTTCAAACTCTTTATTACGATTGAATTGTTATTATATCAAATAGTTTTTGATATTTTGCTGTTTTGACTGGGGACATTTTTCTACTCTTAGTTTACGCGTATCCTTATTTGTAAAGTTCAGATACTTAAAAAAATCGATTGGAAAAACACTCTGTTCATTACGATATATTAAGGTAATGTTGTAATTTAGGAGCGCTTGCAGATGAATTTAATAGCGTCATGCTTTGTCCTTTGTGTCAGGAGAGAAGAACAGAGCTTATACCGAGTGTAACGACAAAACTCTTGTCTTCCACAGAAACCTTTTGTACTATCCCCCTTACCAAAGTGCACATGCATATTCGTGTTTTGTATGATGATTTGTATTTACCAATTCGCAGAAATTCTGTAGATATGTGGGATATCCATGTCATGTATGCGCCTAACGAATGGGAGCTTTATCAATAATGAATTCACACTGTAAATCCCTTAAATCTGACCCCGTATACATCATCTGCGTTCTGATATTTAATCGCTTAACCGTATGGCCACATTACCAATCCTTACAACACATTGCCGACTTCATGCGTAAGAGAATGCTAACGGCCGTTAAGCACTCGTTTATTTCTCCATTTACAATTAAAAAGCAAATTAACGAGATGCCAGTGACGCCTGTTGTTTTATGCGCCCTTCAGGGGGTCAGGGAATTGGGATCGGTTTTAACCTACTTGTGGTGATTGTTGTGAAACTACAACCCGGTAATGCAGTGGAACCCATAGGGCACAGAATGAGCTGCGCGGAAGTGTCATAAATAAGATACGGCACAAAACACCGCCCTGGGTTACCCTATGCATGGCAAACGTTTCCAAGGTTTAATTGCTTACATCGAGTTTTGTTTCTATGGAATTTGAAATAAATTATTTGAAAACAAGGCATCCGATGTCTAACAACTTTGACGGATAAAATACAATGATTAAAAATATTTCCAAAACATAATTTGTTCAGAAAATGAAAACATAAATTTGAAAATCTCGTCCTTAGAAATAGATACAGTTTGCTTCACCTTTCCTTGAAAAAGGGTTATAATTAATTAACAAGAAATGTTGCGTTATTTCTTGCAAAGTGTTCTATATTTGAATCAAAGTATGTCTGATGTACATAAATGTAACCACTCGGCTGGAGATTCCAATGATTTTATGTTAATATAACAGGCATATAAGCATTAGATTTTGAGTTACAGTTACAAAGGAAAAAACCCATCACACAACAGCAACGGTTTATCTTTAGAACTCTGGTGTCTTCGAAAGGAGTGGATTATTTCAAAACATGATATTTCATATGTTACTTTTAGAGAGGCGTCAATCAATTTTCTGTTTAAGTGTATGTAACAGCTGTTCGCTACACAACGATTTGGATATCGATCTACTATCACTAGTTACTTAATTAGTTATCATGTGCTAATTGTTGTTCACAACGAACAGAACTGTACACCAGGTGTGTTACAATTCTGTTATCACCTGTATCGGGAGTGTTATTATGAATACAGTATCTTGTTAGGAGGGTACGTATCACATGCTCCACTGGCGAGTGAACATAAATGCAACTTGTCTCCATATCGTGGTAATATTGTTCATCCGATTCAATTCAATAATGTACCGTAAGATATTATGCGACTCCATTACGGAATGTCACGTGTTTTAAAGGTGTGCTGGGAATCTGTCTATTTGCAGATGGTTATCATTATATATGAAATAATGAGATTGCTAATCATATTCAATATTCGAGAAATGGGTTACATATGATTTACGTATAATATACTGATTAACTAAATTGGTTTGAAATAGGCATTGGAAGAAGACAAAGGGTGAAGAAGAATGAAATTTAAAGTGGCACAGAAAAAGAAAAAATCAGTATATCATATTCCCAATAAAATGTATCCATCTGTATGGAAAATAATGCAGTTAATACAAAACTTTTACTTATCTTTTTTTAAAACTTCTGATAGAAGCTACATAACCTGTAGCAAGCAAGTTAATTTTTTTCACTATTGTTAATTAAATCCGAATATAGTATTCTAACGGTTTTATGGATGACACTACTTCAATTTGATAATTAAATCTTTGTCCAGTTAAATTTCACAATTGAGTCAAGTATACATTAACTACTTTTTAAGCGTCTTGACACAAAAAACCTTTTCCTTCAAATCAACATCAAGGTCACAGACTATCATGTCATCATCGATGCAAATCAAATTCCGAAAACTTAATCAATTATTGTGTGTCTGTTGTCATTTAAATTGTGTCAGTGTGAAATCTGATGAACAGAGCTTTACACAGATTGATATCATCTCTGACCCTATTGAGGACCCCTCAGGCAGTCGGTCAACTATCTGTCCCCATAGTCACTTTCTTTCGTTTTCTGTCTTTGTTTTCCCACTACCTTTGTTTGAAATCCGTAACCATTTCTTTCTTTTTCCGCATCAGTGCGCAGTTGGAGAATCAGCGCACTTGAGAAAAGCCAGTCGATGTGTCAGCAAAGTCACGTGACAAATCGAGACCAATCAAGTGGCACGAAATATTGAATACACGACTGGGATCTATTTTTACATCGCACACGTTGTCGGCCTCAGTGCGCGGAGTACTTGTCCTGTTGTTTTGGTTTGCCTTGACCACTACACTGAAGTCACTGACCAGGCCCCATCACCGTTACTCAGACTGACCCTCAGAGGTAAGTGTGACCTTCTTTTGTTTTCTAGGTAATCACAACCCGGAGGTATGAGTCATTATATGCTCGAGGTTTATTGATATCGGAAATTACAATGTGACGCGCATATTGGCCGGATAATCAACAGCTTCGGCTAAAAATCATTTTTTAGCCTTAGATATCTAATAATCCAGACAATTGTTACAGTCGTTATATCATGTGAAACCAAAATGTCGTTAATCAAGGCTGATCAGGTACAATAACACGGTGTTTTCTTTCATATAAACTCAACGAGGACAACCCCAGTTTATGTTAAGATGTCGTGTAGATCATATCGAGGTGTCCTAAACTTTTTTTGAGTATATGTTTTATATGTTAATGAATGTATAGACTCGTTGAAGTAATGTAATAATCTGTCATTATCTCCCCATCCTTATTTTATCATTGACTGAATCTCAAGTCACTGTAATTCCTTTGTCGAACTTAAGATTAAGCTTTCAATGTAAAATCTGACACCAAAATGTCAGCATAGTTTGATGTAAACGAAATCTGATGACGAAGTCAATAGAAACTGTTTTGTCTGTTTTGTCTATCGGGTTGTCTCAGAAATTGCCATTACAATGTTAGTGAATGTCGAATCGTAAATTAATGGAATCTTCTTTTAAAATATGATGTCAATAGAATCTGTTGGTGTCAGCGTGGTGATAGGATGTTTGTTTTTTAAAAGTAGAATCTGACAGTGTTTAATCACATATGACTTTTGAACACCTTCAAATCATTAACCCAGAAAAGATCTAACAATCTTATAAGCACCAACTGCATAATCTGCGAATCCCTCGTATAAATTTCCCTAACTGAGAAAGGTGGATGAAAGAAGTATTTTACAAACATTCATAACTGTACAAATAACATTCAAATGAAATGCTAACAAATATTCAGTGTTCCTGCTCAGATTTAAGAACAGCTCAGATCAAATTTTCGTTTGCACTGAGATCATCTTCCAACTGAGACAGAAGGGGATGTTCATGTTCAGTAGCCAGATGGCGTCTGGTAATGCTGATTATTGATTGAAGGGGCGAGGTACTGTCGCGTGAGGGTAGCTACGGTAGGTTGACCAGGAAGGGGAATGAATTAACGGGATTGATAATGAATGCGTGCATGTATATAGCTGTGCATGAACAGCATGAACTCGTATTGATTTAAATGGGGAATACTGTTAATCCTGCTTCCACAGTATTCATCGTCGCTTTTAATGATATTTTTTATTTTGAGAGTAATGAATCTCTATGTGTACTTATATGTACTCATATAGCGATAATATATATTGATATTTCTTGTCAACAATAATTATATTTCGGCAGTCAATGACAATTAAGCGTCCACAATTTAGAACTTGCTAAATAATACTTGAAGACCAAAAAAACACGATATTTTGAATAAAGTCCATAGTTATCCTACTTCAACCATACACAATTCACGATTCTTTTGAACAACATGCAAAAGGAAACGTGAATAAATGAAAGAATACGACAATAGAATTAGACAACTATTTCCGAGTGTAAGCTGGAGAGAGTACTTTATAGAAGGACTAATGTGTTGGACGATAGATCCAGGTGATGTAACTAGCTTATACCCGCCATGGTCATATCTGTGCTTATTTACGAACACCTGTATTAGTACTTAATCACCCATAAGCCGATTCCATCTTTAATATTAATAACCAAACCCATTGAATTTGTGAGTCTAAGATAATGAGTTGACGTGCGGCCATGGCAGCAGGGAAAAGTTCTTGTTATTCATTTAGAGAGTGTAGACTGACTCTCAAACACCATCTATGTCGTTAAAAGGTGAGTCGACCTCTCGTAATACAGTGAGTTTGATGTTAAAAATCGTGGTATAGGGCTTAATAGAGTAGATGAGGTAGAGAGAGAGAGAGAGAGAGAGAGAGAGAGAGAGAGAGAGAGAGAGAGAGAGAGAGAGAGAGAGAGACAGACAGACAGACAGACAGACAGACAGACAGACAGACAGACAGACAGAGACAGACAGAGACAGAGAAAGAGAGACAGCAATAGAGACAGACGGACGGGAGGAAGATATAAATGTTTCTTGTTTGTCGCTTGACTACAACCCTTGGCTAAATGTTTCACATCCTTGACTCTTATATCTGCAATATATGCCTCTGTGTATTAATGGAGTTTACATGCAGTGATCCATGCAGACATGGGAACACGTAAATAAAGTTTTTTGTATGATATTTATTCCCAGCAATATTATGTCAACCGCTATTTACCTTAATGGAAAATGTCAACCCCTTTCCCTTTTGCACCGGAAAAGATATGCAACTCTGTAATTTCAGTCAGAAATAAAAGTCGATACCAAACAAAGCCAATCATACAAACCCACAATTTTCGTTACAAAGATTTACACAAGCAAGTGTTATAGCACATTCGTACCTGTAATCACCTGTCGGTTTGGCTTCTTCGACACAGGTGGTTCAATCAGCTGTTAGAAGGACGCACTTACCTGTGTGCAACGTAATGTTATAGTGACCTCTTAGGTAACATAAATTGGACACCTTGTCTATTCGATCGCCAGGTGAGGAGCGCGCTGTATCTATACAACTGGATTTTAATTGAATGTTGCTTGATAATTATATGTGCCAGTTTGATTGAAATGTCGCGTCTATTGTATTCATCTTTTAATTTCAATATCGTGATTGATTAACTTGGCTTTTCTAAATGAGAATAATGTAGAAATGACCGAGATGAAACGCTATAGACGTTTCACATGAAGAAATGTACTGATCTGACCTTGGCGGCACCAAAATATCCATGATCCAATTAACCATGATTCCTTCAATTTGAATTTCATAACAAACTCTGGAATATAAATCAACATTTCAGGAACGTTTATCGAATATTGTAAATTTGAAATTCATCATAGAACAGGTTCGTTGGTGCATTTTGCACATTTTTACAAATATTTTAAGTATTTATACATTTAAGAATGAGAAAATTCACACTTAAGCGTGCAGTATGTTGAATTTGTACCCATTGTGCTAGTTGTAGCAAGCATGTTTGGGATTGAGTAAAAAAAAAACCTTGTCATGACGTCCAACGATAAACGCGTCTTACTCAGCTTACCATACAAGAAAATACGCTGGAGTTGAGCCGATTTTATTGAACGTAACTCTAGCGGTAACGTATTGTTTGAAGGTTCATATGCCTGAACGTCAACTCTTAACATGTGTCAATCAACTTTGAATGAAAATATTATTTGAACGTCAGCTCTAAGAAAACACTCACTAACGCGTTATTTATACAAACCTCACGGACAAGTCAAGGCGATTATGTGGACCTCAACATATACAGACGTAAAAAGAGCATTCTTACCTCGGTAAAATGATCTTTTGATCCCGAAGTCATCTCTTGAAATTTGTTTTGGGGTTATCATGAGATTAGGGATTGTTTGGTGACGTTTCTCTCCGCGTATGGTTCTAATGACTCATTGTGGTGACCTGATCTCAAGTGATGGCTCTCTACACAAAGAACTGTTTAAACAAATCTTTACGTCACTTTTTGGGAAGGTTTGAACAGAATATGAGAAACGGTCATTTTGTCAGAGGAGACTGACACATATCATAGGACGAGCCGTTAAACAGAAGGCTCGGCTGTAGTGAACTGGTATGTAAGTTTTATTATGTTTTCCTCATGGTTTAAGTCAATGTTGTAATTTTATTACCTTTATGGTGTAATCGGTGTTTGTGACCCATCTCAAGTTTAAAGTCTTTCTAAATTTTATAAGGAGAGTGGAAAAAAGAGATTCTTTGTTCCATATAACATTCACAAAATACGAAATGAGATATGATGACCTTTGCGGCTTTGAATAATGTGGAAAAAGTATTCAGAATAATATAGAAATATAGTATTCAGTGTTTTTTAATCCAAACTTCCAACTAACTACTAACTCAATTATCTTTTAAACAATATTCGTTACGAAATGGTCAAATTGTTTGTTTTGATTTAAAGAATAGGTATTTTTACACTATGAAAATATTTTCCATACACTTACACTAATTGATATATTTCTGTAATAAGTTTCTGTAACTTTTAGGTTAAATTTAATAGAATTGATTACCATATTTTGTAATGGACTACAAAAAGATGCTAAATAAGCTTTCAAATGGAGCGTAAAACATTTGATTACTTCATACTCACATTACTATTTATAAACTGTTTACCCTAATTAAGGCAACATGTGGTGACCTTGAACCTAACGATCAAATCAAACAGGCTTTATCGCAACAAATTAGGTTCTGCATGTAGGTTATACAAATAGAGGGTTATGAGATTTCCAATTAACAAAGGCTTGGTTTTCAAATAATTATGTCCAGTCCTTTGTCCACCTCTGTTCAAACGCTATATACTGACCCAGACGCTGTTGCACAATAGTTGGTCTAGACTGTTATGTTGCATTATGGAAGATTCAGGGACCAGTGATTATCAAGAAGAAGGATGAACTTGGCAAAGCTTAGGTTGCGACAAGGTTAGAATTGGGGATTAGTATAGTCTTTGATTTCTGTCACAAATGATGTATATCAAGAAGAATTGAATGTGTTAAAGTTTTAATTGTATTCATGAAATACGCGTCAGGAGAGAGAGAGAGAGAGAGAGAGAGAGAGAGAGAGAGAGAGAGAGAGAGAGAGAGATAGAGAGACAGACAGACAGACAGACAGACAGACAGACAGACAGACAGACAGAGACAGACAGAGACAGACAGACAGACGGAGACAGAGAGAGACAGACATACAGAGAGACAGAGACAGACAGACGGGGAGAGAGAGAGGGATATGAAGTAAAAAGACTTCAAAAGACTAGAATTACAGTTTAAGAGAAAGTGAAAGAGATATGGTTTAATTACCTTTTAACAAAAAAAACATAACAAGCACTTTACAAGTACTGCCCCTTCGTAAAGACGGTTTCAAAATCAACTGTTGTCATAAAGCGACATTCTGTAACCATAAAACGGCATTTATCAATAAATGACCCCCCCCCCCCCCCCCTCCCCAACAAGGCACATTATTCTTACAACAAAAAAAAATTGTTCCCACTTTCACTGACAAAACACGCATTTTAAAACCTATTACACCCAAGTACACTTGCTTGTAGTCTGAAATCATGCCCTAACATTTTATTGTGCCCAATGTACATGTATGTTATACAAAAGGATTCAACCCTGTAATACCTCCATTGAGATTGTAGTTGTAGTGTTAACTAAAACACGCAATGAATTGATGATAACACAGGTTAACTTCATCAAGTGCATGTATGTGACACAAAGGAGGATGTTACGTTGGTATTTCACCAGTGTATGCTGTTACAGGGTGGTTACCCTCTATAATTAGCTGTATCCTAGACGTCAAAATAACCATTAAGATTGTCCCTGTCACCTATGCTCTCAATGTTGCGACATATACCGCCCACCCGTGGCGCAGTAGTCGGACAATCTCAGTCTGTCGCACTCTACGATCTACTCAATGTTACAACAACAGCCAAGCTTGGGCACTGCAAGCACAGGCCCTCGGATCATTAGAAAAAATTTGGCGAACACCCCCTGAATCGAATTGTACCTCTGTTAAACACCCCCTGAATCGAATTGTACCTCCGAAGCCTGTTAGCGAAATTGAGATGTGGAACTTTGCCTTTAGAAATTGAGCTCGGAAGATTTAATCGCCCACCTACCCCGTTACAAGATCGTTTGTGTAAACTCTGTGATTCAAATGTTGTGGAAAACGAAATTCATTTTCTGGTAGACTGTTATCTATATACAGATATTCGTTCAGGATTATGGAAGCAAACTGCAGACTTGAACTCTGAATTTCTCTTGTTAAAATCCACTGATAAATTCCTATATTTATTGCAAAATGATAGGCTTTCTAAATCTCTAGCCGCAACAGTAAGTAAAATGCACCAAGCCCGTCTTAGGAAAAGGCTTTAACATTTTATTCTAATCATGAAATAACTACATTAATGTTTGGTATTTTATCACACTTTTATCATTACTAGTTTTAAAACATGTTGTATAAATGTTTTTGCATGAATGTATAGCTGGTGACAGTTAATGTGATGTGCGATATTTATTATAAATTTGTTATGCATTTTATGTACTTCGTGTCTCGTAAGCTTTATGGCTGGATGCTATGTTTTACCGGTTTTTTATTTGGCAATATTATATCAAGGACGTTTACTGTATTTCTAGGTCTTTGATTATAATAGCATGTGACACGTGAATAAAATATTTTTCTTCTTCTTCTTCTTCTGTTAATTAACAGAGGTACTATTCGATTCAGGGGGTGTTAATTAACAGAGGTTCAATTCGATTCAGGGGGTGTTAATTAACAGAGGTACAATTCGATTCAGGGGGTGTTAATTAACAGAGGTACAATTCGATTCAGGGGGTGTTCTTTTTTAATTAATGATAATGATCCGAGGGCCTGTGCACTGCAGTCGTTAACATGTTCAGTTTAACGTTGAGCTGTATCATTTTTAAAACTTTGATAATGGTTTTACTTGGAGAAAATGATTCACCTTTATGAAACAAAATGATATGTTGGAGACTTTTTAAGAATTGATAACGACGTATGATTCTTTGTTTTAGTATGGTGTAAGTCATTTATTGGATTTTATTCCCCCCTACCCTACCTCCTTCAAGAGTTTGACTTTCATGTAGCCAACATTGAATCTTTAAAAAATAAAATGGTTTCAAAACAATTACTGAAAAAATTAATCATTGTAATGGAGCGATGGATAGGTTTTATGGAAGTTTGTAAATAATATAAATAATATAAAATGGTTTCTGATAATAAACAGGGTTGTAGGCTGAAATTGTAAAATATATAAATACTCTGTAGTTAATTGAATTCTTTGGACCTGTGATTTTGTGAGATTTTCCTGTAAGTAAAACACGGAAGCTTGTAGAAAAAGGAGTTATCGGATACAAACGAAAAAACTCAATCACATCTGTATTGGTTTAAGTGAGAATATTTATTTCATACGTATCAGTCTTAGGGGGCAGAGTAATAGCTCTTATGTTAATAAATCATTTTGCTGTATTAGGAAGTTTTTAAGAGCAATAACCCGTTTGCTAATCACAGGAATATAAATAAATGAATACACGGTGTATAACATAAAAAAGAAGCAATATTATTTTATTTTTGTGATTGTTTTCTAAAAATAATTCATATAACCGAAACAATTTTTTTTTCATTCCTTGGCATTTGCAAAACATTATAGAGAAAAATATCATCTATTTCATTTTATCTAATCAATTTTAAAAATATTTTTGAAATGTAGTAAACATTAGTGAGTAGTTGATAACGGCGTTTTGTCTTTAATATACTTAATAGCATTAGATTTTCAAATTCGAGAGTATATCACAAAACCTCCATTACAAAATGTTTCGTTTATTCATGAAGACTATCTTTCTCCTAAGTTCAAAAATAGCTACAGATACCTAGTTGTCAGTTTATTTAAGAGGCACAAAAGAACATCACAACTGAGCTCTGAAAGGTTGAGGAAGAACTGAGAAACAGTCCTCAAAGCAAATACTCGTTAGTGCAAGGCCCTAGCTATAATGATATGTTTGACATTTGTTGATGAGATGATTAATGTTTGCTAACCGATTTCAAGTCGTCAATAATAGAGCGGAGTTTTTCTTGTGGGAGTAAGATAGATATATATATAGGTGTCGCCATGTTTGGGAAAATGTCCGTGCCTATCCAGACACGATAATGGTCAGTTGTGGTCAATCCAAGCAAACTGACCAACAGGGTCAACTAGCGGCTACTCGTGTCCAAAATGAAGGTAAATGATCGTTTGTTTAAAAGAAAATGTTAATTATTTCTAGGCGGAAGAAAACACTACCTAGCCTAGGATAATCTGGTCAGAAGGTTAAAACCGGTTGAAAGACTTAACAATGTCGGTCAATATTTTTAGTGGACATTAAATGCATGTATCATTGATTATGATTGATACATAATGAGCGTTAGAACTTTACCTATGCGTATGTATAAAGTGAGACATGTGTATGCTTCATTGTTGTCACACTGTCTATGATAATACTCCGATCCCTTTAATCCATAACAAAACATATTTCCATTTACATAGCTAGGATTATCCTATAGGATTATCCTATTACTATGAGCAGATTATCTTAAACACATTGACCTTTGACTCTTGGACATAAATCAGAATGATTATTTTAGTAATGATAATGATAAAATAGTTTGTTATAGTGTCAGGTGTTTCATTTGATAAAAACAGAAGATTCGATATACAGAGAAATACATGCAAACACTAGACTTCAGGAGGCCGAAATGATTTTTAGATCAATAAAAGTACATATAATTGCAATAAAAAATGAATATTTCTTTCTCCGTAGTTTCTGTGATAACCGGACCTTTGCTTTCAATCGCCAATCCTAATTGCATACAAGATAAGTTGCAACTGAAACTGAATTTTTGCGTTTTTGAGTTAGATAAACTCTTAGGGGAGAGAATTTTTTATGCGATACCCGTGAATATTAAATCTAATTCATTGAAGCGTTTAATCAAAATCATGTATGTCTGCATCTCTCTCTCTCTCTCTCTCTCTCTCTCTCTCTCTCTCTCTCTCTCTCTCTGTATTTATATCTTTCTCATAAAATCACTTAATTTGTTCATCTTGCAGACCTAAAAGTACAGAAGCGAGTCCGGTTCCTGACCGCAATGCCGCCTTCAGGTGAGGGAGTCATGACAACACACGGCCATGTACCCAGACTCTACCCTGACCTCACCCAGTTCTACTTCAGTGAGGGACTCGAGTTCGGACCCCATGAGAATCACGTGGACGCTGCGTCCCCCTACCACAGTCTCGTCCGCCCTGACTACCCTATCTACCCAGATCTCACCGAACTGAACATCACGGAGGACGAAGTGGGGGAGATAACTCCCGATTACCCAACTGACAACTCTAACGAAGATGTTGATTATGTCAGCATGGCGCCTGACTACAGTGTACAGAGCAGTGTCAGGCGGTTTGATAGGTTGAATATGAACAGGATCGAAAAGAAAATCCTCAATGACAAAACTATCGAGTTCAACCCCGTTTCAGTTCATCCTCGGGACAAGCTTGAGTTTTATTCATGGATGAAATGGCGGACTCAAGTTAACAGACAGCTTGTTGCTATGATACTAATCAAGCATGGAAAGCGTGTACTCATGAAACCTTTTGAGATGGAACGAAAGCCCCTATCAACAAACACAATCAGATCAGTCATTGACACCGCCCATTGTAGTCGGAAAAACTGGACGACAGCTCTCCCAGGCAAACCTTATGTAATGTACGGCATCCCTCGAGTCCAGCTGGCTGCTAAGATGCTAGTTGTGTGATGCACGTCATGTGTTACATCCGTTATCATGATCCACAGTGCGAGGAAAATAGGTAAAGCATTCCCTCCCCACAATGGTAGCTCAAGTTAAGTGAAAATCCTCTTCTCTTTGAATATGAGCGCTTATCGGGCTTACGGAAGATTCACAAAACGGCGAATAATTGTAAAATCAAATAATTTGCGTAATTGTAGTCTATGGAAGTCATATTTGCATCGACAGCTTGCTTCTAAACCCCAGTAGCGTATTACGTGATCGTGTTCTCTCAAGAATACTGCATGAGCTTTTTGGAGGGTCGAACAAGTTCTACTTTTCCCAAGCATTCGAGAATGATTTAGGCTGTTCGAGAGATTACTTCAGAAAAGTGTTGCTGATTGCACAGCTAGCTTTGAATGTATCCAATCAGTCCTCTTCAAATGCTCGTATTCAAATATACATAAGTTCAGGATTTTGAGCTACCTCTGTCGGAAGAGAATGTAGATAAAGCAAATTTGCCGATCCATACTACTTCAGATAAAAAAAAATACCTTGTCTTCGAGTCAAGGTTGACTGTTTTGAGAGCAAAAACTTTCATGCATAGATCCCTCAGGCGTGCATATCAGATGCAGGAGAGCGTCGATACGCGATCGAAGTCCAGTTTGTGAACGTAAAAGAGGATCAATACGATCTGAAATATTGAATCACAATTCCTATACGTACAATGTAATTCGTTGTGTAAAATAATTTCAACGGCAAATAAGGTATTTTGTATCAGTAAGAGGGACGACGAAGAAGATCGACTTGTGTATATAGTGTAATATTTATCAAAGATGTGCTATCAAATGATATATCTGGTGCTTTACAGACACTTACAAACATGACTTCAGACAATCCAATGAAGTTAATCATTGAAACAGGAACAGCTTCAGGATATTGAGACGAGTCATGTCGACACCAAAGACGCAACAGCATGCTGCATGAATAATTAATACTCATTTATTGACTATCATTATAAGGGAAATGTCTCTTACCCTTGACGCCTAAGGTATCCGAGGTTATCCGGATGCCTCAAGTCCTCATTCCCGAGGTTGTGATGTACAGATGTATGAAATATATGTATATAATTTAGATGTTATGTATGCATACCGCTATTTTTTCGTTGTTTTTATTTAAGTCCACATGGTGTATGTTTGCTATATTTATATCCTCGGTAATCTTTGGTAAGGGAAACGTGATTCAAAAGATTTAGTTTGAGTTTAGGGTGTTTATGGAGCATGAACATTTAATATTTAAGTTTAAGATTGGCGGGGAAATGCCATTTTCGTATAGCTGGTATTTAAAGTAAAAATAATTCCCCTCTTTCCCTAATTTTAAATCGAATATAAAGGGAGTCATTGTATATCTTACCAAATTTTGCCAGTTATAGAGGATGATTTGAAAACAATATTTATTTTTAAGTATTTTGTACATTACTTCGTTGCATGTTTCGCCTTTCCTGTGGTAATTTTGAAACATATTTCTTATTGATATAAGAATTTGATCGAAAACTCAATCAATTATCAGCTTTGTTTATTTGCAGTTATATCAAACATCCTAAAAGTCTTATGAAACGAATTTGAAATATGTGATTTCATATTAAACTATAACAATATATTCATTGTTATTTTCATTTTTTGAAGTTATTTAATTACCTTGTTATACACCAATTTACCATTTTCCTTGAAACACATCCGACAATAAAATAAGCACGCCGTGAAAACAACCCAACTCTTGTTTGCGATCCAATTAATTGAATATTCTTTTGACTCCATGTAACAGAACATATTGGATGTTCATACATGGATGATTGACGCAATGTGACATCCCTCCTCGTTGCCATGACGACAACACTATATATCAAGATTTACAACAAACATGTATATCGTGATTGACACCTGGTGTGGCTAAGTACCAGCTGAATATTTTCATTGTCGTTTTAAATTGGATTCAGCATGTTTTCATTAATATTTCATACCCAAAGATGCAATAAAAAACATAGTTTTTTTCTACTCTTTACTCTGTATAGAAGTCAATGAGAGTTCTTTCTTCTTCAATTTTCTATCATAAGTCTTTTCCTCTCACGTAACCTCTCGTGCAAGTAGGCGATATTTCTCTCATTCTTTTAAAACGGCCCTTCAGTGAAAATGTGCTACAAAGATACCATTCCTGTATGTAATGAAATGTATGCTTGAGAAGAATCTCTACACCTGCACTAGCTGATTGAACTCCAGGGTTATTAACGATTACGGTGACATAATGATTACTGAGTTTGAAACAATTTCGCAGATTCTACTTATAACTAACAATTTGGTTGCAAACAATCAGGATTGTTTATTCCTTACCAAGGAAAGGCGTAACGTGAGAATTTAGGAACTGAGTTGCCCATGCGGGAAGATAATTGTCTTCTTTGAACCATCTGTAAATAAGAAGAGGAAAACGAAAACGAAGTTTTAGACGTTGTCAAAACGACAAAGAACGATTTTATGGTCGTGAATGTATTTACAAGCTGCTAACATTATACTAACTGACCGATGCTTTGGTTGACTTATAAAGACAATACAAAGGAGTTATCCTTTGCACAGAAAGGATGCAGAGGACGTGGTTTTAAGTGTTTTCCCGAATCAAATAACCTTCACTGAGCGATTTTTCTTCATTTTTCATCAGCTGACTATCAATCTGCGTCTATTTCTTTTGCAACGGCGGCGATGATTTTTTCTGATTCCTCTGTGGTTCCGTTTTACCAGTTATCCAAAAACGCCCATGGTCAGTGGATGAACAAAGAAACCATTGGGTAGTTACACTGAACTTTATTAGGTGACCTTTGAATGCCAATATCTGTTCATGGCAAGCCCTATTAATACGAAGTTTTGATAACTGGAACGTAATGCCTTTTGTTTGGCCGATTTAATAGCTCATTACATATTACATACAATGTTCACACAAAACATAATTAAAGCGTTTCAGGCATTGACTAATTCAAACCTTGTGGTTAATTCAAGTTTTACAGAATTTCCTTAACATTTCATTGCCAGCTTTCTAGCCTACTGAGGCTGAACTTTATAGTCAAGAATAAAACTTACGAAGGTTGCACTTATGGCCTAAAACGGCGCTGCAACACAAATATAAGCGCCTAGCTGCAACACTTGAATTGGTCAGTGATTGAGAATAGTGAGATCAAGACGGAAAAAGTTCGGATACAGAAAGTCATCCTTGTTTGTGGCTTTGGAATTTGTGATACAAACACTTTTTTAGTGTTTTCTTTCTTTGCATGTTTTCTGTGCGATAAATCTATTCGGCCTGACCGCAGCCACACGCAGCGCACAAGTTTAGTGCCCACAAAAACTAGTCATTAGCGGACCAATCACAACATCGCCTTCTAAAGAGGTCTTGCTGCGATCTAGTTAACGAATTATTCCTCGGAATTACTTGGCCCTAGCTACTGATACCGAATGTTTTTACCGAAGGCATTGTGATTAAATAGCCGAGTTTACATCAGAATGTGCGTTACGTTATGGTGGTTATGCCACACATTGGCAATTGGTATTTGACAAATACTAATGAAGATATGAAAATGACGTTTATACGAAATCCAACTTACTTGATAAGCACCGAGATACACAGGGAGGTGAATAAATTGTATGACTAGTATATTTTAGTAAACAATAATCTGTTTTATGTTCATTTCAATGTTAAAAGGAATTCTTTAAATGTTTTTTTACTTTTTCCTCATAAATTACGTATACAATTATTCAGCATGGACGTCCAGAACGTTGGTGCTTATTTACTCGGTTGCGTTTATATAATACTTGTGTTATAAAAAGATTCCGTTTTGCCATTCGAGTTAGTTTGCTGTGTTTGCAAATGAACAAATCCTTATTATCAGAGTGGTTTTGGGTTTCAGAAATGCCCTAATGGGAAAAAGATTATGTGACAGTTGATAAATAAGTTTTTCAATTAGAGCATACCTTGTATCTATAGAGAATGATTACCTGGGAAATGATGCTATAATATTAACGGTTTGCGTTTAATAATGAAAACTATATTATTGCCTATTTCGCCTAAGACGTAAGTAATCTTTAGCCACTTTAAAACTGAATACATGTATGCTTACATAATCAAAACATTGATCCTAAAAAAAATCATTTCGTTACATTAAAGTGAAAAGTATATTTGTTATATAACACAGTCCACTGCTGTTCTTCATGAAAATAATGTTAAAATGTATTTCCATGATATTTCAAATCATTCAAACTTGAATTCTTAGCTACTTGGAGCCTTTATCACTTAACATCGCTTTAATCATTCTTTATTTGATAAGTACAAGTTTCTGGATTTTTTTTCTCGCATAATATATATCATATGATCTTTTATCTCATTTTCCGGATTATGTATTTCTAATGACAAATATTATGTTATCGTATTTAAGTGGTGTTTTGGAATGTATAAAAAAAACTAAATTCCTTGAACAACCCAGAGTGTTCTTTTTGTTCGATATACTTTGATACTTCATTGTCGTTAAGGTTTTATTACACATGTGCAATGTTTAGTAGGCAAATACATGGTTCAATTGGAGTGGAGGTGACAACTGGACTTGAAATTATAATTACAACTGAAAAGGCAGTTCTTGAACAGTTTTTGGTTTTCTAATAACACACATATTACATATATACGAACTGGAAAAATAAATTTCCAAAATCAAGACATGATGGTCATCATATCACCCACATCCTGATCCTTGCTTCTCCATTGTTGATCATGATCGTATGGAGAAAAAAAATGGTGAATTCATTTGTCACCTAAAAATGGTGAACTTCCTTTTGCAAACATGTTTTCTTTTTTAATTATCGTTCTCGGCTATCATTATATACGATTTTTTTGCAACAAAATTGTAATCGCCCTTATTAATACCAAATCAAGACAATAAAATCCGGATCATATTTTTCATATTTCGTTTTGCAAAGGAAACGGATGTTTTTGAAACGGCTTAAAATATAATAAACATCTAAAATATGGGCGGTTAACTCTTCCAAGTCTGAAAGGCAGAGGTCAGTGACCTCCTGATGACGTAATCAGCACGACGCTTGCCAATTGTTAGTTAATAACGGGTGTCGGTTTTATTGAGAATGGCAACTGTTTGGTGGGGAGGCCAATAAAAGGGACAGTTGATTGCTAAAGTCAATATAAACATTGACGATAAGAACATCTATTGCGGACATCTGTGTTTGATTGGCAGTGCTTTGTTACGGTTCGTCGCCTTTTGTTGTCGCGTAACAAAGCAACTACGAGCATTTGATGTCAAGATGAAACCAATTCTTGATGTAAATTAATGTACTTATGAATACAACTGAAACCAAAGCTCTTAAACTTTTAGCTGACACTATTAATAGTATGTTCCGCCGGAGACAATTTAATTTCATTCTTGACATATTTTACCTCTGTGTTATTTATATTTAAAATACAGCAGTGACGTCACCCTATTCTTTCAATCGTACATTATCCTTCACGAATCTATTTTTTCAAGCGACAAATTGAGCAGTAATTTTTTTAAGACGGCCCCTACAAAGTTCTCAGAATTGGTGAATTGTTTGTATAATGATGTATAACGTCATTTCTATAGCATCTTTATAACACATCACTAAAACACATTCAGATGTCGAATATTTATTGAACCAAGATTTACAAGATGTTGACTTTGCAACTGATGTTGAAAGTGCATCCCTTGCGTGCAGCATTCTTATCAATGTCGATTGTTCCGGTATCCATAGCTCTCTGATCTTGACACTGAAGAACACGACTCACTGCTTCCTTCTGTTGCTCAGATGTTCTCTTGTAGGCTTGTACTGCGTCTGAAGAATGGCCTGTTGTCTCCTTGATGAGCTGTTCAGCTACATTGTGACGATAAAGTCGTGTTGCTGCAGTTGCCCTCAGGGAATGATTGGTTCTGAATCCTTGTAGTCCAGCAGCGGCTGCCATTTTCGACACTGTTGATGCGATAGTATGTAGTCCTAGCGGTGCGAGACCGTACCACTGTCCTGGGCGTGGTTTGGTTAAAGGTCGCAGGTAGAAATTCTTGGCGCTAGGGGGACTGAAAAACAGAACAGTAGTTTTTTTATAAGCCTAAATACATAGTTATGCCTTTGCGCGTACAAACGAACTTAAAGAACTCAAATGTGAAGTGACCATATTAATTTTAGTAAGTTGTATACCAAATAGCATTTCAAAAGTTTTTATTGAGCATAAACCGGTAATGTTGAATGAAGTGCATTTGAATTGAATACAAATATATTGCTTACCACAGAGTGACATATTTCTTATATAAAGTCACTATACATCGACTGCTATCAGATTCATTTGGGTAGGCATCAACAAGTTTCTGTAACTTTCTCCTGTGTTTCAGTCCTCCATGTCGTGCTTTTGATACATCCTCTGTATACCGCAGTACCGTTTTACCCCTGGAGTCAGTTGTCAGGCTCAGTTGAGAATGCTGTAGTCGTAGGGCTCTGTGTTCCTTAGCTGCTCTGAGGGCGAAGTTGATGCCGAGTAGGTACAAGAGGGTATTCTGCAACTGTTGAGGATACTCACTCCCGAGGATATTTTTGTTCCACAACAAATTTTCCTCCTCCTCACTGATAACTTGAGCTTGACGTCGTGAAGTGCCTATTCCATTAGCAGATCTTTCTCTCATGACAGAATCAAGTGTATTTTTCAATTGAATGAACATGGGTTCTGAGAAAAAGTTCACTTCTACGTCACACTGTTCCAGGTACAGCTGAATGGATGTTAAAATCTCGTACAAAGTAGATCCAGGGTAATCCGAACCGTTCACCTTTCTTACTTCAGTGATGAATCTACTAAGGGCAATATTCAACTCCTCTACAGACATTTCTTCCAAGTTAACCTTGAATAACGGTCCTGTTCCTTGGCGTTTCATAACAGCGTTTCTATTTTCCACCCAGTCTTTATATGTTTTAACAGCCCACTTGTACTTATGTTTGGTACTCTCCGATAATCTGTAAAACATTCAAAATTAATATTAACTTTCTAAAGAAAATGTCCTGTCAACTTTGCACTAAACTTTCAGCATTTATTTGAAAACTTGAATAAAAGAAGAGTGCCATCTTTGCTGTATTGCAATTCCTTTTAAAAGCATCATAAAAATGTGTCATTAATACTTGTTAAATGTAAAATTCAGAAATTTAAAATGGAAATAAACTTAGAGTTACCTACTTGCATGAACGAAAGTTAATGTATTTTACATTTATTAAATGAAAACAAGGTAGTAATGACCAAAGGCAGGATAGAAAATTAGTATAATACTTACTGTCGTTTGCTCAACAAAGTCATTTCCGTATCACTTTTTGGAGCAGCAAACCGTCCATAGTCTTCTTCAATTTGACTTGCACCTTGTGTTAATATCTGGTCGTCATCCGATGAAAAATCTTTAGCCACAGTAGTACTTGCGCGTGAAAAAGATTCTTCAAATTTCTTTGAGGCCTGTGTTAATACAGCATCATCGTCAGAAGAAATGTCCTCAAACTGAGGATACTCAGCCATTTCGTCACACTCAAGCAAAAAATTACCGTACATAATGTCCAAGCTCAACAGAGACAATGCTTCTTTTATAGCAAATCCGTAAAGCTCACTGTCACTTTGAACAGTTTACACGTGCATTAAGAATGTACTAGCTAGATGGTTACATTGCACGTGCATTAAGAATGTACTGGCGAAATGGTAACGTTGCACGTGCATTAAGAATGTACCGGCAAGATGGTTACGTTGCACGTGCATTAAGAATTACCGGTGAACCAGTTGGGACCATCTCAAATTTTTTTAAAGGATTTTGTTTTATTGAAAAACGTTTTTTGTGTTATAATCATGCAATGAAATACGAATGTTATTATCATAAACCAAAGCAGGTCATACAAAAAACACTTTAAACTAGGCTGTATTTTAAGTCAGATAACATACTCGTAACCGTACATTCGTGAAAACAATGTCCTCGCCGCTTCGCGGCTCGTACATTCTTTTTCACGAATGGACGGTTACTTGTATGTTATCCTTAACATATATTTATTTATCTTATTTCATCATATAATTTATTAACATAATCAATGTTGTATATATAGCAGTCTTAATAGTGTCTCGTAAGCCAAATTTATATTTTATGCTATTACAATTGACATTTTAACAGTTACATTCCATGTGACACTTTAATAAAATAACACTAGCTGTCTGTGTGTCTGTCTGGAACTGAACTGAATTTTATTACACTCAGACTGCAAACTACAGCAGAAGAGATAAATAAACATATTAAGATTAAATATTTAAACAAAATACAAAATAAAATGTATGTACCATTTGTGCAATGAATATTGGTTTATGTTAAATAGATATATTAAAATACAGCAGTGACGTCATTGTATTGTTTCAATCATACATTATCCTACAAGAATCTACTGCTTCTATGTGGACAATTGAGCAATAATAATTTTGAGATGGTCCCCGGAAGGGAACTGGTTTCATTATTTGATAGCACAACATCATCCTCTGAAGAAATGTCTTCGAAGTGTGGATACTCGGCCATGTCTTCCCACTCAACAACAAAATTGCCATACATAATGTCTAAGTTGAATTAAGACCACCTTCCTTTTATACCAAATCCCAAGCTGATTGCGGTTTCAAACGTCTTGCACGTGAATTAAGCTGGTAACGTTGCACGTGCATTAAGAATGTACTAGCTAGATGGTTACATTGCACGTGCATTAAGAATATACTGGCGAAATGGTAACGTTGCACGTGCATTAAGAATGTACCGGCAAGATGGTTACGTTGCACGTGCATTAAGAATGACCGGTGAACCAGTTGGGACCATCTCAAATTTTGTTGAAAAACGTTTTTTGTGTTATAATTATGCAATGAAATACGAATGTTATTATCATAAACCAAAGCAGGTCATACAAAAAAACACTTTAAACTAGGCTGTATTTTAAGTCAGATAACATACTCGTAACCGTACATTCGTGAAAGCAATGTCCTCGCCGCTTCGCGGCTCGTACATTCTTTTTCACGAATGTACGGTTACTTGTATGTTATCCTTAACATAATATATGTTATTTTATATCAATATGATATTCTTGCAATTTTCTTAAGGTTCATTGCTTTTTGGTATAAACAGGATATTCGTTTTTCTAAAATAGCATGATTGTAACAAAAGGGAATAGTTCGACAACCGTGACCAGTGTGATATTCCTGTTTATCTGATTTAAAACGCTTTCTTCTATCCAAGAGTTTTCTCTAATAAATGATCTTAGGCGATGTCGTGTTGATTGAATATGTTGGTTTCTACTGCCCTCAAAATGTTTGGGCCAATATCAACCATTTTATCAAATGTTTATCGAATTAATCTCTTAATAACATACATGTGGCCTCAGTAACAAATCCAAATGTTCAGTTAAATTTTAGTAAAGCTGGAGGACCACCGGTATACCAGGAGCTCCTTTAAAGGGACATTTGGACGTGTTTTTTAATATATTTTTTTAAAACAGTAGGTGGTTTTTCAAATACTCGCCCCTCCCCGCTAAACTATGCCAAATGCAGTAAGTTTATAAGGTCAAACACTTCATTCCTCAACCCGATTATTAGTAGTCTTAGTAGAAAGTATCAATCGAAATTTTTTTTTTTTATCATTATAGCATGAACACCTGTTGATCATTCTAGGTAGGAAAATGGATTCGCGTAGCTTCACCTAACACGTGCGTTCCTTTTAGAACTTCTTCTTTTGATTACAACAGATTTTCTTGTTATGAACATTATGGTTTTTTTTTCGTGAGATCCTTTTGTGTACTTAAAAAAGCGTGCTACTGCCCCTTTAAAAAGCTATGAGATATGCGCAAAGGGGAATTTATTTGGAAAAAGATTTCCTTTTCAAATTGCAGTACGTTGAAATTTGTAACCACATTTGAAGTGGTAATTAGGTGTTGGCAACCCCCTTGGATCCGCCACTGCGTATATCTATGCTCAAGGTCAAATTACGATGTGTCTTTCACTTGAACAAATTCAGGTCGTTGTAAAATTAATTTAAGAAAAATATACGCTTGTTAGCTCTAAAATAACTGCATGATCGCTTTCGAGGTTTTTGATATTTGTTTTTACGTGTCACGCTACATAAAATGGCTTTTTGTAACATTTAACGTTTTAATCTTCATATAATTCATCTTTGAAATTAATCGGGTTTTTAACAGACACATGTTTCAGTTCCAAGTTTATTGATAATTGATAATATATAACCGTTTGAAATGTACATCACTAACAACGAATAACACACACCCACGCTTCATATTGATATAAGGATATAAGGACATAATATATCAAACATTCGATTGAATATATATGTTAATATCGTTAACGATTGAGAAAACTAAATGCAAACGGCCTCATTTGGTCAAACAATTTTAATTGTTAGAAAAACTTCATATTGACTCTAAAAACCATACCGTTTTCATGATATTAATCCTAGGCTTACTCATTTGTTCACAAATTCAGAACTGCTCATTTGTCTGCAACAGTCATGGCGGTATGCAAGTCAGAGAAAACACTTTACAAGCCAGGAATAGTTCCTTCTTTGATGAAAATGTTATGTAATGCAAATTACCGATAATAAGACACTTTATGGCACATAAGGCACTGTGCTATCCTGCCAGATTCGCTTGTGAAACCTTGTTTCGCATCCTTTTCTAAAGTTCTCAAAGATTTTCATTTACTCGGGGATGACGTTCCTGAACAAACATCTACACAACTTCTGCTATCACAGTGTCCCAGGTTGCTTAAACTTGACAGACGAGTGTGTGAAAACCCTAGAAAGAACTAGTTTGAATCTTGGTAAAGTGATTTTATTTCTGGGAACACCGTCGCTTTAAACCAGACTGCATAGTGTTCTTGTATAAACTTAACCATTACTTGCCTCCATAAATACGACCTCACTGCAGCAACTTGAGGTCACCAAGCAAAGTCGAGTTCACCGAATAAACTTGAGAACATCGGATAAAACCAACCAAACTGGAGAACACTGAACAACGATAAATTTGAAAATACTAAGCAAACTTGAGATTCCAATATAAAATACTTCATAATAATGAACAAACCTGAGAAAACTGGCAAACTTGATAACATTGAGCAATCTTGTAACATCTAGCAAACTTGATAACATTGAGCATTGCAAACTTGATAACACTTGGGGACTTCGAGCAATATTGACAACACAAAAAAATTAGAGAACGCAAAACAAACTTGAGAACACCGAGAAACTTGGTAACACTGGAAAGACTGGTCACTGAGTAAACAAGGGTACAAGAAGCAAACATAAGAAAACCAAACAAACTTGAGAACACAAATAATACTTGAGGTTACTAACCAAGGTTTGGGAAATCGGGTAAAACCATGAAAACTCAAGAAACAACAAAACGATCATGTAGACACCAAACAAACTTGAAGGCACGGACAAAAAATGGGAAAATCGGACAAAGCTTAGAAAACTGACCACACCAACACACACGAGGGGTCATTGAGCAAACTTGCGGACATCGACCGAAGTTGAGAACACCCAACAAACTTGACACCTAGCATTCCTGAGGTCACTAGGCAAAAGTAGGGGAAACTCGACAACGATGAGAACAAATTTAAGAATTGAGGTCACTAACAAGCTTTGGGTCACTGAGCAAACTTTAGGATATTGAGCAAATTGCGGGTCTCAGGACACGTTTATAGACAGCAAAGTTAGGGTTACTATTCAAACCTTGGTTCACTAAATCAATTAAAGATAAATGAGCAAGCATAAGGAAAGCTATTATTCAATAAGTGAAGATTTTTTTCTGAAAATCAGCTTCAAAGGCTACGAGATAAGAATCATTTAGATTGAATGTTGAATTTTTCAACATCTTTGATAAAATTAATCTCAGGCTGGAGATAGAAAATATAGGGACGGATACAGGTTTCTTTCTGTTTTCTATCAGAAAGCATTTCCATTAGAACTAAAAACCATACAAGGTCTGGTCGACGTTTGAAAACTAGTATTGAAATAAAAAATACAGGGACATTTCTTTTGGCTTTCATAGGGAAATGTCATTACCTTTTCATTGCATGCTATTGTATGTGGAAAATATTTCCGTACTCTTAAAGCTTATCGCCCATGGATGGCTTCACGAAACATTCTTGTTTTAAATCAATGTTTGCTCTTCACTTTCAAATTGTCGAATAATAAAGCAGAAAATTCATGTTCATCTTCATGTCTTCAGCTAGATTGTGTTATAATTACATTTTCATAAACAGGAATGTTATCTCGAATTTTGTTTCCAGAAAGTCCTTTTGTCAAGGCCAATTAATATAAAGACCAGATCTTTGCACGTAATTTTACTCCGGAGAAAGATAAATCTATGTTCATGAACGTCAACCATTCACTTATGGTGACGGTTGACTGCCCAAAGAATTTAAGGCTGGTTTGCAAACGAGTTGAAGGAATCCACTACGTGCACATTAAGTCGTGTGATTCTTTTCGTATGCTCGAGTTCCCGTTTTTTCCTTATCAAATACGATTTACAGAATGTTTGCAGCAAAGCCTGGCGGAATGGCGTGTAGTTAGCGGAATAAATCACAACATTCCAGATGCTGTTTGAGAGAACTGCAACAGCCACAAACTTCAAAAAGGCCCCGGGAACTGCGTCTCTTCCAAACACCAGGTTCCAGACAACAGCTATGGTGAAGGGGAGGTAACTTAGACAGAAAATGCCTGCACTGATTGTGATCATCATGGACAAACGGGTGACTGCAGCAGAGGAAGAATCTCCCGATCTCTGACCTTCACCGGGACGCCGCCTACGATATATCATGCACACGATAATAACGGAGCACACTACAATAATACCAAAAGCCATGCCTATGAAACCAATAGAGCCAATTGCGCCTAGAATAGTGTTGTAGTCAGACAGACACATTGCAAAGGTGTCGTTGTAGTAGAAGTCGCTGTCGGGAAAGGATATAAGAACCATGCGTACCACAGCCAACAAGAACACACAACATGCAACGATAGGAAACACCTTGCCGCCTGAGGACTTCCGGTAAATGAGAGGGAACTTGAGACAAATGAACCTGTCTACCACCACAGTAGCAGTGTTAAAGACTGTTATCCCTGACAGAAATGAAAACAAACATGCAGTCGCACTTATCAATGATTTTGAGTAAACGTATCTGTTCAGAAAAGCTGAAGGAATGACAAAGATGAGGTAACTGAAACCTTGAAAAAAGTCCCAGAAGGCCATATGAGCTATAACCCAGAGTGTAGTCTGGTGGAGGTCACTGATTTTTGCTATGACATACATGACGGTGATGTTTGAGATCACCACAAGGCAACTGGTTACAAGGTAAAAAACACCTAATATAATACTACTCCATTTGTTGCTAAAGCTAGAGGTATTTGCCACAGTGCCTGACTTAGAAGACAGATCTTCATTTGGCGCTGATGCATTAATACAAGAAAATAACGTCTGGTTGTTCCCGGGACAGTCCACAGGCTCTGCTTCTGTTGTTGAGGAAACTCTCATCTCGTTGGTTGTGTTTACTTCAGGCCATGTTACTGATGAGTTGTCTAGTGGGTCACTTGTAATTTCGTCAGTCACTTCGAATAAGTGTGATGTTATGTTTCCAACTAATTCAGGCGAAGATGTAGAGACTATGCCACCTTGGGTTGTTTCAGTTGAATCTAGATAGTCATAGCTGGTAGGGCTGGATGTTAGTTGCTCAGTCAGGTCTGGTGATTCAGAAGGTAGGCGTGGAGTACGGTTCCCAAATGATTCAGATGAAGCTGTTAAAGAAAGTATGTCAGGTGTTGTGGCAGTTTCTGTTGAATTAGTTGATGATGACTGGACATTGGTAAGCTCGTCAGAAGTCTCTGGCGCAATAGTTGTGTCACTGGTTGATAGACATGTCCAGAAGGCTTGACCATAAAGTAGTATGGCGAGTGTGAGGTAGGATCGCATGGTGGTTGTGTTCCAAACCTAGGTCAGGAACTCCTAGTTGTTTAACCTGCAGCTGTTAGAAACAAGAAATACATGAACGATGTTGCACCATTTAGAATTCGACATTGAATTTGAAAAATGATGGGTAGTAGAATTTGCACATGAATAAATTTGCAAAAGGGGTTATTCGTAAACGCAACTGATGCTTTCATTCGTGTCATTTCTCTTTATATACTCTTGCAACATTCATTGAGAGAGTGAGCAAGCTCATTGACGTGTCATTTTCATTGTACCTTGCTACCAATACACCATCTTGTGAACTCGTCTAGTCTTCAACTCGGATATAGTTAATATCCTGTTAACTATGCATTTGTAATTCCTCTACGGTACCGCAGATCTGACGAAGTACGTAACGACACGAATTATGAAACAATTTACACTTGGAAAATAGTCCTTCGCATGATATATGTATAATTTACCAACTTTCCCGATTATGCTGCCGGAGCTATACTCTAAAAACACATACACTCGTGTCACACTAAATATTGTCTTTTAAACTGTTCTAAGTTATGTTATGTTGAGCCCGTACATTCGCCGAGGAGTCCCATGGCGAACTTGTAAAAATCAATAAGTATTGTGTTCCGCTTTCATTGGAACTGCCCGTGGTGCTTTAACAATGATAATAAATTTGTTGGATATCGTGTAGGCACCTTTTGTCATGACCGAAACAGTTTGAAGCCGCTCTTAAGATGGATATAACACACCGTTATGATAAATGTGTATTAATACTGCTTTTTAGGAAATATTAGACAATATATACAGGGGCATGTGACTCTTGAAAGGGAAAACTTATGCTGATGGGGAAAAAAGTTTGAAAAAAAAATAGATATACAGTTTTAAAAAACAATAAAAAAAATTTCAATATACTTTTTAAACTTGTAAGACAAGAATGAAAAATAGTGTACGTTCTATATTTGCAGACACCTGTTAAAATTCCAATTTAAGAAGCTCAAAATAAAAAATTTTTGTCGTCACATCACACATCACAGTTAACTCTTAGTTTGTCCGTTACTTTTTGGCTGTTACCTTTTCCTAATCACATTGTTTCTAGTCCACCGGCCACAAGGGGTCCCCATGCAACCCCCCCCCCCCCCCAATGATTCTCATTAGCAACAGGAACAACAGGCATTGGAACATGAGATGTCTTCCATAGAGCCACCTGTTAATTGAAATGCATTGTATGATACTCTAGGCTTTTGATGGTATCATGATAGTGTCCATGTTACATTATTTGACTCATCTTCACAGCGATAGTCATTCAGTTGCAGACAGCATGGGGAACCCTAGTTGTCAAATACAAAAGAAAATTTGACTACGATATCATGTTTCTGTTGTAGCTTTGTGAATCTTTTCATGTAAGTATTTTGATCAATACAAATACGTTATTTTCACCTTGATGGTCATTTTTTCATTTTAAACATTTTTTCATTTTAAACATTTTTTCATTTTAAACATTTTTTCAACACACTGTTGAGTCATCATGCTGCTCAAATTCAGAAAAGACAAAATAATGTTGACCAAATTCATTATTTTCCTTAGAGTCAGTAAAAAAATCCTCGTCAGCTTCCTTCGGAATCCTTTGATCATCTGTCAACCTATTTCATCAAAGAATCCTTTCCACAGAGATAACTCTTTGTCATAAATCATGTCATTTCGTAATTTTTGTGTCAGTCTTGATGAAAAAGTCCTTCCTTTTGATAACGACAATTCATTCGGGCGGAATTGTTTCCCTCTCCATTTTCTCTTTCTCCATCAGCCCTTGATTTCGCATGCTCGTGTAGTTTTAAGGACGTCAATAAACAATTGTCGATGAATCAAACAGTAGTGTTAATACATCATTTGCAGTAACGCTGGACGTTGATTGTCAATTCTTTGCTGAATCCCTAATTTAAATAAATAGTAAGATACAGGAGATTAAAGTAAACAAAATGCAAGTTTTCCCTAGAGCTTTAACTATAATAGTTAGTTTATACTTTATTGAAAATTACAGTCATGACGGTTGATGCTTCAGTATGTCTTTACTTTTGCCAAGGTATATGACGTCAGTCAGGTAGGTTTTTCAATTCACAATATAGTGAATAGTGAAAATATTTTGTACAGAAACATCGCACATTTTCGTTTTTCCAACTAAAATCATATAAAATGCTACTTGGATATTCGCTAGATTAGAAAGTATATCTTTGACACTGAAATTTTGAGCCATTTCTGAATTGTCATATCTTTTCACCACACCGATATCATTATATGATAAAGTCGTCGTAGGAAAGAGTGCAATTTGTCCAGGCTTTAAACGTTTATGTAGTCTCCCCTAAAATTCATAACAATGATTAGTCAAGTTCTACCATAAGAACGGATTTTGTACACAAGACTGTTAATTGGACTTAACACATGCATATATTTAACAAACATTTAAAATGAGACATTTTTACAACTTTAGTATTCCAATCTGTAATTGTTTTACAAGACGATTGCTAATGAATTTTATCCAAGCATATACATTTACATCAAGAGCATTTTTAGAAAACAAAATCATCATTCTACGAAAAATCATGTTGACAATGGAACATGTAAATCACAAAAAATCTATTCACTTAAAGACTCGTCATCATTTTGAAAGACTTTATCAATGAAACAAATAGATAATAAACACTTGAAAGTCTTGTAATGCCCTAGCCAGAATTTTCACCCTCGTAGCACCAATGAATGGCCTCACCTAACATTCTTATTCTATTTTACCGAATGTGCGCTCTCATTTATGTAGCTGTAAAATCTAAATCAACCAACATGTTATCCTCAGTTCCATCATACAACTGGGTTATGTTACAATTTAATTCGCTAATGTCTTCACAGAATGTTGAATGCTTAAAAGATCTTGCAATTTATCTTAAACGTAATTCACCTATATAAAGCATCATTTGAATGTCTATGCGCATTGATCTTTATTATACATGATTATTGTACTTTAGGCCATGAGGCCGTCATTACAAATAAACATTCATATGTTACAATCATGTACTGATAACGTGCTTGTATATACGGAAATGTCCCTTTGAATTTCCCTTTGATTCCACAAAATACCGCATAAGGCCTGTCCTTTTATGGTAGAGAACTATCTACGAGAAGTATTTACAGTACTATAGAGTGTGAATGACTTATATCCAGTTCTGATCAAACGGAAAATCACTGCTCGAGTGTTGTTGAAGGCTGGAGTGGGATGTTGTTGAAGGCTGGAGTGGGATGTATAGCCAAAGGACTCTAAGGTGTTGCAACCGATATAACCAATTAATGCTGGACCGTCGGTATCTTATTTCTAACGAGATCTTGTTTCAAGTTCACCTGGGGGAACGGTTTAGTAAGGTGTATTAGTCCGATTAGGGAAGGAGCCGAAGGTACATGTCATATACATTTCAGGTAAGTAAGACCCTTTGGACAAATTTGTACTGTTGTCTTTGCTAGTTATTGGCTTAAAAACCTTTAGAACGCACCAACACGGAACAGAAGGGTTGTTACGCCTCTCACGTTCATTCTATTCATTTAGATCTTTTGAGTTTTATCCATTTCATATAAGTATTTCATTAGTGAATGATAGCGTCGTCCTAAAAATGTTTAATTTGTCAAACTATATGTTCATTGTTTCTGCATTAAACCTTAGTTAACGCAAACTATTTTTTTAAAAGGTAAGACATCGTATTACTCGACATCTCAGTCTCGATTTTCCGCGTTGCAGAATAAGGTTCGTCTTGCCTCTTCGTAGTGAAAACTGCATTGGTCCGTTTAAGTGTGAGGTTTCCCTAACAAAATCACCTTTCAATTGTACACAGTAGCACGTTTTTTTACTCAAATTTTCAACAGAAATACATGTTTTCTTAAAAGCGTCAACACCACAGGAATCCCTTATTATGTGAATAAGTTGAGATTGTAAAATGGAGTGTTTGTCCTTACACCAGGGTAATAATGTATAAGGCGCTTTAAGCATGCCCCTTTGTGGTGTGGAGTCCAGCGCAATACAAGTATCCTCATTATTAGTGTTATTATTAATCAACTTGACTATCCGTAGTCTTAGATAAAGTATCAAGTATCAAGCGAAAAAAGCTGGCGGCCATTTAAGTGTGAACATTATACATGTATTCGTTTGAGAACTGCTTCTTCGGATTAAAAAAAACGCCTTGCAGTTGTTAACATTTGTTTGTTTTCATGATGTTTGTATAAAAAATGTTACTCTGTCCCTCAAACAATATTCAAATATTTAAATGTAAAGTTTCTTCATCCAGCCATCTATGATTATTATGAGCGGTTATTCTTACAGTGATTTCAATGTAGGTTTAATCCATCGTACACTTTGATGATTTGTTTTGTGCATGATTGATAAGGAAAATGCTACTTGGATATCAAGTATGGAACGGTAATGAAATCATGTTTGTGAAAGGGCAATTATATGTAAAATGTCATCCTCGCTCTAAACGTCTCAACTAACGATAATCTTTAACAGAATGTTTACAATTATAAAAAAATGGTTTTTATGGCGTCCATTTCTCACTCAGATAATAACTACAAATGCTATTTGAAAAACAACATCAAAACTATAATGAAACACTCATAACGTATTTTTAATTATTCTTTAAACAGTGCAATAACGTATGTAACACATTTGTATAATAAACTTATTTTGTCTCTCTCTCCCCCAACATGTACTTTATACATTAAAACATCTTGTACATAATGGTATGCGGATGCACTAGTCCTCTTAACCAATTACCTATTGTATGAGGTGAATTAGAAATCAGGCCGCCTTAGACTACAGGTAACCGCGACCACTAAATGGTGATAGGTGATAGGTGTTATGGGGTTCAACGCCGCTTTCAAGAGTAGTTCATTTATATTGCGGCTGCTAGTATTATTGCAGGGAGAAAGCCCGCAACACCATCGTGGGTATGCATTGCTGTGAAACCTGCTGGCATCGGCTGAAACTTGCGAACCATGGGTGGTACTGCATTGATATTCAATGTAGCGTTGTACCGAAACCTGACTGCGTGTAGTACAGTTCTCTGATGCAGACAAAGTTGCCGAGCCCCTGGCGGGATTCAAACCACGGACCTCTTGATCCAAAGCCGAACGCGCTAACCACTGAGCTACAACTGTACGAGAACGCAGTAGAGTCCAAATATGATGGAATTTTTTTAGACATAAAACTGCAGAAATAACAGGATCTTCAAATAACCCTTCTGCGACACTAGCGCAAGAGTATTGCAAAGTTTCTGCGTTTCCTTTTGTCAGGCCATGATGTGTTGCGAGTCTTATCGATTATTTCTGAACGAGTAAAGCTAAGTGTTGACATTCAAGTCTTGATAATCTATGTTTATTTATCTTCATGATTTAGGCAACAAATTGATGATGTTGAAAATTATAACCTTATGCTTAAAACAAATCTGTTGAAAAACGTTCATTTTCCATTTGGATTGATAGCGTGATATATTTTACAAATGGTTGAATACAATCCTGCAAAACCTATTCCCCATTTGAACAACAAATTTACAAACTCATATTAGAATAAATGCAATCAAATTTCTTTTTTATGTTTGACCTAGTTCTTAAAAAAATAAAAAGCACATCATCGAATCGAAAAATTCCCTTCTATAGAAATCAATCATTTCAACTAAGAACAACTATCTCAAAAAATTTAATGTTGTTTTGATCTTGTCCCAAATTAATTTTCCTAAGTGATTTATGAATTTGAAAAATTAAAAAAATCAAATATTTTGTGAAAGCGAGTATATACATGTATATTATATCTATATAAGAAACAAACATATCAAACATAAGAAAAGCAATACTTACAATATTCACTGTGTATATATCGGAGTTCTGCCTCCTTGGATGCAGCTTGGAATGACAGTTGGGCGTATGTTAGTTCTTTGAACAACCTGCTTATCATAATTTTGTCACCATGGAAGCACTACGTATTTATTATGTATGGAGATAACTGCGTATATTGTTTCTAAGAAGACACATCAAAACGAGACAATATATTTGCCTGTACATTATAAGCATTCATTAATACTCATTTGAACAAAATACAAAATACGTTAAGCCTTATTATATAGTTAATTATAATTATCGCTTTGAGGGCACCTGTACAACAGTTCTATTATTGATGGTAAAAATGCTTTTATTGTTTTCTCCTGAAAGCAAATTGACGCCACGTTCTGAATAGCCTGTTTTCGAGGTATTGGTTTGAATCCAAGATCACTTTCTTTTTTAAAATTCAAATGGTAACAGACTGTCCCGGTTTTAATCTTCTTTCAGTAGATAGTCTTTCAAATGCTTCAAAAATGAACTATGAAACTAAACCTTGGAAAGTATGTTAGTCGAGATTCAAACTTGCCGAACCCTCCAACTGAAAACTCAGGGATTTTAAAAGCTGGGCTACAGGCGAGGGACAGAAAATTAATATTCATTAGACAATTAGACACTCGCGCATTTTATTTGACGGGTAGAGCTTGGAGCGCTTTTGGTGAACTTTGGTAGCATGATCTCACGATGGAAGTCAAACATGTACTACCAATGGACTTAAACATTTTTATTGGCCCTGAAGGTGCACCGAGTCATCATGTTCCTAGCTGAGGGGGGAAAATTTAACCAATTTAAGTAAGTGTAAGTGGTGTAAGTATACTCAGCTCGTAGAAGTTATTTTACAGATGCTTAAATACATCAATAATATTTGCAGTCAATAGCAGAATAGGAGTTGTTGAGACGAAACGTTTAGTTTTGATTATGAATTATGTACAGATTTTAGTTTTTAAGAATGAATTACAGTGCCCAAGAATAAGTATAAGTATGACGTCATTTTTAATTTTGATGATATTGTTTTTATCTCATTGAGTCGAATCTCGAACACACGAAAAGGTAATGAGGCGGTTCCTCAATGGCGCGTCCCAGGTATGGCAGCCGGGAAACGAAACGTACATACGACTCACGATTTGTGCGTATACCACAATTATTCTACAATGCACGAATTTAAATCTGAAACGTGTTGATGAATTTCATCAGGTTAGTACTTTGGAGTACTTATAATTCGTTTTTTTACAATACTGTAAGTTTTTATTTCTCTACGCTTTCATTTATTCAATACATTATATATACGTTGTTAGATTTAATTCTTATAATGTCAATATATTGTTATAATAATATATTGTTGTTGCAATAAAAACAAGTTAAGTCAAATATATACATGATTTAGAGTTGTTACTTTAATACATATTTACAAAGATCAAAATGTATATATTCATGTTATAAAAAGCAAGAAAAGAGATGATGTTGAATTGGTTTAAAGAAATTAAATGATTTTGACCGAAAATAATTACTTGAACCGCTCTATTATCACATTCCTGAAATTCCACATTTATAAGCAAAACAAAGAAGAACAGGTGACATGTATGAACCAATCAACCAATCTAAGCCATAAAAAGTAAAAAAAGACGTCAGCAAATGCCCTGAGAGAATTGGTGGATGAAACGTTAATGGATAAGATCGTCTTCTCATTATAAGATATTCTATATATTTAAGTGCTTTTGTTTCTCAGTTAATCACCTTTATTCTGTTAAGGTGACGGTACCCTGAAGCCTCAACAGAACTATAGGTTTATATTGTGACTGTCACTATTGTGATGCGGATAAAATGGTGGATCTTTGTATTTTTGATTACGTGGACACTTGTCACGTGCAATCTAGGAATTAGCATAATCTGTGTTTTATTTGAAAATGCTCATAGGAATTCCATCCGACAAACGTTGAAACAATTTTAAGATTGTGATGAGACCTGAATAATAAAGGAAACTGAAGGAGGATATTTCATGAGGTCCGTCTGTCCGATTGTTAGTTCCGAAATAAGCAACTTGAATTATAACCTCTTCCCACATTCTTTTTTATCAATCTTTCTGAAACGGTATACATGCTTTGGATAATTGTCTGTGATGTGCGGATGTCCCCTTTTTATGCATAATGCAATAGGTACCTTTGAAGTTGTTGCCCTTGATTTAGAGCATATTCATAAACATTTGGGTCACCTTAAGTTATAATAACTACAGCAGCAAATCTTTAACGTTTAGCTAAATGTATTCCAGCATGGTTATAGGTCACGGTCAAGGTCACATAGATCCCACCATCAGAAATTTAAGTATTTTGTCACCGTCTTTAATCGCAACTATGACAATCGTAATACAGATATTTCTTGCTTTCCAAAAAAACATTGATTCTTTAATTCAGTCTGAGTCAATATCAAAATGATGTTCTAAGATGTTTATTTTCGATGGCTGCGGTGAATTTGTAAAATAAGAGGTATTGGTGCAGTGTTTTCAATGGTGTATTATCAGATAATAATTCTAATTAAAAAATCTAGTGAATAAATTTGCAGTCATACTTAGATTTCAGATTTCGAATTTAACCACGGATCTTTAATTTACAAATTACTTTCAATCGTTGGAAAATAAACTATGAAAAACATTCATCAAGTTCGTCGATTCGGGAAAAAGATAAAGTAGGTCTCCGAAAACTCAGAACTTTTTGTAAGCCCATGCAATATCAAATCATATCAGCTGATAAAGAAAACGATCACATTCAAAGAAAAAGATGTAGAAAGTAATCGACTAATTGGAATAGGAGCTTCGTTACAAATTGAATGATATTATCTTTGCAGTTCAATATCCTTCAACGAAACTTCAAGTTCAACTAAAATGTCATCCTTAACAACGCTGCAAACCTTATTCCCCATTTTGACAACTAATTTACAAACTAATACTAGAATAATTTCAATGAAATTCACTTATTATGTTTGATCTTCATCTCCTAAACAAGCACATCAACGAACTTTTACAGAAATCAGCTATTTCATTTATGAATAGCTTTCCAAACACCCGATTATGGTTTTTTTGATCGTGTCCAAAATAAATTTTCCCAAGTGATTTATGAATTTGAAAAAGTATTCAATTAAAACATTTTCTGAAAGCGAGTACATCTTTGAGGATATAAAACTATCCACATTTACATATTCTGACAAAAGTTACAGAAATATATATATCAATACAGGTAACAAACATATCAAACATAAGAAAAGCAATACTTACAATATTCACTGTGTATAAATCGGAGTTTTGCCTCCTTTGATGCAGCTTGAAATGACAGTTGGGCGTATGTTAGTTCTTTGAACAATCTGCTTATTATAATTTTGTCACCATGGAAGCACTACGTATTAATTACATATGGAGCTGTCTGCGTATAGCGTTTCTAAGAAGACAAATCCAAATGAGACGATGTACCTTATAAGCATTCATAAGTACTCATTTGAACAAAAATTTAAAAAAACACGCTAAGCCTCATTATATACTTTACACCTGAACAACGTTTCTATTTCTGATGGTAAAGATGCTTTTATTGTTCTCTGTAAAGCAAGTTGACGCCACGTTCCAAATAAGCTGCCTTGGAGGTATTTTAAAAAATCAAAGATCACTTCTAGATCAACTCTTATGTTGCTAACGAAATGATTTGCTTTATACAAAGTTTAGGCGATCACAGGAACACGTTTTGACGTGTACCTCTACTCAATGTACAAACGTTTACAAATTCGAGGCTTCATGATTTTGAGAAAATGCCACTCTCCAAACATCCTGCTACATCAGCATATTTGTCACCGCATACCCTGAAATCCTTCGGCCTAAAACGCTCTCAGTCAATCCCTCTTCTATATAGAATAGAACGTTCATGTAGTTATAGTCACGTATATATGTATATTTGTATGAATTAAATGTGTTATTTTACAATCAGATATGTGAATACTCGATAATTTTAAGATTTGTTGTATACGATTACATAACTCTTATTAGAGTCATCTGAATCCAACTACCGACATGCTAACATCTTTAATATACCATATTTCGTTATCTTACATTTTGTATGTACTCCTCCCATACCGTTATGTGCATCTCTGTTTCTACCACAAAGTATTGAACCTTGCACTTTCTGTCAAAGTCTATAACTAGCCTAATTATCCACATCTTGTTACTTTCAACACTTTGATACGTACTAATTTAAATTACGAAATATGTGTTCTCTATGTAACACAAGCATTGTGTTCTCTGTCCTCTGCGTACTAGACAGTCAATTTCGTGATAGCAGTGTCATATTTCTATAACTAGTGTTTCTCCACCTTGCTGGTGATATTAAATCTAATCAAGGTCAAACAGCATGAACCTCATACCTTAAAACATGTCTATATTTTATTTTAAAACAAGAATCATAAAAAAATTATCTTAGCGCGTTTTTTTCTAATAATAACTTTGTTGTTTTAATAGAAACTCATTTAGACAATAATGTTGCAAGCGATTCATTTAAAAGGGCTGGTTACCATGAACCACTACACAAGGACAGAAGTTCAATTGGAGGCGATGTTACGCTTTTCATCAAAAACTCATTAGCATATAAACGACTGAACGATTCTAAAATAAACTTGATGAAACAATTTGGTGACGGTTATATTTCTGTCAAACCAACAATAATGTTTTCTAGCATGCTGACCTGAGAAAAATTATAAGAATTTTGGAATAGACTTTTTATATATCTTACATTTACAAATGTCTTTAACATCACTAGAACATTATCATTGGCGATCTAAATACAGATCTCCTTACTGGAATAACTCTGAGACATACTACTGAAATGTTGAGTCCCAACGTAGACAGTTACTATTCGACCAAATGCGAACCTTTATGAAATTATTGATAAATTTCTTCTTGAATTGTGAAAATAAGAGTCATATTGGAAACTACCTCGTTATTTATACTGAAAGAAGCTGGCTCTAGTACCTGCATACCTCAACTTAAATGTAAGGATGATCAAGGTACATGTAGTCAAACTTGCCTCTCTGATTTTGAAGGGGTGAAGTATTTCGATTCAATACCTACAAATAAATAAATAATATTTGCCTACCTTCATTTAAGCAAATGAGCTTTATTTTTGTCTCTCCCATTATTACAAAAGGCGAAATGGACGGTATCAGTACAACTTTACGTGTGAAAAATGCGTCTGGTCCAGACAAAATAGGCCATCAGTTATTACAAAGTATTGTATGCTCAATAAGTGATGTGTTATGCTGGTGGTTCAATATGTTTTTTGCAAACTTGCGTGTATCCATTTGAATGGAAAGTTGCCAATGTAATGCCTATGTTTATGAAAGGGAATCCTACTCTAGCGTCGAACTATAGAACAATATCAATCATTTGTGTTAGTGAAGTATTTTCAACCTATAAATAACAAATAACAAAACAATTTCCAACATTTTATGTTATAAACATGTTTTATATTTATCATATCGAAAGAACTCGTATAACACAAATGGAGTTTTGAACTTTTTACAAGATGATTCCTTGACTAGGGATGTACCGTTCGGTTTTCGATCACCTGTCACAACATGAATCAAACTGCTGGATTACTAAAACGTCCTATTATCGGTTGTGCCTCCCTCATCATGCAACAGGTGACGAAACACGACGTCGGACAGAGTTTTTAAATCGCCTAATCATATGAATAGGGATCTTGCGCCATTCCTTCTACAAAGCACGTCCCGAACTGTCATTGGAGGCTGTTGACGTTATTGAACACGGCTTCTGAGGTATTGCCATTTTTGCTTTATCGGGGGCATATGCTGTGATCTCGTTTGCAAGGGCAATACATGTACATTGCTGATAAATTTCCTTGTAATGATAGTACAGTGGCGCGTGAGGTTGTCATGTTGGAACATCGTTCTTGTGTTCTGGCGGTAACCAGATCCGTCTTCCTGTTCCTGACGCAACAAAATGATGTTCTCTAACCCCATCGCCTGTAGACACGCATCCGGCCGTTGGGCTGGTTGAGCTGGAACAAGCTCTCATCCGTGAAAAGCAATCAGCTCCAATTTTGCAGCTGCCATTGACGGGCTCGGATGCCATATTGGCGACGTCGTCTGGTCACTGTCAATCCGTCGACGTCACGGTGAGAAATCTGTTCCCTAAAGTCAAACATGCCATATCGAAAGTCAAACAGCCATAATTCCTATTATCAATCATTGCTTCAATTATAAAGAATAAATATTTGAAGGAGTGCAAGTGTGTAAAGTGACTTTTGCACATCTGATTTGTTTTCAGGAGGGGTTCTAGTTCTTCTGAAGGACCAATATTCTAGGGGCAAAGTAATTACAATTAATTTACGTTTCGCCCGAAATATTTGCAAACCATATGTAATGCTTAAACATTCAGTAGAACATTTCTATTGATAAGCAATACGTTCATAGAATAACTAATCAGAGAATTCCCGTGCGTAAGGCAGAAAACATATTAGTTTTCAAAATATGAATTAACAGTAAATATGTTTCGGCCCTTAAATATTATTCATGTGGTAAAAGAAAATTTATATTTGGCACACAAAATTGCGTTATGCTATGAGTTAAGCGAATTGGTAGTTAAACAAAATTCGCATGTTTCTTTGAATGTTCACTATAGAATGATGAGAGAGTAAAGCGTATGTATGTCGTCAGTGAAGCTTATTCTTAATACAACATGTGTTTCAACTATTCTTCAGCTTTTGCAAGAGGGAAGTGCAGACCTGTCATTTTGTCAGAACGTGTGAGGTCGTTTTCCCTTTGTACATCACTGAATCACAGGCTCTAGTGGTGCGCAAGACAGGACGTAACATTCGCTAGCGCGCTACTCGTAAGAGTGGGCGTCATAGCAACATAACCATATCGACTTGTCGAGATATAAAACTACATGTATTTCTCATATCATAATGTAGATACAAGTTTTATGTATTAACTGTTATCATTTGTATTTATTAAAAAAATAAGAGTGTTATAGAATCACCAACATACATGTACTCTCTGTTTCCCTAAACCCTAGCGGTAAAAAATTTTGGTTTTCATCGTGTAATGTTGATATTGTCCATATCGTAGTTCATGCGGATTACATTTAATGATGCAGGAATTTCTCTGGTCCGTTATTAACCTGAATACGTTCACTTTGAAATTGACTTATATAGTGCATTACCTTCGGGCGGGTGGTTAGTAATATCGATTTATATATAAATCTATGCATCGTTAAAATTTACGAAATATCCAAATGCCTTAATGCTATAATCACCTATTTAACTTCTTCTGTGTCTAAAACCGAATCCTGGGTCCATCTCCACGTGCACAGTATGCTGGTCCTCATTCAATATCCATTTCAACGCTCTTAAAAAGGTTTTGCGATGTCCCCGCGATGTGAACGCCTTGAATGTTACACATTATGGAGTTATACTATATTCTAACGATTTTTTGTTTTCCTGTCTTTTCTGGAGAAAAATGTATTATTAAATATTTTTAACGATGAGATTTGACTATATTTTGACTTGTTTTTCAAGTACATAGCCCATAAAAATTTACTTAAACTTGGTTCGTCAAAAAGCTGAATTGATATTCAGATCTCTTAAGTAACAAAAATAAAGGAAACAATATTTTGACAAGAAAAGAATCGAAAACAACAACTTGACATATATAAGCATAATCTGAGAATGGTTTGCCGGATCTTTAAAGAACATCGAAAAAGATGCTTGAATGCATTTAATTTAGTGAAATTGAAGTTAATATCAAATTAGGTTTTCTTTAGGTGAAACGTTCAGTTTAGAATATACTGATTTTAGATTTTAAGAATGAACTTCAGTGTTTAAGGATAAATGTCAGTGTAACATTATTTCTAATTTGGATGATAAATGCTTTTGATTTACTTGAGTCCAATAGTGAACACACAAAGAGGTATTGAAGTGGTTCTTTATAGAGCATCCCTAGTGAGGTAGCTATAAGAAAATGGAACGTGCGAACGGCATCGATTTGTGCGTATACGATGACTATTCTATAATTGACAAACTTAAATCTGAAACGTGTTGGGGAATGAAATCTGGTAAGTAATTTTGAGTGATATAATTGTTCATAGTGTACGTTTCTTTATTTATTTTAAGGCTTTACAACGCTTTGATGTATTCATTGAATTTCATATTTATCGTTAGAAAGAATTGTAATTAAATCAAAATATGTTTTTAATGTAATAGATTTAAGTAATGCCAAATAAACATGATGTCGGCGCTATTACAATCACATATTGTTTGCAAGATCAAAATAATATGAATAGTGAGAGATACTGATATTGCTGTTTGATACATTAATATGTAGTGTTCAAATGGTTTTATAAATTTAAATGTTTTTGACCAAAAAATATGACTTAAACCGCCTTATTGTCACATTACTGAAGAATTTAGTTTTCAGAAATTGTCAGTACTTTTGAAACGAGAAAAGAACAACAAGTAACATGTTTGTGTGCCCTGAGAGAAGTTTTGGATGTACCGTTAATTGATAACATGATTGTCTTTCGTTGAGACATTCTATATTTGTGTTTGCTTTTAATTTCTTTGAATTACCTTCATTGTATTTAAGTGACCATATCCCGAAGACTCAAGAGTACGATAGGGTGATTATTGCGACCTTTCGAAAAATATGTTCATTCAATAAGTGAAACACTATGTTCTATGTTAATTATGTCAAACAGCTGTTTATGAATGGAAAGTTTTTTTCTTGCTTATTATAAGTATCTTTATCAAGAAAAGAAATCAATTCAAAAGAAAACAAAGAAAACAAAAAAGAAGAAACACTTTGGTAAAGCAGAAAATTAAGATTGTATCTTTTAAAAATTCAATCACGTCACTTACAAAAAGGGTCATTAAAGTTTCAAAAAAGCAAATAAAGACAGCCATTTCGTGGTGAATTTTTCAAAATGTTTTCCTTTTTATTTAAATCTTTCAACTGTGAATTCCATTAAGAGTCTAATTAAGTTCTTAATTTTTTAGTGGTGTTTTTCAACGTGCAATTGTATTATGTCTTTTGGCACATGGAATTATATGTTGCAGTAAAGGAGTTTCATTGTAAGGACAAGCCAAATCTGGTATTTTGTCAATTTGAAATACTTGATATATCTATCTATCCCATCTTGAAGTTGGTTAAAATTTTGTTTAGGTTTTTCACACTTATAATATACATGAAAGTATGAAAATTCTTATATGGCCTGTGTTTTTGTAACAGTAAATTTCCCTATTAATGTGAGATGCCTTTCTAAAATTTAACCTTGGTGAAAACATTTTGATAAATCTGCTTTCTTTTGTTTCTAAAAGCTTATATTTATCAAAATGTAATTTATAAATTGGGAAAACTGAAAATTGCCAGTGTCCACACTCAGCTTAATTTTTACTCAATGGAATTGTACGGTATTTTTGAATGATTAATCTGAGATTTCTGTAAATTCATTCATAATTAATAATTTGTTTAAGTTTTTACAATGTATTTTTCAATCCATCCAGAGCATGTGATGATATAAAGAATAGTTGTACTGTTACAACTAAGATTTGGGCTTACAGAAAATACTTTACTTTCATTCATACGTACAGAAGAGCCGATTATGATATTTTACATGTAAGACAGCGTGAATCGCCGCACTAACATACGCTGTCTAACATGTAAAAATATCATAGTCCGTCTCTTCTGTACATATTACAAAATAAAATACTTCAGGCGACACTTGCTGTAGGTATTATTTTAATGATTATCGTATTTCGACTTGATAACAAGTCTTTTCAATAGTAAGAAGCTTTTACAACATGGCAAACCATATATTGACACATAGCCAATATTATTATCCAACATATTTCATTGATATCTTCAGGGAGTTTTACAAAAATAGTTAGGGCGTTAGGATGATAGTCACAATATATTGACATTATAATGGTATTACGTCATAATCTAGCAAGCACTAGGATGGACACAGTAAGGGGTCGATAGAGAAAATAAATGTTATTATCTTATGCATTAAGTTGAGGTTTTCAACATTTTACTGAAAAAAGCGGTCTTTCAACTGACGCGTGATTCTATCGTTTGTATACATAAATGACGGGGATATTTTGAATGTAATTTCCTTGTCTTATTCACAGGTATCTAAGCGGATACTGAGTGGTATTCAACGTGTCTCGGGACATGATACTTGTTGTTTATGGACGCAGTGTCTGAAGCACTCTGTCTTTCCAATATATTTGTAGGACTCAGATCTGTGGCGGGTCTCTAATCTATGGCGGATTTCCTTATCTGTGGCGTGTTTGATTGTTAGACTGTTTCATGACGTAATTCTAAGTGACGAAAATACATTAAACAGTACCTTACATTTAAATAAGACATTTGCGGTTTCATGCCACATCAATTGTGTATATTTTGTAGGATCTCTTTAGCCCTCGGGGAGTCCGTTTTCTTTAGCCCTAAGATATTGAAAGACTATCTTTTGTAACCCTTGGATTCCTGGCGACGAAATTTAGGGTAAGTTTGTCTAGCGTAAGGTTTGGTTAATCATTGCAGAATCTGCCACAGATTTGGGAATCCGCCACAGATTTGAGGCCTGCCATGGACTCGAGTCTTACAATCCGTAATATATACATCTAGTTTTAACTAGATTGTTTTGTGCCGCACAATCAATATTGAAGCTTACATAAAACCCCTCGTTTCTGTTTATGAATTTCTTACTGGAAAGTTCAAAGATATATGGACATGTTCCATAATTCACGGAGCCTGGATCTTGTGTGGTAATGCAAGAAAATAAATTGTGGACTAGTCGCACTTCATCTAATGAACTGTCAACCATACCGCGTTCTCGTTAATGAATCTCCGATTTCAGCGTAAATGATCCTTATTCGTCAGTATTATTCTTGATTACGAAGGATTGATTCTAACTCACTTCTCGATATACACATGCACCGCTTATTAGTAACAGGAGAAGAGGGATACATTGCATGCGTTTATGATGATGTTGCGTATCTGTTACTTTAGGACATGAAGGACGTAAATGTTTTTACCACCAAAACATTTAAAGTAAACTTCAATGAACAAGGTGGGGTCAACTATTTCGATTCGAGCAACCTATGTCCATTTCCTCAATACGTTCAATGTTGTGATTGTAATCTCAGCATTGGATCGCTTGTCGAGTTAAGACTTCCTTGTCAGAGAAACTTTTATGTAATAAGTTTATTTAACAGGTGATATTAAAATAGGAAGAAATATACTGTTTTTATTCAAGTGTCACATGCTGTAATACCTAAATAACAGTCGTCGTTTTAAATATCAAACATCACCATAACAGCAAACCGTCGATAAATGGTTAGTTTCAAGCTACGTCATGTTTCTAGAAATCCTGGTTACGTCTACGTTGTCATAACAACCAGGCTGAACGGAAATAAATCCTGATTTAACAATGCCAAACAACTTTTCAGACAGAAAGGTGGACGGGTGGTTAATTACCTCTCACCTCTATTAACATAGAAATGTCATCAATATATATTGATATTGTATGTCTTCCGCACCAAGCATGGCTTTAGGTTCCATTAGTCTCCATCGATGTGTAATCTAAACCTTGCTGTCCACAACTCAATATTCGCGTTTTGAGTGCAGCGCCCTCTTCGGCGAAAAGTTGCAATTCTCAAATGATTTTTCAATGGACTATCGCGATTCTTCGCAGTAACCTTGGCGACAAACACAGAAAAATACGGGAAATGCGGCAAGACCTTTGTTAACAAGTCATTGGGCCTGGTGTAAGATTAGCCCACGCGTGGGAAGATGCTTTCACACATGATATACAAATAAACATATCCTCTATTTAAGGGGTAGGTTTGTTTATAAAAGAAAAGGAAGAATCAAATATCTACTGGGAAAACTTATAATAGGAACATCTCATTTACAAAGATTTCAATGTTCCAAAGTTTCCAATGGATTTGTTTGACAAAAAGTGGCAATTTTACCTTATCATATCGCGTTGCCTTGTCGACATATTTGTAATTGTTAACCTTGTGATCATTATGTCTCTACTCGAAAGGTCGCGAAACATATTGGTTTTGGCTGAGCTCCCGTCCGCATCCGCGTCCGCTTTGGCATCCCCATTCGTTTCCGTAGCATAACTCTGAAATTAGTTGATCAAGCTTCACCAAATTTTGTATATACCCTTTTCATATCATGTATATGTACCTTTTGGTGGTTACTAATTTTTTTTCAATTTCATATTTTCTTGTTCTTAAATTGAATCATATGTAATATTTTGTCAAGCATGACAAACTGCGGAGATGCTGATTAATCAAAACTTTAAGTTTATGTTGTTTTGTAGAAAAAGTATTTGATTTTAATTGAGTTTAAAAAAAGAAATTTCAAAAACAAAATTATGCTGAAATAGTAGTGTATTGGGGAGACATCTGTTTTCACGAGTGTTTTTCTCGTTAAAACACTTTCTTATTATGCCTGCATCATGTCAAGTTAATCTAGTTCAGTTTCGAATAAAATATTTCAGCTTTGATTATTTTATGTAGACATTGTTGGTTGTCACTGCGATTTAAGTTTAACACAAAGTCTTTCATTTCTCTTTGGTTCTTCACTTCTTTCACTGATGAGAGCAAGCTCTGGCAACTCTCAAAGGCCGTAATTCTATTTAATGCATTCATGGTTTTTATTGCATTTTTTTATCAAACGATATTTTGATGACTTTAAAGATTTGACATGTGCACAAACTTGAAAGGAGAACATTTGATTCTTCATAATGGGATAATATCTTTGAACCAACATATTAAAAAAAACATTTACGAAAGTTTGCATTGTTCATCTTCAAACAGAAGTCTAATGATAAGCCAATCGACCAAAGATGGTAGATTTTTTTTACTTAAATATTTAAGATGTGGTATCACGTGCAATACATGCATATGAAACATAAAATACTTCAAATGAAACTCTCTGTATATAACATTTTCAAAATGACTGGAATTATCCCGATAAGGAATAAATGCGTAGGGAGATTACTTTGATGTCACATGAGGCAGTTCATGTTTGCTCCTCTTATACCACTCGCTCATTAAATATATTGATGATAAGTTTAAGGAGAAGAGGGTCTCACGTGAAGAAAATATAATCGATATTAGGTGTAGGTATCATTTTGAAATTTTATCTTCACAAAAAAACAACTCAAAGCTAAACGTTTTAATTATCTTCTTTTGTACACATGTCCGTCTCTTGCTGCACAATGTTGAAGGATAAACGCTGTAAACATCTGGAAATGGCTTTTCTAAATTGGATAAACTGTGCCTTTTTTCTTTTTCTTTAATTAATAAAATATGTTTCGACTAATCATTCAATACCCGCACACTTTTTTTCTCTCTTGCCTTTGTTACACGTGTTTATGTTGAGAATGTGAATATTTTTTAACAGATATGTTTACGTTGTGAACATATATCATTATTTCTAAAATTTGATTTTTTACATATATGACTATAATTAGATGAATGTTCTGTATGATTTAAAGGCCAAATCGGATGCCAATTTCAACACTTTTAATCGGATGTGATACATTCCTTTGAAATCTCATTTAAAACTGTTGCAACACCCTTTTTTAACAGTGATATGAGAAAGTGATTGTCTACATGTTTAGTATTGTGTAAAATTGTTTCTCTGTTCAGTTGGGTCACTCACTTGTTCGTTTGTCTGAGCCTACATGTTCGAAATTTATCTGAGTTTCCTGAAAATCTCAGACTGATTTGGTTGTGGAAACTTCAAGATATGGAGCATTCCGGAATCTATTTCCTATATACATGTATATGTGGCTGGCTTAGAAAGGCATATAAATCTGGTTTTCTACAGGTGACTTTGCAATCATTTCGCTTTCCGCATTTTTGGAAACTGTTGCAACAGGATTCAGCAAGGAATTGTACTCAACCTATCAGCTACTATGTGACCAGGGACTTGGTGAATATTATTTTTAGCAAGCGTTTTGTGACCCCCTTGATATCGTATAACATATTTGTATTTGCCCATATTGTAACCTTAAACTCTAACCTTTAAAGATCGACTGAAATGACCCATGGCAAGTTTCGTGATTCATAAAATACGCATTCTAATTTGCCGGTAACTTGAGCTTAAATTTTCGAAAGCGGCCTATAAACAACCTTAATACGGCTTTTTCCAATCACCAGCTAATTAGCACCAGTGAACAGAACTGAACTGGCCCGTGGTCACTGAGGCGTGTCCAGCCGCGTGTCCTGCCGCGTGACGTGCTAGTGGGCGGAATCATAACCTCCTTAATGAAAAAACAACAAGAAATCTCACTTTCTAAACAACTGTTTAAACATATCTAAAGTCATCCAAGCAACTCAAACCTCCGATGAATTGATGTTAAATATATCTTTAATTAATTGTATTGTTCCAAGCGAAAGACAGTGTTTAAATGTGATTCTATGTGCACTATCCCATAGCATACATCACATAGTGTACATCAATTACGACGTCTGCCAAATGTTGTCACAACAATCAGACTTGTTTAAATAGTATTATTTTTATGACACACAGGTGACCGTTATATAACCCTATCGCATTCAATTTCAATTCTTGATTTAATGGTCTCTAATTATACCTTTTGAATTTTAACGCCTTGGACCCAGCAAGCGGAATATATGTCCTGTCAAAATGGCGTAATCTTGGCATTCGACTGCTACTTTGTTAATTGTCACGGCGTCCAGTCATTTTGGACCAATTAACTTGTAGAATATATATTCAACCAATAAATTAAGAGAAGGAGATTTGGCTCATGCACTTCTACGGACGATGACACACATTTTAAAAAGTACATCGTGAACAACGGGTACCAACATTCTTTAGGATTACATAGCATGCTTCTAACGCTTGAGCCAGGTATGTTTTCATGTCATTGATTGTTAAATTCGAAGACAGAGATATTGCAACACGGTGTGAGATGTTATACTAGCTAACAATATAATATACGTTAGTTAAATACAAACGGATCATCCACTAAGTACTAAGTTGTCGTAAAGTGAAGTGAAACAAAATTATTTTTTCTACAGTAAACATTAAAAAGTTTTTACATTCTCTCCCGTTTATTACAAAAACCTTCATTTTTTCGAGACAATTTAGAACTTCATATCGATAATAAATGTTGTAACACTACGTGATATCCCATAGTAATGGATCTCTCACCGACCAAGTTCTTAACCTTTTTGATATAAACCCACACAAGAAAACCGCGTCCAAGGATTGTCACAGTCCAATCAAAATGGATTTGACGACTAAGAGGGAAAGTTGATATCATGAAGCAGTTACATATCATATTTTGGAATTCTTTCGGTCATGCTATTGCCTCTATTTTGCTGTTGAATTAGCTTAAAAATACAGAGAAAATCAAAGGGCTGGACTTTCAGCTGACGACTAGCACGTCACACACTGGGCGTGGCTTCGAGTCATGCTTCGGATATTTTGTCTAAGCGTTCGCCAGGCTCATTAGGCGGTTATCCAAAACAGGGGTATAAAAGGTCTCCTAGTAGTCGAATTAAAGCGTATATTTTCTCATTTTTTTGGCTCTATTAATTCTTATAAGTGAAGCGACTACAGATAATAATTTGTAATAATCACAATTATGCGTTATGGTGAGTTATATGTTAATCAAATAATGAATAATTAACTGGCTCATATTTGAATAACGACTAACTAAGAGGTTTGTTATCCGTTATTTTAATATTTAATAACCAACCGGTTAGTTATTCGGGGTTCTTTTAAAAAGGAACTGGTTTCCTATTTCCTTCCAGATTGTTATTTACGTTGATAATACGTCCTGCATAAAAATTCGCTGAAAACTAAACTGAAGCCAGCTAAGCTGTCAAAACTACAAATGATGGATATGAAACCACATGAAGGCATTCATCATCTTGGAATCTACCCCTTCACTCAATAAGTGAACATAAAGCAAGCACACAGCCCTTCAAAATCGTTAAACCGACCCCTATATTCCATTAGCTAAATACTTAGTCCTCCTTCACTAAATAGGAATTCTAGGCTTCTATAATTAACATAATGACGAAACGAATGCCGTTAAAAAGAAGAAATGAACTCTAATTTTTAAAGAATGGAACTTACATACGGGATAGGAAACGTTCAAATAATGGAATTGATCCTATACCCAAAAGAGCGAAGACTAAAACTAGGAATCGACTCCTATACCTTAAGATACAAAGGTTAAGAACCCTCCACAATTTGGGAAACGAACCCTCTTCTCAGTTTCACATAAGCGACGCTGAGAGACCTTCATAATTGTGACGACCATGCAATGATAGCCTCTTGTCAGGATGGCTAATTCTTCTCAACAATTAATACTTCAAGGCAAATGAAAAGTCAACAAATGGTTTTAAAGTTCAATTACGATTTTATTTGGTGATGAGACACCCAACTGAAAAATAGGTAAATATGAAGATTCAAGCGAGATCACAAAGCAACAATAATTGTATTGTTACTTATCACACAACACTAAACAATAAACTTTAACACTGATAGGTATCAGAATCAAATGTCTAAACTCTGGATAACCACAACACTTGTATGAGAAATATGAGATCTATATATGTGTAATGACTTAACACCACATAGGTTTACATAACTTAATCAACTTTATTTGCTTATGAAATATGATTTTAAATGCTTTATAATGAGCTATTACTTTATAGACAGAATCTTATGCCTTCAACAAGGTCTCTGATTAATATCAACAAACTTCTGAGATTAATCCGTTTAGAGAATGCTTGATTATGCTTGTATTTGTAATTATACAATACTTATGAAGAAACAATAAACAATAGATAACAATAAACTTCAACAGTATATATCAATTAGTCTATACCAGAAATATCTCTACCCTGACAACTGTAATGTAAGTAGTAGTTACTTCATCCATAAACGAGAGGTGGATCCAGTTACACCACACCTGATCGCTGTTTGATTGACAGCTGAATTCGTCGAGGACGGTAGATCCATCTCGAGTGATTGGATGAAGTAACTGCTTTGTACCACGCCCACATTGCACGTTGTCAAAATCTGAACGAGATCTGCGCGGGATATTTGAATTTGTAATCATTCAGTTTCACACCGCCACAATGTCGAGTCACGAGTGGGATGACATGATTGACGACGCCTCACAAATAATGAAAAATGGATTATCTTTGATAGTTCAATTTGTTTGAATGTGTATGGTGCTCGTTGCCATTAAAACTTGAATTACTTGTCATTTTTTTAGAAAATTTACATCCTTTCAACTAATTCCTTAAGGGCGTGAACAAAAGGCGTGGCTTGCTAAACTGCAGCGAGCCAATGAGATATCTACCTTCAATGATTACTTCAGGCCGTGGTGTAACTATTAGATACACCACGGCCGACATCAAAGGGACCGACGCGTGGGCATGGTACAATTCACATTGATCAACTTTATATTAAAGCAACTATAATATCACTGAACTACAGTTATTTATCACTCCAACAACTGTGAAACTCTGTCTGAAAGAACCCCTGGGAAACCGACAATCTCACAAAATACTACTTCTAATATCATCCTGTAATATGTCAACAAATACTTTCAAGTTGAACCTCTACAGCTACTTTACTGTATTATCATATTTCAACGTGAAACAATCTCAATATTAAATGCACCCTGAGTTTAACTCAGTCTGCAACATTCATAAATTTTGTGAAAATACAACCCTGAACACTCCGGTAAAACTTTAATATGAGCGCGAGTGTTCGCTAATAAATTATCTGCCAAAACACAATACTACTTCATCCTAACGTTATTTATGTGAACCTGAAATATTACGCTACGATAACAACCCTCTAAAATTTCTGAGTAACCCAACTAACCTAATGACGAGTGACGACCTTTACACTACGGCGATGACAGGCTAACCCGGGCCAGTCGACTGGCACCTCTATTTATACCCTCCGATCTTGTGGAATTCTGTGGAATCTGGTGCAATCTTGTGGAAAACGCTAGTGGAATTTGCTCGAAGAATATGCTTGTGGAATCTGCTTGTGGAATAGGCTTGTGGAATTTGCTTGTGGAGTATGCACCAAGTGACGTGCACCCGATGAAGATGACAGAAATGTCTATCAAAATTACCTAAATACAATCTATTTTAACTACTAATGCCCTGAAATAACATAAAAATTCATTTATATGCAATGATATAATCCCAACCATGAATAAAGAAAAGATCTAAGTTTGACATATACACTATCGCGTAACTTACCCGCGAAAGTTTGACAGATGTGACCCGGAAGTAAACAATGCGTGACGTGGGTCAGGGGTCAAGGTAATTTGACATGAAAGGTTATGCTAGATGCAAACACGAGGAGAGTGTTGAGAGGTAAACAAAAGATATTAATATTTACTGATGGCAAAGGAGAGTTGATGAGAAAACATTTAATGGCATTTACATTTATCTGGAAGTATGATAATGTATGACAATTAGAAAATAGGGCCAATTTGGAAACGATGTGAAAATATTTACGTTACTGGAAAAATGTTAATAAACATAATAAAAAGTCGGTTCCTCACATAATCTTAAAATATGGATCAATTCAGTGTAAACATCTTTCCAACAAGAAACTTTTTGTGAAATGACATAGGTTAGCTTAGCCAAATATTTTCGTTCGTTAAAGAACCCATAATGTAGATCAAAATTATTGTCTTGCAATTAACCTCATTCAATGGCCTTGCCGTTAGTTAACTTCTTGTCAAGTTTCAATGAAATATTGAAAACCAAAGGACTGATTTTGAAAGCCCGAGGTAAAATGTTAAGGATATATATTTCATATAATTACTCTGATTTAGAACATTGACTTCCATCTGTTTTATCGAGAAGGAGTGGTTGTCTCTAAAAACGACATCTTTTTGCTGATCAGGTAAGTATACAGACAGTACACAGGTATATATATATAGTAGTAATATAGACAATATAGCGCGCAATTGACTCAAACGTTCTTTTGGAAACTTATTTACAATAGATAGAATGAAACGATATTTTGATAGTGTTTATGTGATCAATTAATTTGAATTGATTTTCTAAATCAGATGCCGACTTTTGACTGATTAACATTTAAATGGGTTTTTTTTCTATCATCATTGAAAACGAGAAAGTATCCTTATTTGGACATTTAGAAATCAAGTTGCAAGTTTGAGATTGTTTGAATTAATCTCAAGGCAGATGGTATTTTGTTTTCTCTATGTTACCTTAACGTATTTCGGCAAACGTCAACACATTCAACTGTCAATAGAGTTACTTCTCATTTTCCACTTAACTCAATGAATCTACAACAATCGAGGTGTAAGTTCTCGTTGATGAATCTCCGGGTTCGACTAGGATGTATTTGTGTCGGGCCAAACTTCACAGTGCACGTGGTAGTCGTGTTAAATTGTGTTATTGATATGTAACAATAGATGATCCTAAAAAGTCAGTAGTATTTTGATAATGAAGGATAATTATTATTTCCTAACAAACCTCTAATTGTTATAAATGTTATTGATGAAAATGTGTGTTCTATTATTAATACTTTGAAAACAGGCGCCACATAAATCAAACTTATCTTCGATGAAAACAAAAAGTTCAAGTTATGAAATCAAAGAACCTTCGTCCATTATTGAAATAAACGTTATTTGTACTACCGAGAGTTCGGGGATTTTGATCAATCAATCTATGTCTGACAAACTTGAATGATAAGTTGAGTTATCAGGTGATACCACTTAGATATCTCTTCAGTTTAAAGCTTTTTCAAAAGCTTAAATGTTCTTGTTCACATTATTTGTTTCATCCCACTCAGACATCGTTTTCAACGGTATCCATACATAATAGTCTCCTATTCATTATCGGTATCATGACTCTTATGCAAAAAGAGGTCCTTATATCTGATGCAAAGACTCTTTGGAAAGCGTGCTTCTGCAACTATTATTACTATGCACTTCACTCATACATGAGTGGAGGGTCCTCAAATGATTATAGATATTTATATTATTTCAAAAAAAGTTTTGTGGTTAATTTTACTCGGACCTAGTGGGATGGAAGGTAGGTTCCAGTACAAGTGAGCCTTTCGAACAAAGTGTCCGCGGTATTTCTCGATACATCATAGTATCTGTGCTACTGACCATTAATGATAAACTACAATAAAATGAAGCTTAGTAGACACGTGACACAATGAAACTAACACGTTTCACATTTGTCGGAAGTCAATGTTATTCATCACTCATAAATTCAACTTAGATGTTAAAAGTTACTTTTAAAACTGACACTTTTTGAAGTAGAAGAAAAAGTTCTTATGGATAGTCAGTTTCTTTATTGCACAAAATTCGACGTTCTAGAAGGCTATATAGCGCAGTTGTTAGCTATAGCGCATTCGGCTTCAGATCAAGAGGTCCGTAGTTCGAATCCTGAGAGGGGCTCGGAAAGTTAAGAAGTGTTCGACACGCAGTAAGGTTTGTGTGCATTGCTACACTGAAATTCAGCTCAGTAATTCCTATGGTTCGCCAGTTTCGGCCGATGCTCGCAGGTTTCACCGCAACGCAAGTGAAACAGCCTAGAGAGCGACGTGAAACCTCAAAAACCTCACCACAAGTTGGCTCACTTCGGCCGTATACACTGGTGCCTTTCAATTTTAATAGACTGATTAAAATTAGCCACCTAACGATTTATTTCTTAGTATGACTTTAAAAAGGAGAGTTTGGAAAGGAGGAAATATACAGATGTTAGGTACCTTTTTCAACAACTGACAGCGCAAAAAAGCGAAACGACTATTTTACTGCTTTGTTTGTTTTATCATGTACTATTATGCATATCTCAGCTCGTCCTTATACATTTTCAACTTAGGAATATAGGGACAATGTCCAAGATTGTGAATAGTTCTAAGCTGTTTTGTGTTCAATTAATTGAAAATAGCGTACGATTCCTAGACAATATACATTGATTCATTTTAAATTTCATTGTAAATATTGTCCACAACGTACGGGTGTTCTATGCAGTTGTACCTAAAGCGAATTTGGGTTGAAGTTGGAAGTTGGTTTGCTGAGATGGAAGTATAAGTAAGAAAATCATTGTGATATTTATGTCTAATTAATTCAAGTAAATAAACATTTCAAGTAATTATTATATGAAAATATCATGATTCATTTCAGCAATGATAAGACTATCTGCAAGGTGTCTGTTCCTAGAATGAGATTAGATAAAGCCATATACAGGTCACCACGACCAAACAAGGCATAAGGTAGGACGAATGACAATAAACCAGATGTTTAATCATGGACGTCTCGAAAGTAGCACTTATACTGGTTCAACTATCAGTGATATCCCTATGTCGCTCTATGAAACCTAACATCGTCTTCATCGTGGCTGACGACCTTGGCTGGAATGACATCGGTTTCCACAACCCAGATATGATTACTCCGAACCTGGACAAATACGCAAAAGCTGGTGTGATCCTCAACTCCTCGTACGTGCAGCCTCTCTGCTCTCCGTCCAGGAACTGCTTCATGTCTGGCTACTACCCTTATCACACTGGTCTACAGGATGGCGTCATTCTTGTCAACGAGGCAAAACATCTTCCGGCCAACCTGACAACCCTCCCCCAGAAGCTGAAGCAGCTTGGCTACGCCACTCACATGGTTGGAAAGTGGCACCTTGGCTTCTGTAACTGGCGTTATACACCCACTGAGAGAGGATTTGATTCCTTCTTTGGATACTACTGTGGGATGGAAGACTATTACACCCATACAAGATATGAGCCCCCACTTGCTGAAGGTCTCGATTTTCGTTTCAATAAATCGGCGAACAGGGCAGACAGTGGAAAATACTCAGCTCATGTCTTTGCTGAAAGAGCTATTGATATCATCAATCAGCATGATAAATCGAATCCCTTATTTCTGTACCTTCCATTTCAATCAGTACATGAACCGTTGGAAGTTCCAAAACAGTATGAAAACATGTATCCAAACATTCAGACCCAGAATAGACGAGTTTACTGCGGCATGGTGTCAGCATTAGACGAAGCTGTTGGGAACATTACGAAAGCTCTTGAAGATACTGGTCTTATGGACAATCTTCTCTTGGTATTCACTGCTGACAATGGTGGACCTTATTATGATGCTGCCAACAATCTTCCCTTGAGAGGCGCTAAATCAACCTTATGGGAGGGAGGTACGAAGGGTGCTGCCTTTATCTACAGCTCGACACTCTTAAAGAAGAGAGGCTATGTCAACACAGAGATGATGCATGCCGTAGATTGGTACCCTACATTTGTTGATCTTGCTGGTGGGGACATATCTGACTCTAATATGGATGGAGTGAGTCAGTTAGATATGCTATTAAACGGAACTAAAAGTAAGAGGAACGAGTTTGTGTATAACATATACGGACTCAGAAATGCTGCAGCAATACGTTACGGTGATCTGAAGCTCATTCAAGGAAGTCCGGGTAATTTCAATGATTGGGCCCCTCTCCCAACTCTCAACGTAGATCCAAGTGTTTATGAAGCAGATGAAATGGCTTTCCCTCCTTATATGCTTTTCAACATAACGGCAGACCCAACAGAACACCATGATCTCTCTGCTGAACGTCCTGACTTGGTGGAGATGATGAAACAACGACTCGATGACTGGAAGAAGTCAGAGGTTACTGCTCAAAATCCTCTTCCTCATCCCCGTGCTAATCCTGCTTTCTATGATGGAGTCTGGAGTCCTGGTTGGTGCTAGAATTTACAGAAAAGGGATACAGAAAGTTCTATCTATGTTGACTCATAGTTGATGATAATATGTATATTTTTTCAAAATTTTAATACATATGATACATATGTAATTTAAGCTTTTGCATTCTATTATCAAGTCTAGTCCAGGCTTGTAAACGATTGCAACACTGTGATAAATCATATTTTATTGGACTTAGTGTTCACAGAAATACACATCAGTTTCAAAAAACCATAACAAGAATATTAAGGATTTGGTTCCCCCGACTTGATCAACAAGGTTGTCAATTTTTGTATGTCTGATCAGATAATCTTTAAAGTATAATCTATTCTTGAATAAACGTTCACAACAAAAGCACATTTAGGTTTGTTATTTTTCTGCACACTGTTTAACGTCTTTCTTGATTTAAAATACCATTTTGATTACTAGAATTTATGTTGATAACGTTATCAGATTAGATAAATAGGGCACTTGTACACCATATGAATATGCCAACAAACCTAAGAATAACGCATTTGGATGTCTGAACACTTCAAGCTGACAATGTTAAGGGCGTTATTGTTTTTATTGTCTATGACGTATGTATGTTGTAGTGAAAAACCTAACATTGTCTTCATCGTTGCCGACGACCTCGGCTGGAATGACATTGGTTACCACAACCCAGATATGATTACCCCGAACCTGGACAAATACGCGAAAGCTGGTGTGATCCTCAACTCTTCGTACGTTCAACCTCTATGCTCTCCGTCCAGGAACTGCTTTATGTCTGGCTACTACCCCTACCACACTGGTCTCCAGGATGGCGTCATTTTCGTGAACCAGGCCAAACATCTTCCTGCAAGTTTGACAACCCTACCCCAGAAGCTGAAACAGCTCGGATACGCCACTCACATTATTGGCAAGTGGCACTTAGGCTTCTGTAACTGGCGTTATACACCGACTGAGAGAGGATTTGATTCATTCCATGGATACTATTCAGGTATGGAAGATTACTTCACGCATGTACGACAAAACGGAAAAGATGAAATCGGACTTGATTTCAGGTACAACGCAATTGTGAACACAGGTGATAACGGGACATATTCAGCACACGTGTTTGCTGATCGAGCAATGGAGATAATATCAAACCATGACAAAAGCAAACCTCTGTTCCTATATCTTCCGTTCCAATCAGTCCACTCACCTCTCGAAGTGCCGGCGCAATATGCCGACATGTACCCGCACATCCAGACACAGACCAGGAAGACATATTGTGGCATGGTGTCGGCTCTGGATGAAGCTGTCGGAAACATCACGAGGGTTTTAGATCAGACAGGTCTCATGGACAACCTTCTTATGGTTTTCACAACCGACAATGGGGGTCCAACATATGTTGCTGCCAATAATCTGCCTCTCAGAGGCGCAAAATCAACCCTTTGGGAAGGAGGCACCAAGGGCACAGCATTCTATTACAGCAAGAGTCTCCTAAATAAGACAGGATACATCAACACGGAAATGATGCACGCAGTTGACTGGTATCCCACTCTGGTGGAACTGGCTGGCGGAGAGGACACGGACAAAAGTATGGACGGAGTCAGTCAGGTCGATATGATCATCAATGGAGGAGCAAGCAAACGGGAGGAATTTGTTTACAACATTTATGATGTTGAAGAAGCGGCTGCTATCCGTTACCGTGATTTAAAGTTAATACAGGGGAGTCCAGGTCAATACAATGGTTGGGCACCCCTCCCACACTACGGAATGGACAAATCAGTTTATGAAGCTGATAACCAAACGTTTCCACCTTACATGCTATTCAATATCACTGCCGATCCTTCTGAACGTACGGACCTATCTTCCAAGTACCCGGATCTTGTTGAAATGATGAAGAAGAGGTTGGAGAACTGGAAAAAGTCAAGAGTACCTGCTCAAAATCCTGCAGATGTTCCTGGGGCCAATCCTAAATATTTCGATGGTTTCTGGAGTCCAGGGTGGTGTTAAGTACACTGCTATTTCTATATTTGAATAAAAATTTAGTCATAATGACTTTGTTTATATTTACTGTCTAAAATTAAAATACTAACGACATATAGAAGATTGCAGAGATGAAATGTTTTAATTGTAATGTTTCTAACTCATAAAGAAAAGATAATCGTAAGACCAAAAAAAGGGAAAGAGTTCTACGTTCAATTTATTTAAAGAGGCGTATTAAAAATGAAACGCCCCTCTACACATTTTGTAGACATCTACAGCTCGTATTATACCTCTTAGATGAAACGCATGTAAACTTAATAAACAAACATATACGTGATCAAAGGATTTTATGTAATATTCAATAGTTACATATCCAAGAAAGAGATTCATTTCCTTTACCAATGATATGTTCTATACGAAAAAACTCATTTTTTTGAAATAAGAAGTAAAATTTATCGCCAACATACTCACTGTGGTATAAACTCCGAAACCAAATAAACAAAATAGCCATTTAATTGATGTTTTCAAAGTTACTCTGCAAGCCGAATTTAGTTTACACGTGTAAAGAAAAAACTGTTTCCACGATCTAACGTTCTTGAAGGCACTATCGCACACCAAATATTCCGTGAACGCAACGAATGCACAGAGACTGCAAATCACTCGATATTACTGACGATACGGCCTTCGCTATATGTAATCTACCTCCTACGTTATTTAGTAAACATGTTCGTTTTAACGTAATAGAGTTAATTCATAAAAGGAAGTACTTAATGCACCGTTGCATTAAAGTTTGCTTACAACCACGAGAGCGAAAACGGCAGCTACTTTGGTTAATCAAAATTAATGCTTATACTATGTTATTGAATCGGTTTATTTACGAGATTGTTTTAATAGATCTCTTAATCTTTGTCCTCAGTGCAGAGTTTACGTAAACTCAAAAGCTGCACCGATACTAGTGGAGCCATTTCCACCTGTCGATATTTTTTCCGTTTAGCGCACAGCTGAACTTTTTTTCTTATCTCTAAGCCGATAGAGGCCGTCTTTACCTTTTCAATGTTGATTATAGGTAAATTGTATAGAATGCTAAGTATTTCGTTGCATCAATAGAAAGCTAATGTGAATGAAAATGTTCCCATATGCTTTTAAATAACCAATTTGAACCGAACACGCGTGCAATGGTGCCTTTGATAATTTGATTTAATGCCTAATGTGCCCAACGCAATTATTCTACGAATGTATGTTTAACAATAATCTATCACAATCTGTTAAATTACAATCATGACGAGAAATATGCTTTAAACACTAAGTAGATATTTCATCAAATTATTCAATGAAAGACAATAATGTTTATGACATCAAGGGTCCCTTCATGGACAAATTTAATTATTAGCGAACCAAACTCTTCAAAATATACTTTTACGAAAAATGGAAGTTGATTTTTTATGTTAGCAAATGGCAAAATTACAATTATTCCATCGAATCTTCCTTCGAATACAGAAACTGTGAAAAAAGTGTAACAATAAGATTTTGATTATAGTTTTACCAATAGAGCTTTTCCAAACAGAAAAGAGCTATATTGCAAATAAAATTAAGGATATCTGCTCTTTTTGTGAAAGTCTGTAACATGTTTTTGTTAAAATAGGGGCATGGGGACCCCTAGTGGCCGGTGGCTAATAAAACAAAATTTTCACTAGAGCGACAAAGACCACCCATACGAAGTAACTTAACCTATGTTTAATCATCTATTAAAAATATCTATGCTCCTGAATTGTAAAGTTTACAGTTTGGTATAATCACGAATTTGAATAATTTGCATACCGGGCATAGATTTTCAAAGATCTCTTTGCAATAATATAGCAGTAAGTACTATTCATTAACATTGACTATCTTAGCTCTATGTGAGCTTCGAATATCTAGACCCAGACCATTTCACTTTCTCGCTTTTATTTAGTCTGAATGGTAAGGGCTTAACAAATGCGATAGATTTAATAGTTTTGTTCTTATTAAAATAACAAACTTGTGTTAAGGGTAAATATATTTATCACTTTTGTCTCATGAAATAACAATATTTTCTAATGACGATATCGTTCACTAAGTAAAATGTAACAACACTTTTACCAACACAGAATCCGAGACATGACTGAGATTTTATGAAGGCTTCAAAAGGTAATATTTACTGGAAATCAGTGATAAAATGTAATAGAGAAGCATGCCATTGAGAGAGTGAACACATAAAGATTTGATGCGTTTGTTGTTCTTATTTCATTCATAAATGCATCTAGCCTTTGTTGCTGTACCGGTTTGCATCTATCGGAGGGACATTGAATGTAATAACATCGAAAATACCGCTTGTAGGAACTTGCTTTTTGTCAAGAACAAATGGTCGAGTTGATTCGTGTTTTTAGTGATTACTAATTGGACTATTGCGATCTGTCGAAGCAGCATGCATGCGTGTGATGCACAGAAAAGTTCGAGAAATGCGGCAAGGCCTATCTTAGCAGCAAGTCATTTAGACTGGCATGAGAATAGACATTGTAATCTTCTATGAGATTGATTTGAAACATTTTCTACTTAAAGCGGGTCTCACTCTCTGATGTTAGATCTCATAACAGAGACTGAGTCTTAAAAAAGTTCCCACTATCGTGATTAAACATTCATGTCTCAGATTTTCTAAACAATTCAACTCCTGTTTCGAAATAATAAAAGGAAGTGATTGATCACCGAAAATGATATAACAGGTATATAGGTAAATCAGATCATTTGCATAAGTCCTTACTCTTTCCGAGGGTTTGAAGATTGGTTCACATCGTTTCGATTTTGCAGGGTTGGAATAATATAATTATTCTTTAAATTTTTAATTCGGTTAATTCTTACAGTTGTTAACATACAAGACAATTTAAAGAGCAATGTTACTCCTCCAAATCAATTCAGTTTGGCACTATGTTTGCTGCGTTTGCCGTAAAGTACTCTTTGGTTTGTTACAAACAAATGTAAGTTTGATTATTTTCAGATTTTTTCAAATATTATCGACTTATAATATGTGTCTTTACTTTCCTCTTATTTGCTAATTAACCATAAGTTAACATGTTTGAGATATCAAAGATTTTGATCCTTATTATCTGAAGTTACTTCACTAATGTTTTAACCCTATATTTGTTTATAACTTACTAATTGCAAAACACTGCAGGGTAATTCAATGTTACAAACAAACGCAAAAGTGAAGGTTAAGGTAACATTCAGATAGTTAAAGACTCTACAGCATCATGCAATAGTGATAATGTATTCTTATGTTATGTCAATTATGTTCTTTTCAAATAAAGAGCATGTTTTCAACCAAACGCCTTTTCCCAATATAGCTTTGCACCAAAACATGTTACTGCTTGTAGAACAGTTCTCTGCGATAACCACTGCGATATATGCCCACATTTAAATTGCTTAACCTCAATAAAATTAACTTTATGTCGGTTAAGTGGTTAAGAAAGCCAGTTCAGGAAAACACTGCTCTATAAACAAACATACAACACAAACAAACTGACTCTCTGAAAGTCGCGTAGTTTTTCAACAAACTGATCTTGGTTGATACGAGCGGGTCGACGTAAACTCTTAATCGATAAAAACTTCGTCTGCATTGGTCAGGTTTCAAGCGTTCAACATCATAATGATAAAATGCAGGTAATTATTTTTGATGTATAGATACGACGATTCTACATAGTAAGTAAAGTTGGTGTTAGGAAGATAGTACGTATGCAATGAGGGGGGCCCGGTCACTCAAAGGATTTGTAAATGTTCATTTAGTAACAATAGTTTAAAGAATTTGAATTTGAATTTCAAAAGATTTCTGAAGCATATAATGGCCTTTCTCCTTTGAATATCTCCCAATTTTCTCCTTCCTGTGCCCTCTAATTTTCTGTTTCTTTCTCCTCCTCTCTGCTTTCTGTCATCTTTTCTCTGGAATTTTATCCCGTCATCTCTATCTCTTTTCCTACAAAACTTTCAATCTTACCCTTTCTCTTCCTTTTTCTCCTCCATCCATCCTCTGGGGTTCTGGCTCTTTCGCCTCCTTTCTCCCTGCCCCTCAGCTTCAGATGTCTAACCTGTGGACGTCGATGAAAGGAACTTCATAAATTGACTGCTTATCCCGAGAGAAGTTTGTTTTCTTGGCTACACTAAAATGACCCTATCTCCTTGAATATATTGGAGTAACGCCAACACACAATAGCTAATTGTAAAGAAGGCAAACTCTTCTATATGGAATTATAAACAACATAGGTATTGAACATAAATACTACATGATAAATATCGGGTAAATGGGGGAGGAAAATACGAGTCACAAAATCATAGTCACAAAATAAAGATGAATAATGAAATTGATACATGAATTGAAGAGCATGATATGTAATTTCAATATTTATAGTTATTCAAGACATTTATAAACGTATACAATATGAGGCGAGAGAAAGAAGGTCCGCCCGAACAGCGTGACATCATCCTGAAGCGTCGATATATTAACCATCCTTGCCTTAAGTTCCTGACCTTTTAGAAACATGTCCAATTTAAACAGTTAGAGGTGCATCGTAGACGTAATTAGAAACAAGCCCACACAAGTACATAGTCTTTATCTGAATATATATATATATATATATACATACATATACATACATACATACATATATATATATATATATATATATATATATATATATATATATATATATATATATATATATATATATGAAAAGTTGAATTGGTTCAAACGCAAGGTCACATATAGATTAAATATAACATACTTCACATAGTCGTTTGAAGAATCATTTTAATCCGATACTAGTATTTCGTCAATAGTATTGACTCATCAGGGATGAAACGATATGATCGTTAACATCGCATTACAAGCGTCCTTCGTTGACACCTACAGAATATTATATATATATGACATTATAGAAATGTTTTATAGGCGAAATCCGCGTCCCATTTACATGTATATTAGTTACATGACCTACCAAGCAGTACCAACCTATAGTTCACATTGTGTCTGTTATGAATAAGTTTCCAAAATTTCCAAATTCTATACGAGCACTATACGTGTTTCAAGTTTTCGATCATAAATTTTGATTTTCTCCCTGTTTTTTTGTCAAAATGTCCTTTTCTAAATAATTGTAACTATCATTTGTGGTATGTGGTATCATTTGGTATGTAAGTTAACATTTAAATAATTATATTATCATAAGATCAATTAGTGGTGTTGACTTGTATTTTTTTAAAATACAGTGTAGATCTTTCCAAATGTTGTTGACCAAATAAAGGCAATAAAAAGGAAAAAAAAATACTAACTTTACAAGGGTCCAGTATTTCTTCACAGGGATCAGCTGTCGTGTCAGCATAAACCACCTCCACCTCTGTATCATGGTTATCCCGATGTTATCCTGTGATCTTATTACAATGTTTTTTTTAATAAAAGTTGTTAATTCACGTGTGTGTTATATTCTGACCAGCATCCGCAATATGAGTTCTGTAACATATCCACATTCAGGCCTTGGTTGTGCACGTAAAGTTTGAATAACAAAGCAACAACATAGCATGATACTTCTACAAGTGTATCGTAATCAATTCGTACTACCCGAACGATACATATTAAATTCATCGCATAACTTATACGCATAGTTGTGACTGGCATTCAAAAGCAACACACCCCGACTATTCAATGGACTGAGACTACACCCTACAGTCGACTCGCTCCTTGGCCTCTGAAGAGATCACCCATAAGTACCCAACAAATATCAGTTACATGTTCTGTATATACATGTGCAACGTTAATGTTTGTATACGAGGATATCGTCGCATAAAGACAGTGGAAGTTGGAAGACTTACAAGCTCTCCTAAAAAGTTTGTGAACTTTTTTATTATTGCCTTTGTAAGTTTTGTTATTTGACTTTTGTAAATTTCTGTTAGTTTCCTTGATGAATGACTTATCCTAACACTGTTATGACACGCTTTTTGTCATAAACATTGGTTGATAAGAAAAAACCGGTTTTATTACATATATATATGGCTTTTATATTGCCTTTCTCTGCTCAATACTTTATGAACTGCTTAGACTTTTTGAAATTGTGGTTGAACCATAGCGATTGTGATAAAAGTTCACCTATCTTTTCTGGATACAAATTATGTTGTTTGTAAAATAAGGTCCATGCCTCTTACTCATCATAACAAAAAGAATTTTCAATTTTATTTAAAAGTTTGAAAATTTGTTCCAAAATTAGATACGGCTTTAAGAGGAATTTACGAGGATGGTTCTTATAAATCTTTTAGAAATAAAGTCAAAATATAGATAATTTCAAGGCATCAATATATCCTTTTTCGTCGATTATTCTCAATCCTACTTCTCTGTATATTTAAGATACACTTCTCTTTTTGATACTTTTTTATAATTCCATATGAGTTTTTAAGAGAACACGTTTGAATGATGGATGATGAAAACATAAATTGACAGGTTAAATAGTATTGTATTTTAGACTATTATCAATAATGTTACTAAATTTAGCTAAAATGCCTTGGTTGAAATAAAGTTATTGTATGGATAATGAATATACCATTAGTGTTCAATATACTGATGGGGTTTGATAAAGATAATCTTTGGTGTAATCTTTTCTATACTCATTTAATTCATTACAAATGAACAATTAAAATGTATTATAGATTTTTTTTAATTTAGTCTAGTTTTCATATCGTTTAATTCTGAGAGATTAAGTGTGGTTATCATATTGCAGATCTAAAAACACATCTTACTAACCCAATGAATGACACTGTGTCTGTATGAAATGTTGCAGGGACGAGGCAGTGAACACTAGTTTGTTTCTTAGACCATTTCAAGCAGCATATAGCGAGTAGTCTGCTAGAAGGTTATCAAGAGTTTCTATGTCTAGGAATTTAAGATTAACAATATGTACATGTATCTTATAACAGTTTCAATAGCGAGGTTATGGTTCTGAGAAGGAATATGTAAAGCAAATTATCCATCTGGGTTTGTGATGTGATCCTAACTTGTTAGTCTTCACCACTGAATTAGAAAATCTGTGGACGACTCTCTTGTAAATTGAGTCCCCATACTTAATATAGGTTCCATTCACTTTATTGTATTGAAAGTACATGTGATATAATATTTGTTATAACGGTGATATATTTGAATAATGATAATAACAATAATAATCACTATCTGTTAAAAGCTGGCATTTGAAAAGATAAGCAGTACCATTGTGCTTTTGTTTTCGCATTTACTTTTCAAATCCAAAACACTGCATGACACTGTAAGTGTCCATAGATAATTCCATGTAACCATCTGTATATACCTTCGTTATATAATGTTAAAACTCTCCCGTTGAAGATACCGCCGTTTAAAAAATCTACAATTTTATAACACATTGTGTCTTAACATATTTTCAATTGGTCACATGACCAAAGTAACGTGATCAAATCATAATGTCAGCTGGCGAAACACAACATACCGATGAGACGATAATTTATAACTTTTATCTTGACAATAAATGTTCACACGATAACAACTGTTTACATATTGAAAATTAAAACAAACAGTCATTCCTAATCGCGCCGGTGTTTCCATATGCATCACAATGCAAAATCCAACATTATCAATGTCAGTCTAAGGTCCAAGTAACTTTTTAAAATTTCGAGACTCAACGCATTAAAATTAATCTACATTGTTGAAATATTTTCATTCCAGTATTACTTTTTATAAAACGCAACGTTTTTGGAACACCAACTAATAATTCAGACTGCCTAAAACACAGACGTTAAAACAACTTCCGTTTTGGTTGACAAAACTGTTACCTTTCAAACTAATATAATGGACTGGTCCAAACAATAAGAAAACATTAATACAGAATTACTTTATTCATGAAATTATTCGCAATTAAGACTGGTAACTAAAACGAAAGTACAGTGCATGGAGTCGGAAGTAATAGTCACATTGTGAAGTGCTTAAGTACAGGGTCTGTTATCTTAAATAATATATGTACTGTGGCGGTGAATGGCGACCGATTTTTCAGGTTCATGTGCTTAACTGTCATCATGAAACCTTGTCAATATTTCGATAACTATTTAACAGCTTCAACATGAGCAACATACAGTCACAATTTCAAAGAGTGTCATACTCGATGCTTATAATTCATTTACTAAATTAGGAAAGAAACTGAACCTGGCGAGCCACTCTGTGTGAGCATTGATTTTCGATTTTATTTTACTTGTGAAACTTGCCTCTATGTGATGTATGTTGATTAGCTAATATTTCATTAGCAAACATGTTTTATCAGGTAGTAATGATTGCCAGAAGAGTTCATAAGTTATCACACATACACCAATCTTTTATACAAATGGACAATACTTATCTGTCACTTTGAATGATTCCTCAATCCCATCTACAATGATTTTAATCTAAATATTTTCTTCATTTCGCGCAACTAAATGTCACATATGGAATTGAAGATGCATATTCCTCTTTACTATGATAGACAATATATTGCAGTGTGACCTCTAGCTAGATTTTTACAAGCTTTTAGAGAATGTCTTTATTTCCACGTTTATAAAAGCACCAACAACAGGCGCGCATAAATGGAACTACACGTATTTATTAATTCTATCTTTCGAAGAAACAAAAGATAATTAGAAGCTATCCTCTATTTCAAATGATATACACAAAGATGCTTCGAGGTACCCCGAAAACGTTCCGACCCCCGCGGGCGTATATGCTAGAAATAAATCCCGGGGCACTTATATTTAAAGACGTTTAAACAATGATCTTAATTAATAATCTTAATGACAACTGAATAAAAACATCAAAAACATCCCGGAGCACTCTGGAACCGACGTGTTCATTAATTGCGTTTTACACCCAAGGCACTAGAATGCAAGAGTCGTTGCTAGCATGCTACAGCGTTGCCCGTAAAGGTCCCGCGAGCGCATGTGAAGCAATGTCAGAGAAATTTAGGTTTTTTTAAGTTCCTTTTCTTAGCGATAAACGTAAACAAAATTTTTGTAACTTCACAACCATTTGACTTAACATTTAGAACAACGACCATTGATAAATCGGCGACATAGCGAGATGTGAAACGTTAATACAGACTGAGACGACTGTTGATTTACGTGTCACTTCTGTACGACAATTAAGATATCGAATACATCTTATGATCGTAAAACATGGATAAAAAAACTACAGAACCACTCAATATGAGTTATGAGAGACATAAAACGTAAAGACACAGTTAAAGAATGTATAGGAAATAAAATTGAAGGTAAAATAAAAGACGTTTCGTTGGCATGTGCATTTTTGACATACTAAAAACCCCGAAAGATATGGAGACAGGATGTTGCTTTAATTTTGTGTTTTACTATAATATTCTTATGTAGTAAAGTATGCTTTTGATAAACCAATTGTTCCCAAAATAAACCTGCTGTCAAAATGTATATCATTTCTTTCTCTTTTAAGTATTCCTTTTGTTCAAACGTTTGAAATGATTATGATCTTATGTATTCTTCATAAAATTGAAAAGTGTGTGGATAGAAATTTAGTACATTGTGACATTTTGTTTTCACAAATGGAGTGCAGGAAATAGAATGAATAAGAAGAGGTTTAATTTCAGAAAATCTAATAAATATTAATAAATATATATCTAAGAAATATTAATAATTTAAATTATAAACAGGCGGATATTATCAGTTGTTAAATACTTTTTTAATCGCGAGTTTGATCTGCTGCTTGAATCAATGCTTGTTCTGTTAAGGGGCCTTGAATGTGTAACCATCTTCCCATTGGTTGCTAATTATCACGTGCAGTACCGGAAATGATCTTCGTTAGGTGTAATTTGTCAGAAAGCATCCACTTGAAGTACCGATTTATAAGCAGTGGTAATGAGATGCGATTTTACTGTTCTTCCTAACGCTTGGTGACTCGACTGATAGTCAAGTGTGTTTATTCATGTTTGTAGGCCATTGGCCCATATCCATCTGCAGTTCAATACATAATTTTTGTTATCCATAATAAATTTTAAGTATTAACAAATATCACAATTCAAGCAATCTTTGCCTTCTGTTTGGGCAATGAAACACATATTTACATGTACTTAGCATTAGGGCTTCATTCTCCGTCCTCATGAGGCGCTTGAATCTAAACATGTTTGGAGAAACACACTGAAAAGTTGGAAAATACAGTTTTCTTAAGTCATTATAGTGTTCACATACAATAATAATAATAGTAATATGTCTATTTATATAGCGCTAAACTCCTCCAAGACGTGCTCATAGCGCATAAAGAGTCATTGATACTTGAAAGTTGGTTTATAAGTACAGCCTGAACAGATGTGTTTTTAGGAGAGACTTGAAATGTTCCAACGATTGATCTTCCTTGATATTGTCTGGAATCATATCCCACTTATTGGCAGCAGCAACACTAAAGGACGTGTAACCATAGGATTTATTCTTCCAATGTGGCACCACAAGTGTCTGTTGATTTTCAGACCTCAGGCTACGTGAAGGAATGTATCTGCATACAAGCTCACACAGGTACATGTATGGGGCAAGCCCGAAGACACACTGATATGTCAAGACAAGAAGTTTGAAATACACCCTTGCTGCTACTGGGAGCCAATGTAACAGATTTAGCACCGGTGTTATGTGCATTCTTGGTGGAGATCTTGTGACAATTCTAGCTGCTTGGTTTTGCACCTTTTGAAGCTTCTGAATTTAGTGTTGTTGGTATGTTCACAAAGAGACTCTTACAGTAGTCTATGCGTGACAGAATTAGGCATCGAGCAAGCGTTGCAGCGAAACCCTCAGTTATCAGATGCCTTGTCAGTTGAAAAAAACAACTTTTACAGATGTTTCCAACATTCTGTTCCATAGATAAACCAGCATCGATATGGACGTCAAGATTTTTGACAACCGAGGACATTTCGATATTTGTGTCATTCACCTGCAGTCCGACTTATGATATCTTGGACAGCTTTGTCTTAGGTCCAATGACGTCTTAATTACAACAGTCTGATGCCTGTCTGATAGATAGGAGTTCAACCATGCTAAAGCTGTGTCATGTACTCCAAAGTCGTCATTCAATCCGTCTTGTAACTTCTGGTGGTCGATCGTCTCAAAGGCTGAAGATAAATCCAACAACACGAGGAGCGAAACCTTGTCAGAATCTGCTGCCATGTACAGATCATTAACAACTCGGACAAGAGCTTTCTCCGTACTGTGTCTGTTCCTGTATGCTGACTGGAATTCATACAGCAACTCTTTCACTGCTTTTTCGAGTACCTTTGACAGAAAGGGCAGATTAGAAATTAATATTATGTTAACATAATATTATGTTAAAATCAGCTGCACCTGAGTATCAAATATTTTGAAATATACGGAAGAATCAACACTATTCAGCTTATTCAAGTTATGAAGAATTTCAACCAATGCACGTTTACCCCGTCGTGCCAGATCAGCTGCACATAAAGTCATTTTAGAAGTATAGGAAAAATAACTCCAAGATATCAATATGTATTTATAGTCGGTAACATTTCCCTTTTGAGGAACCATTTTTCTGATTTCGCCAAACGCCCGCCCCTTCTAATAAACAGCATTACTTTAGTTTTATCTAAGTTAACGTCTAGTCCCCAGGTGTCGGCATAATTGTCCAGAATATTCAGTTGTCTCTGTAATCCAGGAATAGCACCCGATACTAAAATAACATCATCCGCGAACATCAGCAGTAATATTTCAAGCATATCAGGAAATAACTGAACACCATATTTTCCATTTGAAATTATATCATTTGACAATTCATCGATAACAAAGGAAAATAGGATGGGGCTTAAGATGCATCCCTGCTTCAAACCAACAGAACAGTCAAAGTTATTTGTACATCGATTATTGTTCAGTCTTACACATGCTTTTACTGATTTATATATTCCCAGGAGAGCTTTTAACATTTTCCCACTGGACCTGCATTTCTTAAACTTGCCCACAATTTAATACGATCTACAGAAGCAAATGCCTTTTTAAAGTCAACAAAAGCAACATCATTTTTTTTCGTTTCTTAGATAAGCGCTTCTGAATTAGGGAATTTAGAGTATTAGTGGAATATCCCTGTCTGAAATCAGCTTGCGTCTCTGGAATATTATCCTTCATATTTGCCCAGTTTGAAAGTCTAGTATTAAGTACACTGGTATATACTTTACCTACAACACATAACAAAGAAATACCTCTGTAATTATCACATGCTTCCATGTTTATGAAGTGGGATGATAGTGGCTTTTGTCCAATCTTGAGGAAAAGATCCCGTATCAAAGAGTTGATTAAACCATGATACCTAAAAAGGCATAATATGTTTTTCACAACATTTTAGCATTTCACATAACATAGCATTATTACCAGGCGATTGTCATTCTTTAGCTGCATGAATTTCCCTGTCAGTAACAGTTGACTGCAACAATAATTCATCAATGTCATCTGATGTAATAGTTTCCTTAAGAATGACGTCATCATCTGTACGTGTCGTACTCTCTACCGAAGATGCATTAAAACATTACTAAAATGCTTAAACCAAACGTCTCCACTGATATTATTTGTTGCATTTCTCCTAGGAGAGATACTCCTGAGAACTTTCCTGAACACACTGGAGTTGGATAAACTTGATTTCAGGTATTTTGAGTCTGTTCTTGGTAGGAAAATTTACTAGTCCTGCAAACAGACTTGCAGTAGTTTCTCAGATGACAATACTGACGTCTGTTAGGATGAGTTTTAATTTTCGATAGATTCGCAAGCTCTTTTGTGCTGCCTTTTTAGAGCGAACACACTTGCTGTTAAAAAACGTTCTATTTGATTTATGACTTTCATGTACGCTTGCTTTCTTCATACCATCAGTAGACGTTAATACTATATCTGCAAACTTACAAACAGCGAGATCAATATCAGACTGTACTAGCAACGACAACATTGTTAATGACTGACATGACTGAGATATCTTATGTAAGAATGTGTCCGACAGAGAGGAGTTCCATCTATATGTGTGTTGTTGAGGACCAATAGAGTCAGTGGGAATCTCGTCATTATCAACTCTTTTCTTGCTCTGGAGATATACATGTACTGGCATATTCTTCGATTCTACTCTAGAGTCGACTAACATCGAGTGACACAATAAATAGGTGCATATTTATGATACCAATAAAGTACCCTCGTGTTACCTATTTCCGTGGTAATAAGAAATAATCTTCTAAAAGTGTTATTGCCAATAATGTCAAACATCCTGAACATCATAAAGTGATAGAGTACATACTTTTCAACTAGGTAATGTTAAACAAACAGTTGTTTTACCCTTTTGATAAATCTTGTTCACATTTTAAAAACAGATGCAAATTGTTATTAATTTATTTGGTGTCACCTGTTTTCATGGTAATTCTATTATGTAAAATTATGAGAATACAACACATGCAACAACTTCAATTTTTACCTTTTTTTAAACACAGATCGATAGTGTACAATAGCATTTAAATTGATGTTGACATATGTTTAAAATATTTACAGGGTCATTGAATTATTTCACTTTTATGAATATTTATCATAAAATGTCTTATTTCTGGTAATGTATAGAAATCATGAGGCTGCTTACAGTATATTTAGTATTACAAAATCTTCTAGTCACCAAATACCTTGCAGTTAACGTAGTTTAATATTTAATATTAGTAAGCAAAGCAAAGTTTAACTTTGCAAGCAATAACTTGCTTTCACTGCACCGGAAAATCTTACAAAATAGCCAAAAATATATAAGAATCAACCTTTCTATGATTCCATATATTTATTAGTAGAACAGGTATTATACTCAAAAGTCAGGTGATTCAGGATAAGAATAACATGGGTTTACTGGAAAACATTGTTTGAAAAATTATACATGGATTGTATTTTTAAAAATCAACCATAAATGTCCAAAAAAGGTGTTTTGTGAAAAGCATGAAATTTCATTTGATTTTCTTCACTGAAATGAATCAATGAATAGATTGATGAAATAGTGATCATTTCCTTCTTGGGTCAATGCAGAACAACTGGTGAATAAAATAAGTGCTAACATGTCTGGGTACAGTAAGGGGTTAGAGAGAATAGACATCTTTTGTAAATACCACGAAAACAGGTGACCCATGAAAACAGGTTACTCCAGGGTAATCTACTGCACTGCAACCTTGCTGAGAAATATACGTATAGTTGCGACAGCCGTCACCAGTTGCTCTCCCATTGAAAATATATAAATTATGGGTAAGACACAGATCTAACAACTGGTCAACAAATTTATTGGTGGTTTTGTCGCATGACTGTCTGTAATCATTGCTTACAGGCGACTCCTCAGGAAAGGCCGCCACGTCTAGTCCTGGTTTATGCTGACACGACAGCTGATCCCTGTGAAGAAATACTGGACCCTTGTAAAGTTAGTAATTTTTTTCCTTTTTATTGCCTTTATTTGGTTAACAACATTTGGAAAGATCTATTTTAAAAAAATACAAGTAAAAAATCTTTGACACCACTAATTGATCTTATGATAATATAATTATTCGCCTATAAAACATTTCTATAATGTCATATATATATAATATTCTGTAGGTGTCAACGAAGGAGTCTTCAAGTCGTAAAAGTGCATTTGAGACACTGCCCATGTTAGATTTAATCTATAGAAAGGAAATATTTTTTTAATGTAAAAAATCCTGTATTGGAAAAGCTGAATGCCTAAGAAATAGGGTAACCTTACACAGACAACACAATAACGATAGCAGATACCGCTGTTTATTTGTAAATAAACATCTTTCTTCTTGTGCAAATGGTGTTTTCAAAATATTTCCTTTCTATAGATTATTCCATATATCTAACATGGGCAGTGTCTCAAATGCACTTTTACGACTTGAAGAGTCCTTCATTGACACCTACAGAATAGACCCTCACTGAGTAAACAATGAGATGATTACCCTTAAATCACTGACATATATATTGTTATATATCTCTAACTACAATTTAGCTATTCAAAACAAAAGAGATTATGTCACATTAACATATTGCTCAAGGGATAAACTCATGAGAAAGTGATTGTGTCAATCAGAAGGCCAACAAGGACGTACATGATGTCACCTGATTAGCATAATTTATTGTACGTATATGTTGTTATAAAAACGCTTGTGACGCAACGCTTGTGACGCGATGTTAACGATCGAAATTGACGAAATACTAGATTAAAATGATTCTGCAAACGACTATGTGAAGTATGTTATATTTAATCTAATTTACAATCGAAAACGAGAAAATGTAATAATTTTTGGCATAAGGGATAAAGATGCAACTTTAGATAGGTGATTAGAACTTAACTCAGGTCAAATGATATTTTGACTCAATTGATGCAACATCGATGCGACCGGGAACGGTTTTCAACCGTTTCGTGATTTCTTCTTCTTTAAAGAATGAACGGATGGTGTTGACAATTGAACCCTGCTACCCCAGGCGTGTACACATCTAAGTCAGAAGAAAGGTGGAATCGTACACCCTACATGTGTACTGCTGTCAACAATCGAACCAATACAAATTCTAGTTTTCAATATATTTCCGTCATCGATACTAATATTTTCTATGGATATACAAAAAAAATAATATAAGAAATAATAATACAGGGAATATCATCTAGCTAAGTGGTGACCGTTGGCCAAACACTAATTTGTTCTGAAAATTTTGAGTAGAACGAGATAGATGTTTAAACTAAATAGACGATTACGAGATGACCCTTACGTTTTATGCAAGCTAAATCAGGTGTCAGGTCAAGGTTTTATAATGAGAAGGACTAACAATTGTTTAATGTCTCTCAATGTTTCTATAACCGAATTGTAAATGAACTCAGTGTTGGTAAGACTAAGAAATTCAAATCCGCAGGTTGTAGAAAAGGGGATTCTATTTGCCCATATATTTTTCTATTTTGAGCAGAATTAATTGAAATAATGATAAGAAATGAGAACACAGTAAACGAAATACAAATTGATGACACAGAAGGTATCTTATTCTTACTTTTTAGATCTTTATAGACAAAATAAAAGATTGGATACTTGAAAAAAACAGGAACTTCTATCAACTTTTCTAGAAAGAATATCATCCTTGGATATTCCGAGAAACGAAATTATGTTCTGAATGTGCTGACAACCATTATGAAAATATTTAAAATGAAACAACAGGAGAAAATCCCAAATTTTAAACACATTAATGAGGAAATTAAAACTGCATATTTTGTTGACCGATTTAATGCTTACACAAACAGTAAATATGAGAGCTTTATGAATTTCTGGTTGATTTGTCATAATCTAGTCTAAAATATTAGATAAGTTTTTACTTATTACTATTTTCAGAATTAACTTTGAATATAAGATTGCTTATCCATCATCTCTTGTATACATTTACAAATTATTACTTGTGTAAAATTGGTTTATGTTGGGAACTGTTATTCTCATATGTCCTTTTTCTGTAAAGAGTTTTGAAAAATAAAAAAATAACAAATTAAGTACAATGTAATCCATGCAGCTATAGGCTTCAAGTAAACTAAAGCAACATCTTGCTTAGCGATACGCGAGCCATCATTATTCGTTTACTGAGTAGGTGTGTCTATGTCTCTGTACATTTCATAGGAATAGCGCAGTGGTTAGCACCCTGGAGTTGGAATCCAACCAGGGGTTTGCAGCTAGCTTAATCTTCAGTTGAGAACTGCCCTACACGGAGTATTGTTTGGGTAAAATGGTGCATCGAATTTAGTACAGTACCACCCATGTTTCGCTAGTTCAAGACAATAATGTACATCGCAAAGCATATCCACAACAGAGTTGAGGGCTTTTTCCCTAGCATAGATGTCACTCCTCTCTGTAATCATGTTCTGTATCTTTAGTAACCATTCACTTATTTCCGAAACGAAAACAGCTTTTAGTTCGGAATTGTTTAAGTTTTCTGAATCTTTATAATGAAAACAGTATTGAATTGAAAACAGTCCATGATGGCTATAGGAATAATTTAAAACATTAAAAAATGTATGTAAAGATGAAAAATGGCTTGAATAATTGTAAAATGTTCATCAATGATTTATGTTTGTCAAAAAAACGAGCCTATTTGTAAAAAAGAAATGATCGGGTTTGAATAAGGTAATTTTTACATTAAGGATATATTTTTAGAAAAGTTATAACTACATGTAAACTATAACAAACGTTCTTAATGAAATATCGACATCGTGACGTTATCATGCAACACAGCTGTCGCCTTAAAATATATATTCTTGATTTAAGTGTTATCGAGTCAAGCATACAGTGGCGGACATAAGTCATGGGAGTAATTTTCCATTATTCCTGTGACGCTATCGCACCACGGTTGGGAGCTGATCTCGGCATTGCTGCAATTTTACTGCACAGCCATTACGGTAATTTTACGTCTCTGCTGCTACACCTGAGCTGTTTTGCGGTAAAGTGGGAGGGGCTTATACGGGCCGGTCTACCCGTTATTTGACCCGCTACAAGCTAATTTGGTAACTTTATAGTGGGCGGGTCTAACGACGCTGTTAATGTTCTTGTACTGTAACCATGTAAATGTAATCTGACGGCGTTCGTTGGTAGATCATATGACTATCGGGAAAATAAAGAACGTGTATTTCCTAAGTTTCCATCATTATTTCTTATTATACCGCCTCACTGACCATAAAAAAGTAAATACAAATAACCAACAGTGTGGTCATCGCGTTTCATACACGTGTTATACATGCTTATGTGGAAGTGTTCATGTATTGAACATTGTTTGGGCTTGTGCCACGACTACATGTACGTTAGGGATATTATGTGGAAGTTTGACATACAAATGTACATAGTGTTTGGAGGGGTTCTCCGAAAAACTGCACAATACGGCTACTTACCCGAACACGAAGGTTACATCAACTTACAAGTAGAATACATGTATGCAAAGGCTCTAACGATCAGTCCTGTAAGTCATTAACACCGAGAGTCGCGTATATGCGTCAAAATAATGACATCCTCACAGCGAGAGCCGCATATAAGCGTCCGTTATTTAGCAGTTTCTCACAGCGAGAGACGCTTATGTGCATTTATTGAAATAATAATTATTATTATTAATAATTATTGAAAGGACCACTTATTCAGCAAGAGCCGCGTTTGTGCGTCCGTCGTATAGTATTTTATAAAATCAGTTTAGCATCCATTAATGTAGATAACAGTTTCGTAAATAAGATGCTATCCTTAGGAAATAGTTGCTCTTTGTGCAGAAATATACTACGTTTGGTAAATGAAACATTCTGCATATGTTGGTTTTAGAAGGGACAAATAAATACTTTAAAAAGAAGGTTTATTAAATCAGATGGTTGGAGTCTTTTTGAAACATTGTTAGATACATTTTATTTGTAAAACGCATTGAATTCATATATATAAGACGAAACAAGAGGAAGCGTTATTATAAACATTTATGTACATGTATTCATAAAACATTTGTTTAGAATTTGAGGCTAATGGAAGTGACACTTTGATTTTACCTTTACTTCTTGAATGCATCACTTTGGGAATGTCATGTCATGAACTATCAATATGATAATTGCATGTAATTAATATTTTGAACGCCAGTGTTTTCCTGCTTTGAATACTATTATTAATATAAAAGTTTGTTCGAATATTAATTTACTGAACTAGCTGAGCGCATCCTATATCAAGCACGGTCAGTAGCGGTCCTGTAAAATAATAGTGTTAGCATGTACATGGGTTTTTTTTAAATTTTACAATATGCTTCATAGATCTGCCATTGAATGGACACATACACATGTTAATTTATAATAAGAGTTGACAACGTCCCGACAGATTATATCACTTGGTCAATATATAGAGGATACTAAACGACCTTCCATTAATACTATTTATTATAATGAATTGAAATCAGACAAATGGTGAAATATCACATGTTATAATTCCTGTCAAGTATCAAAGTATCAATATTCAGCACCTGCATCTATCTTCATGAAACAATAAACAATCAAGACTTTATGGCACAAGGCTAGACAGTTTCCGTTGAACACTAGCCCCCGCGAAAAGAGCGGTGCTATTTGGTCTCGCTACAGCGACCAGCGTCTGTGGTCAGCGGCGCAGGCGTTGAGCCGCGAAGCTGCCTCGGCGTTAATGAGTCGGTACCGATGAGTCAATAAGGATACTTTGTCTTAAAATCGATAAGCGTTCGTTTAATTAACATCGTGATTAAAACTTTGAATAACTCGTGTTGTGTCTTTCGGTAAAAAGATAATTTTACTCACGACAGAATTTTACCAATATAAGATTACCATTCAGACAGCTAGATCCTTTATTTAAGTCTCACCTCAAACATAAAAAGTATTTACATATATACAAAACAATAAAACTTGAGTCATCCCTGTAAGGGATGAGAGAGACTAAACACATAGAGTATAGAAAAAGAGATACAACATTGTATAATTAAGAATATATGTATATAGACATATATTTAAAAAATCAACCTAAGTAATTTACTTGATACGAATGAAAATTGATATAAATGATATATTAGATTATCCGTAAAATTGGAGTTTTCAATAAACTCGACCTCTCGCGGCCATGTACAGGGTACATACTCTTTATTTTAAATTCGTCCATCACATTGTTCAATCTCAACTCTAATCGGGGCAACTCCGTATTTATGACATTTTTAAGATAGGCATTCAACTAGCCCGGTGAAAACCAATGAAGCATGACTTGGCCTGCGACTACATGGACATGTACACATGTACCTTGTGACGTAATATACATAGTTGTTTCGTGAGGTAGAACTTTATACCAAGGTAATTATGGGTTTACTGCCTAAACAGCAGTTGTAAAACATATTCTAGCCACGCCTTATTACAGTTTATTTCTGTTTTAAAAAATGACTGTAAATTGAACATGATTATTGGTAATTCAATACCTCTACAGTGTGGTGTAGTAATAAGTGGTATAATTTGTATTCTCTGAATATCGATATTTGTGTTCCTTATAACTTTAATCGGAAATGATACAAGGAAGTATTTGTATCTTTGATGTTTATTACAGCTTGTCGTTCGAGTAACTTGACTCAATAACTGTAAGTTAGTATTCGGGACATTAGGTCAAATCGATTTTGGAAATAATAAAAAGTTTTTTCTCTCGTTCAAAGGTTATTCTAACCAAGAGCGACCCAAACCTTACACAAGCACATCTTTGGCGACATTTTTATTTTGAGATTATTACATATTTATATCTAAACCTACTGCCACTTAATACGCCTTTTATCACTAGACTGGTCGCACTCGTGTATTGTTTGCATTGTTGACTTAGTAAGATACCATTATTTTACGGGTATTTACTACACTAACGAAAAACAACCCATGACACTACGAAATTTATTGGAGTGAAGATCTTCAACAAAATCATTTAATTTTGGTATGGTGTGATCTTTCTGTTCATAGTTTAACCACACATTTTGCAGTTGGCGGTAGGATGTCGGGCCCATGATGTCTAACAAATTGATGTCACGACCTTCAGTTCTCTCATATCTTAATCACTGTTATTAATGAAAATATGTTATCTAAAGTTAAGTTCAGTCCAAATCTTATAATTTAAAAAAAAATTACCTGATCAATTGTACCAGGGTGTAAATATATAGATCGTACCAAATAGATCTACAGAAATTGTTTTGGCAATGAACTGATCAGAGAGAAAGACAATGCAAACAACGTTGTCTGGGGGATGAATCCTAATAAGACAAATAAAAATATTATATTTTCTTGTTAATTTTATTTTAAAGAGAATTAAATATTGAATATTGACAGAAGGTTAACATCGTGTCAGACAACAATACACGGTGAATGTCAGCTTATTTCTTTTTATTTAAACAAGTAATCTTTCTCTCATTATCAAAGGTACGCCAGTAATTACATAACCTCGATTTTGGTTTGCCCAAGGCGTTTTATGACTACTCGCCTACTAACCTATATTTTAACGCGTAAGCGTTTTTAGAGAATTAGTGTCTCATAGGCCATTACTGGCCAGACAGCATACATTTTACTTGTTGTAATATATATATATGATTGTATGTTGCCTGTAAGCAGTGTGACACTTTAATAAAATACATTTCTTCTTCTTCTTCTTCTTCCTATCCCGCGTCCATCTGTTGCTAATTAAAGTGTGTACTGAAAAGTTTTTGTGGCGCTTATTGTTTATTGAGGATCTAAGTGAGGAGAGCAAAAACCTGAAATCCGAGAACTCTCATGCGCTATCCTTACACACAGAAAGACAACTGTTCTCTGTACAACACGACTTCAAATCGTAAAAATATAAGGCATGGTTAAAAAAAGAATAGAATCTAAGATACATTAACAGTGTGAAATTACCAGCATCGGTTACCTGCATTGCCCACTCTGAACAGTTAACTTTGTTAATACAGTGAATTAAATGTTCGTTTGGGTAATTATCTTATATTTGTTTATAAATTTGAATGGCGATGTGTCAAAATGACGGTTTATTGCGCTTAGTCTAAGGTTATGCATTCTAGAGGAGCTGTGGTTGTTAAAACTAATACTAATTTTTCTGAGGTGGTGTGAAATTATAGAAGTTGTTGACAGCCATGTTTACTTCCTTTGTCGGAATGGGATAGAATGGCCAATTACAGTTGTTAACCAGTGGAGGAGTGTGACAAAGTTTTTCAGACGTCTTTGTCATTTAAATATTGATAGTGTAAGCGGTCGAATTGTTAGGTGGAGTCATCCTTAAGCAATACGGTGTAAACGAAATTTGAATTTTAGAGTTTGTAAGTTGTAAGTTTTCAGATCTTAACCTCAATCATGTTAAGGATATTGTTATGTAGAGATATTGAGAATTAGTTAGAATAATAGTTACTTGAAAATATTCAGTATACTTAAAATAAGGTTTTGATAAGAGAGATATTATTTGAAAATAGCAAACATGTAGAGAAAAGAATCAATAGAACAAAGGACATTAAGACGGTAAAATGCGTGACGTTGGGTTAGTAAATTATGCGAAACAAGAATATAAAAGGAGTTTTGGGGTAAGACTAGAAGTAGGGAACGCAGTATCTAATTATTATTCATGAGAAAGTTGGGCTTAAGCCATTTCAGATGCCAAATACTACGAGACAAGTAGAATTGAAGAGAGAGAGAAAACAAAACATTGACGTGAAACTATGAATAACTGGGAAGATGTTCGAAATTGGATAACCAATGGGTAATTATTAGTGATGTCATAAGACTAATATTACAGAGGTTACAGGGTCAAAGGGCGTAGACAGAGGTTATAGGTTAAAACAACACTGTTGAGTGACTGCTGTCAAAAGGGGAAATAGGGAATATGATTGGATGGAAGTAAAACACACCTAGAAAATGATTAAGGACAAGATGGGTTAAAAAGGGGATGCACGGTAGTTTCGGGGGAGACCAGAGCGGAAACAAGAAAAGTTAGGAAGCTGGACAGTGCAGAAAACCCATCAGCGCCAGAGAAGCCATGGCCAGTGAGGATAGGATAACGTTGGGTAATGTATAGGGAAGTATAGTAAGTATGGGGAGTTAGGATAGAAAGGTAAATTAGGAATAAGAATTATATGTGAAGTTTCAAGATGCTTTGATTGTTTTTGTAATAAAATAATAGAAAAACCTTCTCTTGTATTTATTTAGAAGTGTGCCTCTCGCAGGCTCAGAAGCGAGTCCCCAAGTCAAGTCAGTAAGTGTGGCGAGAAATAATAATATATATACACAAATATGACAATATTAACGTAGTTTATCATATTCTTCTTGTTATCTCAAAAGTTACTGAGGGTGTTTAGTGAGTTTTTCAGAGGGTTGAAACTTGAAATATTATCAAATACATGTAAACAATTATTGGAGTTGTTTTTCAAAATAAGATATATACGAGATATTTTCATAAATTAAGTTAATTGCAAATATTACGAGTTTGAAATAAGACTGACATATGATAATAAAGATTTCTTTGTACAAAATAATCTTACGGAGATGGTAAGTCCCTACCATATGTTAACTAGTATTAGTTATCGACCGACCAATGTGCATAATGCTTTTCCATCACTAAACATAATTGAGAATGGCTACCGACTTTAACTTTAGAACCATTAGTATCAATGAAATGGCAATCTATACATTTAACGCACATGCAATAAGAAAACGAGTCACGTTACTGATTTAATACCATTATAATTTACATTTAAATAACTCAGGATTTCCAGATACAGTAGCGCTATGATATTTTCAATACCAACACTTGAATTGAAATGAAGGGGCGTGCACATTTTGAAAGGCCAAGTTCACCAAAACGCCTTGTGTATCGATACATCTATATATGTTATGGAGAAAGTAAAATATGCAACGCATAATTGGTTCATTCCTCTTGATATTTATTTTCAAAATCATATGACCCGGTATGAACATGAAGAAATACATATATACATTGAGTCATTGATATATCACCTCAGATATGAGAATTTTCAACTGTTCACCTGTCATTTTAATTAAGGAAAGTGTGTTGGTCAGAATATTAAAGTTAAAAGTTAAATTAGAGTTAAAATTTTCCAACATGTGTCTGAAGTGGTAATTTAAAAAAATATATATATGTGCAGGTTAATACAGTGTGTCTGTGAAATATCAGAGGTATTACATCATCCGTAAGGCTTTCTAACCTAACTTTTACGTATGGATTCATAAGCTCTTTTAAAACCATGATAGACTACTATAAATATATGACCATTTACACATCAACTGTTAGTTTGTGATGTAGTTTCTTTGCAAGATATTCTGTAGGTATTTGGCAAATTACAGTTATATGTCATTGGAGAGTCTCGTTTGCGTTAACGATATGCATCTCACACTACAATTAACATTACATAACTAAGTAATGCAATCCCCTACACCCGCTGGCCCGCCCCTCCTTAGAACATACCATTTCCGCTCAGTTCTTGCTCTCGTTATTCCTGAATTCGCTTGTTAATTTGTTTCAAAGTACATAGGATATCATAGATGAGTGTTAGATTGTGTTAGAAGAAGCACGGTATAATATTTGTGCGGAGATTGACTGACTTTAGTGTATACTTTTTTTTGTAAAAAGAACACCGCATGAGCGTTTTGATCGATTGATGATAGGTTCATATTGTTTATAGAGTGGGATATTGTCTTTGATTTTTGAAGGATTGTAAATTGGTTTTACATGTACATGTAAGAAAAACATGACGTTTGTTTAAATACTGTTTGATGTTAATATATTTAGCGAAACTGATGTTTTAAGTTGCCCTTTTGGGTAGCCAATCCAAAAAGAGATATTTCATATATTTCAATAACATATTGTTTTTAGTAAGACTAACATAGATATTGTATTTGGTGACATTATAACTAATCTCTCTCTAAAAGATATGACCTTGTTTCTTTTTCTTCTCATTCATTTACCAACATTTCTACCAATAAAACACTTAAATACGACTTGCGAAATATAACAACTTATCCTTAAGGACCACCATATGTTATTGATGACACCTTCTTTATATGAGTTTTTATTTAGAAAATAATGCCTTCCTTATGTATATCACTTCTAAATGTGCTTCAAACGTTTGTTGAAAGTTTTCAATATTCGTTCATTTTTATGTGTATAAGATACACGTGTCCGTTTAAAATTAAAGTCAATTGTTGTTATGTATCTCGGTAAAATAAAGAAATAGAATTAAGATATGGATTTACTAAACGGTGAATATAAAAAAGTTAGCGGGAATAAAAAAGTAAAATTATAAAAGTTATAAATACATTTAATGATACATAATTTACTTGGAAAGAATAAGTAGATTTAAATTATGTAGATTCATAAGGAATCAACAAAGCCGAGTTTGCAGATGTCGAAGACAAAGGGTGGGAATGGGTATGTCAGTCACCCAACAGAGCCCACGGGTTGAGGGGAAAAGGAAGATGATACGATAACCCGTGAAAGCCTTTCTTTCCGAATACATTTACAACAACATCTTCCTGCAATTGCCTCATCGGGGCTAATTAATCACGTGACCTTAGCTCCGCCGACTCGATAAATGCACTGAACCGTGCATGTGGCTGCTTGCCATCGGCTCGCAAAATTCCCGCAACCGACACGCGTTATTGTCGTGACTTGACCGGGACACGACTGCATTTCGTTCGCGAGAATTTTGCGATAATTCTGCAACCAGACAGCAAGACAAGAGAAGTGACTTATGGCCGCCACTAACTAAACACGTTAACTTGTGCAGTTTCTCGGAGAGGAACCTTGCAGTCGTCACGGTAATTACAGTTTCATAAGAGGTTTAAAGCATAATATCGATAAGCTTTGTGGATCTAGAAATACAAATGTTAACTTCGATCTTAATTATGGTTCAAGAATTTGTCAAATTATCCATTCCCGCCGCAGGCTCCCTTGTAGTGATTTGAATGCCGAGAAGTTTGATAGAAATATCACGCTCATGTGGTCACCAAAGTGGAAACGCCGTACACTATTTTTTCACACGCCACAAATACACAGAATTAAGACAGAATTCATTCTTCTATTTGAAAGGATTTACTAAAAGAGCCACTCCGTGATTTTCAAAACATATTAATTACCTTTGATACGAACCTAAATGTCATATGTTGTGATATAAAATCAAAACATCTTAACTTTTTATGTCCAAATGACATACATGTATATATGACAAATACTGGTTTTCCATGAAAATCTAAAAAAGCCTTATAAAAGCACAGAGATGTAGTTATCACGTCCAATATACATTGATACTATTTTTATAACCTAACAAACACTATCAACTCCTTACCGCCCTCCTGGCTGTTTTAGATAAGTCTCCAAATTAACGTTTGACTGTTTGACGCGCGCCACTGTCCGGTTTTCGATTATAACTGCGACGTTCTATCTTCATATTGTCACTGTAAAAAACAGTAAGCTTTAAAATGTGTCCTTTTAGTAATAGTCCATACTTTGCGATCAAATGACACCATTGACTAAGTTAGGCATATATGACTCCAACAACTCACAGAGTGGCTCTTTAAGGGATGTACATCACTCTCAAACGACGATCTTAACAAATTATTGAAGTGTTTACTTCTAATTTTAAACTGAGAGAAAAGCCATGAGTCACACAGACTGTTCTCATGATTGCAACAATGCATAATGGTTATCGATTTTTTTACGAGATTTCATAATCCGTAAATCCTGAAAAGTAGACCTAACGACAAGCTCATACCCCAGAGCAATACATTTGCACGCAATATATAACCGGTCATTGGTCAGAGACTGACAGCGCAGGTAACCGCGAAGCTCTTCACCATATCGTCAGTGTCTAGTCACCTCATCTCTTCACGGGTATGCATTTTTTTCTTGATTTATATATGTATTGTTCTATAATTAACACAGGAGGATCATTAAGATATAAAATTAAGGACAGAGGCAGATTTGTAATGCTATTGTAGATAATTATTTATAAAATCAGTGCCGATATATAGTATCTCCGCCCGACCTTTCTATTCCTCTATACGAGATGAAGTTATGGATAACACCTTAGCCTCATGTATGTATGTATGTATGTATGTATGTATGTATGTATGTATGTATGTATGTATGTATGTGTGTGTGTGTATGTATGTATGTATGTATGTATGTATGTATGTATGTATGTATGTATGTATGTGTGTGTATGTATGTATGTATGTATGTATGTATGTATGTATGTATGTATGTATGAATGTATGTATGAATGTATGTATGAATGTATGAATGTATGAATGTATGTATGAATGTATGTATGTATGTATGAATGTATGAATGTATGTATGAATGTATGTATGTATGTATGTATGTATGTATGAATGTATGTATGTATGAATGTATGTATGTATGTATGAATGTATGTATGAATGTATGTATGTATGTATGTATGAATGTATGTATGTATGTATGTATGTATGAATGTATGCATGGCATGTATGAATGTATGAATGTATGAATGTATGCATGGCATGTATGAATGTATGTATGTATGTATGTATGTATGTATGTATGTATGTATGTATGTATGTATGTATGTATGTATGTATGTATGTATGTATGTATGTATGTATGTATGTATGTATGTATGGCATGTATGAATGTATGTATGTATGAATGTATGAATGTATGAATGTATGTATGTATGAATGTATGTATGAATGTATGTATGTATGTATGTATGTATGTATGAATGTATGAATGTATGAATGTATGTATGAATGTATGTATGTATGTATGAATGTATGTATGTATGTATGAATGTATGTATGTATGAATGTATGCATGGTATGTATGAATGTATGTATGTATGTATGTATGTATGTATGTATGTATGTATGTATGTATGTATGTATGTATGAATGTATGTATGTATGTATGTATGTATGAATGTATGTATGAATGTATGTATGTATGTATGTATGAATGTATGTATGTATGAATGTATGTATGTATGAATGTATGTATGTATGTATGAATGTATGAATGTATGTATGTATGTATGAATGTATGTATGTATGTATGAATGTATGTATGTATGAATGTATGTATGAATGTATGTATGTATGTATGTATGAATGTATGTATGAATGTATGTATGTATGTATGTATGTATGTATGTATGTATGAATGTATGTATGTATGTATGAATGTATGTATGTATGAATGTATGTATGTATGTATGAATGTATGTATGTATGAATGTATGTATGTATGTATGAATGTATGTATGTATGAATGTATGTATGTATGTATGAATTTATGTATGAATGTATGTATGTATGTATGAATGTATGTATGTATGTATGTATGAATGTATGTATGTATGAATGTATGCATGGTATGTATGAATGTATGTATGTATGTATGTATGTATGAATGTATGTATGTATGAATGTATGTATGTATGAATGTATGTATGTATGTATGAATGTATGTATGTATGAATGTATGTATGTATGAATGTATGTATGTATGTATGTATGTATGAATGTATGAATGTATGAATGTATGTATGTATGTATGAATGTATGAATGTATGTATGTATGTATGTATGTATGTATGTATGTATGTATGTATGTATGTATGTATGTATGTATGTATGTATGAATGTATGTATGTATGAATGTATGTATGTATGTATGTATGAATGTATGTATGTATGAATGTATGTATGTATGTATGAATGTATGTATGTATGTATGTATGTATGAATGTATGTATGTATGTATGAATGTATGTATGTATGAATGTATGAATGAATGAATGTATGTATGTATGAATGTATGTATGTATGTATGTATGTATGAATGTATGTATGTATGAATGTATGTATGTATGAATGTATGTATGTATGTATGAATGTATGTATGTATGAATGTATGAATGTATGAATGTATGCATGGCATGTATGAATGTATGAATGTATGAATGTATGCATGGCATGTATGAATGTATGAATTGCGATTAAAGCGAAGAACTTCAAGAAACAAGAACGATGAAAAGTGGATAGAATCGACGACAAAAGCCTAAACAAACGAGAAAAACAGATATTAATCTTTTTATAACTGCGAAAGTGGTTAGACGCAGGTTTCCTTTCCAGATGTATGATGGGAGTGTCTACTTTAACCCGTAACTTATGACTGAGTTTTTCGAAATTAGCAGAGCATAATATTACCTAAAACAAATGCGTCCGTTTTAATCTTATATGATCACCTTGGCCAGTTGTTCAAACGCAAATATTGTGATAGAGAGACTTCGCTAACAAGTTCATCCATGATATTAGTGAACAATGTAATAAACTATAAATTAACAAAAAATTTAATTCGATTTTAGTCAGGATATACTTCAGACATAAACAGCTGGATCATTTGTCATAGGGAGCAATAAATTAGTGCAGTCAATCAAAGATAACTCAGTCTGTCAATATGTCAACCATATCTAGGCAACAACGAAGACCCTTTACGTAACTGCAAACGCTACATGACACTATGACAGGAGTCAGTAGTATTTGAAATTGTGTTTACTTACAGGCTACTTACAGTTTGACTGAATATGGATTGCGTATCTGTCAATAAACTCTGCACAGTGGGTCTATCAGTGCCATAGTGGTTACAGAGACAAATATGTTATGTGGAACGATATGTAAATGCCACCAATTATATATATTGCTGAAAAGGGAATATGATATCAAACACATAATCTCGATCAATCTCGTCATGGGAGGACTTTTTTTTTCATTCACCACCCATGGATACAGTTACATAGTCACAGAAACAAATACGTATATGCATCAATAACATGGCAAAAGGCATAGTTGATACATTCAAATGTTGGGAGAAATCAATTCGACATCTTCGTAAAGAATCAAGATTGTCAAGAATTAGATGGGAGGACTTAATCAAGACCGACAAACCTACACGCAGTACATAGATGTTTAGGTTCTGAATATTATGCTAACATGACACGAAAACTAGAATGAAAATGCTGCTTTCTGATTGGTTACCAAGATCCATTTTGTATAGATTATTTCGCTAATAATTAACTTTAATAACCCCACATTCATCACCGCACGTTTACAAACTCAATTAGCTGAACTTACTGTCTACTTCGACTAACAGACAACACAAGTTGGAATTTTGAAAATCCATTTTGTTAATCCATCTTGTCCAGACATTGTGAAAACCATATTTTTTTATATAAAACTTAGGAGATATATCCATACTTTGGGTTATGTTTGGTCGACGTAATTTTATCATTAAAATTAATTTCAGAGCTCGCTTCATACCATCGATGAACAAAAGCGACATCCGTTATTCTTCAATTTTACAAATTGATTCCCTCTCACCCGCGTCTCCTTCGTTTGTGACCACATTTCGGGACACAGTGTATTCAACGATGCCAAGCTATAAAGCTTTCTTTATCGTTCATTCTTATAGTTCACTTGTAGCGTGAGGAGATTGATTGGGTGAGTTCTTGTCGGTATTATAGGGGTGATGCATATACAGTGTAGGTCGACCTATGTATTTACGTGAAAAACGTAACTCTGACGGTATAGAATATCTGTCTTTAAGTGCTATCATCCTGAATTAAATAAAGAAGAGTTGTATTTAAAATCTTGTTTGATTATGTTTCGATATCGTATTTTATTGAAGTGTGTTCTTTAGAACTGTACCGTATTTTCATAAGCAATAGAACCGGTCCGTACTGGTTGGACGTAATCACAATGCTGTTGCGCAAGACAAATTAGCTCCTCACAATTGTTCTAATTAGGTATGTTAAAATGGAGAACAATCCATTCTGTTTTTTCATTTTGGGCTTATATTCAGTGCAAACGTTACCCCTAAATTTATTTTCAAAGCTAGCTTGATCGGTTTTGTAGGCTCTGTGCTCCCTACCGATGCATGGATGTATATACTTTGGCTACATCATTTCTCGTCATTCAGAATTCAATTTATTATCATAATTATGATTGTGAATACATGCTATGGTAAACTTTTGTCGTACCTTTAGGTCAGCGTGGTTGTTTGGTTGATATCTTGTGAATAATATTTCTAAAAGTTTAATAATTAGAGAATCTCACCCAAGTGTCTTCTGATACAAATATATCAACACAAGTTGATAAAAGTTACAATTATCCGAGGCTTGCAGAGGATATTTTACTTTTATCATCCAAAATCATTTTTCATATATATTTCGTGAAAAATGCATATTTCAGAACACTGCACTACTCTAAGACTCCGATTGCGGTGATGTCATAACCCTGTGACGCCATGTCTTTGGCGTCATAGCATTGTGATGTCATCACTTGATGATGTGAAACAATTGTGATATCATGAACTTGACTGTAACAGGGCATTGTTCAAAATCTACTGTCAAAACAAGCGATATATCCTGTGGAACACAGTTTTGGATGATTAAGGATTATAAGCTATGTGTTCTCTTTTCAGAAGATTAAAAAAACCAATACTATGTGAGAGTAATGAATTAGGAAATGAGGAGAGGCGATGTGGGGTTCAACGCCTCTTTTAAGATTCAACGCAATAACCCCCATGCCTATGCACAGCTAATGCGATGACAAGTTTTAAAGTCTGAATTATATGTTATTCGATATCAAATCAGAAACAATATTTTCTCAACGTTTATCAATGGTAGCTCAAGTATGATATATATATATATATATATATATATATATATATATATATATATATATATATATATAGATAGATAGATAGATAGATAGATAGATAGATAGATAGATAGATAGATAGATAGATAGATAAAAAACAAAAGTCTGGAAATGATTTCAATCCCCGACCGGTTTCACACTATTCAGTGATCATCATGGGGTCTTTATGAGATATATACCCAGCAAACATGACTGTACTGGGCCAGTACTGGCCTTATACTGGCTGGTAAAGTTGATAAAGGCATACTGGCTAACGGTATTGAACCAGTACTGGCCCAGTATCGGTTTAACCAAATCGTGCCAATACAGGCAGAATTGTATTGGCCCAGTACTGGAAATACGGTACAGGTGTACTGTACAGGCCCAGTACCGGCCCAGTTAAGGCATATCCCTTCCTGTCTTAGTGCATTATGGGATATTTTAAAAGGGCCAGTACTGGCCCAGAATAGGCCCAGTACAGATAATATTGAGTGTACATACTGGCCCAGTACTGGCCCAATTCTGGCATGGCACTTCCTGTTAGGAATTATGGGTATTCTTTTAAAACTGCCGTCTGCATTATAGAGATGACTGAAGAAGGCATCACTCAAGTATCCTTCAAATGTGAGTTCAAATTATGACATCAAGATGAGTTTACTTAAGTTAGATAAGTCTCTGATGTATTCATTGCATGTTTAATATCTTAATTACAATTGTATTTTGCTTTTACTAAAATCACTGTAAGTTTTATTAACATTATAAGCTACTGTTTATATAGTTAAACAAATTCAATTCCTGAAATATCTTTGGAGACATGTTTTCTCTGTAGACCTACTTGTTCAAAAGAATCGTGTTTCTTTTATTTAGATAACACGTTTTGATAGATCTTCAATATGAATGACTCTATAACATTTTCAAGCATTAAGATTTTATTTTAAAACTGCCAATGTTTGTGAAGCAAAGTTCCATGCTTATGATTTTTAAATACCTATAACTAACTTTAAGGATAGTTAGATTAACAATATAAGAATGCACAGCTTAATAACAATGACTTAATCAACCTTGATTTCTGATAATGCGAACATGTATATCTACGGTTTCAATGTATTAAAGTTACAGTAAAGGTCAAAAGGTACTGGCAGGACATGGTTAATAGTTCTGGCTAACCTGTACTGGGCCAGTATATGAAATGATACTGTTCCGGTACTGGCATTATACTGGCCCATTATTGGCCCAGTACCGTAAGCCAGTACTGGGCCAGTACCGCGCCAGTGTGCAAGTTGGTACAGGGCCAGTACTGGATGCCTGAAACGGGCCAGTACAGGATGCCTTTAACAGCCAGTACAGGGCCAGTACTGGCCCAGTACCTTCATGTTTGCTGGGTATATATATATATATATATATATATATATATATATATATAGAGAGAGAGAGAGAGAGAGAGAGAGAGAGAGAGAGGAGAGAGAGAGAGAGAGAGAGACAGACAGACAGACAGACAGACAGACAGACAGACAGACAGACAGACAGACACAGAGAGAGAGGATCCTTATGCGTTTGAGATCATAAAGATCATTGTGTCATTTCAACTGCGAACTAAAAGCACACTGGATCCTAATTTGGGATAAATATGTCAAAATGATATAACGGAACGTCCCAAAACTAAGACGGCCATATCCAATGAAAAATTGTCTGACTGCATCTAAGAACTCGACTTCGGTCTTCTGCACTTGTTTTCCTTGTCATGGAATATTATATTTTCAAATAAAACATTACTTTAAAATTAATCTCCCTTTCGATCAATGTTTAAAGCAAGGTATACTTTCAACCACAGGTTATAGTTACATTTGGCAAGAATTTCTAAGTACAAATTGGTTTGTTAATAGCGTTAAACTGTTCTTCTTGAATCTCTCCATGATGTAGCATAAGATAGGGGATGAATATCACTTTATGCTAGAGTGTAATCTTTTGAATGGATTGCGAGATAAACATCTTCCTGCATATTATTGTAAACATTCATCAATTGATATGTAATAATTTCCATCACATACAAACCAATATTTGTTAAAACGGCCCTTGATATAAAAAATGGTCTGCGTATTCTCCATGCATATGTCAATTATGTTATATTTATGTATATTTTTTTTAATAAAATACCCATCTCATTACTTCAAAATTAATCTCCCTTTTGATCAGTGTAAGCTAGGGGAGCACTAATTACACATGTAGGACAGTTCGATTTCAGCTATGGGCGTTGTGTTAATTAGTTTCAATTTACTCCATTCAAATTTGAAATGACTTGTTATATAAATGTATCTTGCAATAGAAATATTAAATAGCTCTTCTTTTACTAGTTAATAGTAATACAATGATATCACCAGTTGGGCTTGTGATGTCTACATAACTTTGATTTTACTAGCAAAAAGTGATCCACAAATGTCACCTGTTAGTCTAGTGATCTCTACAAAATTAGTTTTTACAAGCAAATATCACCTGTTGGTGTAGTTGTCTCTACATAACTTTGTTTCTACAAGCAAAAAGTGATCCAATGATGTCACAAGTTTGTCTTATAATCTATTTTCAACTTTGTTTTTATTAGCAAGAAGCTAATTTTTCTTGTTGTCATTAAAGGTATAAAAATGTTAAACAGACGTGTGTTTGCTATCAATATGGCTGGAGTGCGTAGAGTTGAATATTTGATGTCAAGAAAAGGAACCCCTCAGATTCTTTTGGATGGATTTGTCTATGCCAGGAATAAGGTCAGAAAAGTCTGTACCCACTGGAGCTGCATTGTAAAGACCTGCACGGGGAGATGTCGGGTACTTCCTTCGAACACAGACAGAACACAACCATGCGGCAGATGATGACACCAGGCACTGATCGTATTGACGAGTTCATGAACTACATGGTCGTCACCTGGCTGGACTACAACGCTCGGTTTCCTTTGCCACTGTGGAACCACAACAACACCGAAGTACCAAGGACAAATAACAATTTGGAAGGTTTCTATTATCGAATGAATAGGTCCATTCCACATCGGCATCCAAACATATTCCGGTTTGTGGAAGTTATCCGGAGGATCGTGATTGCGGACAGAACAAAACTTGCACAAGTTGCCTTTGGAGCTGCCCCGCCAAGCCGCAAGCGAGTCTACGCTGAGATAGACAACCGCATCGTGAGGTTAAAGGACCAGCTGAGCAACGGAGAGAAAACCCCGGTTCAATTTTTGGATACAGTGGCCAAACTTATAAAAGTTGGATGAAATTTGGAACAGATCGAATTATTTAAACATCAATCCAAAAAAACATGAGCAAAATCTCCCCTCTTCCTTTTCATGAATTATACCTCGAAATGAAACACCATGGTGTTTGTGTGTGTACTAGTACTAGTGATATCAATATCAACAATAAAACATGTATCTAACATATATCTATATTTGTTATAAATAGATGTATAAATTCATGTAACAACCACATCTTTTTGTTTATTATCTGGACTATTCCATTTAGTTAGTTAAGGTGTGAGGCTGTAGCGAAGCTGTTCACTGAAGCATAAATGTTGTTGTTTTAAAGCGTCTGCGTACTGGCTGTCTGCGTAATGGCTGGGTACCTCTATTTTTATGGCTGTCTAAGTTTTGGGACATAATCAATGTAACAACACTGTATGTACGTTAACATTATGTGTACGTCAGGATGCTGTTGATATCGAACGTTGTTATCGAAGGGAGCTAACACTTATATATTTCTACTATAGTCGATACACTGCAAATGAAAAATATATTTTCATTGCACATGTGTCACTTTCTACCGATACAGTTGATATGATGGAAATTGTTATAGTTTATGTCGGACTACCGTCGTTGTTGGCCCAAAACAGAAGAGGTGGTTTATAAATGTTGACAATTATAATATCACATATTCGTTATAAAAGTTGATCAAGTCAATAAATTCTGCATTCGTATTTGGCAGGTATTGTTCTTGTTTAATTAATTTTTTCCTGTTTAAATTGTTCTTCCCAAATCAATGGTGAACTGTTTAATGCAACGATTTTTCATTTTATGATACGATTAATATTTGATAGACAACTAACCTTGCTAATTGTATAGATGTACAGAGAGGGAAACCTCTCCATTCTAATCAAAAAAAATTTAATTTCAGAAAACAGCAGCGGATCAATGTGATTAACTGTATTATCAACCCGAACGAAAATGTTTCCGAAACACTACACAAGGAGGAACTTTTGTGCAATATTAGCTGTGTTTCTTTCGTTATATGCAGGCCTCGTGAGCCTATACCACAATTTCAGTAATAAAATGACTGATCAGCCTCCAAACCCCTCTATGATTTTAGACAAGAGATTCAGTATTACACCAATAGAACTCAATCAAAGACCTGTTTCGTGCCCTGGTGTATTGTCGGGAATGATGAAAGGAAAATGGACAACAAAACCTCTTACTAAACAGGAAAATGACGAAATGTTTGCCTTTCTCTTCAATGCCCATTCTCGGTTCAGATTACCTACCAACTATCAAAGACGTGACGGTCTGTGTGGCAATGTTACTTTCCTTGAATCAAAAAACTACCGTGCGCTATGTGATCCAAGAGGGAAGACTCCTTGTTGCTTCCACAACACGTGTGCTCTAAAGATAGCTTCTGAATGCAAGTGTGATGATTGTTATGATTTAAGGAATATGAAACATGCAGAACATTCAAAATGGATTCCATCACATCCGGGCTGTACATACTATGAACACACTCCTCAGGAAGCTTGTGATATCTTAGATGGTATGGACATTGCCTTTGTAGGAGATTCTCTTATTCGACACGTTTATATTGCCATGCTTCTGGTGTTAAGTGGAAATATGAAGGACGGAGCTATGACCCCTGGTACTGACAAAGGTGAGATATCTTCACTTTCGGTATCATCATCTACGAAAAATATCATTAAATGCACTAGCCGAATGGCTCAAGTTATTTTGAAAATATAAAAGTAATCATGTGTTGAAATTCGACCCGATATTCAAAGTTTGAATACAATCTGAAGGCCAAATAACGGTAACCGCTTTGCAAAAGAAATGCTTATACTGTGCATAAGAATTCGAAGAATGTACAAATATACCTTGATAAATAATATTTGTAACATTTGTTGTTAAGAGATAAAGGTACATAAAGACGTCCCTGAATCAGCCTTTTTAAAAAATCGACATTTCCCAATTGTGCACTTTTGACGACGATTCGTTATATCAATCTTTTACCATGGCCTCTAACATGTTAGTTGTGAATAAATATATAATTGCATGGATTGAAAGCTTGTACCTTGCCAAAACAATAATAGATACATCCTTTTTTTTCCCTTTATAAAATCGTAATTGTGAAAGTGTTGCTTTAGTTGCCTATACCCCCTTGCCGGTTGTGATAAGCCGATACACTGTCTGCTGATTGGATGGTCTCGTGTGGAAATTAATTGCGTGTCTTTCTCCAGTGTTGTTTCCCAAAAAAAACCAAAATGATACCTTACTCTAGAATAACGCTCACCAATTTTGTCATTTATAAAAGTAAAGAAGTCAATTAAACAAGGATCCGTTTTGCATTAGAATATATTATTTTATAAATACAGTGGTATAGTTAAGATTCTCTTGTTGAACCCGAAACCTTCCCACAAAGTGAGAATAGAATGATGGTTCATCCTTTACCATCTGTCATTATTCGTTTTCTAAACCAAGGTTTTAAAACGTTTAAATAACACATCTTCAAACATAATTGCTTTCGATATTTACTTTATCCAAGTACAGATGTAAATAAAATTATTTTGAACGATTTATAGGAAATTTAGTACAAATCTAAATATCGTATTTTTCAAATATGGCTTTTTGTTGTCAACTTAATGTTTCAAAATGGAGATAACATAAGATCAAAATCATTTTTGATCTACTAGTATGAACCAGGATGTATATCGCTTAGAAACAGTGGTATACTGAGATACATATATCTATTATACAAAGAACCTCCTCTATAACCAAATTATCTGGGTTATCTTGACTTGTATATGTATATGTTATCGCGGGTATCTTGACATATAGATGTTTCTAACGCTATTTCTAAGCGACGTACTCCCTTTTGCTACAATGTTTAAAGTCATGCACCCATATTGTGATTTTCCATTATAATTTTAATTCTGCTTTGTTCCAGAGACGAGAAAAATGTGTGAGGGAATGTATATGTTCACAGAGAAACTATGTCGTACCGTTCTCAACAGATCACAGGTTGCCTGTGATGGAAAAGTCAGTCTCCATTATAATGCTTACTATCATTCTGGGTATGCAAAAGGATTTCACGACATGGCCAAAAATACAACCTTTCTTTTTGCAGGGATTGGAATACATGATGGTTTCAATCACAAGAGGGTACAAATCAAATACTTAAAGCCAACGTTGTCATTTTTAAAATCTAATAGAAATAAAAATCCACATCTTCTCTGGGTCTTACCCCACGCGCCTGGGATATTAAAGTCGCCTATCTTCTTACACCAAACTGCCGAAAATGTTAAAAGATTCAACATAGAAATGAAGAGTTTTCTTCAACCCTGGAATATACCAGTATTTGATACATACAACCTGACTGAGGGAATGATGAGCTTTGATGGACAACATTATGGACTTGGGATAAATGTTGCCAAAGCTAACCTGTTACTTAGTTATATAAGAGAGTCAAAAGGTAAACACAATATTATAACAGATAGATAAAATGACATACAAACAGATAAATAGATATATCTATAAACTTAGTTACACAGATAGATAGATGGATTTTATCTATGGATAGGTGGGTGGATAGATGAATGAATACATAGAGTATACATTGTAGATAGACAGCTTTCATGAAAAATCTATCGAACTTAAGACAACTTAAGACAACTTTTGCAATTGATCTGTCTATTGTTTCAAAACTTTCTAATTCAATATTTTCTTATATTTATTTCTTTGGCTCTACATTTAGAAGCGATAAAAATGTTACGGAAATTGGACTTGCGTAATGAACCTAAAGCATGTGCCTCATAGGTGAAGAAAGAAAAAGTTACGCACCTAATTGACCATTCAAATGTTTCATAGATTAGCTAAAAATTTCGAAAGGAGTGAATCAGTTTTTTATTTCTTTTATGGATATATTTTTTATTTTTTCAATTGTCTACAGATAATTATTCATCACAAAGTTGTTTATCATATTTGAATAAAGACACTGAAATTTGAATTTCGAATCCTGGAATTTGATCTGAACGAAAGGGCGATCCAAATTTTGATGAGCGTGCTCGATGTACAATGGCCTTGTGTTACGAGAATATTCTGTGTATTATTCTATCGTATTATCAAAAGCCTTTTTCATGTTAATCGAATAAAATATTAAAAAGATGTGAGAAAATTGTTTTGTTCATGTTTTGCCTTTGTTAGAAGAGGTTACAACTAAAGCTATATCGACCATTTAACATTCGCTAAATATATAGAATTTCAAATACTGTAAATATTGAGAGAAATGGTCATTTTGTCAAGCTGTTACAAAACTCGAAGGTTCTTCTTTCGAATAATAGAACAGATGTGTTACATCGAGTTGTTGCTATCCTAAAGCTATATCTATGATGGAAATGGTTATGATGTTACGATAAAAGCAGCAAGATCCACAAACAACCATGTAATTAGAACCTATAACCAATGAAATCTCGTCGAGGATGAAAAGCATGTTCTTTTAGAAGTAATAATTTAGATATAAATATCAACCATATATTTAAACGTAGACCTTTACGCTGCCGTATAGAAAAACGATCAAAGCTACCCGCTGTAATAAAGCCAACCAAACAGTGTCATAGCGATGGGTTTCAGCCCACAACAGAGAGCTTTTATGCTATGGGTGGCGTCACTTTTCGCAACACAGATTAACGAGAAAACCCGAAAAGATATTCGCATTTAAAGAAGGTGTGGTGAATATATGAAAAGTCTTTTGTTCTGCAGTGATCTACAAAGAACACAGTTGGAAACCCAGACCATGCGGTTCAGTCGTGATATTCTTGAGATACTTTAAGATATTTTTTATACAAATGTAGGTCATACGTTACAGCGAGTTGGGTTCTATGCAAGGGTATATGTAAAGAAAGCGTACATGAATACGTTTTACATTGGGACAGGATGCATCTGGATTTCTGTACAACCGTTAACAATATTTTTTTTCCTTGCGCGAACGCTCGTCTGATCACAGTGAAAGCCTGTGAACAATTCTGTAGCATATTATCTAAATCAAAAATATATAAAAATCATTTTGTCAATGAAAATTACGCGGCAGGTTCAGAGGCACGTCCTTCAAGTCCTTCAAGTCTGATCCCCTATTGAAGGAAGTGGAAAGGGAGTTAATTTGACGGTCGATTTTAAATTTTCATTTTTAGCTCATCAGGTCTGAAAGACCCGATGGGCTTATGGCATGGCATGGCGTCCGGCGTCCGTCCATCCGTCCATCCGTCCGTCCGTAAACTTTTCACTTTTTCGACTTCTTCTCCAGAACCAATGACTCTAGAGAGCTGAAATTTTATGTGCATACTCCTTGGCAAATGGGAATTCTAAATTGTAGATTTCGTGACCCCATGACCCCAAATGGGGTCACAAGGGTCAAAACCTTAAAAATCTATTTTAATCTTCTTCTCCAGTTCCAAAAGGTCCAGAGAGCTGAAAAGTTGTGTGTAGACTTCTTAGGCACTGGAGATTCTATATTGTAGGTTTGGTGGCCCCATGACCCCAAATGGGGTCACAGGGGTCAAAACCTGAAAAACCTATTTTCATCTTCTTCTCCAGTTCCAAAAGGTCTAGAGAGCTGAAAAGGTGTGTGTAGACTCCTTGGCCAATGGGGATTCTAAATTGTAGGTTTGGTGACCCCATGACCCCAAATGGAGTGAGAGGGGTCAAAACATGAAAAACCTATTTTCATCTTCTTCTCCAGTTCCAAAAGGTCCAGAGAGCTGAATAGTTGTATGTAGACTCCTTGGGCACTAGAGATTCTAACTTGTAGGTTTGGTGACCCCATGACCCCAAATGGGGTCACAGGGGTCAAAACCTAAAAAACCTAATTTCATCTTTTTCCCTAGTTCCAAAAGGTCTAGAGAGCTGAAAAATTGTGTGTAGACTCCTTGGACACTGGGGATCCTAAATTGTAGGTTTGGTGACCACTTGACCCCAAATGGGGTCACAGGGGTCAAAACCTAAAAAACCTAATTTCATCTTTTTCCCTAGTTCCAAAAGGTCTAGAGAGCTGAAAAATTGTGTGTAGACTCCTTGGACACTGGGGATCCTAAATTGTAGGTTTGGTGACCACTTGACCCCAAATGGGGTCACAAGGGTCAAAACCTTAAAATCCTACTTTCATCTTCTTCTGCAGTTCCAAAAGGTCTTGATAGCTGAATAGTTGTATGTAGACTCCTTGGACAATGGGGATTCTAAATTGTAGGTTTGGTGACCCCATGACCCCAAATGGGGTCGCAGGGGTCAAAACCTAAAAAACCTAATTTCATCTTTTTCCCTAGTTCCAAAAGGTCAAGAGAGCTGTAAAATTTTGTGTAGACTCCTTGGACACTGGGGATCCTAAATTGTAGGTTTGGTGACCACTTGACCCCAAATGGGGTCACAGGGGTCAAAACCTTAAAATCCTACTTTCATCTTCTTCTCCAGTTCCAAAAGGTCTTGATAGCTTAATAGTTGTGTGTAGACTCCTTGGACAATGGGGATTCTGAATTGTAGACCTGTTTGGTGACCCCTTGACCCCAAATGGGCAATGGGCATTTTTTATTTGATTGTGAATAACTCGGACGTTGGGACAGGCTATCTTTCCTACACTGCCCATGACCCCATGGTCTAAACCCAAACACCTATTTCTATCAAAAGTCTGATGAGCTACAGAGCCCATGGCTCTATTTTTTAAAGAGGAGGGGGAGGGGTAGGGGGAAGGTTGAACTCCCTTACGCCCTTTTTAACGCAATTCAGGTCAAAATCCGATGCAAATATGCAACAGCATATAATATGCAGGACATAAAAATTATTAATCTAATCACCAAACCAACGCTTTAGACTCTAGAAACATGGAAAAGGTCTAAAGGTTCATTTAATTGGACGAAGCCCCCCCTCCCCCCGCGCTCACCCTGACCGGAATGGTTCAACGGGGTTTGCCCATGATGCCAATCGGTGCCAGGAAGTGGATGGGAAAGCGCACGTGGGATTAGGTCGACCATTTCTTTGTGCAGGTCAACGGATTACTGATTGATTATGGTAAGTATATCTGCATCAACATATATTAATAGTGATTTACTGGCTAAAGGTGAACAGACCTGTGTTTTATTATATACGTTTTAATGAGTACTCGTTCAATTTATACCGCGGACGACATGCCATGATTTTTAATCCTTATTTTTTTTATCATTTTAAGATTTGTCACAATTTCAGATGATTTACAAAACATACTGCAAAAAGCCTATCGATCGAAATTAAATGAGTGGAAATGATCGTACTGATCACTGAGAATGAGATGAATATACGCTGAAAGACTAGGACTATTTGGTGTTAACAATTTGAAAACAAAAAGTTGTTTTTCTAATTCAATCATACTGATTTTGTTATGTAGGCCGACCTTTTCACATGAATTATAATTAAAATTAACATGTTTTATTTTAATAAAGAAAATCAATAATTTTTTCACTTGTGAGATGTGTTTATGTTGATTTTAGAATTGTGATTCTTTGACAACTGAATTGATACAAATGATTTTTTCACAGAAGAGGGGCAGGGTGGATCTAACAGATAAGCAGATCGCACACCTAGAAGTTGCGTGGGATAACGGTTTGAAGACCACCAACAAGAAAAGGAGGCCCGACACTCGCCATCTCTCAGAGATAACCGGGCTCAGCAATGCAAAAATTGATGTTAGTTTACATTCATCTCTTTGAATATATGAATGTCCACACATCAATTTTGAATCAATTACACTATATAAGGTTATATGGAATTAAAATAATTCCTTACATTATTCCTTATCACACTGTAAATTTGAAGTTCTTTTTATTTTTACTTTATTTATATATATGCCACAGCGATCCAAGAGGTGAAGACCCATATTCTTGGGATGTAGGCTAAATTTGTATGTACAAATGGGAGTTAACATGCAAATTAAGTTAAAATTGAAGTTTAGCATAACTTGAAATCAGGCAATCATTTAAGTCCCTTCACAAATATATATTGATAGTGGTTAGCATGTTTATTGTTACACCTTAAGTAGCTACTACTTTCTTAATTGTTCTCAACACAAAGTTTCTTCAATCTTCTTTTTATCTACTCTATATGCAGCAATGGATTGGAAACAGACGGGCCAAAGACAGGAGAAAGGGCAAGTCATCAAATTTGTCCGGGCCCATACAGAAATCTAGGGTGAAACGCCTGCAGGGCCCAAATGGTTATTCCTTGTTTGTACAAGGCAATAAGCGAGGCAAGTTTGTTCACTGTTAATTCATGCAGTCTTGTTGAAAAAATGTTAATAGATAGTTTTAGTTTATTTTGTTCTCTGTTAATTCATGCAGTCTTGTCTAAAAATGTTAATAGATAGTTTTAGTTTATTTTGTTCTCTGTTAATTCATGCAGTCTTGTCTAAAAATGTTAATAGATAGTTATAGTTAATTTCAGTTTAGATCAAATTCTGACTTGAACATTTGAAGATCAAACACTTATGAACCGATTATCCCAAAGTATCATACATACATCTGCATGGAATCTTCACTGAACAAAACATAACTGATCCAAAATATTTATTGACAGGGACCAAGCCTAAAGGGGAATTTATGAAGGAAATGGCAGCAACTGTCAGTTGAGGAGAAGTCTGCATTTTCAGAAAGAGCTGCTACAATCAGACAGTCTCCCTCTCTTGGTATGAGCAGGGAGAAACTTATTTCTCGACATTTGGGGATAATGAATGAATCGGTATCTCTCATAAATTGTTTTTTCTTGAATGTTATTCCTCTGTTATTTCTCTGGTATTCAGCCTTTCAACATTTTGTAATACCATATCCAGAAATTGTGTCTAAAAATAGATTGTTATGATAAAAACATATATATCATAAATATTTTTTACAGTTTTTACACGCTATGAATGTTGTTAATGGGAATGTACTTTATCCAGTGCAAGTTTCTGTCATCAATGGGGGTGTATGCCGGAGGATTTTTAATTGACACCAAAGATCAAGAAACCTCTGTCCAATTTGGTCCTCCAAAAGTCATCAATCTGCTAGAGCCAACGTTGCAGAGCCTCAAAAGTGAACTCCTAGGTAATTACTTCTGCCGTGGTGCTACTACTACCACGACTTTGTATGTACCCTATAATTCAAGAACATTGCCTATTTTACTTCTTGTTAAGATGTTAACATGAAAACTTTTGATTAATCCAACACTAGTTTTCCAAATGTTCATAAAAGGTGTTAGGAAAGGTTAAAATTGAAATGAAAAGTGTACAAAGTGTATTTATGTCTTTTTGTTCATCTGACAATTATAATGAAAGAAGAAAAATGTTGTATACATAAGGTCATTGCGTCATATTTAAGCATTCAAAAATCTGTGAAGACACTGGTAAATTTAATTTTTCCCGCGTTGGATAGGTATGCAAATAGCTTGGTAACAACATTTTTATACCCCCGCCTTACAGCGTAAGCGGGGGTATATAGCGTTCATTCTGTCCGTCCGTCCGTCTGTCCGTCCATCACAAATCTTTGTCCGGAGCATATCTCCTAAACTATACAGGCTAGCTTCACCAAACTTCATAAAATTATCAACCATGATCCCTAGATGTGCCTTTTGAGGGTTAGACCAACAAATGATTTTTATTTTTGGCGGTTTCCATGGAAACATGACTAAAACAGTGACTCTATGACCAAGTCCTTTGTCCGGAGCATTTCTTCTAAACTATACATGCTATCTTCATCAAACTTCATACACTTATAAACCATGATCCCTAGATGTGCCTTTTGAGGGATAGACCAACAAATGTTTTTTATTTTTTGAGGTTTCCATGGAAACATGACTAAAACAGTGAGTTTATGAATAATTCTTTTGTCCTGAGTATATCTTCTAAACCGTACATGCTATCTTCACCAAACTTCATACACTTATAAACCTTGATCCACTGGTGCGCCTTTTGAGGGTAAGACCAAAATATTATTTTTATTTTTATCTGACAAAGTGCTTTTTCCTGAGCACTTCTCCTAAACTATACATGCTAGCTTCAACAAACTTAATACACTTATCAACGATGATCCGTAAGTGAGCTTTTTGAGGGTTAGACCAACAAAGAAAGCCAGACTATAGTTTGAAGCGGGGGTATGTGAGCTGTGCTCACTTCTTTACTTGTTCTACTTTCGTTATAAGCATCAGACTTACAAAAAGACATAATAATATTACTGTACTTTAGGCCATGAGGCTGTGATTACAAATTGACATTCATTCATTATTCAATTGAGAAGAAACCTAAAATGCTTACTATATTACATTGAAATATTAATCAAGAAATTATTTTAAATGGTGTTTTCTTTGAAATTTAAATGTTCTTTTGAGTTTACGACTGGTTTTTTTTTTGCAAGGATTTAAATGTTTACAGTACCTACCTTCAGTGAGCCAACTGAAGTGGAATATAAGAGGGTTCGTTGAAAAAAATTGTTCAAGCCAAATTCAGCTCTGCTTGGGGTAAGTTGAATGAAGTACCAGTAAATTATTTGCTCTTTTGATATGTGTGATTTTCCTTCTATTGGCCATTGACCTTAAACTTATACTTATGTATACGCTGCCCCATGACTGAACATTTGGTAGGCAGGTATTTTGCATTAAGGTAAAGTTTGCAGATTTGCTCCTGGCACTACATGCAATTTTCACTTAACTTATCCAGGGTTTGTCACTCCCAAAAATATCTCTAGATACTTCACAAACTTTAAATTCTGTGGATTTATCATCTTGATGATATCTTTAATTGATTCATCCTGAGATCTACCGACATTCCAATCATTATCAGTCAATGTCTTCTTTTGGTCCACGCCAAAGAATGTTGTTTTTAGCAATAACATTTTTCCCACATAGGTTTAGAGAACTCATTCATCACTTATACCTATACCCAAAGGGGAAATGTTTTGACATCCTCAACATCACAAAGTAAAAGAAGACATATTTTCCCATCATTGAATGTTATTTAAACATTGTTTTATTCTTTGAAATCACTATAAATTCTTTGAAATCACTATAAGATTGAAATCCTAATTTGATGAAGTCACCCCTTTGCAGTCAAGACATCCAAATGCTACTGGATTATAATTCAAAGTCTTGATAAAAAATTTCAGTTGTGGTTTCAGGTATACCTAAAAAATAAAGCTCAGTTTTGGGCTTTTTCACTCTTCCACAGTCTTGCAAATGCTCATCTAGGTAAGGCCAGTAATGGTGACTGGCACTAGTTAAAGAGGCTAACCCAATCTGATCAAAATGGAAATGTTTAATATCAACTCTAGCGGGATTCGAACATACTCTATCAGGGGCTGTTCTATTCCAAGCACCCCAGTAGCTCGCATGTCCTGATGAAATTTCAACTAGTCAATCACAATGACTCAAGCAAAAGCCTTCGGTATCAGTATCTAGGAGCAAGAAGCTCTCGCTTTCCATTGCGATGATGTGATTGGTCCCACAGGACTTGTTTTTGTCTACCTTTAACTGGTTTCAATATGTGTAGGCTACTAGGGTGCTTTCAGACCATTTTTTGAGAGGAAAGCCCCTGCAGCTGAGTACGTTCAAGTCCTGCTAGAGCCAATATTTAAAAAGTTTTATTCCTCGGAACCCGGTCGATTTTAATCAGACTTGAGGCTTACCTATCTACTACAGTCTGCCTTGTTACTTTGAGGGAAAATGCATGAAATTAGGCTCAGTACTTTAACTTGAATATCAAAACATTTAAAAATAATTTATGACAACACTTCCAGTGTTCAAGCTTGGATTTAGAAATTTGGGGTTCCCTACGGGCTCTCCTTCTAAAAACAGAGGGGCCATCTGGATATTTATGAGGGCCCTTAACTACTTTTAAATGTTCCAATTTTTGAAGAGTTAACATTATAACTGTTTTGTTTTATTTTACCAAATTTGTATCATGATTAGACATTCGAGGTCCTTTTAGCTAACCTATACCACTTCCTCATCAGCATTAAAGTCTCAGACGAACAGTCTTTTAAAAATTAGATTATTTCTCAAGCCCTAAAATTATTTCATGTTATATCGAAAAATAAAATACAAATTCCTATCTTTGTTAGTAAGAATGATAGTGTTTTTACATCTGAACACACTGACATCATTATTTATGTTTTATCTAAGCTATATCTTTAAAAATATTTGAGAATCTTTTAGCAATATTCAATGGCGGATTCAGGGGGGGGGGGGGGGGGGTCAATAAATATAATTTGAAAATCATATATAACGTACCAGATGACTTGAGTTTTTTCATTTGCAATGAATGTTTTTAAAGAAAAGCACAAAACAAAATTCCACAAGGTAACAAATTCAATGCGCCCTGAGGGTGCAAACGCCTATGGTAGATTTCTGAAATTTGAATACAATGCATGAATCCCTCAATCCCACAGCCTGGCTTGAACACTGCATTTAACATCAATGCCTTGTAATGCCATGTGCAAGGCTTTTCAGTTTTCACGCTACTAGCGCCGATGAATGGCTTCACTTTTCATTCTTGTTTTATTTTACAAGGGTGTGCTCTCATTTAACTAGTTGTTAAATCTAAATAAACCATAAGGTTATCCTCAGTACCATGTTTCAACTGAGTTGTTTTACAATCATGTACTGATAACATACTGGTATAAACTAGAATGTCCCCTTGAATTTCGCTTCCACAAAATATACCCAGATAAGACATTTGATGGTAAGATAGTAAACAGTTCAGTATTGGACACTTTTAATTGGGAATTTGATTATAATTTCTTATTTCACACAAGGATTTATCTACAGGGTGATATAAATGTTACATGCCTATTTTTCTTAATGTTTTCATGTTTTTACCTAGTGCCATAAAAGAATAAATTCATTAGGTTGTCTGAGAACATGGCATTATTAACAAAGTTTAAAAGAGATTCCTCAATGTCTTCCTTTAATGATTTGCTCAATCGCTAAAACGCTGTTGTAACGCATGGACATACTTTGGTCAATAGTAATTCTAATATGTTTTAGATTTAATATTTGTCTTTTGTCAATGTTAATCGGTTAGGAGTTATCTTTTCCTTTCTTTGCACTCATGATTCACTTATTTTTTTATATTTTTGTAGACAAGGCTTCCAAAATACCATACTCCAAAATTAAGAAGAAAAGAGTTCTTGTCACTTGCAGCAACCTACCAGATGGAGTTTCTTTTGAGAACCCTTCCAATTATCCTCTCGATGTTCTTCAAGCCATTGCAGATGGCCCTTATGATATTGTGAGCTTTTGTTGACATTCAAATAATACAGTTTTCATAAATCTAGTAAAAGATATGAGATCTGAAAAGACATGAATCGGCCAAAATTGAAGAACTGAGTTAATGAAAATGTTATATGAAATTTTCAAAAGACTTCATTTCTGGGGGTTTTTTTCAATAATAGCTAAAGCATTCTTCTCAAAAGAATTGAAGCCCATATAGTCTTAGCATTAAATACTGTAAGGTTCTATAGAATCTTAATGTCTGATATCTGACATTTCCTCAAGTATTTTTCAAGTATGATATGATGTCTATGTACAAAAATTCAGAAGCTTAGAATCAAGACCCTCTGTTCAACAGACCACCAACTGTTACTGGACCCTTGGAAGCAGGACAATCTGTTCAAGATGCATCATCAAGTATATTCATGTCACCCTTAACTTTTTTCCACTAAAAAGGTAGGAAAAGCATTAATCAGATGCGTATCTGCGTAAAATACGCACGTGTAATTCAGATATACGCATTAAAAATGAAATCAATGAGTAAATAAATAAATTTCCCACATACCGAGGCAGTAATTGTTTACATGCGTGAACGTGGTGTGTCAAAACAAAGTTTCCATTGAACATGTCTGATCTTTACATCTCGATTGACAAACAGTAGCAGACTTGATGGCAACCTGTGTAGAAACGAAGATTTTTGAGTTCATCTGAATGCAAGCCCGTATACAGCGAACTTGTATAATGAGGATCTGAAAACGCTAAACCTTGAAATATGCCTAGTTTATTTTCCGTTTGCAATTTTACTCCTAAATTTTTATATTGAGTAGTGAAATACCCCTTGATTCAAATAATTATCTGGAGCCCTGTTTTACAAAGAATGGCATTTATTGCAAAGCATAAGGATGTTTAGACTTCTATTATATTACACTGTGCTATATATATTTATGCCACGAAATTGGCATCCAAACAATCACAATTTGGTGGCATTGTTTCTTCAAGAAGTAAGTCACCTCATAATGGTACTTTTAGTATCAGATTACTCTCGAATTCTTTGAGACATGACTATAAATAAACTTTTTATCTTGTCAGTCTGTTAGCAATAACATTAACTTTTATGATAAACAGTAATTAGTGAGGGTACAATAATATAAAGTTAAAATGATGAACATTGTTTGCCGAATTATTATAGATATTTCATCTAGATTCTTTTATTTCAACAGGTCCCCATGTCACACAAGAAAAGAACAAAGGTAATGAAATGATTTAAACATGGACAAGAAGTGCCCTTTACCATAACATTTTCTTTAAATACTTTATCACTTTTTTACTCTCATACTTGGTATTATTATACTGCTCAGACTTAACAGCTATGGAAAGTGAATAAATTCTTTATTGTGAGATTTTAACTCATCAGACTATAATGCTATTGTTTATCTTTATGAATCCGTGTCAGTATGGATCAAAGTTAGGATATGGCAATATTACAGCATATGATAAGTTGATGTTTCTTCTTCTGCTTCTTCCTGTTAGAGGTATTTAATAAACAATAAGTGATGTTTATTTGGAGGTTTAAGTTAAGGTTTATTTGTCTTCCGCATCATCAATCAATCATTAAAGGGATCTTGATGATGATCCAAATATCACAAGGACATGACATGAATTTTGTTGTTAATTATTAGGGCATAATGGTCTTATTCACTTACAAAACTAGTGTTTGCCACTGTCTACTTTATAGTTCATGTAAAGGTTGTGCTATGCTAGGAGAACAATTAGATTGGTTTTATTTAAGTTTAAATCTTCAGCTGTCTAGACCATATCCGGCTAGAAGGCCTATGGCTGTATTTTTAGCTTTGAGTCAGGGTCCTCTTACTCATTTTTGATTTTTAGTCATTAATCGTCATTGGGTTTTTTTTCCTTTCACACACCAAATTATACAAAGTTGAGAGAATCATCCGGACAAAGTACAAGAAGTCTCTTGTAAAATGGAAAGGATTTGAAACCCCAACATGGGAGCTCACAAAGAATATAATCGAAATATGAATATTCAAAAGACCATTTCATCTTATGCCTTTATATTGAGTACATAAACTTAAATCTGTTAGAATTTTAAATAAGTTCCAAAATTATGTTGAGCTTACTGATGGTTACAGTTTTTCAATCATGATTACCTGATGAACCCTAATATTGTTATAATGATGAACCAATAAGCAACAGAATTGTAATTCTCAGCAATACTCAGTCCTTTAGTAAGGTTTTGGCACTGTTGAGAAGGTTTGACATATGTTTAAACTTAGTAATGGAATAAGAAGGTTTAATATATTCTTAAACTTAGAAATGGAATTTGTAACACAATGTCACATAGCACCAAAAGTTCTCTATATCTTTTTTCTGAAGGGTTGTTGTCCTTGCACCAAAATATTAGAATTGTTGAGAAAATCAAGTTATTACATAATTGAAGGATTTCTTATTTACTTAAATTTGCATATATTTTGCATACTTATGCAAATTTACCAGGTTTCTTATGTTCATTGGAATTGTTTTGTTTTCTTATTTCTGTGACTCTTCATTATTAAAGAATGATATTGTGGTTCCTGTTTCATTATAGATTTTTTATTTACATAATATTTCTTTAGGAGTTTTAGGCAGACCTTTTATATTTATATGATAATATTTGTAAGTGATGATTATATGTATTGTTTGCAAAGATATCAATTATCTCTTGTGACCGGAAGGAATGGCGTCCATCCGTAAACTTTTCACTATTTCTTCTTATTCTCCGGTACCATTTGCTCTGAAATTTTGTGTTCAGTCTCTTCAGCTGATAAGAGTTCTAATTATTAGATTAGACCCCTAATAAGGGCCATGCCCTAAAAATATATATATTATGATACAGAAAAGCAAATTGCAATGTATTGGTAGTTTTCATATTTTAGTTTTTCTATGCTCTCTTGACTAAATAAAACCAATTGAAACAGTGATTAGTGCTCAACTGGCTTGTCGTTTTTTAAAGAGAGATAATTCAGTGACTGCTTTCGGACTTTTAAAATATGTAAGTACTATTTTCACTTTGCAATTTTACACTTTGTGTAACAACTTTCCATAAAATCACATTTCTTTGTTATGTTTTTCTGCGTTTACACGGAAATTGTAAATTTTAAAACCTCTGATATATTGGATATTTTCAAAAGAGTGTACCGGTACGTATTGTCTTGTTTGTGTACTGCAATATACCGATAATACTGTGCACCCTTAGATTTTAATATTTAGTGGAATCTTATATGTGGTGACCTTGTTATCATTTATAAAGAAAATCTTTTGCTTGTCAATCAAATTTGTTAGAATGAAATGTTTCTTGTGAGATTAGTGGATTGACAATCTTTCTTCATGATTAATAATGATTTATGATCTTGGCGACCAATTCTACCAGTCAATGGTAGGGGTATGTGAGCTCTGCCCACTAAGCTATTTTGTTTTGTATTACTGTTTTATTGATGAAATGTGACTTCTTTTCTTGTTAAAATATGTATGTACCAAAAGGATGTTTCATATCATATAAATAAAATTATGAAATGGAGTGTTTGTTATCATACCCCTTACAACCAAACCATTCTTATTCTTAATTTTAGTCATTTTAAAAATGGTCATTTTTCAATACAATTCACTATGATGAGAAGTTGTTTTGCAGGCCAAGTAATTTATTGAGGTTTGAAGTTCAGAAAAAAACCTTTGTTTTTCGAAAGATGAATTAATATCACTGAACAGAAAGATTCAACTCAATTTGGGAGTTTTTACGGATTTGTAACATATTTTTAATTAGTTAATTGTTTTCTCATCTATAGATGTTGTATGCAAAATTTGCCCTCTACAGATGGTAAATCAATTGATAAATCAGCTAGATTTTCTGTCGAAAAGGGTATGCCGTATCAATTGAAAACTTCAAGTGGTCATTTTTGTGAACTTCTACGGTAATGATCTTCAGAAAGGGTTATGGATTTTCTAATCTTAACCAAACATGATATATCCTCTGCTTTGATGATTATAAAGGATAATTTTGCAAGTGCTATTATTGGTTTTCCTTTTAATAACATCCCACTCATTCCATTTTAGACCATCTATATAACTTTTAATGCATACACTCAAAATACAATTGGCTAAAATCCAGACGCAACAAGTAGGACTATCATATCTTTGTGTTCTTAATCAAGGAATCTTATCCTGTTACAGGATTGGCCACATGCTGATGACAAAGTCGTCAATTGATAAGAACCAAATTCAGATCTTGCCATTGCTTAAAAAGGTAAACTGACGTGAAAGCCGTAACCTCAGGATGTCAAGTACTGATCTAATGATGACATTCAAGACTGGACAATCACATAAGTAATCCTGCAATTATAGATATTGAAACGGTTATCGACATTACCGATCTAATTAACATTAAGTAATATATAGATACGACATGAAAATCTTAGATAAACAATAACTTTCGAAACAAAGAACAGATTTATACGAGACTCAGACATGCCTTCTGTAACTATCATGCCTTTGCAATAGATATCTAGTATTAACTTAAATTCAATATCTCAAAATCAAAATATAACATCCAATTTCCTGAGTTATCTCGGACCTCGACATCCTTTAGAATGAGAATTTTGTTAAGACAAATATTCCTTTTCTCTAAAAACAGTCACAACTTCCGCTGCAAACAAATCTTAAAATTTACAACAATTTTCAGATTTTTGGCCTACATCAGGTGAAAATATCTGACCATCCTTGCACCTAGCATTATTATATCAAAGCTGGACACATTTTGTGAGGGCATCATAACTTTACATCATATATGAATTCCCCATGGACAACATCACTTTGCATCAAACTATACCTAAAAAAACCTAAAGATTCCTCTTCGCATCTGCAGAATGTCAATGTTCGTACATGTTGTCTCCCTGAAATACAGAGATAAATAATTTATAAGTAGAATAAATGCTAATTGGCAGGGTAAGAATGTTTTACGCAATTCATAAGTTACAGTTTATTGATAAATTCATTTAAAACCAATGATCATAACTAGGTTATACTAGCTAAATCTTTGAAATATTACCAGCTTAAAACAAGGATAACACCGCATTACTAATAAAGTAAAGGTAGATATATATATTTGAAAGCATGAAAGCTTTTCCAATAACACAATTTATTTCAATATTAAAGATCCATCAATACAAGTCATTATAAAAAGTAGTAAATTACCTTTGTCATCAATGACAACAACATCTTTCCCATACTGACAGTTTGGATCATCACAGTAGCTGTGATGCTTCCTAACAGGTGTTGGGCATTGATAGGTTAAAAATGTTCCTCTCTGAAATTTAAAAAAAAATTAGCTGTCAACTTAGTTTCACCGAATCAATCTATCAATAATCTGAAATAAAATGCAACGGTGATAATCTGCCAAGTTTAAAATAGATATAACAATGAAGATATAAACATAGTGATACTAAAACTTAATTTATTGTTCTCTGAGCCAATAGTTACATTTTTTCTCAATAAATTCAGATTTTCACCTTTCAATAGAAATGGAGAAGCTGACTAATGTTTCAACCTATTAAAAGCACTATGTGTGGTATTTTGTAAAGCCAGTGGAGAGATTTATTACCTTCCATCCCTCAAATAGATGAAGATGAGGATCACTGTGTCGTTGTTGAAGACAATTCAAACATAACACTTCCCACTGAAAGCAATACAAACATCTAAATATATTCTCTGTTTCCTGCATACAGACAAAACATTTCAGCTCTGGTGCAAATAGGGATCTACCAAGAGATAAGAAGGGCTGGCGGAGAGTTTTCCAATTATGTAGGCGTTTTTGCTTCTCTGTCGTATATTTTTCTGAAAGCAAAAATGAGAATTTAGTCAGCCACAAATAATTTGTCAAACTAGTTTAAAAGCATTCATTTTTTTTCGCAAAAGATTTTGTTGAATAACCAATAATTTCTTTCTTAATCATTTTAAGAAATAAAATTGTACTTAGCTTAGGAAAATACAAGAGCACAAGAGTTTAAGAGGAATTAACCCATTATTCAAAGACTCATTAATATACCCTAATATTCTTTTCACTAAAAATAACATATTCAAAATGTGCACGAAGGAAGATATTTTTGATTAATGCCCTTGCTGAGGTATGCCATTGTAGGTTTTGAAATTGCATTGTTCTGTAAGTCCACACAATGAATTATTTGCTTGGACAGACAGATATTTTATTTCATACATGATAAAAGTATAATTGATGAGCTATCCCACATGGGATTATGAGAGGCTAACTTTCAGACTATAACGGTATAAAAAGATACATATATATACATAATATTGCACAGTTTATAATGTGGCATAATAAAGCTTGATGTAAAAACGTTATAACTGTATAACATCTTGCTGAGTGTATAAACAAGATTTTGTAACATTTAAGATATAGGTTTTGGCAGTAACTCTAAAAACATAAGGGCATGACATGATAAAAGCTTATTGTTCCATATTGGGTAGATTATAAGAATTATCGTTAAATGTTGAGCATAAAGATAACAAATTAAAGGTAAAGATTTTATGTAAAGGGCAGTGTAAAAATACATGTGTTTCATTCTCTACCATGGTTATCATACCTTTAATTACAGAAGATTTGAGTTCTGTATCAGGTATGATGGCATCACTGATCCTATCAACATGCAGCAGCGGTGGTTCATCAAAGACTCTTTTATCTTCAGTCGTAGTTTTGGCCTTCTTTGGTACTGACCACCTCTTAGTTACAATTCTTCCTCCTCTTGTAACTACTCTGGCACTTCTGAAGAGTTTTCGTCTTCTCATTATAATACTACTCTGTATAAACACAACAAGATAAAGTCATGTTTATGCGACACTTATTCCACACAAAAAATAATTCATATCAGAAAGCTTTTGTCTAAGATAAAATCAGCAAAGGGATTAAAATATTAACATATATAAGCTAACAATTTATACCAGTCAGGGATTTCTTCTTACCTCAAAGTTGACATACAGACCATGACATGAGACATATTTCAATTTATATAAAATATTGTAAGTCACAAATATCCCATTTCAAGTATTTCAAGTGACATGAACCTTCTAGCAGGTTTGTGCGTTAAAGATGCACAGGGTATGTTTCATAAATTGTTTATGTGGCTTAATTAGAACTAAATTAAGTACCATCTTTCCTGACTTAAACTGGGTCCAAATTACACCCCATTTTCGGCATTTGGATGCTGATTTTCGTTAACAGCCAATAGTCATCGATAAAGTACACACAATGTTTGACATATTTGACTAAAAAACCCCAACTCTCTGCACCTTTAAGAATTCAAACATATATATAGATCTTAATTAGTGTATGATATGATTTTAACTGATAACATACTTGAAAACATTCTAGAGATTTTGTAGGTCTACAATACTCTACATGGAGTAGGACGCACATCTTTATAACTTTAAATCTTTCATGTCGTATAACCTTCGTTACAAACTTGTGTTGTTTGTAAAATCATTCAAGAATACCGCTATTGAAAAGTGTGATTGCTTTCTTCAATATTTCACACGTAATTGTAAAAATAAATTTTAATATTTCCCTCAACATATTCTTTTCTAATATTGGTGAATGATGAATGTTTCATTTTTTTAAAACAAACAACCAGAAGGCTTCTTAATTTTTGGCCACAACCTAAAGACCGCTGGAGCTGAACCAATCATTGGTGTATTCGTATATGATTTTATAGTACATAGAAACGATCTCACCTCGAGTTATGTTCTGCTGCATAACTCACCATTTGTAACGAATTCTTCCACTCCAAAAAACCCAATGGTCTAGTTTCCCATGCCGCTTCGAAATACAGATGTTCCCGCAAATGTGACGTGAGAGCCTCGTTCTGATTATTGTACGTGTTTGGATTTCGATTGGTTGATCCTTTTCTGGCCCTTCTCATTGCTAGTAGCAGTAAAAGTTAGTCTCTGGAGACACGGAGACTGTTTTTGTTAGTGCTAGTAGCAGTGCATGGAAGCTAACAATTTTCTACTAGTAGTATCTAAATTTTCCTTCATCGGGTGACTATACAGCGTAGAGCAGCGAGTGTGTTCCTGAGGGTCTCACAGGATCTGAACGCATACATACAAATCATATTGATTAAACAACATCTACTTTCTAAGAAAAACAGTTAATAGAACTTGCTCAAATGATAGTTACAATAGGAAATTGCTGAGTCAGCAAAATTGTAAATTATTTCAAAATAAAAATACTACGTTTGTTAATATTGATGAATATTTAATCAGAAATCATCAAAATTGAGAAATAACCGCTTCAGTTTGGTTTATAACATAAGAACATTATGATTTATGGTTATTTCAATGTTGTAACTGTGGCTTGTAAGTTGATAGTTTTGTCATGCGCAGTAGGTGAGGAGCGAACATCCTTAATTCATGTGTATGTTATAATCTGACCAGCATTCGCAATATGAGTTATGTGACATATCCACATTCATGCCTTTGTTGTGCACGTAAAGTTTGAATAACAAAGCAACAACATAGCATGATACTTCTACAGGTGTATCGTAGTCAATTCGTACCACCCGTACCTAACCTAATAAATTCATCGCGAATGTAACTTATACGCATAGTCGTGACTGGCATTCAAAAACAACACACCCCGACTATCCAATGGAATGAGACTACACCCTACAGTCGACTCCCTCGTTGGCCTCTGAAGAGATCACCCGTGAACAAGTTATGTTCTGTATATACATGTGCAACGTTTATGTTTGAATACGAGGATATCGCCGCATAAAGACAGTGGAACTTGGAAGATTTACAAACTCTACAAAAAAGGTTGTGTTCTTTTTTTATAATTGCCTTTGTAAGTTTTGTCATGTGACATTTGTAAATTTCTGTTAGTTTCCTTAATGAATGACTTATCCTAACACTGTTATGACACGCTTTTTTCATTAACATTGATTGATAAGAGAAAAACGGTTTTATTATATATATCTCTGGCTTTTATATTGCCTTTCTCTGCTCAATATGAAGTGCTTAGACTTTTTGAAATTGTGGTTGAACCATAGCGGTTGTGATAAAAGTTCAACTATCTTTTCTGGATCCAAAATGTTGTTTGTGAAGTAAGGTCCATGCCTCTTACTCATCAGATCAAAAATAATTCTATTTAAAAGTTTGAAAATTTGCTCCAAAATTAGATACGGCTTTAAGATGAATTTACAAGGGTGGTTCTTATAAATCTTTTAGAAATAAAGTCAAAATGTAGATAATTTTAAGGCATCAATTTATTCATTTCCGTCGATTATTCTCTATCCTACTTCTTTGTATTTTTAGATACACTTCTCTTTTTGATATTTTTGCATCATGCCATTATAAGTTATAACATTCCGTCGAGGGTGACATAGGGATATATTATTCCCGCGAAAGGTTTTATGCAACGAGCGGAACCCTATGTTACCCGGGACGGAATGTTATAACGAATTTATCATACCGAATGTCTTAATGTATTATTAAAAACTTGCTCTCTATAAGTAAAAAGACAAACAGAAATGAACAACGCCTAAGACCTGATCACGTGACTTTGATTGATTGACGTGGAAGCACGCTTTACTCATGTAGCGGGGTATAAGAGATTTATCATCCCTCGGCGGCGGTGAATATGGATATTTGTTTAGGGTCACGTAGACCAATCAGAGATCGGCATTCTTACAGGAGGTGTGGTAAATGAGTTTTATCACATTCATGTTCATAGCATATTTAGGGTTAAACAAGATAACACGTTTGAACAATGGCTGATAAACATATAAATTGACAGGTTAAATAGTATTGTAGTTTAGACAATCAGCAATAATGTTACTAAATCTAGCTAAAATGCCTTGGTTGAAATAAAGTTATAGTATGGCAAATGAATATACCACTAGTGTTCAACATACAAATGGGGTTTGATAATGATAATCTTTGGTGTAAATTTTTCTATACTTATTTAATTCATTACAAATGAACAAGAAATTAAAATGTAAAATCGATTTTTTATAATTTAGTCTATTTTTCATATCGTTCATTCATCGTTCCGCTTTTCTGGTTATTTGCAAAATATTAATATTTCCGAAATCGTATCATGCGGATTTAATGTAACGTAACATTAAATACTTCCGACCTTTAAAAATCCACTTTACTACCTGAATACGTAAATATTTGTTAAACAACTTACTAGGTAGATTACTTGAGTGAGGATAGTGAGTAATATCGAGTGTGTGCATTCGTTGTGTTTACGAGATATTGGCGTGCACTTGTGCGTTTAAAGAATGAACGGATGGTGTTGACAATAGAACCCTGCTACCCCAGGCGTGTACACATCTAAGTCAGAAGAAAGGTGGAATCGTACACTCTACATGTGTACTGCTGTCAACAATCGAACCAATACAAATTCTAGTTTTCAATATATTTCCGTCATCGATACTAATATTTTCTATGGATATGCAAAGAAAAATAATATAAAAAAATAATAACACAGGGAATATTAGCTAGCTAATTGGTGACCGTTGGCTCAACACTAATTTGTTCTGAATATTTTGAGTAGAATGAGATAAATGTTTAAACTAAATAGAAAATTACGTAATGACCCTTATGTTTTATGCAAGCTAAATCAGGTGTCAGGTCAAGGTTTTATAATGAGAAGGACTAACAATTGTTTAATGTCTCTCAATGTTTCTATTACCGAATTGTAAATGAACTCTGTTGTGGTAAAACTATGAAATTAAAATCCGTAGGTTGTAGAAAAGGGGATTCTATTTGCCCATATATATTTCTATTTTGAGCAGAATTAATTGAAATAATGATAAGAAATGAGAACACAGTAAAAGGAATACAAATTAATCACACAGTAGGTAACTTAATCTTACTTATTAAATCTATGTGGAACAAAATGGAAGATTGGATACTTGAAAAAAACAGGAACTTCTATCAACTTTTCTAGAAACGAAATTATGTTCTGAATTTACTGACAACCATTTTGAAAGACAACATATTTAAAATGAAACAACAGGAGAAAATCCCAAATTTTAAACACATTAAAGAGGAAATTAAAACTGTAAATATGAGAGATTTATGAATTTCTGGCTGATTTGTCATTAGCTAGTCTAAAGTATTAGATTACTTTTACTTATTATTATTTTCCACCCGCAGTCAGAATTAACTTTGCATATAAAATTACTTATCCATCATATCGTGTATACATTTACAAACTTTACTTGTGTAAAATTGGTTTATGTTGGGAACTGTTATTCTTGTATGTCCTTTTCCGGTAAAAGAGTTTTGAAAAATAAAAAAATAACAAATAAAGTACAATGTTATCCATGCAGCTATCTAGCTCCAGACAGCGAGTATCCGCTCCGTGACGTCACTAATATACTCGCTGCCATCAAAAGGCTTCAAGGTGAAAAAGCTCTTACACAGCGCGTGCAACCGACGATTGATGTCACGCTCTAAAAGTGAAGCTCCTAACTCATAGGATTCACAATGCAACTCCGAACAACAACTCAAGAAATGAGTACGGCAAACGAAACTTTTTGTTATTTTATTAAGTTGTCTTTGAATTTTTTAAATGTAACAAATTGTACACCATGTACTCATCAAATAGGAAATTATATTTGAAGCAAATTCCACAAACTTTTGTAATATTCATAGAATTTCATACGCCTAACGTTTAAAACATACTCTAGAACCAAATTATTTGTATGTAAAATAACAATTTGGTTCGAGATTATCAATGACGTCAATTCCCATTGTTGTCAAGAATCCTGACAACAATGCCCCCGCAAGTGAAGGCAGGGCAACTACCGTAGAGGTACTCGAAGGGAAGGCGCCCTGACTTGGAGGTTGTGCAGCTATAGGCTTCAGGTAAACTAAAGCAGCATCTTGTTTAGCGATATGCGAGCCATCATTATTCGTTTACTGAGTAGTGTGTCTATGTCTCAGTACAATGTAGCCCACTTATCTCTGATTTCAAAGGAATAGCGCAGTTGTTAGCACCCTGGAGTTGGAATCCAAAGGGGTTTGCAGCTTTATCTTCAATTTAGAACTGCCCTACACGGAGTATTGTTTGGGTAAAATGGTGCATCGAATTTAGCACTGTACCACCCATGTTTCGCTAGTTCCAGACGATACATCGCAAAGCATATCCACAACAGAGTTGAGGGCTTTTTCCCTAGCATAGATGTCACTCCTCTCTGTAATCATGTTCTGTATCTTTAGTAACCATTCACTTATTTCCGAAACGAAAACAGCTTTTAGTTCGGAATTGTTTAAGTTTTCTGAATCTTCATAATGAAAACAGTATTGAATTGAAAACAGCCCATGATGGCTATAGGAATAATTTAAAACATTAAAGATCGACTGAAATGACCCATGGCAACTTTCGTCATTCATAAGATATGTATTCCAATTTGCCAGTAACCTGAGTTTAAATTTTCGAAATCGGCCGATAAACAACTTTAATACGGCTTTTTCGAATCACCAGCTAATTAGCACCAGTGAACAGAACAAAACTGGCCTGTGGTCACTGAGGCGTGTCGTGCAGCGTGACGTGCTAGTCAGCGAAAGTAAAACCTCCATAAAACAACAGGAAATATCACAGTCTTAAAGAGGAGAAGTAACGCATGAATTTTATCATTATTGTATTCGCTTCACTTATATGAATCAATAGAGCCACAAAATGAGAAAATATACGTGTTCATCAATTACGACCTCTGCCAAATGTTGTCACAACAATCAGATTGGTTTAACACGGTTTTTTATGACACACAGGTGGCCGTTATATAATCCTATTGCATTCAATTTCAATTCTTGATTTAATGGTCTCTAATTATACCTTTTGAATTTTAACGCCTTGGACCAGAGCGCAACATTCCCTAAAACAAAATGATATATATGATCACCTTGGCCAGTTGTTCAAACACGAATATTGTAATAGAGAGACTTCACTTACAAGTTCATCTGTCTTTATATTAGTGCACAATGTAATAAACTATAAATTAGCTATAATTTTTTAATTCGATTTTAGTCAGGATGTACTTCAGACATAAACCGCTGGATCATTTGTCATAGGGAGCAATGAATTAGTGCAGTCAATCAAAGATAACTGTCTGTCAATATGTCAACCATATCTAGGCAACAACGAAGACCATATACGTAACTGCAAACTGACACAATGATAGATGTTATGAGTATGTCATTGTTTAAGAGTTTAACATTATGTAACATTGTTGTATGGTTTGGTGGAATCATCTATCTCTGGAGTGTTCCGTTTGTTTCTTGATTGCTTGGGTTGGACACTTCTGGTTGGATGTTGTCGGGGAGGTTTGGAGGGCATTCTGGAGGGTATCTGACCTGTATGTGGGCTGGCATTGGAGCTCTTGCTCGTCTTGCTTCTTGCAATCAACTTGCGATCGTCTGCCGTGCCACTGATTTTTGGATACCTTTACAAGCCGGATTCATCTATCTCCTATCAAGACCCACTGACTGCTTTCTACACTTATCAACTGTGTGATTCTTAAGGACTAATATTATTTGTATTAGCTTGATATTGTAATCTTAAACACTTTGTTTATTATTTGATTGATTAAATTGTTATTGATATACAATTGTCTTGTTATATTTTGCTGGTTTGACTGGGGACATTTGCAATTCCAAATTATTTTGGTAACAACTTCGACTAACAGACAACAGCAGTTGGATTTTTGAATTTTGAAAATCCATTTTGTAAATCCATCTCGTACAGACATTGTGAAAACCATATGCTGTGGGTTATGTTTGGTCGACGTAGTTCATTTTCTTATTACTAAATATACTTTCAAACAGAGCTCTATACCGTATATGTAACGCGTCATAGCTTTAGTTGAATTGTCATCGTGTAAACAAATGTCTGAATTTCTTCCAAATATTATATTTCAAATTGATTAGAAATTCTTTCATAAATAGCATATTTTTGTGAACAGTTCTCCATGTGTTATTTTCAAACGCCTGTTCTACCACTGGACTCAATGCGTGCTTCAGAGACCCCAAGAGCTATGCCAGCTGGAGCTTTCATGCTCCTGGTAGGGACACCCAAGCTGGACAGGTCGACGGGTAGAAGCCAGACTAAAATTTGAGTCCTTCTAAAACCTGTTGTCTATCTCTCACTATGGCTTTCTTTCCGTCTTTTCCCTTAACCTTTCGATCCCTTTCTCCCCTATCTGTCCACTCTCTTTTGGATGCTTGTCATCCACGTGTTTAATAACTGAAATATTGTTCAAAGCACGTTAAACCCCAACTCACTCACTTCAAACGCCTGTTCATTCGACCGATATCGCCTTAGCCATCTTCAACAAGCCAACGGTCAGTGATTACGTCACCTTATATATTCGGCCTTTCAATCGCTCATAACATTCATTAAGCTGTTACCACAATCAGCTCCCTTTGTTCAACATCCAGCATGTGGCATGCAAAACCAGTTGCGTAGCAATATGTTGGGTGTTGTTATATAACACCTATGTGCTTGAATACGTAGAGAGGAACCCTCTCTTCAGACTCGTTTGAGACTCGGTTTAGACTTGCGTTAGACTCGCTACCAACTCGTTTAGACTCGGTTTGCCTGTACACCTTCCATGAAGCCAATATGTAGCTCTGCCTTTGTACACCCCAGCCTGGACACAGTTTGGAGTTGAGTCTCGACGACAGAGTTTGGGGAATAACTCTGTCGTGTTCTCCAAATTGTGACTGTACCACCGGCTCGGGGATGACCTTTATAACATGATCCATCAACGCCAAATAAAAGAAATGGTCGACCACAAACAACATTCTCCAGTCTTCTTCATGAATTCATCTTCCCTTGTCTCCAAGGTTCCATGTTCAAAGAATGAACAAAAGCGACATCCATTATTCTTCAATTTTAGAAAGTGTTTCCCTCTCACCCGCGTCTCCTTCGATAGTGACCACATTTCCAGACACAGTGTATTCAACGATGCCAAGCTATAAAGCTTTCTTGATCGTCCATTCTTACAGTTCACTTGTAGCGTGAGGAGTTTGATTGGGTGAGTTCTTGTCGGTATTATAGGGGTGATAAATGTAGCTCCTCGTTATTTTTCTAATTAGGCATGTTAGAATGGAGAAAAATCCATTTTTTTATTTTGGGGTTATACTTAGTGCATGCTTTACCCCTAAATTTATTTTCAAACCTGGCTTGCTCGGTTTTGTAGGCTCTGTGCTCCCTACCAATGCATGTATGTATATACTTTGGGTACATCATTTCTCGTCATTCAGCATTCAATTTATTATCATAATTGTGGTTGTGAATACATGCTATGGTAAACTTTTGTCGTACCTTTAGGTCATCATGGTTTTTGGTTGATATCTTGTGAGTAATATTTCTAAAAGTTGATAAATAGAGAATCTCACCCAAGTGTCTTCTGAATTCTGATATCAAATATATCAACACAAATTGATAAAAGTAACAAATATCCGAGGCTTGCAAAGGATATTTTACTTTTATCACCGAGTGTTATAAGTTTAAGGATAATTTATATATTGAAAACTATTTATTGCCACTTCTTTTACATTTACGTATATATCACAAAAATTAGAAGTTGTAACCACAGACTCCCAATTGAAACTTGTAGATGATATGAAATTGATAGAGAACATTGGTCATGTCCAACGTGTAAGCATAAGATAGGGGATTAATATCACTTTATGCTAGAGTGTAATCTTTTGAATGAATTGTGAGATAAATATCTTCCTGCATATTATTGTAAACGTTCATCAATTGAAAAATATTATAATTTATGTCCACCACAAACAAACCAATATTTGTTAAAACGGCCCTTGATATAAAAAATGGCCTGCGTATTCTCCATCGATATGTCTATTATGTTATATTTATGTATATCTATTTTAAAAAAGAAACTCTCAGTACTTTATTTATCTCATTCATCTCACTTTTGATCAGTGTAAGCTAGAGGAGCACTAATTACACATGTAGGACAGTTCCATTTCAGCTATGGGTTTTGTGTTAATTTACCACCTACTCAAGTGTCTAAGATTTGGCTGTCTAAGATATGGCTGTCTAAGTTTTGGGACATAATCAATGTAACAACATTGTATGTACGTTAACATTATGTGTACGTCAGTATGCTGTTGATATCAAACGAAAGATGTCATCAGACAAAGTGTAACAGGGTTAAACATCTCAAATCGGAAGCAACCTACTTGTCGACACATGTGAGTCATCGTAAATATTGGGAAGGGAGATAACTGTGTTTCAAAGGGAGCTAACACGGATATATTTCTACGATAGTCGATACACTGCAAATGAAAAATATATTTTCATTGCACATAGTGTCACTTTCTACCGATACAGTTGATGTAATAGAAATAGGTAAAGATTATGTCGGACTACTGTCGTTGTTGGCGCGAAACAGAAGAGGTGGTTTATAAATGTTGACAATTATAATATCAGATATTCGTTATAAAAGTTTATCAAGTCAATAAATTCCGCATTCGTATTTGGCAGTTATTGTTGTGGTTAATAAAAAAATTCCCTGTTAAAATTTGTTCTTCCCAAATCAATGGTGAACTGGAAAATGCAACGATTTTCATTTTATGGTACGATCAATATTTTATAGACAACTAACCTTGCTAATTGTATAGATGTACAGAGAGGGAAACCTCTCCATTCTAATTTAAAAAAATTTTATTTCAGAAAACAGCAGCGGATCAATGTGATTAACAGTGTTATCAACCCGAACGAAAATGTTTCCGAAACACTACACAGGGAGGAACTTTTGTGCAATATTAGCTGTGTTTCTTTCGTTATATGCAGGCCTCGTGAGCCTATACCACAATTTCAGTAATAAAATGACTGATCAGCCTCCAAACCCCTCTATGATTTTAGACAAGAGCTTCAGTCTTAAACCAATAGAACTCAATCAAAGACCTGCTTCGTGCCCTGGCGTATTGTCGGGAATGATGAAAGGAAAATGGAAAACAAGACCTCTTACTAAACAGGAAAATGACGAAATGTTTGCCTTTCTTTTCAATGTCCATACTAGAATCAGATTACCTACAAACTATCAAAGACGTGACGGTCTGTGTGGCAATGTTACTTTCCGTGAAACAAAGAACTACCGTGCGCTATGTGATCCAAGAGGGAAGACTCCTTGTTGCTTCCACAACACGTGTGCTCTAAAGATAGCTTCTGAATGCAAGTGTGAGGATTGTTACGATTTGAGGAATATGAAACATGCAGAACATTCAAAATGGATTCCATCACATCCGGGCTGTACATACCATGAACACACTCCTCAGGAAGCTTGTGATATCTTAGATGGTATGGACATTGCCTTTGTAGGAGATTCTCTTATTCGACATGTTTATACTGCCATGCTTCTGGTGTTAAGAGGAAATATGAAGGACGGAGCTATGCCCCCTGGCACTGACAAAGGTGAGATATCTTCACTTTCGTTATCCTAATTTACGAAAAATATCATTAAATGCACAAGCCGAATAATCCTGTGTTGAAACTCGACCCGATATTCAAAGTTTGAATACAATCTGAAGGCCTAATAACGGTAACCGCTTTGCAAAAGAAAAGCTTATACTGTGCATAAGAATTCGAAGAATGTACAAATATACCTTGATAAAGAATATTTGTAACATTTGTTGTTAAGAAATAAAGGTACATATTGAAAATATACAGACGTCCCTGGTTCAGACTTTTAAAAAAAAAGACATATCCGTATTGTGCACTTTTGACGACGATTCGTTATAACCATCTATTACCATGGCCTCTAACAGGTCAGTTGTGAATAAGTATTTAATTGCATGGATTGAAAGCTTGTACCTTGCCAAAACAATAATAGATAAATCCTTATTTATTCCCTTTATAAAATCGTTATTGTGAAAGTGCTGCATTAGTTGCCTATACCCATTTGCCGGTAGTGATAAGCCGATACACTGTCTGCTGATTGGATGGTCTCGTGTGGAAATTAATTGTGTGTCTTTCTCCAGTGTTGTTTCCAAAAAAAACCAAAAAACGATGCCTTACTCTAGAATAACGCTCACCAATTTTGTCATTTATAAAAGTAAACAAGTCAATTAAACATGGATCCGTTTTGCATTAGAATATATTATTTTATAAATACAGTAGTAGTTAAGATTCTCTTGTTTGCCCCGAACCCTTACCACAAGATGATAATAGGATGACGGTTCTTCTAAAAAAGTTTAAATATCACAGCTTGAAACATTATTGCTTTCGATATTTACTTTATTCATGTACAGATGTAAATAAAATCATTTTGCACGATTTATATATAGGAAATTAAATACAAATCTAAATATCGTATTTTTCAATAAAGGCTTTTTGTTGTCAACTTAATGTTTCAAATTGGGTTTAACATAAGATCAAAATCATTCAAGATATATATAACGCTGTTTCTAAGCAATGTACTCCCTTTTGCTACTATGTTTAAAGTCAGAAACCAATATTTGGATTTTCTTTTATCTCGGGTATCTTGACATATAGATGTTTCTAATGTTATTTCTAAGCGAGGTAAACCCTTTTGCTACAATGATTAAAGTCATACACTCATATTGTGGTTTTCCTTTATAATTTTAATTCTGCTTTGTTCCAGCGACGAGAAAAATGTGTGAGGGAATGTATATGTTCATATTGAGTCGATGTCGCGACATTCTCAACAGATCACAGGTTGCCTGTGATGGAAAAGTCAGTCTCCATTTTAATCGCTACCATAATTCTGTGCATGCAAAAGGATTTCACGACATAGCCAAAAATACATCCTTTCTTTTTGCAGGGATTGGAATATATGATAGTTACGATTACAAGAGGGTACAAATCGAATACTTAAAGCCAACGTTGTCATTTATAAAATCTAATAAAAATAGAAATCCACATCTTCTCTGGGTCTTGCCGCACGCGCCTGGGATATTAAAGTCGCCTGTCTTCTTACACCAAAGTGCCGAAAAAGTTAAAAGATTCAACAAAGAAATGAAGAGTTTTCTTCAACCCCGGAATATTCCGGTATTTGATACATACAACCTGACTGAGGGAATGATGAGCCATGATGGACAACATTATGGACTTGGGATAAATGTTGCCAAGGCTAACCTGTTACTTAGTTATATAAGAGAGTCAAAAGGTAACCGCAATATTATGACAGATAGATAAAATGACATACAAACAGATAAATAGATATTTCTATAAAGTTGTTTACACAGATAGATGGATGGATTTTATGTATGGATGGATGGTGGATAGATGAATGATTGCTTAGAATATAGATAGACAGTTTTCATGAAAAATCTATCGAACTTAAGACAACTTAAGACAACTTTTGCAATTGATCTGTCTATTGTTTCAAAACATTCTTTTTCAATATGTTTTTATATTTATTTCTTTGGATATAAACATTTAGAAGCGGTATTGTAACGGAAATTGGAGTTGCGTTATGAACCAAAAGCCCGTGCCTCAAAGGTGAAAAAAAAATTTACGTACCTATTTAAACAAATAATTCATGGATTAGGTAAAAATTTCGAAAGGAGTGAATCAGTTTTTTTTCTTTTATGGATTTCTTTTATATTTTTTTTGTTGTCTTCAGATAACTATTCATCACAAAGTTGTTCATTATATTTGAATAAAGACACGGCAATTTGAATTTCAAATCCTGGAATTTGATCTAACCGAAGGGCAATCCAAATTTTGATGAGCGTGCACGATGTACCATGTGCTTGTGTTACGAGAATATTCTGTGTATTATTCTATCGTATTATCAAAGCCTTTTTCATGTTAATCGAATAAAATATTAAAAAGATGCGAGAAAATTGTTTTGTTCCTATGTTGCCATTTTTAGGAGAAGAGGTTAAAACTAAAGCTATATCGACTATTTAACATTCGCTCAATATATAGAATTTCAAATACTGTAAATATTGAGAGAAATTGTCATTTTTTCAAGCTGTCGCAAACTCGAAGGTTCTTCTTTCGAAGAATAGAACAGATGTGTTACATCGAGTTGTTGCTGTCTTAAAGCTGGATCTATGATGGAAATGGTCATGATGTTACGATAAAAGCAGCAAAATGCAACCATGTAATTAGAACCTATGACCAATGTAATCTCGTCGAGGATGAAAAGCATGTACTTTTAGAATGCCCTTAAAGTAATGATTTAAATATAAATATCAACCATATATTAAAACGTAGACCTATACGCTGCCGTATAGATCCCCGATCAAAGCTAACCGCTGTAATAAAGCCAACCAAACAGTGTCATAGCGATGGTTCGCGATATGATTTCAGCCCACAACAGAGAGCCTTTTATGCTTTGGGTGGCTTCACCTTTCGCAACACAGATTAACGAGAAAAAACCCGAAAAGATATTCGCATTTAAAGAAGGTGTGGTGAAAATATGAAAAGTCTGTTGTTCTGCAGTGAACTACAAAGAACGCAGATGGAAACCTGAGATCATGCAGTTCAGTCGTGATATTCTTGATTTGAGTTTCAAGCGCTTTTATTTGTTGCCTCCTTTAAGACAGTTTATATATACGTCATACGTTACAGCGAGTCGGGTTCTATGCAAGGGTATATGTAAGGGAAGCGGGTGCGTACATGAATACGTTTTACCTTGGGACAGGATGCATTTGTATTTCTGTACAAACATTACTTTTTTCCTTGCGGGTACGCTCGATTGATCACAGTGAAAGCCTGTGAACAATTCTGTAGCATGTTAAAGCATTGCGAGTTACAAAGAAGGTCATATCCGAGTTATGTTGTTGAAACTGAATTCAAGGGAACAATCCTGTTTATACGTTCAACTTAGTAATACATGATTTCTTTCCATATTAGTTTAATCATATTTAAGTGTTAATATGTTGCACACATCACATGCTCACATAGTTTTAAAACGGAAACGTCTAAAATGAAGTCATTCATCAGCACTACGAATATCACAAACCTTGCTATGGTATACATTGGGGTGTGGCCTCCAAGCATCGGAAGGAACTAGCGAACCATGGATGTTACTGCAATGAAATTCAGTTCAGCATTGCACCCAGACTATGATGCATGTGGAGCAGTTCTCTGCTGCAGACAAAGTTGTCCAGTTCCAAGCGGGATTTTCACACTGGACCTCTTGATCCGAAGCCGAACTCGTTAAGCACTATCACGTCCCCCCCCCCCCCCCCCCACACACACACCCTCAACTCCATCCTAATCCCCACCCTACCACGTCCAGAACAGTTCGATACCCTTATTTGACTACAATTACTTAAAAAACTTAACTACAATCTCATACGTATATAAAGTTCAATTGTATGTCAATCTAAAGTTTTACTTTACTACATGAATAGACGCCCCAATTAAATATAAATATAAGCATTCATTGCAATTGCAGAAATATGTCTCCTAAGAATGAACGTTTCGTAAGCTAAATGTTTCCTATTATAATTCAGTCTGCGTTCATCTAAAATATTTGTCAGCAGGAAATACATTCTATTGGCATTAAACACATTTTTTCTTGCTCATTTAGTTTTTTCTGGGCTTAGCATCTATGGATGCAATGAATTATTTATCTACATCTGACCTACAATAAATGAATTACAAACAACTGAACCCTCGTTGTCCTGGGCAACCATTCATATTTAGACTACCGTACATTAGTAAGTCTCCTTCGTCGAAAGATTCCTGATAGCTGACACTTTTGAAAACATGTTTAAAACAACCCTAAATTCAATATTCAACCTGTACACGACAAATACATCATCATCTAGCTAAATGATTAATTTACTAAGCTAATCACCGACGAAAATTCACTGACAAACCGTCATTGTTATTTCCCGATACAACTAGAACACTACATGCTAGGGAATATAACAGGTAAAATCGTTTGTGCACAAAATGGGAACTATTTACTACTACTAGTTGAGAAATGGGTGCAGCTTTAGAATAAATTACCCTCTTAAATTGAGATATACAGAAAATCTCACCCAAGTGTCCTCTGACACCAAATATATCAACACGAGTTGATAATGTTACAAATATCCGAGTACTGACGAGGACATTTTACTTTTATCAACGAGGGTTGTTATAATTGATATTGGAACACACTGTTTCAAAATTTACTGTCAAAACGATATCTCCTAGGAGATATCACTTGATCTCCCACAAGCGATATCCTCTGTGGGACACAGTTTTGCATCATGAATCTCTATCAATATCAACTGAATATTGTACAGACAGTGTGTTTTCATCAATATAAATGTAAAATGAAGTAAGTAAAAAATACTTTTAAAGTGTATTTTGACATCAATAGATACGAAGGGCCTACTTATAATTTCAGACGAAAATATTCATTCTAGTTATGGTAAAATACTACGCTTCACATTAACGTCACATCAATTTCGACTTGTGATATTTTATGGCGCTTCAAATACCGCCTAGCATTTTAGCATGTTTGCCATTGAACCAAAATAATGGGTCGCTGTCATATGCACAAAAAACAAAACATTGGTTATATTATTATTTTGTAATACTTTATACATGACCGGGATAAAGACAAACTCATGGCTTTCATTTTCAAGACTCTCCAATTACCATTCAGAGATTGAACATCTAACGTAAAGACAATAACGTAATATAATCCTTAGAGCACTTAACCATAGATAGGGACTATCCTCTATGATCATTTCCTTCGTACAAATTTGTGTTACAAAAAGGACGAAATCCGAAAACGGAATCTTCATTTACACATATAATTGGTCATTGTTACCCTTGCAAATAATGCGTAATTTTGTAAACTAATCGTATTTATAATAAAGATTCAACAACAATAAGTATCTTTAATATGCAACTGGCATGTCCTGGTTTTCTTTTACCCCTGTTGATGTACATGTCATTAATGGGTGTTCTACACTATTTTATATCAGAATGAGAGTGTTATTAGCAAACTATAAGCTGAGATTAGGTTCCTTTCTCGTGTGAGTTTTTGAGCGTTTATGGATTTCAAGGGTAATGGACACATCGACGCCATGCTTTCGCTAGCTAGTGCCTTATTCTTTTCGTAATAACTGTTTAATAGAATCTTTGCTAGAAACTCGGGTACCTTTAATTAAAAAGTCGTCAGATGGTTTGATGATGACGAAAGTATCGTCGCATTACTCAAGAAGCAGGCCAACATCGTTGTAGTCTTACAAAAGGACGATCAATGCAGAACATATACTCCGAGCCACTGTTACACCTTCCAAAACCGTCGAACAGGACCCATCCGGAGTATTCTATCACATCAGGTGTGAATATGTGACGATTCATACATCTGTGACAAGTCACGACCTCTCCCTATCTCATCATGCCAACTTATAAAATGCCACTTAAAGAAATGAATCTCAAATGTTGAAAAAATCTTCCAAGCAATTAATGACATTCCTTTTCTTAGACATGCTGGGACATTCCTTTACAAAGTTTGTACTGTCAGTACCTAAACACATTTAGAAAATTATGTTTTAGTCAAGTTTGATTTCTTCGAGCAAATATGATTAAAATTTTTAGGTTAATGTAATATCGGCGAAATTAATCAAAGAAAATGTCAAGAAGTAAATAAAAAAACTCTTTAAATCAATGCTGGCGGTAGTGCCCGCATGTTGGCCCCTTCATACTCAGTGACGTAATTCATCAGATACTCCCACTAAATAACCAATGAATAATGGCTGCGATTTGAACACACATTTCTTGCATTACAGAACATTTGATAGACGGAGAGATCAAACATTGTCCGCCAGTTGTCCGAAATGACCCAAACCGAGAGCGACGGTGATGATGTCATGTATACATACCGTCACAAGACATCATGCATTTGATTTATAATGTCAGAAAGTTGAGGGGAATTGATAATGAAAACGTTTGAAAACATCCAAGATATGCAGAGAACTATCTTTAAAACAGATTCCTTCACCAAACATGTTTTCGTATTTGAAAACATAATCACCATTTCAAGCAAAATGTAATGAAATTTTTTAACGAGGGACCTCTAACAGAGTCGCGCATCTTCGCTACAACAGGTTTGTTTTTCTTGGAAAAGCATTTTGAAAAAAATCGGTCAAGAGAAAAAATCGAGTATTGGAAGAGATATTTTGTTGAGAGACCGCGGACCCAATAACTATGCAGAACAAACGATCTATAATGACACTGGTGTTGTACAATGTCTGTTTAGTTTTTTCTAAATGTGAAACTATGTTCGGTTCTTGAAGGCTAGAAATGTAAAGCAAATATGATGTTGATGTTGCTTGCAAGACTATAGTTAGTTGATTAAATTTTTCCACAGGGATTAACTACAAATTCACATATTGAACGAATCTCAGAATAGCTTTTCAATAAACATGATAACAATCTTAGTCAACAGTGAGAGAAATACAAATTGGGACAGACACCTTAGTCCTTCTATGTTAGTATGGGTCATGATTAAGATAGACTATTTGAATAATTGCATGTTATATCATCAGTAAAAAGTTGCATGTATATGTATTCTTGCATATCAAGAAGACAATTTATCACGGAGATTCCCAACCAGATGTATTCTGCTGTCAAATGTATAACACTATATTTAGGATTGTGAGGGATTTTACTCACGCTTCTATCTTTTGGTAAGCTGAGTATTAAACTATTCACTTGTATACCTTTCATGTTGGGCAATCAAGTTCATTTTCTTAAGGAAAAGAAAAGATCTAAAGAAATGGAAAACAGATCTAACCAATTGAAAGTTCGCGTAAGCTGCACAAATCCATTTCCTTTGACTCGGATGATAAAATACATGTATGTGTTATTTCTAAAATGGCTGCGTGCAGCTTTTCCAAATTTAGTAATAAGACATAATCGAAGTTATATATTTTGCATAAGCAAAAATCTTAATAAACAATTTTTTCAAAAATATGCTATTCTACCATGTTCGTAAAACATTTCGCGCAAAGTCAAATTAGGAGATAAATCCCTTCCGTTTTTTATTTTGGGTTTGTATGTCGTGCATTTTTCACCCCAAAATTTAATTTCAAACCGAGCTTGCGAGGTTTGAAATGTTAATTTAGGGGTGAAAAATACACGACATACAACCCCAAAATAAAAAAAACAGAAGGGGTTTATCTCCATTCTAACATGACTAATTAGAAAAATAATGAGGAACTAATTTGCCTTGCGCAACAACAATGTGATTAGGTCGAACCAGTACAGACCGGTTCCACTTGCTTTCGAAACTACGGTACAGTTCATTTTCAAAGAACACGCTTCAATAATATAAAAAAATATCAAATCATAAACCAACAGGTTTTAAATAAAACCCTGAAGTATTTATTTCATTGAGGATAAAATCAACAAAAGACAGATTTTTTTTTATTCCATCCGAGTTACGTTTTTCACGTAAATACATAGGACACCTATCACCCCTACAATACCGACAAGGACTGACCAAATCAAGGGACGTTACTCTAAAAGTAGTTGTTTACTGCTAGCGCTTACGTCTCACGCAAGATGTGAACTGATTGAATAAACGATCAAGAAAGCTTTATAGTTTGTCATGGTTGTATACACTGTCTGGAAGTGTGGTCACTTATGAATGAGAGGGGAAAGGGAAAGAAAGTTGAAAAATAACGCACTGTTCACTTGACGAATCGCTATTACCGCACGTTACGGTAAGAAGCGAGCTCGGTTTGAAATTAAATTTAGTGATAAAAAAAATAAACTACTTCGAACAAAAAATATACCACAGAATGAATTTATCTTCTAAATTTCATTAAAAAATAAGGTATTCTCAAAGTCTGTATAGAATTGATTTAAAATTCATTTTGCTCTTGTCTGTAAGGCGATGAAAACAGCAAGTTCATCCATTTGTAAACGTGCGCGTATGAATGTGAATCGGTCGTAAATATTTCGAGGTGATTATCAGTGAAATAATCACTCCAAAATTGATTGTGGTAACCAATCAGAAAGCAGTATTTTCATTCTAGTTTTCGTGTCATGTTAGAATTGAGTTTTGTTACTTTCCAAGGTACCAGTTATATTTAGTTTTAATATCACTGTCCAGCTTGGTTTGACAATATTCTTGTGAATCACAATAGCTACCGATAGGTTAAGGGGTGCGAACGATATAATAACCGATATTCACTTTTGTTGATATTTTATGCCCTATACATCTGCTGATAAGGGGTTTCCAAAAACGTTTCACTTTAAGTACAAAGATCATGTAATAAGGTGTTCCTTAAGTTTGCCGTATTCAACAATTTTACTTTTGAAGGTTAGGGTGAATAAACCCATATTAATTACACAAACATAATATATACATTTGTATGATACTCATACAGTACTGTAAGAACTTATTTAGCAGATATTCATGTAATCTAGAATTAAAACAACCCAAAAAAGTAAAATTTCTTTAATAAGTAATACATTTTCACTTTGAAATCTTTTTGGCTAAATAACATAAGATATACCTTAAAGTTTACCAATTTTTAACTTTTTTGTCGAAATTATGTAGAAAATGTGTTCAATTGATATTTCATTGCAGAGGAAATATAATTTTTTATATTCACCTCGTGCCTCTTCTAGGTAATGTTAGAATCCGCAAACCACATGATTTTACCCTGTAAATGTTGTGTAGATGTGAACCATTAATACAACCATTAAACCAAAAGAATTGTCTGTATAGTATTATTATAAACAATGGTAACAATTTCGAGTTTCTCACAATCATTATATAAATATTTGCATAGAAACTGATGGACATTTAAACCATTTTTCTTCAGTAGAATATCGTTAAGCTGGTTTTCATTATACATATTGAATTTAAAAGTTTTAATAATTCATAGTTTTATTTTCTATTTAAGACTTCCATTTCCATTATCACAACGCAAATCTACCTCATTCACTCCATTGTTCTAATATATAAGTGATAGTATATATCTTAACGAAATGGATCCCTTTAGTGAGCTTGAAATTTAAATGCTTTTTTTGTTTGTAGGTTTGAATGTCTGTTATTCGATTTGTCTATTTTTTCCTTACGCCTTCGTTTGGAACATATTATTAATCGTTATATCATATGGATATCCATTAAAATGAGTTTATTGTTCTCTTTTCGATACCGTCGCACTTCGGTCATTCACTCCTATGTGCAGATGTTTATATCAGATGATATATGTGATATGGCGACAGCTGTATAAGTGGATACAGCATCCTACATTAGAGTGTCCTTCCCCGAGATTAAACGATTTGTTTACCCTTTTCTCGACAGAAATAATAATGATAAATCAGTATTTTAACATCAACAAGGGAGAGAACATGCTTTTACATGAAAACATACATAAATTATAGAACAGTAAATCCGACCTTTAAGCCTATGAGACATGACAGTCATTATATATCAAAGCAATGAACATACTTATGGAAAAACTTAAAACAGGTAACATTTAAGCATTTTTATAATTACAAGCATGCACTCAACAATATCAATTAATCACCGGAACAAAAATTAACTTAGGGATTAATTTCGAGAATAATTTAAAGGACAATTATATTGTGAATCAATAAACAATAAACAATAAACCTGTTGAATTTGAACTGATTTTTTTAATTTCTTAAATTGATTTTGTAAAGATATCTGATCGTAAATTCGCAAATTTATTAACCTTAGATGCAATAAGACGGATTATTTCGGGTGAGCTTTAGATTTGTTAGAGTAGGGTTTTGATGATACAAATCTTGAACATATATTCTTACAAAGTTTCTAGGAAACTATAGAAAGCATTTTTAAAATTTCTTTTTGATACCAGCATATATTTCAAAAGTCACCCAAGAGGGGCGTGGTCACCGTTCGTTTTATTATTGTCTGTTCCTCATGTCTATATAACAATGTTTACTCAAAGCTGATTTTCATTACAAAGGCACCATGGAGAGCGAAACAACAATGAGAAATGTTTCCACGTTAATTCTACGTCAACACCGCCTTCAGAATTAATAGCCTTAGGCCATCACATTTGGTCTCAGCGTCTGAAACATGGCTAAAACAAAGAGTGGCTTTAAATCACGAAAACATTAAGAGAGTTGGATAACTTGTTGGCCCCGCCAGATAACCTTGAGTAGACATGAATGTCCCTGAGTGATAAGTTTCTGTGTTTCATAAGATATAAACGCCACGGGTCTGTTCTGAGAGTAAACAACAACGGACCTATATAATAAAGCAACGAGCCAACGTGTCGGGAAGTTATTCTAAATTGAGACTTTCAGTCTCTGCAATTCAATGACTGCATTGTCTCTATGCAAATTGTGATGAAGCTGATATTTATGGAATATATTACGTATAGGATATTTCCAAAAATGAAACAACATTTATAAACATTGCCTATATTTTTGGACCTCTATTCATGTGACAGATAATTTCACATTTTTTGTGTGGAAAGGTACCTTTTCCAAGAATATTCATTCATTGTTCTCAGTTTAAGACATATTCAAGAGCTGCACACACACACACCTAATTCAGCTGTTTTCAACAAATGTCAAATGGCTGTCAGGCTGTAATTCTTGCCCGATCTGGAACAAAAAGGTGGTTGTCTATAACTTGAACCTACACTTATTATAAGAGGAAAGTTCTTTGATGTTGTTATGAAATTTAATTGGATTTTCGGGTCCGAGGTTGGCTTCGCTACTGGTGCAGCTGATCTGGTGCAATATCTCGACTACATAAAACGGTGGACGGCAAAGTACTCGACTAATGACTCAATGTGAAGGGGAAGTATTGGGATTTATATGATGTATTTGTTTATAGAAATGTGTAACAATAAAATTTTGAAAATAATTTCAAAGAGACAGGGAGTGTTGACCCCGTTTCAACCCTTTTTTTAATATAGTAATAGGTGCTTGATCGTCGACTTCATTTCTGACAACACCAGTCTCTGTGATCGCAATTGTGGCCCCAATGACGTCGTGACGTGTCTCTTTCAGCCTTACTGCGGCAGTGAACGCCATCTCACATCAAACAAATTAAACGATAAATCTGGGTGTATACAAACTTAGGTATGTATAAGAGCTATATAGTCATTTCCTTCCATAATACTAATTCTAAATGTGTGAAACCATGCTAACTGGGTGATTGTAATTAAGTTATATAGGTTATATAAATACGATAGCGTACACCATTGAATTTGGCCGTTCTCTTCATTGACTGCAAGAGTTTCAATATCATCTATTTGTCACTGCTACCTCTGTGTGTGATACGAGATCCAAATTCCCTGAACAAATTTAGACAAGCCGGGTGCATATTTACATGAATAGTATTGTTACATTGTTAAATCAATTTTAAAAATTATTATCGATTGATATACTTAATTAATCCTAGATTAGACAATTTAACAATGGCCCTAAGTGTGGGATCCATATCTGATGAGTCAGCAACGGAAATTGTTTTCTTTTGCACCAATATATTTGAAATATAGAGGAAAAACAAAACAATGATTATTTCTAATTTCGTGAAGTCAAACATGTATCGTGATAGACAAGGCTTTCGGAGGAGTGGACTCGTGTAAACGAATATTTCATCGTATACCTTCGATACTTCATTATCTTTTCCCATTGCAGATATTGATGTAATCATTGTCGATGACCGTTGAAGTACGCCAAGAGCACGTTTTAAAAAAACAATTGTATTCAAATTTTCTTCATTGAACATTAGTTAATGCTGTGATGTGAAATATGTTATCTTCAGAGTGTCAAACATCGAATATCCCATTACGCAATCCCATCATCCATAGTCTTAAAAGAAATTAAAAAGTTTAAAGGAAAACATTTGGCAACCATTTTTGTGTGAACACCTTTTTGTCCTTTGAATTAGGGAAACGAATTCGCTTAGCTTAAATGAACATATTACGTTCGTTTTGGAATATATTCTTTTAAAAACATTTGGTAACATTTATTTTCGCTTTCTTTAAGATCACTTTATTCATCTACTATTGCACCTTTAATGCCTATCGTTTTTACTGACAGTTGTGATAATAGTTCTCAATCCTTGAAACTTACAGAGAAATGTCAACGTTCGTTTCAGTTAAAGCTGTCCAGGTGGTTCAAGCCACATGACATCCATTGCGACACCTGAAGACAAACCAGGAATAAACATAGCAGTAAACACAAAGCTTGAAGACAAGGGGCCCACGTGTTGCCTCGAGCTGCTGGAAGTCTCGAATAAACACGAAGATGATCTCTTGCAAACGTGACTTCAGCATTCATATCATCAAACTTATAATGTCCTCAATTTGGCAACCTGTCCAAGTGTTAACCTGTTTAAACATCAATCTTACAATAGGTTCGAAAGCTTCAAAATGCTCACCTATGGGAATTTTAGGATGTTTTCTTGCTTTTTTACAAATTGAGAAAGAGGACAGTCATTTTTTGATAAAGCTGTTAGACAGTTTCCGTCCAAATTTGATCTTTTAATATGCAAGGTACCCAAGCTTTGCTGACTTGGCTTCGGACGTAATGGTTATACTCTCAATACGAGTAAGATACTTGGAGACCAAAACAAAGTGTAGGTTTCGATGGATTGTATAAGAGGGACGTTACATTAGAGGGATGTTGGTTTAGAGAGTAATCAACGTTAGGGTCATTGATAGGACCTCTTCTTTATTACGTTTTCGTAAAGATACGAAAGCCAGGGAGTGAAGCTACTTTTTCATTTGAAAGCAATATATGTTAATGTTTTCCGTTTCTATTTACAGTATTTTCTAAATAGCACGTTTATTCCTATTTTTGATAAAAAAAATATCTAATACAAAACGATTAATATAAGAAACTGATGATATCATATCTCCCATGTAGTAGCCAACTAGCCATGGTAACCTACACAAGGAACAAGGTGTGTAATTTATTTGACAGGCTCTTTAGAAGTTGGTATAAATAGAAAAACAAACTTATGGATTTACAATTTCTTTATTACGAGCTAATGCGACGTACGTGTGTGTGTGTAGATACTTACACCGTTATAGGTATCACTCGTTTGTATCTTTAACATACAGTAAACAAAAGGAACCGATTACAAATGTAATTATTTGATCTCAAACTGTCCTCACTCCCCTGTACGTTCTCTTCACACACCCTACTGGCCGCCGCCCCCCCCCCCCCCCCCCCCCCCCCGTCTCTCTCTGTGTCTCTCTCTTTGTCTCTCTCTGTGTGTCTCTCTCTATCTCTCTCTCTCTCTCTCTCTCTCCCTCCCTCCCCCCCTCTCTCTCCCAAGCTCATCCCGTCTACGTCACTTCCTCTTCCTCTACGTCTTCGACCACACTTATCGACATAAAGACTAAAAAATCTACTCTCTTTGAATAGTGACTGCAAATATTTACAACATTGTCTCAATTTATAGAGAAAATATGCCCCAATTAAATTATCATACCACAACTTGCAAAAGTTTTATCTTTAAAATTTCAATCAAACCAACTTTTTGAACGAGTGTGCAATAGTTATAAACAAGGTCCATTTCTTTAAGACTGAGCTATGCGTAGTCTTTAACCGCTAAGGGGCGTGTGTGGAAGGGGAGATAATCCATCCACACACAGATCGACAGGTTTCTGGGGGACCAAACACGAGCTGAGCTTAAATCAAACACCTGCCAGGGTAGCTAAGCCCGGAACGTTTAGAAGTCTTCCTGTATTGATGATCGATTAATCTTGCTTTTGTTTATATTTCTCCTATTGCCAGTTCTTCAAAACAAAGTGTTGAATGTGCTTCCTTATTCTTTACCAAATAAACCTAATTTTCTCTCTTCACAAGCAATGCAATAGTAGTATTTCTTACAACATCACATTTATGCTCTTTTTTCATCATATGAGTAAGTAGAATGGTCAAACGTCTTATTTCTTCATAAAACATTAGGTTTCAACTGGTTCACCACCTGCCCACTTTACAATAAGACTTTTTCATCCGACAAAATAAAAATGTTCACATGAACCGTACTTTAACGGTATGTGTTTATTTGGGTGCTTTTCTTATTCACCTTTGATTTAGAAATTTGGTTAACACATGCTTTTATATATCTACATCAGGAAAGGTCTTAACATTCTCCAGATTTATGTATTCACAAATGCTAGAATTACGATGAGGGAGTTTGTAACTTTTATAACAGTAACGTATATGGTGACCGGCAATCTTGTATCGTTTCCTGCTGAAAATTGTAGATTAAATATATACCATTTAAAGTCGTTACAACAATATTCTTTCTAGAAGTACAAAAAACTTTTGTCAATGAGACTATGATGCCCACAATACATTTTGTATGTATATCATATTATATGAATCTTGAATGCACACAATATAAGTTACATTATCTTAGACTTGGTCACGTCAAAGTATTTACCATATTTACAATGACAGTCAATCTATCAAATACTTGAGCAATGTGCATCAAAATCAAATTTCTAAAATTATTTTGGAAGTGATAAATACATAGATTCAAACGATGAACAACAAGGATAAGATATGCTTCTGACACTTTCTACAGAAAAATATTTAACATCAAACATTAGTTGCTTCCGATGATGTTCATATCAATTTAGTGAGAAATAGTCAAGATGAAGATGCCTCAGATGATGTATATATCAATTTAGTGTGAAATAACAAACACAAGACGGAAATGTTGTTTATTTTAATTCTGATGTTCATATATCTGACAGATGGATTCAGTTCATGGTCAGAGATGAAGAGAGAAGACAATGTAACAACTCGCTCATAGAAGTCTTCGAATGCATTGCACGCGCTGACTTCTTTCATCTTCGGAGTAGAAATGAAATCATAAAGCCAGAATATTTCCAAACAGTTTGCTTATGACGTTGTTCCACATGATTTTTGACGGTTTCTCCAAACATGAATGCTGCTAGTTCCGGATGTTTTTGTAAGTCTTGTAGAAAGATGCCACCGTATGACGTTAAAGAGATTACCATCGACTAAAAGTCAGATCAATTAACCTTGATAAAGAATTTGATAAAGATGTTTTAAAAAATACTTAGATTGACACAGAATATGTTTTTTGATTTTTCATGTGGCATCAAAAACGAGTAAAAATACCATATGTCCAGACTTAGGTTGCAATCGCCACCCTTAAGTTGCAAATCTATCTCCCAAATGCCAGAATTTAGATATATGCTTGTTTTCAATGATAATCGGTAATTGTTAAAAAGCCAATCTTACATGAACAAGAGTTTAAAAAAACCCTCTTAAAACAATCAACTCACATTTATCTTTGTGCATGCTGTAAATAAGTTTACAAAATAACATTTTAGTCATTTGTGCGCGTCATTGTCCGGTTTTCGATCATTAATCACGACGTTCACTTTACTGAACTGATAAGCATTAGGATGCTGATTTTTCAGAACCAACTCCTTGATATAATAACACCATTTATAAAGTTTGACAAGTTTGACTCCAGCAACATACGCTCTGTACTTTTAACAATGAAGGAATATGTACATTTATGAAAAATACCAACATTTGGTATGTCTATTACACTTAGCACTTAATACAAATAATATGATAATGTTATTGCCCAATGGGTATAAACAGTTTACAACACAAAACTTGTTACTTTTGAATGCTAGGTATCTTATAAAAACCTACCTGTTCGAACGTTTCAAATATTGACCCTTTAGTTACCTCATTATGATAAGTTCTCCACTTCCACCTTCATTTTCATGTTTTATGTACATTTTACGCGCATTGAGCATACCCCTTTCAGGTATAAAGGATTGCGCGGTACCCTCTTGATTATTATTCAAAATTGTATATAAATGTTTCATAATATGGTACAACATTTCGTAAACATATGCTCAGTTAAAATGAAAATCATGTTTTGATTGAGTTATTGGGCATGAATAACCACCACATATCAGGTTTAGAATCGCCAACATGGTCTTAAATGTACATAAATGCGAGATAGATATTGAAACCAGTCCCGAGTGTCATAAACATGTTAACACATTGTACTGAGCTCAACATTTTCTATAATGTGATAATGACCTTTAAGCATGTATTGGAGAGGTGAGTAAACAAATATGTTATCAAGTGCCTATAGCAGTACTTTAGAAAGAAGTGCATGTCAAAACAGTAGGACTTCCGGGTCTGGTTGTGTGTTGTGTAGTTACAATGTAGAGAATGGTGTGTGGACAGTCGAGCAAACATTACCTATTGACCAGGAACTCTTAGTCATGGTGGAACAAACAACGGGGCCAAACTTATCCTTTTAGCAACAATTTAATATATTTTTCTTTGGGTGTTATGTCTTTTATAGTCCGTATCCTCATTATTGTAGGAAATAGGAGATAGGTCAAGATATGATCTCTCATAAATTAGGATTACAAGATCTTGCGTTTTACAATTATTATCAATGTTGGCGGTTGTTGCTTGCCTCGAACCTCAAACTTGTTGGTTCGAATTATTTCGAAATTAAAGATAACACAGTACATTAGTTAATCTTTGAGCAACAATCACCCCGAAGAAGTTCTTTACGTTCCTTATATGTTTACGTGGATTTTGTTTGTCTTTTAATATATCGGCTTTTACCAGTTTTCGCAGATATTAAAATGCATTATAATCGGCTCTTAAGTTTTCGATTGTTTAAATATAACAATCCCTTATTTCAAAATCACAATAAGCCACAAATATAGATTCATCATCAGATCCAAATAATGAAAGTAAATCGTTACAACTACCATGAATGAACGGATGACGTAATTATTCCGGATTATTTAACAAACAGATTTTCCTCCGTTGAACAGTTTCATCTGTAACAGAAATCCGTATGGAACATGTGAATGTTTACCTGTGGGTTCCCGTGTTTACCGGATGTGACCCAACAAGTACAGGGGTCATGTCATTCCTAACCAGATCTGTGTACATCCTGACATATTACAAGTACATGCCAGTAGCGATGTGACAAGTAGCTTCATTTACAAATGTTTGATTTTTTGTCCAGCGTTAAGTAATAGTCGAGCTGTGTTTTTCTAGCCAATCATCTTCATATTTGCTTTCAATTCGCTATTGTCCAACTATTTGTCGTTCCTGCAGAAACCCTGGTTTGATGATTTCGCCGAGTGTAATTTGTAAAACACGTGAGCACTGATAACCTTTCAACTTTGACCCTTGATTTAGTGAATCAGCCATGTTCTCAGCGTTCTTCATTCGTGGAATCTTCGTCAGGAGGAGTTTGAATTACTCCAAGCACAATGGGCTGGAATGTTTTAGGTTTGACTAGAAATAAAGTGTGAAACACATAAATGATTGGATAATTGGAAACTGGCTTGTAAATCAAGCCATCCGTTCGGAATCCGAAAAGCTATTCAAAACTTGCAATTGTTGACACAGAGCTTTCTTTCACAGAGCGGCTCAGCAATGGAAACATCTCCCAATTTAGCTGCTTGCCCAACCTATATCTCATTCTAAGGTTACTTTCACTTAATTTCTGCTTCTCTTTCTCAGCATTTGAGCATGATATTCATCCTAGAAACTGAAAGGCTATCTAGAAAAGAACCTTTTAAGTATTGTGGACTTTTAAAGAAAAAACTTTTCAAATCCATATAATGCTGAATTGTGTAATGTACGTCCCTTCTTTATGATTTCAATAATATAATTGTGATTTGTTAACAATTGTACTTTACAAAGTCATAAGATTTCAGCTGACCATTCATTCATAAGACTTTTTATATTACTTAACCCAAGAAATACAACCTGAAGAGATGTAATGGTATGAGTCCGTTTATGTTCATGTTTGGTATCGTTATGATAAGAAGTCTTTCAAGGTTAGATATTTTGGAAACTATAATGTTGTCAATTCTGATCAATTACTATTCCAACACGGTCGGGTAGTACATCCTTTATTGAGTTGACATACCTGTCCAATCAGGTGTTTCATATATTTCTTCGTTTAAAAACCTTAAATAGTCTCATATTTTTAATTCTTAAAACTGCTTTTCTTAATATTTTAAAAAAATTAATCATATAACCATTGTGTACTTTCTATTCTAAGCCAAGCATTGGTGACCACCATTCAGGTCTGTTTTTAGAAAATTCACTAACCACTTTAGTAACGACAGGTATGTGAGAAGTCTTGTGCAAGCATCGGTGTCCAAGATGAGGCGACAATCAATGGGTCATGGTCAAGATTAGCACGCTGCGAAAGCCTCGGGTTTAGCAGTCTTAGCCTGGACCAAGAGGCTTTTCTGGTCAGATGATCCAATTTGCACTGCAGGTTTGGTTAGGAGTCACCTACTGGTGGTTGATGATATCGAAGTACCTTTGTGGTGTGTTTGATGATATTGAGATACCTTTAAGATATTTAGGTACCTTTATGGTGTGTTTTATGATATTGAAGTACCTTTATGGTGTGTTTGATGATATTGAGGTACCTTTATGGTGTGTTGGATGATATTGAGGTACCTTATGGTGTGTTTGATGATATTGAAGTGCCTTTATGGTGTGTTTAATGATATTGAGGTACCTTTATGATGTGTTTGATGTAAAAAGTTTAGTATTGTATAACTTGATTTTCAATTCTTTTAAACGCTAAAGGTTTGACAATCAATCAATCAAACATATGAACACATGGCTTCTACTAAAACTCCTGACAGAAAGTTCCATTTTACTCATAAAAATGTCAAAGTGTACTTAAGAAAATCATATGAATCTTCTTGGTCCAAAACTTATTAATCCAAACGATTGAAATACAAATGGATAGCGGATATGAAAGAAGTCATCAACCGATAGACAAACTATCATCGTGACCCAGAGATATAACTCACCAAAATTATCAATACTTCACATATCTATAGATGTATCCATCGTGGTCTATCGACTTACTAACACAAGTAATGAAAATATTCACAGTGGAGGGAAACAATGTTACCGCTCTGTTAAAATCTAATCTAACTATTTCGTCGTCTTGGCGCTGAGAGATATCAGAAACATTAATTATCTGGCGCCAAGAACTCCAGCATGTATATAGTGTAATACTATACACATCTATCTTCTCTGGCATGCAGAGAGCATGTGGAAGGTTATCGACATAAGACCCGGGGTCTGTATTTCATTGTGTCACTGTAAATGGGTGAATGGATCTACTTGAGTCTTGATTCAATATGGGGTTTGAAGGTCAAAGGGTGATGATAGAGGCAAGGACCTGAAAACATGATGTTTTGTAAAGTTATCTAAGCAACATTCTTCATCTTTGCAGTTATCTCAAGTGTTTAGTTGGTGTAAACCTCTTGCTTCTTGGTGATATATTGAAAGAAAATGCTTCTCTCGTTCTTCCATACCTCACTTAGGCTTTATAAACCATTAATGAAATATTCATGGTAGGACTACTGCATTCGTTGCTTCATTGATACAATTAATTTCAAATTTAATCGAGAGTAAAGTGAGAAAATTCACATATTTGCATGAACAATACGTAATCAAAGGTTATCTATGATTTTGTGTTCATGTATTCTCTTCATTATTTATATTTGATCACATTACGCCACTGATATTTCATTTATCACATTCAATAACGTTATCTAATTTAATGAAAATAGTTTTATAATGTACATTTTTTAAAAATTAGAGAGGATTTTATCTTTAGAGTTTCCTCTGGCTGTAAACAGTCAATGAGCAGCGACCTCTAGAGGGCGTTTGCGGAAGGGGAGATAAGCCAATGCATACAAATAAACATGCTTCATCGCGTTTTTATCAAGAACTAAATTCACCCTGAGCTTTTTCAAACACTTAACACCCTTGTAAATGATCTCTGAAAAAGTGTGAAAACAACCTAATATTTAGGCATATTTAGTTTTTTTCAAATTTGGAAAATTCTCCTTCTTGACCTAGTTTGCAAAGAAATGAGGATTACAAAATAGTTTTACTCCCATATGTTTTACAGGTTTTTTATGTGCAACTACATGTACATGTATATTATAAAAAAAGAAGATCCGCTTGGATTATGTAAAGAAACTGAACACAGAGGTCTCTAATTAAAGATCTAGTTATTAAGTTTTTTAGTAGCATTACAACAATGGCATCTTTATGTAATGTTAGACTATGATGCCATACTCATAATAGTGCATTGCGAATCCGGTTTCACTTAAGATACTTCTGAGTTGGTTTGTCGAGTTGGCATTCAAATGACAATATTTATTCTATGCATGTATATATATATATATACGCATATCAAAACAAAATTTTCATTTGAATGGTAACTCCACCAACCAATTCATATACATATTTTTTATTAAGTTATATATATATACATAATTATTCTTTGTCTGAAATTTAAAAAAAATCATAATTAGACATTCGTGCTCCAAAATACCATTTTGCAAGCAACTCAACATGAAAAATGTACCTCAATGACTTCTAAGCAGATCAGAGCATATCTGACAACACCAACAAAACATCTAAAAAACGGCATTGAACTGCCCTCTATGATAATCCCTTTACAAAGTTATGGACATCAAACCCGAATCCCAATGCAAATGCTGAGTGCTTCAAATGACATTACTGAAACATGTTGGAATTCTTACGAGATTGCTCTTCAGACCTGTCATCTTCCGGATGATGCATATGCCAGTTTATTGAGAAAATATTTCCCATAATTATGGAATAAGCTTGCCTTTCGTCATAAAACGTAACGTACACTAAAGGGATTCGTTTTAGGAGATTGTCCCTGCCTAAAATCTAAAATACCAGTAGTAGCTGATGTAGCCTTCATAGATGCTTTAGACAAGAATGAAATGCATTTGCATGTTAGGACAGATGAGACTCTTAAATAACGATTGGCGTTATCTATTAGCTCATATAACTTTAAACGCGTTCTTGTTTTACATATTTCACCTATCTAGAAATTCATAATTGATTTTGATGATGCACATTATATACGTTTCTTTTGTGTTTGACTGATGCATTGGATACCACAATGTTTAATAATATTATATAAACCAAATATGATTAATGCAATATGATTTATAACGAATTTAAACAACTTACATGCAATACGATCTCTAACACAATGGTTATCGCATGTATATAAAGAGGTGCGTTTATGATTTTTTTTTTTGCTATATCAATACATCGACACATTAAGGGAAGTAACCAAACCCCCGATATAATGAGCTACCAACATAACGTCACGTCTGAACGCTCAGGTTCAAGGCTACGCATCGTTAATCTCGGATTATCGTTAATCGTCCGTCTTAAAGTGAGGTAAGATTTGTCAATACAAGAGAAAGTGTTTTCCTGGTGTCCTGGTTTCTATATTTAGGTGTATCACTCCTTCTGCTGATACCATTAACTCATATTGAGACTAACAAAAGCATCAATTCATAACAGGTTCTGCTTAATACAACTCTAAAACCATACGAATGTCAAGAAGATGGGAACACAGATCTATTGGTGATCTACAAGACGTGTGGACAGTTACTGACACAGACACTAATTAAGAAGCGATAATTCAGACACCGTACAGTCGTACAGAAAGTAAGTTAATGGCATGGTTTTGAAATCTGACTTTTCATCAGTATATACCTACGTTTGAAGCCGCTGTCGGGCACTTATTAAACAGAAAGAAAGAGAAAAGCTACAAAGCTACTTTGTAATCATGGAATTCAATTTGTGAGATTGAATAATTAAAGCAAAATCGCATGCATCCTTTTAGTAAGTAGGTTAAAACATGATTTAATCGCACACAATCGGATTGGGAACAAGTCCACCTTGGAACACAGGATTACAGATAATGAAATAGAAAAGGGCTAAAATGCAAGAAGGAAACTCAATACGCAAATATAGTGTTATATAAATCGTATATAATATACCTGAAACGAAAGAAAATTAGCAAAGGTCACTTTTGTACTACATTCACGTATTAGATCAAAAACGATTCATTGGCAACAATAGATATAATTCTTCAAAAACGTCAATGTCACGCTAGCTTTTGAGCAACCAGCTGTAAAGCGTCCCACATCATGCTTTTAAGACATACTACAAGAGCCCGCCATCACAGAAAGACGTCATGGACATGCTCCATTCATAAAGGCCGTGTTTACGTCTTCATTGTTTTCCCACAGAGGAGTCGAGCTCACTCCTAGTATATTTACTTGAAGAATCTGTTCTATTTGCCGTGCTGTTTGCAACTCTGGATAGAAATGTGCATAGTGTAACGCGTGAAGCACGTGGCACTTATTTCTTTAAAAACGTATTAAGGTCTCCACATTGAGGGAAAATTAAAAGGGTTTTACTTATATCTCTCTTAACATTATGAATAATTAATTTGAATTTTGAAGTTTGTGAATGTAATTTCATTTTTTAATCAATGTTGACAGATTTAAATACTGATATGAATACTTTTTAATACAATATTAGACAAATCTTACCTAATGGGGATTAGTTGTAAATCAATGTAAATTGCTGCATATGTGTATCTGAAAGTAGTACATTTATGACAATTATTACGAACCCTTTTTAGGAAATAATGTCTCAAGAAGATTTGCTGTTATTAGAGCCATATAGTAATATCAATTTTAATTACTCATGTATATTTTTAACTAGACATATATACACTTCAAACGAAAGTTGATTTACAGAGTTTTACATTAGGGATCATTTATTCACACAATAACCTCTATATATTTTTCCGAAAAACATCTGACAAATGAAACGATACCAGCTTATCGAAACCATAATTTATCAACAATTATTATGTAAAGTTTATCACTGGTGCCTTTTTGACGTTGTTCGTGCCTTTTTTGACGTTGTACGTGACTTTTGCCAACGCATATAACCACGTGGTCCCAAACGTGAACAGTCCGCCACAGCTTTCTGCAAAAGATAAATATTTATCTTTCATTTTTGCCCCATGCTTTAATTATGTCGACAAACATGCATTTGTCGAACAAGGCTTGACTACTGATCTGTTTGATTTCATTTATTTGCCGTCAGTGTCTTCTTCGTGTGTTTTTTTCCGAATTAAGCCGTCAAGTCCATCATCTAGTGACTTATTCAAGTTGACTAACTACACCAAATTTTTGTGACATGAAAGTAATCTTTGAATAAAGTCAGCGAAAAATATTTAAAAAATGATGACGTTTGGATTTCATTCTAATTTCGAAAGCATGTCGTCTTAGACATATATGAAAATATGAAAAAGAAAAAGTATTTCATATAGAATTTACATATTTGTAAAAGGGAGTGTTGGAATGACGTATTCAGAGAGACGTATTCTACTCCTTAACTAAAAAACATTTCCTTATTCTATGCAACCTACCGTACTGTGCTTCTGATAGACTCATATCCCTTTTTTCCCGTCACTGCATCAATACAACTTCTCAGGAAGTGAACCCAAAACCTTTCCAAAATACTTTCTTGATCTTTTATTGACAGTAGATTTATACATCGTCGCTTCCTCTTCTATACTGTATAACAAAACAAGTACACAATTGAAAAAAGTAAAATAGCTGAAATACCTGCCGTGTTTTGATCGTCTGTGTTTTCAACCGCACCTGTTCTGTCATAGTTTATCTTAAGAGGGTCGCCTAGTTTAATTCTAAGAAAAAAATTGATTTTGAGATAGCACATAAATTCAAACAATCACTCAGTTTAGAAATGTTTTCTTGTTTGATTTTAGTTTTCCCCCGTAGAAATAACACGACATCCTTTTCAGAAACTTTACGTATAAAATGAGAAAGTTCTTTGCAATCAAATTATCTATCTAACAATTATAAAATGCACGGTCATATAGTTACAGCATCAATGATAAAAGCTGTTGTAAGGCGGCATATGTTTACCATTTCAAAGATATTCTATTAATACCATACTTGATCACTAAGGGCTGAATGTTTTATAACTCTCGCAAACATACGTAACATACATCGCTGATGGTGTGTGACGAATTAATGGCTCCTGATTGCATTGGTATCTTTTGTTCAATGTTATTGGTTTCAGTGGATGTTTGTTGTAACTAATCTTATTATATGGGTGTTCAGAATATGTTTATGCGATAACTGTTGTGTAACCAGTAACTGTTGAAAGTTATTCAACGAGTGTTCTGTAACCAAAACAAGTTAGTCAACGAAAGTGACGTCATAATGCCGTACTACTTTTGCAATAAGCTCGTCGGGTATAACTGAACCGTTCGCTGCTTCAAATCTTCATTTCAACATATTTTTTAAACATTTGTTTCATTTCCGCTGAATACGCTTGCATTTAAGAAAAAGATTAATTAATCTATTGGAAAATGGCGTTTAGATCTTGTATAAAAGCGAATTAGATCACACTTATCCTTATGGTTTAAATTTAGTCACGAAAGAGTTATCTACCTTTTTTGTAACTGGCGAGATATGACAACACGAAATTCGTTATGAAGGAGTAAATGCATTAGGCGATTCCGAATCACTTAGGTACCACAATGGTACCCACAAAACCAACGCATTTCATGATAAGGTTGCCAGCGACAACATCCCGCAAAGTGTATGAAAAGGATTGTTTAAATGTGGTATTTTATGTAAAAGTAAACAAATAAGAAATGGAAAACGGGACCATATAGTCCTACGTAGTTATAGTCTCAATTGAGTATCATTGCGCAGTCTACACACGCAGTGTCACAAACGGATTGATGGTGCACAAATGCATCTCTACTTTCGTCAAAGCAATTAAGAATACCTCGTTGGAATATTTTGGGATATTTAACACTTACTTGTAATATAATCTCTCTTTGATTCAACATTTTCTGTAAATCTGTTTCTAGGATTACGTTGTTGCTTTATCCTCCCTCTAGTGGGCATCTGGGATATATTTGGCAACTGTTGAGATACCGACCAGTCTTACCTCGTCGTGTTTCCTCCATTCATGTCATTCTGTTCTTAAAGCTTATTGTCGTGTAGCTTGTGAACAAATACTAACAAGTGCAGGGCTAAGTGGCATATTTCACTGGCTTGTAAGGTATAGAGTTTATCTGGTTAAAGAGGGTGTATGTGATTGTGTGTTACAACAATTCCTGAAATTCATTTTATACAGCTTATTGTACTTGGAGATTTCATGACAAACATTTTAAATATGATGAGCAGTCACAATGTGAGAAGAAATCGATATTCCTTCTTAAAATTATTTCTGATTACTGTTATAAACGTATCTAGGCTTCTGTTAATCCATGTGTAGTTGTTTCCAAGCATCATACGTTTTCTCTGAATCTGTAATGTTTGTAATGTATACGATATACTTGTAACAGCAAATAGCTAAGTTAGTTCTTCAAGAAAACTGACATACCATCTCCTGCTCAGTTGATTCAATTTCATAAATATTTCAACTACTTACAAAAGGTCAACTTCAGAGATATTAAGAAGAAAAAATCAACCCTTATACAAAACAGTGATCCCATTAAGATATACATGGTTTTAAGGTCTTATTGTGATCCTTAATGCGATTACATAAACAATGAAAACTGCATAGAGAAGTCGTGATAGACAGCAGTGTTGGCAGTGGACTTAGATAGGTGTGATTCAGGGGCGCTGTCTTGCTGAACCACTTTTCTGTCCGAGAGATTCTCACATGTTTAATTCTCGCGTATACTGTCAGATACGGTTTAAGAGGCGTTTCCGTTGAAGCGTAAGGCGATGACATCCTGTAGTAAACTCCACTTAAGTTTGCCATAAAAAAAACCCACATTGAGCTTGATTTAGAAGAATCATGTTATGAAAGTAGGGTAAAATTAGATAGGCTTTGATATTCCTTTCAAACAAGATATACATTATATTTATATATGTAAGAATTTTGTTTGGTTCTATAAAAAACACTGTGAGGGTCATGTAATTATTTACAATATATTTAAGCATTTACTTGGCATGATAAATTCAATCTTACCACAATTGATTATTTACACTTATTTTTATTATAGTACCTCATTGTTATAACGTTGATTATTATGTACGAAAATGTTTTAAAATACTAAGATACCTATCTATTGTATGATCGATATGTTCCATTTCTTTGAAAATATTTTCTCTTCCGTATCAGAAGTGAAATACATTTATCTTTTATTCATTTCTCATGGAAAACCATAGACATGTTTTAATACAGCCTAGACCTCCAGAACCATAAAGCCTAGCTCATTGAAACTTCCAACATGACACCATTTTATCTTTTATATTGTTCTTTTTTTTTTTGACTGCTTCACTCTGTTATGTTTCGTTTTTATCATGAAAACAAAAGTTTTGTTACTCTATTATATAGTTTCCACTTTAAATTTTTTTCTGCTTAAATTATGTTTCCTTAAATCTAATTGTCAAAAAGAATGGAATTTGTTATGCATGCTGTAAGGAGCTGGGTTATCGTTTCTATATATGTACATTGCTTGACTATATTTTTCAGTTAAGTTTTTAATTTAAAATTGTGCAGGAAAAACTTTATTTACAACTTGTTTTCTCTGTTGCCATATAAAAAATATGTTTGCTGATATAAGACCAACTTATCATTATTTCATCTAATTTAGATTCCATTGACCCTAACAAAGGGACAGTAGTACGTTTTATGATGTATGTTCAATTTCAATGTTTTTGCTGTTAAAGGATAACTATTCAAGATGTATGTGCCTCGTTACACCTCTAATATTTCATACCTCAATCAGCTCGTTCGATTTGGTTTCAAGAAGGTTAATTTTGATGATATTGTTAATATACCTGCAACATAATAATAGAATGTTATCATTCACAAGGTTGTCATTTGTTTTGTATACCTTTTATGATATTGAACAAGCTCAGATCACCTGATATTTATAAATCTATTTGTTATGTAAAGAATTTTTGCCCTTCCCTTTGCTCTCATATGGCAATATTCTATGAATTTATAAACAAAATATGCCAAATCGTGAACAAACAAGATGTTGACTTATATTGGATACGAGTACACTGGTCAGAAGGGTCAGTGTGTGGTCTAGAGAGCTTAGTGTCAAACTGGACAGTGATCCTTCTTGCTGCTGGCACTGGACACTGCATGGATACACACGATTCTGGACATTGGTCAAGATGTTATCTCTTAATCTGTTACAGTGAATTATTTCACTGACCTATGCGTTTTTTATTAATCCATTTCAATGTGTTTTTGGCACTGATTGTAAGCAAATTTTTTATTACAATTTCGCTACATCTTATATAAATGTAATGAAATGATCTGTTTAAAAGAATGTGTGTTTGTTGATATTCTTAGGGATGATATTTTTTTATCCCTTTATGTACAATAACATATCATACAATGCTATTGTTTTCCTAATACTATTGTAATAATTTTCATAACTGGACACAATTTCTAATAAAGTTTATTTGGACACAATATAAAAACCTATACAAGAAAAATCAATTCAACTTCAACACTCAACTACTTACACAACGAGAAAAACTATATCGCATTGAACAATTTGGCCACATTGAAAGGGACCCTTTGCAAACAAACAAGAGGAATGGAAAAACTGAGACCGTGTTTATTTTGTAATGACTTGGAATTCAAATTGTCTCGCAATCAAATGAATGAACTGACTTGGTAATGTCAAACACGTGAGTCTTTAATTGTAAGAGAGCCAAAAATCAACATGTGCATATATCGTTTTAGCAATCACATGGTTTAAGTGTCCTCCCCATTAGTGCAAAGCATAAAGATGGATGGTTTCTTTAACAACAACAAAAACTGTCAATATTTGTCAATACTTGATAGGACGGTACATTTGCGTAATTTTGGAAATATGATTGAAAAAATTTTTTTCCGAATAATGGAACCTTAATAGTTAACAAGTCATGCGAATAAAGCTCCATGGTACCCTAACTTTGACAACTTGCCTTTGCATGATGAATGTACAGTATGAATGTTATGTCTGAAAAACAAGAACACAAATCAATTTGAAACATAATTTTTCATTGAAAATATTTTTGTCAAAACTGATGAACTGAAATAATTTATAGGAGTAATAGTTTTGATTTCCTAACACAATTCATATGCAAAATAACGTATTGTAGTTTCACATTGAAAGAGTATTTCAAATGTATTTCCATATATTCATTAATCTGCGAATAAGCATTTTTGTAGACTGATGTAGTCTAATTGATAATCCTTTTTAGATTTTTTAAATTTCCGCTATATTGTGTCATATACGTTATATTTTTCGAAACAAAAGTAGTGCATCATAATTGTTCATGGCTATAGCCAGAAATGCAAATGAGATTTGAGATATAAATGGTCATTTATTTTTGTGCATGGAAGTAACCAAATTCAAAAAGGATATCATCTGCTACATGTTTTAATCAAAAGCATCGTTTTTAAGGGCATCTTTCGAACTTGACAGAGATAGTTTTCCCTGTATTCAGCTGAAAATAAATTCTGTAATGTAGCTGAAACTTGGAAAAAAGACCTTCCATAATAAACATTTTCACAGTTGATAGTCTGAAGTTTTGAAGCATTTGGTATATCATAATAAGTGAATCTGACAATGTAAGGCATTTGGTATCAGAATCTAGGGGCAAGTAACTCCCGTGAGTCATCCTTAAACTTGATCGCCGCCATCCTTCTTTTAAACGCGATAACGTGATTTGTCTGCTAATGCTCAAGTTATTTCTGCACTATGCTGCTGCCTGAACATGCGCTACATATGGATGCGGTCAGACCGTGTCACGAGTGTTAAGAGATTAGTCCAAGAAATAATGAGTTTGAATATGTCAAAACTTTTATTCATTGGAACAGGGTCGATTTCAATAAGACTGGATCTTATATTATTGATCATTCAGTTTCTTCTACTTTCTTTGACACAACGGTTACAATTTCTTCACAAATCGTATGATTACTGATACCACAACAGCACCACACTCTCGATCGATTAAGCTTTTAAAACACATCTGTTTGCTATGGACATATCACAATTTCTTATCATTGTTATATTGGAATTACATTTCTTCCTACAATCTTACTATAACTATTTCAGTACCCTGATAGATTTTAAGCCAGTAACTCTTGGTGAATCTGAGGGTGAATTAAAGGAATATAGGATACTTGATCAGGACAGTAACAACGCTTGATCTCACTCTTCCATATACATCTCATCCACTACGAGATTTGTCATAGTGTTCCAAAATTCGGGAGATCTGCTTTGGGAGGCTTAACACACCTATAGATAATGATTTACAAACTTTGGAATTCAAATCACAGAACAGTCCATATTTGATATTTTGCAACAAAAGAAACATGAGTGAAACAATACATTTCAGTATTCAAAGGTTCGAACCCGGGAGTTCCAGTTGGAATTAAGACACTCAACCAATTGAGACCGCCCTTTTAGAGTAGGGTCGCTTTTATTATCACATGCACTAATATGTCAGGTTCAACAAATATAATAGTTATTTAGAAAAGGGAAACTTAAGACAACACCGCACCTTTAACACTTGGTAAAGCACTGTAGCATTCTGCATGAAAAGTAAGTACCGTGGTTTGCGGGAAGTGATACATGACTTGTACATACCACAGCAGAGATGATTAAAATAAAGTGAAAGGAATGTTTTCGGAAGGATAGCCAGTAAATACAATGTAACACTCGTCGATGACGGTTGTATGTTATTCTCAAACTCCGCTCACTGTTGCTCTCTTCCCGCTGTCGTCGACTTGTACTCATAAACTCCTCACCCTACATCTTTCGTGTCCGGAGCTTTCTTTCTTTCTTGGCAGGATTAGGGTGTCAACATTTCCAGATTAGACCATCATAGAGAGGTCGCATTTTGATACGAAAAACACGTGATGAGCTGATTTGACAATGCTAATTCCATAACAGGACAATGTTCCCTCATACTACGACAAGTGTTTTAGTCAGTATTTGCTAATCCCGTTGCACCTCATGAACTAAAATTTCCCCACGAGACAGTTAGGGCATCGTCAAGGAATTGTCGATTAAAACTAAAACATGTCGAAAGAAAATGTCACTGATAAAAGTTTAATATTTTCAGAGCAGAAGAAAGATTTATTTAACTTTTTACTCATAGTTAAGACGAGAGTCTGAAAGCTCGTTAAAAACCTGAAGTGGAACTAGCGCAAAATTTATAAATCAAATATTCAATTCGGCTTTTCGATAAAAAGGTTTTTGATAAGATATGAAATATACTATCTCTGCAGATCCCTATGTTAAAGTCGAAAATGTTTTAATTGATCTAATCTAAACAGCTAATAACTTCATTCTAAAATATATTCATAATCAAATATCTATAGTATCACTACACTGAATTTTTAAGAAAAGATCAGTATGACGATAACATTGAAAATAATTTCGTTTGCTAATTTTGGCAATGACAAACGATTTTTAAGAAGCTTAGAATTGGGTTAAGCTATTGCGTTTGGGCAACTAATAAAAGGTGCATTTTAAAGGAGCAGTCCTAAACATTCTACACTTTTTCTGTTGGTTTTGGCCCGTCTGGTCAGGAAACACTTTCCATGTTTAACAGAGGGATCTTTCCGCAAATGGATTTCCTTTGAATTAATTGAGACATTTGTCTTGTATTAAGCCTTTCCTTTTCCATTTGAAAGAAATACACCCACCGGGGAAAGGTAGTTTTTGTGTGTGAAGAGACCCTGAGGGCCTTCTGCAGTGTACATTCAGATCATTGTGTCACTTCTTCTCTTTGATATCTGCATTCATCTACCTGTATTATATACCTATATCAAGTGACACATCAAAAATAGCCAAATTATACATTAAGCAGTTGATAGCTTTCAGTGTTGTGCATATCGTCTGATTTTGATCTCGGACCATATATGAAACACCTTACCAATATTCTGGTTCACGAGTACTCTGCTACTGGGCCTAGATTTTCGAAGCTTTCTTAGTCGTAGGACAATGTTAGTTGATGACACTTACGACTATCTTAGTGCTAAGAGAGCTTCGAAAATCTAGACCAAGGGTGACAGTTTCACTAGAAATATGTCGTTGAGCTGTGTATCTGTGTGTCTGAGGTGAAGAGAGTGAGTCTTGCATATACCTGGTCATCCTTTTCTCACCTGTAGTCTTTGATCTCAGCTGCGTTCATAGATACAAGCAATCTCATTGAAATATTATGAAAATGAATAAATCGATTTAGTTTTATCGCCTTTATCTACAGTTAAAAATATTTGAAAGGTTACAGATCTAAAGTGCTGCACCATGTTACGCATGAATATTTGTAGAGAATAGCAACAAATTAGACCTTACTTCAATGAAATTGTCGGTACAACATACACCGAATCAAAAGCTTTTTAATGTAACGAAAGTCATACGGATTTGAATAAAATGTTCTTTTTAATGTTTTCTTCACTGTCTTTGAGTTTTGGTATTTAGTTACAGAGACAACTGTCATTTATGATTAATAATTTTAATTGTAAAAATATAAAAAATTAAAATAGTCAGAGATGGTGTATTTTCCCCATGCTTCAAATACCAAATTTCAAATAGACGTCATGAAGATCATTCTAAAGTTCAACCTATGATATATGTATGTACACAGCCATGGCTGATGTCAAAAGAAATTTCATCCAAAAACTCATATACGTCATGGCGGTCATATTTCTTCGAAGAGGTGTAAAGAAGTATCTATCTGAAATAAAGAAGTTTTAGAAACGTAGACAATGCCAAAATAATCTTCTTCAAGGACTTCCCGAAGACGTCGTATGTCTACTTGTACAGACTGAATACGGCTTTTCAGGTGTGAAATTTTGCCAAAAATGTTTTTCCAGGATCCAATGGTATTGGGAAAAAAACGCTAGGTGTTAGTGGATATCATAAGCAAAGGACTATAAGATAGTAGATGAAAAACCGTTTGATCTTGTGAAACAGTAAATATCAAGTTCAATGTCAGTGTCAGAAAACAAGGTATTGTGGGATCATCGCTAAACTGTCTGAGTAAATATCTAAAACCAGTAAAAGAAAGACAAAGAGTAATATATATAGGTAAAACTAGCACCTTATGTTTGTGTTTAAACAGACGTCTCTTTTCCAAAAGTAGACGCAATCATCAAAAACGATGAAAGTATCTGCAAAAGTCTGATGTAGAGTCAGTCACTGTCATGGCGCCCACAACTAAACAAAAGATATATCATAAATCTCAGTAAAACATAGGCAAACTTTCATTTTTCAAATTCTCTTAAATTTTCCCTTCTGTAAGTAGTTAAGTAAATGTAAATCTTGAATATAAAATTCTTATCAATAAACTACCTTCTATATCTAAACTATCTGCATGTCCATCAAGTTTACTGTTTCATAAAGGTACTGTTATCCACAGACTCTGTTTTTCGTACCGTTGTTTTTTTCACAAGGGATAGCAATATTAGATGAACTGCAAACATCACCTGAAAGAGGACCGGCGTTCGACAAGGATGGTCTCTCAACCTTTGTTTATTTACTTCACTCCAGTTTAAGTAATTGAATCTAATTTCCTTGCAAACAGTCAATAAATCTCAGACTAGATATGCACTTCGGTCTCCTCATTTCATAAGTAAGGTTAAACTAATATTTTCCGGTTCATGCGTCTCAAAAACAACTGTAAAGAGGAAACATATTATTGTTATGCTCCTAATTTACACTTTAAAATCATAAAATTGTTCATACTCAACTGACATTTCAGAGGATAAGTTCGAGGTTAATTTTTCAGTTGATTTGATTTCAATTGACACATACAGAATCAGAATTACTGTTTTATAACATTAAAGTTTGTGCAGAATGTCGCTTAAGCAATATTTAATTGCAAAAATTTGATTGCACCTTGTGACTGTTGGTTGAGTTTGTTGACCAAGCGGCTCGTTGTAACAAAGCTAAAACGTGTGTGTGCACTGCATCACTGCACAACACAAATAGGCACAGGATTGTGCATGCAAAACGCGAAGTTGACCACTGCAAAAGTTCACTATGAATTAACTAGCATAAATAATTGTATAGAACTTGACAAACAGTTTGTTATTGGTAGAGTGCAACTGTTGCTAATAACACGCGTTAGCTGGCATTTGTTTGCAATTAGTTTTGCCAAGTCAATACATCTCGTCACTGTCGAGTTTATTGATCCAGTAATAAGTATTCAAATGACACACTTAGCTAAAAAAACAACATGTGTCTTAAAGCAAAGTCATAGAATAAACCAATTAGCTCAACTATGTAATCGAAGACACAAGTTCAATTAGATGAAATGTAGAAATCGAAAATAAATGATTTTACGTCCCGACCTTCTTTATCTAAACAGCAATTTAAGACATACGTTTTTGAGAATGATTCGTTTTTACCAATTGTTGTCGATCTTTTAAAACGATATGCCTGCATTGTTTACCTCTCCGAGTCATTACATCGATTTAGTGACACATTCAATTGGAAACCAACAAGTATCATCACAAAGGAATTGTGTAGGATTAATTAGGTAATGATATCTGATTGTTTGGCTGTCAAAACTGTTACATTATAGATTAAAGAAAAAATTGTGAGATAACATGTAGGAATCTAGAAAAAGTGAAATCGTACATTTTGTCACCCTATCAAGGAGAAGTATACGTCCTATCAATAAAACAGCAGGGCTCAGATTGATTAATGTAAATATAATTTTCATATTTGGAAATAAAGCGGCTACGGTCACACAAACGACCATTATCACTTTATCGTTTTGGTCAATTGTATGAATTTTTCGATGATAAAATAGTCTTGAAGTGCAATGAAAAACAATTAAAACACTTTTTGATATATTGAATCAATCAACTTGAATGTTAATGTTTGAACTGTTGAGGGGAGAGGGGGGATTTGTTTCGTCAGTCAGTCGCTTCATCGTTTCTTGCCCTTTTGTCATGCGTCTATATTTAGAGTCAACACCTCAGGGTTGTCGTGCAAAAACCGGATGTTTAACACAAACATACCTTAATGATCTGTGGTCATAAGCAAACCTTTCATTTGATATTTAAATATAATTTGCACTTAACATGAACAGGCTAAACCATTAAGTTACAGATTGTAAAGTTATTGATATCTCGGAATACTCTAATTTAGCTTTCCAATTTAATGTAAGTCAGCTCGGGTTTTTTTCCATTAAATTGTATCGGTTTTAAAAATGTAATTTGTTTTTTACAACAATGCGAGTTTATTTAGGCAAACCATCCTTTGAACTTATCAGAGTAAAACTATGTAAATCTTTTTGAAAGTGGTCATTTGATAATATTTCATATATAGATAAAACTACGGTAGCATATTAGTGGTATTAAGCTTTGTCCATTTAAAAAAGGTACCGTACCAAATCATTGATGTTTACAGCAATTTCTCTGATTGGTCCAGGCTTTACAGTATCTTTGGTTTAATACTATGTTTAGAAGTAACACTTCTATATTTAGGTTTCGCAAACGAATGAAAAAGCCAGTTTAAGCCAGTATGCTAGAGTCTGGGCGAAGTCCATGGGTCATGGTCAAGATTAACATGTTTGGGAAGTCACCGACTTAACCTAATCTTCCAAGTTCGAGCTTTGTGTTTGACCAGAAGGTTAAAAGACGATACAATTTCGAAACATGTCTCAGAAACCTTTTTTAGCTCTTAGCAATTCACCGCGATGAACACCCATCAAATGCGTTGATAAATAAGGAAATCAGATCAAGGGTAGTTAATTCTATTGAAAAAGAATGCAACTGTAGATGGACATCATGATGGTTTTGAAGTTCAAATATAAGAAAACATTAAACTGACGTCATTATGAAGTGGCAGAAATTCTTATACTGGATGAGAACTTTTGTAATCTAATCTTTACGTTTGAATATTGCGAAACAATCTAGACCAAAGGAGGATAAAGGTGGGGAAAGTCACTTTTCAAGAACAATGTTGTTCAGTTTTTTAAAGAAGAGGGTAACTATAAGAAGACAATGTGGAATTTATCAACAATTTATTGATTTTTTAAAATCATGCATCATTTAACAATTTGTAGTGAAGGAACTCTCATCAAAGGGGGACTATGCCCCTTACGTTGTCACAATTATTCAATTATCTTTCTAATTGGCAATACAGGACACGATTCGTATGTGATTCAAGCTATCTTTATCCAAGGAGGTCGTGTTGAAAATACTATCTAGGACACCACAAGTTTTTACACACCTTAATTCACCTGCATAAACACATCACGAAATCCAATAATGAACAGCCACACCTTTCAGAAATTCGGCTGATGGTGCCTTTTGTGTCTCTTAACAATCCAATAATCCCAGAGGTATCTCTGCAAATGGGCCAATGGGATTTAATGTTTGCATTCTTTCAATTTCAAACACTTTTCAAGATAAAAAGATGACATTGGCTTGTGAGTAAATTCAGACATCATCTAACGTTCGAGTGGAACCCTAAATCGGGGATATAAATAGAGGTCATTGTGCTGTGGAAGAAATCAGGATATTTTTATTGAATGATGGCACTTGAACATAGCACGCCCAGAGCGCGTTAAACTAAAACCTTAAGGGGCAGTGTCACGATTTTCCCAAATAACATTAGTTAATGACAAATGTATGATTTTCAGAGTATAAAAACGTCTACAACGATAATTCTTAGTCGCAGAGGAAATAATCAAGTATAACGTAAAAACCGCTGGTGGCTATTTTTGCGTGAACATCTTTTATTCAATTGAGGTAGGGACATGGATTTGAAAGGATCCCGGTGTTAAAACTGCTTCTTTTGATCTTAAACATTGTCTTGCAACTGGAAACATTTTCCTAAGGTCATTTTATTTGTCTAAAAAAGCAGCTACTACCTTGTAAGACATGACAGTTTTAAACTAGAACTTTAAGACAACAAGATAGTTTTTAAAAATCTGCTTTAACTAGTTAGACCTTTCTACGTTTTAATAGTTCTAATTAGGTTTGTTTTATCAAAAGTGAATGTGATGTTGTGATTAAAGCTGGGGTACATAATAATAAAAAATAAATACGAGTTAAATTACGGATTTTATTATCCCTCCCGAGTTTTGGTGAGGAGTCAATTCAAGAATTGATTGATTTATAAATGTTATACAAAGTTTACTATTAATTTGTTCCCAAATACATTAACAGAAACTAAAAGCTGAGAAGGTAACATACAGAATGTAAACAAATGTCATCCCGATGCTCAGCACTAAATAGCTGGTTAATTACTTTCAACTTTCACTAGGATTCTTATTTATCTGTTTTACTTTATTGCCATTATATCATCTAACGTTTTCCAAACAAAAAAAACCTGGTACCAAGTGGTAAACCTTTTTGTTACTTTTTGCTCATGTAAATTGGAAGAATGCACTTCAATGATGTCAGTATTTGCGTCAAAGTTAAAACGACTACAAAGTAACGATACTTTGGTCTGCAACTCTTGCATGCGGAATGCCTCTCAGACTTGACCTTGTATACCATATATGATGACTAAATCAAATGTTTCCCATATAATCTCATACCTACAGGATAACATATCATTTACATATGGTACGCAGAATATTGTTACCTGTTTTATATAACTGAAATAAAAGATCTCAGAAATGAAATTGAAACGAAATTGTTTAATTGCTGTATCTTTTACCCAAAGAGAAACATTCATGCTGGTTTCTCACGGGTTAAACTTAACTGGCTTCACAGCTAGCTCGCTCTTTGTGCTTATTGCTCTCGGTTACATCTTTCGTTGTAAAGATTGGATTTCTTGTTGGTTTTGACATTTTGCTCGGACTCGGTAAAGAGTTTTATTTCATGATTGAGGATGTTTTGATGGTATATTAACTTAAACCTCATCGATAAGATAAACATGGTATTTGTCAAAGAAAGGCTCTACTCTACCTATTTCCAGTATGTGAGGCAATATATATAAACGACGTCCCGTTTAATAACATATTTATGAAACGAGTGTATTGTTTGGTATTGAACGAGCTAAAGCGAGTTAGATACCGATACCATTCACGAGTTTCATAAAAATGTAATTATACGGGACTGAGTTTAGTATTTTATTTATTACTCGCTGAATTATATCAAAGAAAAATCATACAGATCGCCAGGATAGCCATTGTCGTTGCCTCGCTAACATTGTGACGTCATGTTTAACTATTGTGACGTCATGTGACGTCAATCAACACGCGATGTTATTACACAATGTGTAATAACTTTGTAGATTTATTAAACGTCGGTATCTTCAACGGGAGAGTAATAAAAAACCATACAAGAAATTGAAGCATTGGTGTATTGCTCTGGCTCGCAGCCTGTCCAGTGTTATAACAACTTTATCTCCTTAGAACGATTTTTCTAATTTTCATATTTCAGTACAATTATATCTTTATCATAAAGATTTAATTCATATGTTTTCATTGCATTTGCATAAACAATCATTTTAATGTTGGCAACATATATAATCATCATACTACTGTTGAAATCATACAATTGTGATAACCAAATGGTTCTCTGAGCATAGGAGAATAATTCCAACTGGGATGTTGATCTTAGCACACAAGTCTGAGATTCCTACTTCACTGTGGCTTCCTCCCAGTATTCTTTAATCCAGTCCTGGATCGTAATCTCAACATAATCTTAATTTCTTTCCAGAGAACAAGTAAGAGTCTTTGTTGCCATTTGGCGGCAGAAAAGGCCTATCCAAGGGTCATTGACACTTTCAAGAATTGGCATTATCAAACAATAGATCATAGAGGACTTGAAGGAAGTGTAAGAACTTGTAAGTTTATTCAAAATGTCAAACGGGCCAAGGGATGGTCTAACACCACTATCTTGTTCTCTGTTAAAGGAATTGATACCAAGCGGTGAGGTAATTTGGTGAAACCAAACGAAATTTCCAGGAATAACATGGTGCAACGTCAAGGAATACCATGTAAGATTAACAGGTAAATCAGTTAAAGGTAAACACTTAACACCAAAGAGTCATGCCATACGACTAGAACCAATTATTGTATCAATTGTGAACTCTTCGCTTTCGATACACGTGTAAGTACAATTGTGATATCTACTAACATCGATTAACCTCGTTAATGTGATGAAAAGAATCGACTTTATAATTGAAAACAGATTTGAGCTACCGACATATCGCCTAAGTGTAAAGCTGCGTCAGGTTGACTAACCATTACTAACGATTACGCTGACTGGACACTGGTTACTCTTCGCTATTGTCCGTGTGATCACGTGCTTCACTGACTCGACCTATTGCCTTGTGGCGTCAGTGACGTTTAAGTGTCAAATTGTCATTGGCGATAAGTCTTTGATCGAGACAATCTCATGCGTCAGTGCTTTCATTTTTGATTATCTAGTCACTTTTATATCTGATGTTCTTGATATTATATCAAATAAAACCTCATCCGATGAAATTTGTTTGTTTTCGTATGGTATGATATGTTGAGTGACAATATTAGGTTTTCAGAGATATACTTGAATGTAATATATTTCTGTGTTATTAATTGATGCCTTCCCCCACCCTAACCCCCACCCCAACCCCCAACCCCCAACCTCGCTCACTCTCAAAACCTTTATTGAAATAACGCCTTGGCATGCTTCTGATAAGGATGTTCAATTGCAACAATAAGGATTACTTTTACTATGATATAGACATTATTCATTAAAACTGTCTAATACTGTTATGTAAATCCTTGATCTTCTGAATGTTAATAAAGAATGGGTCAACAAACTGCCATATCTTTAATATATTTACCTGTAATTAAGCAATATTTACGCATGTTGTACACAGGTGTGTTATCTGATTTATATTACTAGAATTATTTAGGTCATGTACGATTCTCATTTCATCCTATTGTTGAAATTCTTTGATGATATGCTCTATAAATTTCAATCACACTGTCTGATATAAACTTCCCGCATAGCTGAGCGGAAGCATTTCGCTGTATCATCCCTGACAATCATTCCCCAATTCTCATCCTTTGTGATCAAACCACGCGTCTTCCGAAGCCTCTCCGCCTCTATTATCTTTCGCATACCTCGTGGAGGCCTGCTGCTAAGCGCTGTTCGTTTTTTCTACCTTGAAATTAGCCCTTTCTGTAAGAGTGATAACCGTCGTTGATAATATGATTTATGAATTTGAAGTATGATACATTGCCTCAGACACAAATACAACGTCTTTACGGCAAATACCTTATAACACAATGGGTATATCGTAAATATCGTGAGGAATCTAGTTGAAGGTCTACATGTAGTTTTAGTATCTCACAGATCATTTAGTTATTGATTAATAGAATTAAAACAAGACGACATACAGATTTATTTATTGTTTAACTCTATGAACATTTATTTCAATTCGAAATAGATATAATGATATGCATATGATATTTCGATATTCTATTCACACGGCTGTTACTGGTAAATTCTGCAAAATCAATATCGATAGGTTATTACCTTATCCTGATAGAGGTTTATACCAACAAAGGTGTCTTAAATGTTCATCTTCTCAACTTTTAAATGTTAAAGAATAAAGACTTTTTTTTTTACTCTTTTTTATATTCTGAGTAATGTCTTTGGCATATTTTGTATTGTGCATACAAGAACGGAGCAATGATAATTGCACTATCGAACATAACACAGAGGCTGTGCTAACGAATTTGACCAGCGTCTGCCAATCCAATTCATTTTAAGAATGAAATGTGTTTAAACGAATGTGCTTCAAATAAAAGTGGTGATAAGTTCAGTTTATATATGAAGTGGTAATGGAAAGAATACTTTCTAAAAAATGACAAGCTTATTGGTCAACCAGGTTGAAGCGTTGTAAATGGCTTGATATAGTCCCTTAAAATGAGCTTGTGTTGTTTTTATTACTTTGACCTGGACTAAGGTGAGACGATCACCCCCACAGTTTACAGCCCGGGGGTAGTTCTCATCCCCCGGGCCAGCACTAGTGATAGTGAGTCAATCCCACGCAAGTATTGTGGATGTAACTTGAACAGGTAGGGCTTGAGGCACCGAGATTAATCAAGCAGTTAACATTAGGTAGAAACTCAGGTAAAACTCAGTCACCGTGCCTAGGCAGGTAAGAACAGGTACAAATACTTGCAAGTGATAGGTAAATCCTACACTCGAGATAACCTATCTGATTGATTATTTCTTAATTGTGTTCAATTGGGTATAACAAGTGTGTACAAGTGCAAGTGTCAGATACACTCAACCAGTAATTAACTCACCACCCACGCTGTGACGTCGTGTGACACTTATTCATACATACGTCAGTGGTTATACGTACCCAACAAAGTCATATAATAATACATAATTGATACGATTTTTCTTTTACGTTAAGTGGTTCTGATTTCATTGTCTAAATGACCTGCAAGTGACTCTTAAAATCAAATTTTGATTTAATTAATCTTATAATAACATAGCGGTTTACTCGTCATATTTACAATATCTCATCTGGAAACCTCTTACAAAACATTGTGGGTCAAATGTTACATTTGCTTACATAGTTTATCATTTTATAAAAGTCATTACTGATGCACTAAAATGACATAGCGTACATGAAATACATCAAATGTGATAAATGTTATGTTATCCAGTAGACATTACTGTTGCGGGAAATTGCCATTCCAAGGCTGATTAGTTAAACATAATTACACTACAAAGGTTTGATCGAAAACCGGACAATGACGCGCGCCAATGTGTCAAACGTTATTTCGGAAACTTTTCTGAAGCACTTAAAAAAAAAAGAACAATAACGGTTTAATGTTTAAAAGGTGATAAAACTGGTATAATTGAAACAGGAACATAGAATTTCAGATTCTGAACGTGACAATATGTAATGCATTTTCTCTATTTCTCGAATACATGAAAATGTCTCTTTTCATTATGGGATGAGTATTCACATTAAAAAGAATTGATTTGAATTTGAATCAGGGCATATGATAATTCAGGAGCCAATGATATTATTTGATAGATACGCTATGAACTTTAAATGTTTTTAGTTCAAGGTAAAATAATCGCAAGCAATCATAGTGAAAAACACGAGGCAAACGGAACTCTTTTTCAAATCTAAAATAAACGTGAAATGATCTCTAGAAATGCAAACTCATGTACCAGTATTAAGTCATCATAATGTAATCTCCAGATATAAAGTTGACGTCATTTGGTTCATTCAAATGAAAATTTTACAAGAAAGCTCGCATTTTCTCCAAATCACTGCAACGTGAAGCCCTTATTTTGCCTCAGTTAGCATTATTCATAATACTAAGAAGACGTACACGTTTCTGTTGAAAGCTTTGCCAACAACAGTAAAACACTAACACAGCATATTAACCATGCTTTAAATACACAGTTGATCAATATAATACAACCAAACGAATTTGATAAAGGTTCTGCCAAATCCAGTGCAACTTAGAGATTCACTAAGCACACAAAGAAAGTGATCACATCCTATAACCATGTTGGGCACCATGTCAGGTATTGTGCCAAACTTGGGACACTCTGATTTGGATATTACGCCTGTTAATTTGATATCGACTTTGTATTATTTCGAGAGCTTAAAGTGCGTGAAAAAGATTGAGTGGCACGTGGATATTTTGTTTCCAATTTCTTTGCTGTTGGCTCAGATTTTTTCATAATCATAAACATCTCAGTGGCGAAAAGATCAACTTAGATTTGTATGTAACTGATGTTGATGAATTGCTATAAACACCAAGTTTGTAAAAGGATCCAAGTTATACCCATCTTCTCGATTTATGTGTAAATCCTTTTTGCTGGGATTATTTCTTTTGACAACATTGCCAATAATGATTTTGGGAAATGAAGTATTTTTCCCAATGGTTTTGAGACAGAATTTTCTAAAACAATGTTTGTTCATCGAAGTTTTATTTTGAAAACCCCCTATTGTTTAGTAGCGATGTTATCTACAGGGTTCGGGCTATATATAGGACCTGATATAATCAGCATCTTACATTCGAATTACAATATTCACGAAAATACTTATCTTTTAAGAATTTAAGAATTCGTGAAATCTATTTCTAATCATCGAAATATTTAGAAACAACACGGATATTACAAAAGTATTGGCATAACTATTTCACTTTTATATCTTCAATTTAAAACATTTTTCAAAATGTTTTTGTTATCATTGTATGACCAATATACTAGTCATACTCATTCATATTTAATAATGAGCAGATGATTTATCGATATACATGTTTAAATAGGAATATTTTTTCATAATAAAAAAATATCTTTTTACAGAATATAATCTTTTAATTTTGATGTACACAGTTTCAGGAGGAGACGTTGTTTCATTTATTTTAGAAGGATTATAAACAAATTGATAAAATAGAATTTCTTTATTCAAAATATGATTTTCATCATCTTCATTTCTCTTTCCGGTTGACAGTTTAAGTCAAAACATGTTTCTTCTACCTTTTTTAACCCTATGTGTAATGGACTTACGAAATCTTTAAAACAAAATGCCAAAAGCATTTTTAACAATCAGTACTCCCAGACGTTGACATCGCGATACCTGCTTGATGAATGTGATGGTAGATATAACAGTATAAAAACTCCTACCATCGCTCTGTCTTACTATCAGAACATCTGGTTATCTTTCCAACTAATGTTTATCTACCAATCCATGACATCGTTGTTTTTGTGAGGCAAAAGTTCAAGGTGAATGTGATGACAACACTCTGTCCAGTCACTTCCGATCTCCGTTCTCCCCTGGAAATTTCACAGTAACAATGAAACAAATCATGCAAATCTATTTCGTGAATACAGACACAGAGTGTATGAAGACAGCGGGGTTACAGAGCTGAAGCGTCCATTCAAATCAGATGACAAACATGGATGTCTATACGGTTTTAAATTTACATCAATGACGCACTTTTCAATAAGATGTCTAATTTTTAAAAAACATAATCTCAAATGTAAAATAAGCTTACGCAAATAAAGTTTCCTCAACTTCGTTAAACATCTCGTTACTCAACCCGATTTTCTACAGTCCTTACGGCAATTTTAGTGTGAACTTGATGTACATGTAGGGAAATGAATTCGCATTGATTATCCGAAACGTACCGCCTTTTCATGGATCCGTTTTGTCATGAAAGATTATCATGCAGTTGGTAACATTTCTTCTACGTTTCATGAAATCCCTTTATATTTTTTTTATAGGAAAAGATGATACAGTGCCTGAAAGTGTCAAAGCCGACCATTTTGAACATCCACATGCGTTAACTATTATCTTTTCATTTTGATGGCATATGATTGCTAATTTGCATACAGATAGGTTGTCTTTTATTTAAATTACAAGTTACATCGTGGGTAAGCATAGCAACGCCACTTTAAAGAAGTATCACAATTTTGAAAAAGAATGTTCTTAAAATTATCTTTAGAAGGTGAAACATCTCATTACTGAAAACGGCCATCCGTAGTCCTGCAAGACAACATCAAGTATCAAACAAAACTTGCTGGCGGCCATATTTGTGGGAACGCCTTTTAACCATATGAGATAAGAAAATGGATTTGAATCATTTATTCTTGATCTTAGAACTGCTTCTGTTTATTCAACATATTGTCTAGCAATTGGTTACATTTATTTTTGCTGTCGTGAGATAAATTCATTTATCTAAATAATGCTTCTGTCCCTTTAAAATGAACGGTGTAATATTTTATTTTCTTTCAAAACCTCTGATCTTGTTGAACTATAAAACAATACAAATCTTGACTAAGATGAACTCACACTTTGCATGGAGAACCTTTTGAGAAAACAGGAACTGAACAGATTTCACAGAAAAAGAAACATCTTCTGCTTACCGGTAATTCAGAACCCAATTTCATGTTATATGTATAAGATCTTACAGTGAATTACAACAACAAATACATGGTGATTAAAGGAAGACCAATTCTAATTACAAAAAGTAATTGTTTGATATACATCTTTAACATTTTTATTCATAAAGGTTTTCGCGTGATCAATTAATCTTAAAGTTTCAAAAATGCTATATATACAGTTTGTATAGATAAATCAAATTCTTTACTTTCTTGCTATTTATATTCGCAATGATAATGTTTATTTTAACTACTTTGTGCTAGATATAATTTTACATTTTTTATTGCTCATAATTTTTTTCTAAATATTTTGCCATAGAATATGGTTACTGTTCTTTCTAGCTTGGCAAAACTATCATTTCACGACTTTGGTAAATGATGTTGAACCTTCGTTAATGGTCGAAATAAAAAAAAATAGGATTATATCATACAATCTGGACATTCAAACAAGGCCACTAGATCTAGTAGGAAGAAGCATTGTTGATAAATCTGTTTCCAATATAGGCACTAAACATAGGTCTGAAATCAAGTTGTTGATCGTTCACTTGTCACAAAAATATCGAAATTGAATAATCTACGGTCAACTATTCTCTTCGTGTCCATGGTCTTGTCTGCCATCTGCCATGTACTATTAAATTGATTGATACAACAAATTCATATTGATGTTAACTGTCATGTGTAAATGGGCACATGAACCCTTTTATATTTGTCATGTCACTTTACGGAAGAGAAATACATGGTCTATGATTTATTTTCTTACATCGACACCTGAAATAAAGAACATCCTAGTAAAAGCCAAAACTTTAAATCAATAAATGGATTTATAATTTTTTGGTTTAACTACGTGAATCCTTACCTCGCATGTTTGAAAGGTGCTCACACTAACATGGCATCATGGTACTTTCGCTTGATTGAGTAAAGAGATTTTTTGATATCTTGACGAAATATATATGCAAAACCTAATGGATAATATGTTAACAATGAAACATTACAAACACCTACTACAGCGACTTTAAACGAGATGCATTCATACATATACTTTACATCAGTTGTACCTATCTAATAGAATTAAGCGAAATGTTTACTCTTCTTCAAGGAAAATCTTTGTTTCATCTAATTATGGATTATCAAAATTTAGGAAACTTTATGTCTTTTTCTCCTTGTGATATTTTGACCTGGAAAATACTTACCTTTGCATGAACCTACACCTGTTTGGCCTCAAAAGTCTACCTTTAACGATGGAGAATGAAAATGACTACTCTACAAGACTTCCTTTACATATAAAAGATGCAAAAAAAGATTGAAACACAACATAGTCGAAACAATGCAGGACACAGTATCAAGATATCTAGAACAATATCTGAGGTTATGGGAGACATATATTTTCATAGGGTCATTTGTATTTTACGAAATGGATCAAGTTGTGTGCTGCTCCATATTTCAAACATATGATGGAGTGATGTGTGTCAGTCTGCCCTGGTGTTTGGTACATTTAGAAGTTTGATTGATTGCTAAAAACACTGGCGCGTCGATATTGTTGTGTACTATAAGTCATATAGTTGGTGTTTGCACTGGACACTCTGATATATTGATCATCTCAGTAATGTTCATCACCATATCAGCAAGACCAAAACAACATTAAGTTACCATTACATAGCTTGATCACAAAACAGTAGCCAGTGATTTTTTTAAGTAAAGGAATTAAAAAAACAACAACGACACAAAATTAACATCCCTTTTTAATTCAATATACGGTTGTTTTATAGAAGTGTTGTTAGTATCTTGATGGTGTTCGAGCACCATCGTCCCTTTGATACTAGGTAGAACGTCTCACGTGAAAACAATAAAGGATTTCAACCCTGGATAAGTATGTTGCCGACTTTTATCGGACACTAAACCTCTTTTTACACTATGTCAAATATCTCCAATAGACAATTTTGTAAGATTTCTATTTTCTTATTCTATTTTGTATTTGAAACAAGCTAACGAGTTTGTTGATGATCAATATACAACTGACATTCCCTTTACATTGATTGATCTTGATGTGCAGAAATTATCTTAGCTGTCATGTCAGTAATGCATTACCTTCTTGCACTTGGTAGACCTTGTGACTTTTCATTATCAATGGTCGATATGTGATCTTAAAACCTTAATTAAGTTCGTAAGTCAAAACGTAGAAAATAGACATTGGGTTGACAATATATGCACAGTATCAGTATGTTTACTTCTCCGTCTAATTTAGATGATATGGACATGAAAATGATTTTAGTCTAAAAACATGTTAAATGCCCTTGAACCAATAACACGATACATGTCTAAAAAATGTTGTTTGTGAAATGATTTGTCAGTTGTCATTTCGATTTGACAAATACAAGTACGTTTTTTAAAATTTATGATTATAAACTACAAACAGCAAGTATTGTAAAAATAATGTCAGATCATATTTTATAATTTTGTGAAAGTCAACTTCCCTCAGTTTCGGGCTTGTTTATCAACTCCATTCTATTTCAGTGAAAACAAGGTCACAGTTACACTGATTGACATGTGAAAATGCTAAAGGTTCTGTTACATCGTAATTTCCTCCCACCGTACGTCTGTAGTAAATCATATACATAACGAAGGGTTGTGCTAGTGGAAACACAAGTACTGGCACGGTCGCTAAAAACATCAAAAATTGGTATCGTAAATCTATCGTAAATATGCAATTAAAGCTTTCATTGTAACTATCATGACTTGACCTGAAAGAAGAGGAGAAACATTACATGTTAATTTGTGAATTTCATTATGCATGATGTTTGGTTGTTTATATATGATTGTTGCTTTTAATGCCTTGATCCCGATCAAAGGTATATAAATTACTGTTGTATACGAAAGTGAATGTAAAAGATACGACGTTTATAAATTAACATAAATTTTGTAAAGTATGTTACAAGTTAAGGCTCGACTTGCTTTTGTCTTCCAAGATTTAAAAGGTATACCCTTACGAAGGAAATCACCATCGAAATTATCATTTATGTTTCATTTCAAAATCATCTGACATGCACATTTAGCTTGAGGTGTTTTTGTATCACCCTGTAATATTAGGGTGTTTTATTAATATTGGCAGTCAAGATTTTTGGATACAACATGAAAAATATGTAAAAACTCAAAGAAAGAAAAACGCGTTTAAAACTATTAATAAGTTCTGACTTATTTTATAAACATAAAGGTTCGGTTAAAGTGCCCTTTGATAAGAGAAAAAAACAAGTCTAAACATCCAAATTATGACCCTTGAAAAATGTGAACCAAAAATATAAATCATAAAGTTAACATGTGGTGTCCATCACATGTGTTAAAAGGCTCTTTATTTCTACACTATTGTGTATATGAATGGAGCCCTCGGTTGAGTGATACCATCCTGTGTGTAAATATCATTGTTTACAGGTATCTAGGGCCACTTGACGCGCAGTAAACATCCGGGTTCTCCACAAGTTTGATATGTTTAGGTCAAGAAGTAGTGATGTAGGCTATTACGTCTCATAGATCGGTTACAGTTCCATAACCGAGTAGAACAAATTAAGGGATATTGCAAACAGTCCAAATTTCACTAAAAAAGTCTCAGCTTGTACACAAAGCAAACTTCAAACAAGCAACTGACATTGTCGAGCTATAACAACCACAACTGACACAGTGTTTTTAGGTATTATACATTGTATCGATTTAAGAATTTTTTATTTCTTTATCAAAAATAACCATTACATAATATTATTGTGCTGACGTATACGTCATATCATAATTATAGTGAAAAAAGGAAACTGTTCAATCAAAAACAAATGAAATCGACGTTGTTGTTTTTTTAAACTGAAAAGATGTGTAGGAAATATTTTTCAATCATTTTTGAGATCATAATACACATTCAAATCCCAAGGGACAAACAGCATAAGGGAAGGAAGATTGTCTACCTAAGTCTTTCAATATTTTGGCCCCAAAAGTTAATGTCTTAAATGGGTTTTTTTCAAATCTACCTGCATGTACTTCTGGATCTCTGGGACGAAATTGACCTTTGACATGTCAAACAGGTGAACCATCTATGATTCAGACATGACAAGCTACAATTTTCTTTCAAACACATTTTTTACCAAAAATTAGCATATGATCAAATTTTTTAAAATTTGTCAAGTATTCAGCATATATATCTTCATACAAAGCTTGATCAAAATCAAAGTTAAGAAATTATTAACCGTCAAAATTGTTAATCAGGACTTGCCTTCATTATATAATGAATCTTCATATCAAATGTGATTGAAATCACACGATAATTTAGTAATTATGAGCTTGGCAAAACTTCTAACACCACTGTTTTGCCATTTCAGTGAAATTACCAGAAAATATAAAAGGAATTGAAAATATTTTATAAACTCAAGGCCAGAAAATATCAATAGGAAAAAGAGCATTCAATAAAATAAAAAAGAAAACCCTCAGGCATGAAACTTCATATTTAGTTTGATATTCCAAACATCTTACTATTGGCGAAGCATGAAAGGAACATTTGTAATAATACGTTTGTCCATAATTTGAGAACCATAGTCTGCTCCTTTTTTTAATGCGATATCAAGTATATAACTATAGAGGGAAAGTTTATGTAAGCCAATACACCGAACAGAATACTATATAAAACAGCTGAACAAGCCGAGGCATACACGGGATAAATACAGCCTAAAATATCAGAATATTAACACGATTGTTGACGTTAGAAGATAGAATTAGAGATAGGCACAAAAAAACTACACTCTCCCCGTTGATAATGTGTCAAGGCTGAGATTGAAATAGATGAAATAGAATAGATGGAAAGGAAAGTTTTAAATCTCGTTTAAGTACATGATGAACATCATACAACTGGGATGACCGACTCTTTTTTTCTCTTCAATTTTGAACTCATACATGTCCTATACTGAACAGTCAATCATTGTGCCAACCAAATCGTGGTTCAAAGGTTCCTATGTAAAAGCATCATTTTTGGAAATTACGAGTTGTCGCCATATCTTAACACTGTATTAAACACAATACTTTTGACTTATGAAATAATACGTTAAGGCTTTATATTACCCACGAGGGCAATCATATCGGGGTTCGTATTTTTTATATGATGCTCAAGGGCTAAATATCCCTTTTTCATGCGACCATGCTTTGACGTCACAGTTCGCCTCTTACGTTGTGTTCCAAATGCGCCGATGCCTATGCTTGAATGTTGACTTTGATAAGTTTCTTTGATTTCTCGACTTCGGTAATAAACAGAATATCATATCGTGACCATTACATACTATGTATGCTCTCGCTCGGGAAATCCTATTATTAAGCACTTGTGTCGAAAATATGGTATGTTACGGGCACTCATATACTATCCTCTATATTTATCTACCCTTTATACAGTATACACGATAAAAATTTATAAATTCAGACTTTCATATTTGGAAATACATGAATTACTATTTGTTAACGTTGTTACATTTTTCATGGTATTTACACAACCTATATCAAAATGAAATTTCTTTTAAAAAACTTAATGTTTTTAGTTGAAATTTTGAACCCAGTATTTCATAAATCCATGCAAAGTGTCTTCTAATATGTATATGTGTTTCATATATAAATATATAATAGGAACGTAATCGTTCCTCGCCTCCTAAAAAATCATAAGTTTTGGCGGAAATGTCTACATATTTTCATAGAATACATATATTCATAAATATAATACATATTCATATTTTTTTAAACTTTGGTTTCATCGTTTCAAAAGATTGAAATATGTCCTAAAGCAATTGACTTATTCTAACCCGTAGATCTTTAAGAGGCGATAGTCTCACACTTATAGTAACGAAAACTGGCGTCTATCCTCTCTTTAAAAAATTATCATTATTATCCTTATAACGATAAACAAACCTTGAGTCAATTGATTGTATACAGATTTTTAAATATGCAAAGCATACAAGATGTCATACGGTGTGCATCAGAAGGTACAAAAGTAAATAAATCGTAACTAATTGTCAAAATTCACGGCCCAACGCCCTGTTACAGTTAAAATTCTATAGATGATCAGTGTACATAGAAGGCATGCACTCAACATGAGTAGTATTATTATAACATTGTTATTTATATACGAGTGGTCAGACAATGCTGATCAGACTAGATCAGAGCAGTTGTACTACAACACTAAGATGATTACCAGTGAAAATCTCAACGCGAGTGGAGCTCAGTTAAAGAGAACCCTGTCGTTTTGACAGTTCTTGAAATCAGTTGTAAAATCTATCAAGATACAAATAATCAAAAGTTGAGTATGCCATAAACAATTTACAAGTTCATCATCCACAAGGAAAGTGACTGGCAAAGTTGGCCTGGCCCAATCAGAGGAAACTAATCAACAATGATTCATACAACAACAACCACTTCAACAATCCCACAACTCCACAACGTTCACCCAATCCTTTCAAATATAAAAATCATATACTTCGGATTGTTCATAAGCAAAATTCCCTTCTACAATACCACAACTCTCCGAGACAGTAAGCAGAAAAGTGTCCCTGATCCTTTCAAATGCAAATGCTCTTTCAAGTTTCGTTACTCACAAGGAGAGTAAGTGACAGAGAAGGATAATCAGTTCATATCTAAATTTTCAGATTGATTTGAAATACATCTACCGAGTCCTATCAGTGTGGCAAGTGGCAAAGTATTCTTCTCCATTCAGATGGAAAGGATGAAATGTGTTGAAACACAAGGAAATGTTTACTGGGAGCAGTCACTAGGTCAGTTTCATCAAGCACTGGGAGAGCCAGTGTCACTGTTTATCATGTCAACAGAAATACCCTGTCTGTTCTGGTGAGAGTTCAATGTTTACTAGTTTACCACGCGATGTGACTCCACATTGAGACAGGGACACAGGTTAAATTAGGCTTCTTGAGTTCACAAACTTGCCTAACTTCTGGTGGAAGTGCTTAAAGAATAATCCCGCAAGGATTAAACACGCAAGGTCTTGAACTTGAACTGACAAGTTGTTTGGTTTATATTTCCATAAAGCTAAAACGGTTATTGCCATAAAAATATAACTACGAATAGAGTTTGTTGGATATGTTTATCATTGTATGAATGACGTTAAGTAATTGTAATCCTTTCACAAACTAAAAACAACCTTACCCGTTCGCAAATTGTTGTAAAGACATTCAATCTAAAAAGAGGCGTTAAGGTGAATACCACAACCCTAATACTAGAGTACTAGTTATATGATTTTTTTAGAAAATAAATGATAAAAGACCACACTCTACTGGTTACGACTTTTCTATTAGTTATGGTCTATTTTCAACTTTTTACCGGATGTGACCCAGCAAGTTGGAAGGTCAACGTATCCATATTTACATTTCAGCTTCACTCTTGTCAACGTATTTGCTGTACCTGTTGTTACCTGGTTTGAAAATGAATGCAAAGTGTAAGTTGTGAAACACGCGAGAACACGTGACGATTTGGCATACAAGCTTCGAGGTATGACAGAATTAACACTCTACATATTCAACTCAAAACCTAATATTCAATCTGCTATGCAAAGGATTTGTGAATATCACATATATTGTTTAATAATGACATTGATGTATCAGAAAGACAATATTTTCTAGGCAATATATTTTTATTGTGAAATTCAAGACGTTTCGGAGTATAACTTTACTCCTTCGTCAAGATAGATTATATGATAATCTCTAATGAAAATTTAAGCAACTTCACCTTAGCATCCTTTAGCACATTAGTACCAATGCAACTTCAAAGCGGTAACACATTATCACTTGTAACAATTATAGATAACTTCAAATAACGTTAAAAGCTTAGCTTAGCTAGGTATTATCTTATCGTAATGTTTAATTCCATAGTATACATGTAAGTGAATCCAAACTATTTGATTGGATTACGGTTATTTTTATCGGCTCTTTCTCAACAATGGTTCGCCTTTATACAGCACATCATAATTTAAAGGACCGGTTTCACCTGTTAAGAATAGCAAACTGATCTCAAGAAAAGTAAATAAATTCTACCAATTGGAAGGCAATCTTTTTAATCAAAGGAAGCGGTTCTTCAACGAGTGACACATGGTCGGTTAAGCTGTGTGAGTCCATTTCCACATCTTAAATAATGTTAAGGTGTTGCCCTTTTGATACATTTTCTATTTTCTGAAGATAATGCATTAGGCATAAACATATATTTATTGGGGGGAAATTTAAGAAATGAAATTTCCAAAAACGTGATACTTCCCCTTTAACGGATCCTGACAAATAAATGTCATGGGGAGTGCCTTTGATATAAGAAAACAGGCAATACCGCTACATAACAAATAAGACCTTAGGAAATCTGCTTGCATCTAATTCAAATAGGTGTGAGGGAAGGGCGATGTTTCCCCCACGGAAAGATTACTCCAAGCTCCCACCTCTGTTTTTATTCTTCACGTATACTTCAAAGTAAGATTAGAAGGTTCTTTTAACTAAATAGTGACGTTATAATGAAGATACGTAGTAAATGTCAATTACTAATAGCTTTGATACAATGAGAAAACACGCAGGTAGTTCGAGGAAACCAAAGCTATGTACAATGTCTTCCTAGATGATTAATCTTTTACCTTTCCCTTTTCGCTTGTTCTTTTCCGAGGACTGTACGCCGACCTCGCTGTTGTGTCCTTTTGTCAATTTGTCACCTCTGTCACTCAAAGCCATCATATCGACACTATATCGAACAGGCTAGTATGCATTTACAGCAAAAAATGATTTTCGATAAAATCAACATTTGAAGACATTTGGCACTAAAACACTATTTTACAAAAACAAAATACTCGAAGTGTATTCTGAAATATATTTTAAAAAGTAGGATTTAAACTTTGGATTTGTGTTTGTATATAGATCATACAATTTTAGCAAATGTCTCTGACTAACACGTTTCACATTCAAGACGTTTGATAAGTGTGTTTTTTTTAATTACTTGTAACACACAAATCATGATATGAATCACGTTTTAATTACAAAAATAGTTCTGTTGTATAGTGTACTGTTATCATATTTGATTGATATTCATTTAAGTATTATTTAGGTTGACATCATTTGCAAATCTCATTCGAGTCATAAGGAATAAGAAACATTGAATAATAAACTGAGCATAACAGCGTCAAAACAAACAAAACGTGGATTTATTTGAGTCACTGGCCAGTAGGGTCAGTGTGTGGTCTACAGAGCTTAGTGTCAAACTGGACAGTGATCTTTCTAGCTGCTGGCACTAGATACAGCCTGGACACACACGATGCTGGACAAGGGTCAAGATGTTATCAGTGAAGCCTTCGTTGAGATTGCTTCACAAATAGAAAACATTAAGTTCTTCAAAACAAATGTTGTAGTAATTGTTCATTAATAACACGAATAACCTACGAAATAAAAATCGGACTCATTTTAGTCTTTTACTTAGTTTTAAAAAATATAGATTTTTTAAAACGAGAATGGCTTTAAAGGGTGAAAGTAAATAACACAACTGAAAGTATAAACGAGTGCAAATGTTATCAATTAAAGTGTCACCATATTTAGATACATTCTCTCCCCACAGAGGTAGCTCCGTCATAAACTGCTATACAACCTCTGTCTTAAATCGAAGGTTTCTCGGGCACGAAATGTAGAACGCTGATTGGATGCAATCAAAGTTAGTTGTGCAATCAGCAGCGCTGTTTCAAAAGTTATCATTCAAATCGCCGGAAGTGTTACAAAAGCTAAACTTCAATTGAATATGCACCTTGCACTTTGAGTCGTCTTTACAGAATACATACGTCTCATTTTGCGACTGCATCATTGCATAGGCCTATGTGACAACAAAAATGTTATTCATGCATTCGGTGTTTTAATTGGTTGAAATATTGCCAGGTAGTTTAAATTGCACTATAGTGCCGGTATGGGAAACTTCCGGAAGCCCGAGAGACCTTCGTTATAAGACAGAGGTTGTATAGGAATTTATGATGGAGCTACCTCTGTTGGGAGAGAATGATTAAGATAGAGCACCCAAGGAATTGTGGCATATGACTTTTACGAAACGAATGTGAAGTTTTGTACATTTTCACGAGTTTCCTAAAAGTCATATGACACACTTCCGAGTGTAAGAAATTCTTTATTACCGATTCTATTCAATCTAAAACGGATGGAAATACCCAGCTTCCCTTCTGACGGCCAACGACAGCGGCGTCACGAACAATGGTTTTATGACCTCACAGACAACGAAATACAGTACTCGCGCTGACACAATCGTTGCTAAGCAAATGTGATATGTGCACATGTGCTCATATTGAAAATATGTCACCACTTATGGCTGACCATGTGGTTAAGGAATTGGTGTATGAATTACACTGACATCGCTCAAACGTCTTCGAGTTCACCACACTGCCATTTAGGTTTGAGCTTGGTTCTTTTATAGCAAGATTAGAAGGTCAACATAGCTAGATTCGACCCTCAGAGGGCAGCTGGTAGTTGATCCTGGAAGCACGTGGTGAGTGGATATCTCCATGTTTATTCTCTTGTAGAGGATGACAACAAGTGTTCAGTGAGAAACTGATAATCCTATAGGACCCTTTGAACTTAAAGATCGACATGAGTATCTAAACATACCAGCGATGTGGGAAATAAGCATCAAATCATTCTTCAAACAGAAATACTATGGTCTTCATAAGTACTGATATTCAAGTTTGTGTTATTATCTGTTTTAGTGTCAATCTTGACGTTGTTAAGGTAATGAAGTGCAAGATTTTACTTCTAACCTGGACTTTTAACTTCTTTAATCAAAGAATTGCGACGTTTCAGTATAGATCATCCTAGAAATTTCAAGAATTTGGATAAAAACTAGATGTACAGCTTTATATGTTTAAATAACAACAAGTGAGATTGACATCAATTTAGACAATAATATTAGCATTTTTTATGAAGAAAGAAGTTTGGATAGCTTTATAATCTAATACTTTTTTTAGGATATTAAGTCTTAAAACAATGCGTATTTGGGAACTGACGTGAGTTTTTTACAACGTATTTGGTGTGACATCTACATATATTTTTTACATTATCAACAAGAATTGATTTATGTGTTTTCTGTGCCAAAGTGAGATTTTCCTATCTTTATTAAATAATAGTTTACAATATATTTTGTAGTAATGTTGAATTATGAAATTTATACTTTTCTAGTAAAAATGATCGACTAGATTATTTTGCTAAACATAAGTACATAGTCGCAAGATATCGTCCTTTTCTTTATTTCCCTTTCAATGAAAGATTGTCACAAACCTCACTGATTTAAGTTCCTCATATGAAAACGTTGTGACAATTACAAAATTAATATACGTGCTAATGTCTATGTTCCAAATGTCTGTATATGCCAACACTCCTAGTATAGTCAATGGTAAAGCTCAAATCTACAAGTTGTTACTTAACGAGTCAACAAGCAGTATCGATTTTAAGCTGTGTTGTAAGCCTTAGTTTATAATCTGATCCAAAAAAACAACGGAAACAAATAAATGATATCATGTTATAATTCAACGAAATATTTATTTGACTATCAAAATAAGCTTCACGTATGATTCAATAGGAAAAGTGAAAACTAAACCCAAATGGCAATTATCTCATGTATAGTCATATTCCTAACATATGAAACACAGTTTTGCCGAGTCCATTATTAAAGTTTCTTAATCATTAGATATTCATCAAATATTCTAATTCAATTACTCTTTTTCTTAAATGTTCTTCTCTCCCTGCTCACCCCTCTAAGTAAACAGGATTGGGGGAGCTTGATGACTTGTCCCTTATTGACTTTGGCTCGAACAGCCAGGAAACACTTTCCCTGTTTATCAATGGGATTGTTTCTCACATGGGGCTCTTTGAAAAAACCCTGCATTTATTTCGATATTTATTGTAACGGGGTTCCTTTGTCCACATGGATTACTGGAAATAAGCACAATAAATAGGTCTTTGAGTAGAGCTTGTGTTTCCAAGAGGAGAGCTCATTGTATTGTACCTGCCGATTATGTCACCCGTTCTCTTTGATCTATGCGTGTATCTACCTGTAATTCATCTTTTACCAGCTTCGTTGGATAAGAGTGTAGTAAATGTAGTGCCTTATCGTGTATCTTACCTTTGTGTGTCTCAAGTCTTTGGTGTTCAAATTTAAACTCGGTGTTTAATTTTTTTTCTCATCTCTTCTAACGCAATTGGAAAACTACCTATATATTAACTTTTTTATCTTAACATTTGCTTCTTGTTTATGTTATCATTGACTTTATAATTCATATATTTCACTCTTATTCCGAATTCCAAATTATTCTATTAATCCTCTGGTCTCGCATCAAAATTTTAATCCTCTAGAAGTTAACTTAATTTTACATTTTAGGTGCCAATTACTTATTCACAATTCTATATAACTTTTTTGTCAATATGGGACCCCCATCGGCGACATCACCAATAGACAACAACATGCTTTCCCGATAATGTTATATATACCTTTCGATTGGTTTAAACATTAATGTCATGAAAATAACATGAACTGGATTGACCAGCAAGCTCAACAGAACTTACTCCAACAATAAATATCTCTGAAACATGAACATGACAAGAACAATAACAGCGATGCAAATATGATCAAATATATGACAAACCATTGTGTATTGGAAATGATGTGAAATACATCCATGACATAATATCATAATGTGCCTTTCAGTTGTACGTTAATATTTCAGATGTATAAGCACACATGTACCAACCGGTTTCACACCAATATGATCATTGGGTTATGTGTATTTGTTGCAATATACATGAGAACAAACACTATTAAATCATGCATATATCGCATTCCTCCTGGAAATATATTGTAGAAGCACGACATCAGGGCATGTCAATTGGATATCGCTGTTTGTAAATAGCCTACAAGGTCTTATTACTGCAAATACCTCGTTTCTCATCCTTTGTGTCTATTTTCAGGTGTGAATAGAAGAGGGTTACCTTAATCAAGACGTATACCTTCATAAGCATCTAAGGGCCAGGTAATCCCCATGGAAAGATCGATGCTCCACTCCGGGATACACAGCTGTTTGGCCTACCTGTGTGAAAGCAGGTGTTAATCCTTTCACAAAATCTCTTTGATTTAGAAATAAAGCGGATTTTATTTCTAAATTGAGTAAATATTCAAAGTTTATTTCACCCGAGGCACTTCCTTGAAATCCCTTTCCGTAATTAACACCTTTTACATGGTTCTGAAAAAAATTGTTCTAGACTTGAGATCAAACGGATTTTACTCAATGTCTTTCATTTTACGATTTTTCTTTTCATAAAAATTAATGAATTTTGTAAATTAAACGGTGGTATGTCAAAATATCTAAGAAGATGTATGAAAGCCTGATGTAGTTGTATGTATTTCAACGTACAAGACAGATTGCGAGACAGACCAAACCAATTGTCTTTTTCCATCCTTGAAGTGTACGTGTAGTTCTGGTTTCTATTCACCAGCTATTTCCGCTTGTTAACTGGAAATATACCCGACCTACCATGTTTTGACTCATTTGTATAGGCTATTACTTGGCTACTACCAAATAATATTTTCAACACACTTGAAATTATAAGGACTGTTCAGGATACGATCTCACTTCTGTGTACAAAGAGACAAAAGGACAGTATTCTCCTAACGTTCGTGTCCGTAAAGCGGGCGTTTGCTATTATCCGTCACATGACAAGGGCAACCTCTTTGTCTGTATTTGCCATTTAAAAATATTCACCTTCACCTACAAATTACATACAAAACATTTATACCAAATCCAGACGGGTGTATTTTGGAGTGGTCGGCATCTAATAAAAACATCACAAGAGCTTTAGAATAGACTGGACTAATGGAGAACCTTCTGCTGGTATCCCCAACTGATGATTCGCCAACGACCTGTCAATCAGAGGTGCCATAACAACACTTTGGGAAGAAGGCACCATAGGCTTGTTTAAATGATGAAAGAAGAGTTAGAACAATGGGAGAAAACTGTTCCTTTCCACCAATTGGCAGTCCGATGTCGAATCCTAACCGATGCTGTCTAAACAAGTAGCGATAAATGGTTCAAAATGAATGATATATAGAGTTATAACTTTATTCTTACGAACAGTAGTTGTGTGAAGGCATGCAATAAATGTACTATAGTTGTTATTTGTTTTCTAATATTTGAGCTATTTTGTTTTAAAACATTCTGAGTTTGATAATTCCACAACATTCTGATGTTTCCTTAGTTAAGAAAATTCGTTGTTGAAAATTTCAAAAAAGCATCATGAATAAGGCATATGGATGAACTGTCATATTTAAATGTATAATGCATTCAAACAGTTTCTGCGTGCATGATGGTCAATTGGGTAATAAATGCTTTATCCTGAAGATTGAAGTATGTATGACACACGCTGCATATATGTGTATGATATATATTGTTATGTATCATGTTTCTATTCCAAAAACAGCATGCTGTAAGTATCCGGGTAAACTGTAGTTGTCAGATCAAAACTTTGGGTAACATTTCAACCTCTTCTTACAGTGAACAGCGAACTGTTCATTGAAATTCAAGTAATTGTATTACATAATTGGATAAGAGGTGGTGTGGAGTTGTATAAACTAAACTAACCCAATTGTGTTCTTGAACATCTGCCAAGAATCACATAGCATCATTATACCCAGACCACATCAAGGTATGGTTACGAGTATTCACCAAATGTTGGTTATTTTCCAGTGGTATGCGGTGTAATAGGACACTTACAGTTAGATTGACTGGACACTGGTCAATCGTTACAATTGTCTGCGATCCAAGCAATCATTTGCACCTGTCTTCAAGCTCCACTGAGTGCTGTATATTTTCAATACAGCTTGAAATAATCATGTTACATTTGTTCAGATTATGAATATAATATTTTTATTATAAACAAACAGTGTTCATCTTCATCAACTGTACATCCAAAACTACTTTTTTACCTGTCCAAATTACATATTCGTCATGAAAGTTTCTTTTACGCTAATGGTCACAACTTGAAAACTGTTTTATTTGGTAATAAATCCCTGTCAAATGATATCAATACAAGAATAATATCATCTGTTCACAAATTTATATTGTTAAGCAGACGCTTCGCCTGAAAATGTATTACAATTATATGTTTGTTTTCTACTTTGTATATATCAATGCATCCTTATGATGTAAACATCCTGTAGTAAAATGTATGTTTTGGGGAGAGACATTTACAGGAGAAACCCTGTTTGTCGATTCCTCTGTACCTGAGTATACATGAATAAATATTGTTTAAGCACAAACAAAACCCAATAAGACGGAGTACAAGGTATCCTGACATGCACTATCGGGAAATCAATTGGTTGAAGCAAACGAAATACATAAAACAATCACATTGGTCAGTTGTTATCCAAAAACCTTAAATATATAAGGCTGCCACTGACAGTCTTATATCATAATGACAGAAATCCGAATCAATACTTTTAATCTTGAAATTCAAGGCGACACTGTGGTTGAATAATCAGAGAAATCTATGGAATATCAAATATTTTACTTACTTCTTTTTGGCAGAAGTTGATAATCAGATATTGGTATCGATTTGATTGAATTCAGAGACCTATTATATCATATAGGTGTAGAATTACGATACATTTTTCGATATCCGAATACGAGTTCATATTGTTTGTTGATGACTTCAGCAACGACGCATTTTACTGCTGTGTGATGTCAGAAGCAAAGTGTGAATCAAGTACGGCCACACTTCTTCATTTAAAACATGTGCCTGCTTGTTATTTATGTCATTTAGTATTTTGCGCTTCAGTGTGTTAACATCAATGTATTCAATTGTTTGAGACACGCATTTTGTGAGCAATTTTGCTCATTTCAAACCTATGATCATAAGTCAGTCTATCGTCTTTCAATCGGTAGAAAATATTTCCCGTCCAGGTGTGTTTTCTCAATTGTTAGAGTCATTTAATGCGCCAGATGCAATTGTCTTCCCCCATGTCGAACCTAACTTATAATCATCTGTCTATCCCATCTAGTTTATAATAGGCTATTTTGCGTCTCCATTGTTGTCCCTTGGTATGCTCTATATAATACATTCCCTTTTGTCATGGGCACAGTATCATCAGTAATGCTGTATCATCTCTGGTACTAAGGGGATTTTGTTAGTGAAAGATATGTCAACACGGACCCAGGTGTCTGGCACGCTGTTGTCTGTCTTTTTGAAAACGATACTGTTGTATCTTCAGGAACTCCTTTTTCTGAGGTTCAATTTCACATTAGATTATCCATTTGATATAATTTAAGATAACAATATTCCAAATTAATGTACTATGTTGTGAGCCGTTAAAATCTATATAGAGGTATCACAACTATCCCGCTGCGTTCAAATGCTTCGCAATTTCATTGTCGTATGAGTTTCAATTTTACACTAGATTATTCATTATCATTTACGAAATGAAAAAAACATATTAAAATAGTTTACTGTGCTCTAAATCATTATATTCTATCAAAATAAAGCACGTTATCCTGCTTATTTCAGCTCCTAAAATAACTTTCATAGTTTGGTTTTAGTTCACATTTCTATATCTATTTTTACAATCTTTTCTGAAATGAGTAATACAAAATTTCAAATCCGCTTGAAAGAAAGATCAAATGCAAAAACAAGTCATAATTTAGATGAATATTTTCTTTGCCTGAAGTTGTGTGAACAGTGACAAGGAGGACAGTGTTGAGAATAGCGAGATGACATGTAGGTTATTTATGTGTACCAATTTCACGGAACAATTTGCACCAATGGCTGATCTGCCACGTGGAACTTAGGTACTTCGCCATTCAATAGGTTAGAATATTACACGTTCTGTGCGTACGTATATAAGAAGTGTCAAAAGCTAATAGATTTCGTACAATATTTCAATGGTGTATTGATATGCTAATATGTGTAAAGATAAAAAGGCATGGACGCTCTTCCTGATTATATAGGTCTAAGAATGTTCACGGAACAATTGGCGCCAAAGGTCCATGTATCAGATTATCTAGGTCATTGACCGCGTGTTTATTGAGTTCAAACACGTGACCAAAGAGTCAGTTAAACTAGGTAAAAATGCTTGTAAATTATGTGTTGATTAGTTTAAGATCACATATATCTTAAAAATATTTCATATACCTACTTTGATGATGAAAGTTGGGACGTTTGTTAAAAAATTTGCAATGTTAAGCGTACATCTTACGCTATTTCACTCAAAATTTAAAGCATTTCGTACACTGCACGGGTACATCATAAGTATCAGCAAGAAGCCATACACAGTGATGAATACTTTAAATAAGGATTCCTGTATAATTTAAGTTTTGAGGTTTATACATAGATTTGCATTGACTGTTGGAAAATGGGTACCATACAGACACATGGTCAAAACAGATAACTGATGAGTGATTTTGTAAATCGCTCACGCGTATTTTATTTCGGTAATTTAATTTTGACACAGACGAATTTGAATCATTTTTTAAAACAATTACATATATGTTTTGATTTCAGTTAGGCAAAATAACAATTACGATATCAATAAATATAACAATCACTGTTAAAATTCGGTAATCGATTCTAACATTGATTTCTATTTTCATTTCTTACTTTTGCCTACAACTCAATTCTCCGATAATTCAATACCCTACTAATTCGCGTTTTCAGAAAGGGTCATAAACATAACGATAGTTTGATAGGTGAATTATAAATCATTTCCTCGTGCAACTGTGAAAACTTAGATGCAGAAAACAATCGGCTGTCTTTATCAGTAGCATTTAATCGGGCGCCGTGTCAGATTAAATCCTCTTAATCCTAGATTAATTGATCGCTGATTCAATCTGGCAGTCGCTGAGCCATGTTAATTGTGTGTAACTGAGACAGGCGAGTCAGTTTCTGGGAAATGTGTGATAATCGGAACAACCTACGAGAGACATTGGGAAAGTTTTGACAGTAAGAAAATACAGACGTGTCCTTTTGTTTGCAATGGTGTGGGTTTCGTTGTAATAACATACTAATGTGATTAAATGGATCAAATACAGTTTGTTTACTTGATAGATTTGTCTGTTTAGAACAACCAAAATGATCCTTTTGTCTACGGTTTCTTGTGTTCTATTAGAAATTGAAAGATAAAGAAAACATTGTTTTAATCGGCTCCATGTGTATTTTCCATACTAATCCTAATACAAATTAGAGTAACTACCTAAGTTCTAAAATAATTTCTGGTGTTTAACTTTATCATAATTTTTCATTCATTAACATTTTCTCTTATTTATCTTTTTACTTATCATTTGGCTACGTTTTTTCACTTTTGCTCTTAATTCAAACTTTTTATGTCTGATCACATTTCAATAATTCATTTGTTTCCTTCATTGTCTAAAGTCGACTACAACATTGACAGACATACATTTTTGATAAGTTTTAAAAACGGATATATAATAGATATCGATTTATAAGGCAGATTATGTGGACAGAATATAATTGAAAATATAAGTATTTAGGCTAAACTTTATCTCACACACGTTTCTAAGAAAAGGACATATGCTTTGTTTGAAGTATGCAGATGGTGTTAATCCCAGAGGTGTAAATAAAACTATAAAATTTAACTTAATGACTTTGAAAGTGTTTAAAAAGTGTGCCGTCTTATTGGCAGTACAAAAGCTGATGACCTTAACTCAGGTGAGATTAGCACCCCCACAGTTTACAGCTCGGGGGAAGTTCTCACCCCCCGGGCTAGCACTGGTGATAGCGAGTCAATCCCACGCAAGTATTGTGGTTTAAACTAGCACAGGTAGGGCTTGAGGCACCGGGACTAATGAAGCAGGTAATGGCAGGTAAATCTCAGGTAGAAACTCAGGTAAAACTCAGTCACCGTGCCTAGGCAGGTAACAACAGGTACAATTACCTGCAAGTGATAGGTAAATCCTACACTCGAGATAACCTATCTGATTGATTATTATACCACGTGAAGTAACTGTTTATAATATCAACGTATTCGTGTTGTTATTGAGATGTTGTTTGAAAAGTATGATGTAAGTGTCTGAAGTGTCAGATTCTTTCATAATTTGTAACGTATATGACTTGCATCGGACATTTGAATTTTTCGAATCTGTAAATCTTTTTAAAACAATCTTTCATAAGACCCCCTGCGAGTTACCTTAAGACAGACGTTATTCTATTTACATACGACATTTACCAACTATAAGGTTATACAACTTCGACAGATGTACAAGCAAATATAAATCTATTGAAAAGAGTTTATGTGAAATGTTAGTAGGAAAAAGTAAACACTCGGGGTGGTATCAATAAATGAAATGAAAATTAAGCTAAGAGCATATATCAACACAGATCTGTTCTCAAACAGTGTGTTTGTATGACATAGTCATATTATCTAACTAGCATAAATTTTTTGGTTGGTTTTCTTCTATCTATTGCAGATTTCATATTGGCTTTTTTATTTAGCCATAATACTACTGTTGGTTTAAACATATTTTTATTCAAGAAACGAATCTGGTTTGGTAAACAAGCAAAGCTTTGCTTATATAAATACCGCACCAGTACAAAGATGATAAATATAGTACACACGAACTAGACAAGAAACAAAAATCAGAACACCGTAGCATATCATTACATCAATTGAGTATCTACAAATTCAGACTAAGTAACATAACACATGCAGTTATTTTCACAGGTAATGTTTCGTTTATAATTTACATTGTTTTTTAATACTACTGTTGTCTTCGAGTGTACTTGGCAATGGGCAATTACTTTTATACATTTTTCTTACTTATTTCATATTTTTCTCTTTTTTACTTCGATTTGATACCGATATATGCATTTGCTTGTTTACCAATCCGGTTTCCTCTTTTTGGAAATAGATATATTAAAAACATATCATCCCACATATTAGTATTTTTGTGTTTTGGGGGAGGGGGTCCTGATGTTTGCATAGGGTTCAATCTAAACTATCTTGTGAGATTTCCGAAAACTCCAAGCCCACTCACAGCCTTTAAATCTGAAATTCACATGCAAAGCATGGAGAATATTATGGATTAAAATACGCGGTTCTAAGTCGGTAAATTTGATTTCCAAAATACCACATACCGTTCCAAAAGTATCAATTGAACAGTTTTATGCAAAAAAAACTGTCCACAAAAATGACTTTCTAATTACATTCGCCAAACAAACACATCATGAACAAAAATAAATTGTTCACGAATGATAATTACGTGTTTAAAAGATGTAATTTGCAGTGACAGCTGGGGTCGTCTCATCCGCTGATTAACAACGCAATATCTGCAATTAGCAATCGCTTGTTAAATCGAGCGGGGTCTCCCGATGTTTTCCGATTGTTGACATTCAGCAGTGCAAGGAATGCCCTTCTCATCTCGAGTAAATGCTATCAACACGGTTGTTCATTGCATCACGTCATAATGCGCTTATTCGTGCAATCACAACTCACTGTCATTAGCACAAACATTGCTAATTGTTCTGCAGTGTTGTGAGAGCGAATCGGGATGGTGAAAAGATCGGATAATTCTTTTCATGTCGTCAGCTGCTTAGTTTACGATTTTATGACAGTTTTAACTTACATGCGCTAATTGAGGACATAGTGTCATCAACAATTACGTTTTTTCATCTGACAAGGTATTTCATAATGTAAGAACAATATTATCTAGACCAAATATATTAGAGCAAAATCCAAATGAAAATGATCATTTAATAAGGTTTTGTTTCATATATGGTGATCAATATTTCAGTAAATTGCTTAATCAGAATATTGTGGAATCTGTCCACAAATTTATACAAGATTTCCAACGTTTAAGATATTATAACATGCCTTCATTTAAGTTACTACAAAACCCCTAGTCAATATAGCTTTGAAGATTTTCTCTCTCTTATTACTATCTGCATTGTGTTTGCCCTGTGTGGAAATACAACGTGAATTGATGTGTAACTTTAATTTGTATCAATTGATTGTAACTTGTCATATTTATTGGAGCGGCACATAAATAAGCTCAGAGCTTGATGAATCGATATCTATTTGTCCAAAAAACATTGACAGAACCACAAGAAATGAGTTAAAAAGACATGGTATGTTTTTCTAAACGATGTGTCTATAGTCTGGTAATTTGTCACTGAGTGATGGCCATAAAAGTTATTCTGAATGATGTGGCGGGAAATGCCCCCTTAAGACATTACGCTTTTAATGATTGGAAGCAACCATGCTCTGATGACAGTCTTAAATCAACCTTTTAATGTCGAATAAAGCTAAATAGATAGTATATAGACACAAGTAGAACTATGTTAAATTAATATAAAAAAAGATCAGTGTCTTTTCGTGCTATTGTAATCAAAATGTAATCCGTGTAAGGATATTAATTCACTTTTTATGAATCAAATAAGTATCCGAATACGAAAAAGATATAATTAAATGTAGATACAGGGGAATTGAGCCGCCGTCACAGGTTTTGAGCTAAGGGAAGTAACTCGTGAGTGTTTATTTTTCAGAGCGACGCGAGGGCCTCAGTCGTTTATCTGCCAGACGAAAGTCGTGAATCAGTGAAAATATCAACAGCATGAGACAGGCCCGTAGCATCAATTTTCGAAGTGAGGAGGCCAAAAGTTTCGAACTGGTAGCTCATTGGAGGGGAGGACCCATTTTTAAAAGTGTATGTGTGCCCGTGTGTGGGGGGAGTAGGGAGCGGGGGTTTTTTTGTTTTTGTTTTTGGGGGGAGGGGGTGTTATAAAATTATTGTTTATTAAGAATGTCATGCTTTTCATTCTTTTTTTACATCAAATGATATATTATATATAGGTTTTGGGAGCTACAGCAGCCATTTCTTGCTATGTTTCATCACTTTGGTCATAAAAATCTATTAAAATTTCAACGATATTTCATGATATACTTTGTTGGTATACACTATTTCAAAATTAAAATATCAACACCGCCCCAGACATCATATTTCGCTAATCACGATCTAAATAGAGAGAGAGAGAGAGAGAGAGAGAGAGAGAGAGAGAGAGAGAGAGAGAGAGAGAGAGAGAGAGAGAGAGAGAGAAAGAGAAATAAATATTCCTATCGTAAAACAAGAATCCAAGTATATCGTAGGAATCACATAAGCATGATCTTTCAGAACCCCCCTGATCATTCGCTTCGGAAAGACGTTAATTCAATCAAAGCTGAGGCGAAGAACAGAGGTCGAAGAGTAGCGGTCCCTTTGTTGATCAGCTGTCAAATCGAGTTAACCCCGCCCCCTCAAGCGGCGACCAATCAGCAATTAGCTTCAAACGAGACAGCGGTATGATGTCCCAACACAGGAGCTAACCACGCTAGAAACTTTTACGCTACACACGCGAACGGACGTAATGTGAGAGACTTTTAGGCTTCAGACCAGTGAATCATTAACGCTCATACCACTTACTGGAGTTACTTGTGTTGTGAGAGAAAACTAAGGAGTATTTCTCGAGTGATTATTCATAAACTTTTACAACTGTGCGATACTATAAACACTGCAAGATGCCTGTGACGGCGATGGAAGCGAACACCTATCTGCACGTGCCAGAACATGATGATTTTGACAATGATAAGTACACGGCATCTATTGAACTCTCTAACGCGTGTCGTCAGTTCTACAAGTCCAGAGTAGAAACTGCAGAAGCTATGAAACAGAAGTGGGAGAAGACCCCGGTACAAACTACAGACGCTAACGGGAATGGGAGACAGAAAAACTCCATTGACAGGGCTATGGAGACTCTACGTTCAGAAATGGTAAGTCACATTCAACATAAACCATTTTTGCAATGTTCTGGCGTAAAAAAGAGTAACTTTATCTCTTCCTTGAGCAATTTTCTGTAACTCGATCACATTTCCTATTTAAACATTTCCTTACCTAACCAATATTTAGTCTTTCACTACAAATCATATTATTATGTGCTGCATGCCTTTTATGCGTTATTTTTTTTAATTTTTTATTGTAACGTAACTAATTAGAAATTTTTATTGTAACGTAACTAATTAGAAATTGGTCGGCTTATAACTACCTCTTTCACTAACTAATTTAATTGCCATTTCTCCACTAATATAAATTGCATTTGCTTCAACGGTCTTTTCTAAACGTGCATGTCATTCAATGATTTAACGCCATTCCTGCCACCAGATTTATTGTTAAAGGTTAGATTTAAATAACGCCAACTCAAGTGTCACTTGAGCATAGTTTTTGATCCACATAGAAACTTATCTTAATGAGAGATGCAATCACCTCTGCATCGTATACTTCCCCAGGAAACCTTACAATAGCACACGTTTTAATTTCCTGTACACTTTCAGCCTGCCAGCGCTTTGCTTATAATTACCTAACATTGAAGTACCCATCCCCCAAATTACCCCTCAATTATTTCTCTGAGGAGCGGCTAACACTTGAGTTGTTTGAAAAAGGGATTGCACGTTTACCGTGTTGTAATGGAACATGGCAAGAAGCCGACAGCAGCCTGTTTGTAAGCTCAGTGGGACTGCGGGCTGGAGTAAATATCAGTTAGATAGCTAAGATTTGTTATGTACTTGAAGCACAAAGCTATTCCTAGCTGCTCAACACTTGTCCTGCCTCGTGGTCGCACATTGGGCTAGGATTTCGTGGATGTCATGTTCAGAAAACTATCAAATTATTATACCATCGATCTCGAAATATTATCATATTGACAATGCCCTATTTAGTCGATTTGGAATTGTTTTTGTTTATTCGTCAACATTTACGTTATAATTTCGTCCCCACTGACCGCCGAATAATGTTGGTTATGCTTTGAGAATTTCATTACGTGGGTGACTTCTGAAGATAATATTTACTTTAAATGCATGTCGTTTGAATATCGCTCTCTGTAACGTATGCTCTTTCGTTGGTATGGAATGCCAATCAATTCATTTGATTGAGATGTACGATTGTGTATTCAAGTGGATAGTTGGTGTCTATTTTCAAACTCATAAAATACCTCTAAACTTTAGGAATGCATATTCTGCGATTTTTCGGTTGTACCTAGGCTTAAATGTGCATTCGGTGGGCATCATATACATGTGCGACCGAAATAAAATCAGTCATAATTTCAGTTAAGTAGATTTAGGGAGTTATGATAACTTTAACTTAAACTTTTATGTCAAACTCGTATTTATGCATTTCCTCTACAAAACCAAGTCACTGAAAGTTAAATCTTCATATTACAAAACTAAACTGTTTTGTAGTTCATTAGGTGTGAGTTCTATGCAAAACATGTACTTTAACGAAATAAACAACTATGCAAAACATGTATATTTTTTAACAACATTAGTGAAGACGTGGTTAATATCTTATCTGTGGAGGTGTGATGTACGTGCCGATTCCAACATAATTACCTGGGAGTTACCTTGATTAGATGACACCTTTAGATCTACCTGAATTTTGGTCACGTGACAACCGATATCTTTGTTGACCGAGTGAATCATTTCTCTACTTGACATACATGAGTCATAACACTTAAAATATGTCAACTGTTGTCATAATAGTTAAAAGTATCAACAAGCTATGCAATGTTACTCATGACATTGAAAACTTGTCATGATTGGCGCCAAACTAGAACAAAGCACATAATCATGTTCTCTGTTGTAAGCTTAAGAAATCAGTACTTTTACATTTAAGTAGTGCTGTGATCTTTTCTTACATCAGACAAACCACGGGTTGTACAGCCATTCTCAAATCAGGGCCAATCCAATCTGTTGTTAGGTATTGCGCTCCAATACCCATACATAATTAATATATAAGATGTTCATTTAAACAGAGGCACTTCAAAGAGTAGAAGTTTTAATTATGAAAGTCTTTAGGCGCTAGGTTTTATCGGGAGTAACTGAGTCGGATTAGGGGCCGTGGGGGATTTGAGGGGGACAAAGAACTTTGCCCTGTGTTTCACCTATAGCTGTCTGTGTATTGGCTCCCCATTAGGTACCATTGCCTGGTCGCCAGAGGTTCAGCGATGTTCCGGGGAAATCGCTTTATTCTGTGCAACAATGTTGCATAATCTTATATACTAAGCCCTGTGGTTACCCACGTCTTGTTATTTCCTACCAAGGGTACATATAGGTTGGATAAGAAGAGACGACAGGGTTGTGTTTTCCCTCCAACTTTCTTTACTTCATCCTATTGATCGACGCAAGAATTTTCCTACACAAATAAGCCGTCGTCGCGTTTGCATTTTTGCTTAAGTGCAAACAGCAACCACACGGTCTGGTCTGTTGTGACAAGCTATGTTCGGAATTTAAAAGTTGTTCACAATTATTTTCCTCGACAAAGTCATTTTCTCGAATGTAATGCCAAGGTTCCTTGCAGCTGTTCATTGTAAAAAGTTTCAATTTTAAACCCTCAACCTTCATGCCTTTCAGAACCGTTCTTTATCTTTGATAAATATATCACAAACATATTTACATAGAATTTATCAAAATTACATCACCAACTCTACTTCCCTGTTGGTTATAGAAGACCGAACAATTACCTATATGTTATCCCTGTTTCTATAGGCTGCGACTCAGCACCTAAATAAGCCGTTACGCTCTGAATGTTTTCTGTTAGAGTCACTCAAAGCAGGGATCGTATAGATATGTATACGACATATATGTCTATACGATCCCTGCTCAAAGTGACTATTGCAACACGGAGAGTAACACCAACTTTAAGACTAAGGATATAAATTTACATCTCTTTGGCGGCGGGCTTGCTTGCATAATGGATTACACACATCGGATTTGCTAGGTCCGAAATGATTGTTTATGAAATGATTGTGGTAAAATATGGACGCCTATAGGTGTACATTAATCAAAGAAGTATGTGTTAGCTATTCTTAGCTCTTTGTTGCATAATAAACATAAGGTTGTCAATCTGATTCTCGGTCACTGTATTTGGCCTATTGACAATGAACTATATATAGAATGATGTGTTCTTACATCAAATGGCTGCAACTTATGTGTAAAATATGTAAATGTTAAGTGCTGTATAATATTTTGATATTTATGTTCAAAGTAATTTATAATTCAAACTAAAATTATCAAACTGACTTTATGAAATTTTTTATTACCTAATCAGTTTTAAAAAACAAGATTTAGATTCCAAATGGGATACGGTTAAAACTCGAATTAAAAGTTATTTCACATCAAGGTACATTAGTGATTAAAATTGCACGAACTATTTGCATTGTATCCACTATATTTATCAGGTTCCCGTGTTGAACTTTTACAGCGAGTTTGGATAAATAATCCTGACAGGAAAAGGAAAGAGTTTTGTGATTTAGCTCGCCGAAAATCAAAGAGTGATCAAATAAACAACTGATTTAAACGCTGTAACTTTATAGAGATAGAGACGCATATATGACATTTCCCACTAATCCAGCTTCTTTTATTGTTCCATGTGAAAATCCTCAACAGTAGCCTGTTACCACGATCTGAAGCCCGTACCATGGATACTTCGTTTTTAAGCTATGTAGCGAATGTAACTCTTCAATAACGATGACGTGTTTTTGGCCTCGCGATCTCGTCAAATCTCGCACTCAATGGCCATTCTGTATAAGGAGTTTCACACTTTTCAATTGTTATTTTTAAATGTTTCAGTTCATAGACCTGTTTGCTGGAATATTTGAAGGCTCTAATATAATTTGAGATTTGATAAGCAACAGAAAGATAGAATTTACAATTAAGATAAAATTTAAGATAACAACCCACACAGTCGTAGATGAAAGTTCATATAGAACCCAGTATATTTCTCCAGTGTTTCCATTCATTTCGTGTCATTATTGACAGGCCATTGGTTTAAGTTATATATAAATAGAGATATAAGTCATTTAAGTAAACAATACGATAACAAATTACGCATACAAGGAAATACTTTAAATAGCTCACTCACGCAAAATATGTTGAATGTGTATATCACCATTCAACAAATGTATGGGATATTTTCAATCTTTAAAGCTCGAATTCCATAAATAGCATGTTATCTTTCCATCAGAAATTCAACTGATTATGTCGATATTGTACCTTAAAAGGTTTTAATTTGAAGAGAATGATCATATTGCCAATTAGTTTACATTTATTCCCATTGTTCACATATGAATGAAAGAAGTACTATATACAGTCACTTCAAGATGTTAATTTCATGGCAGATGATCACAGACAATAGGAGAATGTGTTTCAGTGTCACCCGTTTCCGGGGGTTTATATGTGTGTCCAAATCGGACACTGAATAATGGCTTGTCGGTCAGTGTTCCCCCTGGTATGTGTGTCCACTTCATGTCCGCTGTTGACCCATGTCCGGGATTAAATCAGGCGCCTGTAGACATTCGAATCATACATCGCCACTTCACTCACCACCAAATCCAAAGAAATTGTGCATCTTTTCCGTTGATGTTGTCTCTTATTCTAGGGAGTTTCGTCCCGCTTTAATGTACATCGTTACCTACCCTTTTCAACACCTCACCATCCCTGGCTTTTTTGTGTGTATTTGGACTTACAACTTTGAGGATAAACCTTTATACCCCTATCACTCCAAAGATGTTCACTTGTCCAACCTCCTAGTAACCTTTAAGACAACTATATTTAAACTAACCCTTAATTCATTCCCTTCTCGAGAAGTAAACTCTCCATACCTCCCCCCCCCCCCCCCTTCAACCTCATAACCCCAAAATCGACCAAAAGACTCTCTTTCCCAACCCCTTATTAAGTCCCGATTGCAAGCAGGTAAATCCCCATTGTTTACCGACCTGCAGGTAAACGTTTTATTGGAGGAACTCGTGGCATTTGTAAGTCGACGTTAACCGTTGATAAGGGAAGCAAGTTCTTTGGTTATCCCCGACAGGATATTTGCAGTGTCGGTTACAGTCTAGATAAGGATATGCTTTGATTGATCTCGTTTCCGTTCTTTTTAAATTAACTTGATCGAAACTGCACCTGACGGATTTACAAGGCTTATGTATGATATACGAACGTTGTGGGATGACGGTTTGTAATGATTTAATTTCAACTAAAATGTCTACAAAATTTAAAATTTTAAAATATCTCTCATTTGTAAATCTGCAGTTGATGAATTATATTTGAGTTCATGGCAATGGAATTTCAAGATCGCCATAACCGATAATTAATTCAAGTTGTCAAATCACGTGTATTGTTTGTAGTCCATATGAATGTTGTTGTCAAATAAAGATTATAAGCACACGTGTGAGAAACGCTACAGACCTCGAGTGTCTGAAGGTGAGTTATGACAGGTGACAGGACAGGTAACAGACAGGTAACTATGAAACTGTCCAGGTAGGACTGCCACCCTCCCCTCGGGCAATCCAGGCACGGAAGTAAACTGTAAACAATGCTTCTGTATCAGTCTCTTCTCCCCCATATAACGCCTTTGTTATTCTTGTCAACTTGAACATTTCCAAATTTTATTCCATCTTTCTCATATTATTTTATGGTAATTGGCGAGTTCATGACACTTATTGCTTTATGGATGAGCTTTATTTGTCATCACGTTTTCATGACCTTGTACTAAATTAAAAATGTCAATCAAAGGGATAATTTGTTTTTAAAACAACTCCAATATGATATATAAGGCATTTTAAAATTTGGTTTGATTTTTCCCATTGTCCACCTATATTCAATCAATTCGAACTATAACATCTTACATACATAAACAAGAGGTTAGATATGTATTCCATAGAAAAATAGAAAAAGGAATGCATGTTTTGTGGAAAATTGACTTTAAGTCTGCTGTCCGATATTGCAATTAAAATGACATTAAGGGACCCTGATAGACCTACGAGCTTTATAAAAAGAAACACCCACTAGGTATTTAATTTATCACCGACGTTATTGTCTTTTCACGCTCACACCTCGGACAATGGTCACGTGACCTCTACACCTTTTTCAGTCTATCTAACGACATTTAGTAGTTGATCCATTCTCTTAAAGATGGACAGTGGTCATTAACAAACAATTGAAGTAATCTTCCGAGCAGTTTTTCTGCTAACCGTGCTTGGCACACCTCGATACGACCAAGGCCACTAGATATACCACAATAAGTCGGGACTTGTGCTCAGTCCAGCAGTTAATCGTTCTTTTTTATACCTTTGTTGTAAATTCTGAGACATAATACCGAGATTTACTAGCAATCCATTGCGACCTTTATTAACCAGCGACAGAGTGACGGCTGTCCTGCAAGATCCGACTGTAATTGTCTTGACTTTTGTCACTGAAAGACCCATCTTCAATGTCGCTATAAGAATGTTTTGTAGCAGTCCCTCTCTTAAAATCCCACTTTAATACCCCTCTTGATATGTTTATACGGCACTTATGTTCTCGAGACGAGCTGTTCGTGTGCCCGTATTCTATTAAGTGTGTAAATAAGAACATTGTCAATACTTCACAACCATTATTTGACTGTCTAGCAACCTGTCTGCTCTAACTCTATATTTAACATATACAGGGCTAATAGTAATAGGGATCAACTTGCAACGAGTTTTGTACTGGGATAGATTTGCTATGTCATTAGGACAATTAAAAAAACCAACTTTATCATAACAACTAAAATGTGTTGCTCTTGAAATAACACAATATGAGTCACGACTGTGAACATTTTCAGTGTCACTCCTGAGGAAATTTTTGAATGAACAAGGAAGGCAAAACCAAAGTTTTTTTTCAATGTTAATTGAAGCATACTAAAGTAAAGGCTTCAAACGTGAACACTTTAAATCGTGACTCATAGCCGACATGTAAACTAGTCTAGATGAAAAGCCTATCTTCAGATCACACCCAAAACAAACATACCCGTGTTGTTACGGGTAGTTCTTAAAGTATGCCTGTACTTGTATTCGCGATGCAATTTGATCCAATGTTCCTTCTCGAGTATTGACTTTATATTGTATTATTGTGTTAAATCATGAAAAGAGTAACTGCGATGGTGGTACCGACGTCATGGGCGACATCTAGCTTCGTTTGTACCCTCTTGACATGCTTTCACGAAACAGCACTTTCGGGTGTCTGGTGTTGTTATCGTCGTTACTGTCAGATTCTGCTCTGTACATGTAGATGGCTAGTGACGGCGGTGTCAGGAGCTATTTGAAACACCAGTGACATCGATGTCATGGCTACAGCTTTTAACTTTTGTGTTCAGTGTTGGTGGTCGGGTTGAGGTGAACCGTCTAAAATTACCTTAAACGTGAGCCTTAGCAATGGTAACGCCCATTGGGAGTTAATTATAGACTTATTTTCATTTTATTAGCCTGAGCATATCATTTGATGAACAAATATACGTGAGGTTCATAATAATATTATGAATAAATCTTACAATTTGTGACCTCATGTATCACCATTTGCGATCCTTACTCGCTGAATAAAAAGTTCAAATAAATCAAATTTGATCACCTATTTAGTTTATTATTCAACTTGAATACCAAATTTCTAAATTTAGTACTCTTCAAGCGACTTGCTAATATGTCAACTATTATTCGTATTGATTTACTCTAACTCGTGATTACATGTCTATTCTCAAGGACAATGATAAATACTAATTTGATTACCAGTTGAAGAGGTGAGAGCTGATAGTGGACTGAAATACCCGGTTGTCTGGCAACGGGGAGGTCGTTGTTGATACTTTATCATTTCCAGCCTGGTGCTAAAGTGTGGATCTGATAGAGAGTGACACAAAAAAGCAATCCATGCCCAGCCATCTTTTGGCAGAGAGCAATGACGTAGAGCTCTAAACAGATCTTGAAAAAATACCTCATTATTTTGAATTATCATATCTAGTGCCATTCGTATAAAACAATACTTCTGCTCGTGATGATAACAGTATGATTTGAAGTCACTGCAAATATTTTATACTTCTAGATCAAAAAACATTATTAACCTTTACATTTGTAAAGTGATAATATTATTCTTATCCAAATTTCAGTTCTGTCTTAAAGAATACGGAATAAAAGATCTAAAATGGACAATCATTGAAGAGCCATGTCTTTTTAATTACGATGTAAATTCCCCCACGTCGTTTGATAGCAACATGTGACTGCCCTTCCATTCTGACACGTTGAGAAACTAGAATCGACACTCGTGATAACACACTGATTAAGTCATTCTACGTAAGCTCATATCAAATGAATTGTAATAGAATAGCTTGGTAGGTAGGGTAAAGAGGAACTACTTCAGATATATAGAAAAGATAGGAGAGAAAGGCTCCCCTTGCCGCACACACTCTCTCGAATTTCCTCCCCTCTGACTTTAAAGTATCACCCCTCGCTGAGGCCGAAGGTGAGAAAACGAGATTATCTTAGGAATGTGAAATTGCAGATTTGAGATTAAGGGTTTTTATCATGTATGCCTGACATAAAATCTTTCACCCGTTAAATAACGTGATATGTTATTCGGTAGGTGCCTATAGTTTACTCTGTCTGAATTCCTCACATTTTCGAATATCTTCTTGGATAGAAGGGTAGTGTTATTGGTAGCACTGAAAAAAACATAACAGCGTTTAATGAATATGGACATAAAAGATTTATTTTGTTATACAAGCAAACGAATTGTAAAAAGATTGTCAAGGTAAACGATGCATGAGCGATGTTCTCTGACTTTACATGCTTCGATGAATTCGACGGTAGATACTGATTTTACGAATGCGAAGTATGACGAAAAGAAGCAATAAGGACACTGGGAAGCCTTGTAAGGGGTTATACTAATGTTATTAAAGTATGTGTAAAAAGTAAACAAGATGTCTTTATCGTTGTAAACTCTACAGGAGTAACTCATAGGAGTGAAAGACCCATTGTTCCCTTGTTATTTTACGGTATGCAAGTAACGTCTTGCTTCATGATGATATACACATTGCAATGAAAGTGCCTTACAAGAGTGTAAATGTACGGTTTATGCTTGGTAAAACTTGAAGTCACCCGTAAGCAAACTCAGATTGACTGTCAGAGTTATTGTGAAAGGAAAACTTTTCGATTTTTTATACAAAAAATGTCATTTAAGTAGCTTGCTTTACCCATTATGTTAAGTATAAACACCTACATGTGTATATCTTAAGCTTATCTACATAGCTTGGTTGCTTCGTGAAGTGGTATGGATAATATTGAACACTATGACTCATGCATGTAACCCGGGGCAAAATCAACGGTGTTAGTTTTGATCCTAGTTACGTAGACATGCTCTTGCAGGTATCTTACCATATACTTTAGTAGGTTTATGTCTATAACTAGGGATCACCCTACTGTCTTTGCTTTTAGGATTCAGTGCTTAATATTTCATTGATCTTATTCAAGAGAAAAAGCCAATGCACGTTGAAAAGAAACTGATTGATATGACATTCATAGTGACTGATAGTTTATGGGATTTAGTGTTGATAACAAGTGCAAACTTTTTTTGCAAATGGAAAAATATTCTGGTCCTAAACATTTGTAGTTTTTGGTTGGACTTTTGAATGAGTTGTCAGTGTTCAAATATGTAACAATGGGGATAATTGTAATGCCACTAATATTTAGGAATAAGCATGAAATTAAAACCGTCGTTAATCTTTGTAATACCGCTTTCATTATTATTCGACTCACATTCTGTCTATATCTAACCACTGCCATGTGTCTTACCCTGTCCTATACTTGTGATTCTACCTATAACCAATCTACAACCACTCATTCTCAAACATGACCTAAGGTTCTTATTAATTTGTCTATGACCAACTGTAAGGTTTCTAGATACCTTCATGTCAAATGTACTTAAATAGAAGTTCAGACATTTATACTTTCTGACTCTAACGTCGTGTGTTCTGATTTTGCAGGCGTCCCTGATGGACCAGGACCTCTCCCTGATGAAGCAGCTTCTGACACTGAACGAGACGATAGAGGATCTGAAGTGGCAGAGGAAGTACTATTACAGCAAAGGCTCTCTCCAGACCAGCTCCTGCGACATGGGCAGTGATTGGTCAGTGTCCGAGACCGAGATGTACGAGTCTGACAGTGATGTCCCAACCAAATACCCCTCCCCTTCCAACCTCTCTCTGGAGGGGGATTCCAGCACAGACAATGAATACCCCCCTCGGTGCACGTCGTCTAGGCAACAACTCAATCTGAACCAAGTGTGCAACAGCAGTAAACTTTTCGAAAAGAGCCAAAAATTGGACTCTCAGTGTTTGAACAATACCAGTTCCTTCATCTGCCACGGGGAACAGAACTCATTTGACTCTGGTATCCATGAACCATCTTGTGGAGTTGAAATTAGGGTGTGAGCTGCTGTGATTCTTACGACATTTGTTTTTGTTACTGCCAGACTGTGACTTGGGACATCCTCTTATAGACAAACTCGGCTGGTTCCGTGATGAGAGAGTCCGTGGTCCGAACCCTTGACGCGCCACCTGTCGGTGAGTCAGGGAACCAGAGTGCTCATGACAACTTTCCGTGTGGCTTGAACTCAGCTGAACAATGAACAATGGACTTAAGTTGAAAGTGTGTCCTCATTAAAACACTCTTTCCCTAAGAATGGATTCGCAATCATGATTGAATGTGTTTTAAGATGTAGGTCTAGATTAGTCAAACATTTTGACAACAAGGGTGTAAAACCTTTGGATTCGCTAGATATACATGCTTTAAATTGCAGTCGACGACTATTTAGTATTTAATGATGAATAATGACTTTAAACGAGGCAAGGTAACTTTACATTACCTTGTTGAACTTGAACTTTAAGACTTTTTAAAATGTATGACGCATACAGCTTTTTAAAGCTTATTCAAAGCCTTTTGCAATGTATAAGTTATTTGTGCAATGTGTATATCAAGTTTAAAGAAATGCAGGTAGAACGACTATAAATAGTGAAACTGATATTTGCAACGATCATGTCCATAATTCAATTTATTTGAAAAAAAGAGAAAAATGTCTTTTAAATCGAAAATATGTTAACTTAAGGAAGAATTTAGAAAAAAAATTTAACAACGTATATCATTCATTATCACCGATTCATTATACGAGTTGTATATTTCATTTCTAAGTGAAATTGACAAATGTATATATCAGATTTATCCCGACCTTGCAGTATTGATTGCATTGTTTATATCACGCCTGACATCACTAGTCTGTGTTATGACTGTGTATTGACCTGACCATTGTACAGTATCCACTTGTTGAACACCATTCAATGTCTATTTATTATGCTAGTGAATAAACTATTGTGAAAATAACATGCTTGTTTTTTATAACATTCTTTGCGTTAAACGCATTCCACTGAATGAAAAGGAGAATATGTTGATTATGTCAAGTCATTGATTAAATGTACAAGTACATACTAAGATACAAAAAAAATAGCCGTTTATATAGTAAACATATCAGACATTGTCATATTTAGGATCAAGCTATCTGGAATGATAAGAAATCTTGTGCTTCGGAAGAGCCTGCAAATGCTACAACAAACTACAAACAGCTTAAGAATTGAGTATCCAAACAGCTTAACCACTAGGTAACAAAAACATTGACTTCTTCAAAGTAACATATCATGATTTTTACACTCTCTGCGAGTACTCGCCCGACTCAGAGGTTGTGTACAAGAAAAGGGCACAAATGTGTACTTTTGCGGATAGTGTGACCCCCAAATAACCGTGGAACATTGATAAACATTTTGTTAACAATTCAAAAGGCATTAATGTTACATTTTTTTAACACCATTATATAAAGCCAAAGTCATTGTTAGATCAGAAATCTTCAAATCAGAGTTAAGGAAACGCCGAGTTGCACAGTCTTTGAAATAGAACTATGACTAACTACTTTAAAGTCTTAAATAAAAATTCGCATGGTACAGTTCTTTTATTTGCACGTTAAAATGTTCCCATTTCACGTAGACTAGTCAATTCGTTCCGAGAGGTAACATTCTAGTGAATCCTTGGGCATCCAAACATTAATTTCGTTATTTTAACGCATCTGCTGTTTGAGGTTACTAGATCCAATATGCTTCACTATAATCACTGGTTAGATTATTTTGAGATATACAATAGATTTACGATGGAAAAGTTACCATTACACTCTAAGAAAGAATTGAAAACCTTAAAAATATGATAAAATCTTATTTATTAAAATGATATTTTAGATTGATAAGAAAAATGCACCGTACGAGTACGTAACGTTCATCAACGTTCAACGTAACATCTGAACGCATCAGATAATACAGAGCCACAGCATATGTTAGTTAAGATGTTAATGTAAAATGTCTGGTTGTCGTATCTGATAATATTTTGAAAACAACACGTTATAATGTGCATATTTTATAAAGTGTTTTATTTTGTTATTGCACCGCCTTCACTGCCAAGTGGTTTAAAGTGGCTTAAAGCATTAATAACAGTAATTGCACCAGGACCCGAAATAAAGTTATCTTGTAATTGGAATTTTAGAAACCTGTAACTCAAACGCTCTAAAACGAATATGGACGAATGGACGAATATGAACGAACATGAACAATGCGTTTTGGAAATTTGTTCATTAACCGAATAACCTTACACTTTGATCAAAGATATCATCGAGAGAAGGAAACCTTTGTTGTAAAATAGAATAACAGTAATTTCGTGCTCATATTTAACTTTTCCTTGAAGTCTTGACCAAGCTACAACAGTAGGATGTCCTGCCACAGTTTGACGGTGTAGCAGTTAGACGTCCCTCTAACCCACATCCGATTTCCCTAACGTTAGTCATTAGTGTTAGTAATTAGCACAGTACAGAGAGGCGTGTCTACATAGTTGTGTGTGTATTGATGAAGACTCACAAGGAAGTAGAAAAAGACACTTCCTCAATGCTTTACTAAGAAAATGTTAATCTTTGGGAATTGCAAACTTGCAGTAATGTTCCTGCTGCTTTTTCAATGAGGAAATAATTTACAATGGATTTATGACTTTAGTGCCCTAAACTGTATACAAGAATGAAACAAATAATGTCTTTGAAACGTTAATAGGCTTTCTACAAACCCGTTGCTTTGTTAATAGGGAATTAACTCAACATTTTGCTATACATTGAATATTAGAATGAATCAATTGATATCAAAGTAATGTTCATAAGGTATATACACAGTTTTTCTTTACTAAATATTATAAACATGATTGTCTCGGTTCATTTGAAATAGTTAGTAGAAGAACGTTGAACAAAATAACAATAAAGCCTTAAAAAACGATTTTCCATCTCAGAAAATAGACGTTTGTTTCTTTCAGTTTTGTTCACTCTTGTTTTTGTTTTTCAAACAGTGATTGAAGTCTTATCAAAACATTTTATCCAGAAAAACAATGCAATGTCTCTCTAATTATCTTTGGACTTTAAAAATTGGAATTCTTAAGGTGCAATTATATTCTCGTCCCATACACGTATTTTAGTCTAATCATTATTTTCACCTGGCAACAACGGAAATAAACAAGTAAACAAACCAACATTTATCTGGTAATGGGTTTAGTGTATGGATTGAGCAGTGTTTATTCAATACTCACATAACTTGAAAAGGCGTGAACTTGATTGACACTAATTCTTAAACATGTTCCCCATTTCTAACATGTCTAGACTTTTAAAGCTCAGAAATTAAACGGATTGGAGATAAAATTCAGTCGATAAAGATGTTATGAATAATTAAAACATTCATCTTGTCCTGTTATTTCACACCAAGCAATGTCACTATAAATGTCCCTTTCTAATATTTTAGTTCAGAAAGGCCTTTGGCATTGCTTCTTGTCGATCGGACGTCGTCCGTAAACTTTCCATATCTTCGACTTCTCATCTAAAACCACAAAGCTTTGTGGGAATGTACCTTGCTCCTAAGTGATCCGAATTTGAACATTTGGGACTGACCCCCTTCATTGATTATGGTCGTGGCAGGTAATTCCTCAAAATCTTTTAAAACTCAGGGATGAATAACCTGTTATTTTTATATGCATGTCCAATGTGCTACAGAGCCATTGGCTCTATATTTGTTTTATCAATTATCACACCGATAAAGGCAAAGATATCTTTTTCCCACACAAAAAATCTGCAATGGCGTACATTTTATGAAAGATATCATGAGTTTCTACCCATATATGATATATCACCACAGACAGCAATTGAGAATTGTAAGTCTGTCACCAAAATCACTTTAGACGTTGGGGATCTGAAAAGACCATATTTACATGAAGGTACTGATAGGGACAGTAGCACGTTTATTTATTTTCATATTTTCCCTAAAAACAATTAGTTTATGCAAAATATATTTTCAGATCTCTCTTTTCACCTGGTCATCCGTAGTCGTATAAGAAAGTATCAAGTAAAGAAAAAACATTGTTAGCACCTTTCAATTATTTAGTTTAGGGAAATAGATTCGCATAGTTTAAAAGAACATGGTACATTCGTTTTAAAAGTTCTTTTTTAGATTATACACACTGTTGGTAACATTTATTTTCGTTTTTGTGAAATCACTTAGCTGTAAAAAAAACAACGCCCTTCTGCCCCTTTAAAGTACAAAGATGTTTTCAGACATTGCTTAGTAGATATGCCACAACAGATATTTCAACGGGACACATCACTGTAATGTAACCACAAAACTGTATATAGTATGTTACCAAATGTTACCTACAATTTATTCTGAGCGTTTTGAAACATTGTCCAGTTTATCAATGCATACATATACAACGTTAGACATAAAACGACGTCCTATGCAAACGAACATGCAAAAGTGTTCAAACTGCGTTAGTAAAACAAGGGAGGTTTTTTTTGTTATCTAAACATCGTTTCTCTTCTGTCTTTAATCTTCTGTTCTACTTTTATACATAATGTACATACCATTTTATGTTAAACTACGGTATGTGTTCTTGATGTACAACCTTACGCAATCCAGTTCTCTTGAATAAGATATGGATTTAAGCAAAGAAATGCTGAGTTTCACGATTTCAAACTTCAAAGAAACAAGAAATATTTCGCTCAGAACAGACGTGTCTTTAGGAAGAAAGCTCGTCGTCACGAAAACAATCAACGTTTTTAATTATTTATACCAAGAACGTTACACAATAGAATCCAATCAATACGATTACTGACACAAGAAACTAAAACAATGGTATTTCGCTGAGTAATGCTATTGGGAAATTTTAGATCAATAGTTTTCAAGTGCAACTTTATTTTTGGTTCACTACTCTTATAACTTATTGTACTATTTTTATCCTGTTACTCTCCGTGGACAACCGAAATAAACTTGTAAACATTTACAACTTCACTTCATTAGCGTTATGATATTTTTTAACCAACGATGAATGCGTAACCTTTTGAACAAACGACGATCTAAAGTTTGATTGAATTGAATTGTTTTGTTTTAGCTATTGTTCTTGTTGTTGTTTATGCGTAGCTAACATGTTTGTACTAAGCGTTTACTTGTATTTCTGTTTTGCCCTCATATGTTATCAATACTTGCGTCACAAATGGGAAATCTCAGAAAAAACATGTTTCACGTATTTCATTATCGATCGGTTTTGTATTATCCGCCGTTTCCATTATGCTGTGTAATGTTTGCTTGAATAACTCTTTGTAACAGAATGCACTGAGTTCAGAAAGAAAAATCATTATGAGTTATCTAACTATCTAACAACAAAATCACACATGTACAAATCATAAAGCATTCACTGATAACGTTCGTTAACGTTTTGTTTACACGGATTGTTTATGTATAATGATTCAAAATTATGAACCAGTTCTTCAATTTTTAGAACATTCTTTGAATTTTGAAATTAATCATAACTTAATTGTAATTAATTTATTTTTCAATGCTCTAATGCGTGAATTCATCATACATAAAATAGAAAATCTCAGAAAATAACCCCAAGTTCAATACTTTTGATAAGAGTTCATTTGTTTTTCGGTAAAATCTTCACAATTGCACCAGGGCTTTATTTCTGTGAAACTATGAAGTTGTGTTTCCCATTATCATGAAAGTCGCACAACGATTTCATGTTGATGTTATTACGCGGACAGGTAGTAACGTGGGAAACGCTGTTCTTACCTGGCCAATACACTAATGCAATCTGTCATGCAGTCATCAAACATATAGGTGTGGTAAGTAGATAACTTGGTCGGATTTCACTTCAGTTATGCTAATTGACACGTAGGAGAGAAAGAAACACACGTTGTAATGATATCAGTCTCATATGACGCACACCTGGATTGTAGATTTCATAGGTTGACCTTATAGACTGGGTGGAGTCCCATGTCCACAGGAGGCCTTGAGTCATATCTACAGGGCTTCCCTGATAATTGGTGATGTTGATGTTATAACTGTTGATAGTATCTAAGATTTATTTATAATTATCTACTGTCAACTACACAACATCAAGTAGTGTGTTGTACGTATTTTAACGCGATAGATATCATTAGATTGCATTTGAATCAGGACCTGGAATAATGAATACATTCAAATGAGGAAACAAAACGATTGTAGATAAAGTTTTTGAAAAGAGGTTTCTGGTAAAAGTAAACACGATTGTAGATAACGTTCAAAGCGACAATGAATTTTCTGAAAACTATACATTTACTCTCGTTTTTAATGTTTAAGATTTTTAAAAAATTCTCTTTGGATGTATGGTTGAACAAAATCGCAAAACATGAAACCTCAATTAAACCAGTCATGATAACTTTAGGAAAGTTTTCATGAAAGCTGTTTCTTGATAGTGTACGCATTGAAATCCTTTGTCGTTTTGCCAAAAATGGTCCCAATTATTTGCAGAATATATGAGAACATAGATTAAGTAAAATGATACTCAACATTCACAATGCAACCAAATGACCCCGATAACCTTATTGCTATCATCATACAAAAGGTAATAATGTATCAATTGTGCAACTGAACGCAATGGTCATTCCCATCACCAATTATATTACAGAATATATCTCTGTGACGAGAAAAGGAGTAAACTTATATATGCAACGGTGACCTGAAGATATCAACACGTGTAGAGCACAGTTCCCCAGGTAAACTAGAACGTCAACTTAACACATCATTTGTTGTAAGAAATATCAAAAATAACAAATTCATTATTCACGACGTTGTTCATATTGTTAAAATGTAAAACCTAGACGCAAATGAAAATAGATAAATGATATCGAAGAAGGATGTCAGTTCAGTTTAGAGCACACGTCTAAAAATAATAATGACGAACTTCATACATATGGGACTGGGGGTTGGAGCAGATCAATAAACAATCAAATTAGCCATTCTTTTGTTTATAGTATATAATATTGTCATTTAATGTATACAAGATTTCAAGTCATTCTTCTATTCCACCAATGTCATCGTTCTATTGTTCACATCTGTCCACAATCTTGTACCTCCTAATACATCTATCTTCTTTATCATATGTTGAAAAGATGCTGCTGTCTTAATCTAGACCCCGGTCACGTTTCCAAACCACAAAGGTAACATTGAATCTTTAGGCTAGCCTTCGCACAATGTTAAGTTGCACTGTGCAGCGACCCTCTGTTTTTCAGACGCATGTCGTATTCCGTATTCCATATATTGCCATATTAAGAAAGTGGTATTAATGATATTTCATTAAGCTCTACCTATGTTGGAATATGATTACCTCCCTATAAACCAACCAACATTTGGGTCGTAGAGACATTTGAATTTCATAATAGATATATGAATAGGTATCCTTTTAAAAAAACTAAAATCTCAGTCTCCAGAAAAAGATCAGATCTTTAGTTAAGGGTATCTATGTTCATCTACCCGGGTAAAACAAAGTGGAAGGACCATCCAGGTGTTATTGAAACACAATAATTCTCAATAGCGATAATTAGTATTGTCTAAGGGAAATTACCGTGTCGTTTACACTGCCATAAACTTTTAAGCGCTTATGTCGTATATGAAATTCCAAATCTTGTTTTTTAATCCAATTTGATCGAATCCTCATATGTTCACGAAGGAATGATACTTAAGCCTTAATAATGAAGGAAACATGTAAGTGAAAACGTAAGCAACTATTTATTTTCTTTATTTACAAATACCAAGGTTTATTACTAGCTTCCAGGATGTAATTTTAAAGACAAGCAAGCACTTAATTACCATCACACACGTTCATCCCAATTATTCACTCACTGAGTCATAAAACTAAAATTTTGATTCATCAAACACGATCAAACATAGACTTTTATTTTGATACATTTCCCAGATGAAGGTCACAATATGCAACATAAAGCTTTGATCTGTGAGTGATGCAACCACTGGCCTCCCCTGACCTACGGTCTTTGACCTCTATAATTACATCAACTGGGATAAAAGAGTGTCAGGCTCTTAATACCAGCAGAAACAATCATAATATGAGATAACGCCATACCGTAATCAAACCAGTTTTAGGGTAAGTAGATGACAAATTTGTTTCCACATATCATATTCATAACATGACTTCAACAATACCTGAGGTCACTGGCCCGGAAACCTAAAGTCATCCCCGGTCAAATAAAGATGACAATGTGAGACAGAACGTGGTCAGGAGATTATGAGATTTATGAAAGGTGTGACTAAATGGTCACCCAACACCTGGTGAAACAAATTATCTTTTGTAAAGTATTGTTATGGTTTTGTGTCTTGACCCGATGTCCTTAAAGTAAAGGAAATTAGAGAGTGAGAGAGTTATTCTGTAGCTTGGACATCATTTCAACCAAAGAAGTTAACATGAAATTGCTTAGATTTGAAATATGATAACAAAATCACTAACGAAAGATGTGAATGCTGTAAAACGTCAAACTATCAGCACGATCTCTCTCCTATTTTCTTATTATAAGATTTATTAAAGGTGTGACTATATGTACGCCATCAATCTCGAGATATGAATTATGTTTAATGAAATATTGTTATGGTGTGACATCTTAACCTGATTGTCCTCAGTAGAAGGCTAATACTTATTTTATGCTTTACATTGGAAAGTATGATGGAGTCAGATGTATAATAAGATTAATACTATTTTCTTTAGTTCTCAAAGCTGCTGAAAATTTTGCTTTATACCCATAGCATTACGTGCAAATAGGAGTATGTATTCTTCTTATAAAAGCAATTATTACATATTGCAAAATAATGTTGAACATGTGTTATGTCTCGCAATCAAGCCAATCCTTGATCTCGTCATGAAACCCCTATATTAGTTTTTGAAATTGGCTCTTCCTTTGATAAATACATTACATCGTATTAGGCAATTGAGAGAATAGTATAAATGCATTGAAAAGTTTGTACGATGTGTCACGATCTGCAGCCTTTATCAATTTAAGGTTTCTTGAAAGTTAACAATGAAGTCGATATAATGTGGTAATCATCAGTATCTAATCAGTAATATTACTTCGGTTTTAAAAGTGTTCTCTAAAGTGTACCTTTTACTACCTAAAATGTGTGATACATATATATAGAAACATATCATTGTTATTATTAACTATGGGATTGTGCCATAAGCCTCCTTAGTAGGTGTACGGCTGATATAATGTCATCAATTATATTTAGAGAGCGTGTAAGTGTCAGTTTAAAGATTATTATCAATGAGAAAGTATGATAATTTACGTTAAACCAAGGGCAAGAACGGTAATTCTGAAAATTCGCTGAACGCCGTCACAACCTGGCACAAAGTCTGCTTACATTAATTAAACCATGAGTTACATAGACCAGATTTTATTACAAAAAGAACCTAATCAAACAGCACGACAACGGTTTAACTGCTGACATGGCACTATTTAGTTCCACATAAGTGTCACCCACCTGACACTGAGTCTATGTTACTACAGGAGGTCAGGTCTCAGGTCACTGCTGAGGTCATCTTGACCGGTGGACAAGACCAAAGCTGTATGACCCAGTTAACACGTTGTTCACCTGCATAAGAAGTCATGTTTGTCCACTTGAATAGGGTCGTACATTCGTCAGGTAAGCAACTGGGTTGGAAGTGATGGAACGCGGTAACCTGCAGGCCGGTCACTTCAAAGACAACGTGAATGAGCATAAAACAAGGTGAACTGTGTTTGATGTGGTAATATGCTACCCAGGTATGCAGGTAGTCTGATGCACGAGATTTCGTCTGGAAGACGCATTGAAGTATTCGGTCAAATAGTTTAGCTAGTCGTTAACGAGCCTTAAAAGTTGTATGTGAAAGTTTGATGAGATTTCTGAAATTCCAGCATTGCCGTTGTTTTCTTATGGAAGATGGTGCCCCTTTAACCACATCTCGTCTGATTGACAGGTTTTAGTGATTCAAGTATTAAAATATTTGTAATGACTCTTCCTTTGAATTGAAGTACAATGAGTTAACATAAAACGCTCTCTGGATCTCGAGTTGTTTTTTTCACTTTTCACTTAACAAACATGGTTTTGAGCCATCTGAACACAACAGTTGTTGGTAAACCATTGATTTACCGAGGAACATATACTCTAAATCATTTTAAAAGTATGTACTTGTTTTTGTAGAAGGGACGTTATGTGTGACTTTTAAGACCTCTTCCATCTGAAAGACTTTGAAAAGGAAGTAGAACAAAGGTGAATTAAGATAAGAAAACTTGACCATCATGCAGATCCTGGACGATATGAACAGAGATATCAGTTGCGACTTATAAATTTCTCTCATATGAACTTCACTTTATTGTTTTATCACAATGGATACAGCTTTATGAAATCATTATAGGACACAACCAACACGTATTCTTTCAAATAGACATGTATACAGAGGGAAGTGTATCACTAGGTTATGATAACACTTGGCAATAGAGAGTTACGTGTTTCTCTTCATGTCCAACACCTCTTATCATAAGCTATATTTTCTCAATGCAGTAGGCCACACTTCAAGGTCTTCGTCATTTATCTGCAACAGGCAACATCATGAGACAAGAAACATTTAATTAGGTTAGAGTTCATCTCGAATTTATATGTTAAGGCTACTATGATGAATAAAAAGTTTAGTTTCATTATGAGAAGTCCTTGTTTGTAAACGTCACATGGTGATAGCCATTAAATGTGTGGATAATATTAAATGAAAATTATTTGAGGATTTGAAAGAAATTTTACACACACTTCCTCTAAATACCCAATGGACGTATGGACCTCTGATGAAAACCATCATTGACTGTGTGCAATATAAAATGGACCAAATCATGTTTATAGTATAATTCAATTAATATGTTATACATTATTTCTACCATTTGTTGATATATCGGTGTATGATGTCATACTAATGTTAACGAAATCAAAGTTGCTGACACATTAGCTGATAAAAATAAAATATTTTTACATATTTAGATGACCATGGTTACTTTCACAGGCAATGAATATCCGAACTCCAGTTCTTATACAAGTTGCAACGTATGGACATTTTAGTGCTTTGGGTAAGTGCACTGTGTTGTGTTTTCAAAAATAAAGATAAACAAATGCTAACAATCATCATTAGGAAAATGTTACATCGTACTGAATCACCAGAAGAAGACTTCTTAAAAAATACTATGACAAAAGCAAACTCTGATCCCAAATGTTAGTTCAGTCCAAATATTTGATTAATTCAACCATCTGATGACGGGGTGAATATATTGTCCTAAACGTCCTATAAGTTCACAAAATGAAGTATTGATCCTTGCGTTGTTATTTTCTTAATCATACCACGATTAAGAAACTCTACCGAAGAAAATGTAGCATTTCGAATATGATGCAATCAGTTTTAATAATAGATTCATTTCCGATACTCATGTAAACAACTGGATGGATTGAGTGCAGTATGGACGAAGAGCCTTACCAATTCACAACACAGTAATTCTTCGTGTAAACACCGGGATTCGAACTCTGGCCTTTGGCGTGAGAGGACAGCAAGCCTACCACTTTACTACAGTGGTCCACAAGATTTAAGTCTAAACCATGCTTAGTTCCCTTAAACAATCTCATAATAGATATCTGTTTGGTGTTCTTAGCAAAAACTCAACCCGATGAATCAGAAGACTCCCAAGCTATATGGATCGTGACTACGTCATTCATTATCTCGGCGTGGGAACAAAGAAGCTGACTCCAATACACAGAACGTGTTGGTTTGTCGACACTCAGGGAGTGAAATGGTGCAGTAATTTGTCGCCCCTCTTTCAGATTTGATTTAAAAATTTCCAATGCAAAAAACCTTTTTCATGTTATTTGAAAGACAAGTTGTTTAAGTTTTTAGGATCGTTGGAAATATGTGCATAAGAATACCTAACTCTCGGGAGCATAGCTACTACTTTATGGTTAGAAAAACATTTATACATACTCTTGTAACCCCTTCAAGAATAAACTAGTAAGTTCAATTTCTTCATGTGTTTCATTAATGAAAACTTGTTCATACCAAGAACACGTTTTTTCTTATCTTGCCTTGGCAAGCATTTTATGACTAAGTTTATATGTAATCGTTGTGCTTTCGAAATGTGAAAGTTGCATTCCATGAAATATAAAAATATTCGAATCGAAATTGTGGAATGTTTATTATCCTGAAAGTGGTTGCTACCGGGTGATCTGGACATGTAAATCATTCCATTCAATAACCCGCGTCGTCATTTAGTCATTTATACATTTTCAACAGCGAACTTTAAGTTTGCCTTGTACCACAACTGAGCTTTTTGACACATTCTAAACAGGTTTAGTTATTCTGTAATTATATCAATAAAAGACGATGTATCATACATTTTTTTTATTTTAGAAAGCCAAGTCTAAAATATATAAACAAATTTAAATTTAGTACAGTGCATCTCGGCCTAAGTAGTTAGTGCTCAAGAATCACTTTTGAAAATGTTAAAATATTAAGCGTATTCTCATGATATATTTTGAAAAAGAATTGTTGAGAATAAGAAAAGCTTATCACTCATGGAACTTATGTTTTTGTTAAAACGAGTATAATGACGCTTTTAACGTGCAAAGGAGTTTTGAAGTTGTATTTTAACAAATGTGCTACTCTTCGTTTCTGTAAAGGCGTTTTTCACGTATGACTACACATTTTCAAGTTTCTATGACGACAAAGTCGTAATTCAATAAAGAGAGCTTATATTTCCTGAGAAATGTATCCTTTTTGGTTGGATTACTGATCTACACAAACAGTCCTTGTCTTTGTGGTGTAAAATGACGTCAAGGTTGACACAAACAGTGTCTCTTACTTCTCGTTTAAACTTCTTTAAAAATCTAAATGTATACTTTCCGTCCACAATTTCGCTAAAATACAATTAAGTTGACACTGAAAAATGCAAGTGTCTCTCTTTCTTGGTGGCCATGTTCTGTGAAGTTGGACATGATTCATGTGCACTAGAGAACAATTTATCCAATTTAACAGAGATCTTTGAACTTCTATGGCACAGTGACATAGTGAAACGTGACTATATATATCTTTAATATTTTGAAAGTAGTACACTTTTTATATGAAGTATTCAGATAAGTAACTTGTTGTTTGAGAACAAGCTGATAGTAGTGTTTCTCATTTAGCAATTGCTATAATCTAATATTTCATTAGAATTCATTTCGTTTTATTATGTTTACCTCTAGACAATTGTTTCAAAATGCCCTGTAAACAAAATGTTAAGAAGGCTTTTCAATGCCGATTTTCTAGATATGTTTCTTCTATGATTCTTAGGTATTGCATTTTTCCTCATTGTTGATTGGATAATGGATTATTGATTTCTACTGGGCTTTCTGTTCTCATAGTTGTTTCATTAAGATACATTTTGTAAAGGTTTTTATAAACTTAGAGAGTTCGTACAGTTTTCAACGCTTTTATTCCTTTATCACCTAAACTTTGAATCATAAAGCGACATTCATTAAGTGCAAATGCAATGTTTTTATCATTCTTCTTTTATTTCTCTATCTTTCTATTCTTCTTCATATGCTAAATTACATCTGACGTTTCATCCCTGTTTATCCCTGATAAGTAGAAGACGTCCATTAATCTAATTAACATGTCAGGTAGGTTTAATGTTCGGCCAAGCACACACTGCCCTACTGGATCGTGCTTTAACGCCCAACGTCTTCCATATTTCATTCTTAATGTCGCAATTAAACCATTAAAGTCTTGGGAACAGATGATTTGCAAGCTTATCTGTCTGACAAATGAACGAGGCTGGGTTGTGCCGACCTATAATAAGTTCTAGGTATGTGTATTCTGCTGGGTTAAGACAAAGACATGCATTACTCATGCATTGTTCCACCAGTTGGACACAACATTGAAGTCATATATTTTGATATATGATAAAGTACTTTGCTTGTAATGACTTAATTTCTATGCGACAATTTGTACACAAGAAATTTGTAACAGGATGCTGTCCGTATATAAATAGTTGGATCATTTAGGACCATTACAACACATATGAACTACGATTGTAATGCGTATAACTAAATCAGTGAGAGTTATTGGTTGGATATAGATTCATACCGATATACAAATAAACACTGCCTTGCGAAAAGACAAACAAGGTCTCTATAAATTTCGCCTTGCATTATGACATTCTCATATATAGACACCAAATCGCTGTAAAATTAATAAGGTTACGAATGACTGTAAATCATTTTTGGAATTTGAAATTTTTTAAATGTATTGTTATTTCAGACAGGAAAATCGGTTCAGGTAAAAATTGAAATTACATAATTGTTTAGTTTTTCCTTTCATACTCTTCAGTAATCATAATGTCATTAATACGAATCGACGTACCACTGTCAATTGTGTTTGTGATAATGATGCTTGCATGCAGTCTGATAACAATCTTGATTTATGCAATGACCAATTAACAAATATGAACAAAGATTCACAAAATACCATGCGGATTATCGAAGCAATGAAAATAATTGGTTAAAGATTACACGTATATTTATAAACAAATAAATCAAAGCTAGTGATTACAGTCATTTATCATAATTATATCAGTACACTTATAACATTTACATAAATGCACAGCTGTAAATAAAACGTTACAAAAGATAATGTACCTGTGCCCATGAATTTCGCATCATTAACAATTCGTGCATTTGCAAAATGATAATAATCTTAGAGATCAAAACGATCATTAAAGAGATAGAAGAACATGCAGTTGGTGCTAAAGTACAAAACATTAAGGTGTGCAATTCTGTCTCAATGACCCTTGGTGAATGTCATCTCATCTGAATTCTAAGTTTCCGTAAACGACTCTTAACATGAATTATGTATGGAAATTGTCATAATTTCATTTAACAGTTACGCCATGTATGAAATATTTGAAATGCCTCTTCTCTTAGTCTGAAGGGATCGCTTTGTTTGCGTCAGAGTTGGATCACAAGACCATAAAACAAGAAATGCGGTAACCTTAAAACAAAAGAACAATCTTGTTTTGCGTTATAACAGAGTAAGTCACATACCTTCTATACCAGTTTAAATACTATTCTAGTGTTTCATTTTTCATTATATTATAAAATATTGAAACTAAAACATATTAAAAATGAAGAACAGTTGCTTGTTATTTTACTCCTTGACATATAGTCACATAGTTTGAATATTAATGTCAACTTTTGCACGAGGATATTTCGTGAATCTGTATTATTTGTTGTACTTCAGGGGGCTTTTACATAGTACGTAAATGTGTCAGCATAAAAGAAACTTTGAACTATAAAATCTAACCACTTCAGTTGATATTGTGCTTTTTTCATTTACTCTTCTATTCTATTATTTTATCATTTCATCATTTTTGCAGAACATGTAGTAGAACATCATAAACAAGATAATTGAAAGAAATACAGGATTGAGTGATATACATAGGTCGGATATATAACCATTGATTTCAATTAGATAAAAGTTGCAAAAGAATAACAATATAACAGTTTGATTTAAATTTACGTTTTGACCTTTATCAACTTCAAAAGGCACCACTACAATCCTTCCTACTTGTGTTTATGTATACCCCGCTTATAATATCGATTACCAATGAAATCACACATAGGATAAACGGTCAACACCCGTTTTATCGTATGTCAGAATAATCACACATACTCCTGTATAATTATATTTTCCATTGGAGGCTATTTAACTTGTTATTGTGTATCTGATTCCATTGCTTTGATGGTGCAATGTCTAAGTGTACTTTACCTGCTGGACCTAACAGTTGTATATAATCGATACCAATGACGTACATTGATGTATGTGCTTGAGGCACACTGTCGGTGTAGCGGATCCTGCTTTGAAGATGTACAGCAAACGTTTATCGTGATTGGTAGTTAAGTAATCTTTTAATGGACACACTAGGTAAATTTCATCCATGAATTGAGCATTTAGTGAAAATCTAGATGAGCATATTCTATTATTACATCACCAATTTCGGTTCTATAGATAGGTTATATTGTAAGTAACACTATCTAAATCTGAACAAAAGGCACATTTTGACTTGCATATGTTGTTATGTTGCTTCAGGGTCTGGACAGGACACTTGTTACAGAGATATTTAGAACCTTTGTTGATGGAATTAGTGGATCGATAAAATCATGCAAATAAACGTGTTTTGCAAAAGCTCTTTAATCCGTATATTCTCTGATTTGCACCTGTCAGGTATGCAGCTGAATACATTCTTACAGCATTACGCATGGCAGGTACTAGGTATGAACACACCTGAGAAGTCGTGAAGCAAATAGGAAACGTACATGTTTGATATTCAGTTGAATGTGAAGGCGTGGCAGAAGTATTTTAGTTAAAAATTATCCTGAATCATCATTTTGAATATTTGAAGAATATTTGAGAATACATTTACAATATTTTTTCATAAATTCCTGGAGGTTGTACGAGTTACTTAATTAAAATCAAATTGAGCGTCATTTTGAAATTTAACAATTTTCTGTTGGAATCTTGTTTCGTCGTGTCTATGAATGTTAATGACATTCTTTACATTTTAAATGTGATTGAGCAAACTTCGTTCAAAAATATCAAATAGAATGGTATCGAATTTCGTTTAAGCCTCAATTCAATCAAAATAAACCCTCTAGCCCAGGGTAATCCAGTGCATTGTGTTCTGTTAATCCCATTATACTGTAATCATATCATCCATTATGCAAACCAGATGGTCGCGGGTAGAGCAACAAATCCCGACACCAGCACCATCTGCGGGTGACAGGTACATTATAGGAAGGTCTCTTTTAATCACACACAATAATCGAATATCCGGTTTAAATTTCACGGGATACAAATTTACTCGTCGTAGAGCAGTAGCACATTGAGAAGGGTTGATGAATTGAAGAAAGACAGTTATTGAGTGAAAAGTACAAATGTATGAGTTGAAGTTTTAAACTGATTAAATTGGTATAGGCTAAAATATCTAGTTGATCAACAGCCAATATAACCTTGAAACAACCAATTGTCTCTCAGAAAAATTGAGACCTTAAGTTAACAACTCCCCATTCCTCTCATGTTTTCTATAATTCTGAAGAATGTATATTTTGTTCAATAGTACTTGTTTCTTTTCACGCCAAGAGAACCCCAAAGCCTTGATATGAACCATTAGCATTTTAGCCATGATTACCATGAGGAAATGTGTCAGATGATTTCAAAGAACAGATTTTTGTATTACATTGTACCTGAGTAAGAGTGAGGTTTATACACAAATCGAATGAGTTTTATAAAAGTCTTCTGGCACGCTTTAGAGTGTAATATTTTCTTTACTATCTGTTTTAGTTTATTCAAATCGCATAGAAATAACTGGGAAACGACGTGTTTCTCCATAGACGGCTAGCTACAGTGACGTCACGAAAAATGACAGTAGTACGCCCCTGACGACAATCTTGCGAAATCGCGATGAAACAATCATTATTAGACAAAAGTGATATGAATCATATTTCACCGACTATGTCTCACCATTTGGGTAATAAAACATGCATGTTTACCTCATGAAACAATATATATTTGCTGTATAAACATTTTATATATAGTGGGCAGATATATAGTGTTCTTCCGTGTTCCTATCGAATATTAAACGCAATTTATTATAACACTCAAATATTGATCAAGAATGTATATATATATATATATATATACATATATATATAATTATATAAATTATATTGAAAAAGTATATATACAAACTATTGACAGAATAATCTCTCACATACACATTCCAAATAATTACTTGTTCCCAATGTTTAAAAGACCACAACGATAATTTCATCTTAAACATTTGACAATGTACTCATGTTTTTAGTTGTTTTTTTCACAATGTTCTCATGTTAGCTTAAGTTAATAAAACAAAAAACATGTAAGTGGATATACGTAAATAACGATTTTAGATTGTTACTAAGAAAAACAGAATTATCGCCTCACCGATACTTATTGATATTGGTATTATGGCTACAAACTGAAATGAAAGTTTCTCTGATTGCCGGAGACTGTGAGTACGAGAATATGGAAGGGTCTACGTTAATGATCATGTCGCTGAAATACATACTAATTTCAGTTATTAGTTTGAATTTGTTGTAAATGTTTACCTACAACATTATCAAATAAACAATGTCATATATCTATAAACGGTTACTAAAGCAGAGGGTTTTATGACATAGATAATATTTGTATGTGAACTCATATATCCGTAAATTCTGGAACTCATCGAGGGGAATGCCACACCTGTAAATGTGAGCGTTCTAATCAGTCAGGTATGCAAATATCTAGGTAAGTTTATATACAGGTGAAGTGGTACTACACCTTGTAAGCAATAAGGTAAATTTCAGGTAAGACAACACATTCTTGAACCTCCCGTTTCTACACATTTTCCCCAAGTGTAACTGAAACACAAGGGCCTGTCTGTTATATGATATATGCAATATGATATATCATTTTCGTTTTACATAACATATGAACAGTTCACCATGCATGTTTACGTTCATGGAAAGGACAAAAATAAAACATTATTCAAAAAATATAGTGTTTATCATAAATCGTATATCTTATGATGATACACAGGTGTAGTAACAAGTGCATGGATGGTAATTCCTCTTCTCTTCTCACTGTAGCATGTATATTTCTCATTTGTCTACCATCGAAACAGGTACAGCCGAGGCGAAATGGGCGAGTGGGTTAGCTGATAGTTCGGTCAATGCTGGCGGAGTTTTCGGCAAGGGACTCGACCCTAAAAAGTACACGAACTTGCATTCTGGCAGATCCTGTGATCCCAAAAATAAAATGCTGCATTTGTTCAATGTAATGGCACGTATTTCTACAGGTATAGTTACATTATGATTATGGCAGGATACCCTTCACCTTACATTCTTACAGATTCTGGAAGGTCCACCCTCAACGTAGAAATCTAGCTTTATCCCTGATTCTCAGCGTTTTGGAATTAATCATTGAATATTTATTGAATATATCTGTATAAAAGACAGGTTAAGTGGAACATCATTTTCAACTTTCTTTTTCTAATCAAACTATATCTATGATATTCATAACTTTATAAATGTGTAGTTACATGTTAATTTATATATTATTAATTTTCTTTGATACCAATATCAGTGTGCCCAATTTGAATGAAATGGTTGCTGTACAACCTTGAGCATTGTCCATGTTTATCTATTGATGAACACAGAACTGATTCCTTTGAAGAAGTTAGGTTTTCCTGAAAAACCCTTTACTTATTTAAGATAATCACAGTAAATATTTTTAAAAATTAGCATTTTTTCCAAAGTGAGAATGATTATTATAAATCTTTATGCAGACTATGTGTTAACAGCTATGTTAATTTTTCTTAATTATTCCCTTGATCGATACTTTGCTTGATATATCATCACGATTACATTGTCGACGTTTTGATTGATATTATATGAACGGGTGTTTCTGATATAATCGATGTTGATCTAGACAGATTATAACAGTTGTGATTGTTATCATAAACGATTGTATCCCAGATGATAATTAATGGTAAATACAATACCATATGTGCTGCAAATGTTATATCACATACTGAGGGCAATGACCTCTCTTTCTTTAACCTTTGTAAGTTGTTTGAGAGGCAATTGGAAGTTTAATTACCCAAAAATTAAGAAATCCATATCAATAGTCAATGCCTTAAAAATAAGATGGCGACGTTCTGTTGTAGGTATAATACCGTTTTCTTTTCTCGTAAACTGTATGTATTATAAACATGCACCGAAATGTCACTATCTAATATAGAATACATTGACATTCCATAAAGACATCACGTTATTCAAAATCCGTCGAGTGTCTATGTAATGTTTGCATTTGATATCCATGGTTACCCCCGCTCATTTACCCTTATCATATTTTATCATTTTTTGCCCATTTTACATCTTAAAATGCATCTGATGAAGGGTTTAACATGAATTTGTATTTTTTCATCTTCTCATTCAAGGAGATACGTATATATATAAGTTGCTTTCCAAGGGAATTTTTTCCGTTCATGAGTGTATTCTCCTCCAATTACGATTAACCAATTCGATATCCAAGTTATTGTTCGAATAGGTGTAACATGTTATAAAGTTAAATTACTTCTTTCAAAACTAAAAACACTGATATACAGTCACTATTTATACATCTATGGCTGCATGTATTACCTCAATATACAAGTAACTTTATCATGACGTGTGGGATGTAGCTACCATCAAAGCTTTATTGACGTCATAAACGTTTCCAACTGAAAAGGTGTAGTTATAATTGTATTGCTCGTGACTGATAACATGATAACGACATCCCGCTTCCTAGTACCCTGCGGACAGCAGCGTGAAATAGAGGATAACGCCTTCAATATAACAGTCAATAGATAAAACGGGTAGATCGCAACTCCGCCCTTTTGATAAGGAAATTCAATTGAATCTACAATATACTATATTTAACACATAACGTCATATGTTATATTTGGAACATTGGTTGAATATAAAATAATGTGGTAAGAAGTTTGTTTGTATTCTTCAAACTTTGTTTACATTGGTAACCATGCAATATAATCGTTACAGCTGTATAAATGGACATAGAGTAGATTTTGACAAAAAAATCATATCTTAAAGTATACTCCATTACGTCTTTGATAAGAAAAATCAAAATAGTTTAAGTTCGACATGTTTTAGTAAATTGTACATAGATGAGTTAGGTTACACCATTCTACAAATATAATAAATCAATATTATGAACAGAATATTTTTACAAAATTTCCTATTGAACGACCCTAGCAAATCAAGTGATTCTAAGTAAATCGATTTTTAAATGTTCCGGGTGCATGCACAGAATAGGATGACACTAGTGAGGTTTCGCTTTGGATTTGTTAACTTATGTGTGGATATTGTAGGCTTGTAACAATAAATGAATTGATATTACAAAAAGGAGGTTTTATTGACCATAAGTGTGTGCACCTTTCAATAATACGAAACCAGTCTTTGTATTTATATAGCATACAAACTCATACACCTTACATAAAGTTTACCAATACACTCGACACAAACTCTTACACTCAATACCTTTTTTGGCCTACATCACATTCATTATTTTAACTTCCTGTTCCAAGTCTGTCTTAAATGAATGCCTTCATAACATATCCTGTGTGCTGTTCAGTAATTACACTTGTAACCGATTGCAGCGCTTCAGTAGCCTGTAACAATGTTAAAATTCATCGCACTGTTGAGCACCATCATGCAGTAATCCAGTACAATCAAATATTCCTCACGAATGCCAAGCTCTTGCACTAACGACATGCAGTTTTGGTATTGGTTTTTGTTTGTTTGTAGTTACCGGTACATACACAACGATTATCTGGAGAAGCATGCTATTCTGATAATGTCATGTATCTATATAGACAAGCCTTATCCGAGGAGATGACTTTGTGTGTGTATCCTGGAAAGACTAGCAGAATGTCAGGAGTCTTTTGTATGTTTATTCTGGACTCTTCATAGTTATCATTTATAAGTTGGGCATGATTCTACTACTATCTAAAGAGATTTGATCCAAAATAAACTGTCTGAGGATGTCTAGAGTCTGTAATGAATTCTTTAGTCTTTACAGCATCTCTCCCTGATATTTGTCTTCGGGTTCTTCTTTGCCTTGCTCCATTTATGAATAGCAGTATGGTTTACTACAATTCTCATATCTTGTATAATAATCTTCTAATATGTGTGATCATTAAACTATCACAGACGAATGTTAAAAAAGGAAGGTAGATTATTTTATTTTATTTCTAAAAACTATCTACATTCAAAATATATCAAATTGGTAGATAAATATTATGACGAGGTTTATGTATGACTCCAATGTATATCGTTAAACATATCATCTCATAATTTGAATTTAATTTTTTATATTTTAAGCAGAAGCCAGCTTCTAAAAGAAAACTCATTTGAACATGCCTTGAAGAACACTGTCCCAGTCTTTGTTTGTTTCTGAAATAAAGATTTCCTAATTAAATCAACCCCCATAGTCGCTCTAAATCACGGTCCTCACCTGTGAGAATCCAATTCGTTCTCATAAATATTTATATAACGAATGCATCCGTGAACTATTTTACTGTTACTGGGTATAGGGAAGAGGCTTAGTGTCACGCTGATAATGTTTGAATCACCTCCTTAATTTCCAATAAAGGTTTCGTGAACTTTACCAACGACAAACTATATGCCTTATAATTCTCATATAGCTTCTTTGATAGATACAAATATCTGCTTCAGTGCATTGGTGGTAATTGTTTGAATACCGTTGTCTTTATCAAAGCAGTTGCCAAACTTTGATTGCACACTGAATGAAAAAAATTAATTTGGCTTTTGCTTTATCTTCGTTTTAATGTTTAACAAGTAAAAAATGTGATGACATGCATATCCAATTTGCATCAAACATTATGTTTGAAACTTGTGTTTAATTAAAATGTATGCACTTAAGGGGACTCTCAAACACTTGTAAAGTGATTTAAGTTAAACCTCTTTAACTTGGTAAATCAAGAATATTTTAGACGAAAAATGATGAAGATGACACTTTCGGAATAACCTACAATGGTAACTACCTGCAAACATTTTAAATGTAAACATAAAAAAAACCAAATCTTTCAAGTATTACGTTATTACACCTGTCAAAGCACATTAAAAATCAAATGAGAAAGCTTGCATATAAAATATTTATATGGTGCATAACATCCAACATGAAATCTGCATTTTGAAGGCATATAATCATATCTATTTATGTATGACCTTTTACCCATAACCATTTATCCATCAACCATGCTTGTCGTTGGCAATACTGTACAGAGAGACAGTGTTGAAAAAATCCGGAGTGAAATCTGTCACTGCATTCACACACGAGCCATTGGTCTGTCTAAACGTTTCCCGTTTTATCATTTCATTTTCGTTGGATCTTTGGAGAGAAAGAAATTAAACTTTAACTATTACATAATGTTTTTTTAAAACATGTTCAAACGGAATGAACAGGTAAAAACAAAGGCTCTGTTAATATCACTTTCGTCACAACCTACGGTTACCTTAACCTTAAACTCACGTTATTAACAATGCATGAAGTTTTATTAAATTACGGTTGTGCTTTAGAGCAGGCTCAATATAGTATTACATAACCCTAAAGCCCTTAGGATAAATCTGAATCAAGTGCGCCATAGAGATAGATCGATTTTAATGCAGTTTCTGTTGCATACATATTGAAATGTTTTAAAACAGCAATTATTTTCTTTGCATTCGTTATTGAATATGATTGATCGTACACAGAATGACACTGATACAATAAATGCCTACATCATGGTCCACAAGATACCATGGAAAAGAAATGGAGCGAAATACGCACAAATGTACGATCTGATTAGCAAACATGCTAGATTAACACTTGATAAAGAAATAGTGTATAACGTAGGCGTTTTATTCATATGAGACCAGTTTTATCAAGATATGTGTGTACGCTCAGGTGAACACAGCCCTGACATGACTTGCTGAAAACCATGATGAGTCACTCGCTATCAATTATATCAATAGAAAAAGTGAAATAATAATTTGTACAATCCGTACAAAAGGACGTGTACCTCACATGCTGGATGAGTCATATGTTATCAAGGTAAACATGTACCCTTTAGGAGTAAACAGGACAGGTGTCCCTATACCTGGAGACTTAGGTCTATACCTTGGGTCGTAGCGTTTTTTAGTCTATTGGATATGAGTGTAATATGTAATGTTATGTTATCGTTGTGTATCTGTTGGAGCGGCTGAATGCATGTGAATCAAAAATAATATCTTGGTCTGTTCCATTATGATATGGCATGCATGTGATTGATTCATATTTCTATAGGGTTTCATGTTGGTGATAAAGGTTGATAGATTTATAAAATGAAATGATAGTGAATTTTGTATTCACTGAATATAAAATAGTAGATGACAGATTTTTTATTTTTTCACATATTTAAGCATATCATTTGAACTGAATCTGAAGTACAAAAAAACTTAAGCTGCTAGATTATTTGATTCTAAAGTAAGGGTATTTTCTAGGTTTACTTCATATGTCGTCCAAGTGTATTCATATTAATATCATATCTTTTGCATGATGGTTTGTTTGTACGGTCTTAATTTGAGCACAAATACAATTTATGGCCATACGAATAGGTCTTCGATCGTTTGAAAATATATATTAGTTTAAGCACTGAGCCATTTTCATATCATCATTGTATTCATACATTGTATGTCATCATCCAGTACAGTGTATGTAGAAGAAAATACACAGATTTTGCTTTTTTTAAAAATAAAAATATAATGTTATAAGGGTTCTCGGGGTTGGAGTTATTTGAGTGCGCTGTCAAAATGTTGCATGACTCATTCGTTTTAGTTTATGGAAGAGCTAAAAAGATGCATATTAATGAGACCTTTCAAAATAAAGCCTCATTCTACATCACGATTCGTCATTGCGTTTAAGTTTTTTAACATGTTGTTAACTAAATGAAATGGAGTAGACAATTAGGTTGGGGAAATTCAAAGTGTATGGCAAGTAATTCATTTGATGTGCGATGACAGAGAATGTGACATTAACATGTTTTATACATTTTTACTTTCAATTTATGAGGGCTTTATCTACATCAACAAGCTTTTTGAATAAAACATCCCTAGTGCTTGTTGTTAAGCTTGCATTGTAGGGATTTACATTATATTACAGTGTTATAAATACATATACCAGTTACCTATAATGGTTTTGTTTTAAACCAAAAGACCGCGCTATATAAGTACCTGTTATAAACAAATACACCACGTGTTAGTGTTATTATCATTAAAAGATCATTCATATCATATTCAATATATGCGCATACTTATTAATTCCTTAAGATCCGTAATGTATTCGCTGGCAGTAAATAACGTTTTAACGTTGCTCCGATTATGCATAATCATAAATGGCCTTGACTAAGCTGTATCAAACATCACAATATTTACACTAACAACTGTAGGGGGTCAATATGATGTACATAATGCATGTGGTACCTGTTACCTACGGCGTTTACCTGAGTGATACCTGTGAGACCTACTGTACCTGCAAATCAGACATAGCAATCTTGTAATCAGATACTAGATGCATGGAGACAAATGCATTGTATCTGCTACCACTACTACTACTACTACTACTACTACTACTACTACTACTACTACTACTACTACTACTACTTGCAATAGTCTGTAAATGACAACAATATTGATTCAAATTATCTGCATGGCAACACCTAATTGCATGATTTATGGTGAAAGTGGCAGGTATATAATATATTTGAATTCACAAACCAGATGCTAACAATTTTGGTTGAGGATCCTTAGAATACACGAACAAAGATTACCCAATTTAGCCGATAACATGCTTGTTCACTTAAATGAGATGGGTAAGATAATAATGGTAACTCATTAATCTTTTCTCATGGGTTTGAATTTGTGTGGCTAAATCGAACATTTGGACCTTTTCCTTAAAACATGTTTTACCAAGAGTTGCCCACATTATGTTGATTTAGGAAACACAAAATTTCACAATATCATTTTAAAAAGTACCCTTCAACTGTCTTTATAACATTTCAATTATTCCTTCCAGAAATGAAAATATGATACGTAATCTAACACGTTTTGTAAAACATGATGTTATCTTCAGAGACAATCAATATCTGATTTGTAAATTCTGTCATAAAATGATTGTAAATATCTATGTGCTCAATGGAAACTTGTACCATTTTGTATATGTGCCAGAGGCCTGAAGTACAATAAACTTCTTTGTCTTGACTTTAACTTTAATTTGTATAGATATACATGTCTGGAATAAACCGTTTCTATAATTGAACTTTTAAAATACTATATTTATATCAATGTCTACCGTTTTGAACTTAAGCGTGAAAAAAAGATGAGGAACCTTAGAAGAACGTACAAGGGATACTAGACCAGTGGTGGGTGACTAATTGCAATTTAACTAATATTAAATTCCGAAACAAAATTATTAACGGGAAAAAAAGAGACTTGGAAATAAATTTATCAAAGATGATGAAATTGCTAACATTGCAATGAACCAGTTTGTACTTTAACAATGTCAAACGTAATTCACAAGGCAAAAAAAGATGTCAAAGTGAGAGGTGTAAGCATATTTTTCACATTTCCAGTATTTTTAAATATGCAGTCTAATTTAACTCATCTCACACAGGTGTGAACTTCAACAAATGTTCGAGGGAAAGGAGAGCTATTTACTCCTGCATGTATTTACGTGCCTCGCTGGCCGTGCAAGCGTTAGTGGGAAACCAGCAACTTGCATCACATCCGGTAAAGCTATTTCCTTGTACAAATGAACTAGCTTGTGAATGTAAAATCATCACTTTTGTCTTTGATTGTCAGTTAATGAAAATCAGCAGATTTTAGACGGCATTCAAAAGCAAATCGAAATCGAGTTTCAGAAACACCCAGGCACACAACATGCTGACTTTAGCTTTCTTTAGCGACTACTTGAACCACGATAAGGGAAATATCATATTCTCGTTTCTTCAAGCAGGGGTCACGTTCTCTGTCTGATATGTTAGGAAGTCATGTTCTGTGTAAGTAAATATATACATCGTAGGAAGTCTCTCTTGTAATTATAGTTTTTTTGTTTATGAGGATGTTGTTCATAGGCTTTTGAACAGTACTTTATGCTTTAAAAAGAATGAAAATGTGGAAATCAAATATTTTTTATGATTTTGTTAGAAAGGTGACTTTCTATTTTTCGCGACACTGTATAAATGATGGTCATTTTTGTTCTTAATGATTAACTTCAAAGTTCGCTCTATGGTAGTCACAAAATATACCGCTCAGTTAATTATGCAGTTGATTATGTAAGTCACGGCAAATTCTTTGATACGGTTATTCTTTTTGTTTCATAAATAATGGAAATAGAGATAGAAGTACTCACAGAAATGATTTTTTAATAATTCATATTTTTTATTGTTTTCTTTTGATAAAAACGATGTAAAGGAAGCGTGCTGTACTTATTACTCTTTACTTCGCATTCAGCAGTTCGACCGATTGCTCATTTCATTGAGTTCAATTCAACGTCACGTTCTATCTGATTTGCCTACAGTGCATTCCATCTACATGTTCCTTATGAATTCAGTCGGGGTGATCGTGAACCGGGGGAACCGATATAGCCATTGTTCTATTTGTGGTTTTTATGTAGATTTGGTAACTGATAAAAGCAAATTACGAAATTTCCTTACGAATTGGGATATATTGCCTTTGGACAAAGCACTTATGAGTCAACATTCGGAGTTCTCGTTTGATCGTCAACCATTTATTGCCATCTATTCTGTAATTATGATATTTTATGTGTTTTTGGTATTATAAGTAACTGCTCAGGGCGAGATGACCTAGGATGAGTAACTATTGACCTAGGTGTAGTACTTGTACTGAAACATGGGGTCATTTAATTGATCTGGTCGCTGAACTGAACTTACAGTACAAACTCATGTTCTGTACTGACAACATGTCATGACCCCGTGGTGACTTGAGGTTCAGAAATACAAAGATAGCAAACTTAGGCAAACATGTACACAATTTTTTTTCAAAATTATTTTGAAGTGTCATCGATTTAAATTGTTATCGTTAATATTCACTTTCTTGAAGGAAATACTAAACAGCTTAATTTATATGTATTTCTTATAAATAGACTGGTCCGACTTGCACACAATAAACTTTATCCATAAGATTTCAAAGCAATATAAAGTACGTATATATCATACATAGCATATATAAACAACGGATAAAGCGTGTCATTATATTGTCGAAAATAAAATTCTCATTTGATAATCTCAGTACATCTCCTTCAATTACTAACTTATTAGGTATCAAATCACTATTTTTATGTATAATATTTATTGTATTTTCATTTATATACAGAAAAAGAGCCATGATAGATACTCCCATTTAGGTTGATGATTTTAACAATCTCCGCAAGGATTGTTTTATCTATTCTTTCTTCGATACGGATTCTTGGGTCATTTAAACATTCGATCTTGTAATTTATGTTATCAAATGGAGGGCAAATTAAACGAAAGGATGAAATTGTGTTTTCCTGTAATATTCAAAAAGACATTACATTTTAAGATTACAGGTATTAGAACATCAATACGCTCCTGTGGAGGCAAGACATTGATATCGTACACAACGTACGTATCATACTATATGTTCAACGTAGACCGTCGACTCAAGGGAGAGAACTCCAGTTTATAATGTCAACATATATACTGTACAGTATGTACATCAAACCTCAGCTGCATTTTAGTATCATAATTCGCAAATTTGACACCTTTTGAAAGTTCGTTTTTTTAAATTAAACTTATTTTCCTTACAAAACTTTCATATTTTTCATGAACTGTTGTTATTATTAACATCGCACCTGTTGATAACTTCTGCAGTCAAAACACTTCCGCCACTTTGTCGGAGGGATTTTACGCAAGGACGGGAAAAATGTGAAAACATGAAAAATATGCACATTAAAACTATTCATTATTTAAATTTAAGTCTAACTTTAACAGATAAATTCAAAACATATTAATATGCATAAAACGATTTGTATGTCATTTGTAAAAGTGTATGGTTGCAGAGAGTATCAATTTAATTCCTTATTTCTACTGCTGAAGGAAACATACAGAAAACCCTGCCTTTTCTTCTGCAGTAATCGATACATTCATTTTACAAGTGGTGCATTTCTCTTTAGCCACAAGATGTAGACTGAACTTTTATCCATCAAATATGTTTTTATTCAATTAAGAATATTCTTATCTGATTCATGTCTGAAACTGCAGTTCTAAGCGTTGTCTTGGATAGTTGACGGCTGGCTATAGGTAGTTATTGAGTGTAAAGATGGAACTATAAGAGCAATTGTGAAATACAACACAAAGTTCATGAAATCAGGTATTTGCATCGGACTTTTGTTACGGTTTTCGTTCTCGTATTTCCGACAAAGTAAAAACTTATTCTTGCTTCCAGGAATGAATCATTATATTAAGTGTTTCTCATTATAGTGTAGGTCCACTTTTTGCTAAATCAAAATTCAGACACAATATAAGTCGTCATTTTCATGGATTTCGTCTCCACAGCGATGTTATAAGCATTGTTATTAACCCATTGAAGACGTCTTGTTTCCACTAACCATCTGCCTTTACATCGGGGTTTACTTTCCGTGACCACATGGGATTCAATTGAACCCCTACTTGTTTTCATTACCCGGACGAAGGTTCGAATGCAGACTGGACACCCTCAGGAATTCATTCATGGTGAAGTTTCCCCCTGGTCAGTGATCAGCAGTCGGCCACTCGGCTTTGATGTTGGACTTAAGAGGTCTGGAAGCTGGAGAAGTCAACTGAAGATGACCGCAGTCTTGTTGGCTGTTTGTACGTCGTGTGTTGGGGCGGGCTTTGGTGTCTTGGGTCCGTGAGAAGATAATTGATTTATCATGAATGAAAAGAGTGATGCTTCAACCACTTATAAATGATATACACACATATATTTTCTAGCATCTATATGGATATATATGACTTTAGAAAAACCGTATAGATACAGAATGTTGATCACACCGCTCAATTCTTACTTTTTGGTAACGTTGACTACGCCTTTCGAGGTTACGTTGTATAGTAAGAGCGTCTACTTGCAGTACAGAAAATCTTCATCTGGTTGCCGCCACTGGACTCAATACCTTACAGTGGTGTGGTGGTTTGCGTGCTTCAGAGACCCCGAGAGCTATGCAAGCCGGAGCTTACATGCTCCAGGTCGACGGATAGAAGCCAGACCAAATTTTAGTCCTTCTATAACCTGCTTCCTATCTCTCACTATGCCTTTCTTTCCGTTTTTTTCTCATCCTTTCGATCCCTTTCTCCCTGATCTCCCCTCTCTCTTTTGGATGCTTGTCATCCACGTGTTTAATAACTGAAATATTGTTCAATACACGTTAAACCCTATCTCACTCACTCACTTAATCTTGTTAAAAGGGTAAATTAAGCATTTCAAACCTCAAACAGGTGTAAGTCATATTAATTTACAGGTGAATGAAATAATTTCATTTTTCAGCTAACTCTCACTTTCAAAATAATGCATAGCAACTGAAATTGATGCATTAGTGTATAAGACTGACCATGATTTTAGATTCAATCTAGAACAGGGGTATTCACGGACAAGGGTCAACCATGTCCAGCATCTGACCTCTCGATGACCACTGGAGAACGCGTGTGAATCCATCTATTGTGAAAGAAAACTAGGTACTACTTTGTTAGCAAATGTTACTTGTTTGGTGTAATCGCCAGTGCATATCACAGGTCCCCGATGTTGACCGATCTCTCGGAGGCAGGAACGACGGGGGTTATGGGGATAAATGACCCATTGCTTCTTGATAGTTATTTCTTCAAACACATTCTTCAGTTCGTTTGCGGTCGGGCCAACTATAAAAGGTTTGATCGTACCACGGAATGACCACTTTGGCAACGTTCGGCAAACCTCCGAAACTTTGTCCGTGATGTTTTGGCGGTCAACGGTTATCTTGACCACAAAAAGCACCGCTTGACCATCGCTAATTCTCTTTAACAACACCGGATTGGCCGAACTGTGTTAAGGAACTCGCCAACACGGGTTTAAGTTGTGTTCAGGAAAGGAGATACACACACGAGCATGTTCACGTTACAATATTGCCCTTCTGACTTCGTGACGTCCTCCGTGTTACCGATACTCCGGTTCAAGACTTGTTACTAATATTCACCGGGTGATCCAGCATCACCAGTTCGTCATATCGTTTACTGCCTTTGAAAAACTAGGCTTTAAAATGGTTTATATCATGGAAAGACTTCAAATAAATGCACATCAAAACCATCTTGCCATTTCTAGCTATGATTTTATTTCAAGACACACCATAAATATTCCGTTCTGTTAGCTATCTAAAACAATTCAAACTTTTGAAATAACAATCTATGATTTTCATAATATTTCATTTGGCTATGATACCTGATAAAATAACATTTTACCATATATTGAAATTGAATGCATTTTAAGGCCAATTAAATGACAATTAATAGTTGTTGATAAAGTTCGAACAACACTTACTATGAACTCTTTTAGTGGTATCCTTGAAGTTGTAGCAGAAATGAAGTACACGATTTTATGGATATTCATCTTCTGTTAATGAAAAAGTTAAATAGTCATTTTTAACACTTATTATGCTTGACTAACTGATGCGCACCAGCTGCGGAACATTGACAAGTATTCATTAAAATTGCGGCTTTACACCTTAATTTTGTCGCTATACTTAACCGGTCTGTACTAAAAGGATGTATTTCAGCAAAAGTTAATACACCTCGATCAAATGAAACCGTTGCTGACTGCCAACAACTTTTGAAATGGTTATTTTGTCTGCATGGTAAGAGCTGATTTTCAAAGGAATCGGTACCACGCGAAGTAAAACTACTAACAAAACATGGCGCGCACCTACTTAAATAAACATGTTGACCTTTGAGCTTTTTTTTTAATTTTGAATGAGCTACACATATTCAAGAGACAGTTTATGTCATTCCCTTTGATGAAATATGAAACATATTCATTTACAGACAATGCAATATATATACGTGCAAAAGTTGATATCAAAACGCAAACCGCTTAATAAGCACATATGAACATTCCACGAATGTATGGGATGGTAATAATTCAGCGGAGAGCAGGAATTCGGACATGTGAGGAGTGGAGTTTACAAAGGGTTTTAACATTAAGAGCAAAGCTCCTTACAGCGGTTCGAACAATCCTGGCTGTCTAAACAACCCACTACGACTTTATACTGTTTGTGGTTGGGCCATGAATGATTTAAGGCATAGATCCTGTTTACAGTTTGAATTGAAGATAAGTAGTAACATATCTATCTGATAATTTGACATTTCGTACGAGTTGGCAGAATAAAGGAGAGGAGAGATATACGACGTTTGAGGAGGAGTATCGATACATTCCTCAAACTTATTATGAATGTTGATGATTCTTAAAGTCTAAGTCCCCCAAACTCAATGTATTCTCAATTGTTGAAGTCTATATTAGATATGCCATACATGTATGCAGCTATAATAAAATGGCTTTAGAAGTCTGTTGTCTAGACCCTATATTTAAAATCGAAGGTGCTTTCTTCAGTCTAGAAATTTTGGCAAGTCTGATTCTTAAATCAACTAGTTTTTTTATTATTTCATATCACATGATAAAAATAAATATTTTAAGTGGGGACTATAATTATGTTAGTCTATGGCTATAGTAGATATTGACTAACGAAATGATGGAAAACACAACATACACTCAAAGTACCTATTTCATAGTGCTTTTTGCATGAATGAAGTAAACAAGTAAGAAACAAAGTGAAATCCAAGGACTTTGAACTGAACTCAACCCCCAACCTCTTGAATCAAGCTTTATTCAAGTGCTGCTACGTGAACCTTTGGAGGTAATAACATCGACGTGATTTTCACCATCAACTTTGACACGTATAAACCATGGAGGATATTACGCTAGTGCCAGTACCATGTTATGATACACTGCACGAGGACCGAGATATAGCGACGGATGTATCAATTCATTTAGCGAGTCATTAACATATTAAGATATGAACACGATTATAAGATTCGATTTACTAACAAAGTTGTAAAAATGAAATACAATTCACCATAATTCAAAGAATACAATTAGCCGACCACATGCTGTCCCTGCAATTAGATCTCATAGTCAAAAAGCAAACATGACATGATGGCATTGTTCGTAACATCACCTCAGCAGCTAAAAATGATATTGTCATGCTGGTATAGTATGAAACTATTAACCTCTTATTTTTGCCTTAAAAAGCATTTATAAGATACAAATGTAATGTACAAATACATTTTTTTTTAATTGGCATATATACTCGTGTATATATCTTGAAAAACTCCTTCGATGGGCATTAGAGAAGGTTATAATTATATCTTATGTTACAAAAGAATGGGATCGAAGTTATACTTCCATGAATTTGGATTCATTGAATTTTATATTTTACATCGATGATCACAAATTTCATTGAAATTAATCATGATTCGACTGTTGTGCTAATAATAATTCAACTATTCATCTAACAAAACATGTCGATGACAGTCTTGACTAAACCATTTTTATCACAAAATTAATCAACATTCATAATCAACATTACATTTTACAATTTTAAATCACCCAACATTGTCGAAACACATGATAAGAACTTCTGCTTTTAACATGGAAAAGAATATTTTGAGATCTTATACACGTAAACGTCTGTTAACTTAACGTACGCTTCAACCTTGAAGTTATATGTGGGAGTGACAAGTGAAAAATGTCATGGGGATCGGTTTTGTGGGTCAAGCGGTTTTTGATGACATGAGTGGGCGCATGTTTTTTTATAAGGGTTATTACTTTAAAAGGTATAAGCAAACCTAGTCAAGGCCTTATGGCTTTTTATCATTGATATGTGCCTTGTCATTATAGTAGGCTATCGAGAGCTGATTTCAAGTGTTTTGCGTGGGCGGTTAAATGTATTCGTTTAGTTCTGTGTAATCTTTAATAAAATCATAGCAATCGAAAGTTTAGGAGTAATTCTATATTAAGATGTTTAATATCTTAGGGGTAATAACTATTTTGCGAATATGAAAAATAAGTCTAAGAAATTTAGTCAGAGGATTAAATTAAATTATCAGTTAGTGTTATAAACAAATCATGAAATATGAAATATGTAAACATGTTCTTCTAACATATTATTGTACCCCTTATTTCGCTTTTTGATGTTTGTGTAAAATTGGAGCTTTCAAAACAGAATAGGTTCTCAATCAGAAAGCAGACTTAACAAATATACACTCACAAAAAATAACATTGAAAAAAGGTTTTACATTAATTTCATAGAATAATTTCAGTGTGTAAATAACCATGCTCAGTTCAGTTTTTGCCTGGTTTAACAGAACTTCAATTTCTTATCTATAGATTTGGGCCAAACATCGTGTAGAAAAAAGTATTTTAATATTGTTTCTCAATTTATAAGAAAAACATAATACGCACCTTATTTGAGTTAAGAGCAATGATTTCACTTGTAGAATTAAACTCCCTTTCTATTTAATCAACATGTAACCATCGAAGGTTAAAGGAAATATAAATCCGTGTAAAGAAATCACAATTGCGATTTTCTTATTAAGCATTGCCAACTTCTACTTTATCTATTCTTGTGATAAAACATATAAAGCGAAAGCGGGAAGCATTTACTTGTCAATGAAGACAACTTTTAAGATTATAATCTGCGCCGTTTCTCCTTCCAATGTTTATTTTGCAATAAAATCTTCAAACTCGATACGATTATCTGATAAAGCCTGCAAGATAAAAGACATGACCGGTGAAAATTATGGATGAAAAGCAACCAGTGAAGCTATAACTTTTGATTTTCAAACTCGATTTTCTTTATGTTCCGATTAAAACCGAAAACAGACTCATATAAAACATTATTTAAAGATAAACAAGTTGATTGCAGTCTGATTTTCCAATTTAAGTTTAATACACAAGATGGTCTTACAAATTTAGACCGATGACCTAACAGATACCCTTATCTCAACAAAGCGATTTTTATTATGAGGACACTCCGAAGCTGGTAAAGTCGTGTAAATCATTGTTTAATAGTTGTAAAACACGGGTGACCTTTGACATAATAAAAGAGACTGATATGATACTGTGTGTTTCCAACGATGACTCGGTATTGTTTGTTGAAAAAGTTGTCAGCATCTGAAAGATTAACATTGTATACTAATTTCAGATTATTTTCATCCATAAAATATGACACTATTTTCCTCTAGATAGATGGAATAGTAATATTGGATATTCATTGCATGTATAGTCTGTATGCCTCTTACAATTACTTTGAACTTTAGATGTATTGAATTATTTAAGTGTTGATATTTTACAAGTTTTCAAATCATATCGAAAACATGTTTCTAGATCTCTTCGTTGTCTCAAACAAATGGTACATCTCAAAATTCATTGATGCGTGTATCACACAGGTTTCTTTTCCATATAAAGGTCAATATTTACACATGCTCAATGTCTTTTTAAAGGTGCAGTAGCAGGATTTTAAGAAAACGAAAAACAAATGGTTCAAGTTGCAAGACAATGTTTTCTGATAAAACAGCAATGCGAATACATTTCCCTAACTCAAATAAAAAAAGTTCTTCGAACCTACGTTTGTTTTTGCTTTTCAACAATCACAGATGATCAGATTGAGGTTGACATCTTTGATCCTCTGAAAATAATACACTATGCATAAGATAATGTTTATGAGGGGAAAATTGATGAAATAAATATTTCAATTAACTTGCTTCTGTCCCATTGTCCTCTTCATCGCACCAGTACAAGAGATACATCACAAAGGGTACAATGTATTAGACTTTCGTTTGAAGGTGAATTCAAACATCTGATACTAAAAATCTTCAAACCATTCAACGGACAAAAACTCTCCACATATTCGAGTATTGTTTCCTGTTTATGACTGTCAAGCACTGGCTTCAAGTAGACACTCAGGCCCCTTCCCCCGCGCCTCGTAATCTGGACTATATCCAGTCTCTGAAAAACATATTTTGAAAATAATTACATGAAAAATATAATCAAAATCTAGAGATGGCTTTTTCGGAAGTTATATGTATCACGAGAAAACGAACTTTTTCAAACGTTTAGGTGTTAGTTAAACAGAATTTTTCATCGTAATCTTAACCTCCAGTATGGTTCATTATTGAGATTGAAAACGTCCTTCAGGCATCTATTTCTTTACTATTGTATTTAGTTCTTTGATACATTTCTAATTGATATATGAACTTGTCATATATTATAAGTCTAAGAATATGTTTGTCGTTTGTTGGTATTGAAAAGGTTAAATTGGAGCGATATTAACGCTTCTCTGTCAATCAGAAACTTTTAATACATATGTAAGCAAAGAAAATTTATCAAATCTAGAAAGTCAAATCATTGAGGCTTTTTTTCCCCTATTTGTTTGATTTTTTTCCTTTATTTTGAAATCAGACGCAAAGTCTAATAACTATAGAGCAGTGTAACAGTCTAGTTACTGTCTACCACAGGTCGTTCCTCCTGGTTTCCGTTAAGCGGCCACCGACCTCTTCGATAGTAAAGGATAGGCTGTCAATTTCACACTGAAATAAGCACGCCTAACCTTATGTCAATCTAATACTGCGCATTGTCGTGTGGATCATTTCCTGCGCATGCAAGTCGCTGATAACTGCACATGAAGACAGAGAGTACTGTCAGACTGCACATCGTACATAACATGCAACTTGGTAATGAATGCTCATTCTAACAGTGTGCATTGTAATTGACAACACGCGTTTATTGCATGTTATTTGAAATGTGTACATGCAATAAAAGCCTGTATTGTGTAAATGACAATTGTCTATTGCAGTCAATCAGCTGATCGGGTGACGTCTTTCCTTTTGACAACGATCTCTGTATCCAGTAATCTGGCGACCAGAGTTGCGGGTCAATGATAGATGTGAGACGGAACCGTTCTACATGCAATGAAAAAACATTGAACAATGATTGGAGTTATTGGCGCCTCTTAATACCGTAACAACATAACGCAATTGAATAACAGGTCGTATATGTTTCACAAATCTACCGTGAGAAGAGTAGACGTTTCGTGTTGCTTAATTGACTATTTTCCTCCTTCATTTTGAAGGCTGGTGTTTGGCAAGCAGTTGGTAACATGCAATTGAATGCATGTAAGTTTACGACCCACAGCAGAAAAACTTAGTTTTTCAAAGACAAATGATTTATCATTTAAAATATAGGATCCACGTCAATTTAAAGGCATTTATACTTATGAAGACGTATTGTGAACAACATTTTAAACAAGGATAAATATATAAACTTTATATAATTAGTTTTATTTACAGTGAAGTAAGACACTTTATTTATTACGAATTATTCAGCATTATACGATGATGTAAAAACAAAGTACAAAAATTGGTACTGTTTTAATAATCCTGTCCCATTATATAAACAACATTATAAGGTTGGTGTCAATTTATATAAGATATCTTTTAGAGAATGTGTTTGTGAAGATGATCTCAATAATAGTTAACGTTATATAAACTATTTGTTCAGTATGGCTGTCGGATTTCGTTCGTCTTGGCCCATAGCACTATCATTAGATACAATTATTTTCAATGGTGAATCAAAAAGGAATTGTTCACGGTTGTATTCGTCCATGATTATTACAACTTTCCCTACCTTTATGTTGGTCTAATGATGGACCCGAGGTTAGAAGTAGGTAGAGACAAGTGTTAAGGTATAGAATGAAAATTGGTGCATTTATAATATTTCTCTCGTGTGAGCATCGAGATAACGATGCTTGATTAAGTTGGAAACATTGTATATGACAGTTCGTGAACTTTCTTCAAGGATAAAAAACATATGACTCATACACCAAATATTGTTTATCGCGTTCCTTATCTAACGCTAATTTACAAGGTGTGAATAAAAGAAAAATGAAATAAGAATGACCACTACATTTTTTTTACTTTGAGTAAAATCATTTCATTTCCCTAACAAAACGTGATACAGTACCATTAAATGAAATTCTTTTATTTTGATAGACTTCTACATATGTCAGTTATTGAGACCGTTGAACAATGAAATTTTGTTTTGAAATTCTTGTTTTTGAAATTATGATATCAAATAATAAATACAAATCAGTCCAAATTGATTTACTGAATCTGATTATACCTTAATGTAAATTACAAATACTCGTACATGTACAGTTAAAGGATAAAGACAATCTTTATTGAAAAGCAACTTCTTTATTCTATGGAAGCGACGTTTCGACAGAATAAAGAAGTCGCTTTTCCATAAAGATCGTCTTTATCCTTCATTTAATCAACTTCTAGAATGCCTATCAAAGAGGTCATGTGCAGTTGTTTGGTTCGCCCAGTGTCTACTTTTCAAAACTACACCAGTACGTCCTTTTTAGAAGTCAAATCATTTCCCAAATCCTGTTATACAATTATATATGCAATGATAATCTGATTTGTAATTGGAGATTGGGAATACATCAACAAAGATCAACTTTAAAACTATATTTACTATTAATTACAGAATATAAGCCTCGTCTATTCAAAGAATTGATCAACTCCTTGAGAAAATCTCTAAGTTAATGATATCCATTTCACTCAATCATCATCAAAGGAATGCGAGTTGATCCGATCAAATGTAGTTCAAAAGATGATTGACATCGATGTAAAAGATCAGAGCAATCCTATTGGCCGAAACAAAAACGCTTGCAACAAGCTGTTTACAATGACGTCCGCGCAATTGTCCGCTAAAGACAATCTGTCTGCGGCCCGGATTTAGCGCGACTGCGGAAAAAGCATGTTATGTCTAACTTGCTGATACGATGTAGATTTCGTCTGGAATGTGACAGATAAGGTATCACTCGTTGACGATTTGCTGAATCAAACAATAGATCGTGACCCAGATTTGACCCCATGGGTCATGTTTTGGAATCAGGTCGAAGTTATGTAACAAAGGACAAATTTCGGAAGGAAACGCTTCAAGTTTGAATATTTTGTAATTTATTTCAAAACTTTGCCAGATAAAAAGTTTTTTCTTAACTAATGTAAAATTTGATAAAGAACCACTCCGTGAGTTGTTGAAGTCAAATTTTCCAAACTTAATAAATTGTGTGATTTGATCGAAAAGTATCGACTGTTACCAAAACGACACATTTTAAAGCTTATTGGTTTTTTTACAGTGACAATATGAAGGTAGAACGTCGCATTTATGATCGAAAACCGGACAGTGGCGCGCGTCAAATAGTCAAACGTAATTTTGGAGACCTATCTAAAACAGCCATGAGGGCAGTTAGGAGTTGATAGTGTTTGTTAGGTTATATAACTACTATCCATGTATATTGGACGTGATATCTACACCTCTGTGTATTTATAAGGCTGTTTTTAGATTTTCATGGAAAAACAGTATTTGTCATATAGATGTCTGTTGGACATGAGAAGTTAAGATTTTTTTATTTTATATCACCACATATGACATTTAGGTTCGTATCAAAGGTAAATAAAAGGTTATGAAAATCACGGAGTGGCTCTTTAATATATTTTATTTCGTTCTTTTGATTCCCCATGCTTCGGGTTTTCTAAACCTATATCAAATAGCACAGTAACAAATTACTCTTATATTTCTCGATATGATTGATCACGTGGCTTCTATTTAATGATATATTCACAAGCCTTGTAGTCTTATATACGGTGCCACCACTTCTCAAATGTTGCTTTGTTCTATAATCCACTGTTTAAAATTATTTAAGCTATGACGTCACGCACCTGTCTGAAATCTCCAATTATTTCGCTAGGATTAAGAGATTACCTCTTTTGTCTATAGACTATATACGCCTTCTTCTTTCCAAAGTTAAAGGTGGCTAATTTCTGTCAATTGGTGATTGAAAGTTGTTTAAACATTTGATTTTTTAGATATTCGACAAACAAAATATTCTGACATTAATGTTTATTATGATCTTTATGAAATCATCGGAAATGGACGAAGGAGACAAATGGTCAAATGTCATGTTTGTCTTTGAATCTTGGTATATTTAGCCACACTAATTACAAAAATACCGATTTGATTTAAATTCATTTCGAAACGAAACATTGTGGGATTAGAACCAATACCCCAGAGTCGGCCACCTACAGCTTGAGTTTCAACCCTCGGTATCTACATTTCGTACCCGCTTATCAAATTCATATGTACAAATCCATCAATAGAATTGGAGAACTCAGGCCGATCCATTAAGGCGGTTGAAGAACCATTAAATAGAACTCACCGCTATCTTCAGATATATGCGATAGGGCCGTGTTTTGTAATCTGTTATTTTGAATTTGTTAATGTTCTATAAAAGTAACGATATTATGCGGTTTTGTTGCAGGTTTAGACAAACATACATTAAAATACATAAATAAGTGCCTTTAGATATTAAGTAAATGTCGTAATTGTCACACAATTTAGCTTAACTGAGTATGCTGCATATTTGATTCAGCATATATAAGAGTTATGCTGAATTCAGGATTCTGCGTAGTTTGTGGAGTCAATGTTGGATAGTTTCAAAGATACGTCTTGAAAAGCATTGCATTGCCTAACAAATAACAATGCTTTTGGAAAAAAGTATTTAATCTACATTACCGCGTTACGAAGATCTCCTTGTTGGACAAAGTGGTGCAAACTGCTTTCTTTTATAAACCTAGAACTCTACGTTGTCTTGCGGTTAGCTTTTACCTCTTTGTTAGGAAAAACAAAGACATACGTAGTTCTTTCATTGTTAGACATATACGTCACCATATGACCACTTAGCCACACAATTGTGAGATTAGTACTACAAATTTGCATAATCTCCTGAAGAAGACTGAAGTTAAATCTTTGTAAGCCAAATCTAAACATCTATGTGAACTGCAGAGGAAACCGCAAACATGGCTGCCGTCATGAGTCTGGGAAAGCGAGGCTCTGACCTCTATGACACACCGTGAAGGTCAATGTCAGTGGTCAGTATACAAGATACTCAGACTGATTTTGGCACATTAACCAAAGTTGATTTCAGCAAACATTCAAGACAAAGGTTGATAATTTATTGTCAATGTCTTTGTATAAAGTTCTTTTTCATATATACAGAGTTAAGTTAATTTTTTAACACAGTCTACGTCAATCTAGGCACAACTACGAGATTATAAAACAAAATCTGTAACCAACTAGTTGAGATAAGACTCAGCTAAGATCGACTCAGAGTTCGAGGTTATAAGACGTCGGTCCCTCCTCAACTGAGGTCGACATGAAACTCAGCTGAGAATGCTCAGCGATATAACTTTTTTGTTGTAAGCGGCATTTTTTAACTCTTCAGACAGTTTTTTTTAACCATGGGACCTGGTAACCTTTTCAAGGCTAATTTTAAGCCTCGTTGTAAAAATAGTATCATAAAGAAACTATCAATTATCTTTAATAACGTGCCATTGATGACACTGATATACAAAGGGTGAAACGAAACCAAAGCCGTTTTCTCATGTATTTTATTTGATGTTACCTTCGTTACTTACAAAGACACTGAAACGGCAAAACGCTTTAACAGCACGCTATAACCTGAAAAACTTAGCTAACTATATACTTTTCAATAATCATTTTTAATGTTTCAATGAAGCAATTATCAAAAGTGAAAATATTTTTTATTCATATAAATGTGATTGATACCTGCATGTATATATTTTTGAAATAAATATTAAATTTAAAAATTGAAAATACATTGCAATTTCTTTAAAGTTCTAATGTTTCCACTAGTAAGGGATGGCGTATGATTAATGCAAAAACTCCACATACTTACTTCCAACTAAAAAAGATGTTGTAAGGGAATAATATATTTTTTCTCTTACTGATGAAAAGTTTCCCAGCGCCCTAAGGTTAAGAACGATATATGATCTCTAATTGTATTTCATTATCAAATTATGTATTGAAACTGTATTTTCAAGATAAACCGGGCTTCTGTATCGTTTACCCTTCTGTCTTTTCCATTTTAAAAAGTTAAATATAGTACACAATAGCTGGGTTGATGTACTGCACTATGTATACACGTAAATCTCTATAGGTGTACGCGATAGAGTCTGTACATAAGGAGATTATATGTGCACTTCTGTTCATGATACCACATTTCAGCGGCGGATCCAAGGGGGGGGGGGGTCTATTTTCAATGGCGTCGACCTCCTCTCCTCCCCATTCCTTCGGGACACGGTCATATATAGGGGTAAGTACCCCCCCCCCCCCCCCCCACACACACACACACCTACATAATTTCTGAATCAGTCACCGCACTTTATATGGTATCGAATATGTCAAAATCTCCGATTTGATATTCTACCTTTGACTTACATCACAACTTAACTGTTATAGAGTCACAACCTTCCATCACAATGGCATACAGGCAATATTCATCTTTAATTTCGTTTGATTCCTTTTGGGTCTTCATCCATAGTCTATACAGATGGTACTGTTGTCCTGATACACTTTCCAGCCGAATGTCATATCTAGTAATATATGTTGCCACTCGAACGAACTAATAACTACAATAATTTTTTTAAATTCTGTCTAACATATAATATTTGAATGTAAAATCATCATTTTCGTCTTTGGAAAATTTTAATGTTAGTAGCTCAAGGTATATTTTCAGATATAATGGTGTTTTTAAAACGTTTGTCCTAAGTCAAAATATATCCATTTTATGCATATTTCTTATAAATTCAGAAAATGATTGCCACTTTAAGTCCATACAAACTGGTCAGGGACAGTTGCTTTGTTAAAAGGTGACATCTCATTATACACAGGTGTCTCTATTTCAATTTGACCCTTGACCTAAACACGACTCCTACTACCGATATGAGATTCCTCCACCCAGTCAAGCCCACCCACCTACTCGGCTATCTACGTTTTGTGCTTAAATTCTGAGACGATTAAAAATGTCGCTACCAATTATTCTTGTAATCTTGATTTGCACACGTATCTAAAGGATATGATGACGAACGGCTTTAACGCTTTCAACAACGAATCATTTAAAACGCGGTTTGTACAGAGAAATTGCTCAAATGTAGTGTATGAACTTCTAAACAATTTATTGTTACTTCATCCATAATTGTCTTTTCTTATGTGTTTGCAGTCTAATCTGGATCTAGACTGTCTTTAAGACTCCTATTTGATACATGAAGCAGGATGAGCTATGAGGATGAAGTACTCTTTTCTGAAATATCTCCGAGCAAAGTAGCTATATTTTCTGAATTTTTGAAATTACATATCATTTGCGACGATAATCGTGAAATTGTTGATTTAAGTTTCAGTGTGAGGATTTATGTAAAGAAATAACTCCCAAAATGAACATCGGAATGTTAGACAATCATCTCGGGAGATACTCATCATAAATCATTGATCATTATTCGTGCATTTTCTTGATGTTTTTCTCCCAGGTGAAGCGACCCTGCTGCAGTTAAAGGCAGGCACAGGTAAGTAAAACCGATCTTCGTGTGAACTCTGATTAATCACCTGTGCAGGTGAAAGGTAATTATCTACACCTGAATTACCTGTAATTTAACCTCCATTAGACGCCGTTCGGTTTATCCGGGGTCGAGGGTACCTGTTCTACCTACAGCCGAGTAGATGTGTATGTCACTGATTGATGTTATATGTTATCATGTAGACACAACATCAAAGAGCGACGCCACAGGTAAGAGATTCAGGTACGATGTTCAGGTATGCAGGTAACTTGATGTACCCCTGGCGAAGAGTCTTCTGCAGATAACATCAATGTGCTATATAATGAAGTCAGTGCGATACATTAACACATCTTTGTGTTGTGTAATGCACTTTCCCTATTCTATTATGGAAGAAAATTTTAGTTGAATATCTTGACAATAGAATACTGTTCTACAGCCTATAAATTACAGTCCAAATGCATCTATTGTGCGAAGGAATATCAGTTTTGAAGTCTACTCGGCAGTCCTTTAATAGAATCACATTTTTTCGAAGGTGTGATATAATGAGCTAGTTTACTTGTGGGTCCACAATTTCTTTGATGTTTTGTATTGAGGACAGAATGAACAACAATGAACATATATTAGAACATATCAAGCATGTACAGGAACAGAATACAACAAACGATTCAATACAAAAACTGACGAAAAATTGCATTCATACATTCTGACATAGACCCTCAATATTAAAGATTGACATTATCACTTTCCTACACACCCTGTACTCTTTTCCAGTTTTCACATGCAATGTATTTAATCTAGATTGTACACGAAACTTTTGTCCAGTCCTTTCATAAAATGTACTAAAGTTTGTAGTCTAATATACGCTTATATAGGTCCTGCATACGATGTCCTCTTATTCGGTTCTTACACCAAGTATTCTATCATACTCGTATTCTTATCCAGTTCGTGTATGCGATACTCTTATTTAGTTTTTGCAATGAAAGTGGTAGTACTGAGTAAAAATAAGACTCTGAAATGAAAATGCATCAGTTAATCAAAAAATTTAAAAACTTATTATAAATGAAATGAAAAGGAGACTGAAATCAAGCTTTAAAGTCTTTTTATAGACTTGCTTAGGCTTCTACCTTATTTCAGGGTCTGGCCTACAGACTATGGTAGTACCTGCTGGACACTCTATGTAAAATCACTGCTGTTCTCCTGTTGTTTCGGAGAGGTCTGTATTCAACATCACTTTCTTCACATTCTTGCATCACTTAAGGCAAAGATTTGTTGACATTGAAATTCAAGGTTCTTATGATTATATTCAATGAACAGAATTAATGTGCGAGGATCAGTTAAGCTTTTCTAGTCTATTTCTCTGTCAATTTCTCGTGTTCACACAAAAATGAGCGCCAGTGATATTTGATTGATACTTGTTCATATCCTCTACGACTGATAATCGAGTTACGTCATGAGATGTTTTGACCCTCTAAAGATAATAAATTTGATATAAATAATATTTATTGAGGAAAATTTGAAGAAATAATACAAATATTTTACAAAACGTGATACTGACCCTATAGGAGACGTTCAAGCTCATAAGCAAGTATACATGATTCCGAGTTGTTAGTTGCATTCATCATTTACGTCTTTATTCTTAAGAATTGTAGCAGATAAAAATTTTGCTCGAACCATGATTAATCAACTTATATTAACTAGTCTGTAGGCTAGACCCTGCAATTAGCCTAAGCATGTCTATAGCTAATTTGGGTTAACTGAAGCATTTTTCATTTTAGAGTCTAATTCTTAGACTAAAGTCAACCTGCTAGCATCGTTACACCTTTCAAAATGTAAATTGTCAGTTTTACGGTTTGTTGACACACAATGGTTCGTAAATCACTCTGCTCGGTGAAAGAGAGAGCGTGTTAAATGTCATTTCTTTCTTTTTCAACATCATTAAGAACATCATGTTTGACATTTCTCTATCCCTCAAATCCACGCAAACCACAACACTGCAACAGATACACTGATAATAACAATACGATGAAATTGACCGCCACATGGTTGTTATTCTAGCATCAATTGCAATCAATCACTTGTCAATTGCCCATAACAATATTCACATTTTACGAGCAGCGTATCCCCAACTTGTTAAGCTGATAATTGCGGAAATCCATTTACTTATTTCGGCAATGTACAGTATTGAAAGCTGCACGCTACAAAGCCTGGCGGGCACGAAAAGGTCATGGGTCACAGTGTGGCTTGAATAATACAGGTTCCCGGTCCCAGATGTATCGTTGTTATGGTCAGTTAAAAGATGACCATCATTAAGTGTGTGGTGGAGAGTGAAAACATGGTCATTTATTAGTCGACTGTGATCAGGTTAGGGTATTTCTGATCCACTATATAGTAATTGAAACAGTGAATAAGCATAAGGATGACTATATGTGAAGGTGTAGAATTTATGGTGCTCAGTGTATTACCGTCAGCTTGTCCAACTCGTTGGATGTTTCTCATTGATTTTCAGCTTTGTGTCCATGGTTACATATGCATAATACATTTAAATAGAAATCTCTGTGTCCAAAACAAATAAAAGTATTTCACACCAACCAATGACATGACATATCCTTGTTCTTTAAAATGGAAAAGAAGAGAGATAGTTGACGAGGATGACCTCAAACAATACGATATGAATTAATAAATCATGCACCTTGATTATTTTGCATGATGATATTTGGACATAATACAAATAGGGCTTAATCTGTACCAATTTCATATTGCTTAGGTTAGGAAATAAAAAATGAGAGCTTGACAAAGTATGTCAATCAAATTTAAACTATACATAAACCTTACCCAATAAATGATAGCAAATTCTATGCTATTGGATTAGAAATCATTTGTGATTTGGCTACCAGCAGAAAACAATTCACCAAGTGTCAGAAAGGTCGGTTAAGGAAAGTAGATAGTACATTGCAGTCGATAGTAGATATCAGTGTAATAATACAGTGAGATAATGAGGTTTTATGAAAGCTTTTTGCTTAAGATCGCTTCAACCTCTTGCTTACGTAATGATGAATGCAGAAAACAACCACTTTAATTATTGAAATGTTCAAGACTCCCAGCTATTCATGGGCGTTTGTTGTACTCTATGTGTGGTCTCTCCCATACCCAGTTGTTTCACTAGTTTCTTTAGTTCTCATGTCACTTTACCACTTTTGGTTAAAGCGACAACGTATACCAAAATCGTTGTCAATAAAGAAATATATCAACGGCAATGTTCAATATTTGATAGAAAGCTATATATCTCTTTCATACCAATAGAATTTGTTGCGGTAACATAAATGTATAACTATAAAATGTCAATGGCATTGTTGGCCAAAAATATTCGAAGGCCTTGCAAGTGACAAACTTCGAAGAAAGGAAATGTCATTTAATGGCGGGCATTAAGGACAGGACATGGTTTCGTCAAAACAGTAAGCATGTCGTTCTCTACCAGTAATGCACATTAGATAATAGTGCCAGTTTGTTAGAAGAAAATTACATTAAAAGATAAAATGAAATTTCATCGCACCTTTTCCCCTAAATATCTACAATCAACATTTTGGAAATATTTTAATATTCACAACATGATATCTAACGGCACAAAAGGTAAGTTGATCTTATTTCGAATTCTAGACCGTAAGGGTGTTTCATTTATAACTCAAGTCATGCCAGAATTCAACTTTTAACATGTTCAAAAACTGCATTCCGATCTTCAAGGGGAGACAACTACTGTGATCATGTATACCGAAATAAAGGTCAACTGGAGTTGACCTCAATCAGTGCTGATTGACGCGTGCTGTGGGTCGGGCAGGTATGTGGGGTCAGAACTCCTCCCCTCATTCACAAATCTGGGGGAGACAGTGTAAAGTGAGAAACCTTCTCTGTGTTGGGAGGGACGGGGGAGTGGGGGGACAGTGCGTCTAGACGCGGGGAGGATACGAGGTAGGACTGGGGTCAGGTGTTAAACTTACATGAAGTTACCTCACTACAATTATTTCTGCCTGTCCCACTGACCCTCGTCGACCCTGGTTTCTTTCAAAATGCATTTGTGTGATTGAACTTTGTAAAGTCAACAGTTTTGGTAAATGGGTGGTGGTGATGATGGTGATCTTGTAGCTACCCTACGGTATGAGAACTTAAGTTTACGAAATTATACTTATGTTGGATTTATTTCAGCAACTGTTTGCATTACTGTGTATGTCCTACCACCCCATGGTCGTGGTTTGATTTGAACAATCCCACAACTCCATACACAAAGATCAAATATCGAACCTAGGTAAAACTTTTGTTTGAAGTGTATTTACTTAGTTAATTCATTGTTAGTAAGCCGAATACTGACTAACAGATTAAAAGTTTACAACAACTAAGAAAAAGTTTATGTATGATATTCTAAACCTTGAAATCAACTAGTGCATGTATCAACTTTGATCAAATCTAAATGCACTTTATCCACTGAAGCATTTTTTTAATCAAACTATTTTCCATAAAACAAAATTTAATAAAACTTGTGAAACCAATTTGTTTTCTTCTTTAACAGTTTTCCAAAAGTATTCAACAACTACCGACCAGATTTGACCGACATTGCTGACATTTTGTGAACTTAACTTTAAAAAGTTGTAAATAATTTTGACCTTGTGAAGACGACGCATTGCATCAAACAACTGAGGCCTGCATTTGAGTTAGTGGAATGGGCGGAACTAATGAGCATCGAGTGACCTAATTTTAAAACGGCGACCTTTGGTGAACTTTACGTCTGTAACGAATTCAATTATTCCTGCATTTAGATTGTTTAACCCTAACTGAAGCTCATTAACTCTTTGTAAACTGTCCGCGTCTTTGACGACACACGGTTAACAATGATGATGATGCTGCGAATTGAAAGGGTGAATGTAAGAGGAGCACATGTCCTATGTTATCTCAAGGATCTATAATACAGGTCCATGGTTATCTCAATGCAACACATGCCATTTTGGATGCACTTCAATTAACCTGCGAGGTGTGAAGAAGTGACCTCTCCTGAACGTTTTATTGTCCCTAAAGTTCGTTAAACAGGCTGTATATTATTCCTACCTGCAGTCTCTTATGCAATGTAAAAGTAATGAATGACAATTTTTAGTTAGATACAACAGAATATCTTTAACTAAGTATATCAAGGACCTTTAGTTGACTTCACTACTGTTATGATCAATTTTATAATTCATCAGCTAAATTCAAACTAGTGAAAGGCTATATCAGCTGCACGTTAAATGATGTAGAGATTTAGTGACCTTACATACAACTATTCTTGCTCTGTCATAATTTGAAGGATATTGCTCATGTGCTCTTATGATAGTTGATGGGCGTATTTTGATTACTTGGTAACCTTTTTTTGCAAAATGATATGGCCTTTCGTGAACTGTGTTTAATTGAGAATTTTAACGAATTTTGTTAAATGAAAAAATATTTCGGTCGTATGATGAGATTATTATTCGCACTTGCTGAACTTTGCTTATATGGCTCATAACCTGCTTTTACGTTTAAAAGGAGAAGAATTCTGATTAGGGTTTGACTTCATTTTGGTTAAAGAAAACATGCATAGATGTTGAAAGGTTTGTGTTTATATAATTCGAATCATTTATACTTGTTGCATGTTTGAGGTTCTAAAACAATTCATGACCTATCCAAGCCGTAAATCAGATTGATGTAAATGAACTTATCAAAGAAAAGTTCCTTTCAGTTTGAAACTATATTGTGGATGTTTTTTAAAGCGTTGAGAAATTGTACCTAGCAAGCGTAAATGCAGCCTATGGTCCGTCTATATTAGTTATTGAGATCTACTTGTTTTTACGTATAATGACATAACCGCAACACAATGGAAATTGCACAAAAGCCCTAATGCCACTTTTAATTTCACTTTATATAATTTTTTCAGTATTTAGAAAAGCGTCTGCTGATGTGTTATGTATCTACACAACTTGATAGAAGTAATATCCGAGATGTATACGTATGTCAACGATTGCTATATATATTATATCAGAAAACATTTGTGTTTGATTCTATCTATCACTCCAAATCATTGTTCATTTCATTGCCATGTAAAATAAGCGCGACTGAAATGACCACTTCCAATGCTGTGATGTCATAGCCGAATGGCTGCAATAGGTTTTTGGTGTCGTGGTATTGCGATGAAATTACATGTTTATGTTAAAGCATTGTAATTATCATATATTTAGTCACCGATGGCAGGGCGCTGTCAGAATAAAATGTCTAGGAGATATCGCTTGATCTCACACGAGTCATTACACCTGAGTAAAACAGCTTTTGTTGCTAAAGTGCAAGACTTCCCTTCATTGAAATTCATGTAGGTTTTGCTTTTGTGCTCATAAACATGTTTTTTGTGTCATTCTGGTTTTGGTTTTATCTGGAATCACAAGGCTCTTCAAACCAACCTGAAAAGCGGAGCCAATTGGTGTGTATAGGACCACGGAAACTCTAAAACTTATGTTAAATGGCTTTTATAGAACATGTTATATTTTATTTGTTACAGTCAGATAAAGCAAGTTGTTTAAAGTTTGGTAATAAAACTGTCAATGTCATATTTCACTACTGTTAACACATTCCTATTCACACTGAGAAGATTTAAGAATTTTATGTGAGCTTTAGACTAACATGTCAGTTTAGATCGTTTTAGATAATTTTGATGTTGTCTTTGAGTGACACTAAGATTATCGGAATCACCCCCTTGTATTTCCATACAATTCATAGTTTTATCTGCCATTTCCTTATAGTTTGACAGTGTAAGTATATGCTTTTAGATACAGTTTATTGAAACAGCTGGAATCTGGACCCCTGACGAAGTCTTGTCCACAGCGATAAAAGGAACATCATATTGAATCGTGCATTTCTTGTGCATCCATAATATAGAATAACTGTAACACGTTTTTTAGAATATGAAAGTTATTTCATACCTAGTCCCATTTCCGTAACTTTGATCTGGTTATTTCATGAAATAATTTGTAAAACTCTTTGTGGTTCGATTTACTTTAGTTTCAAACCAATGGTCTTTATTGATAAGTTGTGCATTATTGCAAACAATTACCTGCTATCAACACTTATACATGAAAGGATAAGTAATATAGGTATATAGGCGGGTCAATCGACAAGGGTGAAGTTTGAAGTTCACAGTGTACACATGGGGTGCTAGAATGATCATCAGTCGTCTCTGTCTGGATTAATTTCTCAGCAATAATGGAAATATCATTCTCTCCAAACATATGTAGCTCCGTCATAATTCCTACACGAATCTCTGTTCTTATAAGAGCTAATCTCAGGCTTTCGTCCATTTTCTAATTACACTCCGACAAATATGTTGTGTGGTTTGTACCCTAAATGTAAATCTCAAGGTTCAAATTTGGCTCTGAATTTAACAAGTTTGTATATGAATTTCAATAAAAATAATTACTTGCGTTTAACCTGATATTTTCAAGTTAACTAAGGAACTGTTATTACCTCTTGACATTGAAACTGAGGGTCAAAAGGACAAATATGAAACACCCAAATTTTAAGGGCACTTTACCAAATGGAACGAATAAGTCATTTCCTTTGAATAGTTTTAAAATTGAATGTCAAGGTGTACTCCTATAAGAATAAAGAGTTTATCTTAAAATTTATCATCGTGTAAAGCTGTACGTGTATGTAACCTAAAACTCAAGGTAATTGTCCTTAAGATGTAGCAGTCATATTTACATCATCAGCGGCATTACACTATAAACTTGCAGATAACGGTTCAGTTTGAATAGTAACCCTATATTTGATGAGGTAAACCTTTCATCGGAGAGTAAAAATACGACCCTGAAGCAGACATTGAAAGCTGGCCAACCTGAGTGAATCACAAACCGCATGCTTGCCAGGTGAGTCGTCAATCAGGTGCGACAGGTGAATCACACAGGTAATTTGTCGTGGCAAAGTGAAGGGAATTTAGGAAACCGCATTTACTCTAATCGTTTTCAATTACTTTATACGACTGATCGTATCTCAGTTTGTGGTGATATTTCACAATTTATCTCAAAACTTGAAAGTGTGGGTGACGAGTACCACCAGTTGGGTAGGACATGTGTTCCAGTTTTCATCTAGGTAGTGTCAAGCTCACAGCAGAATAGTGTTCCATAATTCTACTTTACATATATGGATTTTGAACATTACAGGAAACTTGTGCAAAATGACAAAAATATTGTAGCAAAATTGTTGCAGTTTCCGTTGTTTGTGCGTTTTTTGTAAGTTTACATTCTGAACGCACGTTTCGACTGAATATTTGATTTTTATTTTCAATTCAACTCCCAGGGTATAAGATCCCCTTCTTTAAGACATTTGGCAGATAGTTTTGTTATGTAATCTACGTTTAAGACTTAACAAAAGAGCTTCTAGTAAATTCTTTTGGTTAAATACACGTTTTGATTCAAAAACTATATAACAGACAAAATATATTGCTTCTTTACAAGTTTTATTATGGAAGAAAAGAGTCAATAAATAAACGATGAAACATATGTTTAAAAGGCAATATCTTCAATAATATTTGTCTACACGTAGATGTGTAAAGAGTAAGTAAAACTTCCTAATAAGACATCACACTATGGCTTATCATGATGGGCATAGAATAGGCATGAATAACCAATATTTTGTTAAAAAGTCCATTGATTTTTAAACATTTAGAAGATAAAACAGTTTTATCAATTATAATTGTGCACAAAGATCTTTAGCAAGTGATTAAAACATTTACTTAGTTTAAAGGCACTATAAAACGATTTTTGAAAAGAAAATTGATAACATTTTCTCCATTAACTTTGCAAAATGTATTTTCAGTGGATGAAAATTCTCATTACTCGATCTTATATTCGAAGTCGAAGAATTAGGTGTCACGAATCAAACGAAAAGTACATGCGGTCATTTTAGTGTGAATACCATAATTCGAGTTAGGGAAATTGATTCGCGTGTTGTCGTTTATCATAAATACTTTTAAACAAGTATTTGTATTCAACTTGTGAATAATCAAACATAGATCCACGATTAAGTACTGAAGTATTATGGCACTTTCTGAAAAAAATACACATCACATTTGAAGGGACACAAAGTTCATAACTTACATATGAAATAAACTTGACAGATTTCAATAACTTTGTTAGTGTTGAATCTCAAAATGCTTGAATAATGCATGAACCTAACTTATGGAACATCTTAGTCATGTTGATGTTTGAATTGACAACGTAAACAGAAAAATTTATAATTTGAATATTATCCATAAAACTAAACTACCTCTATTGTTCATGTGTATTTTAATAGCAAGCCGTAGAAGTTCTAATGTTCTAAGTCCGTGCAGTTCTCTCTTTGTCGTCACTAGCACTGTCATTTGGCAAGAATTATATGTGCACGCCTGAACAACAAACTGCATTGCTAGAATGTCCTTAGGAAGTCATGTATACAAAATAATAATATCATAAACGGGACCCTTAACAAATACAGTTTTAACAAATTAAGGCACGTCAAGTTAACAAAGAATGTTAATCACGACTGTGACAGTTCATAAAACAAATAGTCCTTTAATGGTTTCAATAACGTTACACAAAACGTCATGTTGTAAAGAATGAACCTCTTTTAAGATGTAACTTCTCACGGCCACAACCTCAAAGCTGCGCCGAGTGGTTAGAGATGTGAATCAGGGCACGTTTGCATTGTCTGCAGCCACGTCAACGTGTGTGAGGTCGACCACGTGGTGTTATTCCGTAGTCCACTTCCTCGTCTTGGTGTCACGGATCATGCACGACTTATAACACCCCGGTGGTCTTCACAGTGAGAAGGCGGGTCTGTGATCTGGTCTTCCTGTTCACTGCATGTGTAGTATTGTAGCAACACGCTATGACTAGAGTGTCAAATGGTCACTGGGGTCAGATGCACGACTTCATTGAAGACGTCACAGATAGCTTCAACAAGAGCATTAACACTACGGAACAAATTGAATAGCGTGACAATGTTAGATTTAGGTTTAGATTATTAATCACGACGTGCATCGAATCAAGGTCAATCACATTATTTTTGTCCTTTGTGATGGTTTTATACCTTAAAAGAATTTTTGCACTATTTTGAGGATTGGTGTTCATATCACTTGAATGTTCTCTATCCTTATTTCAAATGACATCCCACAGATGGCATTATGTCACTGGTCACGTGCGTGTCAATGGATCACGTATGTTTGTCATTTTGTTGTCCATGGATCATAGACAAGGACAATATATGTCCCTATGTCTCTTGGAATCCCATGATCACAGATGCGTGACAAGAGGAGGCGGTACAGGAAATGAAGTTTCCGTGTACCCTTCGTTGATGCCTGAGTCACAGGAGTCACGCTCAAGCTTCTGGATCTTTTGCACCATCTTGGACATGGAACCTTTCAAATGTTCCCTACTGAGTGTTCTGCTGCCATCCGAGTCCTCAAAGAATGAGCACCGACTGTTGTCTATAGATAGGGTGGATGGGGACGGGTATTTGGGTGGGAGGTCTTCTCCTGGCTTCGTGATGGACATGTCCGACTGGGACCAATCAGAGCTCGCCACCTCACAGGAACTGTTCAGGAAGGAGCTCTTGCTCCAGCAGTACCTCCGCCGCCATTTGAGTTCCTCAATCTCTTCGTTCAATGTCAGAAGCTGCTTCATCAGGGAGAGGTCCTGGTCCATCAGGGACGCCTGCAACAAAAGAGATTTGTCATTGTTTACTTTTCACATTTGCAATTAATGGTAAAAGTTAATGCAATATATCTATAACGTTTAGGGTTGAATACTCATTTATACGACCCGATTTCTTAAATCACAGAAAACGGTGTCACCTCTAAAGCGTAAACTTTTGGTGGCCATTTTAGTGTGAACACCGTTAATCAATTCCAGGTTAGTAAGTGGATTCGCGTTGCATAACAGAACCATGTAATTTTGGTTTAAATTCTCTTTATTGAATGGGGGAGACCGTTGCGCCTTTTGTAATCTCTTATTCATTTTCGTGTCATCTCTTTATTGACGCAAGATAACGTGCTACAGTCCCTTCAACATGTCATCAAATACTACAAACGTCAAACCTCTGCTGCGCCAATCAGAATGTTGTTGTTAAATTATTATAACCGATTCAGATTTAACTTGAGTGAAGTCACAATAAAAATATCGCACATACGATATGATGCAATTCTGCTTAACTTAAGCTTGTTGTACTTTTCGAAACGTGTATAATCAACCATGAAAGAGTTTAAAGATCCCAATTTCGAAACGGCTCAAACATTGCTTTCACTTGCTGGGATTAAAATCTTTATATCATAACTCCAATAAAAGGGGTTTCAACGGTCGCTATTATCATATACCATGGAGCGTACTGGTGTTCAACTAGTCAGCAACGAATGTGCAGATTATAGCCAAAGTTACACAAAGCGGACACAGTTTACTGCAGGCAAGTCGCCTTGTAGGAGTAATAAAACCAGAGAACTAAACATGCTATCTATAATGAAGACGGTGTTTACATAAGCGTCTCCAAGTTATCCCTGTTAAACATTATACAGAGATTCATAGCAGGTTTGAAGACGGTAAAATACGCACATGTAGACAACGACTGTTCATCCCGTATACATATCTATCTGGAAACATATCAATAATCCTAAACCTCAAATCGTTATTATTTTGCTTTCATGGTTTGTCAATAACGTGGTTAAGAATGGTGTCTTGCTTATAACGCATGGCGTGCAATTACAGTGAAGTTGATTTGATTTCTTATAGGTACATTATTCAAACATTTTGTGTTACTCTACAGGCTTTTCAGAGACTATCTGATAGTCTAAAGATTAGAGGCTGAGCCAGTTTAATACAGGGATGAATGTGATGGATCTGTGACCACGTGACCTGAATACTAATGAGCAGGTGGACCAGGTGTGATGCTAATGGCACGTGCGTTGGGTGGTCACTCCAAACATATCCACTCTATTGGTCAGTCAGAGATCATTGACGAGGAAATGGGAATATTAGCCAATAAATGTCTGCTTTTGTATATAGAGTGACATGTTTGTTATAAGAATGATTCACTTTACTTGGAGTTTAATAGAAAAAATATACAACAGCCAGGTTCCTGTGTTCCTGTGTGGATGGAAAATACCCGATGACAAGGTTATTCTTAAGCAAATTTCAGAAGTTGAACCCTCTTTAACGTAATTTAGATCCATCTATTTCACGGACAAAGAGCAATGATAACTTTCATTTGGAGCTTAATTATTCTCAACGGAATATAAATACATTAATACATTTGACATAAATATGCTGTTAAAAGAAACATTTCGTTTTTTTCAAAATTCATTTTGTCTGAAAGATCGTAAAGTGTAAAAATACCATTCCAACATGAGAATGAATAACTAAATTGGTTACTTCAATCCTATGCTTTCTAAATTTTGCCTTGCTTTAATATACATCATAAGGCTTGAAAAAAAACGTTCTTGAATTTCCCCAATGTCATATAAATGAACGTTGCCCTCTTAACTGTCAAGGTCTTGTCCATCTGACCACCCAGACCTGACCATCCACCACACCAAACCAGAAACACCGCCTCCCCTTTAGCCTTCACTTCTACCTGGCAGGTCAAGTCATCATTACATGTTTATGGTTGTCCTGTATGAGAATCATGTATCTAATTGAATATTAACCTCAACCCTGTCAATAAAGAGCCCGCCATCTTGGAATATAAATGCCAACAAACGTGTATGTAAACCTACGGATACGCATAGCAGATTCGTTCAGGATGTAGCCAAGCTACAGTGCCCTTAGTAGGAAGTAGGAACCCGTTAGACCAATGTAATCCTATTTTCCCTTTAGAAAGTAATGAGTTATGCAAAATGTTCATCCGTTATTAACTGAACACAATTTTTAAATTAACACAACAAAGTCTTCATTGTCCAGCTATTTATTTGTTTCAATTGGTAAATATTTTTAAGCCTTTTCTTCCTCGGCTTAATTTTGAAAGTTATGAGAAATTTAATAAAGAACGAAGCGGCGCGTAGGTGTTAAGCTCTGCGTGCCGTCTTGGCATTTACATTCGGAAGATGAAAGACATATTCGAGGCCCACTGATCGACTTGGCGAGTGCACATTGAAAACAATGCATACTGCTTTCTTTAACCTTTTTCAAAAATGAACTCAAATACCCTTTCTTAATAAAATTGCGGATATTTGAATTAATCCATGCATTAGGGCATACAGTACACCGATTACGTAACAATATCATTGAGGCTTTGATAATAATCGAGTCCAAATCAAACAAAAGACTTGAGCTTAAGTTATGTTCTTATGTTCTTATGTTAATATGCTGATAAAATCTGCTTTCTCTTACAGCTGAATTTCCACTCAAGGAAGTTAAGCTTTCATGCCTAGTTGAGTTTGTTTATCAAACGGCCATGTTAAGTACATGTATTATATAAAAAGCAAAACCAAAATCTGTAATGATACGTATGTAATCTCTTATGCATTTTGTACCACAGTTTGTACCAAGGTCTTTATTACCAATTACAGTGTATGCTGTGCTTCATGTATTAGATCACCAAACGCTTTTATGGTTTCATTGATGCAGACAACATACCTTAGTCTTGGTCTATAAGCAATGAAACAGAAGAACGGGCAAAAAGAAGGAGTACTGTTATTGGGATTGTATCTTTCAAAGCCATGAACTCTATTGGAATGAAAAAGTGGTTACACCCACATGTGATTTTTTAAATGATTGGAAATCCGGCTATTGGCAAGGTGCATTAAGCAGAATTTAATATCTGTTTCGCTCAAGAAATACATGCAACATTTAACTGGGTTATCTAGGGACTTGGCGACTTTGACTGCAGTAAAGAACTGTTCTTTAGCGTTGGGTGCAATGCTACATTGCATTTTATGCCAGTTCCAGCCGATGCACACAGTTTTCACCACAATGCTTAGCCACAATTGTGTTGCGGTCTTCCTATCTGCAATAATACGTGATATAAGTAAAATACTCTTTAAATCGGAGTTAAACCCCGAAACCTAACATCCATTCACGTAATTGCGGTTATGGCTTTGATAGGTCTGAGGAATCCATATCCCATCTCACTTCTTAACTACACATTTAGATAGTCATATGATCTCATGTGAAAATCATTTTGTTATATCAAGGCATATTACCTAGACCGTAAAAATTTATCAAGTGTGCTAGATGTAGTATCTTCATCCCCAAGGATCGTTTTGACCTTAAAGAAGTTCAAATATTAGAGAAAGTAACCTTTACTTAGGCTACAAACCAACCTTTACTTTACATAAGAAGCACATGGCTAACTGCAGCCTTGTTTTGATTGGTTTGACTCACCTGTGCCTTGACCTACCTGGTTGGTATGGCAACAAATGACAGGTAAAATATCAGGACAAATTGTTCAACTTGAACTTGAGTCATATGAATCAGTGTGTATATGTCTTTAACATGTTTATCAGCGATTGCAGTCAGACCTGTCAAATACGACTTCACATGTTTGTTCATATTTTCTTTCTTTGAATTTGATTTTCATGGTCGAAATGTGGAGCCAAGGGTCACGTTTTATGTTTGTTGATCATTAGGGTCGCGTTTGAATGCGTGCCACGTGTTTGTTTTTTAATTATGCAAATGTTGCTGAAAATGCAGAAGAAACGAGCTAAAACAACATCAAACGTTGACCTTTTTCTTGGTGCACGTAACTCGTCATATGGTGGTATTTATTTTCACGATTCAGTTCAGGGCTAACTTTCTGCTCAAGGCAAATATTAGATATTATATTTCCATGGCATTGTTATAAGAGGAATTAGTGTTGAGAGAAAAGCAAACACGCACTTGGAACCAGCGGGATTTGAAACATGCAAATATTCCAGACGTTATGTCGTGTTTATATTTATACCATGATCAGTTGAGTTATCATAATTAACATTCTTGTGGCAACCTAACGCATTTTGTTGTGAGCTATCTATCAACTTGTTTTTGCATCTATATACCATCATCATTAGTGACTCATCTCATAATGAGGAGAGACATATATATATATATGTATAAGCTATCGTGCTTTTTATGGTATTCGATAAGGTATTTCAGTGAAACATAAGTATGAATTGTGGAATTTTACAGTTATCTGGTAGTAAGTCTTGTTTCAACATACGTGATAATGAATGACTGTTTAACAAACATTTGAACTTAAAGGGTTACTTAATGTGAAAGAAGCCTTTTTGAGTTCAGTAATATAACTGAACCCAAATAATAGCCAAAATATATTCCAAAATGTTCAAGATTGTTAATGGATAATTCAGATTGTATAAGGACTTTCATAGTTTATATATATATAATCACTATCGTTATATCATTAGTACATTTAGAATATACATATTTATATACTTTTTAAAAAGGCAAATTGGTTTAAAAGTTTAAAAATGCAGATTAACGATTCTAAACGTAAATAGTTCCCGACAGGTCTTACATGTACAACAAATGTTTCTGTGGTGTTGAATCTTTATTGTATATTCAACGTGTATATCTGATGTAAGTTGTATATCTAGCTGTGCTTCTATCGCAAACAATAAAACATGGACCAGTTTGCATTCATCTCGCTCGCTCAGCTTGCGACAGAGATTATAACCTCTTATTCAGCATCACAATTGGGCGCCATTCATCCCTGCAGCTGAGTGACGTGGAATATGTCAAACTCTTGAAAAAAGATACTTTACGTACATAGCGCAAGAAACCACTTGAGCATAAGCGTGTTTATCATCGAGGTTGTCGGGATTAAGTGCCTACGTATGAGTTGACAAACTTCGTTGAAAGATTTTTTTAAAAAAGTAAAATGATCTTAACGCTGCGTTTATAAAGATGCTGTCCTGTGCACACATATCTCAGCACAATACAGGTATCTTCAACAAGAGCCGACATCTCATACACAAGCTTTTGAGAAAGAAAAATGCAAGATGGGAGGATAAAGAAACGAATATGCAGTCTGCAGGGATAAAGAAATGTGGATGTAAACCGTTGGGTTGTGCTCCTCAATTCGAAGATGTGTCATACATGTATGTTTAGCCGCCTACTTCGTTAGCGTGGTGTATGCTTACAACATCTCAACTCTCAACATGCCCTTCAACTATTTGTAGGTTCAAGTACTACAGCGCTTAAAACTTAAATCAATTATTTTTTCAGAACGACTGTATATCTTCATTGTAACATCCCCTAAGAAGGAATATCGAATAATAATTATTGATCTTTGGTTTCACTAAATAACATGGCAATGTTTTGCTTGTCTATCATCATAAACTGAATGTAACAAAACGTATACCTCCCCAAACCAACCCCCCCCCCCCCCCCCCAACCGTTTAAACAAAATCAAATCTATCTACTAATTTTTCACAAATGAAGGGTCGCATGAATTAGCTTAGCTTTTAAAACATAGTTTCACTATTTTTCAGCAATTGTTCAAGTCTACATTGACGGCAATTTTAAATGTGTAAAACAAGACTTATCATTTTATTATTCAATAGGTAGAATTTTCTAAAATATACTGACAGTACGTAAAACACAAAGACGCAATTATCACGGTGAAAGGTATTTTTTAAAATGGACAAAATGCGGGCACGGGACGTCTCAATTATACGTCATTAGACGCGTCGCCTAGTATCTTCTTATCTGCTTTCGCCTATTTAGTACGTAGTAATGAGCAAAATCTGAAATAGGATACACTTGTCAAACACAGACCTACTCGATTACAGTGTTCACGTTATTGGCTTACTGTAAACACCTACAAAATAAACATGTCAAGAAAAACAGAAACAAAATTGACTCATCAAGCCGTTTTCCCGTTAATTCTTACCTTGACGATGCCGAGATGTATCCATTATAAACGTTATGACTTACAATAATGAAACAAAGCTCGTGTCATTGTATTGTATGTGCACTAGTGCAAATATCACCTTGCGTACCATGGGTATCCCTTTGTAAGAAGACCAGATACTGCACAATTATGAGTTTGAACACGCAGTACAAATACAATATATAGTATAAAAGTAATACATATTGTATTAGTCGTATCGCAAGAGTTGCTCGTGTGTTAACTTGAATATTTTCAACAAAAGGAATTATCAAATATATAGTTGCCTACATAGAATTTAGCTGATCTTATACTTATGTAATATATTTCGTCTTTTAAGGGTGAATAAAATTAATGAACATCGATATGAAAAAATCAATCATATCAAAAGTGGAAACCTATTGAAAATATTTCATCATCTTTTTAAATATCAAGGTTAATCGATCACGAATAGAGTTAATACCGATATCAAATTAGAACATTCTAAAATGGGCTCAAATGTTTATGTCAAAATAGATATAGTCATTCATCCGACGGACGTTTCAATAAAACCCAAAGGAGACTCGTTGACTTCAGTCAATGAAAAGAGGTCATTTAATTCACATTTGGTTTGAAAGGGACTAATTTTGGAAACATTATTTCTATACATCGAACGGTCGGACAAAGCAATGGACCTCACAGCTAAATGTGTGACTCACAGCGTTTATCTAAATACATCCTTGTATAACACAAGTGGAGATAAGGAACTATTGCACCTGCGGTTACCCCTATTGAGACATTTTATATAAACACACAAGGCTGTCTTCACTCTGTTTTCTATAGTTATTGAACGGATCTGCGATGATATGTACAGATTGAGAACGGCTTCAGAAGCGTGGCCTTCGAATGAATCGTTTATGTCTGTGCAAATAGTAATTTTGTTTATGTTGAACTTTGAGGTGTGATTTGAAAATGATACTCCATTTTCTTTTTGGTGTGTTAAATCACTGCACTATTTTATCAAAACGTTAATAAAATGTGTACTTTTATGATATAAAGCGTGAAAAAGTTTAATTCATAGATTTCTACTTAAATTAGGCATCTATTATGCTAATGACAACTTAACCTTAAATTTGCCCTTGTTCCGAACATATCCACTTAAAAAGCAAAGCTGGATTTGGATTGGAATAATCTAACCCACAAACTGTAGTATGAAATAGCAAAAGATTGTATTCAACCAAGCCCACAATAGAAGGTTTAGAAAAGCAAGGCTAGGTTTTGATTAAGAATCAATTTCTCTAAGGCTCCCTTTTTACATTGAATAAACTATCTAATTTCAGACATTGTAAGTCTAACAGCTCTCAAATGCTATCTATTGTATTACAAATTCTTAAATCACATGCATATTAATTAACATACAAACGAAATATAAACGAGAGGACACTACACAAAATTTGAGTTCGTAAGGAGCTGCAGTTCGATCGTAGCTATTCATAAACCACATATACACCTTAAGCCCCAAGAAACGCAAGGTAGATTGGAACAATATGGGCATTGCTTGCACCCATGCACATGCCCATTGTGTCGACGCAGGGCTATAAACACCTTGTCAGGTGGCCATAAAGGCAGTATCTTGTGTCAGTAGCGGGTGGATGAAAGAGAGGTCAAAGGTCAACGTAAGGGGTACCGGTGACTCATCGGGTAGTTTGTATGGCGATATTTATTTGAACTTTCACTAGCTAGCCTTGCAATGTATTTCACAAACTGGATATATTATTGAAAATGCAGAGTGGAATGTAGATAATCGTCTGTGCGAATATCGTTTAATTAAAATAACTGCAAATCTTTACTTTATATTAATGGAGACATCTCGACTGTCACGACATTTCTAGATACTGATATGTGTATAGTATGAATGAAGATTAAATGAAGGATGAATATTAACAGGAGGAACATTAGATTCGAACTACGCAATATTGTGGTCACAGGGGATGGGAAAGGAAATAATGATAAGGCAGACTAGGACACAGTCTAGCGTCACTTCCTACCTCAGATGTGCAAGACAAACCCAGTATACAAACATAGCAGCAAGCTTTAGAAGGCGACTTAAAGTAATTTGTTGTTAACTACGCCATTATCGCCTAAATGATCACAGCAATTTCATAAAGACAAAATATGCTAATTTGGCCGTTAATGTCTAATTTCAAATGCAATTCATCACCATTTGGTATTAGGGGTAAACATCAAACAGTGAAACTCGAAGGTCAGCTGATAAAACTTTGAAGTAGATACAAATAAAATGGTGTTAAGCTATTCAACATTAAGCCGTGCTCCGTGAAAGTTTATACATTAAATGACCTTGGGGCAGAGAGAGAAAGGTGTTAATGTGTATCCCTTGCTTTGATGGTCGGCTTGATTCATAGTTTAACACTTGGCATTTAGTGGAACAATCTTGTCTTCCATTTGTTTTTCGCGACCATATTTGAACAGCACGGACTGGGAGAGTAGGCAATGCTGATAGCATGGTCTTTGTACCAATAAATGGTCTACTGTACTTCAATATGAAAACTGTTTCTTTAAAATACTTCACTTGAATAAATAAATGCGACATCATTTTAGTAAATAATCAGTAAAAACATAACTATTATGGATACTGTTATGGCTAACCATCAACTGTATTCAACAAATGAAGAAATTGTTACCACAAAATGCTATCAAGTAATTTGGGAAAGTTTTCTATTGCATATTCAACTACATTAGATTAGATTATCAGAATATCAAATGATTATATGTTCCAATTATTAAAAAGTCTTTCTAAACGAATCATATAAATAACACTTTTATGATATAACTTTAAATATACATAACTTTTTTATATTATAGATATTGAATCAATTCCAATTCGATTGTTAGATCAAATGACATTGTATTATGATTTATTTTCCAGAGAATTTGAAATTTGATCCAAAGAAAAGGCCTGAATGGCACGTCTTATGACGCGACCAATGTGATCACACAGTTAAGATGTAAGTCGATATCCTTCCACAATTAAAACTGCATGGCGCAACAATATACACAGACATCGCTAGATCTGCATCACCAGCAATCTATACACACCATATGTCTCAGCACTACGCCACTCACACGTGAATCATAGACCAACACACTTACCATCTCGCTTCGGAGTTTCTCCATAGCCAAGTCAATTGAAGATTTCTTCTTTTCGTTTCCATTACTGTCAGAAAAGTTTTTCGATTGTTTTTCACTTCCCCACTTTTCTTTCAAGGTTTGTGCACTCTTCAATCTTGACTGATAAAATTCTCTACACGCGTTGGAGAGCTCAATGGAGTCTGTGTATTTGTCTGAACTGTCTTCAGGCACCATGATAATTGGAATACTCTTTTCCATAAGTCCAACAGATTCACGACTCTGAAGCACCAGAGAAAAAACACCGTCCAAACATTAAGTCCACTGAGCACACAAACAGCACATCCGTTCACTGCCACGAGCAGACGATAACTGGGATGCGCGCGCTTCACAGCTGTCACATCTGAAGCAGACGACAAGCTAATTGCGCTCAATGCAAATATAGGTCGCCGGACCGAGCAGTCGCTTTAATCCCTTGTCAACAGACCGTGTCACTATTTGTATTTTCGACAACTTGGTTGGCCAGGTTGTCGAGGCAGAACTGATGGGTAGATGATCAAGTGCGGGTATCCTTAATCTGTGGTCTTCTCTGTGTACAGTACGTACCGAATGTTCAAATGTGTGAACACAGATCCGGAAGAGTTGTGTCAGGCCTCAACCATTTGGTGACTCATTGAACATAAGGCAACACGCACCCCGACTCAAGCCCACACTACAATGAACGAGTATTATTCACCTTACAAATACCTAATCATATATCCTGCCTTTTCATTGGCTGAGAGGAAGCTAAGGACCCCTGCCAGTACCCCGGGGCAGGTAAATACGGCCCGCTCTACCACTGATATGGCTCAATAAGGCTTATATCATATTTATTGACTTCACGGCTAAGTTGGGTAATATTATAAAGACGTCAGCATGTACACAAGTTTATAGGCTATCAACATGGCTGTGAGCTGGGTAGGTACACTTGTATAAACAGAGCTTTCACCCAGGTGGAGTTTGATTTAAACCATGATTCATAGTTGGAAGAAATGGGTGAGTTACTTAAGAAAACGTTATCACATGAACTACTTCAGTTATTCCTATACCTTATCAGTGATTCGTAAATATCTAAAGCTGTCAGGTTTTTCAATTAACGTATCTAAGTTTGGAAGAATTGTAAGTAAAATATACAGAAAAATGTTATGTTATTGTAGGTTTAAGCTACATCGGGTTACATATATATGAGCTTCAATCGACTTTCCATCATGCCTTGTCGAATTCAATGACTACCAAATCTCTGACAATAATTAGGAAAATAATTTACGTGAACCAAAAGAGTTTTTTCATGAACTAGAATGATATGATGAATTTCTGAATATCTTCGTGTAAATTCGTGTTCTATACCGACTATAACTTGAAGGACAAACATCATATTCCTTAAAGCTGTTATCGGGGGATTAACAAATCTTCAGTTTATTACCCTCCTAGCTGTTTGAGATTGCATACAGATAAAGGGATCTGTTTCATAAGTGAAGAGGAAGAAAATAGGGCTTGGTTGTTCAGTACCTTGTTTAGTCACATTGTTTATATACAAAAGACATGTCCATGGGAAGACAACATCTTTACAGTTCAAGTGTGTGACCAAAGAGGATAAGAATTAAAAACATCCATTTTATAAAGTGTCTGTGCACTAGATTTCACACTTTAAGACATCCTGTACTGGAGAAAAAGATGAAAAAATATATGTTTGTCCTCCATTTTGGAATTGTCCTCCAGGTCCTCATTACGGGCCACCAAGTTAACAAAAGTTATCATCATAATCCCCATTAACGAAGGTAGATGTACACAAGATTTCAGCCTTGAGGGGCTTTTAATTCTTGAGAAGAAAAAGATATTATTTTACGGCGTAGCCTGTCATGAAGGCCCTTGTTTGGGGGTACAATATACAAAAATACGTATAATCTATAATCCTTATTGGTCAATGTGTCAGTACTTAAGATTGTAGTCTTCCAAGACTTAGTGCTTCATTGTTGCGGAAGGAAGATGAAATAGGTTTTAAGGCATAACATCATAGGCCATCATTAGTAGCCAAAGGGTCACCAATCTTTCTCATTGACCAAGTTAGTTCCACACAAACTTTCAGCCTACTAGGGTTTTTGTTTTGTAGAAGAAGATGAAAATAGGTTTTAGAGTATGGCCTCCTAGGTCCCCATTAGAGGCCACAGAGTCACTAAATCTATAATCAACAATCCCAATTTGAAAAGGTACTTGACAATACCTAAGTTTATGACGAACATTTGTCAGAAATATGAAAACTATAACGAAAGGGTTTCTCAAGAGAACGCATTAACCGTAAACTGGTCATAAAACTCTCATAAAGACAAGAATGGGAGATGTGACTAAGGGTGGTGAGCAATCTACAACAGATTACACCTACTCAAGAACGTAGAGGATTGTCCAGTTTCGTGATACATATACAGCTGCATACCGAAAGTTTGTTCACTTACCACTGAATCGTAGTGCAAATATCATGTAATTTTGGTATCTTTTCAACGTCAATAGAATAACTTCAGCAAGACTGACAACGGATCACCCACTGTCCATGTGTGAAATAGCCATTCTTGAACTCATTCTGGCATTGTCTTGACACTCGTGCAAAAATTCGAATTGTGTCTTATTGATATATACAGGAGGGGTCACATTTTCGAAATTTTGATTTCGTTAAATGTCAAATAAAATGTCCCATATCGATTCTCTGCGATTAAAACCAACATAATCACATTGAATTTGTGCTAAGAAACAAACGTGACTAATTTTTAAAGAAGTTGATAACTTATAAAGGATTTCATGAAGAAAAATCAAAATCAGTGTTTTCGGAATTTTGACCCCTGGTCACTTCAATGACCTGCCAAAACTGTTACGTGTAATTTTTGGGTTTGATAAACCTTTGCCTTAAAGAGGAATGGATATGCATATCTGTATTGAAAATTCAATATTATAAGTTTCTTTTTCGCAACGCTACGATACCTCAAAGGCATCTCAAATTACATGATATTTGCACTAGTATATTCAGGTATGTGAACAAACTTTTGGTATGCAGCTGTACACCTGTAAATATTCGCGACACGTTAGATGGGGAATACCTGCTTGTATACGCCTAAGAATCAAAGTTTTCCCTAACTTAATGAAAAAACATGTTTTATTTTTAAGAGATTTCTTTACTTCCTTGAATAATTCGTTAATTCTTTTAAAGAAATATTTAAATGTAATCTTCGAATTTTCATGGATTATCAATGTTCCTGTATATTTATGTAGTGAGAATACGTTGATGATAATTTTTACATCATGTTTACTATTTCCAAAAGATAAGGTTTATTTTCCAGTGGACAATCATATCAAGCATAGAATATGTCGCATTAATAATGGTATAAACATTTGTAAATGAAATCGCTTTCGTATGATTGTAGATTTCTTGTTATCCATCGAAATGTCATTTTCAATATTAAGATAATTAAACAAATGTACTACTTTAAATAATGTTAATATCATAACCCATTTAGGTGACAAAAGGAGATCATTTTTTATGATGGTGTTTAATATAACGACAAAAAGCTCCAAGTGGTTCTTCAACATAATCTTTCGATAAACAGTTTTAATGAATTTTTTTTCCCAACGCCATTAACAAAATAAACTATATCATAATCGTCAAATATGAATGCTGTTGCCCTAACGATGTACAAGTACTTAAATAAAAGTTAGAAAGAAAGTTTTAGATTGATTACCATTATTTTGATTTTGATGTGCCATATAACGCTTCAAGAGATATTTATTTCAAATTTATAGTCAATAACTTTAGATGATGTTTGTTTGGGTGCTTTATGTCAAATAAGTAATGTATTGTCGTTGCATTTGCATTTAAATGATCCATCACTTTAAAAAATGTTTTGTTTATGTTTTATTTCCCTGCAGGTGTTTACATATGCATAAACATAAAAATACATGTACATATAAGTTTATACGCACATGTTTGTTGTCAATTTTCCGATGTTCTAAGTGAGTGAGTTATTGTTTAGCGCCGCTTGGGCAATATTTTAGCCATCAGCGGTGTGATGTGCTAAGTTCGCATAGACTGTGAAGAAGAATTCAAGGACCAAAACCTAACGACATAAACACCGCATTGCATCCCTTTGTCGTTAGAAAGTATAGTCACACCGCACGTAAAACATAAGAAGGAAATGTGTAACAAAAAACAAACATGCTGTGAATAACAATGGAAAGAGAGCCAACTGGGAAAGTAAAAATCAACAAATTCAATTACCCCTTTTTTCGAAACCTTAAACATCAGGTCTGCCATCAAAGACCGTGTAAGAAGTTTAAAACCGACCTTCATCTTATCAATGTTTACTCTGTGTCGTTACTTAACATTATCGTATGTAAGTAACTCTGCTTAAAGCCTCGCTTAATCCAACCCACCACAATGGGAAATGTATAACAAATGAACTTCCAACAAATCTATGTCTCGAAGCTTAAAAACGTCCTTAGCACTGACTCCAAGGTAAATCAAACACGGAAATTCGATAGAGAATTAAGAGGCGTAGGTCAAGGGTGTCTTCTTGGCCCTATTCTATTTACCAAAACAGCTGAGGTGGTCTAGGTCCAACACTTCTTGTGTGTCAATGTTACCTAGTTTTCTACTGTTTCCTTTGAACTAATATTGATGTATGACATTCGGTACAGGATAAGGATTAACCGTCGTGCTACGATCAGTGTGCAAACATTAAAACACTACTTTGTCACTCGGTAAAGTGGTAATTTAATCCCCTTCTTATGAAAAGGCCATTAAGATTTTGGGCCCTGGTGGGTCGAATTAGTCATCTACCTGCTCTTTCGTCAGGCCTTGTTTTACTTTCCAATGGCTGCGCTTATCAGCTAGGAACTTGATAAATTATTCTCAATGCTAATATTATGTTCTTACATTATGAGTCATTGTTTCCGTTTTTTAGCAAACGGTTGTCTGGTTGAAATATCTATATGGGTTATATTTGTGAAAACGGAATTTCAGGGGTTAGATCAGTTTCTCCCTGCTTGTATATTTCAATAAATGAGCACAAAAAACGATCATTAAACGAATGTGGATAGTCACTCTTTAATACCTTATGTGCACATGTTTCACATAAACAGGCTATGTTATTTCATATTTCAAAATAAGAAGTCGCCAATAAATTTAAAGATCTAATTTTTGTATCCGAATCATTATGGATTGCATTCGTATAACTTATTACTTAATTCATCAGATAAGATATACTTGTATGAAGTGTAGATGCATGTAGAAACCTGGTTTTGGCTGCTTATGTAGCTTTTCAAATGAAAACCTCAGTCGTTGAATAAAACTTTGATTCAATATTAACGAATTTACTGATGCACGGTATCACTATTATTCCGGCAAGAGTTGTAAAGTTTAGAAAACAGACGTTCAGTGAGTAGCACTTACATGTACTCAAAGATGACACTTCTATAAAGCAAAAAAGCAATAATTTGTGCAACAATGTTGTCCAAATTTCGGTTAATCCAATTTCAAAATTACCGTAATCGTAGTTTTATAAATTTAGAGAAGAAACATAATAAAGATCATAACGCTTAACAACATACATAATGTTAGTGATATGTTTTGGCGGAAATAGTGAACGTGTCGAAATTGTGTATAATTCATTGCATAAATTTAAAAAATCTCGTGGGTATATTTTCATAAAAAGCATCCATTCTCTTTTTCGAAGACTGTTCTTCGTCACGCGAAACATCTGTTTCTTGAATAGGTAATAGCCAATTGTGGAAGATTGATTCCAAACGATGGGCTCAAAGGTATTTTGTGGAGAAATGATTAAAATAAAATACTTTGAATAACGATGGTCTTACATAGAAACCTTGCAGCTGTGTTATGACCACGTAGTCACATCATCGATAAGATGTCATCCTCCTTATTGGAATAGCACACACTCGTGTGTAATACCGGACATTGTTCCGTAATCAATTTCCACTCAGGTCAGTTGAAACTCTCAACAAACGTCCCTCGTAAACACGCAAATCCTTGAATTAGATCGTTAAAATATTTCCTATTTAAGCAACTGGCTCTTTGGCTGTTGATATGGTCTCCATCACATCCAATTTTGTGCATTTCGTAACATCGTGTGAAATATTCGCCCCAAGATTTGATTGATCGAAAGACGGGGGAATTAAAACAAGACCTTGTCTTACACACGTTGTCTTGTGAAAAAAGAGAGTTTGATCTGTAAGAATAACCATCGTTCTTATAATAAAGAAATAATTCCTGTATTTGTAGGGAAAACCTTAAAAAGACTTCCGTGAGTTATCTAAATGGAAAGTCGGAATCAAGGACAATACAACATCAGGGATGAAACGATTAGAAAAGTATTTGAGCTGTTCTATGATAAGCTCTATCACTTCCAGGTTCTGTAACCTGTATAAAAATAGCCAGTTGTGAAAAACTAAAATTCTTGCAAATACTACAAGGAAATGGATTACCTCAAATAATCTTTTACACACCTCTTTATTGATAGTGTAGATGTATAGATTGCATATCGCCTTTTTCAAATTCTAATACGTGGGGTAAAAGACTGCTACAAGAGACAACTTTGTCATGAATACAACCACTGGAATATCTTCAACGAAAAAATATTTGTTCATAGTTTAGATAAGAATCCATGGTACACGTCTGTGCAAATATTAAACGCTTCAAACAGCAAAATACTCGGCGAAACTCAATTACGGTTAACCCCCTCGCTGGGATAAGTTGTTACAGTAATCTGCGAATAGAGTACCATGCTACTGCATAGGTTAAAATCAGTAACCTTGTCATCGTGTTCAAATATTTATCAGCGCGGGAAATTCGATAGGTATGTGTTAACAAGACAAGCGTCGTCTTCGGTATCTAACTACAGTGTTATTTCACTTTGATACCCAATTTGATTTTGTCTTGTTTTGTATTTCTTGAAGCTATTTACGAAGAACATGCATTCTCTTCTAGGGCATAAACACTTTATGATATTTTTTTGCTGAGGCTGTGTATGTATTCAAGTTGTATATTTTATTTTAACAGGATTTTTAAAAAGCATTGTTATGTACTCACATTGACTCTAGGCATATTTATGAACGCACAGTTCTTGATTGATTTCATGATTGTCAATTGAATTCGAGCGTTTGAACTAATAGGAACCCATTGACATTCTCGTTTTATAGTAATGATATAGGTGTCATAGAAAAAGCTGTCACTGATACGTTAGTTTGGAGTTCACAAGGTCTTTACTTCCACATCAGGTATCCAACTGCACTGCTTGGTTGAAGAGGTACAATAAAATATACCATCTTGTCCAAATAACACAAACAGTCTAACAACCCATTTCACACTGTGTCATATCACGATTTTATAAAGTTTCCGTTTGGAGAGTCATGGTACAGGTCTCCAATCCACAGATGAGCAATACTCATCCCTGCTGAACTGTCAATAATGATATTACAACTGTGAGAAAATGTGAAAATATTTTGCCTCTTTGGACGTTTAAGTTCAAAATATGGATATGTCCTCATCATATTTGTTTTGAAATATCGTTACTCTCAAACTGATACGATCCTTATATCGTTCAATAATGCTTTTAAAAGTATGATTAACAACTTGAAACAAAACAAAAGCATTTTCTTTACAGGTATCGCCTTTACCAAAGATAGCATGACACCGTCGTATTATGGCTCAACCACAAGGAAAGAACCTCTTCTTTGAAAGACGTTCAAAGAGGGCAAAACACATACAAAAGCGTGTTTTAAGGACGTCATTTATCCAGGACTTGAAGGTTCATAAAGAGAGTTTCAAAAAGTACAACTGTCTTGATAAATAGGAAAACGAAGAAAACAGACCGATCCAAAAGCTAACACCGTGTTCTTGACCCTGAGCACAATTTAAGGAAATTAAACCTCGAGTTGTTTATTGATAAATATTTTCTTAGATGCAACCTTGTGCATCACGTTAGTGCAGCACAGGAAGTGGTAATCCGGGTAAACATGCAGCGCCTTAGCTGGCATAAAAGTGTTAATTTGGCTTTAGCAATAAAAATGGGTCCGTGTCTCAAACATAATGCATTGAGTTAATAATAACCCCGCACTAAAAAAAATAAAACAATTTCTGTTGAGGACAAAGAGAAGATGATCCGTTTTGCAATGGATGCGCAGACAAGTATTTTTAAGTTTACGGAAAGGAATTCTATGAAATATTTTGAACATTCCAGGAGTAGCTCTTTTAAATCAAATTTTGGGGAAAGGCTTCCTTTTGAAAATAGTTTCGAAATAGTGTTAAAACTTCAAACATTGAAAACAAAATTAAATAAAACAGTGTTTTTAATGAGTTAAATTAACTGTTTTGAATTGTATAGTATTAAAATTTTGAAGTAACAAAGTGTATCAGTTTTAGATTAACTTTTCTTTATAAGTATTCTAACTTTTCTTGTTCTGAATTGACTGCCACATATCACACAATCAAAAAAAACAGGTGCAAAATTGACCATAGATTACTTCTACGGTGACCAATGAAAGCACCCCTGACTTAATCTCTACATCTTGTCAGTTTTTAATTTATTATTAAAGAATTTTTTAGACTTTTGGCACACGTTTTCCTTTTAATAATAATCGTTCTTCATACTTTTCATCACTTAAAAAATCCAATTGATAACGAAATGTTCTCTAGTCAAAAGTAGCTATTTTGTGCATATGATGAACAACACTTTTTTAACAAGGCAAGATTGTCGAAACATGATAGACGAAACAATTTGATTGTACGTTTACATATTTATTTCTAAGAACATTTCACTTTCTTTATTTCATTGGAATTTCGAAATATATGTGTATTTAGATAATTTGACATAAAAAAGGAAGTACACTGTTCAGGCTACAGCACTCAATGTTTAACAGTCAGGACTACATGGCCTAGTACATGTGACCTTTGAGATATATAAGTTGTCGTGTGGCACATAACATTTCCCTGCCAAGACAACGACTGCTCTTGGTCAAGAATGCAGACGTAAACGCTTACGCGGAGAAACCGATGACGGTCTTTTAAAAATACTGGTTTCCTGACAACTAAAAACATCTCAATTATTTTCCGGAAACTTATTTTAAAAGATAAATCAAAGAAGCAAATGAAAGAAGGAATTTCCCTTTGTATGACGATTGGAGTGTTCAAAGCAATTGCAATAAACACAATGTTTTCGTGAGGCATAAATGAAATGTTTAAAGGCCAGATATTGCAATATAATGATTTTCCAGTAGTGTTGTGTGCACTTATTGAACCTCAGTGTGCAATCAGATCATCAAACAGTTTTCAACCCTACAGCAATGCAGCGTCTGCAAATACTTCTCGCATGAGATCATCCGAATGCATTAATTACAGGTTGCAGCTAATATGTCGACTATAAAATTGTATATCCCCAAAGCAATAATGAAAATTTAATACAAAAGGTAGAAGAAAAACATGTAAGTCGTTCTAATCATCATCATCATCATCCGAAACTAACGTCAAAACCATAACCACAATCAGAAACTCTATTACCAACAGGAAGGTCCAAAGAAAATTCAGTGAAACACCTTCAACAGCATCGCCAAAGCAATTACTTTACATAACATTTGGATATAAATAAAACGTCAATTATATATGTAATTTATAAATTTCTTGTCACATATATTAACAGATAGTTCAGGGCCAGACCAAAAAAGTATTCACTGCCCTACAGACCGTCACTAAACATAATGTTAATGATGTTAATTAACAATATTGTCGTTCGCCAAACAACTGTTCAAACCCCACCATCATCATCATTACCATCATCAAAATCAACAAAAGCTAATCAACAAACCCTGTACAAAAAATAGTCAATCCATCATAACCAACATGACCATCATCTGAATACCGCCACCACCATCCAAAATAATCATTTAAAACATCGTCAATAAAAGCTTTTTCACTACACTGACTGCTCAGTCATTCCCCTTTCATCCTTCATTTAGATGTGCACATACAACTGCATATCAAAAGTTTGTTCACTTTCTACTGTATCTTAGTGCAAATATCATGTAATTTGGGTTCGGTTTGAATGTCAATAAAACAATTTCAGCAGAACTAACACAGGATCTCCAATCTATATGTAAAGAAGACATTTATTAATTTATTGTGGGATTGTCTCGTCTCTCTAACAAAATTTCGAATTTTGGCATGATTTCATTGACAAAAGGGGTCACATTTTCGAAATTACGATTTCCCAAAATTTGGATTAAAATGTTCCATTTTGACTCTTGGAGAACAAAATCAGCAAACTCCTATTGACTTAATGCAAACAAACAAATATGACTTGTATTCAAAGGTGTTAATCACCTAATAAGGAGTTTGTTGAGAAAAATAGAAATGACTGTTTTCGAAATTTTGACCCTCGGTCACTTCAGTAAATATAAATCACTAATCGCAGGTATGTGAACAAACTTTTAGTCTGCAGCTGTAGTTCAAGGCCACACTGAAGACATCTTCAGTGTCCCTGGTCAGTAGCTGGGATGGTTGGCGGAGTATCGTTAACACGATGTACATCCACATGAGGAACTAGAACCCCTCTGTTGACAGGAACTTGTCACATGTCTCTCTGCCATTTGAGCACTTGATACTGAACAAACTGAATACAGGGTATCCGCATCGGTACAAGGAATGCATTTACATGTATTAACCTTAACTCCAGTAACTGGGTAGAACTTTAGATCATTCTTACATCTTTTGGCAGTTAAGTGTTCAAATGTGACAAGTTCAGAGAAAGTAGAAATGTTACAACAAGAAATATTATCAAGGAAGAAATACATCAAGGAATAGATGTGACAGTTGAGAATATAGCATATGTTAAATGTTGAGGGCTTGCATCATCGATAGTAAGGGAGAAATTGTCACTAAAGGAGAATTTGGGGAGGGCTTCTTACAAAGTAAATTTAAGTAAGTAAATAACACGTTTACATAGAAGTTACATGTACTTTATGTTCAAGATAAAATCAGAGATGGAAACAAAAATCAGTATTGACACAAAGACCATAGACGAGACAATTCACCTTATAGAAGTAATCCTCTTGGACTCTAATGAAGTAGAATTAAACTTAAAGCAAAATATAAGATTTTCTTTATCTATAAAAAGTATGATCTCCGAGACAATCATCTAAATGTTTATCCTCTTTGTCAATTCCAGTGCCTTGATTTAAAAGATTTGTTCAGAGACAGGATAATCTACGCTGCCAAATATCATATAAATCACTAATCTTATCTGCATTATCGATCCACTGAGCTTAACAAGCCTGAGTTCACCGCCCCTCTTAAAGAGAAAAACTAATACGTTGACCACTGTCATGTACCAGTGATATCTCCGGCCAGGTTATATCAATACTATTGGAATGTTCATTGACTCTACAGTCATAAATATAGAGATATGCATCCTGACTGTGAGTGATATGAAGACAGGTGTAAGTGAAATACAAACAGTAGATGGGATTTATTATTGTGGTTTCGTAAGTGAGTTGTTCTGAACGCTGGAAGTTCAAGTACAACCTTTCGCTCATTTCTTATTGGCGGATCATTTGATTGAAGGTCAGAGGGTTCGAACCCCCTTTTATGAAATCACAGGTGAATTGAATGAACACCGCCCCCCCCCCCCCCCCCTTCTCAATCCTTTAAAAAATCCTGGATCCCATTGTGCTCTTCAGCACCTTTAATTGTTGCAAAATAAAACTTTGGCTTTGGGCAATCCAATATAATTCAAAGATAGAACTTGATTGAATCAAGTTAATCAACTCATCAAAATAATAAGCAATTGATATCGTGTTATTTAGACCTTGTGCAGACAATCGCTACAACACAGAAGTCTAAGGGTATCTTAACATGCACATATATCTAGATATCTTTGAAAAACAACTTAAAAACTTAACCATTATGCGAGTTCAAAAACAACTTCCTCTAACATGTTAATGGAATTCACGTACAGGATATAGTGCAGAAAAAGAGTGGGTGGTTCTCATTGCTATAAACCAAAGTGTGGGAATAAGACTTTTTTCATGCCATTCAAACCCTAAAAAACCGCTTACGAATTTTCACTCAAACACCATAGGAGTGGTCATTCGCCAAGAAAGAAACACTTGCCAAAAGCATGTCCATAACAAAACTCTCACCTTTGAAAATATCACTGACCATCTTTCACGTGTCTAATTTAGTAATTTATGGGTGTCAAACAGTGCTTTATAGGCGCAGTGATGATGGTTTTAAACAAAAACATGAAAATATTATAAACACGCCCAGAAAATGTTAACATGTGTTTAATATAAGCATTACCGTTTCTATGGCAATCTCGCTTTGTTTCATAGCGTTACCCAGCACCGTCATTCACAGTGGACTTTTCTGGTGTTGGACTTTCGCACGTCGTTTGAAAATGTCGCGGGGTGAAGTTAACTTGCCGGGCATGGAAGACACAAGTTTGAAACTAGATTTTGTAAGAAAGGTGCAGGGACAAGGAACATGTCGTGGGTGTGTTGATGTGGTGTATGATTGTATAATCTTTATAGATAAGGCGATAAATCTAAAAATTAACACTATGTTTTGTTTGTAATTGTTTCTCTCAACGTGCGATAGATCTTACATTATTTCAGCATGAATGTTCGTCTTTGGATAGTTACCTTATTTGTGTATAGCTTACGGCAGGTTGTCGTGTAAATTGTTAACCATATGAAGGTTCACACCCTTAAGCATTATGAAATATTTCATTATTTGTTTTGAATTTAAAAAATAATCAAACGCTCTAAAGAAAATTATCCCAAGTTAGATTGTCATGACGATTACTACCAATCGCAATTCTTAGCTTATGAAAAACTCGTAACATAATTCATTTTGGCAGTTTTCTTCATGTGTTATACTTTATTACTGAAACTAAAGTTTAATAGGTAAAAGGAAAATTTATCTAAAGTACGACAGTCCAAAGTAAAGCCATCTACATAACACTTGATTATTGTAGTGTCCCTATAGTTAAGATCTTTGATTTCAATTTACCATACCAACACACTATTACTCCATGAAGCCACACGTGTTGGTGAAATCAATGAGAAAAATACTTTTGGTACGAATATGTCCATCATATGATTAAGGTAGTACCCTTAAGTACATTATTACTTGACATATTACAAATACTTGAATATTCTGATTATAGTTCGCCAAAATACCTATGTGAAAGGCCACTCCTTGAGAAATACACTCTACTTCCTGATTTCGTTCTCACCTTGACAAAAGCACTATCTACATAATATAACTATTATAACCTATCGACACCTGCTACCATACACTGTGTAATTAGAGCTAGAGTCATTTATGTTTTTCCTCCCACACACATAGGTAAAAATAGACACATGATTTGCAAAATTTACGCTTCAAGCATTTTGTGTTTGACAACAAAGCGACAATGTTTATGATTGGGCACTTTGGTGATAAATATAACACCTATCAAAATTGGTTGGAAAACTCTGTTCCATGGTTGGACCGATTTCTTTAAAACGTAATGATTCATAACGAACGACAGTATATTTAAGTATGTATTTTTGTGTACTCATTGATGCGGGCAGATATGAAACTATTGTCAAGATGACTTCATCATTGTGGGATGACGTTATCATCATCGGATTAAATCGTCTGTAACTAGAGAACGGTTTTGGATGATTGGTGAAAGGAAAATGTGATTGTAATGGATATTTGATGTATTCTCAGCTGTAAGTGTAAATAAGTGGAAACCTTTTCGTTTTGAAAGTTTTAAACAGGCCTTATAAATAAAATCTACATTGAAGGATGAACAAATATTTAAAGAAATAGTATCACTCCTGAAAGGATATTTGAGTAAAAAAATCATTGTACATCAAAGTGCTTTGTCATGAAATTATGTTTTAATTTCTCTCATAAATGATAATGTGTATTTCAAAATAATAAATTCAAAATGCATACAATCGAAAAACAACTTATGTCAATACCTACAAATATGGGATATCTGACTGGGCTAAGGGGGTATATAGACGTGTGTTATTCGTGCAAATGACAGGTGTCACTTAAAAATGTAGCAACATTTTAATTAACCTAACATGTACAAACACTCACGATAAAGTCAAAGCTTTTAAACCTCTCTTCTAATCCATGCAGCTCTTTGCAAACATTATTCAATAGCAGTCGTGTGGATAGTAGTTTCGCGTCAGTCCGTGCTGCATGCGCTGCACGTGAAGCAGAATTGTCTCCCCTTATGTAAATGTCACGTCAAGGGCAGACGTGCTCACACAATAAATACCTCTGAATGTCAAAGGTTCGTGAAGTTTAAACTGAGCAAGTAGGTAATTCAAACTAAGGCAGTTCATGGCAAACATTTTCAAATACATTTTAAAACCTCTTTTGTTGTATTGTATTAGACTTTAATTTAGTCTATGAAAAATTTTAATAATTTACTGTTCTCTCTTCCATTATATTTCTTTCCTAATTTCATAAGTGTATTCAGTCAATCTAGACTTGCTGAATGTGGACCTAGACTGTATAAAAGGCCATTTCTATACACATAATTCTGAGGTCAATCTCTGTAAGATGTCAGCTTTATCAACGTGCTTTTACTATATCACCTTAAAATTTGTTCTTTAAGCTGCTATATTTATTCTTCAATTCAATTCCCCTACAGTCTTAGGCATTGATCAAAAATTGTTCCTTGTGAAAACGAATCTTGATTTCGATTAACAACGTTGCCACAGAAATAACTCCCCAATCTATAAACCTCGGCTCTACATAAATCAAATGATCTATTTTTCATTTGAACGTTTTAAATATGTGTTACTTCCAACCTATAGAAATGTTTGATAAAGAACACTAGTGTTCAAATTTGATAAACAAATTGGATCTTTTTTACATCATGAACTTCAAACAATTAACGTTTTAAGACACAGGTTTAGAATGTTATTTATGTTTTACGTTCGTACGTACGTTCATACATACATACATACATACGTACATACATACATTCATACATAAATACATACATACTTACACACCTATATTGATACATAACTTGATACATACGCTGATACGAACATCAATACATGCGTTAATACATACTTACATTAATACATTCATCAATAGATACATTAGTACATACAGTGATGAATTAATAAATATATGCGTTGTCATTCGATGAAAGGCAGGCGTTGAGAGATCCCTCTTTTTAACGCGTACCTGAATTGAAAATAACACTTGATTAATTTTCGTTTTTCCTTAAAAGAAATGTTTGCTATGCATGTGTGTGCAATACCACGACCCCATTATAACAAACCTCCTTTGCTCACCTGGATCAGCGCCTAACACCTGTAAATTACCTGTTGATCCCTTCTTTGATCCTCCTTTGTTCCATATCAGGTAGTGGGAATTGAATTTACCTGAAAGGTGAGTGGCAAGTGAAGCTTCAACCAAGTCTTTTTCATTCAAGTTTTCGACCAGTTTAGAACATGAAATTGAGAGCAGATATCTATGACATATTGTCATCATCTTAAAAATGCTCAACGCTTGTTTTAGTTATTTGATGTAAGAAATTAAGATAGCACTAGACGTGTTAGGAATTTTAACTATTTAGTGTATTGTATCTTCAAGATGTATTAAGATATGTACATATGTATTTATACCTCTAATTGTTTCTATAAGTATTAAATTCAATTCCTCATATCTAAGTGCCATGGATCATTTGTTTCAATTAAGTTTGAAAACTTGTAAAAATATAAGTTTACACATTTACAGTTATTTTCAAATAGTTCATTCAACTTCAATAACACTATAGAACATCTTTATATTCCTTAATCAATGCCATGACTTTAATTTCAGGTAAACTATTACGTTTTTTCGTTAAAACACAGTTGAGGACATTTTGGAAGATTATAACAATTATTGAGTTTTCATGTTGATTCATGACACTTTTTTGTCTCCTTACACGATATCCATGATTATATTCAAAATTGCTATAAAATTATTGGTGTTCGTTCATTGTTTCCTTGCGTTTGAACTACTGTAATCACGATTATACATTGATATATGACTCACCGAGAGGGTTATAGCGTACATTGTACTTCCTTTACAGTGGTTTTCCATTTATGCATAGCCCTTAAACTTAAGTGTGAATATCCATAACATATTGAAAATATGGTGGAATGTTCAGACTTAATAAAACATGTTAAAAACTAGAAATATAAAAAAAATTGGCAATTAGCACTGGCTATATCTTAAAATGTTGAATAGAAAACGTTAACAGCGAACTTAACAAATTTAGAAAATTTACCCTTTTCAAGAACAGAGATGATATACTTCTTAAGTAGTTTACGAATCATTTGCACCTAATATTGTATATCTCAAGTTTAAACTAAACTAAATTTAAACTAATGATTTTGTTAGGGAATGTTGTACGTGTGGAATTTTATTTTTCTCGAATTACCTTAGATGTATCCAGAACGTGACGGGTTTGCGCTGCCGGTTACGGGTTTCATATACACAGCTATTCATTTCCAATTTGTCAAACATTTTATAACTTCATTCCCCTTGAAATCTTTGCTAGTGTGATTTTATTTTAATCATAAACATTATGAAACAGAACCGCGAGGTATAAATTTTACATAAAAATATATTTTTATGCATTTTTTCAATTTTTTAAAATTCTAAAATAGGATATTTAAGTCTTCGTCTGGTTAACTTCAATCACTTTTCAGACAATTTGTCACAGCAATATTTGACCTTATTTCAGTTCCCAGGTAAGCTGCACACACGGGTATTAATTGCATTGAAATTAATCCGTTAATGAGTGTGAGAAACACACCTGGTTCGCCCAGGTGAATGAATTCACAGGTAAATGCAATCGCTTGCAACTCCCCGCCTTTCAGGAAATGAGAAAACAACCTGTTGTTAAATGACTTAGCAGTACGTGAAAGTAGGTTGGTGAATTAAGAAGAATAAGTACACATAGTTCAGTTGTTTTACTAACATTTCCTGGTAACTGATTCAGAAATAACTTAAGTAGTTCATGTCTATTTTTGTCTCTTAAAAATATTTTATAGGGATCATAAAAATATATCATAAACCTAACAAGTAACACAAACCTTTAAAATCAAATATCAAAAGATCGAATATCTAATCTTAATCATGCAGTTGCTATGGGCGACTTAGTGATTGAAATCTTTGAAAAGAAACGTCATTGAGTCACATCTTGTGAATACAGTAGTTTTTCCTGAGGTGCAGAACACAAAACAACGAAACTTTAACACTTTTGTAATACAAACTATCGATATTTTTATTAAATTTCTGATACAACAGTGCTTGCAATACGGATTTGAAATAATGATGGCAAAACTACTTTTGGGGAATAATTCTCAATGTACTCTTAGCATATTTCAGCAATTTAAGGACTATTTTGAATAAATTTCACTTGCAGATAATACTAATACAATAATGAAGGTTTATCCGGGTACACAATGCGGGTAGGTCTTGATTTATCTACCCGGGAAGAGATGGAAACAATCGTTAGTTTCTAGAATGAAGACATTACATCTACATAATGACGTGGCTAACAGTATGATGGCAATAAGGACGTCATGAAGCTCTTTAAACCCATGTCGGAAGGTTGTTTTGACATGAATATTGTATAAACTGTCAGGTAATCACGACCAGCTTTGATTCATGATTGGCGCAAATGCCAGGTATTTCTGTCTATGTAAATATGTACGATAAACATCCCCTCTGAACAATGAAGGTCTGTGTAGGTGAGGGGGACAACACCTACAGTATGATAATCAACGCCATAAACAAAGCTGATTTCCCAAAACTGACGGGGAGGGTTTTAACGAGTCTGTTCAGTGTATGGTAAAACTAATGTATTCATAATAGAGAAATTGTGTAAATGAATTTTTTGAAAATTATCATTAATATATGCGAACAAAAATATTAGGATAGAGGAGCTTAACTTTCAATGAAATCATCTAATTGATTGATTGATTGATTGATTATGATTGCTGTGTTTCAGAATTGTATAATATACGGAGCGTGGCATATACAGCAAGTTTTCAAAACATCAGGATGCCTTAAATGATAAATATTATAATATATACCTTTAGAAATATATCTAACTTAACTTTGCCAGTAGTTCTGTAAGTGTTGGTCGAATACATCTGTTTAATTCCAGAACTGAGGTCAGACGGCGTATAAAGGCATGGTTTAATAAATGAAAGTGAACAGGCATTATTAATCTTTTTAAGGGCAGGTTGTTTGATAGGTTTACATTAACGTGCGATATATAGCTATATGATAAGCTAGAATCTTTAAATGTTTCTTACAAGAATTTAATATAAAGGGCTTGTCTCTAAAGTTATCCTCGCATTGTGACATTAAGTGCAGATCGAGTTGCATAAATGAGTTGCAATTAGAAATTTAAGAAATTTATGTGTAATTTTAAATCGGGGGGATACTTTCAAAACCTCCAATTTCAGAACCATCAGAAGTCATCATAGACCATTGGTTGAAATTGCTGTCTGAAAAGAAACCATACAGAGACAGTACAAGAATTACATGAAAGAACATTGATATTTACAGCAAGATGGTAACGACCAAGCCTGATAGATTCTAAATAAGTCCTCAAGTTTGTTTACACATCAGTTTCATATCATGTAATATTGATGGGCATTTCGAAACTATTCATTCGTCAGTAGTCCTAAATATCAAAGGGAACGAAAGCATCTTTATAACAAGTTACAATACAATCCGCATTATTGCAAGGCGTCATTAAACTTAAACAAACTTTTAAATTTTAAATGTTAAAGCAATAATAAAAAGATATATTGGTATGTACTCCTTCTTTAAACCACTAAAATGTCGAATAGACGCAACGTTCATCGGTCACAAAAGAACATACAAACACAGCATGGTCATACAGTAAAGAACTAAGGTCGTGTGACCTCCTTTAAAGAGAAGATGTAAACTTTATAGTGTAGACTTTATTCAACTATAACCTTTACTGAAAGCTTTAACAATCCGCAAAAAGAATTTTTCTTTGTGTATGAATACTTTATGCTGTTTGGCATAAGCATTGCGACATTTATCCCACTATTAACAGTATTCCGCATTCCGTTTCCGCTATAAGTTTCTTTATAGGGTCAACCGGTTCTTCCTATCCTATGTAGTGTTTTGCGCTGTCGATTGGGAGTTCAGACATATATATGTTTCCTACAATGTGATTTGCATCGAAATACGGGTATCATGTTGCTATAATATCACCTGAAACGGGTAATATGACTTGGTTACTGAAACGTATGATTAATTTGTATATATATGATATATGAAAAAATAAATCACTTTTTGTGATTAAGTACTTGAAATATTCCAAAATATCTAACATGTTTAAATATGCTCCGAATTCAACAATTAATACTATTTACTCTTTTCACCTATTCAAACGATCCTTATTTGAAGACTTCGAACCCGAAACCTGTTACCTCCATTTTGAAATCTGTTTGAAATTACCAAAACCCCAGAGACGAAAATCTCACGGACCAAATTTTCATAACTAACAAAGTTTCAGCTGAAACTTTAAATCCCTGTAAATAACTCAAATGATATCAACTTTGATAGGCCTTGTCTATCTAAATCAGTTTTTTTCTCAAGCAACTGGGTTTAATTTCTTATTGTATCGTCGAATTCTACAACTTCCCTAATCCCTAAGTCGTACAACTAACAAACCTATTGATCCAGAGATTCATTCCAAAAAAATTAACAGCAACTGTTATTGTTGCTTCTTAAAAAATCATATAAACCGGATGTTATGGAACTCATGACCCATCTGGAAACCCATTAACCATTTCCGAACGTTCATCCACGCTGACTTGAACCAAACACTTCACATGCAATGCATCTAATGAAAATCGAACCCAATAACCAAGTTTTAGAATTATCTCCAAGCATAAATTCAACATCAAAACATATTTTTGCGAAGCTACAAAGCTGTGTCTTAAAAAGGTATTTTAGAACGTATTCGTCCAGTGACCAAAGACCAAAGTGGTCAACGCACTGACCAGTACCCTTAAAGTCCTAAAACAGAAAGCCTAGGCCATTTCCTCCAGAAGAAAATCCACCATATCCTGGTTCCCGCCTCCTGACAACTTCAAAGTCTCACATACAACTCTTAGCGCTACATTCTCTTCTCTTTCCAGTCTCTATTTGGTCTGAGCATAAATTGGGACACAATACCTGCCTGTAGTTTCATTATTGTCTCTGTCGGAGAGCCTCTGCGTTTGTTTTGGATAAGCGGGATTATACCATCTTTGTTAGTGCGCGTTAAGGTAACGTACTCAACCAATGACGAAGACGTTGCGTAGACGTATATGTAATTTACTTTTATCTTTATTTACTTTCAACACATTATGATACTATATTTTTAATCGGCTTCCAAAAACATCGTCTATATTTGTTGTAATATGAATTTACTGTATCTATATCTTTGTATACATGTATGTAGCTTTTCAAGTTCAAAATCTGGAATAGTATTATTTCAATGTTGATATCTGTTTATTAGTACAATGAGAGCAAATTATACAATTCAAGCCTTATGATGAATGCATTCAACAAAGTAAATATCAGAATAGGTCAATCAAACGAAATCGGCATTACTATTTATTCGATATCTCGATATCAGTCTTATGTATTTATGTATAATTAGTTGCGTGAACTATTCTTCACATAATTAAACGTTCTTTATTGCTGTTTTGCTAGTAGCGAAAGACACTTAATTTCTGTCACACAGACAAAGGTATTCATTTCAAAGGTAAGTTGAGCGCTCTCTCTCTCTCTCTCTCTCTCTCTCTCTCTCTCTCTCTCTCTCTCTCTCTCTCTCTCTCTCTCTCTCTCTCTCTCTCTCTCTCTCTCTCTCTCTCTCTCTCTCTCTCTCTCGATCGTTTTTAATTCGTAACACTTGAAATAAACGTTGGGGACTTTTGAAACAATTAAAAGAGGATTATTCAAATTATTTTATCTGCCATTGTCTTGTGTTCTTTCACATTCATCTTAACCAACCTTCAAATGAAGGATGAATGTAGTGGGACGCATGTTTTAATTATATATTTGAAAACATTTTTAATGTTGTTCTTTTATGTTGCAATGTCATGTTATTATTCTTGGTTAGCCTTGTTGCAAGGAACATTTTAACATGTTATTTTATACGAATACTCTATAGATAGTAATAAAGGCTTAACAGGAAATCCACACGACTACATGTGGACTGTCAAGGCTATGTCTAGTGTCATGTATGTGAAAATATTATTTATAATTTGAAAATTTCCACAATGTTTTTATAACAGGGATGATAGCTATGGAGAAAATAATTCTGACACGATGTGTCTATTGCCAGTTTTGAAAATATTTTTAGCACGAGTCCTTTAGCCTTGAGTTTCAACCGCATGGTAATACGCCCCTGCATCTGAACCTACCTCCACATATCGCACAACCAACCTATCACCTGCACAACATCACACAATTACAATATCCTTTCGAAAAAAATGATCTTAAACAAGATTTTGCTGACAGGTGGATGGTCAACCCTTGTGATGTCTCTCCCGTGTTCAACACCACTAGCCCCAGCTGACAGGGACGAGGGCCACTATAATAGAGCATAGGCATCTCTCTGAAGGAGAGGCGATAACCGTTAGTGTTGAACACAGCACTGAGTTGTCACTTTCAGTGACGTAATTCACAATGTTACAACACTGGTGAGGAGGGACATAGGTGAGGGGGAAATGTTGGGAGGGGGACCAGCGTCTCTCGATGAATTATTCATACAGGAGGGAGAGACGGTTGTCGATTCATACCAGGAACTTAAGACCGGCACACTATAAAGTTGTGACGAGAGACGTGTAACAAATAGCTATTGGTGTTACCGTATCTTCGGAAAGTGTGATGGGATACATGTAACAGATACATAGAGGTGTTGCCGTATCTTCTGAATTTGTTAAGAGATGTATGTATAATAGATACATATAATAGATGATTGCACTACACCAGTACTAGACTGCTAGGTTATTCACCTCATATTGGCGATCGATATTTATTTTAAAATATCCCAAAACTAACTCTCCCGGCTGTGAATACACATTGACATAAGACCCCGATAAATACACATTGACATAAGACCCCGATGAATACACTTTGACTTAAGACCCTGATGAATACACTTTGACTTAAGACCCTGATAATTACACTTTGACGTAAGACCCTGATAATTACACTTTGACGTAAGACCCTAATAATACACTGTGACTTGAGACACTGATGATTACACTTTGACGTAAGACTCCGATGAATACACTGTGACTTGAGACTTGATCAATACACTTTGACTTGAGACCCTTATGATTACACTTTGACGTAAGATCCTAACAATACACTTTGACTTGAGACCCTGATGATTACACTTTGATGTAAGATCCTAACAATACACTTTGACTTGAGACCCAGATGATTACACTTCGACGTAAGACCCTGATGATTACACTTTGACGTAAGACCCTAACAATACACTGTGATTTGAGACCTGGTGAATACACTTTGACATAAGACCCTAATTATACACTTTGACTTGAGATCCTGGTGAATACACTTTGATTTAACACCCTGATAATACACTTTGACTTGAGAGGTGATGAATACACATTGACGTAACACCCCGATGAATACACTTTGACTTATGACCTTGATAATACAATTTGACTTGAGATCTGTTGAATACATATTGACTTAACACCCCGATGAATACACTTTGACTTAAGACCCTGATAATACAATTTGACTTGATTAATAAAATGATTAATTTATTAAAAGATATTTTTTACTTCCTTCAGGACTTATGGAAGTGTATGGCCCTGTTAAACAAGCTGTAAACAAAACAAGTAAATTGATATATCATGGGGTTCGGAGAGGAGGTTTAAGACGGAGTTTCTCTCTAATCACGGATCTGAAGGGAACATGACCTCCAGATACAACTATTATCGCTTACGTTGGTCTTCCTGTCGACGTTGATTGCGCGTTCAATATTAACCCAACTATCCGTCCACACATTTGGCGACAGATAAACTGTTTAACCTTTTTGGTCATAATAAAATTATTTGAAAAGCGATTTTTGTTAGAAACTAAGCCTTCCAACTTCTAGTAGACTGGAATAGAGCAGACTTTCAATGACGAGGAAAATAAGTTTAGAAAACCAACTACGTGTCTGTCTAGTCCCGCTGCGGGCCGTCATTGCGAGAGAGATTCTTGCTTCCGTGTATAATTAAACTAAAGAGGGTACAATCATAATGAAAAAGTCTTCATTTTATTATTGATTACTGCAAATGGCAATGGTACGCTCAACCGGACCACGGGTAATTATCACTTTGATTCCAAATGACATGACCTCTATCAAAAATAGCCACCCAGATGAAACTGAAATTTTTTAGTGTTACATGATATAAAGAAGATTGTCGTTCCAGCGTACCCAACAGGCCATTGATGTTTATTTTAGATACCCATACAAGGCATATATACTTTTTTACCCTTTATTTGAAATGGATGTACTGATGCATTAATTTTCATGATTTGAATTACATGACATGGAAAGAAAACTGAGCGGGACGTGTGACCGGAAGGAAAGAAGATGCTTGATTTTCTTGTTTGTAGCACAAGAAAGAGCAGCAGATGTACGACTGTTTCGTTAACTATGAACTAGATTATAAATGTTCTTCAAATTCGGTAATGTTCGCCTTTATCATATGCATGGTTAAATGAATAAGAGTAACAATCGTAATTGCTAACTTTTACTTTGAATAAGAGTAACAATCGTAATTGCTAACTTTTACTTTGTAAACTCTAGTATCAAAATGCTATGAGGAAATGTTACCCCTTTTTGGCAAATTATTGTTCATTAATTTCTAAACTACGCTTAATACATTAATACATCCATATAAATAATTATTATTACAAATAGATGATATATAATCGTATTAATTTTCTCAGAAGAATCGAAATAGTCGGATGGAGAATCTAACGATGCTGATGATAGTGACAAGAGCTTCTGTACCCAGGAGATCGAGAGTTATATTTTCATTAGTACTTGACTGATAAGTCCTGTCAAGAGAGAGGCGAACAACATGTAATGTGGTCAGTTGATGGTCAGCTACATCCGGGGCATATGTCAACCTGACCAGGCTAATGTTTTATTCAAATATATATGCTACTTTATAAACATGTACATTCACCCAGAATAGATTCTCCTTCACGACTGGGTCAAGGATATAAAGTAACGTAGACGGCCAAATATGGAATGTGGTCAAGAGTATAAACTGCAAGTGATGGTCAAAGATGGAATGTGGTCAAGAGTATAAACTGCAAGTGATGGTCAAGGATGTTATGTTTGAAGTGACTTGCTGCTTGAATTACATATGGTGCTATTTTTCTTTGTACCAAGAGGTACTGACTGTTGCTGAAAAGTACCATTTTCATCCATATACATTGTAGGTTCAGTATAATGACGATAAGAGGAGTTACTTTTAAAAACTGGACAATGTACCGCTAGTTTGGTGATTATACATACATTTATGGAAATACATTTGAACTACTCTACTAGTTTTAAACACTACACGATAAGCTCGTAAACAGCTAGTATTAAATTTTGATTTTATCTATAATCCAATCGTGAAGGGGTACAGCTGCCGAATATTTAAATAAATACCGGGAAATTTGGATAATTTCAAGTAAAAATGCAAAGAAAAATTTGTTATTGGCCTATTAAGAAACGATGTTAAGGCCTTTAGTATTGTATTGCTGATATTATCTGCACTCTTGACCATTTTTTTATATACTGAAAACAAGATATCACACACCTCACTATCAGTTAGACAAAAAGCACAAAGATTCGAATCGCTAATTCGACCTAATAATTCTAATGAACCGTGAACTAATTTTTTAATTTGATGCTTGATTTTTCTAGTGTTTTTTCAAAGTGAGGGTTCTCATTAAATGTATTAAAAATTATTCAGTGAAAATATGCAGATTTATCTATCGTTTCCAAATAAGTGGAGAGAATTTCTATTACAATTTTTCTAGATTATGATTTCCTGATAAAGATGTAACGAGCTTTTCTCATTGATTAAATGAGAAAATAAGTTGGAACTAAGCATTCTTGAACTTTGATTTCAAAAACGCAGAACCGTACGTAGCTCAGCTGATAAAAGACACACATTCTGTATACAGCACGGATTGCAGCTCCAACTGAGTATATATATGCCACTTCCTGTCTATTGGTGCCTATTAAAACATGGATCGTGTTAAAAACGGAAACACTACATCGGGTTTATCCTCTCGTTATTTCCTTAACCGCGTCGACCCTCACTAATTCGATGTCAAACACAGTCGTCCCAAATGGTGCCCGAATCATCACTCTACGATAGACTCTCCATCTCTGGACTGTCGTGTCTACTTACTTAGGCGTCATCATCGGTGTCCTTTTTAATGAATTTCTGGGAATCAATGAGATGTTATGCCATGATTTCGTTTAGTACTTGGCGTAAATAATGATCGATCGTGCAACAGTGACATAGTCAAAACACCTCACACGTGCAGTGAGTGACATACTTCAGTTTTCAATCACAACTCATATTTTCATATGTCACACATAACATATGTCACCAAGCATCTATCTCTCTATCTCTTTGCTTTGATAAGTCAATTTTGGCATAATACAGACACCATTATAAAAGAAATTCAAAATATAAATGAACATACGTTTACGCGTCAAGTGCATAGTTTAACAGCATCCTAACAATACTATAAGTTCCTAAAACGTACCCAATGGTACTACCGGATATGATTGTTCTGAGACACACTTTGTATAGTTTCTTGCTAAAAATTACAACAAAAGTTTCAAACACATACAAACCTCAGATCACCCATCTGTTGATAACTACGTCAGTTGTTGCTGAACAACGTGACTGAAGTATGCGTAAGACCACTTGTCACAACTTGAACATTTTTAAGTGTTGAATTGGCTTTTCAGTGGCTGATCCAGATTTCCCTATGAGTTATGTTTTATAAAATTATATCAAAATGTGTTTAGAGTTTAATCCCTTCTCACCTCCGACCCTTGACAAGTCACTACTGCTTTGCACGTTCAAACGACGACTGACAACATAGCTTTGCATTATGAATATTGCAAAATGTTAACGTTACCTTGAATACTGTCATAATAATTCTTTTCCTCTCTGTTATTTTCTCAATATCGTCTTAGCACATTTCCCGGAGTTATTCCCCAGAGGTGATATTTGACTGCATTCTGTGATGTTTATTGTGAGTGGTTTACTACGTTTATGTCTTGAGAATGTTTCCATTCCAAAAGCGGTCAGAAAGTTGTTAGTTTGATTGACATGTGCTCGTGCTTGTGACGTCAAAGTGTTCATTTCATAGTGACACTTTAGCATGTTACGGTATTAGCAGAATTTGTAATGCATTTCTCATGAGGAAAGTTTGTCGGAGAATGTAAAGTATTTGCTCAAAGGATATATGTACGTAATCATGTACATGAATTAAAGCCGGGTAATGATTAGATAATGCGTCATAGAAATGAGATTTTCCTATATGGATACCATCATGAAGTTTCAGATTGTTTAAACCTTATAAAACACACTTCACAGCTAGACAGTTTTGATGATTTTCTTTGTTTTAATCAAACTTTTGAGTCATTTCTTAAACAACAAGAATTCATCGAACACTTTACGTGAAGGATAAAGTATAAGTTATTGGCTAGAATGTGAAGGGGAACGGAGTACTGTAAAATCATATTATTTCGCGGGGGTTCAATTTTCGCGCTTTTCGCGCAAAGTCATATTGCGCGAATAATAAAACATCACGAAATATTGTGGTTATGAACGTGAAGAAAACCAATAACAGACAAATACTTTGGTTGACACATTTTATTACTCACAGTAATGTTTGGCTTGTTCATTAATGACGAGTCACTAATTAGAGCTCTCACAAGCGTGTACGCCGATATACACGTTGTTTGTTGTGCAAACACAGTCATCACAATAATCCGGCCTGGCGGAATCCACTTTTGATCGCCAATATGTGTGTCCTGATGTTTTGATTGCAGTACGCTTGAGCTTCGATTCGGTGAGTATTGCGGTACAGGACCCTCGGTTCAAATATATTTTCGGTTCGGTATGATATTTCTAGTATATTGTTTGAGTCAAATATGTCAAACTTCGTGAATGGTGTTATTTTATCAAGAAGTATTGTTTGTTTAAGTAAATCAGAATCCTAGAGCTTTTTAGTTCAGTATAAGTCACAATAAACGGGTAAGTGTCCTGATTTGTGTACTGGACAGTGGCGTGCGCCAATGATTCAAACGTAATTTCCAAAACTTATTTAAAGCAGACACAAAGACAAACAATGTTTGAAAGTGTTAAGTAGGTCATTAAACTTAAATACACGTCATGTCGAATTCTTAACATTTATAGGGCCGTTTTCCTATCATCATTGTAAACAAACCAATATCATAATTTTGACATTTTAGAGATGGAGATGCAAGTTTAGGGAGGCGATTTTAACTTTACTCTGCTCATAAGGTATTTTGGCTCTTTCTTAAGCCACTATCAAAATCATGAAATATACTCTTTGTCACTTTAAAAACAACTCACGTTAGACGAGTAACTTTTCTATAAGACTGTGAAGTAATATTCGAATATTTCTCTATGTGGTCGGTAGTCTCCCAATTTTTTAAGATTAAGATTAAGTATTTTTTTTCAAATAGGGTAATAATTTTGCAAATGATACAAAAACGTTTTAATCGTTTGCAAATTTTGTGGAAAGTTGTAATTTTAATTTAAATTTGTTTAAAGTCAAGTTCGTTATTAAAGGGAATGTATTACACCTGAACGAAAATAATATTGGCAAAAACACAGTACCCAATGTCAGGTTGACAACTCTCCAATAATTTATCACAGATATGCAATGAACCGTGAAACTAGTTCACCTTATTAGTCAGCTCATGATACATGCTCTAAACATTCCATCAGCTCTAAACCCCACAGGTTATGTTTGTTTATTCCACGAAAAACTAGAGTTATAAAGTGCGTTTTTAACGAGCTTAACCACAGCAGTAAGCACATGTAAGTGACAATCTGTATCAATATTTAGAACGACGATTGACATACGATTTTACACGCTGAGAGGAAATTTAGTTTCTCACATGGACAATTAAAGTCGAAATTTAAAAGTACATATTTATATATTTTACAACTTGCTATTTGTACTTATATCTTGAAAAGTATACGTGAAATTACTTTGATATGTTAAAGTTTGAATGAAGGAGATCGCATTATCAGAAAAGTTGTAGCCGCGTTTCATAAGCTGTTGGGTTACGATTACATTACATACAATAATCTGTGAACGCATCGTATGAAATAGATTGAAAATCGTCCTTTAGATATCAAAAGTTCATCTAGACTTAATTCGTGTTCAATAATTAAAATATTCAAATTGGAAACATTTCGTGTTTGGAGAAAATGTTGTACGCAATAGGAGTAAAATCGTGTACAACACGAGAGAGTTGTGTCCGATGAGAGAACATTTCGTGTGCAAAATTAAGAGGTGGGTGGGAATGGGGATAAAGAGAGTATTAATGCTTATTTACAAAGGGTATTAATCAGCAATCCTTTTAAGACGGAATTTTTGGTCAAAACAATGTTCGATAATAGGACCTCCATTGAGTATAGATGTTTTGAGCTTCCTCGTAAAAACAAAGTTATTCAAATAAGATATTTCATTTAAAAAACATATGACTAAAACACAACCAATGAGGATTGTTTTGGGACTTTCCTTGTGAACCTAGATGAATCACAGATAGAACTCCGACCGACTCAACCAGGACGTCGTGTGATCAGGTCATCGTGGCTTCAATCAACTTTTTATAGAGCTCTTACTGGAGGTCACACGTGAACGTGGTCAGATACTGGCACCTGTGATCGATAACCGATCGATATATACACGTGGTCAGGTATGCCTTAATAAACACTAACAGGTCTTCGTGGTGGTTTTTTTCGTGTTCTGATCAAAGGGTTAATGCCGTCAGATACGTCCAAATAGGTGATTTCAATTAATTTGATGTTAAAATAACATAATGATGAATAGCTGATACAGAGAATGTCACTTAAGTTAGCAATCATTTTATTAATATGATTAAACACGCGACATATCCGAAAATTCATGGAAAGCATTTATTAACAGGCTAAATAAACGTTTCAATTGTGACGCATAGAATTGGTCGTGTTGATCCAAGCCGACGTTTGGAGTACTTATACAACCGCTTCGGTCACAGTTAGGGTACCAAGCTTTTATGTATATACGCATCTAAAATTGATTATTGATGCCATGCTTAAACTAAATATACAGCAAACAATCAAAATATAAACGAGACGTGAAATATGATGACCAAGTATAATATAATTGAAGATATGCTTCGAATTGTCTAATAAAGTGTAATCAAGATATGTAACTTCAAAGAATCATAGTTCAAGTATTGAAAAAAACCCTCAGATATTGGTACTCTGACTTTAATTTTAAAATGGTGAAAGGAAAACTGAGATTCAAGAAGTTTCGTACTTAAGATTTTTGCCTTGAGTGTAAATTGAAAGATCATATATTAGTAACATGTTTGAGATCCATCTGATATGGCTAAAGGGAGGCCACTCTTGTCAAGTACCTTAATTTGCCCTTTAAACGAAACTTATTTCTTTTTGTATGCATAGTTAATACTAAAAGAACTGTTATACAAGGTAAATATCAACAGAAATCTTTTTTGTAGATTTATCACAAAATTTAGATCCTAGAAAATTCGTACGTATTTTTTTCTTGTAAATGAATTGTTGCTTGACCATACCTTTGTGATATCAAAATATACTTAAAAGATACTTTAAATCAATCAAATGAGTTTTTATGTTGTTGTTAAATCACGTGCGTTCGACTTTGAATTAGATTCAGAGTTATCTGCCGCTTATTTGTATTAACCCCTACATTGTATGTTCAACCCCCATCAACGAGAACGAAGTTTCGTAAAATCATTCTTACCGTACGGGCTTAAAGTAATACCTGTATAATTGCATAAATTATGTATAACTTGCAGATTGTGAACTTTTAAAAGATAATGTGGATTAAGAGATTCTATATCATATATCTTGCTAATCGGGTATACTTGATATAAAAAGTTCTGAAAACCAATATTTCCATTTGTTCTTAAGAGATTTGTCCGTAAATGTTTACCTTTAATCAAGGACCTGTCTATAATAAAAGTCCTTGCTTTAATAAAACGAAAATAATGTGTAACGATAAACATGCTTGTTTCCTAATGATTTGAATTCAAGAGAACATGCTGAGAATTTTAACTCTCCAGTTAATGAATTGACTTAGATGAATGCCTATTGTAGACTGTAGCTTGATATCACTGTTCATTGAACGCAAGTGTATTATGTTTTATTTATATGTACACATTTTACCATTTTAGATGCAAATATTTTGAAATGTCTCGTAGGCTAAATGGCCGGATGCTTTGTGATATTGTTTTAAAATGTAATGGAAACGAAAAATAGCAGGTGACACAAAAATAAAATTTCTTCTTCTTTTCTTCATAAGGAATTTGATTACATACATCGAATCACTGTGACTTGAACGTCAACATTCTCTCCCATCGGAGGTAGCTCCGTCATAAATTCATATACAACCTCTGTCTCAATTCGAAGGTTTCTTGCGCGTAAGGCAATATCCCCTCCCGGCGATATATCGAAACTTAAATTACTTGGCAATATTTCAGCCATTGAAAACACTGAATGCTGCGGAATGCATGAATAACATATTCGTTGTCATGTAGGCCTGTGCAAAATGAGGTGTTTGTGTTCTGTGGAGACGACTCAAAGTGCAAGGTGCAAATTCGAATAAAGTTTAGCTATTGTAAAGCTTCCGGAAATAACGAAGGCGATTTGAATGATAACGTTTGAAACGGCGTCGCTGATTGCACAACTTACTTTGATTGCATCCAATCAGCGTTCTACTTTTCGCGCCAGAGAAACCTTCGAATTAAGACAGAGGTTGTATAGGAATGTATGATAGACCTACCTCTGTGGGGAGAGAATGCGCCATCAAAGCAAATGTCCAAACATGTTTCAACATTCCAAATACTAAGGTCTCAGATCAATACAAACTTTTGTAATTATTGCTTTGACAAGTTGAGCAGACACTCCTGTGTTTATTACTCGATCTCTTACTTTTCAGTGAAAATCGAACAACACTCTTATTACATTCTCTTTCCATATTATGTTTGTGAATACTTACAAATTGTTAGATTAGATACCACAAAACCATCCGGTTATATTCTATTCTATTATAATAATCCAATGAAATGTAATATTTCACGGAATAAAAGAACTGAATTGTATTACTGTGTGGAAATTGAAACAACACGTAGGCCTACTGTTCACACAAACAGTAAGAAAGTCTTAATTAGAAAACAATGTGTCACGTTTCAAGTGATAACTGCAAGCGACCATTTAAGTGTGAACACCTTTGAATCATTCTAGTTTGGGAAATGCTAACACGCAGCCTGAACCATCTTTGACGTTCTTATGAGATAGTCCTTGAAAAGGTCACATTATTTCACTAAGAAAACGTACCAAAGTACCCTAAAATCATAGCGCTGGCGGTATCGAAATATTAGCTTGATAATACAATCTAGTTAAAACTAGCTGTAATATAATACGTCCCGAAGTCCGTTATTACATTTAGAGAATTACAGGTCTACAGGAGCATCACCCAATGAAAAGACAACTGGCCTAGCGCTTCGAATCGCTGGTCAATGCGATTGTTTCGCCGTTCTTTAGCACCTCAATTACAAAATCCGAATGTTACCGATGTATCGCAATGAATTGTTTTGAAAAATATGATGACAGATGCAATTCTGTGAACATAATGTTGCAGAATGTTTGTGTGTAGTACATTTTTTTTCATTTGTGCAAAAGTAAATCAACAATTTAGATAAAACAAAACCATAAAATAAGTTTTAAAGGATAAAATTAGACAACGTAGGGTAAACGTCAGCAGGTGACGTTAACCAAGATGCGAAAGAAACTCGTCTTTGATTGGTTGAAAGCTGACTTCCTGCCTTCATTCTATTGGCCGGTTCAAAAAAGGTCAGCTGATTATGACCTCAATCAATATTTCTCTTGATGTATTGACGGATCAATACATCTAGTTTTAGCTAGATTGGACATTTACGTCAATGTTCTATATTATCAATGAACGTGACATTTTGTCTTTTGTATACGTGTATTTTTGTATCACTTTCAAAATCATTATGATGCAGGAATTTGATATCATTTTGAAGAAACTGTTTTATATTCTGTATAATTTCAAAGTTTAATTTAATGTTCAACGAAAATCAACAAATGGTCTGTAATACGTTTACTGCAGACAAAATCTAGTCACGTCAGTTCGTTTGAAACCCAAGTCAGCTTCGACGAGCTATTGATAAAGAAAGCTTTCACCGGAGGCTTTGAGACTTGTTAACCGAACTTATGTGAGAACATGCGATTAAACAGGCAGTTGTCAGACCGTTGTGTAAGGGAAGGCCAAGAAAGCTCGAGTTTATATCGCGGTAGAAGAAATATTTTTGAATTTTCATTATATGGGACGCGGTTATGTTTTTAACTAATCATTCCCCACAACAATTTAGAAAATAAATAAAAGCTATAAATTATTTTACAGTTTTTATTACATTCTCACAAACCCCATACATATATTAATATATGAAAACAGAAAGCTGTATATAAATATGAAATGAATAAAACAATATCCATACTGGACTGAAAAAGACAACGATAGGATTGATTGCCCGAACATAACATTAAATATTACTAAGCTGTATAAATAATAATACAATAAACAAAGACATTCATTGTTTTAAAAGCGCAATTGTTAGTGCATAAGAGATGAAACGCTACAATACCAATATTTACAATTTATCCTCAAAAATCACGCACGTTTATGATTCACAATTGAGCACGAGTTTATTGTAAATATGTTTCTAACACAAGTACGAGTACACTAATTGATAAAACTGAAGTGTAACAGACCTTAATTGCATTTTGCTTAAAAATATTGAGATAGTTTATCATATCGAACCTTGAACATTGCAGTTCGAGTTCACTGTCGATCTTGAACTGGCGACAAACAAGCAGACTGGCGAAACCTTTTGCATTTGGCAGTAGCAATTGCCGCGTCAAAAGACGTCTTCCTACAAACTGCTGCACTTGCAGACTTTCTCCGAAAACGCTCCGTATGAGCGTCAAATGGTTTGGGGCAGAGATCCTGCAGGGACGATGTACCTGCTACCTTTCCTTTGATTGTCTTAGCTTCAGAATTGAAGGAATAGCGGCGGTTGTATTGAAGCTCGCGGTCATCCTCAATTGATAAATTCTTCTCTCGAAACATGGTATGGAGTTTATCATGCAATACTGGTGCTCCAATGGACTTTTTGCGAGAGACGTCGGAACATGACCGGTTCCTGTGTGGGGTTACCCTAACATTAAGTTGTTCGGCGATGACCGAAAAAATGCCCGAATGACATTGTGTATAGTCTCTCGAACGTTTCCGTGACGGTGGCGTCTTCTTCTTGAGCGCAGACGGCGCTATGGTTCTCCTGGACCCACTGGATTTCCGCCTCCTCTGCTTAGAGGGCCTCTGGGTCTCCTCTTCCTCGTAAACTTCCTGCACGGAGCAATACAGGTCCAGCACACTCATCCCGTGGTGAACGTCAGTGAGGTCCATGTGGTTCTCTTCCATTGTGAGATACTTTGTGCCTGGGCGAGGTGGTCGCTGCGTCTTTTATAGCCATCCCTTATCAATTAAAACTGTGTTTATCGTAGCTTAATAATCTTAATCGTTACCTTGGCAACTGCCTCTCCAAAGGCGTGTCACATGGCCTAAGTAGATAGAGTATGTGCAGCTGTTTGATAAAGAGTATGTCTATTCCGCATTTGCTGACTAATGAATTAAATAATTTTATCATGCACATACAACAAATACAATAGAAACAATAGAAACAAAGTCTATTTATATAACTTCGTTTCTTGTCTATGAAATATCGTTTTTCAATCAAATTCCACTTGGTGTCGTCTGACAGAGAGCATCACCAGGCATGTTAGTTTTGTATTAAGCCACGGGTCCGGGGGTGCGGTCACTGCGAATAAGATATAGGACTGTCCTCATGTTAGTATAGTTTTACCTCCTTAGACAACTGGCGACTTCAAAGCTATCACATTCGACAAAGCAGAAGACGATAATCAGAATTTATCGAGTGACGGGATCGGACCAGGAACGCGGCTTTTTCGCACCCGAACTTTGCACTTGCTCCAGGGCCGGTAAAAAGACCTCACTACCTGCACTGAGACGTGGACTCCGAACCATTTCTTCACTAACTGACCAGGACTGACGCAGTTTGGGATATAGATGGCCATCATCTGACGGACCCAAGTCTCCTACCGACACTATACTGATCGATTCCTGGACAGCGTTAATTTACCTCCCTGACCGAAATGTGTCGTCCATCTCCTCTTTTTGTCGCCCATGCTTGACGTCTGCTTCCAATTTGTCGTTTGTAAATTGCTTAGAAACACATGCACGTTTGTACCCCGAACCAGTATCCTTCTGTTTCCACACTTTTTATTTTTTGGTGCCACCTTGTCAACATGTGGCGTTGCTTCTGTCTTGCTTTCCTCTTTTCTTAAGTCTTCCAATACCTTTTGGAATAAAGATGACCCTGTTGGAAGCGGTGGCAAAATAAAACTGGAATCCTCTGGTGATGAATTGTTCCCCTCGCCTGATTCTATGAATCTACACAATCCGAATATCACCATGTTGAAGTCTCTAATTCGAAGACAGTCAGAAATGTGAATACCAGGCCTCAATTAGATATCACTTGGTTCTTCGAACATCCATACATTTGGTGATCGTTCCAAAACCTGAACACGGGAACGACCAAATAAACCTCTGTATCAGTCGTCAACGTGAAAACAACTTGCTTCTCGAATGACCATACGACCAATACGCGTTTTAATTCATTTAAACACAGGGATTAACCAAATAAACCCATAATACACAAAAGGTGGTAATGTCGGTCAGAAAGAGTCTATTTATATTGTTATTCATCAAGGGTAAGGCCAGTTTATTTGACATAAGGTGACATACTGGAGTCAAAAGTTCAAGAGGGGACAAGTGGGGGAGGCAGGCCTATCATGTTTGATAAAGAGCACATATCACATGGTGCCTGGGCAAGTCTTGAGTCTAAAGCGCTAGCATTTTACCATCGTAGATATTGATAGTCCGAGGAATATCTATTCTAGTTTCCCTTCCTGTTAAGTTAAAACAGACATATTCAGTTTTTGTGGATTATATGATAACCTAGGTCATTCATGAAGAGGTTCATTGGTTGTGAAAATAATGTACATATTAAGAGAATAGTTTTTTAAACATATTTTGAAAATAATGGATTTCAGAGAAGAGTTTGATCGTCATTATATATACGACGTTTCAGTTCAGATAACATCCATTATTTTATGTTATACGTTCTGATCTGTTATTATATTTATAAAATGCACTAATAGTCATGCATATGCACATCTTAAAGGGGAAGGAGCACGTTTTTTTAAAGATTTATTTCTTTAATATTTCCCCAATTAACATAAGTTTATGCCAAATGTATCATCTACAAAATCGCATTACTTAATTTAGTATAGTCTAACCGATCATTAGTACGTTCGTTTTAAAACTGTTTCTTTGATTTAAAAACACTGTCTTGCAATTTGAAATACATATTTTGTGTTTTCGTGAGATAAATTTAATCATCTGCTAAAACACCCCGCCACTGCCACTGTAAATGTTGTTGATTAGATGAAATGGCAATGTTTGTGTGGCCAGACTCGTAGTAAAGGAGGTTTGGACACGATTAATCCTCCATAATCTCGAGTCAATATTTACAGCCAGTAGGAGTAAGATAACAAAGCACCAAACATAATTAACGGCTAGTTCTGTGTGCACTTTCAGTATGTAAACACTTTCAATGCCCTTCCAGCGGTAAACAGTTTATGCGGTGTTCTCTGATTAACCAATCACAATTCAACGAGAAACTCAGCGAGGATGATTTCAATGAGATTGCCAATTAACATAAATTTGTCCTCGTGGCCATTGTGTAGTTAATCGTTTGTCTTAATAATTCAGATAACATTGTTTGATATTCTGTAACAAACTTTTTTCTGCCAAAAAGAACATTTTGGTATTAGCTGGTGTTTTATTGCAGAGTTCTGCTTGGCTTTGGTCACGAAAAACTCAGATATACAAGAATAGCAAGTAACGTTCCAAAGAGTAATTTGTAAAGCAGCAATCTAAAAATACCTATGTCATTAAACTTGACAACCCCGAGTGGAAAGTTTGAGTGCGAATCCCGCAAAGTCAAATTATAAAACTCGGAAAACGGTTGAATTTATAAAACTGAATGTGAAATTTTATATCTATTAAAAACATGTTTTGTGGTTGCAAGGAAAAATCGTGAAGCACGTCTGATGAGAGGAGGACACATGAGCGAGGTTATATTTATATAAGCTGAAAAGTCCACGTACAGCCTGTCGGGGTAATTGTTGTCTTTTAGAATTCGCAAGGTTATATATATTTTCTTTATGCTTTTAAAATTATGTTGAATTTTGTATTGGCATTGTTAACGCTATTCCTTCCAGTTGAACTCAGCTGAATGAATTACATGAACATATTTGAAGATTTAAACTGTTTTGTTTGTTTTTCTTTTAAAATTAAAACATTCAGAACAATTTAAGCTAGTTTCACAATCTTGAATGGACATAATCTTTGAAATGAAAATGTAGAAAATTGCTGTAACCCATATTTGATTACTCTCATGTTGTTTTCTTGATGATGTTTCCTGCTCAACCCTATTCTTTCAATACAGCAGCAAAGGCCAATTTGAGGGTTACACAATGTATAAAAATAACCAGTTTTTCTTACATGCAAATGATCTTATGTGAAGCTGAATATCGCCTATGATTTATATATTCCTTGCCTTTGGTTGTCAAACGGAAAATCAACAATAAAAACGTTAAGCAAGAGGAACAAGAACATAGTCATAACAAAGAGTTAGTCAATGAGATTTTAGATCCAAATATAAGCAGAGGAAAAATTCGATTATCAAACAATACAGTACTCTCTTGGTCAACCATGCTTGCTTGGTCAGTCAACAATGCGTGAACGACAATTTTGAGGCATGATTTCACACATGCGATTGCTTCGTGTTCAGAACGGATCTTATTCGGGTGATTTTGGGGTAAATTGATGACTGTTCCTTGTATTATTTTTAGAAGTATTTTCAGTGATGCGTTTCCGGCATGAAGCGATGCTGCTGTTGTAAGGTTAGGACCCTCGACTAAGAGCAGTCGAGTTTCCAATTTGAGATTGACATAACCTTTGACCTGACAGTAGAGAGCCGTTCTACAGACAGAAAGGTTTTTTTGTGTGCAATGCTACACTGAATTTCAGCGCAGTACCAACTATGGTCTGCTAGTTCGAGCCGATACTCGCAAGTTCACCGTAGTGGATAGCCACAATAATGTACCCCCTGCAGTAGTACCACCAATCGTGACATAATTGAAATACTCTTAAAAACGGAGTTAAACCCAAAATCACCTCACCTCACATGTCTTTGTAAGTGAATTCTTCCGAAAGTGTTTGGTAAATCTTTCTGAAAATCGTAACACGCTTTACATGCACACCAGTGGATGCGCTTTATGTAAATTGTAAGGTGATTGCGATGAATATTTCAAGAGTTTGAGCTTACGACTTTACCGTTTCAGAAATACGGCGTTGCCCAATGCATCTGAGAATAAGAAAATGCCATGGCCAAGTTGGTTCGTGTGTTCGAGATATTTCCATAGACTTAGAGAAAATTTGTCTAGAATTTTGAATTTTTGAAGATTTGTATACTTATAACCTTTGGTTACATTTTAATTGTAACCTTACAGTTACATGAATGTTTTTGCAATCAAAAAGTATTCTTCACACGAACGGCTTATCTATTTGGATTAAACACGTTCAAATCTATTGTAATATTTGATACTAATTATTGTAAATATGTACTTGGTGTTGGAAAGAAGGTCTCTAGTAATGGTATTTTAGAAGAATGTGGCAGATTAAGCATTTATGTGGATTATTATGCATTAATTATTGGTGTAAATTGTTAAGGATGGCAGAAGACCGTTATCCATGACAGTCTTATCTTCTTAGGAGGAAACTAGATTCAGTTGGCAGAATAACTTGGGCAACACCGGTTAAATATCTGTTATGTTCCTTTGGTTTTGGATTTGTATGGTACAGTCAGGATGTTGGTGATATCACATGTTTTATTTCTAATTTCAAGAATCGAATTGTGGACTGTAATAAACAAAAAATGGTAAAATACATGAGTCTTTACATCTTAGATATTACAAAGAAGTTAAACTTATTTTACATCTTGTAGACAGGGTAAAACAATAGAAGATTATCTTAAATTAATTAGCAGCAATTGTAGTGATTCATTGTTTAAATGTGCAAAAAGAAGCTCTTGCACTTAGAAAGCGTGCTATGTCCTCTGTAATAATAACTTAACTACTGTTCTATACTCTTATTTTGTGAATTATACTCCAATTGTACATGGGACAATGGCCTACAAAACCGAAATAAAATGAATTGAATTGAAATACACGTGAAAAGCAGAGTGATTGATTCTCAGAGGAGGTAAGACCTAAGCGGACCTGTTACTATGGTGATAAAACAGTTTGTTCTTCTCTTGCAGTTAATATGAACAGAAGCTTGAAGTTTGGTCTGTTAGCTTAACAGTAACGGCCTGTGTACCCCTTTTTGCATTATTAATATCTTTTGCTAGGTTCCAACATGTCAGCCTCAACCTTCAATACAAGATAGTTAAAGAGGCTGAGCTATCTGCTACGGTCCGCCATCTTGTTTGAGGGAAAATGTCATTTAAAAAGGCACTGCATGTTTACTAATTTGATAACGTTACAAAAATAAATAATATCAATAGACAGACTATCCACACATTTACAAATCATTTATGATAAGACTAATCTACATAGCCTTGTTATCCCGTAGCAAGGCTTTTCACACTTGTAGCGCCGATGAATGGCTTCACTTCTTATTGTAGTGTTACTTTACCGAGTGTACGCTCTTATTAATCAAGTTATCAAATATATATCAACTCACTGTGATATTTAGGAATGTGAGAGAGAAAAAAAAATATATGTCTTTGTTATTTGTCCAAAAGATTTCCAAAAATATTGTAAATGCTGAGAGTCCTAAATGTTAAAAATATACAAGAAAAGTCTGAGGCATGAAACATAAATTCAGTAAGCTAATTTCCTGAAGAACATACTTTGTTTGACAATGACCACAAAGTATGAAAACAAGAAGACTTAGAGACTGAAAAGTATTCAATGCATTAACTGTAATTTAACTGCATCTCAGTACTTTATGTTCATTAGTCTTTGTGATATATCCAGAAAACGGCCTCAAGAAGACTTAGTGGTAACACCTGTTTTGTCTGAAAATTACATAATATGGTGACACTGCCATAAGTCATTTCATATTTCTACTGTTAAGTATCTAGTAACACAATTTTCAGAGGTCATTATAAAAATCAAAATGGATGAAATCCTGGTATTTTTTATCTTAATTTTAATTTTGAATGGACATCATTTGAAAAGATATATAGGTTAAATTTTGATAAATTGTTGATCACCTGACTATTTTACATATAGTTTTCAGAAAATATTTTCTCACACAAAATGTTTTTCTTACAGTTTAAACAAATAATCCGTCAGTTTTCCTGGACCTGTATTACTTACCCAAATGAAGATTCATTTTACATTCTCCATGCAAATATTTGTATAATGTAGGTTCAAATATAGATATATTTATATTATTATACACAGACTTTAAATGATAGAATGTACATATAAAGAAAAATGACTGAGTGGTACTTATCAACAAAGTTTAATTAACATGTCATAAATTTCTTAACATCATATTTTCATCATTAATTCCCATATGTACACAAATTTTGTAAACAAGTGTCATTCAGAATGGTTAATGATTTGTTTTTATCAAATATCTAATGGCATTTAAACTTCATTTAAATATAATTTGTCTCAAAAAAGGAGATGACTTCGGTTCAAGTTGAAATAATTAGATTTTATCGTATGATGAATCAAACTTCGTTTGAAAAGTTAGCTGAACATTTAACAATTAACAACAAAATATCAACAAAAACACATATCCCATTTATACACAGTATTTATTAATCGCAATTAAGGAGGGACATTTTATTTCATACAAACAATTATTACAGATTCTGTTCATAAATATTATCGAGGGCATCTAAATTCCATAGATATTTATTTGATTCCTTCACATAAAGCAAATGAAGATCACTTAAGAATATGGACTAACAACTAGCTCCATGAATATATGTCAAACATTCTTCATATAATGAAACAGGTGCTATAAAGAAATCACAGACCCATTTTAAATTCAAAAGGGTTCAGGAAAATGAGGGACATCATATTTCCTTCACGGGCAGAAAGGATCTTATCGTGCAAACCAAATCAGTCTGGAACCATACAATGGAAATAACATTAGGGAGTGAAGTTAACAGTTGCGGTTGGAAGGAAAGCTTAACATACAACTATTGTAAAGTATCAGTTCTTTATGATTTTCTGATTTTCAGTAAGGTAAGCCATTTGAATGTAAACTCTCTGTGACAAGAGGAACTGCTTATGTGGGATCAAGAGCCATCTCCTTCATTTTATTAAATTTTCATAAATTTATACCTTCACTAAACCTAAATCAGACAGTAATCAATGACAAAAGACAAAATCTATCTTCAGTTTTTGTCTGGATCCAAAAATAATACAAAAACAATTTCGTCACATCAGTTTAGTGCTATTGCAATAGAAGGTTGCAATAGACTATATTGCAATAGTCAAACTAGGTCCCCCCTAGCTTGCAGCTATCCCGACATAAAGAGGGCTTCGAAAAACAAAATATTAACATAGCACTATGTTTAACCAGTGAACCTATTAATTTACTACCGTCTGTTCAATTTTATCATTTGAATTTAACGTTCCTCATATCAACAATTGTTTGCAGCTATCCTCCATGGTGAACTCAACTAGGACTGGGTGGCCTGCATCATGCTGTCCACCTCCTCCATGGTGAACTCAACGAGGAAAGGGTGGCCTGCATCATGCTGTCCACCTCCTCCATGGTGAACTCAACTATGACTCCTCCATGGTGAACTCAACTAGGACTGGGTGGCCTGCATCATGCTGTCCACCTCCTCCATGGTGAACTCAACTATGACTCCTCCATGGTGAACTCAACTAGGACTGGGTGGCCTGCATCATGCTGTCCACCTCCTCCATGGTGAACTCAACTATGACTCCTCCATGGTGAACTCAACTAGGACTGGGTGGCCTGCATCATGCTGTCCACCTCCTCCATGGTGAACTCAACGAGGACGGGTGGCCTGCATCATGCTGTCCACCTCCTCCATGGTGAACTCAACTAGGACTGGGTGGCCTGCATCATGCTGTCCACCTCCTCCATGGTGAACTCAACGAGGACGGGTGGCCTGCATCATGCTGTCCACCTCCTCCATGGTGAACTCAACTAGGACTGGGTGGCCTGCATCATGCTGTCCACCTCCTCCATGGGGAAGTCATCGTCCATCTCCATCTCCTGCCCTGACGTATCGCTGGTCTGGGTTCTTGTGGGCTGGGAACTCTGGGTATTCTGGGACGCACTCACACGGACAACACGCATGGGAGTGCTTGCAGCTGGAGATGAAAGACAAGTTTCAGATGCACGTTTTTTGTGTGTATTTCTTCCTGGATTGAAATATCAGTTAAAAGTTGTATTTGAAAGCACATTTCATTCAACAGACAAGAGATAACTTCATTCCTGAAATATGGCAAAGTGACAGATGAAAAATAGATAAAAAAATCTTGAGCTGTTGCTGACCGCAACAATGTTCCGATAAATACTCTATACACCATTTAAAAGATAGTTATGGATCAGTGAAGTTGTGCATTGAGTTTATTAGTCTGACCAACTTGAAGTCAAGAATGACATAATTACTAATTCTTTACCTAAATGGTATCAGAAATGAAGTATACCAAATCTATCAAGATTACGATGCACAGAACCAAAGAAACATTTCACAAAACATGGCATGTAAATGATTTAAACACAAATTTGGTACCAATAAGAAATGAACTTACCGTTCTTCTGGCCTTCTCCTTTCAACAACCTCTGACTCTCCTCAAAGAACTGGTTAGGATGGTTAATACTGGTCCCGACATCACTTTGTATATGATGCTTAGCGTCAAAATATCGACCACATGCCAGCTGGTAATGGCCCTCTTTTGTGTACTTTGAGATCTGAACACAAGAAAATAATATGTAAGTAATCATAGGTTACATGAAATGAAGTTTTAATGAAAAAAGTGGAAATTATTTCTGATTTCTGAAAATAAAAGAAGAATCAAGTTGAGAATCAAGAATCATATAGACCATCACGTACCTCATCCACTGCATCTTTAGATATGTTGAGAGCTCGCAGCTTCTGTTTCAACAGGTCGGCGTCACAGTGGCGGAACGGACACCCTGCATAGACACACAAATACTTATTAATCATTGCACAACCACTCTGTGTGAAAAATCAAGAAATTTAAGTTCATTATCAAAAGAATAATATATTTTAGATTTAGTTGTCAAAACAGATCAACATTTTGTGTTGGCATGTGGAACTGTGCATAAGCTCAATCTTGGAAATTGATTATTTTTTGCAAAACGTGCCTCTGTCCCCCTCTGTTCATTAGATGTAAAGAATGTGTTGGAGGTGAACTTTGAACAAATATAGTGCATATTTAAATTTCTTGTAAAATTGACACCCTTCACACTCGCTAATACCAAACCACTACTTTCTTATGTAAACTTCACCATTGTGATGATTGTAGTGCTTTAAACATGCACCTCGTGAATGGAATCAAAGGCAATATAAAATGTTCTTATAATTTTTTTTATTAATAATATCATTCAAGCAATTTGTTTGATATTACATTTTGAACACATTCTTTGACAAAGTTGTGATCATCGTAAGATTGTTCTATATACCGTGAGTGTCGCCCTGGCCTGGGGCATTGGTCATAATGATCTTCACACAGCTGTAGGGCGTGTAGTTTGCCCTCTTGCCCTCCTGCCCATAGTTGTGACGGATACCATATGAGTACTGCTTATCAAACTGGCAACATCAAAAGCAAGTTATCAAATATCCAAACGGTCCAAAAAAGACAATTTATTTTCTTCCATAATTTGAGTTACAGGAAAATAACATCATTGTTTAAGGTATAACATTGTATATGACATATGAAAGTTTCAACAATATAATATACACTTCAAACCCCAACTGCTTAATCAAAAAGACACTGCTAATAGAACTGAGCTATGATAAATTCAAAAAGGTATATCATATGTAACTCAGACTTTGCAGTTGAAAATTAAAATTTTAAATATTTTCAGTCATTGTCTCTATTGCTCATTAGGCATTTAATCATGTATCATTTATACCTGGTTGCAATAAATTTTCAACAATCATAGAATAATTTTTCTAGTAACATAATGACTATTATACCATAATAAAATCATGACATCAAGCATGCGATGTTATGAAGCAGTGTGAAATACATTTTAGATAATGGCTGTATCTTTAACAGGCAAGTAATAATGGGTTTTGTCTGCAGTAAACATGTTACGGATCATGTGACTATTGTTTTGTTGTCCCAATCCCAGTATGGTTGATATTTCTAATCTTTTACTTCTTGGAGCATGGTTGATTTTAATCAGGGTAGCTGGGTAGCAAAGATTTTGGGTTTGATTTCCATTTAAGTCATAACAAAACAAAAAATATGAGAGTAACTGATTTTTTGCTTCGTTCTTATAAATAAAAGCAAAGTCTACTAAAACAACATCACATCTGTTGCTGCATTGTGACTCCTGGGTAATGAGGGCACAAAAAGAATATGATCATCACATCAAAGTGGTAGCGTGCTTAATTACCTAACATACCTTATCAGTGTCCATTCCTTTAGTGAACTCTGTCCGCCAGAACTTCATGGCTTCTTCAAGGGAAAGGCCGATGCCCTTGAGAAAGAGTCCATACTGCTGACGGCCGCCATGTTTGAGATGGTGTGCGCTGCGCATGGACTGATGTAGCTGCTGCATACATGGTGGGAAGGAACTCTTCGACAACTGAGGGAGAGAAATTATGTTTCAAATTAGCAAGTAAAAGGCAGGGCCAGTAAGCTCTTTGTTGCTTCCCACTATTCTTATTCTATCAGCAGTAGCCTTGGCGCAAGTATTAAAATACCAGCATCATATGTACACTGTATCTTTTTTATTGGCTGCGCAAAAAAATAGAACTGTAGAGATAATATGTTCGAAGTTTGAGATTTATAGATTATTGGTTTCAGGAGAAAAGATTAAAAAAGTTTAATTTACGAGAGGCATTAACACCAAATTCATTAACTGGAGATTCCATTTCAAAATGTTGTTGCTCTTGAATTCCCACTTCTATGCTGATTGCTTTATGAGATGTAGATTTTGAAGTTATGGGGCAAAAATGCCTGCAAAGTACATGTTCACAAAATTTCAGCTTTGGAAGTGCTGCAGTTATGGAGACAAAATTTAACTCAACATGCCTATGAGGCCAGTAGGGCTAAGGGCATGTCAGGGCGTGTTTGTGCCTCGTCTGTCGTCTAATGTTGTTTGTAATCTTTCACATTTCCATTTGTCTCCAGAAATGCAGCACTTCCTAAGCTGAAATTTTGTGAACATGTACTTTGTAGGCAATATTGAGATTTTCGATACTACGACACAGCTCTATGTCAGCTCCATACACACCATATCGATCATGTCCGCTGTAACCTGTCCGACAGCAGACTTCTTGTTGGTGTAATCCTGACCTAGGTAGCGCTTACTGAGTCCACACAGCATGGGCAGCAGACGGTCATCCTCCTCCAGGTGGGGCAGGGCACGACAAGTCACCTGAGCAGGTGGATAGATAAATAGGGGTGTAACAATACATCAATAAATCCATGCATCTCAATGGTCATCTCTGTTCTCTTACCATATGGAACAAATAACACAAATGATTTATCAATAAGATTAACTATCTATAACATCGAAAGTGTTATTTTTCCTCGGTGAGATTATGTTTTATAACTTGCAAAAGTATTTCAGGCAAGTTTATTTGAATTCATTTTACTACATCCACATGACACTGAGAGACAAGTTACCCAAACCTTGAATGATAGATCAAGTAGTTTCAGAATTTTGCTTCTGAATCAAGCACTACACCTAAACAAGGAAAACCTCAAATTTTTACTTCAAAGCAGTATAACACAAAATGGAAAAAGCCCAATCTTCCAAAAAAACATGTACATGATATTAGTAGACAGTATACCAAATGGGTCGAATTATTTTAGAATTATGCTCCTGTAGCAATTGGAAGCTCAAAGGTTGATTGAAACTCAACCCAAATTCAATTTTGTTTTACATCTTAAGAGATCGATGAGTGAAAGGTCAAAGGGTGACATACAGCAAGAGCATGAGACAGCCTGGTCCGGTAGACAGAGAGCAAGATGGAGATGAGGTCACTCTGAGCGACGAAAGCAAACCCTTCACTTAGATACACCCTCTTGCCTCGTACCAAGTCCAACGCTTCTGTAAAGTGGACCTGCAAATAGTTTCTTTGTTATCTGTGGTTCTAATTCAAATTGAGAAAAGAATATTCTGTGAAATATGTACATGTCAATTGAAAGGTTTTTCCTTTTTTTTCCTTTCAAATTTTTTAACTGCCATTTCAAGAAATACTGTCAAAGAAAAATCATTTTGTGTGATAAATGTTCAGCTTGTGTAAAGGTTAGATATTTCAAATGAATCAATTATTATCCAACTAATACAGGAAAGTGGTTGAACATTTTAACTGGGCAAAAAGGAGTTGCTTAGCAACTGTTCATAAAAATTCTTTTTTAACTTCGAGTACCAATTAAACTCCAAGTTACATTCAGTGTTTTTCACAACCTTTCGTGCCTTTAGAGATGCAAAAATATACTCCCTGTGCCTACATAATTTCTAATGAAAAAAACGGCCTATGACTCTGTAGCTCATCAGGAATTACATAATGGTAGCAGAATTAGTGTTTAATAAAGCTAAGTTAATCATTTCATTGGTAAGATGTATCATTAAGATAAAAGCTCTGTACATTTATTTTTGAGAAGACAATATTATATCCTAAGCCTTTTTTGCTTTGGATCCAAAGTGTCACTAAATTTACATTTTAAAATCCAAATTGTCTAAGCGGTCTTTGAAAAAGATATGTTCCTGATAAGTCCTGCTCTTATATTCTCCACAAATTACCCCTGGGAAACATAATTATAAAAGTTTGTACTAAAATTGAAAATCTTATTATGAAACATTAATCCAATGGAGCTGCCAGATCTACGGAGATGGAAAAAAGATTAGGTAACACAAAGTTTAAAGCAGTCCTTTTCAGTGCATGCTCAGGAACTTGAATTTGAAAGTCTTGCCTCTTGATTTGTTGTCAACACAAGAGTATGAAGAATAAGCTGGATTGCAAGCCTATTTTGTCACTGCCAGACCCAAGCATGTTGAAATACGTTTTTATAGAGGCTCGCAGGTTCAATTGACATAGCAGTTTCACTGACTTAGGCGCATTTCACACTACGAGCAAAAATGTTGACGAATGCGTTTTTCATTTTTTCATTCAATATCGTGTTTTGTTCACATCGCCGACTTTTCCTACATCTATATTGGTAAAATGTTGCCATTACTTGAATCTTGCATAATTCTAAATAAGGAATATATAAACCTGTTGCCCCACAAAAGGTACATAACGATAAAAAAAGGGAAATAATTGAAGTCTTATAAAAACCTAAAAAAACTAAAAATGAGCATTAAAAACTTGAAGACTTTCCGTTTTGTTGTATTTAATATCATGAATTAAAATAATTCGATAACATTTATTGTTTAATACTTTCCAACTTTCCAATTTAGTGTAATGACTTTATTTGCATTTCAGAACTGAATTAACAATAGTTAAACCAAATGTCCTGAACAAGAAAATCTTCTCTTATTCTTTGAAATATTTTAGTATTTTGCGTTAAATAACCGAATTTTAAAAAGAATCCTGATAACCATTGTCATTCATTTGCCAATATTCTGAAAGGACAAGAGAGCAATATTCAACGCTGGATCTTACAGCTAAATCAATTCACGGCCATGTAACAATATGCACATTTAAATTTTTTTTTTTAATTCTGACAAATCCAATACCATTAAAAGTTGCTGTGGACAGTTATAGATATCCTGTATTTCTAAAGTATTTATTATAATTATTTTAATTGAGAGGAAAACATACATAGCTTGGGCTAAATAAACTAATTATCTATTTTTTGAGTTTTTGAAGTTTTTAAAAATAAATACATTTGATCAATATGACAGTTTGGGTATATATGTCAATTAACAAGCAAAGATTAACAAACAATCTTGGTTTTTTTAATAGTACAGAATTCGCCATTATGTGGTAAAACAATAGTAAGGGATTTTAGAACATACTTTTAAAGAGCCACGCCGTGATTTTCATATCATATTATTTACCACTGATCACTCATTCTCAGCTAAAGGGCAAATTTCCAAATGTAATTGTCAAAAAATAAACTTTGCAGATATGTCAGGAACTGTTCAATTTTAAAAACTACATCATCTGTAGTTACTAAATCTATCCTTGGGGGACCCAAATCGTACTTGATAATTGATCACCTGTGTCATCAATACAAAGGGTATAAATCAACCAAGTCAGATACGTTACGTGCCACGGACCTGTTTCATTGCAAAATAAACATATATTTTTAGTTACTATTAATTTTTAATTGGTCTGTTGTCAGAAGCAGAGTTTGATCTATGGATGGGATGTAAATTTTGTACGAAAATATCTAATCATTGAGACTTGTGCGCCATTACAAAGCTATATTTCAAAACACATTTGTAAAACGTTTTAAAACAATAACTACAAAAACCACATTATTGCTGCAAATCCTTTTATTGAGAAACCAACAATGTTATCTTAATGCCAAAGGCATTATCTATGAACACCCATTATATTTCTGGGTTTCTAAGAAACACAAACCTAAAACAATGAAACTCTTTATTGGTCAAAACGTAACGTAATTGATGTGAACTATTGATAACCAAAGTTGTTAGTTGGTTAGTCTCCTATGTCAACCTCAAGAACTCTTCCAACATGCAATGTTCCATCATACATGGAAGCCAGACAACTTCAACAACTGGTATGCACGGCACAGGAAATGGCGAAAGAGCAGGTACAGGAGCTTGTCCAGCATCAGTTTCAGGAGCTTGTCCGGAAACAGGTTCAGGAACTTGTCCAAGGGCAGGTTCAGGAGCTTGTCCATTTTCTGGAAGAAAGTCAGGCAAATGCCTTAATTTCAGCTGAAAGTACTTGTAGTTCAAGTTAAAGAATTCAAAGAAGAAACTAAAACAATTAAATACGCCATACAAAAGTTTCATCAATTACGTGACGTAAATCATCAAATACGTGACATAATCATCAAATACGTTATGTGATCATTCAAGTTTAACAATGTTTCTGTCAAAATAATTTACGTCTTAGCATGTAATCTGAAGCAACTCAAAATAAAATAAATATTTGAAAATAAGATAACTGTTTTAGAATTCTTTTCAGCTAACTTCATAGCTTTCTCAATTACGTTACGTATTCATCAAATACGTTATGCTTATAAATCGTCTAGTGTGGTCAAAATTGGTGACCCAATATACTCCATTTTGTCTTTTAGAAATCAATGAATATCATACATATAATTTGACATAATACACATAGAAATTAAGATGAGAAAGAATCTGTCAGATGACACTTCCTACTTACCAATTTTGAGTGTTTTTTTACGAACATCAAAGTCAGTGCAATGGTCCCCTTGGATGAATTCCGGAAGTAGATGATCAAATTGATAGGTAGAGTCTAATTTCTAACCCGCCGCAATCGGACTATGCAAGATGTTGTTAATCGCCAATGCATTACTGAATGTTATTAAAATAGTGTAACGTATTTGACGATAACGTATCTGACAATGATTTCACAATTTTCATTCTGATGTCAAGCATTATTCATTTCTAAGTTTAAGACTGGTCTTCCTAGATGAGTAACAGGTTTTTCTATGCTAGAAGAGGCCAGAATGAAATGAACTTTGCTCAACCTGTGTTCCTCAACCATTAATGTGCGTAACGTATCTGACGAAAATCAGCGTGCCCACTGGCATTTCTGTTGGAACTTATCGTATCACATTTTTTCTGGTTTCCAGTTAACAATGTTTGGACAAGTTATAGATTCCTCATATGTAACACAATTGTTAAGGTTATTTTCTTTGCACCATTGGTTTGATTCTGTAGATTCTTAAGTATATGAAAATCCATAACGTATCTGATGTGAAATTTGGGGACAAGTGAACTTTGAATATCAAAAGTTTTTTAATGGTCTATTGTCTTACGAACTGCCGAATTTTATGACACATGGTTGTTATGTACCATAAAACACTGAAATATTTCGACTCTCATTCCAAATTAGAGTACTATCCTTGTATCAAACAACACACCATGCAGAGGGACATGTCTTTTCATGATTTTTCGTGACTCATTAATCGTTTTTTTAGTGAAACAAACTATATAAACTTACCTATAAGTGATATTTACTTCCTTTACCCCATCAAGGGGCATAACATAAGCAAGGATTAACATATCAAAATAGAATATTAACGATGTTATAATAATGGGACAGTGATTCAGGTGGATTTGCCTTTTATCTGAGAATGAGTGTGATACAGACCTTAATGTCATATGTGGTGATGTAAAATCAAAACATCTTTACTTTTCATGTCCAAAAGACATATACTGAGTATATGATACTGGTTTTCCATGAAAATCTGAAAACAGCCTTATAAATGCACAGAGGTGTACATATCACGTCCAATATACATGAATACTCGTTATATAACTAAACAAACACTATCAACTCCTAACTGTCCTCCTAGCTGTTTTAGATAAGTCTCCAAAATTACGTTTGACTATTTGACGCGCGCCACTGTCCGGTTTTTGATCATAATTGCGACATTCTACCTTCATATTGTCACTGTAAAAAAGCAATAAGCTTTAAAATGTGTCTTTTTGGTAACAGTCGATACGTCTTGGTCAAATGACACCATTGATTATGTTTGGCATATGTGACTCCAACAACTCACGGAGTGGCTCTTTAATCTATTGAAAAATTCATTAACAAACATTGATATACTATTAATACACTGATGTTCCCAAACATTACCAAAACCGCTTGAAAATAAAATATCTCTTACATTAGAAGCCCAAATGACTTTACCATTATCAAGAGCTTGCAACTGCATATTGTAACAGTTGCTAACATATCTGTAATTAGGCATAGCTAAGATTTTACACCAATATGAAATCACTCTTTTATATGCAAAAATGTACATAGGGTAGCGACCACATTCACCTCTAACAATATTGTTAGACGTTGAAGAACTGACTTATTTGTAATAAGCATCATTGGTCAGTTTTCCTAGAAACATGAAGATAAAACCAGGGATTTAAACTGTAGGATAAGATATTTTCTTGAGATCTAAAAGTGGTCAGTCAAGCAATATTTCCAAAGAAACAGTATTCTAAAATCTGTATGATATATATCTAATACTTTTGAAAAAATGTATGATGAACATAGGCATATTTATGTTTAATAATTAGTGGTGTAACGATTCATCGATAGTATTGATGTTTGCATTGTCTACTACGCGATACAAGTGCATCGATACAAAACACATTTAGACAATACATCGGGATATTTATATCGTGAGGGGCCACGATACATCGATATATCGCCATAAGAGACAATATATCCTGATACTGTTAACATAATATGTTACAAATAAATAACTCTCTATATCAGAGATTAGAGTGATCACACAATCAGAACATTTATGATATTTGTGATAATCTATCTGCAATTTCTCAACCTTTCTAGTTATGCAATTTCCCTTTATGTAATGTTTATGACAGTATGGTAGCTAAGAAATAACATTACTTTTCTATGTCCTACATATTTTTTCTTTCATGAACTTTAGAGCATCGTGATACGTATTATGATATTTGTCACGCCTCACAAAACTGGAATCGGGATATATCGTCTCGCATACACAGGTCAATACTGAAGACAATTTTTAACCAATCAAAGACAGGTTTCTTTTGCACCTTGGTTAATGTCACATCCTGAGGTTTACCCTATGTTTGTCTATATTTATCCTTGCAGAAATAACCAAATAAACAATCCAAAAATATTCCGTCAACATTATCAGCACAGAATTTATGCTGTCATAATATTTTCAACATAATTCACTGCTAAACATTGGTAACATTCGGATTTTGTAATCGAGGTGCAAAGAATGGCAAAACAATCGCATTGACCCGCGATTCGAAGAGCTAGGCCAGCACTTTTTTGATTGGCTGATGTTTGCGCCTGCTAGACACGGAATAGACCTGTAGTTTGCTAGATTTTATAACAGACTTCAGGACGTATCATATTACAGCTAGTTTTAACTAGATTGAGGAATAGTGTGACAGCACATAAAAGATAGTCACTTTAACACCTGGTCAATTAACGGTTATTTTATGTGTGCTTCAATTGGTAGGTGACGGTTTATACTGAACTGATTACAGTTTAATAACTTTCAGCAACAGTTACTAATGTTTTATGTAATATCTTCGTAAATGATAGCATTTGACATATATGGCCCTAAAAATTTTTAACGTGCTTGAAGAAATTCAAAAGAGTACCTCAGTCTGATTAAAACCAACAGCGTTATGAGGAATAAAAGTTGGGAGCAGTGAGAATGTTTTTAGAACACTGGACAGAGGAAAGCCCCTGATGGAATGAGTTCAAATCCTGCTAGAGCCGATTTTAAAAAAGATTATTCCTCAGATCATGGTCACAAGTACCTTGTAGTATTCGTTGGTTTCAACTTTAGCGGAAGTATCACAGGCAAGCAGTTGGGGCATCATCTTCTCCTTCTCGTCATCCGGAATCTGGGGAAAGACGTCAAAAACTCTGATTAATCACAAATACAGTGGGTGCTTAAACATAGCACTTTTTGCCAAAGTGCAACAAATATGTATCTACAAATGCACACTGCAAACATTGCTGAATTACAATCCTGAGGCCTACTTACATGAAGCTTCCATGAATTAAGTTGGTCTTAACTAAATGTTATCAATATTGCCTAGGGACAACTTCTACAGATGTTCCGTAAAAGTAGGCCCTTTAAACATAAAAAGACAATATTTTAAGGGAGCATAATTTACGGTAGCTCCAAAAAAAAAAAAAAAAATTTCCACATTGGTTGTGTGCAAAGAACATAATTTGCTCGTGACAGGATTAACATGTGAACTGTGAAGTTAGGCCCTACCAAACATGTACTAAGGGTGCTTATTACACTTAAAATGTTAATCATTTTGAAAATGGCATTCATATTTACATCAAAGTTTTAGCTGTTTTTAGATGCTTTAATTGTTCTTTCGCACCACAAATGTAGAATAAATTTTTTTTTTTAAAGTATGTTATATAAATAATTGACAATAATATATATGATAATGTGAATTTACTTACTGGTTTATAGCCCAGATTGTTGATCTGAATAAAATCCAGGCGATTATCTTTGGTCTCTCTTTGGAATCGGAATCGGAACAGATCTAACTCTTGTTGGAGAAACCATCGTCTTAAGTCTTCTCTGAATCAGGAAATAAGCATTTGAAATGAGGTCATTGTCTGTGTTTTAATAAAAGTTAGTCCAGGTTGTTGCTTTTTAAGAACTCTATTATTTCAAAGGGAAGTAGCAAGTTTTTTAACTCTTTCCATGCGAAGGACAAGGTATCACGTCCTCGGGGTCACAACCCTTCAATACAAATCTATTTTTAGTAACATGACATGTCCTTACAAAGGACGTCATATCTTGTCTGAGTGGTTGCTCTGGACGACATGAACCATTCATCAGTATCATTGCATCATAATCCAAAAAAATCAAGATTTATTCAAAGTAGATTTATTCCTTTCTAATTCATAAATTCAAACCAAAAGACAGAACAAAATGTTTCTTCATGCTGAGAAACACTAGGAAATAAGTTTATCATGACTAAGAGAAACATTAAAAACGAACACAATATTGTTGGAATTGAAAGGTCATACAGCACATGGTTTTGACCAAGGGAGCTAACTGTGGAAAGGACAGCAGCTCAGAACTACACTAGTTGCATTCGAAAGACGCGGAAAATTGGCTTGAAAGTTCATATTTATTCATTACATGTGAAAACATGTTATCACGTCCGTTGAATGGAAATATTACAAACTTTATGACGTCATATCACGTCCCTCGCAATCAGAGGCTACATCCTTTAAACAAATCTTCGTATGCAAAGGTTGTAAATAAAGGAACGTAGTATCACTTCCTTCGGATATATGTGCAACTGTGAAAAGTTTGTCTCGTATTGAAAGAGTTGAGGTTAATGAAGTGATCTGATGAAAACCAAAGTGAATATTACCAATTCTAAGGCAATCGTTTTTAATCAAAAGAAGCAGTTCTAAAAATCAGTAGCCTGTTATGTTAAGCAATGTAAATCGATTTGCCTTCATGAAGTGATTAAAGTGACACAGATTATTTTTGAAAAATTCTGTATGTGGTTAAAGAAAGAGCCAAAATATCTTATGTCCTGAGTTAAGTTAAACTAACTTTCTAAAGTTACATTTTTGTCTCTTAAATGACAAAATTATGACATATTCTTGTTTTCAATTGTATATTGCCATAACAATGTTAAGAAGTTGAAATTCTGTGTCCTGTTTACATGAATATCAGTTGATAGATCTATCAACCACCAACAACCCATTTGTGTAGTTGTGTCTGCTGTAAAAAAAATTCCAAAATATTGTTTGAGTAAATGGCCGCCAGCAATTATTGCTTGTATTCAGTATTTTCTTCTACAACTATGACTACTGATAATCTGTTTGAATAATGAAGTATTTGACCCTCTGAAGATAATGCATTTGGCATCAACAAAACTTTATTGGGATATAGCCCCTTTAAGAATCAAACTCTGTTGACGTGTTAAAGGGATGTTTGTATAAACCATATTAAGGAAGACATTTTGGAAAGAAATATGAGGGGATATCCCTGTTTATATTCATACATCTGCAAACACAGAACTATTATCATAACATAATCTAGTTACTGAAAATAACATCTTGGTAGCTTGAGATTTGATAATTTGACAATGAAAGGAGCACATTAATTCAGAAAGACAAACAATGAGATGTAAAGCCTTTATTGGTCTATGCATGTGGAAAGCTTAACAACTGCATGTCAAGGCTATGAAGGCATTGCTCAATAATCAAATTATTTATGATCTTAATTTTGTGGATTGTCCTATTTATACGCTTATCTTTATCTTAATAATGTAATTTATCAAATGCATGGAGATATCCCCTCTGAATGACATCAGCAGTGTAAGTAAACGGTAAATATTTATTTACATAAAAGGTAACACTTACGATCTGCAGTAGGCAAGTCTGAGGATGAAGTGTGATATGTGATCTAGTCGGCGAGCCTGTCCCTCGTCCTGCGACACCTCCCCTCCATAGGACACCTGCTCATCAGCAATCAACACATTGAATATGACATATTAAGCACCCTTGCCACTTGGCAAACATCCTACTACATCAGCGTATTTGTCTCTGCCTAGCTCCATCATATACCCCGATATCCTTCGACCTTAAACGCTCGTTTCGCTTAGGGCTGTTTACTCATGGCTATTTGTAGCCTACATTGACATTTGTTTGCATTCTCATCCGGGTGGTGCCGCTATTGCTGAATGCTAGTCATTTGATTGGCTTGCTATTTTTAGCTTTACGAGTGTTTTAGGCCGAAGGATATCAGGGTACATAATGGAGCATGCAGAGACAAATACGCTGATGTAGCAGGATGCTTTGCAAATTGAGTAGAAGGGGCAGTTATTGACTTGGCTTTATAAAAGAGACTATATAAACAAATTCTGTCACTTAAATTCAAAGTTTTGTTAAACAAAACATGTCGCTCACATGCAAGATTTAAATTGAAATGCAGCTTCTTAACTAATGGTAAAAGAAGGAAGATTCTTGTCTTGAATACAGTTGCCTAAATTTATCACACAGGGAAATTGTGAAAAGAGTTATTCTATGAGTTACAAAAATGGTTACGGGGTTTATTTACTATGTCAAATAGTACATTTTAAATGCACATATAACTTGGATTTATCTAGAATAACCTCAACTTCATTCAGCATTTCAAATACAGCAGATAAAGCCTCTACACATTTCTGGGGTCCTATCAGGGTATTTTTTGTAGAAACAAAATTCCAGGGTACATTCCAGTTGATACATGTATCTTATTAGTGCATGATTATAAAACCTGTTTGAAACATGTCACTGAGGCTAACATTTTGATTGACAACTAGACAAATGAGAGTGCATACTGGGTGCACACATGAGAAGTGAAGCCAATCATTGGCGCCACAAGTGTGAAAAATGTAAAATGGCATAACAACGCATTGCTCATTAGTCTTATCATAAAGCAATGGTAAATGTTTTTCCATACATATAGATTATATTTATAATATTTTAAAATTAGTAGATATAGCACCTTTTTCAATGTCATTTTCTGAAGCAAAATGAGCGACTGGATGACCATAGGTCAAGCTCGTTAACAAAAATTGATCAGGGGCTGCTCATTAGTACGTGGACCAGCTCTTAAAGACATCCCACTTGATCACTGTAATACTGTTACCTTTAACAAACTCTTTAGTTTGGTGTTCTTGATTTCCTTCTCCAGGAAGCTGCTGTACTCGTTGGATCCTCTAACATGTTTAATTGAGGCTGTCTCCACTGCTTTTAGCACTATAACAAGGGATGTTAATGTTATTTACACATTGGTAATAAAGAAAATAGAGCCATTGACTTTGTATATCATCAGGCTTCTTATAATTTATAACAGAAGGGGAACCAGGGCTAACATGACTATACCCCCACTTTACCATTTTTCGAGTGTCACATTTTTTTCAAATCCCTGAAACATGGGCACAGAAGTATTTCAAAACATCAGTTTAAAAAATGAATAATGCAAAGAAATAATGGAAAGTTCGGGAAAGGTAGAAAATCATCGGAAAAAAACTTGTTTCTTGTGTAAGTCTTCAATTCGGACTTTCAACAATTAAATATCATTCTATTTAAAGAAACTTTGATTTCAACTAACATTGTTTAAAGTCACGTTTTCAAGCTACTAATTTTCGAAACAAGAGGTTTATGAACAGTTTGAACTTATTTTGATTGAAGAACATCGAATAAAAATCAAAACATCATGCCAATGAATGATACTTAAATATATGTATCAGAAAAGTTGACATTCCTTTGTCACATCAATTACTAAACAGGTGCTTTGAAAATATGATACTTTTCCTGTTTTAGAAATTGTTTATGCCTCGAAAATGATACAGTATTTTGAACTTTTGAAAGCAGCCCAGAAACCTAGCTAATATGCGTCATGCAACTACGTCACAAAATCTGAGAGGATCGAAAAGAGGTGACGTCATAAATTGTGATCAAATTGACCTCTGTGAATTTCTTGTAATAAACAAGGGTATATCTTATTGGATTGCATATTCAAGAATAATAATGAATGTTATTGATGGTAATTAGATAGGAAAATAATTAATGATATTTGTTTTATAACAATTGGAGCTGTTTACCTTAGGGGCTCGAAAACACTGTACACGAGGTTATATAACCATCCATATAAACCTCAGGCTTATTTTTGTGTAGTTTTCGGAGGTTAATCTTTTGTCAGGTAAACCTACTTTCAGGGTCAAATCCAATATCCCTGGGACATTCTATAGCATATAGCTGTGACATTCTATAGAATTTTTATTTTTACTGTACTTTTTTTATTTTTACATTTCACACAACACTCATTAATTGTAGAAATTATGAAACGAAACTAATGCATTTGTTAAATTTCATTTTTTAATAGATTAAGTTTTTACGTTTCGAGCGGGATTCGAACCTGGCGTCTCTGTTTTGTCGAGCAACGTTTTTACCCCCTGAGCTACCCCTCACTCTCATGTTTACATTTCCAACCAAACCCTAGGGATCGAGGTTCTAATTAATATACTTACCCATTAGTGGAGGAGTCTTGCTGTCAGCAATTAAGATTTTGAGTTTCTAGTGTTACAAAAACTTAAGAAGTCAATAACACAGAAATTTTGCTGACCTATGGACTAACCGTGTCACAATATCCTTAGTAGGAGCAACTATAGAATTGGTTCGCCTTGACTACATACCCCAACCCTAAATTAACCCTGACCCTAAAAAGTGAAAGGGAAATAATATCCAAGATGATATCTCGAACAAAAAGTATAGCATAGACTATGCTATAGTAACACAAATTATTATGGAAAAGGGTTGCGAACCAATTGTATATCTATACCAACCAAAATTGATCCTTATCGTAATAGGCCAGTAGAAATTTACCCAAATTTAAGTGAACCCGGACATTTTCGATAACAGACAAATGACTTGAAAAAATGAAAGATATCATGTCCCTTAACCTCAGAAAAAAACCCAACCAAAATCAACCATGGGCAAAAATAGTTATGGCCACTTGAAAATGTACCTAAAAGTTGTGCAGAAGCCTCTCCATATAAGATCAGTTGTGTGACTACTATCGCCTGAGTTATCTCCCTTCATAGCAACTGCCAAAATGGCTGACATTGTTGTTGACAACATAAGTTTGGAAGCGGTATATTATGACTTTTAAAATGAAAATTGTGAATATTTTTTATGGGAAAGTATTTTGATAATTAGATAACAGGTTTAGTGTATGCAGATACCATCAGATAATCAGATCTTTAGTGTTTGTTTTATCTATAGTTTAGCTTTCTAAATTGACAACTTCTTCTTCATAAAAGCCTTTTCTATAAGAAATTATTATGAACTACTAATGTTATGATAAGGAAAATGTTAAAGGAGATGAATTACATTCAATTTCATTTGAAAAATTGTAAAGATAAATTAGGGGGGAAAAGTTCACACACCTCTAAAGAGCTAAGCATGCAACTAGCTCCAGACAGCGAGTATCCGCTCCGTGACGTCACTAATATACTCGCTGCCATCAGAAGGCTTCAAGGTGAAAAAGCTCTAACACCGCGCGTGCAACCAACGATTGATGTCACGCTCTAAAAGTGAAGCTCCTAACTCATAGGATTCACAATGTAACTCCGAACAACGATTTAAGAAATGAGTACGGCAAACGAAACTTTTTGTTATTTTATTAAGTTGTCTTTGAATTTTTGAAACGTAACAAATTGTCCACCATATACTCATCAAATACAAAATTATATTTGAAGCAAATTACACCAACTTTTGTAATATACATAGAAATTCATACGCCTAACGTTTAAAACATACTCTCGAACCAATTAATTTGTATGTAAAATAACAATTTGGTTCGAGATTATCGATGACGTCAATTCCTATTGTTGTCAAGAATCCTGACAACAATGCCCCTGCAAGTGAAGGCAGGGCAACTACCGTAGAGCTACTCGGAGGAAAGGCGCCCTGACTTGGAGGTTGAGCATGCAATCCTACTGATACTACTTTCTCGCCGACTTATTTCTTATGAAGAAAGCGTCTGTTGATCAGTATTTTTGTACGGCCATTTAAAGTTAACATCAACTCAATTTTAAATATGATAATGAACTTATTAATCTTTTCAATACTAAAAATAGTTTTCCTTACTAGACCATACATCAATTTGTTTTATTTTAACTTCATTATGTTTCTATCAGTCAATTTTGGCATTAGAAAATACCAATTTGGGTTATTCATGCAAAGTTACAAATATATATATATATTAATATAAACAGAAATTTGATTATTTTTATTTAACTGTAAATGTATCTCCCTTGTATTTTATAATGACCAACCTACAATGACAAATGTCCCACTAATTGGAAAACTCATGGGCCCAATGTCCTCTTCATCTCAAAAGCAAATAAGGTTCTGCTAATAAATACACAAATCCCTTCAGATATATAATAAAAATGCTATCAGTTTCTATCTAACACTAAGAATTTACCATCAAATATTCTATGTTGAACATATTATTTAGATGAAAAATACATTATGTCAATAAATTTTCCCATATAAAATGTTCTCAAATCTTAAATGCTTTTTACAGAAACATTAATCTCAAAAGCCTCTTTCAATGACATATATCATAAAACAAGACCTAACAGCTGAACTCAAATTAAATAAAATTCAAGCACGCATGGTTGACTGAGTATCACTCAAATAATTTGAAAAGGTACGATAGTTTGACTGATAATTTGAGACGCATATCAGGTTTTTTGTTTGATTCTTCAGACATCTCTCTGCATCATTTGTCAATCTAACAAACAAGGAGATACTTTCTCCAGTGTGCTCAGCACTTCGCATCTAAGGGAGGATAAAGGCTAAATTGCAGACCAATATTTCATACAAACAACGAAGGCCCAGATAATGCATATCTCTCGATTACTAACAATCCGCACTCGGATAATCTACCTTGCATTAAATCAATATGAACTACGATATAAAAATATTTATAAGAGAAGAGAAAAGACAAAAAACGGCAACCGCTATCATAATCCAATAACAATGCTTATACTACATTTTTTTATTATGTTATAAGAGTGCTTTAATATACAACATTTCATCCCTTATTATCAGTTCAGAGTTAATGTAATTTCAAAAGCTGCGCACATCACATTTATCCGTTTTAAACTGTTCATATGTTTTAGTGCACAACTTACCATAAAATTAGATATCTCTAAGTCGACTGTCTTAAATTTTGTCATTGTTGATTACAGGTCAGTTGCAAAGAATAATAGCCTAAGTATTTTACTGTATCGATTGAAAGCTAAAGAGAGTAAATCATATGCCTTGAGATAGCCAATTTGGACCTTAAAAGCGTGCTATAGTATCTTTAAGTGCATGATTCTCTGCAGATGCTGGACAATCGTCATTGTCTTGAACATTATATGAAATTTCAATGGATTCAGGAAAAGAAGTTAGAATATTTCATTCTTCAAAAAACATTATTGAAAGTGCAATGTTATTAACCTTGTTAGAATAATTAATAATCTGTACCTGATGAAACTGTTTTATGTGTTTTATGAAAGACAAGTATTTTGTAGCAAGGGGTAGATAACAAGTATATCTATATAGCGATTTCGTTATCATCAGTTATCTACAACATCTGAAAATAGTTAAAACAGATTCAAATTCAGGTAAAGACTTAGAAATCTGAACCAGAAAACTGTCATGCTGGTGGTTTGGGAAGGATAATCACATTTATCAGTGCTTCAATCTAAAATGTGCATATGGAGAGCTTTAATTATATCTTTACAAATTAAAAAAGTATTTGATAAGATATATCTAGAGATCGAGAAAAGTGGCTGATGATCTGTAAGTCAGACATTTTGAAGAGCAATCAGGGGCAGTGAATTCAAGAAAACATATTTCTGACTCAAAGTCCCAGGGGTGATATAGTGTAGAGTGTGAGAACACTTAATCACCGAGGATGTAGTAAAATGACCAATGTTAGTGTGGACAACAAATGGACCACCACTTCTTACTCCATTATAAGAATACTGCCAATATAAAAACTAAGAAAATGAATAGAAATTTAAATTTTGTACCCTGTATCCATCCTCCCACGCATTGCCTATATTTGCACCAGTCCCAATGCCTTGCTAAGATAGGCCTTGTCGTATTTCACATTTCACATTCACAAGGATTATACCCCCCTAAAATAAAAACTATTCGCCCATAGTTGATTTAATTAGGATTTTCATCAGGAATAAAAAATTACATCATTAGATTTACTTGTTATCTTAGATATACAAGTCAAATGCATATTCCTGTACTCTAGATATGTCAATACGGAGTATATTTTTCATCAAATATATATTTCATAAAAGGATTCCGATTTTCTATATTAGTCCCCCCCCCCCCCCCTAAAAAAGACATGTTATTCAGTCAAGAGTAATAATAGCCTTTAGAAGTATGTTCTGTTGCATGAATTAAAATTGTAATTGCTGCATAAGAGTTTAGTGCAACTAATAAACGTTTTATAAAATACTCCAATTTTCTTTGATTTTCCTATTTTTCACCAAAAAACAGGCATGATGTTCAGCCATTAGCATAAATCACCCTTAAAAGTCTGTAATATTGCATGATCTATCATTCTAATCACTACAACATTTTATTTTTCAACGTAAACACCTTTCATAAATTATTCCAATTTTCTTTCATTTTTTATGCTTTTTCACCCCAAACCAGACATGGCGTTAAACCTACAATAGAAATGAACTTAGGAATTATGTAATGTTGCATGATATATAATTCTAGCCAATTCAAAAGTTTGTTCTGCACTACATATATTTTTTAATAAATAATTCCTAATTTCCTTAATTTTTTAAGGTTTTTGCCCCAAAAATGCATGTTGCCCATGGTTGATTTTGGTTGGGTTTTTCATGGTTCATCAGCACTGCTATAAGGGCCATTTAAAAACAAAATTTGTCTGTTATCGAAAATGTCCGGGTTTTTCATGATTTCTACTGGCCTATAAGGTAAAATGTTGAAAATGAAATACGGTCATACCTTTTAACCGCTCAACAGCGAATTCCTCAAACTCTTGAAGAGAAATTGTTTCTTCCGGGGGCATAGCATAAAACTGAAGAGGATGCGCATATTTCTGCTTAACTTCTGCTTTAATCCTAGCGTTACGTAAATCCCGTCTTTTTTGTGTTATTTCCATGACGATTTGTTTATTTGATGTTTACGTGATTTGAGAAATCTCCCGCCAAATACTACGACTTTTCGCTTCCGGGTTACCGACACAATCTTCTCAACGACTATCTAAACATCTTCAAATGTCACCATAGATTCTGTCTTTAGAAATGTATCAAGATTTAACAAACATTTTTATTCTAGTGCAACAATTCTGAGCAGTTGCTTTTAGTAACAATAATTATTTGAAAATTTGTTTAAAACAATAATATTCTTAAAAATGTGTTGATTAGTTGGACGAAATATAATCACGTGGTCATGTGACATAAACAAAACAAAAATGGCGATTCCTGGTGCGGTTTTGGCCGCAGGATGGATTCCATTCGTTGTCGTATTAGTTGTAAGTGGTGTCATTTACATCGATGAGTTCTTTACTACTTACGCAATCACTTCTGGATTTCAATGCTATCTTCACATTATCAATATCATCAGTATAACAAGACGTCTACCTAATTACTAAATAAAAAAAAACTGACGGAAGTGGATAATTTTTCATGCCCATATTTTCAGCAGTTCTAGTTGAAGTTTCCTATATGTCAAATGAATATGCATTATAAGGTTGCTTATTATTTGCAGGTTGGATTTTTTTAAAAGTCAACCTTACTTTATTTTCAGTTTTTATTGAAATTATCACTTATAAGATACTAAATCTACATGAAAGAATAAGTGTCATTAGTCTGATTTTGAAAATAAGCATATTATTTGTTGATGTGCCTGGTAATCAAGAATATTATTGTATAAATGGCTGTACTGTTGGCTATTTTAGGTAGTTACAGATATTAAAATCTACAGTGTTCCAAGGACGTGTATAGACCAGGATTAGAAGCGGCAGTGGTAAGTCATTAGCGATGAACGGCGGGGATGGCTAGATGTGTAATTGATCCCATCTTTAATCGGCGCCCCGCTGTTGGCATCAGGCGCATACGTACCCGCTCTTCGAAGGAACTGCCTTAGTGACAAACATCCGGTTTGGGTTTTCACGAAGTCTTTAATGCGTGTTTATCGTTCAAAACACATGTTTAAGCATATGTCTGCCATCCAAAAGTAATATGTATGCTGATGTTAATTTCATTGCGCAATTAAGCCAAATCACATTGGTATATTGTTAGATATAGAGATGAACTTTCAAAAATATTATTATAGTCCGATATGTCAGAGTTTTGGAACTGGGACGAGTCCGATGTTGATTTGTCTGAATTATTAGATGAATAGATTGAAAATGAGGTAGATATAGGTTCCAAATCGTTATCCGAGGAAATTGATCGTGAGAAAAAAAACCCTAAACTTCCAAGACTGAATATACCAGAAAAACGTCTTACCGTTGCCCTGTATGCGAGAAAACCTACTCATCCGCGCTCAGCTAGGTTTAAATACAAAATTTTCACTTGTAAATCAAGAAATCAAAAGTATTAAGCCACTATATGTATCGAGAGAATAAGTTTAATCTTTTCTCATCAACGTAGAAAGAGAAAATTAATCATCAAATTAATAAATGTCAGTTTGAAGTTATGACTTCATAGTTTTCAAATCCGAAATAGTGAGCCATTACATTTGTTAATCGATAATTAAGAGTTTTGTTGTTTTTGTCATGAGTAATTATAGCTATTTTAGAAGTAAACTCTCCATGATTGTAATTATGTCCACAACATCATAATATCCAACATCCAAATAATACACATTCCATTTCTCAGATATATTCTGTACACAAAGAGTTTTGGGTAATCCCTTTTTACATAATTGGTTTGTCATAAATATGTCAAGGAATTATGATAACATAACAAGAATAAATCCACAATTATCACATATCACTTATCAGTAATCGTTATTTCACTTCCCACATAACAAGAGTCACACATTATTATTTCAGTTTCAGAATATCAGTGTTACACAAATTTCACAATCAACAGAGCAGTCATATAATATATGGGATGGACAGGCATTTGAAACTAACCATGTGAATTTTTAAACAATAATTTAAAATATACAAATATATGATATTTTCATTTCAAAATTGCCATTTAATCACTACTACACGCTCATTTTTAAATACAGTTCAACTGCATTTGCTAAGAAATTACATTTTCTAGGAATAGGTTCAACATGTTCAAATAAACAAAATATACTCCCAATTTAAATGTGTTTTGTATCAAAATGTGTTGCAAACACGACTCGAAAAATGGTGTGATTGCATTTACTAGACATAACAGTATGCATTATTATAATTAATGCCGCTAAAAAATCGTTACTTCGCGAGTTATTGGGTCAAAATGTAAGGCTGGTTTTGTAAATGTTTCGCTGTAAAACCCTAAATCCTAGCTGAAATGACCAATTTTCAATCACACGTCTCTTTAATACACTTGATTTATTTTCAACACAAAAGGCGTTGATACAACCTTTTGTTATGAATCTTTCATCTGACCTTTGTAACTAAGAAGTTTCAAATAGAAAATAGCAATACGGCACAACAAAAACGTACGTTTCACTGTTTTCAACTCGTTTGGCTGTCCGCCATGTTGTTTGAAACTAGCGCTCATGTTCGCGACTGGAGGGCGTAGCAAATTATTTTATAACAACTTTTCTTACTATTAAGCCCGAAAACAACAACTTATTATATTTCATTATTGTTCACATGGAAATATAGCTTAAATACACAACTTGACATATTATAGAAACCCGTCAATTTGCCTTAGAATGTTCACCGTTCGTCACGAAAAAGTGGTCAGTGGTTTGCCCAGCAGGGTAGAAAAATACAAGGCACGCATCGCTAATGACTTTTCACTGCCGCTTCCTATCCTGGCCTATACAAATCCTTGAGTGTTTTAAGTAAAGTTTTTTTTTTAATTTACCCAAGCGAGATTGAACTCATTGTATCAGGGGCTTCCAGTTAAAAGCAGCCTGGTTTTGCTCAATGTGACATGCCTAGATCAAAATTTCTGTCGCCGAATGCTCTATTCTCGCAAGCGAGCCGCATACCGCTATCCAATTGGGTAGCAGGTAGAGCCTCTCGACCTAACGTATGCCCAACTAGCCAATCAAATAAACTATCAAGGGGAAAGAAACTTGAGTTAACCATTCAGTAAACTTGATCGCCGCTATCCTTCTATTCAACACAATGATGGAATTGGTCTGCTAACGGCTAATATTAGTTTTTTTCTGTGCTGGTGTCAGAACGTGCAAAGCCTCTTGAGTCAATTTTTTAACTTTTATTCATCTGAACATGGTTAAATCTTATAAGACTGGTATTTGAGTTATCTATTAATTTCAATCCTGTTTTTTTTTTTAACTAAACAACCTCATCCATGTATAAATTATACTCAACCATAAATTTACAACATTTGACTATCAATAATTTCAAGTATATATAATACATAGATGGGGAAATCACTTGGCCTGTCACAATTTCTTTGTAAATTTCAAAAAATTAAATAGATATGTTGGAATTTATCTTTGCAGAAGTTATGATTTTGAAAAAGATCAATTTCATGAAAACTGAGTATTTGACAAGTAACATTGTAGCAAATGTCATCATGAAAAGTACTACCTACTTTACAGCATGGTTATTTTTAGCTTTTGCACCATTGACTTGGAATCAACACTGAAAATGTTAAGGTGGCCACTGTGGGCCTAGAGATATAGAACATCTATGCTGAGCTGTGCACAAAACTGGAAAATTATGGACATTTGAAAACAGCTAACCTAGTAATTTGTACAGCTTTTGTATTTTGTATAGTTGATAGTTTTTGTTAGGTTATATAACGAGTATCCATGTATATTGGATGTGATGTCTAAGCCTCTGTGCATTTATAAGGCTGTTTTTATATTTTCATGGAAAACCAGTATTTGTCATAGAAATGTCTTTTGGACATGAAAAGTTAAGATGTTTTGATTTTATATCATCACATATGACATTTAGGTCCGTATCAAAGGTAAAATAGTATGTAATGAAATTCACTGAGTGGCTCTTTAAGGTATAAATCATATGTTTTAGTTAAAGTTAATGTCATTTTAAAAGGCTTTTAACACAAAGAAAATTATTAAAATGTCCGTGTGTGCTGTTGCCACTCATGTATTTTTTTTTGTTGTGTGTTTCAGCTGACATTACTTTTCTCTGCTGTCTATATTCGCTACTACATGAGTAAATATGACAGCGAAGTTTCCACCACCCTGGCCACCATATTTGCCTTGACCATCACTCTCTTGACCTCGGCCATCGTACCAGTGGACATCTTTCTTGTCTCCTACATGAAGACTTCAGATGGAATATTTAAGGTGAACATCTATATTTTAAAGGACGGAAAGAACATTTGTTTTTATATTTTATTTTTTCAATTATTCTCCCATAAAAGTATGGTCATGCCAAATGCATTAGCTTCAGAAAGTGGAACATATCATGATTCAACCTGATTTTCCATAGTCATAGAATCATGCAACAAGTATGGATGGAAGGATGGAGGCAAGTCTTAGTGTTCAAGAAAGCTTTAAAGTGAAAACTGTATACAAATGCTTACACTTGTTTTGCATATTATTCAGGAATGGGCCAACGACTCAAATTCCAGAACATCAATAGAACAGTCAGTATTGTATGGATACTACAGTAAGTATGTTTCTCATACGCGTTACTATTTTTAGTTTTGCCTCAACCAGTCAGGTACGTTTTGGAAATTTTGTAGTGAGTTATTTTGCACTCGTTGATAAAATTTTCTTTGTTCCATCCTGAGTAAATTATTACCCAAATACATCTGGTAGAAAGCCTCTTTCTCTTAGAAACTTGTTTAAATTTGTTTATGAGTCGTGGGAGCTAATACTTACAGTTGCGCTGTAATTGCATAACACAAGTTTTGTCGCAGTTGAAAATATTTAGGGGTCATTTTTGCCAATTCTGAATAGATGGCAAATTTTACAACAGTAAAGGTATCATACTTCTAAATTTTAAAAGGCAGACTGAGGCAAAAAGCCTTGCAAATTTCTCCAGGATCCCCTCTAGAAACATAACTGCCATTCAAGGCAAAGAGGATCTTAAAGCCCACAAAAAGTAGTTGTTAGATGACTGAGATTTGCAAGTCAGCGTTTAACTCTTGAGTAATGGCATGTTATGTTTCAGCCCTGTATGCACTGGTGACCTTCTGCCTCTTCATCCTCCTCCCCTTCTTCTACTTCTTCTACGAGGAAAAGGATGAAGCCACAAATCCATCCTGGAAATCAGTAAGTTGTGTCGGCATGTCACTCATAAAGACTGATAGGGATACTTCCACAATGAAGATGAAGTTTTTTGGTTTACAAGTTCTCTGTAGCAATTGAGCGCAAATTATCTAGACAGATAGATGAATTCTCTTATTCTTTAGTTTCTAAAATGGAGACTGTCACGTTTGTTTTCATAGAAATGCAAGAAATCTTTTATGAAGTAATCGATTTAGTGACGAGATGATAAGGTTGGTATAGATATTAGAACCTGGAAATGTTTTGTTTTCAGAGATGTTGTTCTGCTTTGAAATATCTGATCATCTTTGTGATCATAGTTGCCGCTCTGATGCTAATTGGGTAAGTGACAAGTTAACTATCTTCAAAGTCAAAGCTAATTATTTAAATATTGAATTCCAGCTATAGACTGTAAAAAAAATTATATATCAGTTAAAAAATCCTTTTTCATTTACAATTAGTTATTTTGCTGTATGGCATTTACTGATGCCTTGAATATAAGACGGGAGCTAACTCCACACCAATAGTTGTTGCTCATATTAACTTTTTGTCCCCCGCCGCAACGCGGAACGGGGGACTATGAATTCAGCGGCGTCTGTACGTACGTACGTACGTCCGGATTCTTGTTAACGCGATAACTCATGAAGCTTAGCCTCTAGAGTGTTCATATTTGGTGACAGCTTTCAATGGAGGAAGACTCAGATGCCAGTCGACTTTGGTGACCTTGACGTCATTTTCAAGGTCACCACGACACAAAGTACGTCCAGATTCTTGTTAACGCGATAACTCATGAAGCTTAGCACCTAGAGTGTTCATATTTGGTGACAGCTTTCAATGAAGGAAGACTCAGACGCCAGTCGACTTTGGTGACCTTGACGTCATTTTCAAGGTCACAACGACAAACTCGTGAAGCTTAGCACCTAGAGTGTTCATATTTGGTGACAGCTTTCAATGGAGAAAGACTTAGTCGCCAGTCGACTTTGGTGACCTTGACGTCATTTTCAAGGTCACCACAACACAAAGTACGTCCAGATTCTTGTTAACTCGATAACTCATGAAGCTTAGCATCTAGAGTGTTCATATTTGGTGAAAGCTTTCAATGGAGGAAGACTCAGAAGCCAATCGACACTGGTGACCATGATATCATTTTCAAGGTCACTACGACACTTTGACCAATTTCTAATACATTGTTAACGTGCACCTAGTTTTCATATTTGTTGACAGCCTTCAATGGTGGAAGGCTCAGATGCCAGTCGACTTTGATGACCTTGACCTCATTTTCAAGGTCACCACGACTTTTTGACCACTGTGTAATAATTGTTAACGCGGTATCTCTTAAAGCTTAGGACATAGAGTGTTCATATTTGTTGACAGGTTTCAATGGCGGAAGACTCAGATGCCAGTCGACATTGGTGACCCTGACCTCATTTTCATGGTCACCATGACACTTTGACCACTGTAATACATTGTTAACGCGATAATATTTATTATGCCAAATATCATAACGGCGGGGGACATTGCCATGTTAGTGGCAAACACTTGTTATACTTTGTTTCATTATGCTTAGAATTAGAAAATGATTCAATTGCTTGTTCCATTTCAGTGCCTTTGTGCCAACAAAATCAACCCCAAATGCCAATTCTACAGAATGGAAGCAAATTGAAGCTCTCTTTAAGGATCTGGCTAGCAATGGTGTGTATCTTAATTCAACTCTTCTTTTTTCTGAGTGAATGCTAAAATCTCTGAAATCTTTTAACGCAAACAACTTATTCCAGCGAGTAATATACGATTGAATATGGGTGTAATAGCCAAAACCAAACCAAAACAAAGCTGGAACATATTGATGTTGCCATTTTGCTGAAAGTCTGAAAGTTCTAATGGAGCACAAGATGAGACATCAAAAGTAGTATCTATGTCTCCACCACTACACTACTCCTCCTTGAGTGATAGAGGGGAAAACTTCTGCCATGCTTATTAATCAAGAAAGACATTTTCTGAAGATGGTATGTCTTGCTGACATGTTTATAAACAAGAACATTTAGTCTTGAAGTATTTGATTATATATCATTTCTTTAAAGTTTGGTCTAACTTGTTAAGCTTCGTCTACTTAGATGGGCATTTTGGAATTATTTGGTTCTGATCAATTCATCCCATTCAGTTAAAGAAACCATTTCATTAAATGACCATATGAATCAATTTCTTTGAGTGGCATTTTAGAAGTTGAAAGACACTAAGTACAAATTATTTATGGATGACAACTTCTTTATTCTGAGGTTGCGACATTTCGATACAGATTCTTGTATTGTTGTCAAGCATGAATGGCATAGAGGTACTGTGATATATATATATATAGAGCTACAACATGATGAGATTGTAAACAAAGAAAACAGGTACATGATTGAGAAATAGTAACAATAGAATGAATCAATGGCTGATAGAATGCAGAATGAAGAGGCTTTTATGATTGTAAAACATCCTAACGGACAATGTTTAGAAGTGGATATGATTGTCTGATATATTATCCTTGTCGACCTGCCGGTTGATGTACTGACTCTAATGGTGTGTGTGCAGGTCTGGAAGACTCCCTATCCTTCATCATCAGTGTGCTCAGTCTGGTCGGGATGCTGGCCCTCATCATGTACACTGTGAGTCCTTCACTGTTCCAAAATTGCTTAGTTGATTTGACATTTGCGCGTGGTTGATTCAAAATGATATTAGTGTTTCCCCTAGGTTGCAAAAAGGGCAGGGCAAATTGATTTAAAAAAGGGCACTCCTTTTAAAAGGGCACTTACATACAATTTCATTTGAAATTATGTTTTGAACAAAAACAGCGCTACTTTCTGTAAATGAAACAGTTTCATGACACTTGTGTCAATTCTAGCAATATAACATATTTGATAACTTTCTGAATCTTATAAATTCAGAAAAACATAACATCTATTTTAACCAATTTTAAATGACTTACGGATTTCAAACATGTTCATTTCACTCGTTACATCAAGTGAGATTATTCTGCTGTGTTCGCCAGTAATCACCCTATTGTTTCTTATCTAGCTAAACATGTGGTTAGCAGGTGTGTCCAAGGGAAACAAGGGGTGGATCATTAGTTTGTATAATCATTCTCTTCTTTAGGTTTATTCACTGTTTCTTTTGTCAAATGCTTGTAGTTCTTATACCATAGCAATGATGAGCTCTTCATACATTAGGATAAGTATCTTATGTAAAATACAATTGCGACATTATAGATAAGTGCGTACTTGTAATTCTGTAAACGGCCTACATGAAGATTTGGGCTAGCAACAAGGCAGGGCGCTCAGGAAAAAGGGCAGGGCGCATGTTCAAAAGGGCAGGGCGTTGCGCCCTGCTAAAAATGGCTAGGGGAAACACTAAATATTGATACTTGATAAAGAGATATGTGTCTATATGCCTCAATTTAAATGTTAGACTGGTCCAATACATATATACCAGCATTCTCTCCCCACAGAGGTAGCTCTGTCTTTAATTCCTATACAACTTCTGTCTTAATACGAAGGTTTTTTTGATCCAGAAAGAATCAAAGTAAGTTGTGCAATCAGCGAAACTGTTTCAAAAGTTATTCAAATCGCCTAAGTAATTTCCAAAAGCTTTCCAAAAGCTAAACTTTATTCAAATATGCCCTTTGCACTTTGATTCCTCTTTACAGAACACTTAGCCTCATTTTGCGTCTGCATCATTGCGTAGGCCTGTGTGACAACAAATATTTTATGCATGAAACCTTCGTATTAACACAGAGGTTGTATAGGAATTAATGCAGACCTACCTCTGTTGCAAGAAACTGATATACTAGTTAAATACTATTGCTTGAATGTATATTAGTGATGATCAACCTATCAAATAATTCGTTTATGAGTTGTAGTTTGTAAATCAATATTCAATTACAGACATTTTTTATCAAAGATCATGAATAAATGTTTTATCATATCAAATTCATTTTTGACATTCATAACTATCTATGTAGTAGATAAAAAGCCTTACCAATCCTAACAATGGTCTGGTTAAAATTCTTCCGGATCTTTTACCAATAAACAATGGAATATCTCAATAATTGTTGATACATTTTTAGGTCAATACCTTTCACTTATGTCTGTCTATCGTTATATCTATCATGCAATACTGAATCTTTGTACTTTTTCACTGTATTCTGCCCCAAGCAAAACTAACTTTTAGTTATATACCAAATGCTTGGTCTACTTATCTCTATTCTGTAGGTCCCAAGACTTACTTGTATTACTTTGTGTCTGATGTATATCAATGTATTCTACCTCCAGGCTTATGGTATGTCGGCACTCCCTGTTGGTCTGATCAAGGGTCAGATGAGCGCTAGGAAGGAGAAGATGACGGTCCAGGGACGAAGAGAAGAGAGGGAAGATAGACGACAGGCCATCAGGGATAAGGTACAACACTATGCTGATTGCATGCTGCAATATATGTTTTCTGTTCCCTGAAATGCCAATTTCTTCTGTCAATGAACCTATGTCTTTTAGAATATTGCAACTATAACAGAATTCAAGGAATGTTTCTCTTAAAGAACATTTCTTTTGTGAAAATATTTTTTTTGCAAAAAAAAACCCTGTTCAATTGAGAGTTGTGTAGAGAAAAAATTTTGAAAACATTTTATTATCATTATTCAGTTTCTACCATTGCTCATATCCTTTGTAAATGTTTGATAAAGAAATGACAACTTTATGAAAATCTTTTGAAGATATTCTGACCAAATGAATCCAAATGTAACTATAAAATGATCCTATCATTCAATTCTCTCAGTACTCTAGTCGGAGACGTGTGACAAAACGTGATCGGGAGAACCTGTCGAATATTGATGAGCAGGATCGACTGATGGAGCGACAGCTACGCCACCTGGAGGCCAACGACAAGAGCTGCATTCGGAAGTGTCTGCTGGTGCTGCGTCCGTTTGAGATGCTCTTCGGCTTCCTCTTCCTGCTGGTGGCACTGCTTATCTTCATCTCTCTCTTGCTCACCAAGTAAGGGTTTCTTCTTCATCTCACTTGCTCATCAATTACATGTTCATCTTCATCTCTCTCTTGCTCACCAAGTAAGGGTTTCTTCTTCATCTCACTTGCTCATCAATTACGAGTTTCTTCTTCATCTCACTTGCTCATCAATTACATGTTCATCTTCATCTCTCTCTTGCTCACCAAGTAAGGGGTTCTTCTTCATCTAACTTGCTCATCAATTACGGGTTTCTTTTTCATCTCACTTGCTCATCAATTACATGTTCATCTTCATCTCTCTCTTGCTCACCAAGTAAGGGTTTCTTCTTCATCTCACTTGCTCATAAATTACGAGTTTCTTCTTCATCTCACTTGCTCATCAATTACATGTTCATCTTCATCTCTCTCTTGCTAACCACAAAAAGGTCATCTTTTTTGCCCACCAAATAAGGGTTCATGTTTGTCTCTCTTTGCTTACCAAACAAGGGCTCGTCTTCATTTCTATCTGGTCTCACTTAGGCCTGATTTCAAAAAATAATTCTGATTTATCATGAAATGTCTTCCCCAAGAAAAAGTGATTTTGCCCTATTGCACCACAAAAATAACAGCAACTCCAATATTAATGCGCTCTTTGGTGTTTAGTGTATGCTATTGTTTTCAGTATTGACAAGGCGATGCACAGCAAAGGTTACAAGATTGGGTATGCTCTGGCGGAGAGGAAACTTCCCAATCCGGTGGACATCGTGTTGGTCTTCTGTCAGATGGTGAGTATAAAACTCAACTGTCACAGTATATCTGCACTTTTAAGGAAATGTTTATTGACATAGATTCTTTCTCAAACCAAAGCCTATTCAAAATAAATCAAAAGAGTAAGTAAGTGTTGTTATGTAAGAAAATTTAAATTATTCAAATTATTCAAGCATAATGTTACTGATTTGATATTTGTTCATCTCAGCACAATGTCATTGAGTCATGTCATTGAGGATCCTTTTGAAGAGGATTACATACAACTTTTATAAGACTGGTTATGTTATGGATATAGCTCATCTATAGTATTATACAGTATTAATCTTGATATGGTCAGGTGTTCCCACTGGACTACATCCTAATGTCGGGCATCATCATCTACTTCGTCTTCTGCTCCATGTCCGGCATCCGTAACATCGGCATCTGGTTCCTCTGGATCAGGGTATGTCTTTATACTGAAATTTATACTCAATTAATATATTTATTTTCAAGTTTCGTAGAGAAATCTATGATTTGATTTACTGTTAAGCCATGTCCATTTCTAATTTATGTAATGACTATTTTCATCTGATAGATGACCTCCTTACCTGCAATTCTTCAAAGGCAAGTAGGATTTGGTCATTCAACTGGACAAAAGGGACAAGAAGTTATCCAGAAAATTCTTAGAAAATAAAATAATAAAATTGTTAACCAAAAGATTTATTTTTTATTCCTTACCCATAGATGTACAAAATAAGACCGCGGAGGACGAGACCACAGGGTCTGCTGATGCTGTGTATGATCCTCATGTTCATCGTACTAGCCATCAACATCGTCGTCTACGAGCTCACGCCCCAGTACTCTACCTTCGGCAGTCAGAAATATGTGGTATGTGTAGGAGTTATGTCCCTTCCTTTTCAACTTACACTGATGTTAGGGATAATGATGCAATCTCCTTGTGATTCCTGTTACAACAGGTATATATATACATGTATTCTTGAGGCTCCACTGATTGTTATTACTGAGTTTCATTACTTAGTTTCTACTGGCTGGACTTGCACATTTTTAGCGTAAAGATACTTATCAATAGACTCCACCAGATTCTGCCAATGCATCTTCCTCGCAAAACATAACCAGTGCCAGTCTTCATCACTGGCTAACTTAAGCCTTGCAGCACTGTTCCAACTTTCCTGTGTCTCCAGACTTCTGTGTTAAACAGTCATAGTGCCTTCAGAAGTGTAATTGAGGTTGCAAGTTATTGCAGGATTTTAGGGTTCAGAAGCGAAGCTTTAGTTTTGCAGTGTTGGAGACTGGCACTTGGTAGGCAGGAGAGGAGAATATACAGCCAATGTTCCTAAATATCAAGTTATTTTATTGGCAGGTTGGATAAGGACATTTCAAGGTAATGTGCAGATAATCGGGAAAGTAGACGTCTCCGGGATAAATGGTTCGTTAAGGGGCAGGATGTCCTTGTTCCGTTGTGTTGTTGTGTACTCTCGCTTTCTAATCATTCTCCAGAAACGTGCAAATCTCCTATATTTGATCATGTTTTGTGTTTTGCAGGGTAACATCACTGGCCCAGCAGGCAATGGGACTGAACCTCACGTGGAGCAGTGCTCTACTGAAATTGCAGGTAGGCAATCTTGTTTTATCATATGTAATGGATGGTGTTATTAGTGCAACAATGCTTTCAGCTCAATTTAGTATGCAAATGATAAATATGCAAATTAGTTGAAAACAACAATATTTTTGGATAACTCCGTTAGTTTCATGCAATTCCTAAAATGGCCACCAATCAATGACCAGTGTTTTCTGTGCAAGTAAAATCACCAACACAATCCAGCAGGGTAGATCTGTAACATGTTTATATGATGACTCCTCTACTGTGTACTTGTATTCCCCAGTTGACTGTGTCTTGACACGCATGGCTCTGCTGTTGACACGCTTCTTCTACAAGATGTGGTTCTTCGGAGCTGCGTATTACTGGGGGACCTGGGTTTTCCTCGGGGTGAGTTGATACATCTTGATCTCTTGAGGCTCTGCCTGTTGCAGATTATAATTCCTTCATTCAAATTTGCAGGATTAGTATGGGTACTGTTTCTTCAGTAATAAGGAGTTAAATTATGTTTAGAGCTCTCAGTCAGGCTTTAGTTTTTTTTAGTAATTAAACTTTGTTTAGCCAATAATTTACTTTAAATTAAAGATTTATGCAATATCTTTCTTGGTTATGCAATAAAACTGTTATGACCAATGTTATATTTGAAATTACAGACATCTTTATTTAAAAATTTAATAACTGTCCATGATTTTATGGTTTGTTCCTACCGCAAAGGCGGAACTCTTAATAATTTTTTGAATTGTTCACATGGGGCACAAGTTGGTACCAGGGGTTTAGGATTTATATGATTTTGAGACCATCATCCCTTAACATTTTCTCGTTCAACCTCTTATTTCAGGTCTATGTGCTGGGATTCATTGTGGCTGTGATCAAGAAGAAGAAATCGGCGATTGATGGAGAAGTGGACGACAGCGACTTTGAAGAGAGTGATGATGAGAATATGATCAGGGCTTGAACCTGAGCTGATGAATCTGAGTCAAATTAGGTTAATTATTTTAGAGAGTTTAAAGCTCGAAGATTTTATTGAGTCAAAATCATTTGTGAAATTTGAGGTTTAGGAATGACGATTTTGAATTCCTTAGGGAATCAGTTCTGGGAGATCAATGGATGAAAATTACAAAAAGATATAAATTGGAAATTTTCTCATCATTTTCCACTCCATTGAGTTTTTTCACACTTGGAGTATAAATTTTGATTATCTCACTTTTTTTAATGATAATTTGGGCAGTACAACCAGTTTATGTTAATGCCTGGAATACTCATTTCCTCTGAACAAAAGTGAAGTGTACATATCATTATTTCTAATCTCATGCTTATCATGTAATTTGGTGATCTAATCAGCATGTTTCAGTGGTCCTTGGTGGGTTAGAACATTAGACTGTCACTAATGCTTGATGTCTTTATATACTTTAGAAACTTTGCTGTTGTCTGCATTTTACACTCGTGGTAAAGGCACTATAGCACGCTTTTTCTGTTCAATCGGCTATTTTGAGGCATATGAGGACATGGGCAGTCACTCAGGCTTTCTATCAATGGAATCAAATTCTTACTATTCTTTACAATTGACTTGTAATCAACAATGAAAAGATGACTGATGATTTAAGTTTTTTCGATAGGATGCAGATTTAATGCAACATTCCATTCAATACTTCCAGTCTCTTAAAATCAACTTTCTTACCTGAATATGTATATATTTGCTAAATAAGTTACAAGGTAGAATACCTAAGATAGGTTTTTAGTAATATCGAGAGATATGCATTATCTGTTCATTCGTTGTATCGAAGTGATATTGGTGTGTTCTAGGGCCGTCAAGGATGTGACTTGTTTGATATGTGGCTGCGTTTGATTGATGTAGAGACACTATGATCACTCCACTCTGTTTTTCAAACAGCATTAAATGGGCTTATGTATTGTCATTTCACCTATTATCATTTTAAATTTTACATAGTAATTTATGTTTTAGTATAATCGGACTAACCATGATACTGTATAGAACCATGATTCAATCTATTTATTCTTTGTATATAATTAAAGAACAGAAATTGTCACATAATATCAATCTGCAAAAGAACTTTATTTGACTGTCAATATTTGAAAAAAAATTTTATAATCATGGGCTAAGAAAAAAAGATGTATTGCATTTTATTAGAAGATTATGATTTCTGGTCTTTTTGCTTGATTTTTTCCTTTGGTTTCATGTGTGATTTTGTCTGTGACGTTATTTGTCACAAGGAATTTGCACAACGTTGGCCATGACCAATCATTGAGGAGGAATTACCCACTGAGTATGTATATGTGATAGATTTGAACTGCAACATCAAATGTTGGAGGGAAATCCTAAAAAAATGTCTTGTAAATATAATAAATGATATTATATCAATGAAATTAGTTTTATCAATCTTTCTCTCCCAATACTTTTCACCTTCCTTCCTTCCGTCTCTCAATCTGTTGTTAAGATGTTTCAGTACCACATATGGTTCGGTAGTTCCAGGTGATGCTTGCAGCTTTCACTGCAATGCATAACCACAATGGTGTTGCGGGCTTTCTCCCTGCAATAATACTGGCAGCAGTGATATGTAAGGGAAATACTCTTGCAAGCTGTTTTAAAACCCAGATCACCTCACCTCACCAGATGTTTCAAGATAGGCAAGATACAGACACTGGCAACCAATTTCATCATGATAATGAAGTTATTAGACGGAAGCAAGACAATAAGTAGACCAAAATAATTGTTTCTAATTGCAAGACAATGTTGGTTGATCAAAAGAAGCAGTTTTACAACGAATGTACCATGATCGGTCAAGCTAAGCGAATACATTTCCCTGCATCAAATGATTAAAGGTGTTCACGCAAAACTGACCGCCAGCTTTGCTTGATAATTGATTATGGGATGATCAAATTGAGTAATGAGATGTCATGACTGTCCGAAGATAATAATTTGGCATTAACAAATGTTTATTGGCGAAAAGTTGACAAAATAAAATTTTCTAAAACGTGCTTCTACCTACTGCGAAGAAATTGATATTGGGTTGATAGTCAACAGAAGAACACCATCTAAATACGCATGAAATAAGCTTCCGCTCACCTAGAGATCCAGTGCTTCAGAGAACTTTGATGAATTTTATTTCTGTCGAGATGATTAGAAAAATCCACGCTGATGCGTTTTAGTTCTCCACAGAGATTCACATATCTGCCAACTTCCAGCATTCTATTCATTGAGAGAAACTTTGTATCAAAGATGGAGACTATATTTGTAGCAATTAATCGTTTTGTTATGAGGAGCTTGACCACTTAAGGCAGTGTCATACATTTTTGTTGAAAGACAAAAGTCAGAGGAAAATGTGATTCGATTTTGATAGAGTGGTATCGTTTTAGAGAAAAAAAATAGTATCGTGAGTTACATAGGAAGTATTGAGTAAAATAGCATATGCGGGGAGCGAATCAATCTCATTGAAATGAAATCTATAATAGTTATACTAAATGTATGATAGAATTCATAACGTGTTTGTTCACTTGCTTATAGACGGCCTGAAAGGTGCAATATAAACTGGTATAAATCTCGAAACTTGTCGATCACTATAACATGCAGTTTTTACAAGTACTAAATTGAAGGTGCACAGATAAGAATGCATTTAAAGTTGGGTCAAAACAGTTTATTGGAAAAATAAGTTAATCACTTTTCTTAACCATTTCTATGAAATAGTCGGCGGGCGGATCTTAAGGGCTGGTTCAAGGAAGTCATAACAATTATTTTGCTGTAATTTGTTTCTCTGTATGCATTTTTCATTGTAATTTTCAATTTAATTAGGATATCAAAACTTTCCTTTAATTTCAAAGTTTGGTTTTGTAAGAAGTAGATTTCATAATTTGTTTGTTCTCTGGAATATAAGCGGTTTCAAAGTTCAAGTTTAAATGTATAAATTCCGTCGATAAGTTACGGAATATGTGTACCAGTTTGTAAGTTCAACTTGCACCTTTCAAACCTGTCATAAGCCAGTTGACAAACGAATAATGAAATATATTTCTTAATTATTAGTCAAACACAAAGAATGATCTCTCTAGATACGGTGTGTTAAAGGTTTTCAGAGGTTGCCAAAAGGCAAATGAGAGTTGATGTCGCTTCTGTTGATGTTTTATGATTCGGTGAACATAGATTATGATAGGGTCAGTGTACAGAGGGTAATATTTCCACATTATCATGCAAGTAATACAATAAACTGCATAATATAGATTATTATGGCAGTGTGGACCATAGTTTGCTGATTATTAAGTACCCGAAAGCGTTATATCGGTTCCTTCGAAACAACAGTTATAGTTTCCATAATTACCACGCTTAACTGTATAGATCACCTTTATTATAAAATTAGAAATAAATCGTCTAATGAAATATTGATATCTTAAATAAAATTATTGACTTTAAAAGTGTAACAATTAGATCTATAAGTTCGTATTTACTCTCACAAATTACTCTCGGTGTTTGTCATTCTCATTTGAATTAAATACTCATCATTCGTACATCGGTGCGTCTGTGATCTTAGTACTGCTCCTTAGGGGTCATGTCAAGTGGCTTTGAACTTTCACCTTCAATGACGTCAAACAATATGAAATATCAAATCGTACTGATGGCTTTTGCTGATTGGCTTGTGTTAAAGTGACCTTACATGACCCATATGGAGCCGTATAAAGATCAGATATATCAAATCGCTGCCTCCTTGCTGATTGGTTAGAGTGTAACTGATTTCAAAGAGATTGGATGTATGGAACAGAAGCCATCAAGGGAATAAATTCGCGTCTCTCAGAATAAAAGCTTTGCATAAAATGATAAAATTGATGTATCCCTCCTAAAGCTAACTTAATTTCTTAAAGTTATTACTCCATTGTGTTTAACCTTTAGAAATAGCACTCTTATCGGCCAAGCACAAGATTTGTAAAGTCAGATGATTGTAATCAAGAGCATTTACAATATCCTTTTGAAGTTATGTAACACGCCAATAAGGTCGCCAATCTAGCACAGACATAATCATTGATAGGATTTTTATGAAGTGTCTTTCTCTACTTCAATGCATTATAGTGGTACAGTCAGTTTCTCTGTAAACTACTTTATTTATCTCCCCATATTTACACATGGCCTTCCCACGATTAATTGTGTTCCAGTAAATCTCAAAAGTTACTTTTAAAGCACTAGCGAACACCAATATTTGGTATATATTTCTCACTCAGGTAATCTACCTTGTAAGTTACTCAACAAATATGTCCGTTTTTAGAATACAAAGTGCTATATAGGGCCTTTAATCACGTCAACTCCCATGAAATATATATATATAAATTAATGCTTATTCTCACTAACAGAATGGCAACCAGATTACAGAGTAGAAATCTTTATTTTTAACACAGAAAAAGTAAAAATCAACAAATAGAAAATAAAAAGATCTTCCTTACACATCGATAGAATAATCGAGATACTTCCAGTTCCATACACATCTTGCATAGGCCTACGTCACATCCAGTCATAAGCATTCAACGGTTATACATCTACACCAATTAAAACAGTTGTAATGCATCTTCTCTTTACATTAAGTAAATAAATTAAACAAAATGTGTGAAAACCAACGGCAAATTATTAAAAACTTTAAGTATTAAGTCGAACGCCTAAATAACTATTTAAATTTTTCTCTACATACATAATAACTCTGTTTAGTATCAACCGTTGTCCGACCTCGTGGATGTCGTCTGCTACGAACATGTACCACGTGACCATCTACTTCCGGGTCAGGAAAGTTAGCAATGCGCCAAAGAACATAACGAAGATATTTATTGTTTGTTTGCAGCTGTTATCTGAAAGAACAAAGACAATCCGTGAACAAATATGTTTTATAACCAAAAGCTTCTTTATACCAATATAATTCTCAGGGTCTTTCAGTGTTCCCATGTGTAATCTGTTACGTTCAGAGAGAGATACAATAACATAATGTCACACGTTGACACTCGTTCCAGAATCTTATATTACTTTAAAATGTCATTTTTTGAACCGACCATTTATATTTTTTAAAAGAAAGCGATGATTCAGAGTAGTTATTGACAACCAATTCAAGTTATAGACTACAATCATTCCACAGGCTCTAGACTCTGAATGTACAATAACATGTAAGTATATATAAATTTAGCTATAGAACATAAACAAGGTCTGACACTGTCGTTTCTACAATAGGACCGGAAATGATTAAAGTGGTTTTCTGGCTCGGTTTCCCTATGTAAACTTCGTAGACAGATCCCAGTTCGCATTTCCGGTCCTTTTGCAGACACGGCAGTGTCAGACCTTGTTTATGTTATATCGTCTCATGTATATATACTTACATGATATTGTACATACAGAGTCTGGTGCGAGTGATCCATTCCATAGCAAAGATCGAGAATACATAATACAGATATCAAATATACTTTTGATTGCGTATACTGTATACTATTTAACATCGATCGTTATGAAAACTCTAAAGTGATGATATTATTTTGATATGATTAACATGATGTAAGACACATAAGTTAACCATACCGCCTTCAAAGAGATTCAGAATAAGCAAGCACATATTGATCCCGATTAGTAGATATACATGTACATACTTGTAAGCTCAGTGACGATGTAGGCCTCCATTGCTCGAGACAATCCTGTGTACTCAAGTTGACATCTAAACCTCGAGGACTGGTCGGATTTGCTTAACTGAACCGAAAGGACACTGTAGGCGTCAACGTAACCTGGGAACAGAAAAAATTATTTTCAAAAATATTCGGAAATACGGTTGAATTTAATAATAACCCGATGTTTTATTTGTGTCATTCTTCAAAAGTTTAAGATTAGACAATTAGACAATTTAAACTGTGGTACAAAAGAAAATACATGCCTCAGATGGTTTTATTGTTTCAAAAAAATAAAGTTTTTTTTTTCAAATTGTAAATCTATATGACATTTTCCACCAAATTAATTTGGATAAAACTCAATTATCAATCAACCCTCGATATATATCATATGAAAATCAATGAAGGTGCGTCAGTCGCAAAAAGTGTACATACTTTCAAACATGTTAGGGTTCATGAAACATGAATTTTGTATTTTAAAAAAAACATTGACATGACACCAATTCATTAATTCAAACTACTGCAAATATGTATTTTGTAGTCGAGTTATTTCGCGAACTTGTTATGCAAGGTTAAATTGACAAGTACTATTTCATCATCATGGTAGTTGAATAACTCGTATATCCCAACCGACCTGAGTAAGACTGGGTAGTGTAGAAGATAGCGGGGTAGTCGTACGGGTGTTCATCCTTGTACCACTTGAAGGAGGGGGCGGGGTTTGCACGTGTAGCCTTGCACGTTAGGTTTGCACGTGTACCCTCGACTGGTGGATTGCTCCAGTATACGGACACGTTGGTTGGGAAATCTGAATAGAAAAACGAGTATTATGTAAAATGAGTATCCGTTAGCATCAACAACTGTATCGTAAGGAAATATTGTTCCATAATATACAAAGATTACACATGTTATATGCTATTACCATAATGGAAATCGTAGAATTATTGCTGTTAAAAAATTTGATAGTTATATTCATGAATTGTAAAGCACACATACAAATCAAGTTTTCTTAGAATGCCGTAACCAAAAGATTTACAAAGCCTAACTTACGATAAACTACAATTCTATATCTTGCATTGGAATTTATTAAATAGGCTAAGCGAAATGGGTTATCAACAACTTTCCAATCATCGTTTTTAAAACCACCACGGTGCAACTTATTGTATTTACAGATAGACACAGTCCTTTAAATACGATAAATCAAATCAAGTTAAAATCGCGTAAATAAAAACTATTGCTATACCATTGTGGATTTTCATAAGCAGATAAGATTTGATCTGTCAAATCTCTTCCTCTTTATAAAACACATTTAATTGTCCACTTTCTTCAAACGTAAATTGTATGAGATAATGTAAAAATGAATACATCAAGATCGACTCACCGACTACAGTTAGGTATGCTGACTTGGAGACAGTTCCGGCTTGGCACGTGTACATTCCCTCGTCGGCTCTGACCACATCGTTGATTGTCAAGTTGTATCGGCCCGCCACCTCGTACTTCTTACTGGTCGAGTCCACTGCAGTACCGTCAATAGTGAGGGAGGAAGTAACTCCGTCCTGTAACACGAGATAACCTTTTAACTATTTATTTTGATAAGTTAAAAACGGTTGAGGTAGTAATAATAATTTTATATATGTGTGCAGTTTTTGAATTTACCTTCACTTTGAACTAGGAATAAAGGATAGAATATCTTTTATTTAAAATAAAAATGTAGTATAAGCATTATCATTAAATGAAGATAGCGGCTGCCGTTTTCGCCAGCTGTAAGCTATATTTGAATATTTCCCATTTCATAGTTCATGCGGATTTAATGCAACTGTATCATCAAGAGATATGTATCATGATCTGGGTAGTCATTTTATAGACGAATTATTGATATTCACTTGTGTTTTTAATTTACAAGTATTTACAAAATATTTTAACACGAGGAAAATATAAAATAACCAAAATGAAATACTCTTATCCTCATAGTCAACCCCATTTTTGTAAAATTATTGAGAAGAGATAAGGCCAATCTAACGATGTAAATAAAGCACTGATTGATCGGCCACGCACAAGAGAAACAAATTCATTCTTTCATGCTGTTGCTTTTGTGACTAAGCAATACATTTATAAATCAAGTAAGACTAAAAGCGTATATAAAACAGATGGGATTACCTTTTTCCATGTGACGGTCTCCCCGGTCCCTGAGACGATACATGCCAGGTAGGCCTTGCCCCCGACCCCCGCTGTAGTGTTGTAGGGGGGAACACTGATAGTGATGGCACCCTCGCAAGCTGTAGTGAGATGTATGACCAAACAGAACTTTAAGGGGCAGCAGTGGGTTTTTTGAAAAGTGTGTTTCTTCAAAGTTTCCCAAATGAATATTATCTTCAAAGGCTCAGACATCTCATTACTCGATCCGGCAATTCGTAGTTGTAGAAGAAGTTATAAAGTATACAGGCAAAATCACTGGCGGTCAATTTTGTTTGACCACTTTTAACCATTTGAGGTAGGGAAATGGACAAGCATAGCTTAAAACAACATGGTACATTCGATTAAGAACTGCATCTTTTGATGGAAAGGCATTGTCTTCCGATTGGTAAAGTTTCTTTTCGTTTTCGTGAGATAAGTTTATTTATCTAAAAAAGCGTTACTTCCCCTTTAAGTCAAATTCCTACAACATCCCCCTCCCCCTTCCCCTACATGCGATTACATGGACAGTTTTCGAAGAAAATCATCCCGTAACAAATCTATTTACATGAGAAAGATATGTGTATACATTCTACTCACACGTTTATACCAAACTAGCTTACTGTACTGAACTTTCCACAAATATTTAGTCCTACTTCTATCCATCCACTTTAACTTCACCTTGAAATTAGTTGAGGGTGTAAAACACAATCGAATACGGCGATTATTGAGAATTAAATGATACTGACTGCTGCTTCATTATGATTTACTTTTAAGTATTTAAAATAAACGTAAAGTAATTTTACTACCTTGAGAAGGTCTTTAAAAGTCGTAATAGTAAATCTGAAGACAAATTTATATACCAGAGTGTAAAAAATATTTGATATGTTTCAGATTTTCGGTACCGAAACTTTAATCCAAACTTAATAAAACATGTAATTCATGTGCTTAAATGGAAATAATATATTTCATACATTTCAGAAATATTGATGAAGGGACTGGTCTGATATTGTTTCTCTCGTTCTGAATACTAAGGTCATCACTACAACGGATTGAATCAATCGGAAATAGAGTGAGACAAACACAAATGCTTGTTGTCAGCATCCACTGCTCTAATGTTTGGTATATTATTTTAAAACAATGCTCCTTCTTTCTTCAAATCTTATTCTTTAAAAAAAATCTGTTTTACGTCTCATCTTTCTCCTGCATAACCTTAAAGCCATTATTCAATTTTTATTTAGATCTTACTATGACAAACCATCTATCCTCATAGAGAAAGGTTATAAACCATCTGTACTCACAGTGAATGGCCACCATTAGGACGATGGTGCTCAGTAGGTTCATTCTGACGGTAGATGCTGACCTTCGTACCTCGAATCTGGAAATTCTTGTACTGGTGCATTGTCATCCCCCACGTTATATATACAAGTCCCGTGGGTCAAATATAGCGCTGCCCAAGCGGTACCAGGGGGTCGTGGTTGGTAGGGTGGGGATTCGGCCTGGGCGACGATTTATTAGCGAGATCGGCTGAAGAAGGCTAATTATCGGAACATATTTCGGTCACAGATAGGGTGGGTCCAATTCGTGTGGATCCCTTTAGTTATTAGCTTGGCTTAGAGACGGACATTTGATTGCTCAGTTTGTGATGGTAAACTGTGAAATGTATCTATATTTGATTTTTAAATAGTATTTTGGTTTCAGAAATGCTTATTTTGTACATTTATGGTTACGAATAACAACTTGTCTCCTATTTTCTATATAAATAGTATATTATGTAAAGACCATGTCTTTTCAAAAATAGAAATAAACACTATTTCAGGATTGTTTTGCCTGCGATGTATATCACAAGTGTATAACACAATGTAAATTCTCAAATGAAAATGTTTATTTTCAAATGTGTAAAAAAAAATTCTAATAATAATTTATAAAAATTTAATGATCAAATTAAAAGCACGTACGAGTTAATTCAGTCTCATTTGATTAGTCCAGACGAGTGGAAAGATAATAATATTGTTAAGACATTGTTTAATATTTCAGCCATTCGCTTCGACACGATTGGAATTTTATTATATTGTGATATGTATTGTATTGTACCACGTTTATTAGATACGTCTTATCTCATAATATCATACACAGCAATCAAAATTTCGAGACAAATTTAGATTTTCAGTCTACCTTGAATTTTGACAATTTCTGTGTCAACGAATTTGGACTTTTGTTTCAGAATATATTTCCAAAAGCAAAAGCCTATCAACGAAATTCAGTATTTGTTGAATAAAATCATATTGAACATTTTTGAGTTTTGAAGAATCATTTTTTAGATAAAGGGGTTATTTTTTTCAATACTTCAAACATAAGGAAAATAATATTGCTGTTAATAATGGCAGATTTTGAAATCTTTACATAAACAGGGGCATAACAGTAAACAAATTACATGTTTTGTTATTTAACACAGGGGGTCTTTGTGCTGTCTTTTGCGTTTCAGGCTATTTTCATTGCTTTCTATATATATCCACGTTGATAGTAACAGCTTACAGCATGTGTTAGAACCAAAAATAGATTCGCTATTGTTTATTATCTTCACGTTTTGTGCCATCTGAGGGGATCTTAAACATGATGCATATAGAAGATTGTGCTGCCACGTTAAATGATTGGTTTATGCAATCCATTTGTCATGTCACTTCTTTCGAAGAAAAAACACGGCCATATTGAAACATTAGTTACACGACCGTGTATAGATCTTTTTCAATAGCCTGAATAAGGATTTCACTAATAAAGGGTGATGCCGGTGGATTCAAACCCTTGAATGACACCGCATCCCGTCTTTTTTGCTTAGATGAACCCTGCCATTATAAAGGTTCAGGATCCGCAGGATACACTAAGCTTGAGTACATTGATAATTCTTGACACAATAAGACAACAACAAAAAATTATATAATATTGTCTTTATTTATCACAAACCAACATTAATACCCCGATCACAACAACTGGTGTCCAAAAGGTAGTCCTGCGTGTGTGTGCGCTGTTAGCTGGAAAATAAGAAAAGAATACCAGATCGGCAGTTATATGAACTAAATGTCAGTTCACAGCATCATAATCACCATATTCATCATTAATTCATTCATTCATTCATAATCATTAAAATCATAAAATAAAAATAAAAACAGTTAAAAGAGATAATATTCCTTTACATCGTTTAGTAAAAGTTATTTGCAAGCTCGTCATGAAATTATAAGTTCGGTTTTCTTTTTGTCGAAATTCTTAATCTGTTCAGACTGTCTTTCCAAAGTAAGAATTCAGTTAACCAGTTGAATTGCATATTTATTGTTACATTATCTTTCTTCACAAATACGTTGCTATACTGTTAGGCCTACTAAAATAACATGTTGTATATGATATAAACCTTTTATCATATAATCTGCAATGTGATTATGGGTATTATCAATGAAACAAACCGTCCACCAGGCTACAGTAACGCTATCTTTAGCATATCATTGTCACTGTGACCAGAAACGACATGTAATATGGACACTGGCGTATTTACGTTTAGCAATGTAAACACAGTCATGAGGTTTACTTTGTTATTTTCAAAGAAACTGTAATCAAATAATGTAGTTAATATACTTAATTTAACACTAATTGAGTTTACCAAATAACAATTCTATTCATCTCGTGACATGATTGAAGTTGATATTTTATGTTTATTTAATTTTATACTCCATTTAATTTCCAGAAACTGTTAATTGGAGATATTCCAGAGCGATTATCTGTTAACTTATTGTCAAGATTGTTTTTTAGAGCACCCACTACTCACCTATGACAGTGGGGAAAATGAATCTTTCACGCACTCCCCTCCTGGACGGAAGATCCGCTATACACCGGAACGGGATGTCCCTCTCTTCCTCACGCATGCGCACAGTGATATTGCTCTCGCAGTCTCCAAAACCTTAACATCAAGGTACGTTATTTACAGGAAAACATATATTATTATAAAAATATACTACCAATGGTATTGCCATTATCATTAGATTGTATTAATTGAGACACGACGATGATTACCAAAATGTTTAGATTTATATGCCTGTACATATACATAAATAGACATACCATATGGTACTGTGATTGACGATTTATCGAAATAAATTACAGAAATGTAATAATCCATGTTATGGTGTGTATATTGGAAAATAAGCCCGAACAACAATGGTGTTGTGTACAAAATAAACCTTCATTGAGACACAGCGTATTCGAAAGCACAAACAGGATGGGTTGTAGAAAACGCCATCATAATACTGGCGGGTTCTCACATTCATGCCTTTTCCTAATATTTTCTAAACATCTGTTGCTAGGTTATAAAAAATTATTGTGGTAGGTTGAAATAAAAACGTTCCTATACTTCCTTCGACCAGAGGCATATCTCTTTGGCTGAATCGGTAGAGTGTAGGATTCTCACCTGGAGGTCCAGGGTTCGAATCCCGCTGAAGGTTATCTCACAATCACTTCTCTAACATTATTACAATTGATATCTACGTGAACCAATTATATGTAACAGACATGTCATGTCCCAGTTCATTTCATAGACCTGTTGCTAAAATGATGAAGAAACTCCAGATAAAGTAAAACGTACCGTCACTCTGATAAACCATTGTTATAGTGGTTCTGACGTCGGTGAGAGGAGTTTGACCTTTGAACCAGCGGATGTGAGCAGGTGGATGGCTGTGAACAGTCCGACAAATCAGTGTGACGTCACTTTCGCCGGATATTGGTATTTCGGAGGCGGAAGTGAGTGTCATGTCGGTCATTAGAACTATAGAATGAGATATATATAAATGAGTTGATTATTCATTCAAAACTATAACAACTTTTGATGAAATGTTGAAACTTATCTCAGAGTGTCAGAGGATACCTTGACAAAATCTTTACATATAATTTTATAACATTGATTCCAACATTGCCCTTCATAATAATCCTGACATCCTGTCTAAAGAGACGACTTGCTTTATAGTTTGTCCGATATATCTATATAGAGGTACTGATCCTGCTAATTAAAGAGTTTTATATTGTCAGAAAGAAATTTAATACCCTTATGTTTGTCATCTACGACATTTGACGAGAGAAAGGCATTTTATTTCATGTACAAGAGCTATCTCTAAATGTTCTTCAAAAGCTCAGATAGTCGGAAGCAAATTTAAAGAGCCACTCCGTGATTTTAATAACATATTATTTACCTTTGATACGAAACTAAATTTCATATGTGGTGATATAAAATCAAAACATCTTAACTTTTCATGTCCAAAAGACATATGTATTACACATACTGGTTTTCCATGAAAATCTAAAAACAGCCTTCAAAATACACAGAGGTGTAGATATCACCTCCAATATACATGGATACTAGTGATATAACCTAACAAACACTATCAACTCCTAACTGCCCTCCTGGCTGTTTTAGATAAGTTTGAGTATTTGACGCGCGCAACTGTCCGGTTTTCAATCATAATTGCGACGTTCTACCTTCATATTGTCACCGGAAAAACAACAAGCTTTAAAATGTGTCATTTTGGTAACAGTCGATACTTCGCGATCAAATGACACCATTGATTAAGTTTGACATATGTGACTCCAACAACTCACGGAGTGGCTCTTTAACGTATTGTTCATATGATCTTAGTACTAGAGTTGAGGAAAATTTATAATGAGCCTATGTATTTTTTAACTCAAATGATGAGCTTGTACCTGAGACGGATAAAGAAGCGAGTGCCCGGGAGCTCTGGGCCTCACATACATACACCCCCTCATCCTCCACCCTGACCCCCCGCACCACCAGACTGTAGGTGCCCCTGATCTCATGGCGAGCACTTGTACTGCGCTTGTTGATCGACAGGATTTCAGAGCTCCTTTCTGAAACCTTAACAATAATATACATTCATGAAACTTTTATTTGAAGATTGTTGCGATAACTCTTTTAAAAAGGATATTTGTGAAGTATATGACCTATGCAGGTAGATATGATAATTTTCATAAAAAATAAATATTTGCATACATAATGTCCCTTTTTCTCACATACTAGTTCCTAGTATTGTTTGCTTTATGAGAAAGATCTGTCAACCTGATGTATAATGAATATTTTGAAAATAAGATAAAAAAAAAATATGGTCGCTCACTGTCACTAAGACAAACGTTCAACTCCTCAAAATGATACTAAAAAAGTCTGTTATATTTTTTGTGAGTTTATTTTATTTTACAGTACAAGTGTATTACTTAACTACCTGTCAATACATTCGTGAAATGATAATCGTGAAATGAGACATTTAAACAGGTTAGCATATAGTTTCATCAGTACTTTGAGGTTCGTAAAGTGAAAATTCATCAAAACATATTCATTTTATTGTTTATAAAACATTTAAACATTTACACCTTTTACACGTATGTCATATCAGTAATATTTCACAAGTTTGCATTGCAAGACAATCTTCACATAATCACATTAGTCAAAAAAGTACTTATTTCATTTAATTTGTACAATTATTATGCTTACAAAACAGAAGGTACCCGTAAATGGTTAATTCTATATACGGCTAACAAGGGTTTGAAATAACCCCTGCAGTACCAAACATATCTCCTAGTAGATAAGGTAACATTGTTGGTTGAGTACAATTCCCCGGAACAATCAACTCTATGACATCGAGGTAATATCACTTATATAATTAAATGTAACTCTCCTGTATATGGACCCGAGCTCTCGAATACCATATCGTATGTCTTGTTTTGACACATTTCTGCGATTGAAAAAATGACAATGTTATGTCAGGACAACTCTTTGGTGCCATACATTTTCCACATTATCCTCTGATGTTCCCCGTCGTGGGATGTCCGTTTTATCACGAAAAGCTGTTAGAAATCCCTCCCTTTTATAGTCTTATGTAATGGGAAGAATTGTACATGTTGACTAGATGAGGGAAATTATTTTTTTATGGAGCCGAAATACCTTTTTCCATATAACAAGTTCCCCAGGTTTCTGACGAGCTGTTTTACATTCAAAGATGACGTCATCGCCCTCAAACACAGTCATGTTCATCGGCGGTGTCTCGATGACAACACAGGTCACATGACTAAAAGCTGAAGTTGAAAGAATGCATAAGCCATGTGCCTATGCTGATGGAGCCAAAACACATGTAAATTATATTGATGAGTTTAAGGAGAATCTGAGAAAGGTAATTGTTACAGAATAGCATACGATCGTCTGGAATTTGTCGATATTACATCCTATTGATACGCATTAACATAACTGTACCACTTAGATCTTTCGATATATCTAAAATATCGTTTGCAAAAAATATGTTAATCATCAAAATCTTCCATTGCACAATCACCATTTCACTCTGTAAGTTGTTCAGTTGTAGTTGAAGTCGGTTACCGTCACACATCACCAACTTCTAGACTGTCACTCGAACTACTTATTTCAAGGATAGTGCTTGAAGCTTCAAGCAATGCATAAACTTTGTTTTTTGCTGTCTTTTTCGTCAAGAGAAAATCGTACATTTTGCGAATTTATTTCTATTAGGCTTTTAATTAAAACAAAGGATGCTATTTTCTCTATTAGGAAACAGAAGTTTACATCAAAGTATATCAGCGAAACTTTTAAGGTATAAAGTTCTTATCCATTTGAAACGTACATGCATGATTCGATTTCATGAAGGAGTTGTTGTTATGAAGTAGAAATCTCACCTGTCATAGTCATAAATATAAACATCCAGACCATAATGCACTTCGCCTCAATTCCGGCAGTAAAACAACGGTGGGAAATAATATGATCGAAATTCTTAGTTGTACCGTTTGTTAATATCCATTGTATATCAGATTGATTATGTGGGAAAACATTCCATTGCTGGTCCGAACCATTTAGACATAATATGTAGATGACGTATGTTGAATATTTTCACAGTTTATCAGTTAATTGTAGACACACATTCCAATACTAAAGGATTGTTGTCAAGTTCAGTGAAATGTACATTCATTTATTCCTTGCTAATTTCAGAATGAAACAAATTGTTCGAGTTTCAATTCGGATTAGAATAAACAGATTCTCATTACTCAAATAAGTGGTATTAGAAAGACTTATGTTTTTCCTCTCTTTTCTGTATCTTGTTTTGAACATTGAATGGTCGCTAACACTCATATTTTTCTTAAACGCAGAGCAGTAATCAGTTGTTCACATAAAGGTCATTTCAATGAGTTGATTTTATCGCTGGATGTAAGTGTTGCTTTTACTATATATACTTTGATATGAGTTTACCTTAAGAGAGAAAAGCGCTAGCACTGGTAAGAGAAAGGATTCTGAAAAATCTAAATATACTTTCAATATGTGAGAAAATATAGCACGTTTGTGGAGTTCTTGTATTCCTAAGGGTATAACTGCTTCTACCGATGATGGGTACACTTCAAGAATACATTCTGCTATTTATGACTAGAATAATTATGTCAATAATGGGCATTTATTTCATTCTTCACCAACAGAAATAAGTCAAGTAAGGTCTTTCTCCACATCACCACCCCTGGAACAGGTGGCTCATTTTTCGCGATTAATTAAAAATCTTCAAGGGGTGAAAAATTGCGGAGTCGGTCCTTTATCGTTTTACATCTCCAACTGGTTTCGTTATCGTGATAAACATGTGCGCGCTTCAGGTGAAGCAACTCCTGTCTTCTCAATGGTTATGGAAACAGTCAAGTATATTCAGTTTGTAAACGGACAAACTGCTATACTTGCAACAGAGGCGGCGTCGAAAAACTTACTTTCGAGAGAAATGATGCTCATGACACATCAACTTCGGTCTAGTTTACACATTTAACCTACAAATAGTCTCAAAAGAGAAGAATCTTAGCAAAACAGATTAAAAACTAACAAAGGCAGACACTGCCATCAGTACTGTTTTATTTTTTATAAAAGTATCTTAAAATCAATACAAACGCAATACATTATGGTTTATGGGTGAGTTGTACCATAATGACGAAACAAAATCACAAACGAAACGTTCATATGTACATTGAATATAACAGGGTAAGAGTGAATACAAAAACCGCTCCCTTCACCGACATCTTCAACATGCCCATTTTTCTGTCAGTTACAAATTATTGAAGTTGAGTTTTAGTTTGGAAGTTTTCTTTTTTATATATATGTACAGGAAATTGATGTATGATAACAGTTACACTTATCAATGTCATTTCTTTTAAGATGTGTTATCATAGATAAGATATCATAATATGTTATACGAATTATTTCTACAATCATTTTGTTTTACTCAGTTCAAATGATCACGTAAATCTCTTTTTTTCTTTCTTACCTTTTTAATTGATATCTGTACGACTTAACGTCAAATATACATTCAAGAACGAATATCTGTCATTATTGTTCTCTCACTTCATAATAAACTTTATAATTACAAATTCCAATAGTCACACATTTTGCAACTAAACAAATACAATAATAAAAATGTTTGAAAACATGTATTACATTAGGCAGTAAATAAACGGTTGAAAACTATCATACAATTGTTTATGTATTTAAGATAAAGCCATATATACAATAATCCATATTCATAATTTGTGCAAACCACAGAACAACAAAGAAAACAACAGACAAATCACAACTTTACACAAGTAAAATCGTCGGAAAAGCAAAACAAAGAGAAACAGAAAGATTGTTGCATATGTTAAAAAATAAAATGTATACACATCATATCTTTGATATGCTTATGAAAATATTTCTCTTGTGAGTATTTCATGAAAACATTATGCACCCTGAAAGATTTATTGACACAATCTAATAAGAATTCAGGTCCTGAAATAGTTCAAAATTTTTTTTTATTAAAATGTATTTACTTTCCCTCTTTCTTCTTTCTTTTCATTCACCCCTAGAGAACTGGCTCATTAGAGAAACCTTATTATTCATGACAAGGCGTTGATTTACTATTATAGATTCACAAATTATTTCCAATTGTTATCTCAAATAACTTTAATAACTCTCAATGAATTCGACATTACATATATCCAAAGGCCGACTGCAAACATCCCAATCGCATCAAACATTTAAAGAGCCACTCCGTGATTTTCATAACATATTATTTACCTTTGATACGAAACTAAATGTCTTATTTGGTGATATAAAATCAAAACATATTAACTTTTCATATCCAAAAGACATATATATGACAAATACTGGTTTTCAATGAAAATCTAAAAATAGCCTTGAGGTGTAGATATCACGTCCGATATACATGAATACTAGTTATTTAACCTAACAAACACTATCAACTCCTAACTGCCCTTCTTCCTTTTTTAGATAAGTCTCCAAAATTACGTTTGACTATTTGACGCGCGCCACTGTCCGGTTTTCGATCATAATTGCGACGTTCTACCTTCATATTGCCACTGTAAAAAAAACAACAAGCTTTAAAATGTGTCTTTTTGGTAACTGTCGATACTTCGCTAGCAAATGCCACTATTGATTAACTTTGGCATGTGTGACTTCAACAACTCACGGAGTGGCTCTTTAAATGCCAATCAGTTCTATCTTATGTAATAGATTTACATTTGAGGAATATATTTTATTGAATTTATATCTATATTATCGTTGTTATTGCAACAATCAGTAGTTTACAACAGCATATATTAAAGTCAGTAATTAAGGAAGCAGCGTGCAAACATCATTTGCTGCGGACCGATCATTTCTAATATCATGAAGGCGATTCAATGCTAATTCATTCCATTCTAATGATAAAATGATAGAACTCAGCGACAGCAAGTTCTTCTCTAGTAAATGGCATCATTGGTAACGTTTGACACACGTGACTTAAAATCACACGGAGTCAACACGATATATGAAATGAACACGTGACTGACTCCACTAACACGTGACAAGATCCATGAACACGTGACTATGTAGGCGATGTGATTCTTGATTTCTCGTCACCGACACATGAGCAGAAAAGGATGTATTACGCTGACGCTCTCTCTGCATCCTTGACGTGTTCGATCTCGGCATACATCGACTCGTCATCCGCCGTCAGGTTCATGTACACCTGTATTGAAAGAGAGTATAGATAACATCGTATGAGTGTCCATGCCAAACTATTTTTATGACACAAGTGCCTTTATAGTGTTATTAATCGAGCGAAAGCGAGGAATTTGTAAATATTCAGGCATAAGTGTCGTGCACGCAGCGTGACAAGTTTTGGTATATATAATTTTGAATATTTAGAACGCAACGTTAGAATCGAGACGTAACGTCGTTTCTTTGATAATGTCATCACGACATAATGAATACTTCATAAGTGAAGTTTTGCCTAAGGTATCGCGTGAAAAAAATGAACCCGATAGCCTCTTCCGGATGTACTATGTTTTGATAAAATCAGAAGGGTATAACATTTTACGGTTGAACACATTTGATTATGACATTATCCTGAAATATCTTTTGTACTGTTCTGACCAAACAACGCTACTGACCTGTGAGTCCTCCAGTATGCGCTGCAGTCTGCCAATGATCTCGTGGAAGGTTGGTCGCCGTTCTGGGCGCTCGTTCCAACACTGCAGCATCATTGCGTACCTGCACAGGTATAGGTGCAAGGAGGAATAACATAAAGTAAAATTCCGTAATTTGTCCACGAAACCACGTTTTGCTGAAATATTCTTTAACTTTAACTTAACATAAATTGTACCATTTCATCGAAAGAGTGTGCAAATACTTGAACTACCCTACAAGAAGCGCTGTTCCTGATAGCTGTTTTAAAACTTAAATGAGCAAAAATGAAAACTTGACAATGATGAATTTCAACATTTTTCTTTTCAAATCAGATACATTTAAAGTGATTCTAACATTAGTAAACAATGTGGATCTTTAATTTCATGAAATTATAAAATCATGTGCATCACTTGACATCGGAGGATATAAAGATGGAAAAACATGGCATACACGTGAAAACACATACACATGCTTGTACGCGGAACTTGAACTGGAATAACAAATTAAAATTTTGATTATGATCTCTGTTTGAAAATGCCGCGTCTATCAAATGAAGGACGTCAACGTGCTATGGGGAGACTCTATGTCTTAATTGTTCACAACAAACAATTTAGGATATGAGTGCATCAAACTGGAACTGTTGCCGATCACCCGATGTTGGGTGCGTCATGGGTGACGTCACTCCCGGAAAATCAAGCCATACAATTACGTTATCTAAAAAACAGATTTGTCATTGCAACCTCAACAAGTAGAGAAATGTTTGGCGGACGGGTAACTGCACCAACTGTCAGAAATAGCTTGCGGGCTGCTGGACTTCACACCCGGAGACCCCGTAATGGACTAATGTTGACTCCTCTTCATCGTAACCGACTTGTGTGGCCCACAAGAAAGATGAAATTTACTCAAAGACAGTGGAATTCGGTTGTTTTCAGGGAGGATTCTCGATTCACCTTGAGATTTGCCGACGGCAGGGCCCGAGTTTACCGTAGGCGAGGTAAACGTCACGCTCCTGATGTCTGCGCCCGTGAAGTTGACCGATCTGGTGAGCAATGGTGACGTCTTCCACGGGTAGTGAGTTTTAACGTTCTGAGATCAACGAGGAGACTTTGCGTGGCGGTACTAGATGCTAAAGGACGCCATAACCGTTACTTAACAATTCATCCCGATTGTTCTCCAGTCTGTTAACTTCATGTTTGAGGGTACTGTGACGTCATCAACGTTATCAATTGCAAAGACTTACGACGAAACGTATTCGTGTTTTCTGTTGATGTCAAGGTCTTCTGTGCGCAGGGCTAAACTGAGATAATTGCCTTAAACCTAATATTAACAATCTAGTCCTAAAAAAACAGGGTGTCAAGTTTTCATTTTTGCTTAATATAGATTATCTAGAATTTAAGAAAACATACGTTATTTAAACCTTTACCACTTACATATTGTCGTCACAGAGTTTTGGTTTCTTAAGCCTGTAGCCCTCCTTGAGTAGAGAGAAGAGTTGCTGGGTGTCTATACTGGAGTAAGGGGTGCCGCCCAGGGTGAAGATTTCCCACAGGAGGATCCCGAATGACCAGCTGGAATATTAGGGGGCGATAGAAACACCATCTGGTTTTGATGTTGTCATTGTGTTTGTAATATAATATATACATTACTCCAACAAAACCTTGAAGTTTTCAATGACACATGTTGAAGTAATGTTGGCTATGTGTCATTTTTGTCTTTGAATAACATACATACATACATACATACATACATACATACATACATACATACACTCATACACTCATACATACATACATACATACATACATACATACATACATACACTCATACATACATACATACATACATACATACATACATACATACATACATACATACACTCATACATACATACATACATACATACATACATACATACACTCATACATACATACATACATACATACATACATACATACATACATTCATACATACATACATACATACATACATACATACATACACTCATACATACATACATACATACATACATACATACATACATACACTCATACATACATACATACATACATACATACATACATACATACATACACTCATACATACACACATACATACATACATACATACATACATACATACATACATACATACATACACTCATACATACATACATACATACATACATACATACATACATACATACATACATACATACACACATACATACATACATACATACATACATACATACATACACACACACATACATACACTCATACATACATACATACATACATACATACATACATACATACATACATACATACATACATTCATACATACATGTCTTGCTTCTTGATAAAGTACTCATACTCAGTATTATTGTCGATATTGAATGCTGCAATCTAACTAAATTTAGATCACCGGTTTTTAATAAAATGTCGTACTGTTGCAGATCTAAATTTTATTTAAACTGTGCATAGGAAATAAGGTTCTTCAAATTATTCTTATTTATTGTTAGTTTGCTTCATTGATATTTACAATACTTTACTATTATACCTCATTAACTCTTGCTAATCAGAAAGAACCTCTTCTATGTTAATTCTATTGAAGAAAGGGAGACAACTCACACGTCACTCTGAGTGGTATATGTGTTACTGAAGAGAGATTCCACTGCCATCCATCGGATCGGTACACGAGTCTGAAATACAAGCGTCATTTTCTCATGAATTTATTATCAGGATGTCATCAAATATTTGCTGTTACCAGGTCCCATGGAGGGGACCCTTCAACCACTATGCAGTTAGTACCACATTCCGTTAAAGCGACAATAAATTTCAACGACTTCGATTCAGGGAAGACTAAGACAGATCGATACAGGATGTGCAATACAATCTTCTATTTCTCATTGATAAATATTTGCAGGAGGTTATCAATTTCTTGATGGTGCCAGTACAACTTGAAAGGAACTATATATCACTAGTTTCGAACCACATGAAATAGCACCAAACGACACATTTCATTGTTCGTATTTTGATGAAAGTAAGACGAGGACTCGTTTGACCCGCTCGATGGTTTATAACCGTTATGCAGAGCATGTGATAAGTTAAGCATGAAACGCTCGTAAAATTTATTTTCATATGTCAGTGAAAAATTGAACATATGATGACGCATGGGACGCTTGTAAAATTTATTTTCATATGTCAGTAAAAAGTGTTGAAAACAATTTCACTCACACTGGAGGTTTTGACGTAAGTATCGTCGTTCTTTGACAGACCGAAGTCGGCTATCTTGGCGACCAGATGATCTGCTAGTAAGACGTTCCGGGCAGCTACATCACGGTGAATTATCTGAAGCAGTCGTAAAATACACGTACATATATTAAAGGAATAGTGAGTGAGTGAGTTATTGTTTAACGCCGCTTGGGCAATATTTCAGCCATTAGCGGCGTATTAAAGGAATAACAACCCATCTTCATTTAAATGATTGAAATACAGTCAACAAATATGAATCAATATTGAGCAGAAAAATGATCTTATAACTTGATTTTGTAAAGAAATTACCTTCCATTTTGTTTGGTTTCCTTGTTCAAGTAACATTTATTAAAAACTAAATAGTTCTGTCCGCTCTTTGCAAAGTCTTGCAAAAAGTTAGATACGAGAAGACCAATGTCCATGCTCTACTTACAATCCCGATTCTAACGGGAAAGTCCCTGGCAAGCAAAGTACTGCCTAGAAGTGTCCCGGCGTTTAAAAGACCAGGTGCAGTAGGTTCTGGCCAACCAAACTCTACTCATGATCAACCTGTTTCTCGGCCAGGTGGCGCCTTCTCTCCACCTCACCCCAATTCCACAACCTACCTGTTTCTCGGCCAGGTGACAGAGCCCTCCTGCGGTATCCAGGGCGAACTTGATGAGGGTCGTCAGTCTCAGGGTGCTGCTTGTGGCCGTGTTGCTGTACGTGTGGTTCTTCAACTTCCGGCTGCGTCTCAGGAATGTGCGCATATCGCCATGTTTGCAGTATTCCATTGCCACGAACATCACACCTAAGAACGGACGACATATTAAATATGATACACCGACATCAGTTTCCGTTATCGGAAAATACAAAATACAACTTGATTCCATGGATGTCAAAACGCAAAATATTCTTTAACAGTTTAATCGATTATCTATTGAAAGTTAAGGAACTGTCATTTGATGAACTGATTTACCCGATTTAATGAAGCAAGAAAAAATCTTACTAAACATGGGATATCGGGTTTTTAAAAAATATTTCTACAGGTTTTAACAGCCAAATACATTTAAGAAACCGAAAAAGTCTTCGAAATTTCTCTTCTTTTTATAAGTGAAACTGTAGATATGTTTTAAGGCGACATTTGAGAGAGAGATAAGATTTGTCACCATTTTATAAGTTGAAATAAAACAGTTCAGTTTCCAGTCACCGCTGTGACGTTTTAGTTTCTTACAAACAGCCTTAAAGGTTCGTTTCGTGAAAGGTTGTGATCGTTTTGCATGTTTCATGTTATTTTACAGGCCATGTGGAATGATAAGACTTCCAACAATAGCAGAAAGGTCAGCTCTTTGTGGACACATCTAAACACTAATCGACACCTAGTCGACGTTATACTTTCGTCTAATAATTTAAATCATTGATTATACACTCTATAAATCCTTCATAATCGCTTAACTTCTCTCATTGAAGAGTAAAAAGGTAGATTTCACACCTGTCGTATAATTTTCCTCTGCAAACACACAAACTGACATTAATTGATTGATAGTATATATTATATCTAACTTATTATTTTCTTAGATTGACGTAGTAATTTTATAGGAAAAATAAAAACAGATTAAGCGTAGGAGAAGGTCACCGACCTCGGATATGGCAGGCTCCAACGAGACACACGACGTTTTCATGGTTACCGACGTTCTTGAGAATAGCCAGCTCATTGAGGAAGTCACACTTGTCCTTTTCTGAGGCGTTGTCTGAAAAACAAAACTTGATTCATTAGTCGATGCTGTTCAACTGTACAATGTCTGAACTTAAGGAAATTTTATAGGTTAATTTCACTTCCTGGTTCAAGGATTTTTTAAAAACATATAGAAGAACTGAAGAGGCCGGTTCAACCAATCCAGATAAGTACAGCTTGTGAACAAAAGTTTGTTACATTTCTTGAAATCTTAGTGCAAGTATCATGTAATTAGGTGTTCGCTTAAGTTCAACAATATCAACAATCTTTGTTTATCTAAGGAGATGAAATAAAATCATGTTTCTATCAAATATGTACTTACAAAAGCAAACATTTAGCATGAACTCGTGTGAAACAATGGAGTCCAAAATCATAAACTAAATTTTAAGATTTTAAAATTTCCTTATTTAATTTTCATTTTGAAATATGTTTAACTAATTTGATATATGCAATATCATATCACAAATACTAATATTTTCTAATTTGTTTTGGCCAAAAATATGTTTAACTTAAATTTTATTGCAGAAATATGAAAGTCTGGAAAGAGTTATTTGGTCCCCATGCATATCTCTCTTGGGTTATGCCAAAATTGCCAACGGCATATATATGCATATGTAGATATGCATCCTTAACGATAATCAGATAACAATGCTTATACCACAGTTTTAATGCTTCTCGACGAATATAAAAAAGACGAGTTCTATTTTCCTTTAAAAGATATTACGTACGTTTTTTTTGTTTAAAGTATCATCGTCAATCAAAAATTATAAAAAAATCTTTTTAAAATCAAAATCTGGAAAGACCTATTCGACAATGAACGAAACCCATATTTTAAGAATTTAATCCTTTTGTCTTTTAAAAAAACAATCAATAGATACGTTTGAAAACGGCAATTTTACACATAAACAAAATAGGATCATGACAGTTCAGTTGAACTTACTCAATTGACCAAATCTGAATTAAATGATATTTCACTCTGCATATCTGTATCATTCAGCGGCAGTTGAAAATACTTTCGAGATGTTGCTGAGCGAAGGAGAAGACAATGAACAGAGTGAATACATCAGTCAAGACAACGAACCTTTGAGAGACTTAACCGCCACGGGCACCTTGAGTCCCCGCTCCTTCTTGACGAATCCTTTCCTGACCTGTCCGAACTGTCCGTTCCCTAACTGGTCGTTGGTCAAGATCAGATTGGTCCGGGGAATCTCCAGAGGGCTCCCCTGGATTATCTCGTACGTGTTGTGGACGTTCTCGGAACTCCCGTCCTGGAATATAAATATTTGCTTCAAAATATACATATCCGTTGACCATATGCATTTAGTACCAATCACAAGTTATTTTCCTTTATCAAACGCGTGGTTGCACCTCTTAGGCTTTGAAACTTTACAAATGAGATATGACATAGATATTGTATAATGAATATGATAAGGGGTATAATAAGGAGAAACATAACCAAATATTCAAAGGTACAGTGTATCAACTGAGGCCCCTTCTAACTTTGATACAACTTCGGCTCGTCGCATGAAACCTATAATATCCTTATGTCATACTTTACGGAACGTTTGAAATTATATGATGCACCTCAGTTCGGCGGTAGAGTCGCGCCATGCCACGCCTCTTGGGTCGAATGACGACGAAGTAGAGGACGGTAGAGACGAGGACGAGGACAATGAGGACGAGGGACGCGATCAGGACAGGGAGGATCGACTTGAACGTTGACGTCATGGGCTGTTTTTGCAACATCACTGCTAAAACAGACACATTTAGCTGATTTGAAACTGTAGAGATTTACGATATATGAACCCCAATTCCTTTCAAAACGGAAGAAACTCATTTAGAGTGTCTCCCCATTTTGTTAAACCTCTAGTAATGTAATTTGGTTTCGCGGGCTTTCCTCGAATTTTTTGGGATCCAGTCTCAATCAATGTACTTTAAAATTCTTGGAATAGGAAATATAGGAATTTTGAATAGAATTCTTTTTTTTTAAATTCTTAAAATATCTTAACAAGATCTTTATAAATCACTTTTTTAAACATGATATTGATTTTCCTTATGAAAAATTACGCTTTCTAGATGAAAAGTTCCTCACCCTGAGAGCACGTGGGTTCCGACCACCCTTCTTGACACCCCTGGGGGCAGGTGCCCGTCTCTGCGTCACAACCCTTGCCTCCCTCACACTTGCCGCACGAGGTCTTGCAGTCTGCTCCGTAGAATCCTGCCTCGCACTCTGTTGAAGCAAGAGCTATGCGTTATGCAAACGAGTGAAATGTTTATGAACGTCTCGGATCATCACCTGACAAACGACGACCAGCAAGTTGATAAATATAACGATGCTACAAACTAGTATGTGTTGGAAAGAAACAAAACATTTACCAAGAAGAAAGAGAGAGGAAGGTTGACTTCAGACCAAAAACGAGGGGTGTCCCGAAAGTTTTATGAGCAAGTCAGTGTAAATGGCACAAAATCATATTGATGCATACACTTCAGTTGCTTTAATGACCAGTAGGTATAATTAGGGGTTCTGGACCAGGGGAGGCCAAAACGTATTTCCTCATTAACTATCACACAAAAACTTCTCAGCAGTTCTTCTCTGTAATGGTTAAAGAAGAAATACGATTACCCAACGCTAATCTAGAACCCCTATTTATATTTTAAATGAGAGGATATATTAGGTATAAATAGGGGTTCTGGATTAGCGATGAGTAAGGCGTATTTCTTGTATTACATATAGGCTGTAAATAAGATGTTCGAGGTACTGAACTGAACATATATGAAGGGAACAGGCGTTCTAATCACTGTTTGGACACTATAAAAAATAGGTCTAGATTTGTTGACATCGTCCTTTCCGTAAATCAAAAGATATCATAATTTTGAAAAAATCTATAAAAAAATAAGGATCCAAGACAAAATCTTATCATTAAGATAACACAAGGTTAGGCATTCCCGATACTAAATTCGGAACGAATACTGAACAATTGGAACGCAGTTGGATACATACCCTCATTACAGTAAACACCCTTCCAGCCCGGTGCGCAGCCTTGTGCGCAGATTCCGTTGATTGGTTCACACGTGGAGTTGTTTGAGCAATGGCCGCATGTCTGTGTACAGTTGGCGCCATATGTTCCTTTCTCACACTCTGCAGTCAGTGGCGGAATGGTCATCATTAATACATTTATATCAAACATAAAGGTACAGTTCTTTGATTCAAGATGGTGAAGTGATGAAAATTCAAGTGTTTGAAGAGCATTTAGAGGAGACATACATGAGGAAGGAGCCACGGTGGGCACTTGTTTGAAGATTAAAATGGATTGATATGTTATGAAAAATGATGTCGGTTGTTCCGGATATACAAACTCTTTACTCTTGGAAGGCAACGTTAGAACACTTTAAATTGTAAAGAAGTTGTCAATCCGTAAAAATCAACAAAAAAAAGAAGTTTAAAAGAAGTATAGATATAAAGAATACTACGGCAATAATTGAACCGACGAGAATCACGGTTTCAAGAGACATTGCTCACAGCAAGCGCTCCGTTAACTGTGCAGAAAACATACAGTGAAGATAGGAAAAAAGAAAGGACATTACAGAAAGATAAACAAAAAGAAAACGGGTAGAGAGAAATATGTATTGCCTTGTAATAACAAAAATAATTCTCAGCAGGTTCCGTTACTTTGATGTAAACATCAACGTTGACAGGCGTGTACGTACAGAAAGAAATACCTATAAACCAGAAAAAAATCAATTAATAAACTTCATTGATCATAAAGTTGTTGAGAGCCTCATAAGTGATGACTTCTTGTACCGTTCTGACACTTGTCCCCTCGCCAGCCTCGTGCGCATCCTTCCAGACATTGTCCGGTCACGTGATCACATGTTCCCTTCATACATCGGCCACAGTCATCGCGGCACCCGTTGCCGTAGAGCCCCGACTCACATCCTGTAGATAAAAATATAGACGTCTTACGCCGGGCTCTTTAGGGTAAGGGACGAGGGGGAAATGCCATTTAATGGTTACTAGATGATGCATAAGCATTAAGCAATTTCTGATTTTTTGGATTTGAAGCTGTCACAACTGGTTTTAGACGTATGGTAAGCGCGATTAAGTGACTGACAAATCCATTAAAAAAGTTGACAAATGAACTTCATAAGTCTCGTATATTGATAAATTGATTACACACAAACGTAAATTCCAAAAATAACGTACGCTTGTGTATGTAGTCAGAGATACAGTGTAGAATACATGGTCTTTCCTTTGTCTAAAGTTTGAACAGACCAATTTTAATAACTGAAGAGAAATATGTCGATAACAACTTATTTGATCATGATACTCGAGATTTCGACACAGAGTCAGTGTCTTCTGATTTGTTGCCTTGGAAATATAAAGTTTATTTATATAACGCCCCTGCCGGATGAAAATGGTAAACAAGTCTGTCACGATATAGACCTATTCAAGGTCAGCTTGATTCTTTGACCATTTCTTCTAAGACTGTATCATTAAATATTTACTTTGAAGACATTTGAATCCTTTCCGCCCCGGCTGACATCCCTGGAGACAATGGCCGGTCACGTGATCACAGGAAGTGTCCCCAATACACCATCCGCACGTCTGGGAACAGTCGATACCGTACGTGCCCTGGGGACATACTGGAGAGGAAGGACATGTGAAAACTTGGTGAAAAAAGCTCAGAAAGAGTTGTTATTGCAGAAATTTTGATCCAAATAACAAAAACAAAAAACCCGAATCAGTGCATCTTTAAGTTTGAACATGTTTCAAAAAGAAAATATGATATGATATAATAATTATATAAACATTAAACCAATATTTTAAGGATACAAATCTGGGTATATTTCCCCCTCCCTTTGATAATTAGTCTTTATTCCAGCCTGTGCATAACATAGGAGCCTAGTGACACACAAAACACTTTGAAACCGTAACCTAAGAAATTATAAAAAAAGGTTGAATTTGTTCTTTAAAATTTCATAGACTGATTATTAGTTTATAATAAAATAAAATCTAAGATTTAAGATATACTTTAAACCAAAGAACTAGTTAGAAATATACGCAGTGCCAAAAGAAACGATTCCAAATTTTCAAAAGATATAGAAATAAAATACTGCTTCTTGAAAAAATGTATTTGAATGACTACATTAAACATAATGTGTTTACGTTCAGAATTTGATTCATTCGGACACGAACAATCATGTTGTATCTGTTTACACACACAAGGGGTGCTGAAATGGCTATTTTAACATTTATTATTTTTCAATAGAATTTTTTGCATTTAAGTCAACTATCATAAAAAATATTGATACTAAGTTTCAGGCGTTTTTGATTCAATGTTCCTGAATAATGTTAATACTTCTACGAAATATTATGTTGGGGCTCACACAGAATTCTTAAAGACCTAAATCACCGACTACCACGTTCAGATAATTTCAAAACGAAGATTTTTAATCGTATGATTATTTTACAAATATGAACTGGTTATGTATAACAAATCTCTTTGGATGACTTCTCAAGACACGATTTAACTACGTGTTAGTCATATTCTCCCCGGTGGATTAAGTTATTTTGAATTTTAGTTGGTTTCTTTTTCAAGTCAGTATACTTACTCTGGTTGCATCGGGGTCCCTCCCACCCTGCTTCGCATCCCCCGCTGCAGACCCCCGTGACGGCGTTACATGGCTGGTGACGGCGACATCGACCACACTTGGATCTACACTCCCGGCCGTACGTGGAGGGCTCACACGCTAAAACAGTCGCACTGATCGTGTATATATAATGTGGTGCAACAGAAATATATGTGGGAGATGAAGGTATAGCCTTATAGATTAAGGTTTACAACTATATCCAAATGAAAATATATACACTTTTTGTGTAAATGGTTGGCTAAAATGTTCATTGATAAGTGTCATGAATGTAAGGTTTGCATACAAATTCAAGAATCTCTGGAAGCCACTTCTTTTGCTGAATAGTAAAACGGTTATGTTTAAGAGACAGATATCGTCTCCAATCTGTCTGATAAATATGAAAGAAATGAGATTTTTACTGGATTTATGGTAATTATTCTCGGAACAACTATTTAACATGTTATAGTCAATGGGCATTAATCACATGTCATTCATGTCATAAATTTGGCGCCACTGTGGCACTCCAGTTTGTGGAAAGTTCTGTAATTTCATGAATCCACGACTATGTTCTAAAAATTAATGAAAAAGTAATCATTAAGCATTAATTATTTATGTTGAAATATGATAATTTTATAAAAATATTTATTTGCTTTCGTTACATTCTGTCTTTAGTTCCGTTTACGCCATTAGTGATTCCATTTTTGCCAGTAAAAAAAGGTACCGATTTCACCAGTGAAGTTTTGTGCCGTTTTTCACGTTTCCGTTTTAGCCATAACATGATTCTCCCCATGATATTTTACAGTAGGAGAGGAGAAACTACACAGATTAAAAAGCTAATCTCAACAATTTTCCAAAAATAAAAAACGTTTTCTTTTCAATTTCCGTTTGAGTTACCTACCCTGATCACATTTATCACCCCTGAACCCGGGTACGCAGCCATTATGACATCTCCCAGTTTCCGGGTCACAGTTAACGTCATGCAGACAGTGTCCGCAGCTCCTCAAACAGTTGGGGCCGTAGTAGTACTTCTTGCATCCTGTAATCGATTCTTAGTTATCGAGATTTGCTTGTTTGGAAAAAAATATAACCAAAAGGATATAAAACAATATCAACATTGTATATTGAGATCACCATTTAAAAACATCCCCCATCCAAACCTCCACTCTTAAACGGATCCCCCCTGTCTATCAATCTGCTGTTAATATACAATCAAACTAAGTGACCGACCATGCAATGTGAAAATAAATGACAAATTACAAGTCTGTTTTTGTTTAATTATGCTGTGAAAATAATTAAACGATGAATTGTGTACGGCAACTTTTTTATTGCATTTAATGATAGTTTATTGAACTGTAACACGTTTTGCCACGGAATCTATTTCAGGTATCTCGCAAATTGTTACCAAATGCAAGACAATAATATTCAATCAATAATAGGAGGTGTAAACCGGAAGTTCCAATCTTGTTGAAGATACATAAAAACCCATTTCCTTAACCCGAATGATTGAAAGGTGTTCACGCGATAATGGCTACATGCATTTTTCGCTTGATATGTGACACCTCTTCCGACCACCAGGAATAATAGGGCTGAGTTTCCCCCTCTTAAAAACATTTTATTTGTATACTGATATTTGACAGCGAAAATAGACCCAAATAAACATGAAAATCATGCAACATTAATTTTTACTAAAAATTTTAAAATTATAAAAACATTTCTTATATCACCGCACTTTCAAGGTTGCCATTATCTTATACGCAGATCATATAGTAGATTCCATTCCGCACTCTGCATCATTTCTCACGAGTTCTTTATTAAAAGAGGGATGGATGTTATCCACTTGTATTCCACTTGCTTCAAGGGAAGGGTGTGTGCATGTGTTAATGTACGTATAAGCAGAGAGTCGGTGCGCTTGTCAGGGAACTCAAACAATTAATCATGCATCTGCACCCTGTGCCCTCTCGTACACTAGTACTTTATCCATAGGCAGAGAGATGTTGCTAGTACGTCTAAGCGTGGAACTGTGACGTGATATATCTTGATCTACATGACTTTCTCGAAAACATTTCAGGGCTCATGGCATAGTTATTACGAAAAAAAAGAAACGTTTTGTGATTTTGTGTCTTTTTTCTTTTATCATCAAAACGGAATGTGACAATACCAAATACTAGCTATAAATAAAGGTTTAATTTTTTATTTTGTTTGAAAACAATAGAATCCAGTTTGTGTATTTGTGTATACTTCATATCTACTTAACTGACAATGATAAACTTTTGACGTGTAAATACTTAAAGAAGTAGTATGCTATTCACATGTTTTCCTCTCACTTAGACCATGTTTCACTTTGCATGTCTCTGCCTCTGTAAGCCTGCTTAACACGATTCCAATGTTTTTTTACTTGACACGTACTTATAAGACGTAAGACACTTATTTCCTAGGACATTTTAAAGGAAGTGTTTATTACGATAATCTTTGCTTCGAAAATCATGGCCTATACATAAAATCATTTATGGAACTTACAGCGTTTAGAGTGAAGAAATATCCCAAACCTGGCCACAAATGTCCATTGTCTAAACGTAATGCTTTCTCAACTGTTAAGAACCAAAAGTGTAGTGAAAATCTAAGCTGATATATAACAAGTAACAGTGTTTATCGTATGTATTTGTTCAGAAAGGGCCTTAGAAACTCTTGTAACAGAGATAAATTGTTTTCTCATATCAATGATATAAGACATTAACAAACACAGTACTAAGACATGTTACTGTATTGTTGATTGCGATTCACAGGTGCCTCGAAAATCTATATGACAATAACTCGATTAATGTCTTCCCTCGTAACCTACATAACAGGAACAACTCTTTCTTGGGTAGAAATAACTAATCTTCATTTGTTTCAATCGAAGTTATTTCTACATTCGGCAGATGATTCTAAAATGGAACCTCTTAACTGCTAAACGAAAAAAAATAACACCTTCTTAACTGTTCCGGTTTGTGTGGAATCTAGTCTTGAGCATAATGATAATCATCTATTAGTAGACAGTACTAGTTTGTTAGATATGTAACACGATATTAGATTCGATTGAAATAGGAACGGCCTCAGTGTTGCTGATTACGCCCTTGGGGATTACTAAAGAATCACGAAATATTGGCCACCTGTAATGGGGGTTATTTACAAAAGAAATGACCCGAGTTTCCTCAGTCTCAATATAAATGAATTTAGATGGTCACTTCTATGTTACGATATTACAGTAGGACACGTTATTGAAAGAAAAAAATATCGATGAAATCATTTTTCGACTGGATGCCTCTATGAGAAGAAATGTTGAGAGGTAACTACTTGCCCTGGTTGCAGAAGTCCCCGGTCCAGCCAGGGCGACACCCCCCAAGGCACGCCCCTGAAGTCTTGTTGCAGTTCCTCCTGCACCCCACCCAACAGTTCTTCTCACACTTCACCCCGAACTGACCCTCCGGGCACTCGGACAGATCTGTATTAGAATGGAAAACAGTATTAAATCCATGACCCGAAAGGAAATATACAAGCGTTTAGTTTCTGAAATGAAATTTAGGGAAGTGCGAAACTGTTACAATAGTCGATATAAACGAACTTCCTAGGAGCGTCCTAGATATTTTCATATTCATATGTCATACGACACATCCACGTCATGGAGGTAAGAAAGCAACATAGATATCAGACAAAACATAACCGAAGTCTTTCAGAATTTTAAAAACAGACTATACCGAAACGTTGCCACCCAATAAAGAGGTCAGTTATCATACTTTAATTGATACAGCCTAACTATCAACCTCGAGGACGTCCCGCACGACGTAAAGATTTGTTTAAAACAAAGGTATTGATTTGGTCTGTCACAGGATATATCTAATATTGATATCAAGTAGAAGTTAAAAGGCATTTTGAAATTTACAGTTAATTCAAATTCTTAATACTTTAACAATTTTGATATCTTTCCGTGATTAAGATTACATAACAAACATGCCGAACTGAAAACATCCTAGTATTTGTCTGTCAATAAAGTGCTTATTTTCATCTTCGCAGATTCACTATAGGCGTCATTTCAGCTTTTGAAGCAACAATTCCACATTCATACCCCATTGATCAATAATACTTGAACTCATTAATAGTTAATTAAATTGTGGGGGAAATACGTCATCTAATTACATAAACATATTGTTCATATGAAAGAGAAGATAGGAATAAAATTGATGGTTAATCTTACTCAATTGAATATCAATCGTTCGTCTTTTCTTTTCTTTAGAAAGGTTCATATGCATACGATATAAGGTAAAGTGGGTAGCTTCACACAATATCGAAAATATCTAAGGAGGTTTTAAAAAGATTAACGGGAATATGCATACATAATTTGTGGAAACTATATGAAAGGCTGAAATGGGTTTTTTTGGGGCTTTTTCGAGGTTAACACTCTTTCAATATCAGATTAAGGGGGTTTCACACAAAAGGGAATTTACGCAAGTAGTTTAGGAGATTTTTATCTTTATAAAAACAACATTGCAGTAAACCTTTGACAGTACTCTACATGTTTTCTTAGTTATTGCAAATGTTAGCACTGGTGGCGATTTAACGATAACATAATGTGTGCGAAAACCCTCTAAATTATAAATAGTCTCCATTTGAAACCGCTAGGTTCTTGTGACACGTTGTTATTAATATTACATCCTTCCCACACAACTCTAGATTGAATGATAAACATGATCATTTATACTGAAATCCTCAATACCTAAACAAGTGTGAGAAAGTATATGTTGCCCTTCATTTTGCAATGTCCATAGCGATATGACGTCATAACTATTACCAATCACGAAAATTATTCTACTCATGAAAAAAATGGATCGACATTTTTGGAAATGTAGATACAGCAAACAAAGAAGAGTATATCAATATTGATTTCGAATATAACAATATGGTTTTTGTCTAATAACTTTGCGGTAATGTGTTACTCTTAGACCTTCTGTTACCATATTATGTATTTATATATTTATGATGAACAGATAAGAGAAACTATTTCTTCCAAAAATGCAATATCGAGTAAATCCCATTCATTCAATCGATCAATCAAGTTTATTTCGTAAAAGGCCTTAGGGCCACCATTCTTTTCCCACAGAGGTAGCTCCATCATAAATTCCCTTGTATAGGAATTTATGACGGAGCTACCTCTGTTTGGAGAGAATGTAGGCAAACGTACAATACAAAATAAACAATTCAGTATACATATGGTAGTGAAAAAAATGGACAATTATGTATATAAAGAGGGTAATAACAACGCTTCCTTAATATGATTAGAACATGCTGCTGGTAAAGATAAATAAGTAAATGTTAATGTATTCCAAAAATATTGTTGATCAATGTTATATGGCAGTGTTTTGAAATATTTATTGCGGAAATCATGATAAACTCTACATTCAAATAAATTGACGCCAATCTGCATTCTACATTCTCTAGACGTACACTATATCTCACAGTAAACCATGAGACAGAAGCTTACTTTGAATCTTCCTTCTTACAAATGTTTTTTACTGTTTCCATGCTACTGAAATATTGTCTCTGCTTTATCAGATTTTATGTGTAACAGATATTACTTGCCATTTTAATGGTTACTTCTTAAACAAAGAATTATTATATTTTTAATGACCCTTGGCCAAAATGAAATGCCAAAGACGTATCAAATCTTGAATATATAGATTTCAATTTTTCTTATAGATAGAGTTGACATAGATAGCAGACCTTACTTGGTGTTTTAATGGTAACTTGTTAAATTCAGAATAAGCATTATATTCAATGAATATTGGAAAATGAAATGCCAATGGAATCTTAAACATGTAGATATCCAAAATTTTCTTTTACATTATGAAGCAAAAATGCAATTTTGACACTTGCCAAGTGCATACTCAAAGTCAATTAAGTCATCTTTATTGTGTCTAAAGGCCTGGTACTGATCTCGAGTTTGATAGGGGCTGATTCGGATGTAGCTCCTTACAGGGTAACTTGCGCCCAGCTTAATTAAGCTAATATATCTACACTGTTTCCTTCTCCTGACGGTAAGGCCTACTGACGAACCACTTACTGAACAAAAAAAACTTCAAAGCTCCATACATCGCTCCTACTGCCGCAGTTTTCCTTCATCAAAGACCCGTTGTAAGCATAAGGGAAACAGTATATGATAAGAGTTTAAGTTTATGATGAAATTTATAGATATATACCTTCCGTGGCACCATTAGGTAATGATTTTGTCAGAGTGTGTCTTTTAAAACACTTGAAAAAGGAAAACAGGAATTTTATAACGGTTGTTGTTTGTTCATCAGTATCGAAAAAACGCGATCAGCAGCAGCGTTGAGACGGTGTGCTGTTGAGGAGTTTACGAGGAGATTTATCACTAGAAAGCATGCCGCTGTTGTTGTATGGGGATAAAAACAGACTGAATGAACAGTAGCATTATTATTCAGAGCCGTCCACGAATACTTCTACCTAGAGAAAGATAACCTGCAACAATATTTTCCTCAAGAATTTAAATTTCCTGTTTTTAAAAAAAAAAAAACATTTTGAAAATAAATTAATGTCAATCATTCAAGTTAATCATTTTTCATTAGTCATCACATTGTCTTGAATGTTCTTTCCCACTTTTGTTTTTGACAGATTACACCCAAGCCAATTGTGCGTTTTTCTTAAATCATTATAACGCTGTAAACCTTGGAATGAAGAAGTGGTTCTGTTACAACGACGATGTGAAACAAACATTTCTTTTGTTTGTCCATGATTTCGATAATGATTTAACGAAAAGACCAAAAGAATGTATACTTTGGTACCAGATTCAGAAATGAACTTATCGTTTGTCACATACTCAACAATTTCTTTTCTTAATGAATAAATACTTAATCCGACATCAATTTTATTTATTGTCATCGATGTTTGTCATTGTTTGAAATGCTGAAATATAGGTATGAATAAAAATCGTGATTATTTCTGCAATGAACTAAGCAAACCAATGTCGATAATATCTTCTCCTAGGAAACAATCAATATAGATTTCTTGTACGTTTTTTGCTGTTTTTATCCTATAAATTGTCATTTCTATTCTGTAGCGTTGGTGCGTTGTGATTAATATTAATATTCATATCTATAAAACGTGAATTATGAAATTTGTTTTGCTATTATTATGCAAATAAATTGGGGTTTTTTCAAATGAGTTGCATTGGTGTTTTGTGATTACTTTAATTATCAATTATCTATAGAACGTGAACTAATACAAGAATAAGCAGTTAACAAATTACTTTTATCTGCTGTTTTATTGTATACATGTGTAGTGACTTGACAATGATAAATACTGACACGATGATCTCAACATATAAATACTCTGATACATACATGAAATGAAAGAGATATGTCCATTTATTACCCACATGGTGTAACATGAGATGTGACATGATCTTTAATGGTTATTGGTAATGTTCACAAGTGCACGTATTACTTGGCATGCTATGACTGGGTCAAATGTTGTTGCCTGTGATATCATTAAACAAGCGAATATTTATGGATACTATATGCAATTCAAATAGATAATATTTTGGTCTTCATGAAGTAAGACAATACAACACTGTAAGTTTTGCAATTTCGTGCACCTCGCTCTCGCTCGAGTGATATACAAAACTTCACACTCGTTTTGTAAAATCAAAAGATAGCTAATAATGTATATTAAAAGACAGAAAACACTTCCATCGTGATTTAGTATTGTTAGTTAGTTAGTAATAACAGCTGATTATACTAATTGCTATCTTGATTAAAGTGAGGGGGGAATTTATCAAAAACCCTGTAATTTAATTGAATAGAAGCAGCGTTGTGTATCAAGCCTAGTGAGTTAACTTATATTCAGTCTCTGAAAAATAATTATCAAAAACGATTTTTTTAAAGATGAGAAAAAGAGATTTGTTCATTTTAGAATTAGATTAAAATCTAGACTTCCTTTTTAAGAGGTTACACTGATGTAAACATATAATAAGCTGCAGTCTATGTGGTAGATAAGTCTATAAAAATAACATGGGATGACATGCATAATGAAATCAAGATAGGACATAGTAACTTCTTCATTGTAACATTCCGCACGATGAAGTAGTGTAAGTTCAAAATAGAGAAGTAATTATCAGTTTTAATTCCCTTGAGCTATACGTTTATACTTTTAAGGATGCAGTTTTGAAAATTTTTAGTATCTAAATTTGAGAATGATGATTACAAAATCTAGACTTGCTATCAAGGCTATAAAGGCTGACGTAACGCAAGTGCACATGAAACCACGTTCCCACGACACGTAACGAATACGCCGTTGTTTTCAGGAAACCTATAAAACCGTTCCATTTCCTCGCGTCACAACTATGGAGCGAGATTACAACGAGCACGATACCCAACTCTCGCCTTCTCGCCTTACACCATTCATTCAGTGATACGCTTTCTTAGACTTTCTTAGACTGACGTTAAGTCACTCAATATGAAATTTGCCAATTTAAAATAGGAAATGATATAAGATAAATATATGCGAGATCGTATAATAATATGAATTTGTATATATGATACATATATACAAACAGGCACTCAGTCCACGAAGCTGTAAAGGTGGGTACCTGAACACTGGAAAGTATTGACCTATATGGTCGAACCGCTTAATAGGCTGCATCGAAGTACATTTGTATTCCTTCAGGGTAATAATGCAATTTGTGCGCTTTAAGCATGCTATATATGTTATTTTACAATAAAGCTATTATCAATATCAATATCATGTTCCCCGAATTCCGATCTTACAAAAATACCCCGATGTAACACTTAAGAGAAAAATGTGCGCGGGACTGAACGATAGACCAAAAAACTTACGTGCAGCGTCGAGATATTGGGAAGGTGGGAGGATAAGAAAACAGGTGATTAATTTTATGACTCTACTTTTGCAGTGGGTGTAATGGGGCAATTAACACAGAAACGAAAATGCTTCAGTTGAGTGATAAAATTTTCATTTCAAATTGAAAGGAGAGTTATTATCCGTAGCTTCTTTTTGATCCAGTTTTCAATTCCATCGTTTGTAAATGGCGTCTCACTAATTGTAACACGTTAAAGACATGCGAATGCACTCATTGAGAATGAACTCTTGCCTAATGCTATTGTTTAGATCTTGGGCTCAAGAGTCAACGAAAACTTTTTTTAAAAATCAGTGTGCTACTGAAATTGTGAGGTTTCATGCTAGATATGCTTCGAATTACAATGATCACATTTTTTTAATTTAAGGTTTTATTCATATTTCATATTCTACGCTCAAGTTAGATCTTTACTGGTATCACATTGTGTGACTTACATCTTAATCAAGATCCCACTTAGCCACATGTTAACAATGAACACAGATTAAGAAATCTCAACTAAAGTAACAAGCAAGCTCTAATACTTTAAAGGCAATTTGGGGTTTAACGCCGCTTTCAATAATATTTCACTTATATCGCGGATGCTAGATTATTGCAGAGAGAAAGTCAACAACACATTGTTGCTACGCATTTCGGTGAAACCTGCGAGCATCGACTGGAACTTGCGAACCAAGGGTGACTGCGTTGTAACTCGGTACAGCATTGTACCAAAACCAAACCAAGTTGGCAAGTCCCTAGCAGGATTCCAACAACGGACCTCTTGATCCGAAGCCGAACTCACTAACCACTGCGTTATCCCGCTTTACATTACACTTTACATTAAAAATATGTAAATATATACCAAATATATACACAACAATTGTCAATACCTCGATTCGACGTGACTGACAAATTTATGATAAAATAGCGATTTCTTTAATGATTATGATACCCAACTTGTAAATCATATCTTTTTTTAAAAATAATTTTTCTTTTTACCATCATCATTGTTCCTGCATTGACGTTTGATTGTAGTATTGTAGTAAAATGGATCACTATGGAAAAAAAATCACAAACATTGATGAAATACGGATGTCATTTGTAACTAACATTTACCTTTGAATTAAAAGTATGCAAATATGTTTTAATTAAAATGGTTTCTGTAAGATAGCGCAGTTGGTTTCGGTTGCAGTTGAACGTTGATTTGTTTTAAAACGGGCGTTTGTGAATTACGAAAAAAACGTTTACCATTGTATAAACTAAATGTTCATGGAGAATTATATATACTTCCTGTTCAGCTTAACTATAAAGAGGGAATGTTTCAGAAAAGTCAACCTTGTGAGTGAATAAATTATTAAACGCTCTACGGAGGGCCTCTGAGAAGCAAGCAAGGAGGGGGGGGGGGGGGGGGGGGGGGGGGTGAGGGGTAAAAATATATGGGAATAGAAATAGAAATACGGCAGTTGGTTTTATTGACATTTAGCTTTTGGTGTGGCAAATGTTTATAAATCTTTTGTCACATTTCGTTACGTTCAAAACATTGATTAATGACATGAGTTTAAGAAGAGTTGATGGGGTTTTAGGGAATCCACTACTATGACTTTGACAAACGAAAACAAAATGCTTCAGAATCAGATTCCCTCTATTAGCACCATCAGCACTTGAAAAGTTATAATGTTATTCATGCAATATTGTGCATCCCGTAAAACTATTTGGCCAACTTGTACTTCTACTTACTAGATCTTTTAACACTTTCCAAAAGTAATTAATTCGGCCTAGCCTTATCCCATTTTTTCAGATATTGTATGAACAATTATCAATCTGATCTATGATCTGAAGCTGCAGATGATTTAACCATTATTCATATTTTCCATTATCACTGGTTATTAGTTGAGGTCAGCAACCCCCTGTCCTTATTAAGCTGACTTCTTCACATCCGGGCACTTCTTGCTTCAAGAGGAACGGACGTAGTTTATAATGTAGGTCTCTGAGTCAGGCATAACTAAGTGTCATAAATTTTTTAAAAACCGTTAATTTGTAATAGAGTACTAAGACACATTTTCGCTTTGAAAGGCTTGTTAGAACTTCGTTCCAAGAAAATATATAACTTACGTAATTAGCTGACACTAATTGTATAATCTAAATGTATTCTAAGATAGTTAGATGGTTTGAGCTGCGTAACCTGTTGAGGTCAAGAAAGAATTATAGAAACTTGCTAAGAGGTCATCATTTTTGTTTACTTTGCTGTACTTCGTGAATAATAACCTTTATTCGAATCGCTTAAACGACAACTTGAGTCTTTCTTCCATTAGGGTAGCCGTTTGGAAGTAATTTCAAGGTATTTCATTATTCTTAATTGATAACTTTGTTTATGAAACTACTTCGTTATCGTCCATACTTAAATACCTTATCATGAGACCACGTATATATGTTCCATAATTGACTACAATTATGAGGACATCAGTTCTACATCCTCCGATGGTAATCTTTTAAATGTTACCTAACTGTTAAATTTTATTTTTGGTATGACTAATTAACAATGCCTTGTAATGGCACAGCAAGGCTTTTCACGATCGTAACGCCGATGAATAGCTTCACTTCTCATTTTTTGTTTTATTTTACCGAGTGTGCGCTCTCATTTTCTAGCTGTCAAATCTAAATCAACCAATATGTTACCCTTAGTACCTTGTTTCAACTAGGTAATGTTATCATCATGTACTAATGACAAACGTGTATAAACTGGAATATCCCCCCTGAATTTCGTTTCAACAAAAATAACTCTTTTTAAACTGCAGTTTTAAAGTGTAAATTTCGGCATTTACAGACTCCTGCCTTCAGATTGGATGGAAACAATGTTCACGTTTATGTGAACGTCGAACTACTTTATTAATGTATCATTGCGCAGTGATGAAACCACTATAATAACCTGTTTTTGAAACTGCTAAAATAAGACTAAATATTCATAATTGACTTTAAAGTTTGATTTGAAAATAGTTTATCAAAATAATTAATCTAATACTTTTCATAATTTGTTTGGAACTCATTTTTGTTAGTGATTTGACTTGAGTGAAGTGGCACAAGTGTGGGCGGCGCTTAATTCAAACTTATGGCCTGTTACAGGCAGTGAAAACAGTTATTTTGTCTAATTGATCATTTTATTAGAACTTTGAATATTCCTATTAATCTCAAAGTTCTAATTCATAAGAACTTTATTGTATAATTTGTTTGATCACTGATTTATAAACGGTTAGATCGTCAAGCTCCGGTATTTACACCAGTTTGAATTGCACTCTTCAAACCGTTTACATGCCAGTGAACAAACACATCATGCAATCTACTTCAAGAGTAATTATCCCTATCTTCAAATGCAGTTGCATGAAACTGTTAAAACCTAAATTTAAACTCAAGTACTTAATGTATTATCAATTTTTTTTGTAGAGACATGTTTTAGTCTCATTGATAACTTAAGCTGTTTACATACTTTTATAAACAAAAATTTGCAGAGGAATAACTTTACTCCCACAAACCGCAAACACTTATAACTCTGTACTTAATAACAGTGTCAACAATCATGTGATGCTGTTAATATCAGAAGACGTCGCCGTCAAGGCAATTAACAACCGTTTATTGGGGAAATATAGCCTAGTTTTTACATGAACTCGGTATCAATGAAGCTAGGCATGTCTAACGCTTCTTCAATCTGCCAACATAATTGCCCTAGGCCGCTGCTGGCGCCGTTCACAAACTTGATGAATCTATGGCACTGAAGGCGTGTTTGTCCTGTAACTTGGCCAAATTGATAATTTTAAAATAAAAAATAATTTACACGGATCCATTTAACGTTACACAAACCAAGGGATGAAACAATGTTGGACGAAACGTTAATATCATGAACAAACAATACAAGTTTTAAAAAATAAAAATTTGATAATTTTGTAATATTTCACTTTTTATTAAATTGAGTCCATTTATTTAAAATCAAATGTTTCATGTCAATTCTCTTCAAATGAATATCAAAACATTGTTTTGGCCCAATCAAGTAGCAATAGGCTAACCGACGTCAGCACATAGTTTAACAGAACGAAATCCCCGACGTTTGTGTTTCTATACAATTGTACATGATAAAAGTTATTTGATATGATTATATATTCAATTCATAAAAAGAGTGCACTATAAAATTGTATATGTACCGGAGCTTGTCGACGGCATTAATACTACAGTTAAAATCGAACTTTCAAACCGTTTATAAGTCATTTAAATTTATCAAATACATTGTGGACTTTATTTCTTAACAATTTAAAGTGTGAAATTTAAAGAAAGTTTTCATTCTCTAATCAAATGAAAAAATTCAATTAAATGAAAAATCGAATTATTGCAAAGCAACTGTTTTAAAATCTGTGTAACATAAGTTAACTCCATTTTTTGGTTAATTGTAAATTTAACGGTCACATGACCTTATTAGGTCCATTCAGAAGAGAGCATATCGTTAAATTCTCAAAGTTTCAATTTATTTTAAAATATTTTAGTCACTCTGAAATCATATACGTAGTTACATTTTAAAAAATTGACGTCGCATTTCATTAACTATTCTTGGGATTCCATAAAGATCCTGTGTTATTTCTTGTTCATATACATAACTACCTCCAGTCATAACTCGTGCTTGAATTAACCTATTACTTACTTATCTCAAGTTCTCTAATTAGATCTACACGGAAGGTATGAGGAGTCCTCACGTGATGTAATGTAGAACGATAACACCAGCTATTAACTGGGATGGTTTGACACCGCCCAGGCGAGGGTTATCTACCGGGTATAACTGTTGTCTATTGCGCATTTGATACCTCCCAGACAACAAAGTTTCTCTCATTGCTTGTCAGGGTTTAACATGGATCTGGTCAATCTTGCACAATGAAGGGATGAACCAGTCTCTGCACCAAGACGTTTTGAATTTCTCAGAGAATGTGAGATGTAACTTTACATCCAAATTAAATGATAACATTTTTGCCTTATTTCTTTCTTTCATTGCGAGTTTTATTTTCATCTTCTTAATCATCTAAAGTGGAATGAGATATCACATAAATGAATGATACCGTTTGACTCTTATTTGAATATGTTGATACGAGTTTTATTTTCATCTTCATGTGAGAATTTTGGATTTTAATATATGAATTAAATGATAGCCTTTTCTCTTAAATGCGGCGATATTCATTTAACGTTTTCCTTTTATATCGTAATATGGTCTTTTCATATCCCTTTTTCATTATTTTTTGGCTATTTCCATCTGCTCGGGTATTTATTGTTGTTCACGCTATTCAATTTTAGTATTTAGATCTCTCTAACTAAGGTAACATTATATAATTCGTCTAAAATTAAATTATAATACTACTTCGAAAAGATTTGCATTGTAAAGTAATTTCTATTTGGGCATTTTCTTATAATGTAAGTATGTGCGTCACTTTATTAGGACACGCAATTAGACAAAGAAAGCTTATCATTAGAAATTAAGGGCAACATAGTACATTCGATTATTCTTATTTTTGCAGTGCACTAAATTTCGGAAAAGAGTAATTATTTCAACTAATCTAATATTATTTTCATAAGTTTTAAGAGATAACATTTTCTAGCTCTTCATACGTTTTAGTTTTATGTTTATAAATATCAAAGTATATAAGATATCATGTGTATAACCACTCTTTCCTTAATTATCATTTATTAGCGATGTATCATTATCTGAGACATTAAACCAAATGATTGAATAATAATGGAATTAATGATGCAATTGTGAACTGAATAACGTTTTAGAATTCATTCTATGCAATATTTTGTAAACTTATTGTCTGGAATTCTTTATTGAAAATGATATATAATGAAACAATTAACTATATACTGTTTCATGCATCATTATATCTTTTAACGATTTTGTTCTATTCATTATTTTATGGATATTTAACGAATATTGATGAAATATTTAAGTTTATGACAATAACTACAATTCTGAATTGAGAAGTTTCAATACAATTTTGTTTTTTAACGTTAATGCTTCCTTTTCGGGGGACATCTTTAATGCACATACCAAATGGACACTATAAACTATATTGCATGTAACATTGTAATGTTACATTATGACATTGTAATGTTACATTAAAACTTGCACTTAAACAGTAATTGGTTAATATCTTAAAATGGCATAAAATCAAAAACTTTGTATTTGTTTATTAAATATTTCTATTTGTATGATGATCGTCTGATCATCAATGTGTTCTAATCTTCTGGTACCCGCGTTTGGTCGCTCTTAACCTGATATCAAATATCATGTTACTTGTGACATATCTGATTTTCACACATTGGTCATCTACTTGGTAACCATGGAAACAACAACTGGAAATAAGTTGACAGCTTATACTTTCTTCAGTACTCCACTTACGTATGATTAAGTGTCAAGAATATAGTCTCAGGTTAACTGACATGGTCTAATAATAGGTTTATGTTAATCATTTATTACAATCTCTATTATTGTAGTTCCAATTCACTGCAAGATTTTGGAGGGATAAATGTGAAAGTAACACAATATTCCTGCTAATGTAATACAAAAAGCTTTTTCATAAGATATATAACTTATAGTTAACTAAGGGTTCCTGCTTCTGTCAATGAAAAATCCATAAAAAGCAAGTGGAAGAGAAAGAGTTTAAGAAAAAAACAAGTTTTTATAAGTGATTATGTTTTTCGTCCATTTCGTAAAACAACAATATTAGATAATTCTTTATCTTGATTCACTTTATGTACTCTTGAAATTTAAATTGAGAAAAGGTGCAATTTAAAACAGTATAAATTATGAAAACTAAACTAGGTTTATTTTTACGATGAAGAAATTAAATGTTCTACATTTGCCTTAGAATTTCTTCCTCTAACATAAACACGTAAATCAATAATGTTTAAACTTCAGAAATAAATCCAGATATGAAACAAGCAGAGGTACAGTCTAACATACGCAGAGAACGTAAACCACTCTTATATTTAGATTTCAATTACTGGCTGAAAAATACAAACGAAACTTGAGCTTAAATTGCGTGGAGTTATCATTGGAGAGATTGATATGGTTCAACCTGAGAGGTTTCTGTTGTTTTCAGCCCTGGAATCTCGGGGCTGTATATCTCCGCCAGGGAGTCGAGACGTACGTGACATCTGTGTATACATAGGTGTCAAAACAGCTGCTGATAGTGCGATTTATCTCCAACAATATTACTGGGTGACCACTTTTACTGTTTTCAAATTGCTTTCTCTTATCCCACAGGTAATGTTGTTCATATATATATGAAGATAAGCTTACAAAAACAATTTCTCCATTTTCGTTTTTCCTCAGATTTTATTTTGGTTACTTGAGATTAAATTTGATGAAATTAATGTTCATCTTTGTCGCTATGGCTAATTCTTTAAATAAGACTGATTTATTTTTTATTTGAAATCAATCATCCGCATTTACTTTCATTTGATCTTTGAACTATAGTTTTGAATTCGATTTCATTAGTTTCATGCTGGGCCTAAACGTCCTGCCTTGGCGCTGCGTCTGTTTGAAGACAATTTTGCATGTGTATTTCAAAACAGACTATCCCATTTCTTCGAGACCACCAAGATAGAAATGGAGAGGGTTCATTTCATTTTTTATCCAGGAAAATCTGTCAAGCCGTTAAGTTCATAATTATTTTGTATTCACCAAAGTTGGTATTGTTTCTGAAAATCTGAAATCCACATTTTAAGATATTTTAACATACAGCAACTTTTTTCAAAAGTGTTTTTTTTCTCTTTCAACAGCGATCCTGTTTAAAGTGAAATTGAGACTTCGGTATCCGTTTGCCACACAGAGTGGGTATTGTGAGCGGGAGAAATCCGGATATAGAAATGAAATAAACGTAGTTCTCCTGGAAGCTGGTAAGATAAGACGTCTGGGCAAGGAGCTTTAATGTTCAAATAAGAACGATAAAAAGTCTTCTCGGCAGAAAATCACTTTTTGGGCATATTTCTTTCTCTGATGGCGAGATAACGAGATGTAGGAATTGATAAATGTCCGTTATGTTTATGCTCTGATGGAAACATTACAAGAAATTCATAAGATATAATTGTATCGTAATGTAAATGACATGTTGCACCCAACTCAACCTATTCTAATTCTTTGCATATGCTAACAATGCTTTTCTGGTTGTTTTCCCAGCAAATTTTAAATTCTTGAACAAAATATGACATATCTATAAATATGACGATATAAATATATATACATACATACATTTATAAACGTGTTTGATTTTGAATCATTTAAATTAAATGCTAATAGTAATGGTGATTAATACTCTCATTATTTAGAATATAAATGATATATTCATAATATTAATTTATTAAACTACCTACCTTTCGGAAGTGCCTGGACTGCAACAAACAAGGAAACACTCAAAACAATACTTCCAAAAGACGAAGGTACCATGGCAAAATGTTCACGTAAATCTCGCACCAGTTTATCAGTCTGTTTGTTCAAAAGGAAATCTGCCCTATACGTTCTGAGTTCGAGCCCATTCCAGTTGCGCTACATCCTGCCAGCCCGGTTCAGATTGGCTGACTGGGTTTCCTCTACAATAGCTCGTTAACTGTTCTTCCTTGATTGGCGCAACGTCGCACAATTAATGAGCTCACACGGCCTCCTTGCTATCGAAGGGGCACAGGCGGGCTGAGGCGACGGATGCCCACATTGAAATATAATCTTTTTACTAAATTAATATAAATGTGTATTTTCAGCGCTGTGGGATCGTCTATTTATAGCTTGTGCATGTTGTACTGAGTTTAGACGATTATCATGTTTAACATCCATCACTCGATGTTTTTATTGAAGGGAGATTAAGCAACCACGGGGAATGATTTGTTGAAAAGGGCAAAGGCCCATGTGTGGTTGATCGGTGTTTACTTGTAGTATGTCGAGCAGCATGTGTATTCAAGGTAGATAAGAAAATTTACATCATCCATATGGTTTCACAAATAATCACCTTTAGTTCATGTCGTTTTAAGGATAAATGACTATATTTTGTCATGACATCTCAAGCTGGATTTTTTCGAAACAAGAATGCTGATGATATAATATTGTAATTTTTTAACCACTGATGATTAAGTGCCAAGCAGGCATCTGACGTCATTTCGACATCGAAATTTGTTTGATTTTAGGTCTGGACGTCGATCAAGAAATTGTCGACGTCGGAACAACGTGAGTTTCATGACGTTGAAATTTGGTTGTTTTTTTACGTTGTTTCAACGTCATCAGAACAACTTAAAACTGACAAGAGATTAATTTTATAAAATTTCAATAATATTAATAACATCAAATAAGTTATAGACTGTTTTAATGGATGAAATAGAAAATGCAAAAACTAACAGCTATCGTTGACATGTAAAACGGTTATTAATATTGGATTTAGATAAATAAAAGTTAATTTCTTTCAATTTCACAATAAAGGGAGGTAACAGTTTTTTTTTTCCTTTTTGTACACAACTCACAACATAAATTTTTTTTAGATTTGAATAACGTTAGTAGTTCTTAATAAATGGAAATTGCCCATTTGTAACAAACATAAGTTTGGGGACACTTTGATGATGGCCCAGTATGTTTTGCATTAATATTTGCATGCTTGTCATATACAAAAACAACTGAATATCTGAAACTGGAACTAGAGAGGTGGTGCGATTTGGGGTTTAACGCCGCTTTCAACAGTATTCACTTCTATCAGAATTTTTGCAGGGAGAAAGCCCGCAACATAATTGTGGCTATGCATTGCGATGAAACTATGGCGTATAGAACCGATGTTCCTAAGATGGTAATGGCAGACCTTTGACAGGTGGTTGATATGCTGTTCCATGGAGAGATTTTGGTCTAACATGACACCTAGATTTTTTACGCAATGTGAAACAGGAATTTCTACATTGTTGATCTTCAGATAGTCTATAGCACATTTCTGTAATCTCGTTTTTGAAGAGACTATCATGAGTTCAGTTTTGGCACTATTGAGCTGAAGCATATTCAACACATATTGAATACATTTAACACATGACTTCATTCTGATACAAACTTTAGTCTGACTCTGTACATCACTGGTAAAGTTATCCTAGAGCTGGGAGTCGTCGGCGTAAAAGGGATGGGCAATACGCTGGTCACTGATAAGAGATCCAAGTGGTTTGGTATACAAGGTGAAAAGGAGGGGCCCAAGAACTGAGCCCTGGGTGTAATCCACATTTCAGTGCACTTGCTGTAGACATGATGTCCTTTACACATACAGATTGGGTTCTGTTCTGTAGGTAGGACACACACCACTTGAGGGCAGTCCCGCAAATACCATAGTCTTTTGCTAACCTATCTGTCAAAAGTTGGTGGTCCACAGTATCAAAGGCGGAAGACAAGTCTAAGAGAACAAGCATTCCATATCTACCTTTGTCGACAGACCACTTCAAGTTGTCAACAACACAGTTGAGTGCGGTCTCGGTGCTATGAAAGGACCTGTAGGCTGACTGGTACTTGTCCATAAGTCCATGTTCAGCCAGATGCTCCTCAATCTGTCGCTTTACTATCTTCTCTAGGACTTTTGATAAGAATGGAAGGTTTGATATGGGTCTATAGTTTTGAAGCGACTCAGAATCAAGTGAAGGCTTCTTGATCAGTCCCCTGATAACAGCTGACTTGAAGCACCTGGGTACAGTTCCTGATTCCAATGAAGCATTCACCAGCTGCAGAAGAGAGGGTAATACAATATCTAGTATTTTCAACAAAAACTTTGCGGGTACCGGATCAATTTCACATGATGTTGGTTTAGAATCTAAAATAATTTGGCGCAGATATTCTTTACTGATTGGGTGAAAACTATCAAACGTTTTTCCAGAATATTGTGTAGAGGATTCGTAATCGGGTGGTCCTAGGTTTGTCCTTATCCTGTTTATCTTCTCAGTGAAGAAACTGGGAAACTGTCAGCTAGAAGAGTGTCATCTCCGTTTGGAAGTGTCTCATCCTTTGATTTTCCAAGATGGTGATTCAAAATTTAATGCAGGCTTTTTTGGATTCTGTGCATTTTGTTCAATGCTCTTATTGACAGATGCTATCTTTGACTTTCTGATTAGAACATTGACAAGGTTTCTTGCTTCTCGATACATCTGTCTGTGTACCTCAAGACGTGAAGACCTCCAGCGACTTATTTTAAAACTAATTTATGTATCATGTTTTCATCTTAATTGCGGTTATATCTGGAAATTAAAGAATCATTAGAAAATTAAAAAAGGGAAGTTATAAATTGTTCTTTTATTTCCGAAAGGTATAGATAGATGAATGGTCACAAGGAAATCGCGATAGGGAATAAAAGTTGTTTTTTTTAAATTATGTATTTTCATATTTTATATTCACTTAATCTATATGGTTTGACTAGAATTAGTGTTATTTTGATGTTTTATATAAATTGTATTCGTTAAAGAATCCCTTGCTTTCATGAAATTGTGTTTGGTTGTCATACGTGCCGAATCGACTTTCAACAGTCTTAGCTTTTAAAAGATCTAGAGCAGCGAAAATATGGGCCCTGTGTTATAGAAATCTATCTAAAGCGATCGTAAAATATCCAAACCTGGTGGCTGAACCTTTATGCAGAATAAAGTGAAAAACACATGAAATATTTTGATATATACTATTTTGGTCAAGAACATTTTTCTCTGATATTATTTACTTTACATAAAATCTTTATGATTTGAAGTAATGGGGTACACTAGAATCATGTTGGAAATATTGGATGGACAGATACTTTTCATTTTCGTGACGCAAGATAATTTCGCGTCAGAAATATCTAAACGAATTTATTTTTTATTATTGTTAACAAACAATCTAAGACTTTGAACAGTTTGTGTGTGAAGAGTTTAGACTGTGGTATCATTGTCTGTCATCTATCTCGAGTATTGTTTGGGGTGGACGCTTTCAGCTGCTAACTCTCTGACGTAACAGCAGCCCTTTATCGCCCGTCTCGCAGTCGACGTAAATACACATGTAAACTTTAACTCTCTCGTTGCACCTCAGAACCATAACAATGTCCTTGTTTCCGAAACACAGGCTATACTTCGTTTGAACGGTATTTGTAATTTAGAACATGTTTTGAGCCAGAACTTATCTTTAATCATGAAATCCATGCCTCGAAACACATGCTTAATTAGTTGCATATATATATTATACATATTATATATATATATATATATATATATTTATCTATATATAATATGTATGTATGTATTTATGTATATATTTAAATGAAGAGAAATGCACAAGTCAAACGTGTATTTCTGTAGATAGTTCACCGCATTTCAATCCTTTCAAAGTCAGACTATATTTGAAATGACCGACAACTAAATGGCATTTATTTGCCTTTTTCAAATAAATCTAAAATACATTTAAGCGTTACTGTTACTGGGAATGAATTTGAAAATCTGCATTATCCAAGTAGTTAAAAATTAACACGATTAATATAATTTGAATCAATTGGTAGCTTACTAACTAGACCGAATTAGTAAGTTTACTAAATGAATTAGTAAGCTTACTGAAAGAAGCTTACTAATTCTGCACCTCGGAATGCACCTGTTAATGCTAACAGTTCCACAGTCATGCTGTGGAACTGTTAGCAGTAACTGAATGATTTACATGATATGTAGATGTCGTTATATCGTCTCAATTTAGATAAAATCAATTCATATTAATCAGTTAAGTCATTATTTTATAAATTGTTATGGTATACCTACGTTTTTTTTCTTGAATCACCTATATTAAACCATTCTGTCCCAACAGAGGTAGCTCCGTCCTAAATTCCCAATGACGGAGCTACCTCTGTTGGGACAGAATGAAATTAAACAGAATATAAAAAACGCAAACAATTTTTTTATTGCCGCGAGTCCCTACAATCAATAATCTACTTGATTCAATAGGTCAACAGTGAAAAAGCTTATCGCTCTCAGTGTCAACATTTTTAAAAACTAAAAGAGTATTGATGTATTAACGGACGTAAATGGTTGGGGAAAAATGAACAACTGGTGTTAAATTCCGAAAGTTGTATTTCATGGCTAATTATTCAAGAAGAGCGAAGTTGGAGCTAATGTATATTTTATGGTCGCTTCAGCCAATAAATGCCAGGTATGTAGAATTTGGTATGGAAGTTCATTTTTTTAAAATTTAATTGAACGGAAAATGTAAATTGCATGTTGTTAAAGGGGTATGGATAGATGTTCAGTTTAAAGTTTTATACTGAAAAACTTTTATTTTATGGATAAATAGAGCAATTTAAAGAACACCATGATACATAGAGCTTTTACATGTTTTACATCACCGTACTCTAAAAGATTCATCCTCATGTCAAAATTTGAGACATTTCAGAATCTTATTTTTCAGAGAATAGGGTTGATAGCTTGACTCTTTGGAAGTCAGACTTGAATTTTGAGAGTTTGTAAAGATATCTAGAAAAAACATTACCTCCTGAGCCTACCTGTAATGTCAATGCTAACAGACACCTTCTCGACAGGCTTGTGCTTTATCTGTCTTGGAGTGAAGCGTAAACTTGCTGTTTTCTTAATACTGATTTGATACTTCATACAGTTACCTGAATACAGCCATGGCCAATTTGCATTCATTTTGATTTGCCAACTCCTTTTGACTATGCAGCTTATTAAACATTGAAGTGTAAGTGTTAATGCTGCTAGCTTATACTTGTGAAGACCCTCTGTGTCAGTCAGACTCTGGTTAGATGTGGCTTTGGATTTTTTCAGAAGTTCTGTTCTTCCTTCACTGAAACATTCACTGGCTGATGCACACATTTTGAAAGGTGTTGGGGCTTCTTTGGTTATTCATACAACTTACATTTTTCAAAAGGAGGGGGCAACCCCATATAGATCTTAAGTAACATGAGTTTGGCCCAAACGTTCAGCAACACTCCTCAAACGCGTTTTGTTGTCCCATGATCTTTAGATGACACTCTGTTTAGCATCTGTTTTTTTCTCATCAACGCTCTTCAGAGCAAGTAAACAACTTTTGCAGGAGGTGCCTTGCGATTAGGTCTCTTCACCATTCTTCCTCAGATGATAACCCTCCACAGGAAAGCATCATAGCCACAGTATTGGAACACATTGACCACAGACTACAGAGGATTGAAATATCAAAAACGAACAAAACACACATGTCATTATAGCTCTTCTTTAATTCCACCTCCTTATGAAATTGTCAAAGAGACTGATAATTTGTAGAAACATAGAATATGTACCATGATTGCGAGCCAGTCTTATATAATATATATTTCATTATTTATATTTGCACAAGTCGAGCTGGCCTGGGTCTAAGTTCTGAATGCAACAATATCATCTGTACAGACAGCGAGTGCTGACGTGCTCAACTACATAAATATACTATCTTCCACACACCACACTCCCACCACTCAACTAAAACTGTCACACTCTGCAGATGGCTTACACATAAACATTGAAGATACATATTAATTAATGTAATTCTATGATTTTTGAGTTTAAAGTTAACTTTTACATGTTATACATTATAAGAGTGTAGTGATACTTGCTTCATTGTTTTGTAAAGCTCTGTTGGTGATAAGGGAAGTCTTAGCCAAATGATATGTTAATGAGTTACGATAAGCTTAGACTATGAAGATTCTGTGAAAGTTACACATAGACATCATAACATAATCTTATACATATTACATAGAATAACCAATACCTTTTTAAGCAAACTTAAATGTATTCAAAGGTTCTTAGAAAATACTCCATCCCTTTTATATAAGATAAAATCATTTTCTTGTCTAAACTTTTTGACAAATGCTATGCAGGTTCTTGTAAAACCATTGTCATCTCAGAAATATTATCTTATTAACAAGATTACCTTGAAAAGTGAAATCATAAATATAATCTGCCATATATTTTTCGTTTCTTATAACTAAAGCAAGTATACAAACTTCTTGCAGATTTCATATTTTTCATAACTAGTTTACTTAAATTAATCTTATCTTCTAATTTCAAAGTTGTCCTCATGAGTATATCATGCCACATTTGATATGAATCATTTCTCTCACTATCAAATGATTAATTTGAAGAATTTTCACGAAAACATAGCCAGTCAAACAAGCCAACAAGTCAAATTAATTTGTCATGGTAAAAAACTCAAAATGAAAAGAATTAATTGAAAAGGTTGACAATGCTATTTTTGAGGATAGGAAATCTTAGGGGACCTTCCACTTTTAGAAAAATTATAATGGATATTCTCAATCTTTAAATTTTGAACAAGGTTCTATTTTTTCCTTGACAAACTATTGATTATCAACTTAAAGATAAAACATCCTAAATTTATTTTGTACCATAAACATGTGTCAATGCATTACAAAATAACCTAAGCAGCTTCTTATCGAGAACGATGCATCAAAAAGCATAAATGACAAATGGGTGTTGCCTCTGAAATTTCATTTCTAAACTTATTTTGGTTGTACCATCTCTTTAATGAGAAATCTCACAACCATTAATAATGAGATGAATCTCTGTGCAGTCCCTCCCCACACTCTGGGAAACAGCTACTCACAAATATACATTAATACCTGATATTAACAAAACAACTACAGGAATGTGAGGTTCAATGACTAAATTCATTACAATCGACAGGTAAAATAAATTTAAAAACAAATGTTTTGTGACAAAAACTTTTCTCATTAGGCCGAAGAGTTAATTACTTATCTCATGCAATCATTTATAATAGGCTTGGCATTTTTAAAAATCAGAATCATGCCAATGAATTTGTTACCTAAAATCATGATGAAATTCTATAAAATACATTATGATAATTCTTCAATTCCTGTCCTGTGCATACCTGATACTCAATAGTCTAATTGCCATTATTGAAACAATCATGCCCTCTTTTCTCCTCATATCATGCACCTTGCTCAAATAATTCCATAATATAAGTAATTACTTGATCAAAACTGTGTGGCCTACATAACATAAAAGTATATAAATCTTCAACAAAATTAATGAAGATTTCATATAAATTAAAGGGGAAAATCTAAATAGTAAATAAAATAATGTCTTGAAATTCAAGACGGATAAAATAAAATTGTAAAATATTGTCAGAAACAGATAAAGGTAAAAGATAAAGTGATGTCGCATAAAAAATTAAAAACAATACAAAGAACAAAAAGTATCATCATCAATAAATGCAACAATATAACAAACAAATAAAATTTAGCACAGGCAACATCAAACCTGACTTGGGCACACAATTCAAAATACCAAAAACAAATTTCTTTAACAATTCACAATAAAAACAATATTGCACAAGCTTTGGTAACCATGGGAACGGATATGTAGAGGAATGACAGAAGAGTCAAAATTCCAAATACTCAATATTTACACAAACCACAACCTCAATGTAATTAAAACTTCAACATAAAACAAGAGCAAACTATCTCATTAAGAAGTTACAAAAAACTCATTTACATGCAATTTCAAAAATGCCGCATTTGGTAGATAAAGGCTTTCTTTGAACATGATAGTGTGTTTTATGATAACATATATTCACATTGCTAAACCTTTGTCTCATCATATTCTGTTTCCATTCACTAAGAATGAAACATTTGTACAATAATGATAGTTTTTAAAGTGATGATTTAAACATTATTTGACATTTTCTTAGCATAAAAAGTATTTAACCTTGTGAAATCAAACAAGCCTTTGTGTTGATTTGTATTCAATATTATTAAAACTCTTTAGAAACTCCTGTCAGCCCTGACAAAATTTAACGTCTTTTCTTTTAACTGAAATAGTCTAACATTAATGAAGAAATTTTCAAGTCATAAGATTAAAGAAATTAACAAGTAATAGATGATGGCTGCGTGTAAGGCCTATGGATAAACTAAGGCAGTAACCAGCATATTGCACAAGAAAGTATCACACATCATCAACATAACCAATACTGTTTTCCAAAAACAAATTGATACACATGATTGTCAAGAAAACAAATCCAATGTAAGTGACTAGAGATGGAGAAAAAGTATTTTCTCATATAAAAATGAAAATCATCATCAGTACAAACATACAGACCATCTGTCTATGTGTTTCATAAAGATGAAAAAATGACAGAAACAGGCTTGAGAAAAGATTTTAAGAGATGAAGGTATGAAATTAGATGCTTGATTCAACCAGGTCTAATTTCAAAACTTGATACCAGTAAACTCTTTTAACTGAGACGATTTTCAATCTTGAAACAATAAGACCAAAATAGAGATTCAACAAATATTTAGTAATTCCTTAAAATCTATAGTTTCTGTTTTAAGAGTTCTTAAGGACCACAGATAATGAAGAGCCTATTAGAGAGAAAAACAATATCACAAAAGCCCATCCTCGGCCACCAAGGCCTTCATGCTCTGGTGAACTACATGTATTACTCAATGGTTTATTTCACCGGAACGTGGAAACATGAAAATATTTTCCCTGGTCCAGTCAGGAAAATTTGAACCAGTAGAGAGGTTAAATTAGAGGTTATTTAAGTTTGTGTCTTGGTAACAAATGTTTAAACAACATCTATTTAGAACATGGACCAAGCTGGCCTTTGACGGGCAGAGTATCTAAAAATGTAGCAAGATGATAAACTCATTTATGAGCTGATGCTAGGACTGCGTATCAAAAACAGATTTTAAGATACCTTTTTAGAGACTGGCGAAAAGACATATAGTCATTGTCTGTCTTACACCGATCAAGGGCAGGTAAATTGAGTACAGGTGAAATATAAAAGTAGTTTCTTGTGGACTCACCAAAAGATATAGACCTTTAACAGTCTTGAATTATGCATATCAAGGGCAGTTAATTTGACTACCAGTGAAATATCCCAGGGGTTTCTTATGTAGCTGAGCAGACCATTAAGCCAAAGGGAACCAAGAATGAAAATAGCCCTAACCTTAGAACAACAATAAGTATCACTGCTGTGATCCTATGAAAACTGTATCTTCTATTACAAGCCACAACCTTTTTCATTACTACAGGCTTAACAGACCCAACAAGACGTGTATCATACAGTAGATCAACAACTAGTCAACAGCCTAGGTATTTGTACACTCTCTAAAACAAATGGCCTGTCTACTGTTTATTCAATATCAAACATCGCCATTAGGAGCCACAACCAATGAATGTTTATATAGTACAGTGTAAAGGGGAAGTAAATATGGACAGGGCAGGGGTTGGCAGAGTGGACGTCCACTGGTCACTGAAATATATTTCTAGGCATTTACAAATCCCACTATACCAAAAATATAAAAATTGTTATGGTGAAATGTCTAAAAATATATTGATTCTTACAGGATATTTATTAAATGCTATTCTTCATATATTCCTTACTTTAAAGAGTGTGTACATTTCCCTTTCTGCTCACCATGTTGGGTTTTTGGGTGACATGGAAAAATCCAGATGTACATATATTAGTTTCACAACAGAATAATAATTATAAAACTACTTGTATGACAGGTTATCCACGAATAATTAATGATAAAACTTAAAATCAATGCCTTGTCATTTCATTCTCAACAAAGCTTATTTAATGGCTTCATTTCTCAATTTCTTTTCTTTTTGAGTGAACCGGCTCTTTCCTTTTCAAATTGTAAAATCTAAGGCAACCTAAGAGGATGACTCCCCTTCAAATTTGTTCAACAAAATATTCCCTGATATTTCTCTCCCTAAAACAAAATTGTTCACCTTTCAGTAGTTTGGAAACAATTATAAAAAGATTAGAAAATGATTTGTAAATTCTGAAGAATACCTTCCAAGCAACCAGTGCAGTCCACCTCTCACCTTTCATTGTAGTGTCATCACAGATTGTAATAGTTCAGGAAGAGTTACCTCCCTTACAGCATCAGCCTCACACAATTAACCATCAGCATTGAAGTTGGAAATATGACCATAGAGTTTTACAAATTAATAAACTTCAAATCAAATTGAATAAACTTTTCTGCCATTTTTTAATAGTCATTTTTAATTTAATTGTTGTCATTTGATAGCTGACTTTCATTTTAGTTTTATTAAATTGTATGTGACTTTAAAACTTTGAAAATACTTTTTTTTAGTATAATTCAGTTTTAATTAGAATTATTTATAGTAATATGTAACATACTACAGTTGTCTTTGTGATAGCAATAGGTATAATCCTTTCAATATTGTGAAAGACAGGATATTTTCTGCTACCCATATTTTCATAATATATCCAATAGAATAAAGAAATGGACACTGAAAAGTTATTGCAAATTGAGTGTTTTATACAACATATCAGTTGTTTGAAAAGAGACATTTACATGAAACAGTCTAATGTGCCCTTCATAAGAAGTGAGTGAGAACAACTCAGCTTTCAATTCATAGCTGCTCTCAACTGTAACCATGGAAACAGAATTTTCTATTTTACAGAAAGTCATTTGAAAGTGTACCAAAAGAAAAGGTATGATTTCTTTACTGACAAAACAATAGAAATAATATTCATTTAGCAACAGGATAAATATATTGTATTAGTTCCTTCTGAAAAAAGATTGAAAAACCTTCTTCGGGTGTTTACAAAAGTTCAAAACACTCTTGACAGTTTATACAATGCCCTACTACAAACACATATCATGCGAAAATAATTGTTTTCCTTAAAACTTACTCTTAATCATTAAATATCACCATCAATCATATCATCAATTTACCCATTGTGTTGCCATGGTCATGAAATTTCATGACAAAAATTAGTTATAAATCAACCAAGAAATGCTTACTGGAATGTAATTACCATGATTGTGTCACTGTCTGTCTTTAAATAATTGATTCATATTTCTTGTCATTTCGATGTTCATAATTAATTAAGAGAAAAAGTTACAAGCTGTCCTCTTACAAAAAGCCCTCTGGTGACCTCAAATAGAACAGTAGCCTTTATTCAGTATCAGGATTCTTCACAAAGGTTACCTTTGCATTTGAGTTCTTTGTGGAATGATCCCAAGTCTTTTTTATACTGTTGTAAAGTCCTCTGTTAAACTTTTTAATCGGGAGTGAAATACTTAACATCATGTCATGAATAACTAAACCAAACAGGTCAAATACATTTTTAACCAATCGTAGTGTCTCTTACTGCAATAAGATAGGAAATGCATCCATCATGGCAATTCGATTTCGTTTGTGATATTGATCATACAATGTTGTGACTAAACCAGTCTGGATACAGATAATGTCAAATACCTACAGTCAATAAAATCTGCAAGTTTTTTTTCTCTATTTCTAAGGACTTAAACTGAATGAAGATTTTATTTAAAAATCTTGACAATCAGAGATATTGTGCACTTACAGCATAAAGAATGGCGCAAAATACCAACTAATATCATCACCATTTCGAACACCCAAATGCCAGTTGATAGGCTTCAAGGAGACATCAGACAAATCCTGTTGGGTTGTGGACAGACGGACAGACACGTAGACAACGTGGCCAATGAGTTGGTGTCTCATGAATAACAATACACTCACACTGAACACAGAGCACAGATCATCTCGTATGCTAGAAAACATGGAGTCAAATTGGCAGTGTTGGTTGGGACTTTGGAGTTACGAATTCGCCCTAGAGCGTTTCAAAATCTATAAGCAAATGTCGGGAACAATATCGAAGCCTTCTCTACAGAGCCGTCACAGAAGCTGTTTACTCTAGTCTAGTCTCCGTCCATGGCTATCCGCTCCTGTCGCGGCTGTCCAGATTGACTCTCTGTGGATTCTACCGCCGTGCCACCCCCTGAACCTGTCTCCACGGAAACCACCGTGTCAGCAGTTGATGACTTTGATGTGCCTGTAACACATGGTTGCTCTCATTAAGCAACATACTGTAGCAACAATGTTGCATCGTTACAAATTTCTTTAGGTTAAATTATCAATTTGTTTTGATCAATCTTGATTAAATAAAGAATTGGCTAACATAATTTAGTAACTCAGTGAAGTAGTTAAAACAACTTAACAATCAGAGTGCGGTTCTTTGCATCAGTGCATGATGCCTCTAGACATATATCAGGCCATGGCTTGACTTACATTGATTTGAACAAAGTTGTCAAAAATTCTATTTTGGTAGTAACAAAAAGAGTCTCTGTAAATAATCTTTGAAATAAACAATTGCTGCCTAATTTCAGATTGGGTCTGTTTGAAAAGAGGCCATCATGTCAACCATGATATTGGATATGCTAGGTGTCCACACAATGTTTGGGAAGTTGCTTTTTCTAAACACAAGCCTAATGCCTTCCAGAAAGGACTCATAATAATTACTTTTAAGAGGCAATTTTTGGCATTTTTCTAACCACAAGCCACGCCTTCCAGAAAAGACTCAAAATTTTGACCTTAAAGGGACAATGACTAAGTTGTGTTTCCATGGAAACGGCAAAAATTAAATGTGGAATGAAAATGAAAACCAGAAAATGCACTACATGACCTGATGAGTGTTCCAAATACCAAGTCTAAATAAAGATATGGCTATTGAGTTCTGGACTGGAAAGAATTTTCACAGAAGGATGGACAGACAGATGGTTGGAGGTCATTTCTTTATACCCTGAAAACTTTGTTTGGTAGGGGATAATAAACTGCTAATATGGCTTGGTAGTGTTAAGTGGTAGCTGAATATGGCTTTGTAGTGTTAGGTGGTAGCTGAATATGGCTTGGTAGTGTTAGGTGGTAGCTGAATATGGCTTGGTAGTGTTAGGTGGTAGCTGAATATGGCTTGGTAGTGTTAAGTGGTAGCTGAATATGGCTTGGTAGTGTTAAGTGGTAGCTGAATATGGCTTGGTAGTGTTAAGTATATAACATAGCTAATAAACAAGCAAATGGGATGTAGAATTTCATCCTTGTAACATTAACATGGCTGTTTCCAATTATTATTGAAATGAAGTAAAAATCATAATTAGGGCATTTTAGTGACTAAACTGCAAGTTAATTTACAACATGATTTTAACGTTATGCAGGACACATGATATATCTTGGCGCTTATTTAAACAACAAAGAAATAATGAAACATACTCTGTGTCACTCTTAATCAACACAGATTTAACCCTGATATGTTTACAGGTCCTGCAATACCATAGATATTTCACACATTAAAGGGGCAGACTAGCACCTATTTTGAAAGATTTATTTATTTAAACTTTGCCCCAAAAAATGTTTCTTTAAGCCAAATGTATTATCTTTAGGGGGTCAAACATCTCATTACCCAACCCGAACACCTGTAGTTGTACAGGAAATAATCAAGTATCAAGCAAAAACCACTGGCAGCCATTTTTCTGTTAACGCCTTTCAATCATTTGAGGTTGATACATGGATTCACATTGCTTAAAAGAACATTCAAAATAGAACGTTCTTTTAAGAACTGGTTCTTTTGATTAGTAATCATCATCTTTCAAAATTGGAAACATTAATTTTCCTTATTGTAATATCACATTATTTATCTCAAAAAATGTGCTCGTAATTTAAGTATCTAATGACGCTGATAGATTTATAAGCTATTGCTGTGGTACGTACTGGTGTTGCTGCTGCCATTTTCCCAGATCTGGAGGAGGTAGAGGAGAACCTCGATGTGCTTCTTGAAGTCGAGTGCCGCATCGGTGGAGGAGGCGGGGGAGGGGCAGAGAAGGGCGGGGCCCAGACAGATGGCCAAGTTCTCCAGCGTCATCTTGTTCTTGTCCGAGTGGGAGGCCACGCGCTTCAGGTGGTTCAACACAACCGTCATTGTGTCCTGTTGGGGGATGTGTTTGAAAGATTACATTGACAAAATATTGAGATTTTTAATACCAAAGTAAGTGGGTCAAATGACTTTTACTAAAAACATGTGAAGCTTAGTATTTTCAGAGTGAAAGCAAGCAATATACACAAAATTGAAGTTTCAACAAAACAGGCCACTTTGTTTGTGATGGCCCACTACAGTGATGTCACGAACAATTGTTTATTATATCACAGTAAAAAATCCTAGGAACTTCATTCAGTTACAATTGCCGCTAGACAAAGTGTTCTGCACATAAGTGCACATATTGAAAATAAACAACTGCTTATGTTTAAACCTATGGTCATTTGATAATAAAAAGACAGTTAGATAAGTGTTTAGTAGCATTCATGAAACAGTGATTTTTCTTAGATCAGAACTTATTCCAAAGGACCTATGTGTTAAAGAATATTTAAGTCTTATGGGCTAGATACAATTTCAAAGCAATATTATTGCTTCCATATATTTAAAACATTTTTGGATGCTAGTGATTTCCATAGTTCAAACCCTATGGAAACACATCTGAAGAGTCAGGCACAAATTGCAAGATAAGCAAAAATTCAACTGTCTCAAGAGCTTATCCTGTCAGACAGTGAGACCTTTGAGAAATGGATCAACAGTTAGGACAATCAGAGCTGACTGTTTAGAATAACATAGTCTTTGTCAATTAATACATGTATGATAATAATTATGAAACATATTGTTGAAAATAACCTAGCTAATATTTTCTATATAAGCACATATCCATTTTTGACCCGCAATGACTGTTTAAATGCGAGTTCCTGTATTTGGTCAACTGTGAGTTCATACATTCTTGGTCATGGTACGGGTTGCTTGTAGAAGGTAGACTGCTTCTAGCTATTCTCAAGGAATTAAAAAATGGAATAGACTCTATAATTAAGAAATTATTACACTCTGAAGTGTGTCATAATCTTTGTTTTTAAAAGATTGTCTTCTTTGGATTTTACTATTTCAATTATTTTTAAAAATCTGGTTACAAAACCAATTTGAATGACAAATTTTGAAACTTGATGGAAATCTAGTAGAATCTAAAAATGCATTTCTTGAGTTAAGCTGAAAAATTCACTCAAAAAGTCAATCACAGTCAGACCAACAAAACACTTTCTCTCTGAGAACTTTTTCCTGACAAAAAGACAGTTGTTTGAGTAGACAGTTACGAATTGTTTGTTTCTTCTTTGAACACTTTCTAAATGACCTTTCTTCAATTTCTCTGAGGAATAGCTGGAATATTGGGGTGATACTTTTTTGACATGATTTAATGAATTAGGTGGAGAGTAAGGGTTGTTGTAACAGAAAGTTTGAGACAACATGGCTGTCAGATTCGACAACATCACTGCTGGGTTCACATTTAACTCAATTCTGAGATCTTTTTGCAAGCAGAAGATAACAGAATCAGGAAAATCTTCCCCATAACACTCCAAGGAGTTGAGAAATTGCAAGATAAGAAAGTGGGCAGTAGTGAGTTTCAAACAGGGAAATGTAATTTCCTTCTCACAATGATGTTTTTCCTTTATTCTGAACCGAACGGGAAATTGAGCACGTATATCTTACACTTGAATCTTGAACAGATTGTTGAATGATTAATTAGTCTTTTATTTTTCGGTCAGAAAACAGTCAAGGTTCTTTAAAATCTCCAAACAAATCATGCATGATTCGACTTTTTGGACAAAGAAAATATCAGTGTGGGGGAGAGGCTAATAGCACAATGTAAATACATAAATACATGCATACGTAAATAGAAACAGCATTTCAATGTCAATCAACATCAAATATCAATATATATTTATTCTATTCTGAGAATATATGTAAAATTTAGATAAAAATATTTCATTGCTGATTTAGTAAAACTTTTGACCTTAAATTGACCAGACGTTACCACTAGTTTATATACTAAATTGTTTCGAAATGATTATTTTCCAAACACCAAAAAAAGAGATTTGATTTCATTCTCATTAAAAAGAGTATAAAATTGTCACTAATATCTAACAACTCAACGTATCCAGATGTTAACTGTTTATACATTTTCCATTTAATTTCCTTGACTTGATATCAAGTCAGCCAGCACAGTGCGAGTAAATGACAGTGATATTTACAAATTTTGCAACATCTCAATGTACTGGAGGCCCTAGAATGAATGTCCTGTTGGCCCATTACTGAATCATATTAGCAGAATGTGATGATAAATAGATTCTGCCAATGCTAATCCCAAAGCCCTGATAGACAAGCAGCAAAGCTGATTATCCTGATAACGATTTGTCATCCGACTCAGCAGCCAATAAAACCAGGTTGGAAGGTTGGGAATATACTGATGGTGCCTGTGGTGTTAGACTTACAGTATTGGGAACAAGGTCTTGGCTCATAGACAGAGGTTTTGACAATGTTCTCTCATGTTGTCAGTATCATGAAGATTTGTTACTCACATGAGGACAGATCATTTGAGGCTCAACATTTATAGGAAGCTTTAACGCAAAATATCATTTTTGTCATGTTGATGTGCCAGGATATCATGTTTTGTTGATGATATCATGTTCATAATTTTTTACAATAATTTGAAAGAATAGAACATTATTTCTCTGGTTTACTTCGGTAAGAAACTCAAGAATACCCATCAGGATCAACATGGTATGTTTTTTCAATGTCACTTTATAATACCATTCATAACTGTTTGTAACAGCTTTTCAAAGACACCGAACAACCACAAACTTTTTGTTGAGAATCATGTCTTGGTTCCTTTTTGAGGCCCACTAGGATACCAATCATTCTCTACTTTTTAGCTTTAAGAAGGTAATCTAGAATACCAAAATGACCTAGGTGGTCGGAATCGTGACTCACTTGGTTAGCTTTGGGAAGGCACTCTAGAATACTGAGCATGAGTGTGGCACTCCCCTCCGGGTCGCTGGGTAGACGCACACTGAGGGCATCAAGCAGCATCTGGTAGAGGGCGTTGGTAAACAGCGGCTCTGGCAGCTCCCGTAGGTAGTCCTTCAGCACCCCTGTCAACACCGGCATGATTTGAAATATATGCCATGGCTATCCTCATGGATTAAAATCTTCTTTAGTGTCTATAAGTCAGTGTCTAAACGGTAAGACAAAGCTACAATTTGGGACTATCACAACAAATATTCTCCGATATTCCATCACGAGAGATTTTCTACCTAAATTGACTACAGATTCATGTCAGAGGATGTAAACGATGCAAATGTATCAGGTTTAGATCTGGTATGAGTGATTCTGACAACCTAGCACTGATCATGGTGTACCATTACTTCTCATTACAGACAGGATGCTCAGTAATCTGCTAATCTCCGGACAGACTGATAATCAATAATTTCATATTTTTCATAAAAGATAGGAGTATAAATGATTTGTTATTTTCAGTAACCTTCATTGAGAATTAACTGTATTTTATGATGAGAATACAGGGATGGGACAAAGATTTAATGGGAGGGGAAGCTGCTGAAACTGCCAATGTAATTGGCTGACAATCAACATCTTGTTTTGACAACAGGAACCAAGGATGAAGTGAATCATCTTCTATATAACAAACCTATAGAAATTTAACAAAAACCACATCATTTTATTTTGAAATTAACTTATCAAAAATGTGATGGGAACATTTTTTGTGCGGTCATCCTTTGTTCCTTCACAACATACTCTTACAGGGACCTGTGACAAAACATAAAGTAGGAGTTAACTTTATAAAACAATCAATGGTGTCCCTACCAGTGATGACATGCACATCAGACACATTTTCTGGTGAGAGATCCACAGCTTGTGCATTCTTTTCAAAAGCTTCCCTCAGGAGTGCCTTCCGTCTGGCCGACCCACAGAGTCGGTAGATGCCCACAGTCTCCAGCCCTCGCCGCTCTATCTCTTCTATACACTTGTGCACAATCAGCGGAACGTTCAGCATTGACTTCTCCCTCTGAATGACATCCTCAAGATCCACCCCGAACAGGGCCGTCTTCTTCACTGACGGCAAACGTTGCAGTGACACAGCCGGCTCCTTATACAACACTGCCACAAACAGTATACCCTTGGGTTCCATTTTTATTGCCACAAACTTCTTCTGTCCACTCACTATATACCCTGGGAGGAGGACAGACCCATGGAAACAGAGTCTGTGTTTATAGTTAGGGTCCCAGTGATATATAAGAAACGACACTTCCTTTGAATCTTCAAGTTCCACATCAAATGCTTCGTCCCAATCGAAATTAATAGCACCAGTTCTTATCATTGTCCTTGCCTTGTTTATTGAATCCACTGCCACAACACAATACAAATCCCGTAAGCTTGTCTTTGAAGACTTAAGTCCCTGCCCTGACATCACATGAATTCCTAACAACCCATCTAACCCTGAAGTCCTGCTAATCTCAACACGCTTTCGTATATCTGCCTTGTAAGGTTCAAACTCACTATATGGTATATGCAAGGGTTTCTTTGTGAACTGGAGTTCCCTGAAGCGACTTGCAGCTCTGATGCCCCCCTCTAGGCCACTGCTTTGTGAGGTAGAGACAGGCATCCCCCCAGACAACAACCCCCCTCTCCCTGCACCGGGCGGGATGAAGCGCTGCTCGGGGGATGACTCTGTGGAATCTTCCCCTGATGCCTGTTGGAACGGGGATCTGAACATCAACCCTGGAGACTCTGTGCTTGTCTTTCTTTGCAGTCTTGCATGGATGTTTCCTGGAGTTTGGGTGGCTGCGACACTCTTGCGAACAGGAAGTGGTGATGCTCGTCCACTGCTCCTGGTCCCGTACTCGTCTGATGTATTGCCGTCTGCTGGTCGACCTCCAGCTATCTGAGGGGAACCTGAAACAGGGCGATAGTTGATGAAGCAAGAGTCAAAACTTTTAGAAAATTATAAAACCAGTGGAAATTCTTCGATTTCCATTGCCTAGTGGGCAACAGAAAATTGTCACAAAGAAAGCAAATAATGATTTACATCCCATCAAGCTGAAATTTCCATCGACATTAAGCAAATCAATTATTCAATTCATCATTCTTGGAATTTGATTCTCTTCCAGGACATGACTTAAAACATTATATTACCAATAATGCTTAAGGAACACCATCCAGCCAAAATTTTCATAGTCATTTAGCAAATCAATAAATTTAATTCACAATTCTCAGATTTAATTTCTGCCAGGATGATTACAAAAAATAAAATTCATTACCACAGCTGCTTAATATGTCAAAGTTCATTATCAATATTTAATGGATTTTTCACAAAGTAAACATATTTCTCATGTGTGCCTCTGTTTCAATCAATCATAATGCAATTTTTAAAATTCTTTTAGCACTTAATTGAAAATAAATAAAATTACTCCCACAAGATATCAGAGACAGAATTGACTAAACAGAGGCAAGCAAGTACTGTTCAGACCACTAAGAAATAATGTATATATGTTTAACAAGCATTGTGCAACATTTCTGCCAGATCTTCCCTCTGTCTCGATCACTTTGTAAAGGTGAACGCAATCTCACCATGTAAGTATTTGATCCCTGGATTCACATACATTTTCCTTGCTTATGTAACAGAAAACCTACCTACCAAATGCAATTACTGAGTATTTTAGGAATTTCACTCCATTAATATTTGATAAGTTGACTTAATCTAGAGTAATTCATTTTGTCAAGGAATAATTCATGGTTTCCTTTATTTAATCATGATTGATCTGAGCGTGAAGGCAAAGTCTGAGAGTCTGCATAATGCAGAAGGGAGGCCATTAGCTTATGGTTTACATAAACAAGGTGGCAGACATAGGCGCCGCTCTCGCACCTCCGCCATATTGCATTTAAACAATATCAGCCTCCACACAAACTTAAATCTTCCAAACAGAATTATACATGTTGAGACATAAATAATTCAGTGTTGAATCAGAAGACATGTGTTTGTGCAGGAAAGAATTTCGGACTGGAATGCACTTTAAAGGGCATAATAAATTTTATTTCTGATTTGAATTGAGGATGTGGCTAGACTTTATTTGATGGTAAGTGGAGTTGGGTGCTAGCACATGTTCTTAGTGAAATCCGCAAAAATTTGGTCTTAAGAAATAATTTTTTTTATTCTTGTCCTCATTTCCTATTCTTAAGATTTTTATACCAAAGTACACTAGACAGATGAATAAAAACATCAGTTTGATGTAATGACCTTGGAAATTAGTGGTTGATTATTAACTGGCCTGGCCAAACCTTGATTGCCAAAGTTTAGCCTTGGAGAAATTCAGTCTTATTAAGGAGAAAGCATATTATCCAAAACATTATGTACATGTTTTTCTTATGAATGACCTTCAAAGACAGAAAGTGTCCACTCTGAGCAAATAATCAATAATCCATCCAAGAGCCAAAAAGTAAAAACTTCTTCTACTATCACAAATAAAGCCTCAGTAATAGATATAAGTCTTCAAGTGTGTTATAATACAGGAACTGTAAGACAAGCTGCATGAGCAAAGATGAAAGAAACCAAAATAGGCTTCTCATAAGATATAGCTTCTTGACAATCAATTCACAAATTCATCTACCAACAACAACACACTTCAGCATTGAAAACACACAAATAAAAATAATGTCTAAAAAACTATCAAAAGGATTTAAGGGAAACATTCCTGTCAACAATATTCATGATGAAAAGCAAATGATGAAAAACATTTGAGAAATCCTGAGAGATATTCATAACACTTCCTGGTACAGAGTCCGCTGGAGGGAACAAGGACCTTAAGAAATAAGGTGTCAGCTCTGGCATGTGAGACCAGTTTACTGCCAATATCGATCAGTCGATAGCTGGAGAAATACTTCAGATCAATACAGGGTCTTCTGAGACTCAGAGAATCTCAGGGACACCGGGAGGTGACGGAACTATACACCATCTTCACTCCAACATCACCACAGCATTTACCCTATATCTTTTAAATACAGACACATTTCAAGAACCTAGTCTCGATGACATCATGATGTCTTACAACAATGGTAAATGCTTTGATTCCAAATTTCACCTATCACACTATAGTACCATGGCAATGTAAATAAAATGGTTTTTGCCATTCATTTTCCTATTCCTCAACTAATAAATATAATTCCCACAGATGTTCAAATAACAAGTTTTTTTAAAGAGGCCTTTTGAATATATCACATATACTTTTAAAAAATTGCATATTTACAACACATTTAGAAACATGTTTTAAATTCCATCACAATCAGTGAGTAAAAAGTAAACATGTAACACTGTATACACAGAAGGTACAGTTGCATGTGGGTTGCCATAGCAACTGGGAAATTGGCAACAAGAACCATGAATGAACTTGTAAGACTAGTAATTTGTAAAAAACTTTTTAAGATAGAAGAAAATCTTTACAAACAACCTAAACGTAACAATTATTCTATGTATTTCAATTTTACATAAACTATAACTGGTGAAGGACATAAGAAAGATAGATATTTAACATTAAATGTAACATTTTTGAGATAACAGCTCATTTACATAATAAAGCTTGAATCAGAAATGTACATTTTGACTTTGAAATATTTTCAAGGGGTAAAAATGACTTGATGGCTCTCCAGTAAAGTAACATTTTTGAGGGGGTCTCAGAAAAACTGTCAAAGATAAAAGTTAGTACAAACCATTGTCATATACATTTAATATATCACAACTTAAACTACAATTTGGTTTGGAAATAAGAAATTATCACCAAATAGCATTTTATTTCTGCTATTAAAAGACAATTCGTCTGTATAGCTTTTATGAACTAAAAAAGGTAAAAAAAGAATAAAGAGCATAGAAATTCCCCATTTTGAAAATCCCCTTGTGGGCCAACCCTGCTCCCCACCCCACCCCCCCCCCCCCAACTGAGCAAATGGAATGAAAACTTTGGCCAAGCACAAGCCCAAGGTCAGTGCAGTCTTGGAATAAAGGTATCATCCAAACATCTACCCTCAATTCATCTTCAGTCACTAAGGGCTTCAGGTTAAGATATTTGTACTTAAACAGATTCGCCTGCCATGATGGACCAACATCATCTTGCACCCACATTTACATGTGGTGATGTTCGCTGGTTGGTTTTGAATAGACAGATACATTTCAACTTTCAAGCATCTACCCTTGATACTGGTGTCACGGTATTCATAGGAACGGTTATTATTTCATATGAAAGATGCTTTAAATTAGAATTTAATTCATCACAGGTAGTCAAGAGATTTGTCAAAAAGTAGAATTTATCATGTAATAGATAATTTTAACTTCTTCCACTGTAACCTCAAAACCAACTTTCAATACTTAAATAAAAAAATTAAATTAAAAAATCATTTTCATAAGTTATTCATGGACCCATGAAGCTAATCATGTCAACTTAGGTCTCATTTTGATATCTTTTTGCCAATGCCAGTTGACAAAAACTTTGCATTATCAGCATTTTATCAATTATCTATATTCTGCTATTAGCCCACCCACTAATTCCCTTACCAATATAACAGCCAATCACATTGGAGCACTAGATTCCTGCCTCCATACTGTACATACTGCTTCCTAATCAAGAAAAGGAGACTCTACTGCTTAGAGAACCCTTGTCCAAACACTGCTACTTCCTGGATCCTTGGTAGCAGGGTCTGTCTCAATTAACCTACATTTGTCAGGGGATTTATCCTATTAGAGCCCTGAGATAGCATGACCCCATCAGGCAGGGTATTATCTGGAATCCCAGTGTCAAGTAAGAAAAGGGTTCCAAGACAGATCTCCTTCACAGGTCAGCAGGTTCCGTCCACACATGTGACAATACTTAGGATTATTAGCCTTGAGTAGTAGAGACTCCAAGCAGGACCAAACACAATTAATAGATGATAGCCATATATGGATATCTAGCCTCACGATGTACTCTGTGCAGAGTAAAGTGTCAAACAGATTGAATCATCAATCAAGCGAACCTGAACAAAGCTGAAAGAACATCATAATGTGGATAGGAATTCTCTCCCCACAGAGGTAGTACAAGTGATAAAGGCCTACATTAACCTTTGTTCTAATACAAGTCCTTCTATGGCTCCTGGCAGGTTCCAATCCAATCAGGCTTCTCCCTTACTATACATAAAAGAGCTAGTACTGGAAGAGAGGTTAGTGTAGGAATCTATTACTGTGCCAACTCTGTGGGAAGAGAATGCTTATAACTTAACATGAAATTTAAACAGTTGACTAATGAAAGTTCAAATGCTAAATATCATGTACAAGGTTAACTGTAGGTTGATACCTCAATCAAACACAATAAGTATAAGTCAAGTCTTATGATATTTTACATCAGCTCACACAAACCTACCCTCTCTCAATCTTTTTTTACCAAGCAGTTAATGACTAACCTATGATCAATTCAATTCCTGTTTGTTTCCCTATTTCCAACTAAATGAACTGAAGCATGTGAGGTTCTGACTCCAAGCACTCAGGTAATAACCTCATCAACTGGATGTCATTGTTATCAGGTTATCCCTGCAAGGTCAGGATTACGGGCTGATAATGATCACAAGGCTAACGATAACGAGAGAAGATGAACACGGAGAATAGAGATGAGATCATGCCTCATTTGTGCTGCTGATCTGTTGGCCAGTATCATAATCCTTCATCGAGTGAGGATATAATCATCCATGAGAAAAAGATTAATGTTATTAACAGAAAACATAATTACAGCATTTGCTCATAATCACTGTAATATGCTAAACCTCATGATATTTTCAATATTTCATCACCTCTCATCATGAAAAAGTATGAGGAAATTAATAACATTAGTTCCAGCATTTCACATGTCATCAACTGAATCTAGAAAAGAAGAGGGGAATGCATGTAGCATAAAGAGAATAAAATAGCAGTTGGGAAATTGCATTTTGTACACGGCACATTGTCAGCCAACAGGTCTCAGGCAATAGTCGGCTTAACTCTGACTGAGCTCAGCGTGGATGCATGTCTCGAGGTAATCAATGAAGATTATCATGAGATGCAGAAACTCATTACCACTGGCCCAGATGACAATGATAACAAGTGGGTTGTGTGGCAGTGATCAATGGCTGCCACACAGCTACACCAGCAACAGCCAATAGAATCAGGTCACACACAGACCATGCAGGGAAGGCAAACAGGTGCTTGTCAGGGGAGGTAATAAAGAAGGCCATCTTCTACTACTACTACTACTACTACTAGCTACTTGATAAGGTCTACTGTGGACGTTTAGCTGAGACCGGAATGGCCAGGCTAGGTTTCAGGCTGGTCACAGTCACAGGGGTCCAGTTTCAAGTTGTGATCATTCAGAGCTTATATATTAACATTCCACATTCCGATTCAGGAACATGTCATTCTCATCATGGAATCCATAATGTTTAGTTCCTCGAAGTCAATCTGCATCGCTCATGGCCTTCAGTTTTCAAATGCCAGAAGTCGAGTGAGTCATGGAGTTTCAGAAGTGGATTCCACTCTTAATTTCACCAAGCAAAGTTTTGAAGTATATATTAGAGTACATAATGCAGAGTATGTAATGCAGAGTATGTAATGCGTATTTAACATTTTGCGCTAAAATAGGAGTTGATTCCATGAACGAGATAATTATTTTACGCAAAACGTTATGCACAGCTCGAAGTAAATGATTCCCAGCAAAATCACGAAAGTGTCTGAAAGGCAATACAAGTGTAAACGAAAACCAAAAGCAGGGATTCCCCAAGGTTTTCCAATCAATGGATCCCATGGTTTTCCCATAAAAGGTAGAAATATGTATCACAATTTTATTTAGGACTCAACTTTCATGCACACATGGAAAATGACATTTAGTGTCTGGTCTTACACAACACACATAACGCACAAATAGGAACATATGGAGAACCAGCTTAAACTTTGCTCTGTCAGCAATCTAGGAGTAACAGCTCTGATAACCCATTCAAAGACCAAAATGAAATACATGTTTGAGTTTTAATTCTTAATAACACAAAACAAATACACCAGCTTCTAAATACAACCAAATCTGCAGGGTGTAAAGTGACTGATGTAATTCAGGTCAATGGAAATGGTTAATGTTTTCAAACAACTTTGCAGGCTAATAGAGAAATGAAATAAGAATAACGGAAAATCATAAATGACTTGCAACCAATTAATGTCAAGCAAAATTACAGTAATCTGAAAAAGTATGAAAAATTGGGACATTAATCTTATAGATCTTACAGTTTTTAAATGCAATCTATTGAAAAGCAAAATCATGAAAAGCTGACTAATATTACAAATTGAAACAAAAGCCAGACAATGTTTGCAGCAAACTTTTGTCCCCAAGGAAACAAAACGCTTGTGCCTCTTAATAGAATAGATTGTTGATTGCCAAACATGACATGGAATAAATCCGACATAACAAGATGATACTATCACATCATAATGGTTTATTAACCACTTTGCATAATGTCTTCATTGGGGAATACATGTACACAGCGTTGTGTGCGACTCTACTTATAAACCTTGTTCCCTGAGGGTATGTTGATAGACTCCGCCTTATTTCAATCATTATGCTTAAAGGAATAAAAAATCATAAAGCAAAATAAAATGGCTTGAAAATTTCTCTATCTTCATCAATTATCTAATAGAAGATAGTAAAACATAAAAATTGCAGAAGTTGCAAAAAGCAATTGTTCTCTCAAGCATGATCAAGTTTTTATAGAAGGTTCAGTACACGCATTATTACTTCAATAAGTGGACGATAATACAAAAGAGGAAAATTTGATTTTGTTATTGTAGTTGTTTCTTAATCAAATAATGTCTGAACATCAAATGATTCCTCAGATATCAGACAGCAGATAAATCTTTGTTATGAAAGTTAAAAACAAATGGAGCAAATTAAAGAGAAGCCACTACTCAGTGCTGTATTCCCCAAGATTAAATATAACTGAAAGTATATTTTGCATGACTTATTCAGAGCAGGTTAGGGAGAGTTAAAAAATCTAAAGGCACAATTCAGAGATAAAATCTCATACAGGAAAACACTGTATTCTGGCAAACCACATACACCTAAGATAATTGAATAAGTTACACTATCCAAAATAATGCTGATTATTGATATGATTGTGTGAGTTTCAGTGATATCCATATTTTTAAAAGCAAATTGTCACAATGCTTAGATATCATCACAGTGCTTGGACATCACTGGGAAGACAGTTGACAATGTGATGTCAAATATCCGATGAAGTCACAATGTTAAAGGGCAGTAGCATATTTTTATGTTGACAAAATAATCCCACTAAACATATATAGACGTTACCAATTGCATGACGATGTTTTTTATCAAAAGTGGCATTTCTACAATGAACATACCAATGTTCGGTTTAGCTACGTGAATCCATTTCCCTATTGAAAATGATAAAAAGGTTATTTTGATAGGCATTTTAGAAGCTGAATGGTGACCAATAAGGGAAATTTTATGGATAAGCAACTTCTTTATTCTGTGAAAGTGATGTTTTTAATTAGATTCTTATGCTTGACTACGACATCAGAATATATGTTGAAATGTCGCTTCCACAGAAAAAAGAAGTTGATTATTCATAAAATTTGGTGAGGTTCTTACTGTTTATATGTACAGATGGCAAGATTTCCATTAAATTAGCCAAACAGTGTAATGCTTCATGACAAATTGCTTTAACATGATTTTATTATTACAATAACCAATTTCATAATGATACTAAACTGAGGTAGATTTACCGTCATGGTAAAAAGTCAGTAAGCCAAAAATTTCTCGTGACTAAGCTAGACAGTGTATAACATTTATGTGTCTCCAAGAAACAGCCCAGTGGAACTCTATGAAATGAAGTGACAAATATTTCACAGAGGTGTCATTAGAGAATGATATGAAATGATAATTTAGCAAGTATTTGCCCCCTATATACTGACTAGTCAATGAGAAGCTGTGCTGTCTGCCCATGTCTGGGTTTAATCCCCAACCAGATGACGGTCTTGCCCGGGAAACGGGGCAAAAATCAATGACACTTTCTTCCACTTCCTAACCACAGAGCCTCAGTTAGCCTGAAAGACGTAAAATGTTCCGCTTGGAAAATGACTTCAGATATGCCAGAAGACATAAATCAATGAATTTATCTTCATTTCTTCTGCTTTTCATTACATCCGTTGTGTTCTCTTAAAAAGCTTATACTACCATCATCTTGCCACTTGGCCGAGGATAAAGCGAGCTTCCGTGCCATTTGCATTTCTGGCTGTATGGAATTGTAAATCTCTCGGCAAGATCTGCCAAGTGCTGAGACGATACTCGGCTATTAGTGTTTGTGAGGAGAATACTCACAAATAGCGGAATGTCACAACAGCAGGGCTTCAGTACCAGAGGTGGAGAATATGATGTCACTTCAGTCTGCTGGGAGTCCATGAAGATGTTTTTATGCATAAATATCACATACTTCTCACAATAAATCAGTTCTGTTAAGAATTGCTGTGCAGGAAAATGTTTTTACTCTGACAGCCGTAAAATTTGTCTCTAGGGTTTTTATCACGAGAAAACAAATGCAGACTTTCACATGTCTTAACATAATTTTCTTGGTTTTTTTTTTAATTATTACATTTTCATCTGGTATTTATTTTCTATCTTTTGTATTGTATAAACTTGTTGCTGTTCATATTTAATAATTTTTAAAAAATATTCTCGGTAAAAAATGATATCCGAATAAAATAATTTTCCTAAGATATTCTACAATATCAATGTGAACATATTAACCAAAATAAAGAAATAAAAACAATGTAAATTTGAATTGTATCATAATTTCATGCAAAATTATAAAAGACATAATATGACAATTTCAATTTTCAAGTACTTCATAAAAAAATATTTATCTGCAACACATCAGAAACGATGTTATTGTTTCCTAACATTACCTATTCAAGGGGAAAACAGCTGTTGAAGCAGCAAGCACCTGTTACAAAAGCACATTGTAGCACAACGCAGCACAATGTGTATATAGTAATGAGTACAGGTGATTATGATCCCTGGATAGAGAAAAATTTACGCAAGTCATATCAGCGCCACCTGCCACCTCAGATCAATACGATCCCTAGACCACGTACATACATCTATCTCAGGCCTGACTACAGTAAACCCTTACCTATCCAGGCCTGTCATCATCAACAGCTGTTAAATGGGCACAGAGTATATGTTGTTTGGGTCAAATATGTTTAACATTAAAATGCTGTTATTATGTTGAAAACTACTGGTTGTATCTGAAAATTAAGATTTTAATGCTTATCAGTTCAGTACAGTTAGAATAAACAGCTTAGAGTTACGATTTGTGATCGAAAACCGGACAGTGGTGTGTCAATGACTCAAATGTTAATCAACAGCAGACACAACGACAAATATGAAATGGTAGTGTTAAGCATACCACATAAGTAGTATGCAAGCAAATAGGAAGTAGAATTTGCACTTCGTCACATTTATATTGCTGTTTGTTACTTATTATTGAAAACATGTAATTTCTTCCACATGATTTGAACTTTACGAAGGACACATGGTATATTGGTTATCAAATAAGCAATATAAAAAATTGTGATGCATACTCTGTGTCACTTTATTTATCCTTCCTCACTAATACCAGCACGGTGGCGAATCCATAGGAATTGAGGGGAAATTCTTGATCTGCCATTGACCAGCATTATCAATCATATAACATTTATTAACATGACAAAACAAGTTAGGGATATTCATAAACTTTCAAATCTGATAAAGCATAAATAATAAGATTTTATTATCCTTTACTAGATTTGTCCAGTATACATAAGAGAATATTGATTTGATCCTCTTTATTACCATTCTGTTTTGAAAATCAAATAAGCAACAACTAGCTGTTTACATGTGAAGGTCCCTAACTCACTAATTTTTACCTTTGAGTATGGCAAAGAATCATCCAAGGGTTAATGATTTTCTTAAAAGAACAATATAAATGTGGAACTATTGGTGAAATGGTTAGTAGGGGTTTGAATCCCAGTGGTGGCACCAACAATTTGTGACCTTGACCTTGTATGTGATGTGTCCCTTGGCAAGACAATTTATTGACAATGCAATCAGTTTAACCAGCTGCACAATGGGTACCTTCAGAAAGAGGAGACGTAACGCATAATTGTGATTATTACTGTAAATTATTATCTGTAGTCGCTTCACTTATAAGAATCAATAGAGCCAAAAAATGAGAAAATATACGCTTTAATTCGACTACAAGGGGACCTTTTATACCCCTGTTTTGGATAACTGCCTAATGAGACTGGCGAACACTTAGACAAAATCACCGAAGCATGACTCAAAGCCACGCCCAGTGTGTGACGTGCTAGTCGTCAGCTGAAAGTCCAGCCCTTTGATTTTCTCTGTATTTTTAAGCTAATTCAACAGCAAAATAGAGGCAATAGCATGACCGAAAGAATGCCAAAATATGATATGTAACTGCTTCATGATATCAACTTTCCCTGTCAGTCGTCAAATCCATTTTGATTGGACTGTGACAATCCTTGGACGCGGTTTTCTTGGGTGGGTTGATATCAAAAAGGTTAAGAACTTGGTCGGTGAGAGATCCACCACTATGGGATATCACGTAGTGTTACAACATGTATTTAACGATATAAAGTTCTAAATTGTCTCGAAAAAAGGAAGGTTTTTTAATAAACGGGAGAGAATGGAAAAACTTTTTTAATGTTTACTGTAGAAATAATAACTTTGTTTCACTTCACTTTCATGACAACTTTGTACTTAGTTGATGATTGGTTTGTATTTAACTAACATATATTATATTGTTATCTAGTATAACATCTCACACCGTGTTGCAATATCTCTGTCTTTGAATTTAACAATCAATGACATGAAAACATACCTGGCGCAAGCGTTAGAAACATCCTATGTAATCCTAAAGAATGTTGGTACCCGTTATTCACGATGTACTTTTTTTAAATGTGTGTCATCGTCCATAGAAGTGCAGTTGAGCCAAATCTCCTTCTCTTAACTTATTGGTTGAATATATATTCTACAAGTTCATTGGTTCAAAATGACTGGACGCCGTGACAATAAACTAAGTAGCAGTCGAATGCCAAGAGTTACCCCATTATGACAGGACATATATTCCGCTTGATGGGTCCAAGGCGTTAAAATTCAAAAGGTATAATTAGAGACCATTAAATCAAGCATTGAAATTGAATGCGATAGGATTACATAACGGCCACCTGTGTGTCATAAAAATAAGACTAGTTAAACCAGTCTGATTGTTGTGACAACACTTGGCAGATGTCATAATTGATGTACACATGCTATGGGATAGTGCGCATAGCATCATATTAAAACACTGTCTTTCGTTTGGAACAATACAAATAATTAAAGATAAATTTAACATCAATTCATCGGAGGTTTGAGTTGCTTGGATGACTTTAGATATGTTTAAACAGTTGTTAAGATTGTGAGATTTCCTGTTGTTTTTTCATTAGGGAAGTAATACTTCCGCCGACTAGCACGTCACGCGGCTGGACACGCGGCAGGACACGCCTCAGTGACCAACGGCCAGTTCAGTTCTGTTCACTGGTGCTAATTAGCTGGTGATTCGAAAAAGCCGTATTAAAGTTGTTTATAGGCCGATTTTGAAAATTGAAAAACTCAAGTTACTGGCAAATTAGAATACATATTTTATGAATCACAAAAGTTGCCATGGTCATTTCAGTCGATCTTAAACACCAGAAATTATAGACCTGAAACGGTAAACATGCTAGAATCTGAATGCTTTGAAAATGCATAAATGAAACTATCATTATTGTGTATGAGTGACTTAGTGACACTTCAATGGGCAGTACACTTTATAATGATGTATTTTTAGAGGCAATGGCTTTTTTTTATCTTTAACTTTCTTCATCTCTAGATCTATTTTTAAAATTTAAAAAAACCCCTTTCCTTTAGTTTAATTATGATTTCATCCATGATTTATATAGTCAACAGGTTGTAACTTCAACAACTTTACGACACATCGTGGCCATAAGTAGTAACATTTAGATTTTCTCTCTTACTTCATTCAAATATTTGTGTAACTTCTTGAAATTAATTTCAGTTGTCAATTTTCTAATCTATCAACTTCATCATATAAATGTGGAATCATGATGAAAGAATATGAACATTAAAGGGTTCAGATTGGAAACCTATACTGATTAAATGGTTTCTTCTTTCGAATTGAAAGCTTCCTAGGATTGTGACTTAACTGTCGTATCTAATCAACTTGGCCATTACTAACACAACTGACTGGCAACCAGCGTGCTTCATTAGGTAGCCCTAATTAGTTGACTATATCGTATAACATATACTATCGGCTTTGTAATGGTGGGTATCCATTTATTATAACCCCATCTAATATGATACTAGATATAGCACCATTTGGTAATGGAGCTTGGTATCTTTCAGCCATGTATATAATGGCTTAGTAATAACAGTAAATCATTCTTGTAAAAATCAATGCAGAAAGATAAAAGGTATGTGGCAGTCTACATGAAAGGACTTTACCTACAAAGTTACTAGTTTTCACATCTACTATTATTATCAACATAAGAGTAATAATAATTAGTAAGCCATGCATACAGCCTAGTAGATCATCACAGTGATCATTATGCTTAATGTCATTGAGTCAGTTTTGCAAGCTAGGCAACTATTAATGCATGTCAGGAGAATGGTTCATCACTTACATCAGCCTTTTCTTTGCAAGAAAATAAGTAACACCTGAGAAATCAACATTCCAAAACTTATTTGATGCTTACATATCCCATGTTTCCCCAATCTTTTAATTACTCCAGTAAGACAAATGAAACATTTGACTAGCTTTAAAGTGTCAAAATTTGTCTTCCTAAGATGATACAATGACTTTAAAGTGCTCTCTAAGCTAAGTTAAAAAGTGATAGGAGGATCATGTGAATGAAAACACTTGAAATAGAAGATATTTTTCACGCTGTGATTTGAATAAACTCAAGGATGCGTTAGTTTTTCCAACTCCTTTAGATTTAAAACCTCAAGGTATCACTACATGACGCTATGGCTAAATTTACACTCAAGTTGACACCATAACAAGAGGAAAATCCCCATTCTTGCATCCTGAATAATAAAGTTATCCAACCTGTTGCCAATAGGTGAGAGAAACATGCCTGGAGAAATGCACTAAAACATAATGATTTAAAGGGTTGTTGAACCAGGAGACAATTAAAGTCAGAGACAAGAGAAACCGACTTTGTAGAGAAGAGATAAAATCAATAGGTTACTCTGACCTCCAACAGCAACTCAAAGAAATCAAGCGGTATTCAAAGTATGAACTAGTTATTGTAAGGTGACCCTGTGACTACATGCAATATGTATCTACCACGGTAAAAGATTGACCTGAATCAATCTCTGAGGATGACGTCGCCAGGACCAATGGTTGATCAATAGTGAGGGAAAGGTCTCTTCCGGAGGTGTTTTATATTTAATGGCTTCACAGGGATGACTCATGCATTGATTGTCCAACTTTGTCAAGTTCTATCTTAAATTACTCAACATCTATGCCAAGAAAATGTTCTCAGTGAAATCTGCAGAAATGCAGAGCAGAGATTTTTTTCTACAAGGTTTTCATTGAGCAATGTACGTGAGGTGACAGTATCTGGTAAACTGAATATGTAAATTAATCATATATTGATTATCAACTTTGTCAAGTTCAATCTCAAATTATCCAATATCTATGCAAAGTAAACGTTCTCGGTGAAATCTGCAGCAAAGCAGAGAAGAGATTTTTTCTGAAGGTTTTGTTTGAGAATTGGAATGGACGCGAGATTGTGTTGCTCCTATGGTGATGGTATTTGGTAAGTTAAATATGTAAATGAAAGATAAGTTGCCCATTGATAAACCATTAGAGGTTCCTGGGTAGAAAAGCTGCATGTTAATGCAGTCTAACGATCGGATGATTTCCATTGATAACATAAAGGCTTTGCAATTAAGAGGAATATATTTGAATTTCAATAGATTTTTTATGCAATTTTCATGAATTGATTGTTTTCTGTCCCCTGTAATCTCATAAAGTCTCCTGATGAATCATCCCATTTACCAAATTCTCACAACAACTACAATTCCTTCCGCCACCAAATCAAAATTGGAAACAAATATAAATATTTCATCCCTTGGTAAATGATTCAGCAATGAAATTGAATCTTATACGAATAAATAACTTCTTTATGAAAGGTCACTCATGCCAGCTATTCAAAAGGAACATTTTAAGTCAAGCAGATAATGCAAATCAAGCCTGATTTACTTTTCAGATGAAATTCTTGAAGTGATTTAATCATTTACCTTTTCATAAATATAAAACATTAAGAATGCTCATAAAAGAAGGTGGCAGAAATCATAAAAAAGGATATGAATATATGTACTGCACAGTGGAGTGTAGTAGACATACTCATCTCTTTGAGGATAGGTGAAGTTAGGTGTTGTGAGTGAATTGTGTTAGGTGATATGAAGGAAAGCATGGATAGTATCTAGCTTAAAACATTAATACCACTTCAAATATAGACAAGAGACAAGTGTAGTCAGTCCTATGCTTTTATTCGTCACTACTACAAGCCATGCTCATGATAATGCATGATGTTGTCCGTACAACTTACGTCACCAATACACTACAGATGGAATGAAGTAAGGTTAGGTAGATTAGATAAGGTGAGGTGAGGTAAGATAAGGCGAGACAAGCTTTGATAAGATGTGGTGAGGTTCGGTGAGGTTTGGATAGCTTAATTGTATTTAAGATAAGGTCAAGTTAGAGTGAGTGAGTGGGTGAGTGAGTTGGGGTTTAACGCCGCTTTCAAGATTATTTCACTTATATCGCAGCTGCTAGTATTATAGCAGGGAGAAAGCCCGCAATCACTTAGATAAGATCAGGTCAAGTTAGATACAGTTAGGAGAGGTGAGGTTAGATTAGGATAGGAAAGTTTACATGAGGTGAGGTGTGGTTAGCTGAGGTAAGGCAAGGTTACTTAGCTCTGGTGTGGTTAGATGAGGTTCTATAAGCTTAGACAAGTGAGATATGGCTAGATAAGATGCAATATTGTTAGATGAGGTATGCTTAGATTAGTATAGTAAAGCTTAGAGCAACTTAGGCGTGGTTAGATGAGGTTAAGTAGGGTCAGGTTAGGAAGGCATAATAAGGTGAGGTGTAGTTAGATGAGGTTAGGAAACCTTATGAGTTTAGGTGTGTTTAAAAGAGGTAGGAAAAACATACATGAGGTAAAGGGAGATAAAGTCATGCCATGTTACTTGAGGTAAGTTCAGTAAAAGATGATTTCAACTATACCATTGCTGGTGTGCTACTATCATTTAAGAAAGGAAAGACTTTATTACAACTTTACTCTGCAATGTATCAAAGTGACACCCACTGAGGTTTGTAAACTATCAGACAACTTGGAAATGTACCTGCACCTGAAAGAAACTGCACATAAAAAGAGTTCACTTCATCCATCGCTTGATGTTAAGCAGAGCATGCTACACTGTGACACTAACTTTGAACTAATTCACTGTCTCCTGCACTAGTTGGTAAAATGGGACTCACAAATTCTTACACAGAGAAGGGTCAAATAAGTTTCATTGATAAACTAAACATGAACAACACTTCTTCACAACACTTCTCAAATGATAACACTAATGTAATCATGTAAACACTTATCATTTCCCACAGCAAATCTTCTCAACAGAGAGAGTAGACTGAAAAGGCAGACAAATCCAAACGTATTTATTTGGACAGACAAGGGAATACAAGCGAGGCATCAAAGACGTGGGAATCAGAGCACTGACTGTAAGAGTTATGTGTATATTTTACAGCGACAGCACCAGGAGGCGAGAGAGGAGTTATTTGTTCAGCTCAGCACGGTGCTCGGTCACAAGGGAGGAGGAACAATGTATCAAGCGAGAGAGGAGAGACCAGGGAATAGTCAGCTGCAGGATGGATGGGCAGGGGAGAGTGACGTGACAGACAGACAGACAGCCAGGCTGTACTTAGAGTACAGTAGGCAATGCTGTAGAGCCAGGTCTGGAATTTGGAGTATTCTTTTGGTGAAACAACAAGATATCTGATGTTCTTCAGCCACTTCAATTTGCATCAATCTTGATTCCTCATGTGATGATATTTGTTAAAGCTTAACCATTTCATATCTGTTTTCCAGTTTTCATTTTGGCTTTAGATTGAGAAAACATCTTCAGAAAATCATGGTTTTGAAGCTTTCTTTGCAGTACTATAGTTGTAAGTAAATATATCTGCATGGTAGCTAAGATTCCAAAAAGAGCTTTTAAGAGCCCTTGAGTTTGGTCATCAGCTTGTATACTTGTCCTTGGCCTCCATGGTTAACTTCTATCTATGTAATTGTAAATCTGTGATCACAAGTTTATATCTGCCCACTCACATTGTCACTTCTATATTGACAATCTTCTACACAGTAACCTGCTTGTACTCATTCGTTTCGCAAACTTGTTATGTGTCCTTGAGACTTAGATATTGGCTAATGTTATTTCAAAACTCTTTCTCAAAGAGCTCTCTACTCTGTCTTTAGTCCTGTTTCTATTGTTACCTTCAGTTTTGGGATTAGGACAGTTTTCATAATATCATGATAAGCTCATCTTTTTCTCATGATTTCAAATAGATTTATAAGATACTGTCTTGATGAAAACATTTGGCGATGGAGAGACCAAAAAACATTGCCCAATATCCTTTAAAGAGTTAAGATATATGCTTTATAACTAATGTATTCACACTCCTTTTATTTTCTCAAACCAGAGGCAAAATAAACAAGATATCAGATGTTTTCATCCACTTCAAATTTGCATCAATTTTGAATCCAGAGATGCATGTCTGATGATAACTGTCAAAGCTTACACACTTCATATCACTTTTCAAATTATCACACTGGCTCTTCATGGAGAAAAAAACTTTCAAAACCCCATGATGGACAAACCGGTATGCTTCCACAGGGAATCAATGGACAAGAAGTGAGGTATCATCAAAATGCATCAGCACTTCCCCGATATTATTCTCACCATATGCCAAGGCTTACTGTCTCACAAAACCCTCTTCTTAATGCCAAGTGTCAGATTTTCTGCAAGTGTTTTCTTTGCAACAATAGAAATACCTGACAAAACGGCCTCTCTGGGAATTAGGCACTAAAGCTGTTCTTCCTTTGAGGGTCCACCAGTGTGGAATTGTGAGAGATGAGCTGGGTCTATGGACGTGTATTGATCATGGGAAGGGAGAGAGAGTGGGTATCTTCACAGGGCTCTGTCTGCACAGAGGAAGAATATAGGACATGTTTTAGGGTCAATTTCATCTAAGATACTGGAGAGAACATTGTTCACATGTTCCAAGCTATAGAGTGGAATCCAGTGGAAAGGGATCGAGTTTTGGAGGTCAATTTGAACTTGGAAAATGTTAGGATGAAATGTTTTATCTTTGAGGGGATACCAAGTGTGAGAAGATGGGAGGGTACCAATCTGAGTTCAATTTCACTTGAAGTTTAGGGGTATCAGAAAGATTGAAATATTTCAATTTCAAACAAAAGACAGAAATACCTTCTGGGAAATTGCAAGTTATGAAAAAGTTGCATAGGTTATATATATATAAAACAGTGGCTCATTTAAGTCAAGGGCATATGAAAACCTTCCGATACATTTTAGAGGTCATTCATATCATCAGGGCAAGACAAGGAAAGATCTATGAGGCTATGACAGCAAATGATCACTGTGAATCATCAAAGTGCCATAAGTGGGGATGATTAAATATGACCAAGAAAATTAATGACTACTTATACCAGGCATGACTATGTCACTTAGACTGATCTGCATTATACCCTAAGACACTGTTAGTCCAAGATATGTCATCTGAAGTTCTGAAGTATTTGATAAGCAGCTTTGTCAGCACTTCAGTGTAATTTTGTGAGTTACAAAATCAAACAAAAACATGTCTCCAGCCGGGAGCACAAGATACTTGGATTTCCTATTTCCTACCTGCAAGTATAACACATCAAAATATTTACCACCAATGGCATATCATAAGAATAATCAACAAGATGCAAGGAATTTAGGATTATCCCTCTTGAGTGACTACTTGTGAAATTTATCACAAAAGTTCATAAGGGACAGATAAACTGAGCTACGAGTTGGTTATTCTTGTTCTTACTCCAGTTTGATAATTATAAGATTATTTATAGAACTTTCGGAAAATACTGGTTTGTTGCAAATTACTTAGGTAACCCATGCATGACGAATAATGACATGTCATGGATTCATTTGCACAGTCAAATATAGTCGTAAGTCCCATCAATAATAACGTGTTTACGTATCATAAATAAAACACAGCAATCTTATATAAATGAAATAGTAAATCATACCACATATAAAAACTTTACTTTTCATGTTACAAAATAAAAACAAATTTTGTTTTGAAGTCTTGTTGACACATGAATGGTACATTCGCTGAATGAATGAATGAATAGATTCTAGTATTTGCAGCCAATCAGATCTAAAGTTATAATTAGAAATACTGTAATTTCCATGACCTATGAAAACTTTAATATCCTGCATATTTGTGCAGGCTTGGTTTAGAACTAACAAATATTCTATTCACATAGATATTGAAGCTTACAACAGAAACACACTTAACAACTCAGATGGACCTCATTATCACCTCTTCCAACCTTCACTGAAATTAGCAACGTAACAAGTTAGGCTAGTTAGCAACCCAAAAGCATCAGTTTCCTAGGAACAGTCTAGAGAAAGATGGACTTCTACCCGTGGTGAGAGTCTGTGCACTAGTTAGTGGCTCCTCTGTCACTGCATCACATCTCCGGTCACTCGAACTGCCCAATCAACACTGGTCAGCTTTACAGAGGCGGCCATGATGTAGATGTAATAGCTAAACTCTTCTCCTTATCGGGACTGACAGAACAAATATCACCACTTAAGTGTGCCCATCGATTCATGAAGGAATCCATTTTCCTTTGATTCTCAGTGAAAACCTCTCCTACACAAGCGGAATAGCAGTGAATAGTTTGGTCTGAGCCTGTTGACTGTGCAAAGAGAAGAAATCAATGGCGCTGTATGTGTCCAGTCTTACACCATGTCTGCTGTCTGATACACTTCTTTAAGACACCAACATCTACCTCTTATACTGGACCAGTAGAACCGGACTTCAAATACTTTCTATTTCCAAACATTTTGGATTCTTGTACTTCCGAATTATGACAACTATACACATTGATACTGCTCTTGGAAATTGATATCTTGTATTCATATGTATTCTGACAGTTTTCAATCTGAATTTACATTTTACTACCTATTTCTACTGAATCACTGGGATTTGACTTGCAATAACTCTCATCCTGATTTCTTAGTAATCATGTTCCTTGGGAAAAGTTAACTATTTATCTGTGTTTAGAATCGGTTGAAACAATCGTCTAAACTTATCACCATTCACCAAGGAACAATTGTTTAGAAATGTTTGTTTGTCAATCAAATTCATCACTTGCAATTGATCCCAAAGATATATCAATCTCGCTGGTATTCATCAGGATGGAACCTTGATTATACAGTACCTCTTTTTTCTTTCATGTCATGTGATGACTGGTGAGCGGTTGATAATAGTAGTAAGGAATGGTTATAACCTCAACTCCAGAAAACAAAGTTACGTGAGTTGTTTACCAATGCTTAGGCAATATTTCAACCATTAGCAGAAACAAGGTTCAAGCATGGTCTCGAATCGTACATCACTTATTCTAGATTCTTCATGCTACAGTCATTAGATTTCTAATTTGTAGATTATTATAGATGTCCAATGAATGATAGAGACAGGACTAGCAAATGCCATATATTATTATATATGAGACCTTTGTATCGTGGCCTTAGTGGCGAGACGATATATCCCGATTCCAGTTTTATTAGGCGAGACAATACATCAATGAAGTATTGCAACGGAACCTGCCAGACGATTATCATCACGATACAGTGGCCGCGATACAATATGTATCCGGATGCTCTACAGTTGATGAAAGAAGAATACACAGGACATAGAAAAGTAATGTTATTTCTTAGATACCAAACTGTCATAAACATTACATGAAGGAAAATCACAAAATTAGAGAGGTTGAGAAATTTCAGATAAAATATCACAAATATCATATATTTTCTGTTTGTGTGATCACTCTAATCTCTGAAATAGATAGTTATTTGTTTGAAACATAGTATGTTAACAGTATCGGGATGTATTGTCTCTTATGGCGATTGCTGGATATATACATATAGTATAAAGTTCATATAAAGGAGTTCTATACCTGTCTTTGGCCTCTGGTTTTCATTTTGTAGACATCCAAATTATCATCATTGCAGATACTCAAGAACAATTTCACAATTTTTCATTCAGAAGATTTGTAATAAAATATCATATCTTTATTACATATCCTTAATCCTGTTGATATACATTATGCTTTCAAGTCACATGAATTGACAAGCTCTTTTAGTTGAAAGCTTAAACCTTTGTTATAGAAAGAAATTCATTATTGATTGATTTTTTAAAAATATACACAAGTGTCAATAATCAGACAGATATCAAACAAAATAATTGATTGTCATTTATAAATAAGAAAATATTTTTATCATAAAAATTTTCTAGCTTATAATATCCATTTAAGTGAGATTCAAATGTCAACACGATTCACATTAAACATTAACATTAAAAATGCAGCATATTTCATCTTTATTACATTACCTTTAAGTACAACAAAGAGAAATTGAAAATGAGCAAAATGAAATATTCTCAATGAACTGTAGACAAACAAAAGAAAAGAGCTTCTTATATCAAAGCAAGTAATAATTGCTGGGAGAGAACCTGTCATACACAGTAGTTGTGTATTGCAATTAAAGTTGCAACAATTACCTGGAACTTCAAATTTCAATGCAGAAGACAGTGCTCCAGATAGGATGTGTATCTGCGTAAAATACGCATGGGTAATAATATAATAATAATAATAGCTTTCTTATACCGCACATATATCCATGTCAAAGCATGCTCAAAGCTCCATGAGTATTGTTACCCTGGAAGGATAGTACTTTCGGTGCTGCTGATTAACAAGCGCTCCGCGCGACCGTATAGGTCCGTACTTCCCCCTTGTTCAGGTACCCATTTGTACAGCTGGGTGAACTGAGTGCAAAGTGGATGAAGTGTCTTGCCTAGGGACACAACACAGGATGAGAACCAAGTCACAAATTTTTGTTGTCTCCACCGGAATTCAAACCCGGGTCTCTGGCGTGAGAGGCAAGCAAGCTAACCACTACACCACTGTGCTCCACAGTAATTCAGATATACGCATTAAAAGTGAAATCAATGAGTGACAGATATGCACAACTTTTCCAGAATACGAGTCAGATATTGTTTTACAGGAGGACTTGTCAAAATAACATTTCATTTCTACATGTTTGATCTTTACATCTCGAATAGTAGTCAACTTGATGCAAACCTGTATGAAAACAAAAATTACCAATTTTATATTTTGTCAACAAGAAGTCACTCGTTTATTTACAGATTAAACGTGTGGATATATATAATCAACGACTGACATCGACAAAGATGCTTACTTTGAATGAGGATCTGAAAACGATAAACCTTCAAATACTCCTAGTTTTTTTCATGTGGTAATTTTACTCCTCAATTTTTATTTTGAGGAGTGAAATACCCCTGAGTCCAAATTATTATCTGGAGCCCTCATCCAAATCCTATAGCAGGTAAAACAGATGCAAAAATGTCCAGTGAATAAGCACCTGGTAGCTTTAAATTCTTGATTTTAAGTTGCAAACGCTTTCAACAGCCCCATAGGGTAAAAGCCTTACAGGGGCAATAGAAAGTTTTCTAAAAAAATTATTTTTTCGATTTTTCCTCAATAAAGATTAGTTTATGGCCAATGTATTATCTCCAGAGGGTCCTTACATCTCATTACTCAACCTGATCATGTGTAGTCGTAGAGGAAATAATCAAGTATCAAGCAAAAACCATTGACAGCCATTTTGGTGTGAACACATTTTTTATCATTTGAGGTGAGAAAACAAACTTGCATAACTTAACTGATAATGGTACGTACATTTTAAAACTGCTTCTTTTGATTAAAAAAGATTGTCTTGCAATTGGAAACATTTATTTTCCTCTTAATGAGATCACTTTTTTAAATCTAAAAAACATCCTACTGACCATTTAAGGTTTAATGTGTAGAGCTATTGAAAATTTCATGATGAATGCTTGTAAGAAGATGTTTCAATAAGCCATTTCATTATCCATTGTAATATCCAAAGGAGATGAGTTAGTGAAGGCTCAAGACCTCTACAAAATACTTCCTTCACGATAATGATAAAATGCCATTTATCAAGCTCATTATCAAACTAAAGCATGGTAATAAACGCGTTAACGTTGAACAATTCAAAATGCTGTAATTGTCCATACCACAATGATTAACAAAGCTAAAGCTGTTAACAAGCAAGAAACACAAATATGGTAATATTTGTTCAATTCATTGCGTTAAGGGGGCAACGAGTTGTGTCAAATACATCACAAACAGCTTCAGAGATAGTAGAATCAATCTCCGTGGCACTAGGAAAACAGGCAATGAGATCCACGCCCCTCTAGCCTCAACAGGCTCTTATTTCATGTTTTCTGTGTACTTTATTTCTATTTATCAATTTTTATTGGACTGATCTGAAGAAGAGATATTACTTTTTCTAAAATGGCTTCACTTTAAATCATGAACATGTGAAGCATCTTGTTACATTTCTGAGGATTGAAGTCAAAATATATCAATATCAATAAATTATTGCTATAATAATTATAAGTCATGAGAATCTATCAATTGTATTTTAGAAAAGGATATTCCAAGTCATTTCTAAATGAATACACCATTCAGCAGAATTTGTCAGAAAAGGAATCGACATACATAAGACTAATGTATCAAGTTGCAAATGGAGTTTAGTGGAATGAATTATCTTCTTTATTACACACTCTAAACCTTTCTTCATATTTAGACTTGTCTCCAGTCAAAGTAATCCAGATTTAAGTTTTAAAGTTGTACTATAACTGTGTATGGAATTTTTTGCTTTCATCTTGGTTTTGCTCTTTGAATTTATCAAGCACCTTTTGCATCACCATTTTTATTGCTTTTTAAAAGATTTGCTTAAAATTGTATTTCAAATGGTTTAACTCTTTGAACCTTTTCATACACTTGCTTCTTCAAAATTATTACACACATTGCATTCAGTTCTGAATCCTGAATTGACCATACAAATTAACTTTCAATTTGTGAGCATAAAACCAGCAGAAGTTCTGCATAAGCCAATAGTGTTGCAAAAGTGATTAGGAGCAAAAACCTTGAATTAATCTCAAAACCTTTAAAAACATTTTACATTTAATGAACTAAAAAAATGTAAGTGTATGATGGCAAATAGTAATCCGAATTGATTTGTTGTTGAATTGTTTTTCAATCAAAATTATAAATGGCATTTATACAATTGTATTCTTTGCACTACCATGCTTTAAGTTCATTACGTATATCTCGGCTGAAATGAGTCATTCAGTAACAGCTTGAAAGTAATGTATTGTGTTTGCTATGTGTAAAATGAAACTTATTGATATTATTGCACATTCATGCTAAAACAGGAAATTTCAATCTGTACACTATAACAACACTTTTCTAATTGGCTTCATAATATAAATTAATGAAAGCAACATATTGTGATGACTACAGTGAGATTACATTGAAATTTGTTTAGCATAATTTTCTTTGCATTATATATATATATATGTATATGTGTAATGAACATAGTAGAGACCTATCATTCATACTACATATCTATGATAAAGGAACTTACATATTGAAATGTAATGAATGAATAAATAATGAATAAAGGATAAATATTTAAAATAACTTCAAGCTATCAATCTCAGCTATAGAGTTTTGATATCTTCAGACAAGGTACAATTAGATCTAATTACAAAGATATATAAATAGAATTGCCTTCAGGAAGGTCTTCACATGTTCCTATACATGAAATAATGTCCAAAATATATAAACAATAATAATGTATATAATAATAAACATAATCTGCATTGTCATACATGTATGTACATGTACATATCTAGTTTAAAAGAAAATGATGTCAATTTCTTAAGAAAAGCAGCATTCATTTAAAAAAAATTACAATAACTTCCATTGTCTTCCATTATCAACCATAAACCTGAGAAACATCTGGTCGAAGAAATAAATGCATGTTGTATGACCCTGAAATCTTTATAATAATAAAAGTTATCCTTACCTCTTTTATCTCTGGCTGACAGCTGTCTCTGTAGCTTGCTCTGCTCTTGTTGCAGTTCGTGTGATAAAGTTGTGAACTTCTTCAAGAGCTGCTGAAGTTCCGAACTGCTGCTTGCAGGTAGATGTGGGATCGAGTACACTGGTCCATCATCGTCACTTATTGCTCCTGCATATGTTTCATAATCCGAGGCAAAACCTCGCGAGTCTACTTGGCGAGGGTGTGTGTAAATAATCTCAGAATCAGAGTTGTAACATTCCGGGGATCTACTCCTCAATAGTCTTCCATATCTAGATTTGGAATGCAATAAATCCCGTAATCTTTCCTGAGACCTCCTATCCTCATGATATCCTCGATAAGGTATATTCACATAATCCCTATAAGGCTGAGAATATGGAGATTCGTAAATTCCAGATGTATCATCCGATAAGCTAGAACGTCCATGTGGCATGTGTGGAGATATTGGCGCTCCTTTGGAAGGAGACTTGGGAGGTTGTTTCCTTCCGAAACCATCAGGTATAAGATATTTGAGATATTCCCTTTCCCCTGACAACCCATGTTGTCCAAGCATTGTTGAAGACGGACTTAGGTACGATCCTGGACTCTCCAACAAGCCCTCCCCTTCCATCATTCCTCCAGAAGCACCCCCAACAAACAGTCTATCCCTCGCCCCTGAGTCACCACTGCCATGACTCCTGGGTAGAGATCCATCACTAGAATTACCACTATCCATGGCATCATCTGGTAATAGCCTAGCCTCAGCCCTTTGAGGTGATATAAAAATACTGGCATAGCGAGATGAGGTAGGCTTCTCAGGTAGGTGATCTCTTTTAGCAGCATAATCTGCTGAATAGAATGGATGCTGAGCATATGTTTCAAAGGCATCTGGGCACTTTTCTGTCATTTCAAGTTGAGAAGCAGAAGATGACCGTCCCTTTTTAAGAACAACAATGGGAGGCTCTTCCTCTCTTTCTGTAAGTGCTAAAGACGGGCAGGATTTATTCTTATTGCAATTCCTTCGAGTCCTTATTGTAAGAACTAATTTCTTAGGAATTGACATTAATATAACAACATCATCTAGTGACATTTTACCTACTTTAACATTGTTGACAGTAACAATCTCATCACCAACATGAAGAAGTCCATTACTTTCAGCCACTGTTCCCATCTGAATCCTTGAAATAAACACACCATCTTGCCTGTCAAACCCATTCCCTTCTCGTATATAAAATCCAAGGGTTTGGCCAGGCCTCTTGATTATTTCAACTGTCTGAACCACAAATGAATCGTCAAGAACCTCCATACTCTTTATTCCCATTTCAAACGCTCCATTGGAAGTTTTGGATTTAGCACCATTGTAAGAAGTGGTTGGAATCGGTGTAATGTCTCCTTTGCTTGCGTCTGAACTGGCCGTACCTACATGGCGCGACACCGTTTGCCTCTGTGCTGTCTTGTTTTCCTCACCGCTGTGTCGGCTGCTACTCGCCGGCTCCAACCCACCTTCTGTCAATCCCTCATGTCTTGTTTCCGCGGCTGGTCCTTTATCTCTTGGTGATTTATACCTGTCAGGACTCTGTGCCATCGACTCCTCTTCCTCCTAAAAAGAAGTAGAGAAGAAAATGAGCATGACAGAGCTCACAGAATATCCTGAATTAATTTTACATTGCTATCACGATCAATAACTCCGCCATTGCTGTGAGGTCAGGGGTCAAATACTACCTTCTGTACTCTAAAGATAAAAGAGTTTGCGAGGGAGGTAACTCCGAATGCTACAGGTGCGAGCTTTACAGGTTGTCAATTTAACGTTCAAATTTACAGTTTAGAAGCAATTTTTATCATAGCTAAAACTACTTTTTACAACTATTGGTATAATCCGACCCCCTTAATCGTTTTGTTTAAACTATTTAGCTATCAAAAAAATTACAAAGTAGTTTTTAAGAATAATTATGTGAATAAAATGATCACATTATTCATTTTCTACATTAAACACTTCCTTGGTGTAGCATGCAAATGCATTTAAATGCAAACAACTAAAAAACAACGTAAGATAACATTCATTACCGAAATGAAATGAAGATTTTCAGTAACTTCGAATATAACACATTATACATAGACCAAATAGGTTTTTTAAAAACCGAAACTGCATGAATTTAGGCCAACTGCTCAAGAATATTACGGATTTTGTTTAAATATGAAAAAGTTAAACTTCTAAAAAGATTTTTTTTACATTTTATCAAAAGTGTGTTTTAGCATTTAGATTTCAGCAAAGGATATTGAATTATTTCTAAAAGCACTTGTTTCAAAATAGAAATAAGATAACAAATAGAAAATATGTCTTTAATCTTAAAACGCAACAAAAGCAATACAGTTTCCGATCTCATTCATTGGGAAATACAACAAACATTTAAGATTTTAGTTTACGTACTGTTTATTAAATGAATATCACCTAAACTTTGCATGTGAGCTTTCAAGTCAAAATATAATAATTCATATGGTCTACAACATTTGTGCATCTCAAGTTAATTCATTATCATACTATACAGTGTATCTCTAATGTTTTCTTTTTATTTACGATGTATACCTATCTTAATGCACATACAAGTGAAACCTTTTGATGGAACCCACGATAAAAAAACCCTTCAAATTAAGAGAATCGAGATTGATTTCCCATTCATTACAAATATTCTGGTATCAATTTCAAAAGTTTCGTATATGTTTCCGATTTTATCATTAGGGCGGAATAAGAGCAGTAATCATACAAAATTTGACGCAAGCATAATAGTTTAAATGAATATATCATTAACTATTCATTTAATTCAGCCTCCAAATAATCATCCGAAGCGTTATAAACGTGAAGTAAGAGATCAGAACGACCAGTTTACTAAGTCTTGAATACATATGATTAAGTCCGAATAAATCAATCTGCGTCAACTAAAAATGAAAATCGTTGTTTTTAGTAGCCTGTGCATAAGACTGGTCGAGAAGAACATTTTCATTTTATAATCAGGTGAACGGTATTCATGAGAAAATCCACCCAAAATTGTTAAAGGGAAAATGTGTTTGCCTTTAGCGAAATGTCTACTCCTAATTATCACTCTTAGTTACCGTTGGTTGCCATGGAGACACAGAAATGAATCGACATGTTTTGGTACGGGCGGTTCTTAAGAACTGGCTACAGAGGGGATCTGACGGGTCACAAAGCGAGAGGAAGTAAATCTAATATCATTGATTTGAACAATAGCATACGACGAAGATCATTATTTCACAATCAACCAGATATGGATCGAGCGAAACTAATCCTCACTGTACGTCACAGTAAGGGCACTGTGCGACTTGTCGATATGTCGACCGATCTTCAAGCACTTAATTGACGTTTTTTTTTACTTTGCTCGACATCGGCTTAGATAAATAATACCATCGGAAAACGAGATTTCTGGATAACAACTTCTTTCAATGTTAAAAAAAAAAGATTTTTAGAGTAAAGCAGGACGTGCATATAAGATAAAAAGTTATAGAAAACGGAAAGTTTTGTTATCATTTGCATTCCAAATCTTTATACCTTTAACGATCTGGTATGCAAACAGATTTTTATGTATACACGTCTGAGCTATACCCCCCGAGCACCACATCTATACGCGACCTTGTAAAGCACCAGTCACATAACGTAAATACTTGATTCTCTGCTTACGATAGATCATATCTTTTAAGCTACTTCCTGTCCGCAAAACGTGACTTCCATACAGTGTTTTATAAGTATTGAACAGAGTTACAAAGCCTGGCAATGATGCTGCAAAACTGCCTGCTGGTATAAGACATTAGTGGCCACAGATATGGTTCGACTAGACACTGGCCATATTTGTGGTATCAACACATGCCTCTCCTTATTTGGTAGAAAGGTGATAGATATTATGCAAACAGAACTTCATCACAATTTATATATTTTCAATACCAAAAGCCAAAGAAAAGCATGCTTGTAGACTTATTTGCCTTTTAAGATACCAAATACCAGGTTTAGCCTAACAGGTGCTCGTTTTCCTGTTGCCATATCAAATACAGTCAAAACGACAGACATACGTTATTAGGGACAGACTGACATAAGACAGACGGTGTGTTTAAGCGTGTAAGAATCGGAGCATCAGCCCAGGAGCAGAAAGAGGATCACAGCGACCCCTGGCGGCACAACCCGGAGATGGGCTGGAGGCTGACAGGTATTGATCAAACTCACCGGAAGCGACGCACACCTCATGAACAATGTACCCACCACTTCAGTCTTTGCCTCCCCACTCCGCCTCAAGTTTCATCTTATAAATGTTATTTTGTTTATACCTACTATGCATTTCCTCTCATCCACCCCTCGAACCAATAGTGATTCTTTTCTCTTTATCCTTCTCCTCTTACTACCATAATCTATAATCTACATAATCATTATCTATATCTTATCTACTAACTTATCTCCTCTTACTTATTATCTCCTCTTACTTCTTATCTCCTCTTACTACGTACCCTAATCTATTATCTGTGTCTAATCTCCAACTATCCTAGTCCTTTCTTTCTGTCTATTCTCCTCTTACTATCTCTACTCCATACTTTCTGCCTCATCTCCTTTGCTACCCTTATTCTATTCTCTCTGCCTATCTCCTCTAATTATCCCTACTCTATATCTTATCTCCTCTTTCCATAGCTACTCTATTCTGTCAGTCTTATCTCCTCTAATTATAGCTACCACTGTTGGTAGAGAATTTTCCTCCCTCCACCCTTTGCTTTTGTCATCCTAAATACTTCTTTAGATCAGTTGTAACAAAGTTTTAAAACTTTTAAAAATAGAAATTAGTGTTCCGTTTTGCACCAACTATGGTTTCAGATTAATTGCCTAATTTTATCGCATATAGCGTATTGCTTATAAACAAATAATTCCTAATGAAAATCATTGACTATGTAAGTGTGTATTCTAACCTGGTGTATCTCAGAAGGAATCGATAACAGCAGGTAGTTGTGATTACCCAATCGATATCGAATTTTGGATAACAAATGAAGTTTAGATTTTCGTAAAACAATTCAATGGAAACATAGTTTTTGATTACTGGCGTCAGAGAAGAACAGTTACTAAAACAACTTGCAAACACAAATAAAGGGCACGCTTAGCGGCAGTAAATCATGGGTAGCGTGGTATATTGTTGGCGCGGATCTCGTGTGGCAGTAAGGCGGAAATTACCCGCAAAGCCCACAAAGACACTTAAAAGATCCCCTCTTCAATGATGTTTCGGAGGTAATTCATTAGGTTTCCGTTGTAATCCGGTAAATCCACTCAGATCTAGAGGGCGCTCATAGTTGTCCAGATGCTCTTCAAGACAGGGTCCTACACACCACCTGCCGGACAGTCTTCACTATGGGTGTATGGAGAGTATATGTAAATTATGACACTACTCATTAGTGGCGGATCAAGAGGGTGTTGTGGTTTGATGAGGGATAAATTTGTCGAAAACTCAAACATAAATGATGATGCCCAAGGGTAACCCTTTTCATAAAAATAGGTGACCCCTCCCCCTCCCCCAACCCTTTCAAATTCCTTGATCCGCCACAGAATCAATATAGGCAACTGCGTTGTAGCTTAAGTTATTAAAAATTCCTTCTAGAAAACCTTTTAAATACCATACATGTATGGAATCTGCTAATATAGATAAAGTATTAAAATGACTGAAACTACAGGAGTTTTTGGAGTTCAAAAGTAAGGCTTATGAGCTAATGAGTGACGTCAATTGACACTTTTGTTCTTCAGGAATAGAACCATACAGAATTTTAAAGAATTACACTTTCGAATTCAAAAAGTTCTTCACGAATAGAAATATATAGAATTTAGAAAAGATAAAGCGTTTTCTTTAAAATAAGTACTAGGTACTTGTAAATCCACAAGTCAGCAATGGTTAGCTAATTATTAAGAACTCCTCTCCTCTCGTTTCTCAATCTACGCCAACATCACTCATACAAGAAATCGATTCTTTCGACGTGCATGGAGCTTATCCTGCGCAAGATATATACCATACAATGAAATCCCATTTTTCTTCGTTAGATTTAGCCGAATGTGAGAAACCTATTTATCAGCGAGTTAACTGCCCTTTCAAATGATCAATTCGGAAGCAGCAAGCTCATTTCTTTCCATTCTGACAGGCGAGGAACGGAATCGTGGTTTTCTATACACACTGTTTTCTCGATGCTTGGGTACTCCACAACGCAATCTGTATTGCACAGGAGTAAACGACTCACATGTACTGCTGCCTGTCTAGTGTTATAATGACTGCTCTATAGTCAATACATACCTTATATATTTCATCTATTGAAAATAACAATTTCTTCAACATCACAATAAAAAACCAGTAACATGAACATATTATATTTGTTAACATGACCCATTAATTTCAACCCTTGTAACCATGAAATATAGATTATTTAGGCGGATGATATGCACATATATTTACTTAGTATTATCTCGGTTATAATTCAAAACGTATTCGTAATGCCTAATGCTGACACATGCGTTCAACCGATAATTCATCTATCTGGGGGGGGGGGGGGGGGGGGGGGGGGGGGGGGGGGGGTTTCGGGGTTTTTTTCAGTATACGCATTCTAGAATAGAAACAATCGATTTGCTGTTTTTATTGGTCAAATGTGACAAGGACATAAATTCAATGAAGATTCGGGAGAGATCTTTATGCTCAATCATTGGACATCATATTATACATATCAATATTGTCAGTATTTACGATTAATGGACTTGGATTTTGTAACGTAAATTTAAATGTTGATAAATAGATAGATACTGAGGATAATAAGGGGACGATTGGTATTTGCAAACTAAGAATGGCAAAATCTTATGTTCATAATATGCAGTGTATCGAGATCGAGCCTGGCTTTGTTTCACTAACCGATCTTGGCAGTAAGATCAATATTGTTTTTTAAACATCGGCCAATATTTAATTGTAAAACTGTGCTAAGTTGTCAATCACAGCGGGTGTATCAATCCCATGTGTTTAAGCTCTGATCGTTGTTACAATCCTGGGAGGCCCAGCCCATTTGATACGGTGTTTGTACACAACATACATGGAATTCTAAAATTATCATTATGTCCTGGGATTGTATCTTCCTAATGATCCGTGGTTCGAATCCCGCCAGGGGCTCGGCAACTTTGCCTGCAGTAGAGAACTGTTCTACACGTAGTCAGGTTTGGGTGCAATGCTACACTGAATTTCAGCGCAGTACCACCCATGGTTCGCTAGTTCCAGCCGATGCTCGCATGTTTCACCGCAATGCATAGCCACAATGGTGTTGCGGGCTTTCTCCCTGCATTAATACTAGCAGCCGCGAAATAAGTGAAATAATCTTGAAAGCAGCGTTAAACACCATCTCACCTCACCTGCTAATGATATCATGGCATTGGCATGTATCCTTTTTATGCAACTCCGTTGACACAGTAGAAAGTGATATCAACTGGTGTTTATTTGCAGCCTTGTCATTTTCAATCATAAATGTTCATGGATTAAATTCCGATAAATATGCAATTTGCACAGTTAAAACGGTTATTGCGTACTTAGCAGATTGATTACACACGGGCTGAATGACATCTTAACGTTACCTTATCTGTGTAGTTTTCAAACCGGTGTACAGGGAAACAATTCGATAATCCCATTATATATGGCTTCGATTCTCAACAATCATATGCGACGCCGAGCCAACAACAGCGTTTTATTACAGCCGTTGCTATGGAAATATGATGTAGGTTTTTTTTTTTTTATAGGCGATGGTTTCAGATGACTCATCATGTTTGTCAATTAAGTCGGGACTGACACACATTGCTATTACCTCCCTTGTTTTATATTGGTCGCGTATCATCCAATTCAGGTGCATCCTATAAAGTTATGTTTATATACTCGCCCAATGGACATTAACGGAAAGTCGGCCAGAGGAAGAAAAGTTACAGTCTGATTAATTTGTTGCCATTTTAAGTACGTAATGATCAAAGTTTCGATAATTGGTTTCACATATATTTGATATCGATGGCTTAAAAAAGGATTTAATATATGTAATTATTTCTCTTACAATTATGCGAATTATTCAAATTGATTTTACCTTAGCGTAATCAATAATTATTGTTAGCTTACATTCAAACTTTTCTATTTTTTCAGAAAGCTATTGTCTAATCAAAACAGGTAAACTCAACCATTGTGCATTGCACTTAATACCTGACCGTCGATTTAATACGAACGTTGAATAGATTCAGCCCGGTTCTGGTAAGCTGAAATCCAAAATTATGTCGATTTGGAAAAAAAGCAACAATAAAACCGCACATTCATGAAAGAAATTACAAATGTTGATCATTCCATTATCACCATTTACGGAAACTACAGCCGGCATTTAGACCTACGTTTGAACGTGTCATCATCTTGAACAATAACCCTTCTGTTCATCTACCTTATCACATCAGCTCTATCAAACTGACCGAATTAGCAATGTAAGAACCCATCATATAATCTCATTAAAATCAGTTCGAACGCGGCACTCGCAATTTGCTGCGTTCCTGATCAGAGTATTGATTGGTTGGGGTCATGTCAGTTGATCTCTTCTGCTACTCTGTCATTATCTCTTTCAATCTTAGACCGCTTAGGAATGAAATGATGCCAACGAATTCCTAGCTTACTAAATGATTGGCTGACGTGATATAGCACGGCCTCTATTTGGCAGTACTCAGAACAAAAAGCAGCTAGGAAAATAGGTTGGATCTACTGTTAATGAGATTGCACCCAGTCAGATTGAGCGTTAAAAGCGTACACTGCTCCACTTTCGATCTGATTTTAATGAGACTAACACCTGTTTGGCATCTTTATCTCCATAATTATCTCCAGTGTAAAGATCGAGAATTTGATGCAATATGGAATGCATTTTAGGAAATCCCAGTCTAAATGATTTAGATCAACACTTTTTCAATAGCATGTCATGCCGTTTTAACATATTGTACAATTGTCGATATAAATTTATCAAGGTATACTATCAATTACATATCATTCAAGGTCCGTACAGCTGTTAACGATACTAACATATACAGATAGCTATCGAAATTAAGTATGCGTACACAAAGTAGATAATGGTTACAAACAAATTCTTCATCGAAGCAATATTAATTCATATCATTCCACTTTCAAAACTACGAATAAGCTAGATCTATGACAAATCTAGGCCTAAACTTGTTCTGGCAATATTGTCGATGACAATATGATAATACTAGAAACATAAGTATCAAACAGAACATGCTGAAGCGCAATTTCGTATTTCTAAATGCAACATTCCGAATTTGACATTTAATTTAAAATGTGTTTCGTCGTTTAACACTTTTATCATCAGGGTGATCTTTTCCTTAAGTACGCATTAATTTACAAATTGTCATAAGACATTAATAATATAAGGATATTCAGATAAACGACTCAGATTATCATAGTCTTATGTTCGCCGTTTAACCAATTGATAATCTATATGAAACTAGGGTTTGTTCTTGAACAATAAAACACTAAGCTCAACGAGGTTAATTAAAAAATCAAATGAACTCAGATAGGTTTCACAATGTCAATTGCATAAGAGCGTGTCATTTTGACTTAGTTTTTTGCGTTATTTTCGTATCAAAGGGTAAGGTAAAATATTAAATGAATATAATGATGAGGGTAAAATATTAGATTGAAACAGATAACTTAATCATGTTAGTTTTTTTTATCCTTAACCATATAGGTTTTATACTTCACAAATATATGGAAATATCTTGTAGCTAGTTTACTGTAATCTGTGTTAAATTTTGAACTCTTTGTGACACTTTAGAAACCCAATAGAAATTAAAATTTAGTGTTTGTCGGGGAAGGTTTATTTATAATGCGGTAATAATGAAACATTGATGAAATGTATATGGTTAACGTAAATCCATAGTCTGTAAAAGGTAAAAATGATGATTCAAGATTATCATCTGAGATTCAACACTTACTATTCTGAAAATAACAAATCTTCTTACATTGAATGAGACATTACGTGATTTCAGTTCATGATATTAGGGTCTGTTACGTGAAAAATACACTATATGCTGATATAAATTGAAAAAGCATCTGTCAACGCCAAAATGGTGACAATAGAAAGTTTTCAATAAAAATATTAAAACAGACTTATAAAATGTATATATGCAGAGGCCGACATCACACATCCTATTTACATGAACACTTGTTATATTTATATAACACGTCTAACACTATCAACTTCAGTATGATATTCTGTCTGATTTGGAAAGGATTCCAAATTTACGTTTAAGTAATTTACTTGCGGAAGTAGCGGAATTTAGTTTCGTTATTGATCAAAATAGCGACCCTCTACAAGTACCTATATTCTATCATTACACTAAACCAATTAGCCTCGAAATGTTTTCCAAATTTATGTTTAAGAAATTGACGTGCGGAAATAGCGGAATTAAGTTTCGTTATTGATCAAAATAGCGACCCTCTACCTCTATTTTATCATTACTCTAAACCGGTTAGCCTCGTAAATGTTTCAAATTTACGTTTAAGGAATTTAAGTGGGGAAGTGGCAGAATTTTGTTTCGTTATTGATCTAAATAGCGAAAAACACCTGTATTTCATCATTACACTAAACGGATTTGCCTGGAAATTATACAGCAATAGACAAAACGTCTATGTACTGACACGATTGTAGACGTTTGGTATAGGTGACTCAAGTTACTAAAAGAGTTCTCTTTAATCTTTTTAATAAGCAACCAACCGAACTAAATTATTTCAAAAAATTATATTTTACTAACAGATTAACATAAGAGTTGATTACTGTTTTATTGCATCAATATCAAGCAAAACATTCTTGATATGATCCGAATATTTCAAGAAAAAATATTTTACTATTAATGCATACAACTCGAAAACAGATTGTCATGAGTTAACAGTGTCAAGTGGGATTTCGAGAACATCGAAAATAAATAAGTTATAATCTGCGAATTACAAATATCAAATGTCATTCTAAATATGACAGAAACGTCTTGGGTTGCAGAAGCGTGTCTTCTAGTTGTAATAAACGAAAATGAAAAGTGAACGTGTGATAGACTAACGTATAATTTCCATTAGCGAAAGAAGATTATTGAATTCATTTTGGAACATTTAAGGTTTTTAACATCACGAAGAAGAAACCTCAAATAACGATTAAGTAACTATAATAAAATGAAACGTTTACTAGCTCGTTAAACCATTTTGAAAGGCCATGTCTGTTATTTCGAAGAAATCGTTATCAATGGAATTAATGTGAGATTTAGAACGCCAAAAAGATAAGACTAGTCTATTGATAAAACATATTTGTTTTGAGATGTTAACCTGAAGATGTGTAAGATGAAAAGGCACGACAGTCAGAACTTATGCTGCTTATTAACTCACTGTATGATAGAAACGGTTAGTAAACATCGAGGTCTTATCACATTGATAGTATGCCTTGTTGAGCTCTTTGAACAATCTTCAAATAATAATAATAATAATAATAATAATAATAATAATAATAATAATAATAATAATAATAATAATAATAATAATAATAATTTTTTTAAAATGATAATAAAAACAACAACTATTATTATTATCATTATTATTATTATTATTATTATTACTATTATTATCATCATCATCATCATCATTATTATTATTATTATTATTATTATTATTATTATTATTATTATTATTATAATTTATTATTATTATTATTATATGCCTTCTTGAAACAATTCGAACAATGTTCACATGCAGTTGACATAATACAAACATTCCATCATAATTGCCATTACTTTGGTAAGTTTAACAGAATACAGGAATTTTATCTCTAATTTATCAATAGCAGTAATAATAAGATTTTTGTTAAATGAAACAAGACGATCAGATCCCATGGCATGCGTAATACAGAGCATGACAAGCTCCATAAGTTAGCAATAGAAGTGAAGCTGAAGTGACAAGTATTTCACTGTATTGAAGCAGTAGACTCAGATCAAGGAAGTAACGCGCGTCTCAAAGGATCGTCTCGCCCTTCAGTGTACTGTGTGATGTCAGTAGACGAGTATAAACGAACTCAGTAATTCAACGTGGCAAGTTTACTTAGTTGAAACACTCACGGGAGGAAGAAGGCTAGCTTCATGAATCTCTTTGAAATACTTTCTGTCCGCTGAGAGGGACAATAAACGCAGAGTATTAAATTCAATGCTTTTAATGTGCATTAAGAACTTAAAATTTAAACATACTATTTCACTATACCAGTTATTGATTTGATTAAACCCTTTAACCTTATGGGAAAAACACGAAAAATGATAGTTTTGTTCAAACTATAAAATAATAAAATAAAATCATCCCTCAAATTATCAACAACAACAAATTAGAAAATAATCTTAGAATGATACTTCTAGCTTATAGAATAAAATATTATCTTCATCATTTCATTGTCATTAAAAGTATATATCCATATGTCACTTCCATAAGTAACATCATTAGGAGAAATACGAAATGAAAAATTATCATATTCACTTGAAAGTCATTAATAGTCATATATTCTTGTAACTTCCCTAAACAACATCATTAAGAGAAACATGAAAGGAAACAAAACAAGAAAACGATCATAAAACTAACGCTGCTTGGATTGCTAGATGAAAAAGGTGTAAATTTGACACTACAGTTTTATATTTTTGAAATAATAAAAGATACAGATCCGGAATCATACGGGAAAAAGGTATAAATTTTACACCAGTATGTCAGATTGATGACAACGAATAGAGATAAGGTTATGTCAATGCATCATGATATGCCCGTGTTACAAAGTAGGGTCAATGACCTTTCTGAGGTAAGACAAGACAATGCATGGTGATGGCAGTGGATGTTGACACACAGACTGATCCCAGACGAGTTAAGTAACATACCGACAGTTCGAACACGCTCTAGTTGGATCTGATATGTAGATTTCATTGGCCTCGCGTGATGGACACTACTGTCTGACCAAGAAACCAGTCCCTTCGTACCGACAATTAGTTGTAGTCTGTATGCATTATTATATCTATCAGAGCAAGCTAACACTGACAGGAACCAATCATTCCGGTAAGGTTTGTTTTGATGAAAATCGTAAGACTTAATTACCGCAAAATCAACGTCATTTGTTTGTTATCCGCCAATCTGTGAACGTAAAGAAATGGCATTGAGTAATTGTGAAAATAATACAGAATGATAAATATAAAATGTCTTGCTCAAGACTCCGGTTCAACTTTTAGAATGAAACTTCAAACACCGAAAAAATAACTTCACTGATAAGGCTTTTAAATCACTACCTTTAGAGAACAGAGTTAAACACAAAGTTACAGTCCTTGGGAGATAGGAAGTCCATCCTGGAGCCAATTTCCATTTTCTAAATGTCCCTTTATGAACTGTCAGAACAACGGATATGACGTCATAAAACCATTTCCTTCATCAGAAATGTTGACTGGTTTACTCAAATTACACAAGGTCAATGACAAGAAATTTTCCCTTGTTTCTCATTAACATACCGTAACCCATTCAATCTGACAAGATCATACGTGTTGCATGAATCACTGGATATCGAACAATTAGCACTCATGAACATGTCATGCCATCTTTAACAGTTGCTCCAACACCATGACACGTCCAGAGCTTTATAACACAACTCTTCTTACAGATCAACTGATTCTAAACTCAATAATCTACGTTGTATCCGAAGAGAAGGATGGAATAAGCCATCGTTCTGACTCGTTCTAATACAATGACTCGTATGAATGTAAATCTTTACTTTCAAATTTCATCCAACGTTTCTTCAATTCATGTAAGTAACAATTGGTTTTCAGTCACTTCAAGACACAGAGTTTCAATAGCAACCTGATTACCACAAGCAATAAGAAATTATTAATTCACATATAAACGAAAAAATTATTTTACTGATTAATGATTGGTGTTACACATATTGGAGTTGAAATTATGACACTATGATACACGTACCTTAACCTCAATCACTTTTGAACGTTTTATAATGGAATTGACAAAAACTGAATATCAAGATAAACTTAAATGAAGGGAAACTAATATTATAACATCGGAATTATTCTAATCTGAATCAAAATCGTTTTTACGATGATTAATGTTTAATTTACTTCATATTCATTCATTTCAGTCATGTCTATTATCCAGATGAACAGGTGTGATTTACTAACCCACGTCAGTTACTATCTTTCAATGTAAGGTATAATCTGGACCTACTTCCATGAACTCGTCACACAATTTAAGGCTAGCGGATGTAATAGAGACTAATAGAAGTACACAGGTAGCCAGAATTTATTTCATCTGCCAAACTCACTGTTAACGATGTCCTTCAGAATGTCGTTCAAACTGGTTGCTTAAAGGGCACAGTGTATGTTGTTGGACTAAAATATGTCAAACTTTGTAAATGGTGTTATTTTATCAAGAAGTAGTGGTTGTTTATGAACGTCAACATCTCAATGCTTAACAGTTAAGTATAGTGACAATAAACGGGTTACAGTCGAGATTTGTGATCGAAAACCCGACAGTGACGCGCACAATGACTCAAAAGTAATTTTTGAAACTTACTTAATACAGACGGGAGGATAAATATAGAAAGGGTAGTGCTTAGTAGGTCATTTAACAAATATGCTTATAAATGGGCCGCAGAAGTTCGACAAGTGAGAAAAAAAATATCATAATTTGGGAATTTCAGAGATGAAGATGCAACTTCAGTAAGGCGATTTGAACTTAACTCATGGTACTTTGGGTATATTATATTAAGCAACAATCAAAATTACGAAACACACTCTGTGTCACTTTAAAAGCAGGATACTTTAGAGAATACGTTCTTCGACCAATGACAATTCCGAACAACTTCCTATTATCGATCAAATTTCAAATCGAAAACCTCGTATGGCTGGGTTCATGATACTGTTACACTTAAAGCCAGGTTAATTAAGTTCGTATTTACAACATGTAAGATAACACTGAAATTCTTCTCGTAATATATCAAAGAGGTAATTTTATATGGATCCTTAATGCCGTCCAACAACAAACTTGATAAGAAAGTATGGCTTAGGTAAGTTAACTAAATTGTTCTACACTGAATTATTGAACACGAGAAAGGCAAGCCTGAGGGAAAAAGAAGTGTTGGAAAGCAGTACCGATAGTTGAGTTCCCTGGGGGTTTGTCCTCCATCATAATTATTGGCTTCATCTGCTGAGGTGATACGTTCTCGACCATTAGCGACTTAACGGGCTTATCCTTACCTTGCAAATGAGTCATCGTCTGCTCCTGTGTCACGTGACCTAAACAGTAGACGACATAATATCAAGATTCTCCTAAATCCTTGTCGTTTCTTATAGAGAAATCCGGAAACAAGGGGGTTGTCCTGAAGCAGATGATATTGACCAGCTATGATAGAGGGCAGAGGTGATTCCCGAGGTCGTCTGCCCCAGACTTAGAGCTTGCTGTATCTTTACAACTAGCGATGTCCGGGCATGCACGCCAATTAATCCACTATACACTTAGGCAAAGTTATACAAACTATCTCAACTGGAGCTTTCAGCCATCGTTATAAGTTCCCGACAGAGGCCTTATATATACAATAAATCCAGAAAGAGACAGCCCCGAAGGATTTATCCTTTTCTCTTCCTTACACTGGGAGCCTCTGCCCAATCCGACTGATGCTGCTGTACAGGCCAGTGTATTCATAAACTATTAATACTCCAGGTTATATGCAGAAATATTCAATAAAGTAAATATTTAACCAAGCCGGGAAGCAAAAGCCAGGTATCGTCAGCTCGCATGACGCACGCGCGGTATGTGAACCCACAAGGCATGAAACAGCCTGCAGTTGGAACTAAGATATAACTTTAGATAGTGAAGGTTGGACGCCTATAAAATCAATGATGCTATTTTCTACTGAACAGATACTGAACTAATCGGTTAATGTGTCAAACAGAATCTCAACGTATTTCGATCATTACTCTGACCAATACCGGCAGATTGATGACCTGCCAGAAACAAATCAAAGAGGAGCACTAAATCACCATCAACTTTGTCTGACAGAACGTCTTATTGCCTGCTCTTAGCATCTAAAGGAGGAAAGGGAGATAATCCCGAACATAATTGACGCATAGGAGACAACAAAGACAGAATAAAGGACGTCACCACGGAATTACAAGCACAGTAATTTTTATCACGCTGCCAAATCTCAGCCTCAAACGAGGCAACAAAGCCGCTAAGGTTTCAGAACGAGAAACTACGAGATCGATGGCGGGATCGCTCAGGTGACGTGTGAGCAGGTAGCCAGGGAGAGGAACAGTTCGCCCGATGCAATTATTTTACTACTAAAGCTAATTGGAGGTTTGGGGTCGATACTCAGCAATGATTAAACTGATCGGTGTCTTCAGAAGCAATATCACTAGCAGATAAAACATCGCTGAATTAGACGATCATCGATAGTTCAGAGCAATAGGCTCGTCAGTAACGAAGGTTTTAAAATGAAGGTAAACTAAGTGAGTTGGGGTTTAACGTGTTTTGAACAATTTTTCAGTTATTAAACACGTGGGGTAAACTAAGAATTAGTATCATAATGTGTATTGGCATGCACATAAACCACTTAGTTATGAGTACGGTAAGGGTAAGCAATTAAAGGTATTTGCACCACAATAGAATTACGACTAACGGAGTACTGAAAGAATAACACTTACTACTATAGCTGTAGAACAAAAGTTTGTTAAATTCCCAGTGTAGAATCTGAATGTTTTCAGAAAACTTTAAACTTAATAATTTGTGAATGAAATCAGTTGTAAATTATTTTCTCTTCAATCCGTTAAAAGTTAAGTAGTAAATAATGACCTGGTGCCGAGCGGTTATGGCAAATAAACTCGCGAGGGCGTAGCCCGAGCCGAGTTTTTTGCCATAACGCGAGGCAATCAGGTCATTATTTGGCTTAAACTCCCGCGGAACATTCGTAAAATAATTTTAAACTAAATTATTCATATATATTGCATTTATTAACGCTATATTTTAACACTTTGCGATTTTATGTTTTCTGACCGAAAGAGTCACATAGAATATTTACAATACCCGCCTGCTTTAGATTTTAAAGCTAAAAAGTAGACCCTTTACATTAAAAATATACAAAACCTATTACCTATATATATATATATATATATATACAGGGGGAAATCAGTGTAGACATGACACAACAAAAAGTACCACGGCTGACATGGATCCTCGTTAGCTCAAGTGGTAGAGGTGTTGCTTGACAATAGAGAGGTCCCGGGTTCGAATCCCACTTACGCCCTTTATAAATCTTAAATGGATATATGTTTATTTAATTTTTTATGACTTTGACCACCAAATGAACTTTAAACATTAAACCCTAAAAAGTCACGTCGACCTTCCAGAGGAAGAAACAAGATGTGTTATAATTCAAACAAGCCATAACATTCGATATCCATCAGTTGTTATACTCGTTGATATTACTTATCATACTCGTTTCATTTGCAAATTAATTTCTCAGGAAAATAAAAATTCGCTTTGTGCGATTATTTCATATCGTTTAACATTAATGACGTTTGAATGCTAAATAATCACCAACAACACTTATATAGTTTTAGTTTCTGACGGTATTCCTAAATTATGTAGTTTACACCTTAAAATGTTCGTTAAACCTGACCTTTGATGTAAGTAGTAGTAAGTAATAAGCTTAATTTTTTTAAGTAACTTAATTTTATTAAGTTTGTCAAATACAATGTTTATCTCATCTCGTGGTTGGGTTGAAGTTGATATTTTCACTCGTGGCTGCGCCACTCGTGAAAATATCAGCTCCAACCCCACCACTCGATGAGATAAACATCGTATTTGACAAACTTAATTAAATATCCTCTATATATCCCTTACTAGTGAAATGATATAATAAATTGTCTACTGAAGGGTCTTCATTATGGTTTAGTCTCAATCACGTGTTCAATATTAATATCATTACGAGGTCAATCATGGCTTTTATTGTCAATTGCACATTCGCTATGGCACCGCACGTGCACTCTACCCGCTCTGTTCATTGAAACTTTAGATTTGACATTTTTGCAAAGATGCAATGTTTTGTCATTGTAACCTTCAAAAGAGAGTGGTGTTCATGGATCATAATCATTAAAATAATAACAACAACAATGATAATAACGATACTACGCATTCACAAGGCCTAGCTTGGAAAAACGTAGTTTTATTTTCATTTTCAATCTGTTAGAATAACCTGTTTTTATTAAATGATAAAATTAAACATATAGATATATGATCCATTGGTTTTTTCCTTTTATTTCGTGAGTACCATTAAGCGCGGAACATCAGCCAATACCAACGATCGAGTCTTCAGTGCACCTAATTACACATTCGTGACTATACTGCGTGTTGAAGAGTTACTTGGGTTCGAACACGCACCTATCTCCACTGGGCTGACAAGCCAATCATCCTGGTTTGGTTCGTGGGATGCTGAGAAAATTTACAACCATTTACTCGGTGGTGGTTTAACGAGTCTGTACTTGACCGAGCAATAAAACTTTCATCAACACCAGGAATTTCAAAATAGGATGTTGCCTTTTCTTTGATTACGATGAATAAATGAACAATGGTAGTCTCAAATGCCTGATATAATTATGGTCTCTCGGGCTTTAGTATAGTTGACTGACTGAATGGGAAACGAGAGAGGAAATGCGACATTTTTTAACACGTTTTAGGTATATGTATGTTTTATTTTCATTTTGGATTGCAGCAAGTGATTTTCTGGCTAACAACTTCTTCATTGTGAAATTCACGTCTTTTATGCTTACTCCTTCATCAGGTTCGATTTGATTTCTTGACTAAAATATCCAGATATCCATTAAAATATCAACTGTTTTCTAAAATATATAAGTTTTTATACGACAAAATCCTTTTTGGGTATCAGTTATTAAATGAAAAAATATTCTAATACACTTTATTTGCCATAAAGTACGCCTGAAAACTAGAGCCTAGAGCTAGATCCTCTTATTAATTAATCTCCAAACATTTACGGTAACGCCAGGAGAATATAATTGTTCAAGTTGGTCAAACCGCAACTTCTTTTATCCTATATGTAGCTAAATAAAATGACATTTCCGAAACCGAACCTGAAGGATATATTCCTAACAAAGTTGCTATAAGCCCACGGCTTGTCTAAACACGGATTTTGTCTCGGTAGAGTAGAAGCACTCTTGGAGGAATATGGAACTTTGCCTAACCGGAAGCATACCCTAGCCAATGGAGAGATTAAAATGGATACGTATCTCCGGAGGTGGTTGCCATACAGGGAAGGAAGCCCTGTTACAAGTGACCCGTAGTTCACTGAAAAACTCTGATGAAGTGTCAGATCGGATGAACAGGCGAAGCTTTCCATATGGCCTAGTTATTGGTAAATCCTCCCACACGCGGCAGATCGATGTGTCGGTCACGTGATTTAGCGGCGTGAGCACCTGGTAACGTGATCGATATGAGGAATGAGTCGAACCCCAGGGAGAAGGCAAGAAGCGGAGGGCGTACCAGATCCTTTTCCTATCAAGTACGGCAAAGATATACAGCTATGCATCGGAATTTCCAGACAAGACTTGATGTGTGAAACTGGCGTACTTAGGGAGGCGCGACCTCCAAGAATCTGGGTTTCTTCTCATCTCGCCGGATTCCCGAACTATTGATCCATTCGCTTGTTTAAGGAGTATGGGAGTAAAGAATTTTCTGATTGCATTCTATAAATATCGATAGCTCAAAGTCAACGCATGTACTGCTTCAGATTGCGATACCCGAGTTTATTGGTACAGTCACGACAATCTGTATATAGATGTTTTCTGATACGTAGGTTTGATTATATAAACGTGATTGTAAAAGATCAATCAGATAACTTAATAGAACCAATATTGTAGACTGTTATTGAGAATCAATCAATAATTTGAGAACAATCGATACCTTGATCATCAACTGATTTTATACGATTACAATTACAACGGTAAAAACGGTAACATATATTTTAAACTGATAAAGTCATAAAGTACAGTCAGTGAGGTAGAGCTTCAGTTAATGAATAAATTAATGATTGACAAGAAGTTGTATATACATTTATCATCCAAAACTGTGTTTCACAGGAGATATCGCTTGTGGAAGATCAAGCGATATCTCCTAGGAGATATCGTTTTGACAGTAGATTTTTAACAATGCCCTGTTACAGTCAAGTTCATGACATTACAATTGTTTTACATCATCAAGTAATGACATCTCAATGCTATGACGTCATAAACATGATGACGTCACATTGCTATGACATCAGCTAGTTGGCAAGCCTCGGATATTTGTAACTTTTATCAACTCGTGTTGATATATTTGATATCACAAGACACTTGGATGAGATTCTCTATTTATCAATACGAACTTGTTTGCATCATTGATTATCTAACTCAACGTGCAGTACATTTTTTTATATTGATTATAAATTATTCTATTTAAATATACTTAACTTGGTTAAATAAAGAAAATACATTTTGAACCATTGAATCTACAATACAACCAAAATAAATTCATAAAAAGGCATGTTAAAAATAACATATACGCCTACGTATTCAATAATTAGACTATAGCAACTTACACATTTTCTTTAAAACACAGGTTAACCAAACAACGTACGTTTCTTTCCCATTATAATCTCCGACAGGCACTCAACATTCTACGCTTTTTTGAAAATTTTTATGTCGTTTTTTTCTGGTCTAAACTCATATAGATTCCTTATGAAATCTTGAGATCCTGTGTTATTTTCATATGATCAAAAACATTTCCTAAGTAGATCTGATGAAATAAAAATATTTCCATATATTGTATAAAAGGAAAACACTTACACGATTTAAATTTTGTATGAAGAAATATCTGAGTCTCCTATCAAAACGATTATAATACATGATATTAAGCTAATGGAACACAGGTATACATTAGTTTACATACACATATACATATTCACTATACATTACACTATTGGAATCAAGGAGAAAGCATTAATTGTATGTGTTTATTTCTAAATCTATATAATCGACCTACACACTGCCACACGCTTTAGTGCACGGTTTAAATTGGCTATTTTAAGGTTTAAGAGGACTTATGCATTCACTAAAGCTTTCTATCGATGCAATGAAATACTTAAAATTCTTTACAATTGACCTGCAATTAACAATGAAACAATTTAGACAGCCTCTGTCGGCTTGGACATATAAAAAATCTATGGTTAGCTGTGCACAAAACGGATAAATTATAGACAGTTGAACGCGACTGAACTAGTATTATGTGCAGCAGTTGAATTTACCTAAACTCTTAACTAAGAACAAAGAATGAATTGTGTTTTATGAAAGCAATGTTGTAAATAAACCGATTTAATAACACAGCATAAGCATTGCTATTAGATTGACCAAAGCGACTGCCGTTTCCTCTTTTTTTGGTTATAAGCAAAATCTTAATATTTCCGATATCGTAGTTCATGCGGATTTAAAGTTACGTTGCATTAAATACTTCCGGTCTTTAAAAATCAACTTAACTACCTGAATAGGTAAATATTTGTTGAATAACTTACGAGGTAGATTACTTGAGTAAGGATCTTGAATGATATCGAGAGATATGCAGTAACAGTGCATTCGTTGTGTTTACGAAATATTGGAGCCGGTTGCTGATTTCCTGAGTAAGCATGGATCATCTCCATTTATCATGGACATACTATGTAATGGAGAACGAATGAGGAGGTGTGGATTCGTGAAAAATAATAAACGAGCCCTCTAAATACATTCTCTATCTTAATCGATGAACGAATTAACGACACTAGAAACTGTCTTGTCTTTTTTACATTTTTATATATTTTCCATATACATCTTAAAAGATAATGAAATCTTCGGTGCTAACACATCGGACACGGGATACAACATTTAGATACGTTTGAATTTGAATCGTCCATGCACTTGCATTGTCTTATTTTATGCACCACGATGCGATTGACAAGCACTTACTTAAATCATGCAATATATGTTCTAAACGTGCGCTACACGCTTTAACCGTCAAAGGAAACACACAGGTTTCGTACTGACAAACTAAATTCCATCATACCTCAGTAGCCCAGTCCATTAAAGCGCTGGTTTAACATTCGGAGGTTTGTCCGTTCAAATTTTTCCTAACAAAATTCTGAACTTCATTTTCGTTAAACGTTTTACATTTGTACATTTTCATACATGAATCATAAAGACTACACTCTGTATTGTTAAAATATTAAAAAGGCTAACGTCCCTCATGGCCGGGAGATTCAGTGAGCAGTGGAATCCACTGTTAACACAATGGAGTGATGTCATCGCCATTGAGAAAGTAAGAAGAAAATTGAATAACCTTCAATGAAAAGAAGTTGTAAAAGCCTCGGCTTCCTACAACCAGATAAGACTAAAATCGTCTCATTGATGTAGAATTACTATACATTCACACCGTAAGAGTTTCGTGGAGTACACTTAGGGAAGTGAGTTTCCGTCAAAAGGAGACCTTGTTGCTGCTATGTTCCAATTAATGAGCAGCCAGGTCATCACGTTTTCATGTTAACGTGTGAACTGTAATTGATGTGTCACTAAAAGAAGATTGTATGGCATCGTACTGAAACACGTGTCTGATTTTATGAGGACGATGGAAATTGTAAAATGTGAAAGTTAAGTTGAGTTTGATAAAACCTCTGTTACATGTCAATTTCCATGGAAGTGGAATTTACTTACATCGAAATGGTAAACCAAAAGTAAGTATATAGGGAAAACATAGAGTAAAATGACACATAATTGATATTGTCATGAAGATGTTGGCGTCAAAGTTACTTTTACTAGTTCAAATATAGTAAAGAAGGAACCATAAAATATACTTCTTTAAAAGGCTTTGTAAAGTGATATACGAAAACGAAATTATGTAGCTACCAACAATATGTATATAGCGTTTCGGATTATATACTTTTTGACTTATGGTGGATGAGTATATAAACGTTATGTATCTTCAAAATATAGATATTATCCAGAAAACATAACTATTAGGAACTATAGAGCAATCAAATAAAAAAAAATAAGACACTAAAGAGTCGGATATATATATATATATATGTGTGCCTACTTATATATGGTAAGTATATAAGGTGAGCAGGTGTCTTAAGCTAAATGCCGTGCCAGGGGAAATGAAAGCATAGCTGTACTCTATGCCTACGGCTTTTTACTGCAGCGCTGGCAAATCTAATTACTGAGGCTTGGAGCGCCGTACATCGGCTAACATTAAAATCAAACTTTAATGACTCAATTAACATCTTAGTTTCGAGCGTACCCATTTTCCACCACGACAATGATTAAAGGAACGAACCCTATCTTATTGATTCTGGCATTGCGATATATTATAGAGTGACATCAAGTCCAGTGACTTCGGCGACCTTACCGACAATGACATAAACATATAATGAAGCAACGTCATCATCTTCAACGACTTTTATGTTAAATTAACTTCATCTAAAGTGTAGATTGACGCCTTATTCAACAATCTCACCAGTTAAGATTTCACAAAATAGCATCATCACCTTCAGCAACTCCAGTGCAGCAATTTATATCAGCATCTTAAATTATGGCATCAACGCTAAAGATTGCGGTAGTGTCAACTATAGCGAATGCAGCATTTTCGCATTGTAATCAAATATAACGACTTCAGCAGTATTATCTACTAAAGAGCAGTATGACAGCAATAGCATGAATCAATGACTGAACTATTGTTACATTCACGGCAATGAATACAGAAATATAGCAACGGGCATGAACTTCAAAGAATGTAACATTCTACCCTTTACTACAGTTAATACAGAAATATAGCAATGGGTATCAACTTCAATGAATGCAACAGTCTTCCATTCACTACAGTTATACAGAAATATAGCAATGGGTATATCAACTTCAACGAATGCAACAGTCTTCCATTCACTACAGTTAATACAGAAATATAGCAACGGCTATCAACTTCAACGAATGCAACAGTCTTCCATTCACTACAGTTAATACAGAAATATAGCAACGGCTATCAACTTCAACGAATGTAACATTCTACCCTTTACTACAGTTAATACAGAAATATAGCAATGGGTATCAACTTCAATGAATGCAAAAGTCTTCCATTCACTACAGTTAATACAGAAATATAGCAATGGGTATCAACTTCAACGAATGCAACAGTCTTCCATTCACTACAGTTAATACAGACATATAGCAATGGGTATCAACTTCAAAGAATTCAACAGTCTTCCATTCACTACAGTTAATACAGAAATATAGCAACGGCTATCAACTTCAAAGAATTCAACAGTCTTCCATTCACTACAGTTAATACAGAAATATAGCAACGGCTATCAACTTCAAAGAATGCAACAGTCTTCCATTCACTACAGTTAATACAGAGATATATCAATGGGTATCAACTGAAACAACTGCAGCAGTGATTTAAATACAGAATGTTGGCAATGGTTCAGCATATACAGCGTTGTGGTAATAAGGCAGCAACTCCAACGACTTCAGGAGTCTACTATTTAGAAGGCATGGTACTACCGAATTATACCATTAAGCAAAGACACTAAAGGTTAAGAATGGACTACAGCATATACAGCATTGTGGTAGTGAGGCAGCAACTGCTACAGGAAAACCTCTACTATATAGCGAATGTAACGTGGGCTGATGAAATGATACCGGATATTCAAGAAAGAACACCGATTTCACTTGGGACCTCTTCTTATACAGCACATATCAAAACTGATTGATTCAACCGCAGCCGAAGCGCTGCCACACGATAGAAAGACAGTTATGTGATTTTATAACCGGTAAGAAATGATTTTGAAAATGCGGAATGGCATTTTAAATCAAAATTGTCATTATTCATCTTATTTTCACGCAGTTTTAAACTTGGTTTTGTTTATGCATCCAGGAAAGAAGATGAATATTAATGATTGTTGTTGCTTTACAGATATTACGTTTTACATAATCGTTTAAATGTAGAAAACTAGAAATGTAAAGAATGCGTTACATGTTCCATATGGAAGGATTCTTATATTGAAAACATTTTTAAATACTAAACTCAATGCTTAATACATGCACACTGCGTCTTTATGCTAAACGCAAGTTTGAACACAGTATCAGAAACAATCAAACGCGTATGCACATACCAAGAGACATGCAAATTGTCTTACAGCACATGCATCCCGAGAGGTTGCACCGAAGATTGACAATTATCACTCTGAAAAAGCTTTGTCTTTGGTCATTCAAACGTTCACATATAGACAAGAATAACAACTACACAACGTCACGAGTTCAAATCCTTAGAAGTTGCTCAAGCGGTAATGAGTCAACATGAGATAGAAGCATTTCTTACGTTGCCATCTTAGGAGAATTTCTGCATTCGTCAGGCGTTTTGTGACACTAACGATGTCGTTAACCACCAACGTCCATGAACTGATCGGGTAGAGACGCCATTAAAGAACATAAGGAATAGTGCGACACGTCTCAACATAGTTTCCCGACGTCAGTGAAAACTTCTCAGACCATCCTAGAACTGAACTGTATCTATCCAAACACTGTCAGGAGTTATCCCATAGGTACAATCTGATACAACGTCTACGTCCTAAACGGTCATCCGCACACAAATGAGGCTGCGTTGAATTAAACTACCAGAACCCTGCTGCCTTAGTTTGCAATTTCAACGGACCCCTCCAAATAGCATCTTCCCACGCATCCCAAAGTCCCAAAGACTTGCCAAGATAGACCTTGCTGACATTTCCCAACCCTTATGTGCTTGTCGTCCAGGCTGCTGCGACGGATCGCGATAGTCTAATGCGAAGTCTTATGAGAACTGCAACTTTTCGCCGCCGAAGAGGCTTCTGCACTCAAAACACGAAATTTGACAAGTTGGCAGCAAGGTTTACATTAGCCCTGGATAAAGACCGGTGCATTTTTAGCCTTACGGGGGTAGACGTCCAAATAGTGTATGTACAGGATGAAACTGCGAGCCGTAAACATAAAATTCTATACCCCAAGGTAACGTTCGTACCCTGGTACGAGATACGAGAAATGACAAGCTATTTCCTAAGCCTTCCATGCTCCTTTGGTAGTATCAATATGTCGTCGATCCACTGCTCTTCTTTATGCTAAAGGTGATCGTACCAGTTGATGATCACTTTACTTTTCATAGTGTGACTCTACCTGGATTTTGAATATTCTTTTGAATATTCTTCATGCTCTCTTGACATGTTAAGGGTTCGGTTTATCAAAATGTGAACTGCATTCATCATTTTGAATTTGCTTTGTTGCATATGGTTTATTTCTATATGAATCATCTTTGAGCGAAGGTTCTTCAGATTGCTAGTATGCACCATGCAAACTGATTGTTTTTATTCCCGCTTATGACTATCAAGTTAACTCACTAGTCTTTACAATAATCCGTATATACGGATTGAATTCTTCAAAAGTGTTGATAACCTGTACTGATTCCGAAATCAACAACGAAATATTGATATTTTAACATGATCAATGGAGCATTTATCATTTATTACTTACTGATAAATACCAAAAAATATTCAGTATGTTGCGGAATCACCAATATTGATTTCTCTTTCTGCATGAAAGCTTGTAATGATAAAAGCAGACAGTAATGTCAATGGAAGCCAAAGACAGACAGGGCTTGAGCATGATGGGCTGGTTTCATCAGAGTTATAGGAAGACAGACAGGTCCTGTACCAGAGACAGAGAGATAGAGACATCGAGACAACCGAGCCACACAGTTAACATTGACCAGATTTGTCGGTACAGTCGTATTACACAACATGTAAAAACAACATTTTGTTAAATATTGCTAAGTTCACTCGTGAAGCAATACATGTAACTTTGAGAAATGTTAAAGATGCTTTTCATCTGCAGCACTAAGTGTGTTAATTGTACATGGGCATGTTGCCTTTATTAGTGAATAAACGAATTGAATTGAATTGTACAAAAAATACCTTTATCACTATAGATAGATGTGTGTATGTGATGTTGCGTATATAGTTAATGCTCTTAGTAATGACCATAACGACCTTAGCAATTTATATATAACAACATCAAATGGTTTTAGGTAAGTTATCTTGCACACAAATCAGAAAAGCGTACAGTAGTGTACGGATATCAGTTGAGGCCTATGATGAGTACAAGCCTATACAACACGTACATTTACCACCACGGATACATAGGTGTATGTTGATCGGGTTATCTAGTGACGGATATAAGTAAATAAGCATAACTAGCTTTTATTTCGTACTTGCTTGTCCATTTTAGACATTTATCTCAGTAAGCAAATGGTTTTAAGAGATGCTTTAGTATATAAATACGAAAAGCGGTCAATACAGTAGTGTACAGATATAGAAGTTATCGGCTGTTTTCTTGTGTACAGATAGACATTACCACTTCCTGTTCCGGGAATCAACAGAGACAAAGTATCACTTATATATATATTGATATATTGATTCAATAGTTGATACAATTAAGTAACGGCATGGACATTCTTGTGTTAAGTAAGTTATTGATTCAGTTCTTAACGAAAAAAGATTGGGTATAGACATCAAGTGAGAGGAAGTAATTTAGAACCGTCTTGTTTAAAACAATCGCTATAGATCTCAACCATGCGTTGTGGTACTAACAAAAACTATTCTACTAATTCATTCACTTTATCTTTTCAAGAGGGGTTTTATTAGATAACGGAAAAACATTTGAAAGCTAATCATTTTCATGATGTTTTATGATTTGCTTATGATCTTTTTGTCGCACTCTACTTAGTTTTTTGTTCTACTGTTTAGGAGTGAAGCTTACTTTTATTATACTCTCTATTATCATAGTTCAAATTCAGAGTCAAAATAAACTTCAGAAGAATTGACAAGTTCTTGTCAAATCAAGATAAAGACAACTTCGTTGCATTCATTTGATCGGAGACAAAATGGTGTAGAAAAGTTGTGGAAAAGGACCTGCCAAACAAAATATTTTTTGTTTATCAGATTATGTATGAGAACTGAATAGGTGTTTTAGATACCCTGTCAAACTAGTAAATATATACTTAATTTCTGTTAAAAAGACCAAAGAAACTTAATTATCAGTTACAGATGAGTATCCAATGCCATGACAATGATGATGGTGATCACTTCCTTTAAACCTCTTAAGTTATTTAAATTTAGATTACATAATAAATTGAAAAACACCCAGAAGAATAACTTGAATAACTAACAATAGCAACATGGCAAGAGTATGATTCAGGGAAAAATAAAGAAGAAACCGCATATAATAGATAAGACATTTGTATCTATAGTTATCTATCTTATCTGTTTGAAAGGTTCACCAAATGAATCTGTAGTTCGTTTGACCATTCAACGGGACCGATCTATCTCTGCACCCGATAAAACAGGGTTGTGCCCTTAACGTCTAGGTCTTTAATACACCAAACCAAGGAGTTTTAATCATTGTTCCAATTATCGCTTTCCCCAAAGGCAGACGACCTTGATCGCCATTTTGAATTTAAGTTATCGACCAATGGAACAATCAAATCTGTCCGCAGTGATGGGAACGGTCACGCTGAACGCAAAGTCGTGACAGGGCTGGGGTAATGTAATAGTCTCCCTTCCAGGACGACTTGTTGATTCAGCCATCTTGTTACGATGCAGACGACCTTAAATAACTCGGTTCATCGCTTGATGAAACTCTGGTACAACAATGGGATGATATTTACAAATTATTTCATGATCAAATCATCAAAGGGAGCGGTTCTAAGCTAACCTTGATTTACCCTAAAGGCGGTCTTAATGTAATGACAAAAATGACAATAATGTTACTTTTCATGTAAACGTTGTTTGTGTAACCGACACCGATTGTAGTTGCAAAATGATATCGTTAAGAACGGTAGTCTGATCGAGGCCATGGTTAACATACGCATACAAAATGCTATAAGATGACAATTATGTAACTATAAACGTTGTTTGTGTAATTGGCTCAATTTCCAGTTGTGACATTACTTCGCTTAGAATGTTGGCTCTGACTGAATCTGACACGATCATAGAAATGGTTTAATGTTTACAAAATAGAAAATGTCGTTCAGACCACCAAATGTTCCATAAAGTCAATATTTGAAGAGGATGCCTGCGTTGTATCTACGAGTTAAGGTCAGTCTTTCAAGGAACGTCATCAACGCTTCTCATAAATCGTCCCCAACGCTGCATTATGACACTTGTGAGCAGGACATATCACGCCAGGCAGATCTCTCTCTTTCATGACCATGGCATCTGGAACTTTATATCAGCACATCAAACATCAATGCCGCTTTCAGAGAACATCAAAGCATCGGGAAGGCGCTGTAGAGAGAGAAGTGTGCACACAATGAGAGGTGTCTTATTCCGGGGTGCACCACATGAGCTGTGGCTCAGCAGATCTTACGAGATGAGAGTGATCTCCCCTTCATCCAGGAGGAGATGCCAGGACGAGAGAAGTGCTCTTTAACTGGGTAACTGAGCCAATTAAAGGGTTTTGATTAACAGGATAAGGTTGAGCACTGAGTTTAAACATTACCTGTCTTTCTTCTGTTAACAATTTTCAGGACCCGAAATATCCTTCAAATGCAGAATTTTTCAAAAGTTCAATAAGGTATTTTATCTCCTCGGTAGATTGGATATTTTCTACTTCGTAAGATATAGATGTATCGACAAACCCTCTCTGTTCATATGAAGTTAATGACTCGGAGTCCGTGTCAAATGTGCATGAATTCATTCAACACATAATGCTGTATAGAATGACAATAGGCGATAATGTGTGGAAGCTGATAATTTCAGCTATACAATTTGCAAAGCACTTCATTACTGGATTGTATAACAGATATATTGACTGCTATTCGTTACGACGTTCTTTCAGTAGCGAGACTGCAGCGGATGATGACTGCGCTGACAATGCAACTACTTAATGCTTACAAGTGCACTGGTTGAACTTGAGTACATTGGACATGAAGGTTTATTATTATAATCTGACTTGCCTAATAGAAATTTGGGACAATGGACACGATGGAATGTTATGTGACTTGCCTAATAGACATTTGGGTCTGTGATGAATACATATTGCAATACGGTCTTCATCAACCCTTAAACCATTTTCGGGTTGCTATGACAACACAGCCTCTTATTGAAGATTGACTGGGTAAGTATTTCCAGTAACAGACAGCAGAAGAGGAATTTTACATGAACGCATACAAAAGTTTAATCAAATAGCAAATTATAAAAAATAAAAGTTCTCCAAAATGACGTGTTTTTATATTCGAATGATTCGAGGTGCTATAAGTCGCAATAATTTTTTTTATTTAAATCTGGCAATATATCTTATTCAAACGATTAACTAGATGACGTGACGTCAAAGACGGCAGTGACGAACATCAACGAAGGATGAACAGAGAGGAGAGGGGGATCGGGCGTGTATCTTTATATCTGAAATCGTTATTTCAGCATAGGATTGTCTTCTCCCCGCCTAGATGACATTTGCCAGGCTAGTGTATCCCCCTAGGCCAGTAATGTGGTTACAATTTGGAGTTCATCTCGCCAGCAAATCCGCTTTGACACACGGCGCTTGCATCAATAAACTCAGTTTGGCGGCGGCGCAGCAGCTTTGCAAGTACAGTTTTAGTAGGCAAACTTCCCGGATCAATTCAAACTTATGAATAAAGTACAATGACGTGTAACTAAATTCACATTGACAAATGTAAATATAGTCGCAAGCGACGACAAAAGGATTCAGCGCATAAAAAGCACATTCAGTACAAACATAGTGATGTTAGCCAGCTTCACTGAAATTTTCATGAAGATTGGAGCATGCATTAATCTACAGCAGCAAGTTTTATTTGACCTTATCTCCAAAGCATACTCCGGTTATTGCAAAGAAGTGGTGAGCAAAAAATATTTGACTGACATCAAAATCTGAATCACCCTGAAATTCCCAATGTCTCAGCTACATTATTGGAGAGTTTGAGCTCTTAGATGCAAGTATCTTCAGAGAAGAAGATTTTTTTAGATGAAACTCAAAAATCACTAAAAGCAATATGGCGGCCAAACTATTCATGCTACGAATTTGCCATGATTTACTTTTTTGCTCCAAATGTAATTGCCTGTCGTTTAAAGCAAGTTGCAAGTCTCTAAGTGCATTTTTAAAAAATAACCCATGTTAATTTTTTGAACTTTGGATCGTACTGTGCCTTTAACGCTTAATCCGATTAAGCCCAAAAGCTTATTGTGGCGTCGTCTCATGAAGTTCTATCAGACTGGTCAGCTTGGCTGTAATAGCTTTAGCGGTTTGGGCTGAATCGTGTCCACAAGAATCGCGGAATAATGAAAACCTATTTCTGGAACAAATAAGTTGAAATTGTGCAAAAAGTATAATACTTATGAAATCGTCATGATTTACTTTTTTGTTTATACTGTTAGTACGCTTCATTCAAAACAAGTTTCAGGTCTGTAAGTGCATTTTTCAAAAATAGCCTATGTTAATTTTTAGTCAACGTATTTTTGCGATTTTAGATCGTTTATTGTGAACGAAATTAACTGTTCGCGATCAATGTTTTAACAGTTTCTGCAAGTCCACATACTGGTTTTATATTCCTGAAAAAATATTGCGATTGTGAGTCTAACTTTTGGAGTTATCGCCCCTTGAACATGCTTATATGAGCTAAGTCGCCCGAATTTGCAAGGTTGCTGAGAAAAAAGTGTTAATGTTAGGACCTTGAAAAAGTCAAATTCAAAATCACAATGCTTCAGCTACATTGAGTATGAATTTCAGCTCTTAGATGCAAGTATCTTCAGAGAAGAAGATTCTCAAAGATGCATGGGGTCCGGAAATTTCAAAACGTCCAAAAAAGCAATATGGCGGCCAAACTATTGATGCTACGAATTTGCCATGATTTACTTTTTTGCTTGTAATGATACTGCGCATCGTTTAAAAAAAGTTGCAAGTCTCTAAGTGCATTTTGAAAAAATTTCCAATGTTAATTTTTCGCACTTTGAGTGCTACTGTGCCTTTAACGCTTAAGCCGATTAAGCCCAAAAGCTTCTACAAGGGTCTCCTAATGAAGCTCTATCAGGCTGGTAAGTTTGGCTGTAATAGCTTTAGCGGTTTGGGCTGAATCGTGACCACAAAAATCGTGGAATAAAAAAAATAATAATAATAATAATAATAATAATAATAATAATAAAACACGCCAATAACAATAAGGATTCAGCAAAATTTGCTGAATCCTTAATTACGTTCTTTTAAATCCATAACAGTTTCAGTACTTAAAGCAATATTTTTCCATTTCCGTTCGTAGGATTTGAATAATGTTATTTTTTATAATAAAAATATATCAAATTGAAACTAGAATGGCATTAATGAGAGTCAAGATCGTTATAACAAGACACCTCCGGATAGGAGTCAAGTCAACTGAATGATTAATAAGACGTGAAAAAAACTCTGAATATCTGAAGAGCTGGAATTACCTGACAATGAATATCGAGCTGAGAAAAAAAGACCATAGACCACTTTCATAGGTTTCAGACCACAAACTGACTCAACGTAACACTGTAATAACCAAATTGGGTCTATTTAGAACAGCATCCATTGCCAACATTCAAAGTAGCTAATTCCTTGGAGACTTTTAATTTTTCATACATGCATAAAATTGACGTTGCACTTTAAGATAGCGGAATGACAAAAATGAACTTATAGCATGCACATGAACAGAGTTTAGGTGAGACCAAACTAATTGTGAAATATATTCCTCGACCCCATCAGATTTAACTGAAGTCCAGGATAACCTTAGTTTTCACATGAAGTGATATTTGCACTCTAATCCAAGTTTAGAACTGGATCGTGTTATTTCGACAACACAAAGTATATCCGAACCGCTTACATATATATATATATTCCTAGAAGATAATTCCCCTCAGAAGCGTTTATAGAGAAACCGTATTCTTAACAGGTACTTAATTTAAGTCAACCTTCATGAGATGTGCTTAAAACATCTGAGAGAGTGCGTCTTTCAATTTTCTTTAAGTCTATAGGGAGATGCACTGTACGAACTTAGATAAAGTCATTATAAGCGCTAAAAACGATTCAGCAGGAGGAAAAACAGGGGATCGGGGAATTCACCAGGCCGTATGTGGCGACCATGCGGGTAGGCAGTTACGTTCACACCTTCAGCAAGCTATTTAAGCCTTCTACCAAACTGACGATTAATTATCCAAGTGAAAATTTATTCTTACCACGAGTTACAGAGGTGGTGGTTGAATAAGAAACATGCCTCCCTGAGTAGACCAGAAGCAGTATTGGTATCCTATCTTGATAGTCATTCGATGAGTTTTTGGAGTCACTTATGCCAACCTTTATCAATGGTGTCATTTGATTGAGAGGTATACCGATTATTGCCGAAAATTATTATTTTAACGCTTTTCGGTTTTGTACAGAGAAATGAAGGTATACAAGTCGAGATCGAAAACCGGACATTGGCGCATTCAATATATCAGAAACTTATCTAAAGCAGCCACGACAGTTACTGGTTCATACTGTCTAATAGTTGTTTTAACTAGTATCCATGGTAACTAGACGTGTGATTCGGCTTCTGTAACACTGTCCTTGGATTTATATTGAAAACAAGTGATTATCGTATATTTGTCATTTTGAAATGAATTCATAAGATGTTTTCAATTCATATCATCATATATGACATCATGCTCTTATCGAAGGTGACAAATATGTAATGAAAATCACGGACTTAACCTTAAAGACACCAGCGCACACCAATATTCCTTAACTAACAACTAATGCTTAAAAAATGCGTATCTCTCGATATAATTGACGGCCCGCACTCAGGTAGTCTAACATGCAAGTCATTTGCAGATAATTATGTACGTATTCAGGTTATAAATTCATTATCTAAAAAATATTGGAAATATTAAATGCATCGTTGCAATAAATCCGCATGAACTATGATATCGGAAATATTCAAATTTTGCTCACAGCCGAAAAAGCCAAAATGTCAGCCATTGTGGTTTATCCAACAAAAATGCTAAAGCGGTGTTTAAGGTATCGGTTAAGGTTCACGGTTGCCTTATAAACAATAAATCATCCTTGATTATCAGTTCAGCGATTAAGGTAAATTCAAAGCTGCACACATTACTAGTTTAGCCGTTTTCAACAGGCCACATTCAATCTTTTTTTGTGTGCACAACTGACCGTAGATGTTTTATGTCTCTATGCTGACTTCATACGTCTAGTTTTTTTTCATAACCGATTGCAGGTCAATTGTAAGGTATCATACGTATTTATTGAATCTATAGACAGCGCCTGTGCGGTGAGTGCCTATGTCCTTATATGCCTTAAAAATAGCCAATTTGAGCGCGAAAATGCCTGCTATAATGCCTTTATAGGCGCCAGCTCATGCTAATGTTACGGGTAGGGCTACTGTTTTCCATGTCATATTCTCACCATACACACCTAACGGATGAGGTTAATGACAATAGGAAAGTTGTAAATCGACAATATTACCTTAGTTAATGGAAACAGAACTGATATAAGCTTACTCATTAGGTCTGTTTTATGTCATTTCTTATAGACATCAAAGGATAGGCTGGATTGAAGCGTACGACCTACATCGAGAGTAGGAATCGATCCTCCTTAATAAACAACAAGGACATTGGAAAAACATTTCATGAGATCACGTTCTTAGAGGCATTTATTTCAAAGAGACGAAAAGGTGTGGTAATTATCTTTAAGGCGATGACACCCACTGTCGGTGTCAATACACCTTCGCATATTAACAGGCGAAGGTAGCATTGATAGAATAGTGATTTATAGTGTTCAAAACGTTTGATTCGCCGACGTGGGTTGCATATCGCAGAGACCCAATACTGTTTCCGCACATTTTTCATCTAATCCTTAATAAAGTAAACTAGTTGACAAATTGAATGGCGTCTTTCTTCCAAACCGGAATCTTAATATTTGCATCAACCAATATTTTATTAACCCCTTCACTTAATTCCCTGTGAGATCTTTCATGTAACATGAAAGCAGATATTCCTTTCATCTCGGCATGATCCGGGGGAGCGATGATTCCACTACGAATCAACTCGGATTTATTTCCTCAGATCCATTTCTCTGTTTCCAACAGAAAGCTGAACTCTGCAAATGTTATTGGTTAAGACGACATTTATCATACACTGTTACCAGTAATTCTGTGGTAAGTAGTTGTTAGAAGACGTGGGTAGCTGTATGTATGAAGGTAGCTGTAAGGGTGATTGTTGAAGCCAGACTTCAACTCGAAGTTATCTCCTACGGCGGCCTTGAAGATCTACAAAAAATTCCGATTTGCCATGGATCGAAAACGAGCCATAGCCTGATCGAGGTTTAAAGCATCTTATAAGTTATCGAAAAAGCACTGTAAACTGCATTGTTCAATATTAACTCAAGTTTGGAATAAGTTTAAATATTTACTCATTTAGCGAAAATAATTTACTAAAATCTCGTCTATAAGTTAAATGTTAAACGTATGTCTGTTCCCCATATCACGAAATGAATAAGAAACATGGTTTTCTTTTCAACAAATCGCTGTAATACGTGACGAATTTTCACAAAAATAGTTTTAGATTTATTTCCAGCAAGATAAGATAAAATAGGAATGTACTTTACTGCACTAGGGATTGGTGAAAATAATGGAACAGTTTAGCCTAAATCGATAATAACAGAACACCTCTCAAATGAGAAGCAACCTTTTGGCGGTTTCACACGTGGATCGGCGCCAATGAAGGAAGGTGGGTTAGTGACTGAAAGAGTCTGGCGATATACTCTCAGATCGACTTTCTGAAATCGTAAAACAACCGTGTACAAAAGATATCTATGACGTGGCCGAGAAAGCTGACACGTGATTGTGACTTAATAGTGGTAGCTCTATTCTGACTCGTGCCAAATCTGAGAGATCCTAGGCTTGAAGAAATGTACCGTAAACTTTTTCCCTTGCTCATCACTAAAGCATATCTCGAGAGATTCAGGTAAATTTACATACAGCGATTAGTACCAAAGCGGGGATGATAAATTGATATTACAACACGAGTGGTTGAAAAATGATATTACTCGAGCTGGAGCAGGTGTCGCACGACATCAATGCAAGTGTGATTTATTTATCATCCATATATTCAGAATGGTGAAATTACAGATAACAGTAAAAATAATCGGTGAAACAATCGTGTCAACGGGTATTCCAAACTAGGACACGGTCAATGTTGAACGGTAGGAGCGGTTTGAAACGTAGTTGTTTTATAAACGATGAATGGTTCAAACGCAAAGATCGCTGGTTCATATTTTTTTTATCTGAAACAGATTGAAATAGCTTGTCTTTCAAAACTATGACATATCACAGTTCGTTTTATGGTATCAGAAAGATACATGATTGACAATGATTAACCTGCTTCGTCAGCTGACAGGACGTGCACGTGATGCATGCTTTCCACGTGCTACTCGGAAGCACATCATGATCGTGATCATGAACAATCAAATCGGCCATTACAGTTAATTACTTGGTTATATTCGTCATGTTTATGTTTATATAGTTGATACAAATATACATTCATACTGAATAGATGTGTATATATTTATATGAGTAACAATGAATTGTTATCATTGTTCATTTTTCTAAGGCCTTTTATGTTTTTAATGATCCGACATGTACAAATGTTACTAAAATTACATCATTAAACATAACTTGTGAGAGGGATTGATATATATTGATATATACTAAAATTAGTCCCGAATGACGATATCACGTGATTTTCTAAACCAGCTAATGACATTATCGCTGGGGTTTATTGCACGTGCAGTCGAAACACAACATAGTAATCACCGAAAAATATCAAGAAGTTGTGACACAGAGTATGTTGCATAAAAATTGCTAAGTAAATTGAGTAAACTTCAAATCCCCCTTTTAAAGTTACATCTTTATCTCGAAAATTTCAAAATTGTTATATTTTCTTTTTTCCCCAGTTGTAATCGAAAAACGGCCAAATAAGTATTAAGAAGTTAATATTTTGCGCCCCATTTATATGTATATTAGTTAAATGACCTACTTAGCACTACCAATCCATATTTGTCGTTTTACCAGCTGTAGATACGTTTCCGAAATTACGTTTGAGTCGTTGCCGCGCGTCATGGTCCGGTTTTCTTGACTTTAATTTGTTTATTGTCACTAAATCGAACTCATAAGCACTAAAATGCTATTTTTCTGAAACAACCAATACTTCTCTACCACAGAACACAATTAATGAAGTTTGAAATATTTGACCCCAAAAAGTACTCTGTGGCCCTTTAAGGTCATCCACGTAACCTTTTTCCAAAATAAAACATAGGACGATAGTTGTATTTTAATCACTACTCTATGCTAAACTTAATTGATCTTTATTGATTAAACTTTGACGAGAAAATCACGGGTAGCTCAGGGTAGTAAGATGACTGTAACATAGATCACTCAATTTGTTTTTCAGGATTTTTCATTTAAACGGTTTGCCAAGAGCATACAGAATGATTATTACATCACAGCCTACATACATCAAAGTTAAGCTGGGAGTTGCTCCCCTAAAGGTAGAGACAGGACGTTACACTAAACCCCCCCCCCCCCCCCCCCCCCCCGGAAGAGAACCTGTCCTTTCTGTGTGGAGTCAGTATAGAAGACGAGATACATGTGCTGCTGCATTGTCCTATCTACATAGAAGAAAGAACCGTCCTTTTATAACAGATGTATTCAACTTTTAAGAATTTGTTAAGTCTCTCTGATATCGAGAAAGTTGGTTTCATACTTGTAGGATTTTACCCTTTCGTTCATATTATATGTAGTTTAGTTAAGTATTTCCATTTAAAACTTTTTATTACATCTTTATCGTGTATAGTTTCTTAATAGGGTTATAACTTGTTTATAGTCTCTCATAACCCATCTTTACAGGGTGGCTCTTCATTTTAATGTATCATTCATCAAATGTAATTTCATTGAAATGAGGAGGTGAGACTCAAATAAAGAATCTGTCTGTCTGTCAAAAGACAGCAGTATGGAAGTCGTTGACATACATGAAGGCACACAAGCGTTAGAAAGTCTGTTGGCTAGAGAATAAAGCTTCCTTTTATTTCAATAATTTCCGTTCATTAGAGGGAGCGTATGACAAAGCGGTCGGTCGAGGCCCGTGTGAAGGAATGCAATCGATAAGCGACCGACAAGACGCAATCAGAATCGTAGATGTTCCCCGTGAATAACCCTATTCAGAATTAAGGTTTGTATAAACAGTGTGCACCGATTGGGTACCTTCACCGCTGTCTCTAACTGAACGTGTTCTTTTATTATTGAAAACGATCATTATTCATTGCAATATGAAAGCAACACTTCAGGAACAGACATTTGAGATTTTGATAAAAGAACTGTTTTGAATATTTGAAAATATTATTTTTAAACGTATAATGTGAATGTCTATTAAATCAATGCAACAATTAAAATTGCAAAAAGTCTTAAACACAAATTTGAAAAATAAAATGCAATGATTTATATTTGATATATACATGGGATGGAGAAATCGCATTATTTTCAAGTCGGAAGTTGATTTTTTGATACCTTTACTACATATGCCGATTTTTAAAAAACGTTAGTATTCTGTAAAAAAAGTAAGAATAGTGAATTATTTGCGACCACTGTGCATTATCAGTAACTATTTTGATACTACACACTTCATTGTCCAAAGCTAGCGATATGCGAATTGGAATATAAAAGTACATATGCCGCTAGATGACATCCAAGCATTTTACTCTAGGCAATAGGAATTAGTATCAGGAATACCTGGAACAAACACAATAATAATTGTTAAGTAATGGCAAAGATGATGTAACAATCGTTGACATTGCCGAGATGAAATCAAATACTTTCAGTAATAAAATCAACAACACTAAATTTTCCAGAATAAATACTACATATATCACATATAGCAATACATTACATATAAATCTCACAAGTCAGTGACTCTAGGAAGAGCATCCACACTAATTTCAATGTGTGTTGCAATCAAGCCGTGAAAATGATGATAACAGGAAACGAAGCGAGAGAAATCCAATATGAATTATCCCTAATAGCTTGTGTGGCCATTCCAATACCGAGTCTCAACCAAAGCCTTCCGACTGACCTAGCTAATAATTAATACGGCCATATCTCATTAAATGATTTGTGTGGACTACTGGATATGAAAGCACGCACTAGTTCTACACATAAACAGGTGCCCGTTCTGACAACCATTTGCCATGCCATGAGAAACTACCCATAAAACACGGTGAAGCACAACAAAATATGGAAGAAAGCATTCCATAAAGCAATGCAATAAAAGTAATATAAAAATGGGATATAAAATTCATTGACCTTTTTAACGTTAGCAATGATAACCATGGTTTCATTAATCAGACAAAATATCAAATGATTTGTTAATGGTTTAAATGTGCTCAGCTTTTGTGGTGGTTTATTCAATAACGCTGAATATTGGATTTAAACTGGTAGCGCATGCATGTGCCTATCACTGGTGGCATTTCAGGTAGCTGCGGGCTATATAGTGATAAACATGCTAAAAGATGACAACGGACATCAATAATAATGTGTATACCTTATATCTACTTGTTGAAATGACTTAAAACATGTAAGAGCTATTGAGATTCCATCATCTTAAACTGGAACCAGTATTGAAGCTACCTGCGAGTTATTTTTGTTTTAAAAACCTTTTTCAGACGAGAATAGAATTACTGAGCTGGCTTCCCATAAGCCAGACACGTCTTTAAGGTCAACAAGCTGAGGAAAATAAATCTGTGTAGGGTATAAAGCTCGAGAAATGTGCCCCCAAGGGATCCTTATATCTGATTAAGACAACGTAAAGGTACTCTGTTGTCCACACACGGCACTTCATCATGCAAACTCGCCGAATCATAACGCTTCTGGTGTCACTACGCTTCCACTGAAAGCCGAGGACAGGATTAACAAAATCCACAAAAATTTAAATCTTATACTTTGAAAACAAATATAAAAGGTTTTGTTTCATTCAATTGCAACAGAACACATTTTAAAGTAAGGGTATGTTAGCGGCAATGACGAGAATAAGGCATTAACTTCTACTTTTAAGGCAATAAGCTACTACACTGGCTTTCTTGCTTAAGGCAGTACTGCTACTGTCTGGAAACCTTTTTGTATTCATCTATGATAAAAAAAAATTAAATCCGGTATTATTTCATAAAAAAATAAAGAAAATTAATAATAAACTTTCTGATGAGCGAACTGACCGATCGGCGCTGAATACCTGATCATTGCTTGAATGTTGATTGGAAGAGACCTGACAGTGTCTTGGAACAGAAACAGTAAAGACTGTTAAAAGAGGCACAGAGTATCTTGATCGAGTCAAACGTGACAAATTTCACAAATGGTGTTATCTTATCGAGAGGTAGCGGTTGTTTCTGAAAATCAAAATCTTAATGTTATTCAGTTCAGTTGAGTTACATTTAATAGGTTAAAGTCGTGATTTGCGATCGAAAACCGGACAATAGCGCTCCAAATTCTCAAACGTAATTTTGAAAACTTATTTAAAGCAGATACAAAGACAAACATGGGCTGGTAGTATTAAGTAGATCATGTAACTAATGTTCGTATAACCATGGCGCAGAATATCGTCACCTTAAGATATATAAAAACGTTTTTCGATTATCGTTGAACACGAGAATCGTTTTCAGGTATTTTAAAGACACTGCCCTCTTGTTTCTATCCCTCATTCAAGTCTAGGTGACATATCGAGAGAGTGTACGACACAAAGGTTAAGGTTCACACTAAACGGTGCAGATACAATAGATAAGGGAAATTCTCAGTTGCCAAAAGTTTATATTACTAACAAAAAATTACTTATTCATATAGATTAACGAATTTGAAGCTGCAAAATAACAAGAGATTAGTTCAAGTTGGTTTATAGGCTACTAAAACTTCTATTCTCTTCAAACATATCAATATTTTAGTTATCAATGTTTTTCTCTGTGAAAAGTGTCTATATTATATCTTTCAAGAAATCCAGAGGGTAAAACTGATGAATTGTAGCTGTATCCTTTTAAGTATAAATATTCATTTAAACCAGTGAAATTACGTCCTATATAATAGATAGTTTTTTTCTGGTACAATTCCAGAGGCACAAAAAGCTTTTTGACAAATGGAGTTAAAGCACGTGAATAAACATGTATTATTCAGCGAAAGCCCACTAAACACTTGTTCCACTGGTCGGTGGGAGCTTCTTTTCACCCCGCATAGAAAACACAACATGAACATTGGCTGTAACCTGTTCTGTGTATGGTAGAACCAGGGCTAGATCTGTGAAAATCGATTGTGTTAACGCAAATGCTTGGCCAAAGATAGGGCGCAAGTTGAAATCCATTAATAATTCAACCCTGCCATTCTTAAAGGGAATTAATTTTTTTTTACACAAAAGTTCACTTTGAAAAAAATCCATTATTCGATTCGAGTTTTATATCTTTTTATTCAGGTATTATTGAATGATCGATTACCTAATCTGACACGTAACACCACAAATCAAATCAATATGACGTTATAGGCGGTGTCGCCAATCTTTGACTCAGCGTATTGAAGGTGACGAAGAAAGTACTCTCTCACTAGTTGCTCAACGGAGTGTCACAGATTTGCTACATATAACCTAATTATCCAGTTACACAGCGCTGTAACACATTTCCCCATTAGTAAAGTAAAATTCATAATGCAAGCGTTAAATCTAATTTGTAGGCATAACGGAGTCAGGCGTTGTAAACGAGACAAGTGAGACTAGTTGAAGACCAGCGTCCTTGTACAACTAACACGACTCGGATGAGTACTAACTAGCCAACCCTGGGAAATATGCTCCTGGTAAGAAGTGAACAGCGAGCGCATAATTCAATTCAGGTAAAACCGGCACATAGAGGCCGCCATCTTGTCAACTGGAAACTGAGAGAGTGAGTGAACTTACCATGGAGAGGGAGACGAGGACAGAGATTCACCATGGTGGCTGAGTAAGACCGAGTGATTCAGCGCCGAGAAGAGATAGTACGTTGATATCACTGGCGACCTTCAAACACTGAACCTAGCGGATCAAAGTTGGAACTCGCAAACACGCGCAGCGCCAAGCCGCACTGTATATGCTACACTGTATCTTGTACAGTTCTACTTAATTTTCTTGTCGATTTTTTACTAGCATTGATTGTGATGAAAGGCTCCGCTGTGAGTCTGATGGTATGTGGCAGGGCTCCGTGAATCACAGGGCGGATATCGGGAGGGGGAAGGATGATCTATTTAAATAATCTTGCCGTCTATTTCCAATGAAGGTCCCCTTGCATGCGTATCGATCTGATCCCCGGCTCTCTACACCTTAAGGACCAGTACTTTGTCAAACGGTGAACCGCAACGTGAAACCATCGACTTCCGGACTGGTTGTGAACTGCTTCATCGAGATTTGTACGTGTAGTTTATGTATTGAGAAACTCCTGCAGCAAGTTGTCATAGAGAATCCTCACCTTCCAGGATTGATCTCTCTCCTGCACGTTCCCAGTAATTTGTCAATATCTTCTGCTCAAGGGTCTATTCGAATGAGCATGTTCGATTTTAAACCACGTTTTCTTTGACAAAAAGCACTGTTGTCTTGTTTTTCTTCCTGTTAAAGACCAACGTTCGGTACCGCTTCAACTTGGCTCTTGAAATTGTAGTAACTTGCCAAGTATTCAGAAATCGATACAAGTGAAGATTCCGAAAAACGTCTTTGACATAAATCAAAAACAGGTTACATCACCCATTGCATTAAATTTCCGTTGGTTGCAGTGGAGGAAGATCTCATTTCTGTTCATACGGAATAGTTAACACTACAAAAAGTAGTTACTCCCTCTAAATCACGAGGGGGTCAACATGCTCTATCGCTTTTTGATAACTTGATCTCCTGATATACACAACGTTCGATCAACCTGTAATAAAGAAGGCGAGTAATATCCAACTTCTCTGTCAGCATCATTTGACAGATTGAAATGCCTTTAAAGGGTTATTCCAGTTCAAGGAAATAAATCACGATCGTTAAACGAATTAAGAGTATTCAGTTTGAAAAGACAAATAGTTTGCGAGATTTTCCATCCATTACTTGTAGAAGCTGACAAATACGTTACAATTTACAGTAATCCCGACACAAGAACAAAAAAAACATCCTGAGAAACAAATTTGATCCAAAGAGACTGTGGAAAGATTCACTGGTTTGAAACATTGGTTGGACTGATCACAAGCGTTTAAACTCCTCAGCCCCAGAGAGAGGGCGGCGTGTAGAGGACAGGGGTTGTACCACTGCTGGTTCCGGAAAGAGCAATGGTCATGTCTGACATCGAGACCGATACTCCGCTAAATACCCCTACAAGAACGATCCACAGACCAGTATCTGCCCCGTGTCAAGATCAGATGAAGGTCTTTAACAAAGATTAGCAGCCCAGCGGAGACTGAAAAGAGTGGCTCTATTAGGACAGGATGAGCGCTCTTCAGAAGTGTATGAGATGCTCATTTCGCCGTCCTGTAATTAGACCCACTTCATTCCGTGGAGCTCGTTAAAGCTATAGGGTCAGCAGAGAACCTTGTCGCGTCCTCAGGTCATTAAGACTCGGTGTGACGACCGAAACTCCTCGTCTACTCCATTAATAAATACAGTTCATTATAGTAATTCACTTATGCGGCTATTGCCATTCATTGTAGGTTTATTGGTATTGTAAGGGCGGTTTGCACCAGACGTTTCACCTGCTACCAACAAGAGCTAGGAACTTTATTGATATTTATTCCTGGTTGGGGCCAGATATTGTTACTACAAGTCCCCGATAATGCTGATACGCCATATGGTCCGTTAATATGTATTATAGTTGATAAAGGGACCCTGTTCCAATACAAGATTATTCACCCATTTCATCAAGTGCAATATCAATTTACAACAATACCTTGAGATGAAAGTAAAGGATTTTCCATTATAAGCTTACAAATTGAAGAGACAATGATACATTATTTTAAGTCAAACAAATGGAACATGTTGGTCAAACGCATTTTTTTCTTGCACCTTATGTGCTTTATAAGAAATACGTTTCCTTTTCTCCCTTGGATTTAACACACACGGAAATATGTTTTATTTTCTTTTAAATTATATCCGAGCATTTAGAGATTTTCTACATGATAGCCACGAGTCATAATGCATTGAGATGACTTTGTTTCTTAAGAACTTTATTTATACACAACTTTAGATAAATATTCAGTGTTACGGCTGATTTGTTGTATACCATTGTCAAAATAATAATACAATATATTACAAATGATACGAGGACATGAAGACAATGAAAATGCCTGTCTTTAAGAACAGTTGATTCTTAATCATTAATTACTGCTAATATTTACGAATGCTTGAACAGGCAAGATGTCAAAAGTTACATAATACATTGATACCACAAAATACACTATATGATAATATCTCTGTACAATATTCACCTCGTGTACAAGTAACCTTATCATGCTAACATTCACGAAACCATTGTCACCACGTTAACAGTCCAGTTTTATCACAATTCTTACGAGTGATGGGATTGACCATAATTGACCATTGTTGAGGGACTATCAACCCAGTTTTACCTACATTTCATTCTGAAATAACGATATCTACCATAACAAACGAGAGGTTGAAACACTGCAATCATCACTAAGTATCGTGCTAGAAAGTTCAAAGCAGTACACTGCACTATTAAACCATAGGTGAAATACCAAACTTGTCATTATCAGTAGAACCAACCACATCTTGGCTAAAAATCGACACTATCTCACACTACCATCCGCAGTAAGTCATATACTCAACAAAAAGGTTTATTCAATATTTCAGCATCAAATAGATAATATAATGAACTATAGAAAATCTAAGTTTTGAAAAGGGTGGTTCTTAACTTTTTTTCGTTGAGTATATTACTATTGACAATGCGTTCAATACGACTTCGATGTAGAAGAGAACTCTATACGTTAATGTATTGAGGCGTGAAGTTCCAAGTCTGAAGGGACGACATTTTCTCCCCAGCGTTAGATTACCTCCATTCATCACTTTGAACACCCTCCTAAATCTCCCCCTCCACTCCCTTCTCCCCTTCAGAAGACACGATACCATATATTAACTTTGGAACTTCTTCATGTCTCCTGGACATATCCAGCTCGCTACAGCGACGTTGTCTAGTTTGGAGTCTTTCATTACTGCCGGACACTGACCGCGAGGGTCAGAAATGATGAAACGACCATGACAAGAGCTCCGGACAAGGGGGCGTGTCACTTTCCCTGATACGCCTTGTTTCCATATTTAGAACATCGTTGATCAGAAGGACGGCTTAATGTCATTGGAATAGAACTATCTTAAACCATTTTAGTAGAATCATTATGATGGTTTACTATAATTTCCTTTGTAAGGTCTGCCAACGTTTTGTAAACATCCTTCAAGACGGATTTTTTTATGTTTGTAGGACATGTATAATATATTATCTTCACAGGTTACAGACTACTTTAGTTTACATTTGTTTTTTTTGCTGTACGTTCATAGGTGTTTTATGTCGCCTTTCGGAACGGGTTCTTAGAATTTTTATAGATCATATTAATAAGGTAATAAGTAAAGGAAATATGAAATATGAAAATTCATTATTGGAGAGCAATAACGATGGCATAAATTGTCATCTTTTAATATTGGATTGAAAATATTCGCAGAATGCTGATAAAATCGAGTATACTACACCACAAACCATGAACATGCATCCAGACACCGGCAAATGTTCACAATACATGTAGCTGACTATGCAAATGTTCACAATACATGTAGCTGACTATGCAAATGTTCACAATACATGTAGCTGACTATGCAAATGTTCACAATACATGTAGCTGACTATGCCCATGAACATACATCCAGACACCGGCAAATGTTCACAATACATGTAGCTGACTATGCAAATGTTCACAAGACATGTAGCTGACTATGCCCATGAACATGCATCCAGACACCGGCAAATGTTCACAATACATGTAGCTGACTATGCCCATGAACATGCATCCAGACACCGGCAAATGTTCACAATACATGTAGCTGACTATGCCCATGAACATGCATCCAGACACCGGCAAATGTTCACAATACATGTAGCTGACTATGCAAATGTTCACAATACATGTAGCTGACTATGCAAATGTTCACAATACATGTAGCTGACTATGCAAATGTTCACAATACATGTAGCTGACTATGCCCATGTTCACAATACATGTAGCTGACTATGCCCATGTTCACAATACATGTAGCTGACTATGCCCATGTTCAAAAGGATCAGTAACAAATATAAAAACCGTTTATAAAACATTACTGTGTCCATAATACAGTGGTGAACAGAGTTTCAGAAGCGTGTTGTTTACACAATTAATATTGTTAAAGAATTAAACAATGATTACAAAAGAGCCATTTTCCTCGGTGTGTTTGGGAAAATTGGTAGCATAGCTTATTGCCACTTGTACCAAATTGCTCAAACCTATACATGTAAAGATAAGGCAAATATATATGTGCTGAAATATCAATGATGTAGATAAAAAGTCAAACTGCGAATGCTCATCCCGTCATAGTCATATACCTTTGTCATGGTATCATTACTGAATAAGAATGTCTGTCTGTCTGTCTGTCTGTCTGTAATGAACCATTATTGATCTATGGCTCAACATACGGAGTAGTCAACGGTATTTAATTACGCTTATCCTGTCATCACTGGTCGTTAAAGTTAATGCTCACTCATTATCATTGCAGGCGACCTGGTAGCAATTAAAGACCCAACACAATAGGAAATGATCGATATGTACGTATCACGCGTGACGTTTATCATGATTATTGATTTCATTATCGATCAACCTAGGCATGATCACCTGCCCTAATGAAAAACATGATCCATTTATATAACACTATACTATCGCGTACAATATATACAACTGGGCAAATTATAACTCTCAGCCTCTTCAAAGACTTATTAGGCATTTAATTAAAAAGAACATTTGATAATTCAAGAATCGTGTTAGACCGCTGTAGTATTTCCCATGAGAAATTTGATATTAAGAGAAAATGCATATAGGTTATTCTCGTCTCTGGTTTGACGGCTGACACCGAGCGAGGAGTTCAGAGCAGTAGAGACAGAAGTGAGCAGATCGATGGTCCAAGACGTGACTTGCATCCTGTAGACAGGACGTCGACATACATCCGAGCAGGTTGATATGCATTCGGGAATATTCATACAACAAGAAGTGTCTATAATAACAAATTGGGAGTTTGGACAATGACATATATAACTGATTCCTATCTATAGCATTGTGATTGAATCTTCTTCCAGTGTCATGGATTCTTTCAAAACGGTCCGTTTATTTGTCAAAAACTCAAATATACTTTGGATATACATGTACCATCGAATCGACATGAAAAATTGGATTCGACCTAATGTAAGTCAATTAAATTTAACATGACATAAATTGGTGTAAAAATGTGATCATCCACACACACACACACATATATATATATATATATATATATATATATATATCAGGAGTATATTTACTTATACGTTTTAAATTAGGTTTCAACAACATATATTTATGGTGAGGGCAACTGTTTAAAAGAAATAAAAGGGGCTTACGTTGCAGTCAGTATAATTGCATTAACACCAGAATTTGTCCTGAGCTCAGCTTTTGATTCCCTAGTGCAATTTTGATAAAAGTAAATTATTAACTTGTGTATATGAAATTCGTTAAAAACATTTACTTTTATTAAATGTTGCGTTTGATCAATCAACGTTTTACATGATATTGAACGAGGTAATCGAAATATTTATTGTGACTTGTATCTCCTACAAGAGCATAAACAATGATTTAATGGACTGACTTGATATTGTATTGTTCAATCCATATTTACTCACCAGAAAAAAAACAAATTTTAAAAAGATGAACGAATGGGTACCACAATTGTACAAAGATTACTGTAGGGGGAAAAGTTTTGAATGACGTTTTGGAATGAGTAATTGTGATTTGATTCAGTGACTATTTGACATGTCGTATATCAATCAAGCAAAATCAATGAAACGAAGAACGCTGCTTTAGTCCGTCAGCAGATATTTTTGGACCGTGTTATTCTTATTTTTATATTGTTATTCAATATGTTTTCTTATGATAATGCATATAAGTCATACTTTCGGAAAAAACGGAAAACACATTACCTTTTTCATATTTGATTATGGAGGCTTTCATCCTCTATGCACATGTACCTTTTCCCGTGCATAGTCCGTGTCAAAACCCTGGTGTCTTGGTAGGGAAACCAATGAAAGACATCACTGTCTAATTCATGTCGGGGGCATGAGGCCTTTAGTCTACATCCTTTTCTATCAATATCAGCCTTCACTCCATAAATCCACTACCAATCATATGCATCCTGCACTCTTTAAAACTACCAAACTATACACATCCTACGCTCTATTAATCCGCTACCAAACCACATAAATCCTGCACTCTATACATCCACTACCACACCATATAACTGTACTCTCTAAATCCACTACCCAACTCCCTGATAAACAACCAACATCAATCATTAAGCTTTGAATAATATTGTCAGGACTAAACGAATAACATTCTAGCTTGTCATTGAAACCAAATGAGAAAGCACTTATGCTATTTATTTAGTAAGGGACACAGTTAGTTGTTATTCAGTGCACGTGTGTAGGGCGGGCTGTGCTGGTAGCTAAGGCTGTTGAGGGACCCTGGGTCTCTAGGGTCTATGCTGGTATTGATGGAGTGAGAACAGCAAGGGGAAGGTGAACTTGGTTCATTCGGTAGTCATCACTGGCAGGCTCTTACAGCATTCCAACATGAAGATTAAAATACGAGTACATTTATCATATGGTGTTTACAATATTTTGTAATGTTCTGTAGTGTGGATAAACGAGGGTTATTTGGAAATTGTTGTTGTCTAAACCCCCGCCATACCAACGGGGACAAACAGATGAATGATTAATACAATTTCTTCCTCGGGTTCAGAAACGTTATGGTAGTATTGGGAAATTTGGAACGTAACACCATCTTCTTCAAACCAGAGAATTTCTACTAACACATGCATCGCATTCGCCCATTGTATGAAAGAATGTGTTGATTTCTGAGAACGTCCTCTCTATAGCGAAAGCGTTGTAACCCACTCCCCCCTCCCCCCCTCCACCTTCCCTTCTCACAAACATAAGAGTTCTGATTTACAAATCTTCCTTTCCTCTTGACAGAAGAGTTCAACGTCAGCATGCCTGTCGGACATTTGGACAAAGAAACACTCCAGATCTGGATGCAAACTAATTTGTAACTGGAGAGTGGGATCCAACTGCGTTCACGTCTTGCCAACAATGAAACAAAGAACCATCTGCAAGACCTGCAGACCATAAGGAGGAGAGAATGGACGTGACTCTCACTGAAGGAGAAGGCTGTCGTCTGCTCCAGAAGAAAGGCGGGAATCAGGTGCTGGTGCATGGAGAGAAACTCCTCAAAACCAATTTAATCTATCTGTTCTTGAGCACTTTCGTCTGGTGTGGCATGTCCAATCAGATGAGCACGTTTCATAACATCACCTCAAGGAAGGATGCAAACTTTTGATAATGGTCTTCATGTTCTTTATTTGATTTTCATGAAATAACAAAAGTTACATGCATTTTAAATTGGACTAATGATTTGAATTATAATGTTGTGTTGTATATTGTATTGTTACTTTAGTGATGCGTCTTTTTTGGCTAAGTTGGGAAAACAATATCTACGAAACGCCATAAATGGAAACAATATTGACAAGGGCAGTTTAACCAGACCTAAGTAAGATCAAACTAGTGGGGATTCATTCATATCTTATATCATTTGTTTGTTTGACTGGAACTACTTAATTCTATCAGATCCTTAACCCCTTTTTCGGTCCACTAAGTCATGAAAAACTTATCTACGTAACAGATTCTCTATGAAGTTACATTGGCGACATGTTCTCCTGGATGTTAACGTGAAATAAATCTTATTTTGGAAAAATATAAATAGTAAAGTAAATAGATAAATGTTATCACATTCGTTATAAGGTTGTGTTATACATGAAGAATACGGTACACCAATGACATGACACATTCCCGCAACAATGGTCACCAGTTATGGATAAGCTATATACGCTAAAACGCAACAATACATTTAAAATAACCCGCTGTGGACGGCATTTCGTTCGAGTACGCTTGACTCAAATTGACTCTACACAAGTTATAGCTAGTTTTCACGTAATAGAGTAACGTGGTAAACATGAATCTTTGTAAGGTAGTTTAACTTACCATACACAAACATACGTATCTCTCAATTATTCGTGTCTGCATAATTGCGACTACGAGGTTTCTGCCCACGTCCATGTTGACTGCTGTATCCCTTGACTTAGCGACTACTGTGCTACTGACTTCACATCTAGGAGAAATATCACGTCTTCCTCTGACCTCCTCTTTCTCACTTCTAAACACACGATTTCAACAGAGTTATCTCATCTTCAACCCTGTCAAATCCAAACCATGTATATATTCCATCCTCGTCCACGTTTTATACGCCCACTTGGACACGATTATTACGAAATAGCATTTAAATCTCTGTACGATTATGTATCCTCCAACTTGTGACATTTCAATTAGTACGCAGTTTTATCCCATGTTCAGTCGCTGTTCTGTTCTTTTGAACATTGATACGGACTTCGTATAATGAGTTCCTAAGATTGGTAGCTTTTGGTAATGAATCATTCTCAATTGATGACATATGCCAGAAAAATCTTTTGTTTGAATAGCCCTCCACAAACCCGTTGCATTGCCTCAAATGTCACACCATTTAACATTTGGCGGCTGCCACCATAATTACTCGGTACAAAAAATAAGTTTTATCTATAACTTGGATCTGTATTGCCTTAACCGTGAACATTTCTCAGAAAAGCAGATTGTGTAAGAACATTCCCTCAAATATTTATTTTTATTTCATTCTTCTTTTTACAAGTGAACGATCAAAGCAGGTTTGTTTACATTAATTTTTGCTATGATATATTGATGTTAAGAAATGTTCTCATATTAATGTGTCTCCATCATTTCCTAAGTTATCATTCAAAATATAATTATCACTGTGTAACCACACACCAGAAATAGTGAGGTGTTCAGCGGAGAAATGCTTCAAGCGAGGAGCCCAGATCGAATTTGGCTATATTCAACTTCTAATCTTAATTAATCAAAAACCTTTTGTTTGCAATTGGTGGGAAGGAGTTAGTGTGGAGTTTGACTTCACCTACAGCTCATATGAAAACCTTAACGATAGAATTGTTGTTAATGAATTTTGCCAATTATCGATGTTGTATATATAGATGAACTCAAAGAAGAATTTCATTCTACCGAACCGAATGACATCTCACTGTCAAGGATACCTTTGTTATTATTGGAGAAAGTGCCATTCTAGTTCTTTAAAGAAATACTTTAATCATCCTATCGTTAGGGAATTGTTGTCCCCCGTCAATGCTTTTCCTCATTTATTAGCAAAACCCTCTTTGTGTTTTCTCTACTAAATCTCCGATAAGGACGCTTGATCTTAGGTCTGACAAAATATACTTGAAGTAGTAATTTGTCTTTTGGTCAAAACTGACTTACGTTTTCTGATAATGACGTGACACAAGACAAGTATCATTAGGTATATTATCCTATACCATCAATAATGAAATATTGTAACTCCCTTGGAAAAGTGCATTATTGTTCAAGATAATTAGAGCTATTTTGTCAATTCGTATACTTTTCTTAAGCTAATCAGATCATTTACCTACTTCACTGTACGGTAATGAAACACATACATTAAGCAATTTCACTTCTTAAATTATACATATCAGGTACATTTGTACTGAATGATTTTGTGGTACATACAACCATTAGACTATTATTGTTTCTGTTTGAAAAAGAGGGGTAACATTCAACGTATCTGATCTAATTAAGATTTCAGCCATGTATCATGATTAGTTTGATATCGATTTGGTCACCTCTCTGGTTTTGCTGACGTCAGAGCGAGCCATAATAAGATCCACTGAGATCGAAGAGTTTAAATAGCTATTTGATAACGTTACTTTCCGGGTCTTACTTTCAAAGCAAATAATCTACATTGTAACACCAAGCTCATCAGTCTGCAATGTGAAGATAAGGCTGTTCTTTTAATCGATTACCTTTGTATATCTCACAATAAATTTGAAAGTTTTGAAGAATTATTGATTTGTCACTAGCAATTCGTCAGATAGATAGGTAAATTGTTCACATGTGTAGATGCGAGCACATCTCACATATCACCGCCATCACACGCTGTAGGGTAGATGCTGGAGTATAGTGTCAGTTTTATTGTAACAATCGTGACCATTACAAATCATACCTCATAATTTTGAAAGTCAACACATAGTACCATGTCATATGAGTTGTAATGACATTTGATGAATCAGCAGTTTTTATTTTTTGCATTGCAATATGTTTATAGTGATAATGCTAGTAAAAGGAAACTGTTTATATTTATGATGTAAAACTGTAATGAACCGATCGTATTTAAGGTCAGCAATGGTAAAGTGACCTTCACTAAGGCTGTAAATTAGCAGATGATGTAACATTAGACACAATCATCTAAATAAGAAGCTAGGTATGTTTGTATGCGAGACAGACCTTCATGTTTTTCTATTTACATGTACGTAGAAGATATTATATGAATAAACATATTTTCAAGCAAATCGTTCAATTAACCAATTTGAAATATCAAAAAAACAAGCATTTACTGGTATGTGCATTTATACATCTCTTTGTTCACCTTTGTTATATTGAAATTCATTTTGTTAACCGATTTAACAGAAAACACTATATCAATTACAATCTCGTTATTTCTATCATGGCGACTTAAACCTCAGATCAAGAACAAGAATAACAGATAACAAGTTTATATTGAAGACACATCTCGATCAACTTAACTTCTTTTTGGAAATTTCACCGGGCGGTATTTAGCAATAGAAGCTTGAAATAAATGAATAATTAGTCTGAATAATGGTTATATCTATCAAAAAGCATATTCATATCTGTAAAATGTTTTCCTTTTTTCAAGAATCAAAGCAACGTGACTAAAAATGAATATAAGATAAGATAGTTTTCAAGTCATTATCATTTGCATAAGCCCATGGTCTTCACCTAACTACCCGACAATTAGAAAACAAGACATTTGATGTTATACAAGAAAGGAGGATAACATTTTTTCTTAACATGATCTGACGTGCGTGTACGAAGATAAAGGGGTTCAATTCTGTTCTCTGATCTTCTGTGCTGCCGAACAAGTTTGTGTCACTGTGAATTTATGTAAAATCATCATTTTCGAAAGCTTGAATCAGTCACCATTTCTTAGCATAATACTTTACTGGCCATACTTTTAGTTATTTTGTGAAGAAATCATTTTTACACTACATTAAGAAGGTAAAGATTTGTGGTTATGCGAGGAACAATTTTGGCATTCCCTAAAAGGGACATGGGGTCAAAATAGAAAACTGAGAATTTCTTATTTCTTCAATAAAATATAATTTGAATTTTTTTCGCTAATAATAATTTTTTTTCAAATGACAATTTTATAACATAATCAAGTAATTAGACTTTTGGCTTTTGTTGGCCCCAGTGTTGCATTAATCTCTGCCAAATGTGCTCCTGTAGTACAGTAGAACACGGATATAACGAACTCCAAAGGACCAACGAATTTAGTTCGCTATATCCGGTGTTCGCTATTCGCGTTAAGCCACCATCTTGGATTATATCCCATCATATGTACATGTATAACCATAAAAATAACAAAGATTCATTCACATCTTAGCTCATAGGATAGCTTCGCGATTCATAATGATGAGTATATTTCGGTTATCAAAGTCCAAAACGATGTTTTTTCGTAGTTTTTACACCCATATTGACAGCCTCTATGATTCGAAGTTTAGTGTCAAAAGTGATAGCTTTACGTTTGACCGCCATCTTCTGACAAATAGCGAGAGCGAACTGATATGTCGACATGTCAGGTATTTAAACACAATGTTTGTTTTTACTATAAGTATCACCTTTAAGTGAGTGATAGGAATATGTTTTCTCTTCATCTAAAAAATCGTAACGTTTTGATGAATGATGCTTGAATAAGTCGATGTTAGTGAACACCATGTTATATTATATTTGCGCAGAATTTGTAATGAAGCAAATTGTGTTAAGCTACTGTAATTCGAATCAGCTCAAACTTCACATCTCATATATAGAGAACATGAATGACAGGTAGCCGGATCATAATGAAAATATTGCGAAAACGTTATTACTCTTGTAAAGAAATGTTACCAACTTTGGGCAAATTGAAACAGAAGGGTATTTAGCAATGTAAGTCTGAAATAAATGAATTATGATTATGTTAAATCTGAATATAGCACATTCATATTTCAAATATGTTTGAAAAATACGTCAAAAAAGCTTACTTAAACAGCATAATCAAACGGTAACGTTGTGTTCAGGGCATTAGCATTTGCAGAAGCCGAAGGTCAATTAACAGCCCGAAGATAAAAATACAATATGTATATAACAAAGAGGATTACATTTTCATAACATGAAGTTTAGTTTGTGCATACATGTAAAAGAAAAATTGGTTAAATTATGTTCTTTATTAACAAATGATAAAACTAAACATGCTTGGTAACCAACTTCAATTCAGCATTTTCCATCAGAGCCCCACAAAATCCACAGGTTATGTAAACAGTGTACGAAGGTACATATTTAATATATAAAGACAAAAACTTTCAAAATAATGATGCAATAGTATAATCTCAACAAAGGTTACTATAAACCTTCTAAACGTTGTCCCTCAAGTCCAATTGCTATTGACTATTACGCCCTCTATCGATTGCTCTGATACCGTTACGTGTCTCTAGGAAGTTACACCGCAGAACCGGATGTGACGGTCTCATACGCATTATTTGAAATTACTTCACTTAATGGGATTCCCTTTCGATGCTCTAAAGGTTCAGCTCAACATAACGGTAAAGAGTTGTCATGTAACGGATCTGTATATAATCCCGAAGCGAGTTGCCACTTAATCAAAACAAACCTTATTCATATGCATTGTTACACAATGTAATAAAAAAAGGACAATTGTTTTTTCCCTTTTTGGTCAATTAAACTTGACGTTATTCGATAAATTAGATACAACATTATATAGATTATTTTAAACATAGCGTATTAGGTAAATCGAAAAGTAGTTTCTTGCTGAAACGTATGTCCTTAAGGATTGTTAATCATGATGTTGATTAAAGTTAAATTAATCAACTTTACCGTTAACATTTTTTCCAATTCCCTCCCAATTTCTTAGGTGTTGCATGACTGATCAACAATCAAATGTCAGTCGTTAGATATAAAACATTTAAATATTTTCCCCATGGAGAGAACAGGAGAACTCATCGGACAATGCCATTTATCAAATCTTAAACGTCACAACGTCTCTATAATTTCATCGTTGATATCAATGCTATCCTTAAGCCTCACAACCATCGCGTGACAGTTAGATGCTCAGCCTGTGAATTCTTTTTTCCTATGTTGGGCAATCTCCCTTATCAAGGATATCAGAAGCTGTGACAGGGCCTCAGCCTCATTAGTGAATACGGTATGGGAAGACGTCCCAGCAACACCTCCCTTGTCGTGTTATAATAACCTGTCTAGCCACACATCGATGCAAATCTGGAGCTGGCAATATTCCATCAAAGCGCAATCTGGGTCGCAATTTTACCGAGAACTAGAACCAGAAGTCCAAGCAAGACGTTCTCCAAAGACATGACTTTTGTTTCTCGTGCTTCTTCAATTTGTCCAGGATAAACCTGCTGGTAAAGGAGCAGGTTAATACCTCCCCTGCCTATGGTTTATAGCTTGTAACATACTATGAAGCGATACCTCAGTGTCCTGTTTTCTCTTCTTATTAAGAAGCTCTATCATTTTTTGTCACTTTCATTGATCAGACTGGTTCTTTGAACGCGAGTTCTACATCATCTGTGGCAGCTTCTTTTGGGCGGTAATTAAAGATATTTGTGTTATAATCACGTGTCATGAAATACACGTTTTGAATATACCAACACGTGTCACTTGTTTGATGATTTATATACATGAAAAGTTATTTAAATCATAATATTATTAAGAATAGCGTTGTGATTAGCATATCTTCCGTTCTGTTCAAATGAATACACGGGAATAGCGTTGTAGCAATCACTGACTGACCAGTCAATAAACGTATACTGGACAGCGGTCATCAGGCCATTCCTGCAACAGCAAGCGTTAGGAACCAACCTGCCTTAAGAGCAGGCATTGAATCAATTTGTTCATCTCACTCGGTCGTCGGCTCTTTATTAGGGAGCACATTCAGGCAATTAGTGGATACCACGATAACAGGAACTCAGAAGCCTCATTTTTGGGCAGGGGTCAGCCGATAATGCGGCCATTTTGAAAACCTTATTTACTTAGGAGATAGAATTAGACGTCCCCTCCAACCGGACTGTCATGCATATTTTGTTTCTTGCTGATAGCTGATGTTTTGGTACTGTCATTAGATTGTCAGTGTAGGTGTATTATCTAGTGACAGTGTAACCAACTTTGGTTTATGTGATTTAAGGATAAAGTAAGAATCTGAAGCTGTTCATGTGTTAAAACTGATTACAGCATATATAAACCGATTTCCTTTATATCTAGAATATAGCTGATGTTTGAGCGTTTGTCGTGTTGTGATCTATATTGCATCATGCCCTGCATAAGTGGAATGATCTAACTGCCCGGCATGGAGGTGGCCAAGTCAATGTCGTCTATCATACATGTCGTCTGCTTGTCACTGATTCGTCCACCGGCAGGGGGCGGGGCACATTACGTGTCAACAATTTCCGCACATGACATGATTACCGGTATTTTTTAAAAGACAGAAACAACAAGGGGTCTCACCTGCAGTCTCCCACAACAGAACATTCCCCCGATCGCATCTAGGAGATGCTCCACCAAAAGCAAGCGCATCAAGTCTGGGCAGCCCCTGCCCTAACACCCGTACTTCCACAAGGCTCATAGGACAAACACTCCTCTACATCCTCGTATAAGGCAGTGGATCAGCAAACAAGGGTATCCGTAATATCAGTACCTCCTTCCACCTTCTCCCGGTAACAGCCGGCCACCTTACAATGACCTCACCTCACCACATCTCTCTCACTCTGTCGTCTGCCACAGTTCAGGGCATCAGCATCTGACAACGTGCTCTCTGCCTGTCGTCTGCTTGATGCCGGCTGACAGTCCGTGCTGCCGGACACAGTCCACGTCCTGGTCAACCTGTCCGAACACAACCACCTGCCCGGTCAATACTGCAGTACAGAGCCAGACGATAGCTACCAATCCTCCTAGCGCGCTTCTTCCAAAACCCTACAGCGCGCCAATATTCCATGTCACACCAAAAGGTCGCTTTGCTGCCTGGTAATCATACAGCGTAACATAACAGCATCAGAGATATCACACTGCTGCGTGACCACACGAGGTGTGATGCTCTCAGATACCTAATCTATAAGAAACTGTCGCATTACCATTTGCTGGCGCTCAGCGCTGCGTCGCCGGTCAAGTTTCCTTCAATTAGAGCAATATGGAAGCGCTGCGAGGGAGGAATGACCGTACTACAGCATCCCTGTATACAGAGATAAACTAAGAGTACTCGCCAGGTGCCACTCGCTAGCACTTCCGTGCCAACACAATGTTCTTCACATAACAATCTGTGTTTACTATTTTCGTATCGCCCTCTCACACACGCAGACACGGTGGGGAATTCTCTCGCCAGTCGTTACCATGACAACCTGTTCATTGCTCCTTGACGACCGTGACAGAGCATGTGGGGAGTGACAAAATCAAGCAAAATGCGCGTGCAACACACAAACGTTCAACAGGCTAGCTTAGAAGCGGCCGTGCCAAGTACAAATATTTCATTACTGAGAATTCATCTCACCTTACTCGAAGTAATCATGCAAATTTATTCTTTCAGGAAGTCATTACGTTAAAGTTAGTTTCATACATGAGACAACCCATACATTTATATCGCTCACGCGTCAATGTGCCTGTTTTTATCAACCGATTGATTGTGTAGAGGCTGATGCAGATGACGCTGGTGAGTTTGGTGAGACGAAGCAGTCGCCGTCACATCGATATTCTGAGGAGGAGCAACACGGTAACCCCCAGAGAACCATCGCTCCATGTCGTTTGTCAATTCGTGCGCCGACTAACGACATTGCAGGGCTTACAGACATTCTCCTGACATTTCTCTGTGCGCATGTTACCGATCAATTACTTTATAAGGTGCACATGCATGCCAGTGTGGTCGCTCTGTACACAGTACGCACGTGCATGCATGTGCAATCACATTATCACGAAACTGGGAGTTGAAGGTTTTGCTGAGAGTGAGTCACCGTCAACTTTTAGCCTTGCTGTCCGTCAATGCACCATTTACTTGACGTTTTCAAGCAATTTGAAGCACTGGTAAAAATTACACGCGGCAGTGTTGCAATTTACTTCGACTTGTTGATGTTTTTCTTCTGCAGTTTTTACTTTGTGTATGACGTGATGGACCTTTCATTTGAAAAGATTTATATTTCAAAATTAAACAAGGTTATGTAAGTTGCCTTTAAAGAGGCATATGGCAATAGGTTTCGTTTCAAGAATATGTGTAAATAATTTTGATCATTTCATTTCATTAGCTGATGACAGTCTTCTGTGTACGTGTAGATGGCATTCAGTTTTGAAGAACTTAAAGCCAAATCGTATGAGTTTATAATATATATATATATATATATATATATATATATATATACATTCAGAACATGTTCAAGTACCCTGATGTAATAGAGGTAAATGCATCGAATGAAGGACAACAGGACAAGCTTCCATTAAGAGTGAAACAAACACCTCAATATCGGTGTAAACGGTAGTAACAGAACTTAAAAAATGGTGGTACTTTCCTTACCGTAGAAACACGTTAAAAAATGTTAGTATGTATCTGATTGAAGAGACACTTCCTTATTGAGGTGAGGTGAGGTGGTATGGTGTTAAACGCTGCTTTCAAAAGTATTTCACTTATGTGTTCTTTATCAAAGAAATGCTTTACAAAATAATAGTGCGGACCCCATTGACGAAACACGTTACAAAATGGTATTATGTTTCTAGTTAAAGAAACATCTTACAGAATGGTAGTGTGTTCCTAATTTGAGAAGCCTCATACGAAATGGTAGTGTGTTCCTGGTTAAAAACACCTTATAAAATGGTAGTGGGTTCCTGGTTGAAAAAACACGTTAGAAAATGGTAGTGTGTTCCTGGTTGAAAAAACACGTTATAAAGTGGTAGTGTGTTTCTGGTTGAAGAAACACGTTAGAAAATGGTAGTGTGTTCCTGGTTGAAAAAACACGTTAGAAAATGGTAGTGTGTTCCTGGTTGAAAAAACACGTTATAAAATGGTACTATGTGCCTGAATGAAGATGCGCGTTATGAAATGGTAGTATGTTTCTGATTGAAGAAACACTTCACAAAATGGTGGTGTATTTCTGATAAAAGAACCGCTTTACAATACGGCAGTGTACTTCTAATCAAAAAACACTTCACAAAATGGTAGTGTATTTCTGATAAAAGAACCGCTTTACAATACGGCAGTGTACTTCTAATCAAAAAACACTTCACAAAATGGTAGTGTATTTCTGATAAAAGAACCGATTTACAATACGGCAGTGTACTTCTAATAAAAAAACACTTCACAAAATGATTGTGTATTTCTGATAAAAGATTCATATTACAAAATGGCAGTGGACACACGTTAAAAAACGGTGATTTCATTCAAATTGAGGAACACGTTTCCAAATATTATGTACTGTTGAATAAAGAAACACGTTACAAAATTGTTGTGTATTTCCAATTGAATAAACACGATTAAAAATGGTGGTGTATTTCTCATCAAAGATTCTATTTATTTCTGATTTGAAAAACGAGTAACAAAATGGTAGAGTGTATCACTCTTATTAATATAAATATACACGTTTTAAAACGATGCTATATTTCTGATTACAGAAATGTATTACAAATTGGTGGTGTATACTCCTGATTTAAGATGCACGTTAAAAATGGGGATGCAATCTGATCAAAGAAACTTGACGGAACGTAACTGAATAATGAAGCCTGATTGCGACAATGGCGAAGGGTGATAGAAAATAATAGGATTTCACAAAAGCAATTTTTTGCATTTTTTTACGTTTTATAATAACCAATAAATTAAAAATATTATCTAAAGAGCATTTTACTAAGTGTGTGTACTAGCCAGTTATAAAGTGACACAGAAAATGTTTTATGGTTTTTTACGTGACTTAGATAAAAGTCAAAATACCATATGTCCCGGGTTAAAGGCCAATCGCCTCTCTCTAACTTGCATCCTTATCTCTAAAATGTCAAAATTATGATATTTCCTTCTTTTCAATGATAAATGACAAACAACCATATATATGTAAGAGGGTCGAAATTATGTCTCCAATATACATGTGTATTATTAAAATTACATACTTAACACTACCGATCAATATGTGTCTTTGAGTCTGCCGTAAATTAGTTTTTAAAAAATACGTTTAAGTCATTGGCGCGCGCCATTGTCCGGTTTTGGATAATAAATCACGACTCGACCTGTATGTTGTCAATATTCTGAACTAATAAGAACTAAGATACGGATTTTCAGACAGATCCACTACTTCTCGATAAAAATAATACCATTTATGAAGTTTGACATATTTGACACCAACAACATACTCTTTGGCCCTTTAATGTTACGATGAAGCTCGAAAAACAACCGTGCCCGTAAATCCTGCATATATCGGCATGGATCGTGTTTTCAAGAAAACGGTAATGTGAAAGAACTATAATTATGTTTTTGCCAGAACACTCGTACATAGGAACGCCGGTGACTTCATCTTTGGTTTCCTTGGTTTCTTTGGTCAGTTTTCTAAAATTAAGACGATGGACGGAAATACGCAAAATAAAACAGAAAGTCATTTATAATTTGGACAGTAGTATTTTTCATATTGTAGCAAATATAGAAAACATGTTGATTAAAGTGACTTATTTCGAGCAATAATGAAATATAAAAGTTAAGCGCTAGGTCTCTAGAGCTTCGACAAAGTCTTAAAGAAGAATGCAGTTAAAAACCCACAGTAAATCATGTAACCCAAAAATGTGGTCAACTCTCAGCACCGATCAGGGGAACGTATTTGGTCTCGGCAGTGAATGCAGTACATAATAGAGACCTGGTCCTCGTTCTAAGGAAGTACGCTCCTAACGTTGCTGTAGATGGTGATACGGGCTGAACCCTACCGACAAGACAATGGTCACTTTTGGTCAGACACTAGTGACGTCTTCATAATATGGAACAATCGACATACTAAGGTGGTTTCCGACTGTTTCCGAGTTCTCCCATGAAGTTGATTCGGGGTGTATATTGAAAGCTACAACATTTAGGGTTGAAAAGAACATCATGACATTTTACGTTACAAACTGATGCTTCATTTTTGATTGAAAAAATACAAGATGGTGGTGTGTTTAAGAAACACGTTAGAAAGTTGTTGTGGTGTCTTTTTGGTAGTGTTCCTGGTTGAAAAAACACGTTATAAAATGTATGTGTCTGATAGAAGAACATTTCAAAATGGTTGTATGTTTCTGATAGAAGAAGAACATTTTAAAATGTTAGTATGTGTCTGATAGAATAAGAACATTTCAAAATGGTAGTATGTGTCTGATAGAAAAAGAACATTTCAAAATGGTAGTATTTGTCTGATAGAAGAAGAACATTTCACAATGGTAGTATTTGTCTTATAAAATAAGAACATTTCAAAATGGTTGTATGTTTCTGACAGAAGAAGAACATTTTAAAATGGTTGTATGTTTCTGATAGAAGAAGAACATTTAAAAATGGTAGTATGTTTCTGATAGAAGAACAACATTTCAAAATGGTAGTATTTGTCTGATAGAAATAAACACATGACAAATTGGTAGCATGTTCCCAGTTGAAGAAACACATTACACATTGTTGGTATTTTCCAAGTTGAAGAAAATGTTTCTAAGTGCTAAACCTTAGTGTGTTTTTCGATGGAGAAACATGTCTCAAAATGACAAAGTATTTTTAATGAAAATGAACGTAAGATACAAATTGGTAAGACATTTCTTATTGAAGAAATACGTTTCATAAAGACAATGTATCAACCTTATTAACTGTATTTACATAATTGTCTCCCTGTACTTCAACCTACTCATTTTTACAAACCTATTCCCATTTATGTATATATTCCCCCTCAAATCATGTCCAGTATCACTTGCTTGATAACGGTGTTAGTATCTACACCGAAACGTCGCAATCCTGCAATGAAGAATTTGTAAATCCATAGAACTTCTTCTCTATTAATCTCAGCAACTTCTAAATGCCTCTCAAAGAAAACTGCCCTAGATATCTAAAAACAAATAACAGTAACATGAATTTATATCTATTATCATTATCATTAGAAAAGAAATTTTTCTTGATTCACAGCATATGAAATGGGTATTAATCACGTTATGGAGTCATCTTTATGTCGTCACTTAGGACAATTAAGGTTTTGAAAGCCCGTGATGTTTCCGATTAGGACGTTAGCCTTTTCTGTTGAAAACCGGTGATATTTCTTAGGAACAAGGAAAACGTATTCTTAATTGCTGACTGTATATCCTAAGGCTTCATCTGAAGATAAAGTGTATGTCATTGACCGACAAAATCTTGTTGGATTCTCATCAGATATCTTTGATTTTGAGGGAAATGGTTCGGATTGACTAAAATGTTATTGACAGCGATTTTCATTTATTTAGGATGTTTTTAGTATGAACAGGTTCAATGATGAGTTTATATATATGATATAGATGCCACAGTGATCATTACACTGTTTCTAATGTTGCTCGAGATGTGGTATCTTCAGTCGTCCTTGGGGTCATTGTCTCAGTTTTGCTTAGCAACCTTACTGAACTAATTATTCTTACCGAGCAAATATATTTATTACTTGCACTTTCAAGGACGAATGATATATATATATATATATATATTGAAAAATATGAAGTCAGAAGTAAAAACAATCCATTTTAATGGCTAGCGCTTTCAGCTCAACGAGCCTCTTCAGGCCATACATATGCGCTAGCCATTAAAATGGATTGATTTTACTTCTGACTTCATATTTTTCAATATATAATACCTGGGAGCTGAAGATCAATTTCAAGATTGTGAACTTTTTTCATATATATATATATATATATATATAACTGTTCATGCAGTTCCACCTCTCAAGTCTTATATAGAAAAACACATTTGTTGAAGAAAACCAAGATGATTTATTCACAAGTACTTTCGACCATAAGGTCTCATCAGGTGAATGACGTTGAGTCGGTTATGACGTCATGATTAACAATTATGACGTCACAATACATTGCATAGATACATATGTTGCGTAGATACATTACATAAATATAGACTGCATATCAACTGAGTCAAATCTAGAATTAGTCAAAATTTTGCGTAAGTTTTTGGGTTGCTTACGGCTGTTTATGAAATTGCATTTATCGACAATCTTTTTCATTTTTTGACTAGGACTTAAAATAGGAAGATAACGTTTCACGATAGACATAGCATTATCATGATTAGGGTTAAAAGTGGATACAAGATTAAGATTATTTTGAGTATCGATATTCTTTTCCACTTTAGATCTCAGTTGTTGCTGGTCCATATTTAAAGCTTTTGATATACTATCACTTATCAACTTTTCTGGATTGTTTTGTTTAAGTAAAAAGCTTTTCAGTTCATCAAGGCGATTGATTTTAACATTACCATCAGAAACAATTGTACAAACTCTTCTTGCTAAACAATAGGGAATGTTGCGTTTGGTATGATGCGGGTGGCATGAACCAAAGTCCAGATACTGATGTGAATCTGTTTTCTTATAGAATATATCCGTTGCTATGATACCTCCTGTATCTATCTTAACAATGACATCAAGAAAATTCAAATGTTCATCATGGCATTCCATGGTAAATTTCATGGAAGGGTCAAGAGAGTTCAGGATTTCGTGAATAGTTTGAAGAAGGTTATTGTCGTTTTTAAGTATGATGAAGCAGTCATCTAAAAAACGTTTCCACGAATTTTCTACGTGCTCTTTCATTGAAAGGTCAAAAAACCTCCCCAACTTTGGAATAGAATAAACTTTCCAAATAGCCAAGTACTAAAGTTGCATAAGTTGGCGCCACTTTTGTGCCCAATGCTACCCCTTTATTTTGAGAGTAAAAACATCCATCAAAATAAAACACATTATTTTCAATAACAAGACTTAAAGCTTCAATGATAAAATCATTTGAAAATCTATATGGTATTTCATGGCGAGATTTATCAAGCCAATATTTGACAGCTTTTAGTCCGAGCTCTGTATCTATATTACTATATAAATTGACCACATCAAAACTTACCAATTTGGATCCCTCTGGTACCTGTTGTGGGAGCTTACATAAAAAATCAATATCATCTCTTATATAACTTTTAACATGTGTACATAGAGGTTTGAGGATAATATCTATGAAATTACTTAGTCTTTGAGTATGACTTTCAGGTCCTCCGACAATGGGTCTAAAAGGAAGGTCAATATATATATTGAGAATCTAGTAAGTGGATCACCGATACTTACGACAGACGCTTTTATCCTCGAGTATATAGCCATATACATATGTATGTTTTCTGTATCTGAAAAGGGTGGGCATGGGCTATTTTCATTGCCTTTTCACCTGTGTAATTTCATGTGTTTTACGTCACTATTTTTGCACCACCAATTTTTTAAACTAAACGTCTTCTAAAGATCAACGTTTTCATAGAATACATGAATGAAATTACAAATCTAAAAATCAAAGATTTTAGGCTTCTTTCCTGAAATACTCCGTAAACACAGTCTTTGAAAATATCTCGCAAACTTTGCTGTGAGTAATAGGCCTTATCAAGCAACCGAAGTGACTGATTTTGCGGTATTAAAATCTGAGATTAGATAGCATAGTCTAGACAAACCAAGTTTACATTTAAAACCGCTCAATCGCGCTACTCTATGGTCCCTAATGACAAGGCTGGTCGCTTCATTTCGTCCCGTCTGGGTTCTTGATATTCCATTTTCAGATATACCAGACTGTCGTATAACTGTATAAAGTATGCTTATTTATCACGGTTGCTTATATAAATCGTTTTGCGCCTAGTAGCAGGACGTGTTCGATGCTCTCAGGCAAGATGGGAAATGCGTTTAAGAAAATAAATGGTTTTCAACAGCAAGTACGGTTGGTGGTAATTAAAATAAGTATTAGATATACCCACACTTCCCGAGGTGTATCGCTCAATACACCTCCTGTTTGAATCGTGGGTCTCCGAGGCGTAGCGTAGCGAAGCCGAGGAACCACGATTCAAACAGGAGGTGTATTGAGTGATGCACCGAGGGGAGTGTGGGTATATCTGACTTATTCCCCACTCCAGTCAAGTTATATTTGACGAAACAATGCTTTCCATCCTTCTCTTTGTATATACGTCTTGACCTAACTAGATCAATAGAATATTAACAATACTCTTCTAATTACGGTTTAAAAACATAAACTAACTTCATTTTACTAAAAATTGGTACATACTAGAACCAATACATAGGCTTATGTAGGGAAAAATAACAACATATACATAAAACAACAGAAAGTATCTCTCGTTGTATTGATCCCCAATAGCTCAGTTGGCAGACTCGCTGCTCTGCAACTTATAGGTTTTAGGTCCGATTCCCAAAATCGCAGCTTATAATTCTTAAAAATTTATAACAGCAAATTTTACAAGTCTCTTTGTTTGTCAAAGTTGAAGATCTCTTCTCCTGACTAAGTTTAGATGTACAAAAAAAGAGTAGGTGTATTAAAAAAGTAGAGGTATATCGATCAATACACCTACAGAGTTGAGGTGTATCGGTCAATACACCTACAGTTAGAACAAAGGAAACCATAGCAACGAGACCGGAAGTGGGGTATAACTTTATTTTATCCCTTTAAGCATTAGAACGAGAAGAAGTGCTCAATCTGAGTAACATACGCTATGAAAGAATCCCTGCATTGTAGTGCTGCAAAATAGATCATATTTTAATGAGATTGTAGCAGTGGTATGAAACTTCTGTAAACTATCAAATGTATGGATAACCTTGTATTGTCATCAAACTCGAAAGAGGGCAGCTTGCTCCATTGTTCATGTTGTATACATTGAAAACGTCAATATTCACAAAACTGTGAATGTATGGAATTGTGAACCATGACACACTCCGCATACAAACTGTGATTTAATTAGTTCAACACCGGGGGAATGCAATCCATGTTACACATCCTTGAAACAAGCACTGATGCCTCAAATTGGGAACAAAGGAGATGATAATTAATTATTCAAGAGATGAAATTTGTTACAACAATGTGGATGTCCTATTGTGACATTCACGACTCCAGTTGTGATGTAGATACCCCTGAGAGTGTGTGGGGAGGCAGTGCACCGAGCACACTTTATTAAAGACAATGCATTATGTGTATATAGTACACTATTCGAGAGACTGTGGAATTAACATATTGCTTGCATGTTAAGTTGTCTCAACCTTAATGGTAACACTTACCTAGTGCAGAGAAACACAGTTGGTTTGTTTCTGATAATGGTTCATATAAATGTACTGTGTGGTATTAAATCAGTTTTGAAGTCTGAAATCAACATTAAGGTTGTCAACAGGTCATTTTCAGAGATCCATGAAGGGACTGTAGCAAGTTTGATTATTCATTTTCAAAAATACACTGTAAATAATGCAAAATTAATATCTTCTCTCTCAAACATCTCCTCACTTAACCAGATTATCCATAGCGGTAGAAGAAATCATCAGTATCAATAACAGTAATCAACCATTTTGGTGTGAACGCCATTGTATCATTTCAGTCATGGTAAAGGATTCCTGTAGCTTAACCAATGCAGTACATTCGTTTAAGGGCTCCTTTCATTGAAAGATTGTTTTACAACTGGAAACATCAGCTTTCCTTTCTGTGAGAACTTTAATTCCCACCAACTTGCTAGTGTGCCATTTTGGTACTTTAACCTAGCCTCACTATCAAAGCCTTAAAGGGGCACAGGGTATGTTTTGTGATTTTTTATGTGGCTTGAATAAGAGTCAAAATACCAAATGACATGAGTAAAGTTCAAATCGCTCCTCTAAACTTTCATTTTTATCTCTAAAATATCAAAATAATGAGATTTTCTTGTTTTCAATGATAAATGAAAAGAAGTTAGGAAGTGGAAATTCTGTGTCAAATTTACATCGATAACTGTTAAAGGACCTACTCAACACTACCAACCTCTATTTGTCTTTGTGTCTGTTGTGAATTAGTTTACAAAATTATGTTTCAGTCATTGGCGCACACCATTGTCTGGTTTTCGATCACAAAAAACTACTTTAATCTGTTTATTGTCACTTAACTGAACTAAGAAGCACTAGGATACAGATTTTCAGAAAAAAACACTAATTTTCGATAAAAAAACACCATTTATGAAGCTTGACATATTTGACTCCAACAACATACTCTGTGGCCCTTTAATGTTGAGGGATGGCACTAAGTCCAGTTAAAGAGGATGCTCCAGCAAACACATTATCCGATTAAATGTTACCTAATTAAATGTTATAATATAGAAAAAACATACTCATAAAAAAAATTAGGGACCAACCAATTGTTATCCTTAGTCACCACAACTCTTCACATGTCACACATGGGACATTTGATAAGGAAAATTTGTACAAAAGAAATAACCAATCATAATTCTAAATTCTACTAGTACTGTGATGCTAATTATACATTTCAGCTAACACAGTAAATACTATACACATACATGGAGGATTCAATTAAAATGCAAACATGGCAGGAGTAATAATTTGTTGCAGAATTTCTGTAACAATTCTACTTTGATACAGAAAAATCAAACACTTTACCAAAAGTATCAGTACCTTGGTCTTTTATTCATATAGAAACATTTTGATGACTTGTATTACATAAAAGGTAGTAAATTTTTACTTAAAAAATTGATGTAAATCCTTAAACATGGCAAGACATTCTCTTTTTGGCAGAAGACATGTATTAGATAAAAGGATTGTGTTACTAGACCTCATATTAATACAAAAAGACATTCCCTTCAGCCAGTACAAACATTGTTTTATCACAGCATCCAATATGAGAGACTTCAGCTTCATCTTCATCAAGATAAATAGAGGTTATTAAACAACCTTCAAGTTCATACTGATTTCATTAATTGAGTAAATAATTTAGTATAAAACGAGTGAAAGCAAGGTTAATATAAAATCTTTTTTGCGTTTGAAAAAATAGTATGAAATGGTAGGAAGTTTTGTATACTGTTTATTACTCGCCCACGTAAATCAAGCATTATTTCTGATTGTCCGCTGACACTCAAATTTCCATTACTTGGCTTCTTGTGTGACAGCGGTGCTAACATTGTGACAACAACTACATATTATTGTGACGTACCATGTGCAAAGTTATGACACCCGTTTAATTTAACATTATAGATATTACACTACATTATCTTACACAGGCGAGTAATAAAACACTTAAATATGAAAGCAAAGTTATCCACAAAATATCACAGCTGACTATATTTGATTTAAAATTGTTATTGCAATGAGCTGTACCAATCTAGTTAAAACTAAATGTAAATGGGATGTGTTATATTTCATCTAGTTTTAACTAGATTAGAGCTGTACAAGGTTCAAATGCAAACACATATATCAGAATTAAAAGAGTTTCACCATCAACTTGTTACATAAGGACAAAGTTCAAATAATGACAAAAGTTCTAAATATAATTTGTGGTTATTTTACCTTTGTCATTTATATATATTTCATTTATGTTACTGGATTGTAGTGATTCCATCATAGTCTTGCCTCTATATCAATGGGTTAATATAATAAATACTGTACAATAATCATGATAAATAAATACTTATATTGACATACTTCAACTATTTCATTGAAAATCATTGGCTATAAAAATCCAATGACAAAAAACATGCTTGACATTTAACATTCAAAGAATACAAAAACCCCAATTTAATTCAAAATAAAAATGACTAAAGGCAAGAATGTTTCTGTGTTTTTTTAGAATTCTTTTTCAAAATCTAATAGATCAATTACAATCAAACAAAGTTATCCCCATAACAAATCAAGTATAAAATAACCAATGTCACTGCAGTAATCAGTCCATAACATTGGCTTACATACGAGAGAAATGCAGATTAGTAAAACTTTCCAGGTGATAAGAGTAGTAAAAATTTCAAACAACATTAATCAACAGCATATGTCCATAACAATATTTTACAAATAGTCATTACATTTGAATAAAAACATTGTGGCATGTATCTCAATCACTAATTGTTAAAATTTTCCCAAGATATATCCACCAAGCATTTAATATAATATGACTCTGGCTCAAGCTCTAGCTGTTTTTTAAAGATTCCTCATCCCTTTCCATTTCTTTAAGTGTTTGATATACCTGTTTGTGTTTAAAATGTACCAGATCTTGTGATAAATAGATATGATACCCTTAAAATAAAAACATAAGCAGTGACATATTTTGTATAAATGCACATGTACAAATAACACTAACAATTGTTAGTTGGCGTAAATTGTCATCTTAAATGTTATGAAATAATATATGACATTCCTGTAACTGCACATTGCAAGAAAATTGGTGCAGTTCTTTCTTCTTGGAGCCATTACCAAGGCCAATAAGAAAATCACAACACTTGAAAGTGTAACATACCACTTTACAAATAGTATCTCAATTTGTATATAATAACTTCTTTTGCTCAGGTATAATAATAATTCACAACCACTTTATGAAAGTCACATAAAACACAACCCCTCTTGTATACTGCTACAGACTTCACTTGGTCTCCAGGTACTTGTGACAGTCGCGAGGGTTGGTGCCACGCCTCCTTTGTGTCTGTATATTGCCCTTGTCAGCCTGCTTCAGTGCATGGAACCTCCATGCCTTGGCGAAACTGTCAACCTGCAGGGTAGGAGTATACATTTAGAATCTTTACAATTTAACTGCTGAAATTATTACCCTAAAATCAATTTCAGAATTTGAGAAATTATACATATTACTCAATTAGTGAACAACTGTGACATTGATATTTAATATATTAAATATGACAGCCTCTGCTTAATCAAATTTCTATTTAGTAAACTCACAAACAAAGCAAAAGCTAATTTTTTCTGTATTGAGTTATGTTTCATTTCTTGAAATTTTTAAAAAACTACTTCCATTTGGCTTGGAAGAATCATGGTCTCAAATGTGTTCATTATTCAGTATGAAAGCAGCGTAATGAGAGCTTAACTTCTTCAAACTTTTGGAAACTCATACAAGTCATGGTCACAACTATTTCAGCAGACCTCACTTCACTACAAATACACTTAAAAGACATATCTTGTGAAGATATTTCTTGCAATTCATGTTCACTTGTTGATGACTGATACTATGACATATGGTATAATATCAAGGTAGGCTTATTAGTTTATAAATAGCACAGCATAAGCGTATTTGTACACTTACCGGTATAAACCCATCCTTTTTATTTTCTGTTTCAAGGGTAGACAACTCTTCTGGACTAAGCAGAGGCAAGCGAATGTTTCTAACGACAGAGCCTCCAACCTGAGCAACTGGTCTTCCAAGCACAACCTGACAAGACACATAAAATCATTCAAATCATGATTTCTCTTATACAGTTCCTAAACAAAGGGAAACAATTCCTGTCAATCTAGAAGAATTAGTTCTATACAGTCTTACAATTTTGTGTTCTGATTTTAAAAAAAATTCCAAGTTATGCTCTTATTGCAAACTGCAAATCAAAGTTTTTCCCTCTAAGTTAAAAACTTGGGAAAAAAAGCAAATCTAAAGTTTTGTCAAATCCAATGAGCTCTGCCTCAGGTTTTCAATTGCTGCTCTTGAAAGGTTTTTAATGAATGGAGTGCATTTTGAAACCCTGCAACGAAAGTAAAAGTAAGCTGCAACTTCAAGATGCTGTGAATTAACTGACATTTCTCTAAAAACACAACACTTCTGACTCAGGATCCAGGTCTACTTGATCAACATTTTTCTAGGCAGCAGTTATCATATCTTAGGGTTATGGAATGGAATGATTATGCCTTTAGCCCTTTAAAGCTTTATGCAAACACATCCTGAGATCCCCTCCTATGCCAACTGACCGAGTTGACTGTTGCCCACTCCTTGACCGCCCGGTACAGCTCCATCTCGTCCATCTGAAGCTCACTGCTTGCAGTAATGGCCGCCAGCGCCTCCTCCCCCATCTCCTGGAACCCCTTGGACTTGAACACGTTCTGCAGGTGAAAAGGGTATTTGAATAAGAGTTTGTTATGAATTTTATAAATATATCATGTATATGGACAAATTCTTTTCCCTTCAGGTTCTGAAGATAAAACAAGCAGACAGAGTCAGCTATATCCCCCGCCAAAGGGAAAGGGTAGTAAAGGATACTAGTTGTGGAATATTGAACAGTGATCATGTTGTTTTTCTACAAACAACCTTTAAGAAATCCTATGTTACGTTTCCATGGAAACGGGTAAAAATAAAAATGCAAAGAAGTTTAAAACCCCAAAAGGCACATCTCCGCATGATGCCCGTAGCACATACCAAGTTTCGTCGAGATAGGTCTCACCGTTTTGTAGTTGTGCTCCGGAAACAAAATCCTATGTTACGTTTCCATGGAAACGGGTAAAAATAAAAATGCAAAGAAGTTGAAAACCCCAAAAGGCACATCTCCGCATGATGCCCGTTGCACATACCAAGTTTCGTCGAGATAGGTCTCACCGTTTTGGAGTTGTGCTCCGGAAACATTATCGGGACGGACGGACGAACGGACGGACGGATGGAGACCATTTCAATATCCCCCGCCAACTACGTTGGGGCGGGGGATAATAATAAGGGTTGATTTGGGATGTTGAACTAAAATATGCCATGATAAAGTTTTAGAGAGTAACATACTTTGATACAAACCAGGAGATTAACATGATAAAGGACCAAGACAACTCACAGCAGTGTTTTGTTCTATAAACTCCACTGTCTTGTCTTTAAGGTCATCCTGACCATAGGTGACCGCCGCTTGGAGGACCTCACAAGCATTGCTCACTGTCAGGTTCTCAATCAGGTACTGGTTACACAGCTGTAACATGGGATGTAAGATGGTTACACAGATGTAAGATGGGATATAAAATGTTTACACAGATGTAAGATGGGATATAAAATGGTTACACAGCTGTAAGATGGGATATGAAATGGTAACACAGCTGTAACAGGGGATATAAAATTGTAACACAGCTGTAACATGGGATATAAAATGGTTACACAGCTGTAACAGGGGATATAAAATGGCTACACAGCTGTAACATGGGATATAAAATGGTTACACAGTTGTAACACGGGATATAAAATGGTAACACACCTGTAACATGGGATATAAATTGGTTACACAGCTGTAACATGAAATATAAAAATAGTAGTTTCACAGCTGTAAGAAGGGACAGGAAATATTGAGAGGTGAAAATTATAACACAGTTCTTTACCCATTAAGACATAAAAGGTTTATAACATTTTATTAGGGACATAAAGTATTCAAAGCTCTCACCTTTTAAGATATAAAAAGTTTTAAAGTTTTTCATGGACATAAAATGGTAACAGCTGCAACAAGGGAAAAATTTAAGGTTACCAAGCTGTAACACATTATACAACCCATGGGGTCATGGAATGCTGAATAAATACAAACTGTATGCAATACATATAAAACTGATCTCCGAAGGAAACCCTGGTCAGAAAGAGAACTCTGTCGGTAATGCAACAGCAATTGGTCTAACATGATGTTTGCACATGTAAATTGGTTACAAATTATTTTGTTCAAGAAAAATAAAAAACAAATGTTACGCTTACACTTTTCAAGTCATCCAAACCATACTCAAGGGCTGTGGCAAGAACATCAGTGGCCTGTGGGAAATTCTTATATTTTTATTACCATTTTTGATAAAAAAATTTAAAATCACTCATAGCACAGGTCCTTGGATTTAGCAGTTTTTTCAAGTCATTCTCCAAAAATACAAAATGGCAGACCAATGGCCAATAGGACAGGGTCTTTAAGTTTTCAAGACAGAAAATGTATCTTGAACCCAAAACAATTGTTGTGATTTGAATGGATCAATACCTTATCTTGTCAATTTTATAAATAAGATATTTAACAACGACCTAAAGATTGAAATTGGTTACATTTGCAAAGAATTATGGTTTAGTATACACGCATGAAATTACTTTTTTAGTCTTTCAATAACCTTTTAACATAAATCTATATGTTAACATATGTTTTCTTTCCTTCAATGAATTGAGGTATTGATCAAGAGAAGTGTACAAGCTTATCTCATATATCTACTTACGTTTTTGGACGAAAGATTGGCACAGTTGGTATATATGAATTCTAGCATGGTGATGAAGACGTCAGGTGACATGTCTGACAACACGAGTGGTACTTCCTTATCACCACAGTTCTTCGTGTTCATGTGTTGTTCTGCAAACATTGCCTTGAATACTGCACAGCGAGAGGCCAGTATGCATCGATGTGCATGTACAGGTTTTCGATTTGGTCCCAGAAGAAATTTTAAATCACTGTAAAAGTAATTTCACAGACACATTAATGGTTTTTCAAAATAATGAAAAAAGGTGATTGACTGAGTTATGTTTTGCAAACCCTAGAAATTGATTTTCATCATTGATTGAGCAAATAAATTTTTATTTATATTGAAATATTGTGCTCAAGCAGGGTCTTTATGTTAATGGTATGATATATTTATGCCAGTATAACTTTAACTAATGTCTGATATCTTTTACTAGACCTCAGCTTGATCAAATGAAAGCTTTTAAAGTATATGGTCTAAACATCAATAAATAGCGACAACCACGCTCGCTAGGCGGCGCGCGCCACACTAAATCCAGTTTCTGACAGAATGCAACCTCGGTGACCCACCCGCTTTTTACGTCGCTGTTTGGATAAACGACAAGACTTTGGATGTTCAAATATGCAAATTTTAAAGGTCAGATGATCAAAAGTGACGTATTTGGCCATTTTGATCGCTCAGCTTGAGGCGATCGGGGATTTTTAGCGTGTTAAAAAATAAAGTGCATAAGAAAATCGTCTTGGCATTTATATACGCTGGTGTAATCGTCGTTTTTTAGACCCTTTGCCATTCATGGTAATATCTATGCATCAAAATCTCTTTTATTCTAGCGTAAATTAATAGATTTTGGTGAAAAAGTGTAGTGGGGTAGATGGGCAAAGGGAGGTAATCTATGCTCTACTCGCGTATCCGTGTCACGCGTTTAACACTAGCAAGCTATATATAGATATTGTTAATTCGTGTATGATTGGTTAAAACTTTCTTTTTTTCATATTTAATGTTAATCCTTGCTAATATTTAAGATTATGAGTTTAAAATAACTCATAACTTATTTGAAAAACATTTGGGGTATTTAATTTTGATAATGGGTCTAGAAAGAAAATACTGAAATGAATAATGATTTCTGATTCAGAAATAGTAATTTCAGTTTTACTGTTAGTCACATTTCTTTTCTCTCTGTATTTAATGAATAAACATTGAGAGATACACCAAACAATGGAATGATTAAATTAAATTAAATTGTTAACAATACCCTTGAGTATGCTGTTTTCATTGTCGACCAATGTTTTGTGATGTATTTTCTCTTACATTCCTTGCTACTTAACACATTTATATATTTTATATATTTATTGAACAGTTGTTCTGCATAGATCCCAGCAGGAAACAATCACTGTAATCTATTAATTCAATAATTCACTTCATTGATGAAAATAGGAGAAATTTTGTTTTTCGCTTTATGCTATTTTAGGGCAACATATATATATGGATTATGTCTTAAAATGTATTACTAAAAAGAAATGTCAAACAATGTTCCAAATAAAACAATACAATTCTTAAACTAGTTCACTTTAGGGTTTGATAACTTTTCCATTGATAAATCTATGAAATCATAGAAAGGTTATTTATAAGCTATAATTATGACTCGTTTGTGGGATTTTCCAGTACAAAGAAAGAAAATTATTTAGCATCAATAACCACTTGAAACTTAAGTTATTTGGTTGCTACAAGGTTTTTTGATACCAAATATTCACTTACTAGCCAAAAGATTTATTTGTAATGCCAAAATTGACATTTTTTGGGGAATATTATTGATGATAATTTAAAGTTATGAAATGCCCATATAAATATTTTTTAAACGTGTTATCATTAACATAAATGCTATTTTACACAATCAATCTGTGTTTATGAAAACAGAAAAACTTGAGTTTCTAGCACATGGTTTATTGTTATAATTTGACTTGAAACAAATACCTTAAAACAGGTGACATTAAATATATTAGTAAAACAATGGGCAACTATGTTTTTAAAATGTCAACTGTCAACAAAAAAAATAATATAAATGTTGATTTAATATTAAAAGATGGGAAAATATGTATTCAATCACTCTCTGATGTTCAGGATATTTGTCAAAATCTGCCTTAAAGTTCAATGAAGTGTTTTTCTAAAGCCATTTCAGTTTTCCTTTTTCTTGTTTACTTTTGAATAAGCATACTCATTTTTAAAAAATCATAATTTGAGGCTCTGATGCTGTTTTTAAATGGTCTTTTTAGGTATTTTTCTTCCTTTTTCATGTACATTTGTGAATTTGCGTCTGAGGGTCCCCCTGCTTTAGAGCTTCTGGTTGAAATCTGGTGTGAGTGGGATGCCTAAAGGTTGTCTTATCTTGTAGTAGACAGTCTGAGGAATGTTTTGATACCAAATAATGAGTCATTTGACAATATTTAAACTTTACTTGAAGTGAGGTCATTATTTGCTGTAATGTGAAAATGTTGTGCGAGATAGACTCCTTTTTTCAGCTTCAACTTTATGTGACTACTGACATATGCTCTGGAATATAGAACAAACAATGTTTTTTTTTGCATTTTGTACATCACAATGACTAAAATAAAAATGAAATTATTTCTGTTTGCCTTTTTTTAAAAAATGACTGGTTGTTGCTACAATAAAGGAAAATTAAAAAAATGGATTCACCTGTGTTCTTTTGAGTTCACCAACTTTTTCATTTGTGATGCGAAACCAGTTTGACTTCCCTTCATTACGCGTTCACTGGAAGCCATGGCTGACTGTACTGTCAAAGTATAAATTTGTGGTTTTCTAATTTCAAACACAGCGATCCCGCTATTAGTTTACGTTGTCAAGCAAGCACCTGCCATGAATAGCACTTTTCCATATACTAGATCATGCTACGGCAGGCGTCAAGCGAACAAGACCGGAGCCGCGCACCTTTACTGTTTTGTACCTACATATTGGCTCGGACACCTATTGTCCCACATACAATTGTTAGCCACTCCGCGAGTTGTTGGAGTCATATATGCCAAACTTAATCAGTGGTGTCATTTGATCGCGAAGTATCGACTGTTACCACAAAGAAACATTCGTTATAAAGCTAAATTGTTTTGTACAGTGACAATATGAAGGTAGAACGTCGCAATTATGATCGAAAACTGGACAGTGGCGCGTGTCAAATAGTCAAACGTAATTTTGGAGACTTAATTAGCTAAAACAGCCAGGAGGGCAGTTAGGAGTTGATAGTGTTTGTTAGGTTATATAACTAATATCCATGTACATTGGACGTGATATCTACACCTCTTTGCATTTAATAAGGCTGTTTTTAGATTTTCATGGAAAACCCGTATTTGTCGTATATATGTCTTTTGGACACGAAAAGTTAAGATGTTTTGATTTTATATCAGCACATATGACATTTAGATTCGTATCAAAGGTAAATAATATGTTATGAAAATCACGGAGTGGCTCTTTAAGATTTCATTATGAAAAAACAAACGTTTAGGAAACTGTAAGTACTGGTAATGAAGACATTCTAGTTAAAGTATAAAGGCCTTTGCAGAGATTTTACTACCGCTTCGTTTGCCCTTAGCTATAGAATTGATGAACATGTCAAAATTTAATGATTTCAGTATATTCTTTGTCTCTTTCTTATCATCTGTTTTACGTTTGTGAAACTTAAGAGAAAAAAAGAGTTCAAGCTAAAACGTGTTAGACAGTTGTCACTTTGACTTCCAGTTCTACTGTTATTCATTAATAATTTGATAATGCATTGATTATAACTAATAAGAATGTACATAGAAGAAAATAGGAAATTTTATGGATTAACAACTTCTTTATTGCAAAGAGATGCGACGTTTCGGTGTAGATACTAACACCGTTATCAAGCAAGTGATACACAAGGTTACAGCACTGTGATTATATACATACGTTGAGGCATGTTTACACAAGTAATTATGTTGATGTACAGTAAATGCTTTTGCAATAGATTGGAAGCCAGATGGACAATGAGGTGGTTACTGATTGAGAGGGATTAGCGTTGATTGGTCTTGATCAAGTGATGGTAGGCTGATGGGATGTAATATCCTTGATCTCTGTTCATGGCGGGGTTAAATTTCAAAATATTCATTGCTTCTAAAGTCTTTCTGATCTTATAATCTGGGTGACTGGTTTCAAGGATTTCAATGTTGTTCCAATGGATGTTGTGTTTTGGGTGGGCCTGGATGTGGTCAGAGATGGCTGATTTTGAGTCCTTGTTTGTGACTGAGGCTTTATGTTCCTTGATTCTTTGGGGGAGAGGCCGGGACGTTTCGCCGATGTAAGAGTCACCACATTCACACTTGATGTGGTAGACTACTCCGGATGGGTCCTGTTTGATGCTGTTTGGAGGTCTACCAGTGGCTCGGAGGATGTTCTGCATTGATTGTCCTTTTTTGAAAACTACGTCGATGTTGGCCTGCTTCTTGAGTAGTCGTCGGATGTGGTGGCTGGTCGTGCTGATATAAGGAATGCTTATGATGAAGGGGGCTGTCTGCTGGCGGGGGTTTTTGCTGGTGGGGCTGAGGGTTGACTTGATGATGTTGTCGACTAGGTTGGCTGGATACTTGTTGAGGTTGATGAAGACTCTACGGAGGTGGTTGAGTTCGGCGTCTAGGGCTTGTGGTGAGGAGCAGATGTTCTTTGCACGGCGGGTTAGTGTGGATATGATACCTTTTTTGACCTGGAGGGGGTGGTTGGATTTGAAGTGAAGGTACTGGTCTGTGTGGGTTGGTTTTCTGTAGACGGATGTGGTGAGTTTGTCGTCGGCTTTCTTGACCAAAACATCTAAGAAGGGGAGCTTGTTGTCGATTTCTTCTTCCATGGTGAATTTCATTCTAGGATGTTGGGAATTAAGGTGGTCAAGCAGTTTGTTGGGGTCGTCAGTTGGTTTGATGATGACGAAGGTATCATCGACCTTGCGGAACCAGCACATTGGAGTTATGGCAGAGGTTGAAAGGGCTGTTTCTTCTAGTTCAGTCGTGTAGATCTCGGACAGCATCATACGCCTCATCGACTCCTGCATTAGCTCCACCTACTTTACCTGGTCCAACAGCATTTACCAACAGACCCATGGCCTCCCAATGGGCTCCCCCTCTCCCCCATCATCACCGAGATCTACATGACTGAACTAGAAGAAACAGCCCTTTCAACCTCTGCCATAACTCCGATGTGCTGGTTCCGCAAGGTCGATGATACCTTCGTCATCATCAAACCAACTGACGACCCCAACAAACTGCTTGACCACCTTAATTCCCAACATCCTAGAATGAAATTCACCATGGAAGAAGAAATCGACAACAAGCTCCCCTTCTTAGATGTTTTGGTCAAGAAAGCCGACGACAAACTCACCACATCCGTCTACAGAAAACCAACCCACACAGACCAGTACCTTCACTTCAAATCCAACCACCCCTCCAGGTCAAAAAAGGTATCATATCCACACTTACCCGCCGTGCAAAGAACATCTGCTCCTCACCACAAGCCCTAGACGCCGAACTCAACCACCTCCATAGAGTCTTCATCAACCTCAACAAGTATCCAGCCAACCTAGTCGATAACATCATCAAGTCAACCCTCAGCCCCACCAGCAAAAACCCCCGCCAGCAGACAGCCCCCTTCATCATAAGCATTCCTTATGTCAGCACGACCAGCCACCACATCCGACGACTACTCAAGAAGCAGGCCAACATCGACGTAGTTTTCAAAAAAGGACAATCAATGCAGAACATCCTCCGAGCCACTGGTAGACCTCCAAACAGCATCAAACAGGACCCATCCGGAGTAGTCTACCACATCAAGTGTGAATGTGGCGACTCTTACATCGGCGAAACGTCCCGGCCTCTCCCCCAAAGAATCAAGGAACATAAAGCCTCAGTCACAAACAAGGACTCAAAATCAGCCATCTCTGACCACATCCAGGCCCACCCAAAACACAACATCCATTGGAACAACATTGAAATCCTTGAAACCAGTCACCCAGATTATAAGATCAGAAAGACTTTAGAAGCAATGAATATTTTGAAATTTAACCCCGCCATGAAAAGAGATCAAGGATATTACATCCCATCAGCCTACCATCACTTGATCAAGACCAATCAACGCTAATCCCTCTCAATCAGTAACCACCTCATTGTCCATCTGGCTTCCAATCTATTGCAAAAGCATTTACTGTACATCAACATAATTACTTGTGTAAACATGCCTCAACGTATGTATATAATCACAGTGCTGTAACCTTGTGTATCACTTGCTTGACAACGGTGTTAGTATCTACACCGAAACGTCGCATCTCTTTGCAATAAAGAAGTTGTTAATCCATAAAATTTCCTATTTTCTTCATCATACCAACTTCTAAAATGCCACTCAAAGAAGCATGTACGTAATTACCACCAAAATGATAACAGTCTCTCTTAGATTTTACGAGAATTTGTGTACCAGTTGCACGGCATGTTATACAAATCTCATAATATTGCTCTCATCTAACAAAACTGCACAAGTGCTTCAGAGGCGAAATGTTGCATGATAGATATCAAATTTATTCTAGAACCTCTTGGCACATTATCTTAAAGGAAATGTTCAGAAAACTATTGAAAAAAGCCCTGACTTCATCATCAGTTATATTTGTAGGATTAAGCAAGTGCACATGTCGTTGTTTGTTAAGTTCGTCTTATAGGCACTTTAAATAGCATTCAAATTGGCTATTTTAAGGCATATGGGGACATATGTAGGCTCTCACTCATGCTTGCAATGAAATACTTCGAGATCCGCTGTGCACAAAATGGAAAAATATGAACAGTTGAAACGTAATGTGTGCAGCTTTTTAATTTATCTCAACTCTCAACTGAAAATAAGTAATATGTAAGATTGTTTATAAAAGCAATCGTGTAACTTATTTGTTTTAAAGTACATAGTGAAGGCATTGTTATTTGATTGAGAAAGCAGCTGACGTTTTCGCTGGTAGGCAAGATTCAGCACTAATCTGAATTCATTACGAACCTGAATTTACAAATTAAAATCTTAATTCTTATATCTTTTTAATTGTTCTTATAAAGAAATTGATGCCTTAAATACGTGTTCGTTTCTTATCCTTATTATGGCTTTCTGTATAGAATTACATTTATAATTTGTAAGTTTCTCATCAGGGCGCGACCAATATCAAACATTTAGCCTCCAAAATATCTTGATAGTGATTCAGCTCAATTATGCAAATCTGCACGAAATATATTTATTCTGAAATAAAGGTATATAGTCACCTGGGTATAGCCAATCTGCATATTGCCCGAAATAAAAAGGTCATTTCAATCAAATGTCGATGAAGTTATGTATACATATGTTTTCCCCCAATATTTTAAAAAAAATTCAGATTCTTTTACAAAAACAAGACTTCAACTTATTAGAGTAATTTGATATGAAATGATATGAAATTTACCCTAAAATCTTATGACAAAACGATACTTCTCGAATTCCTCTTCCTATATGGTTCAAGCAATGAATGAATGTTGTGTCAAAATGACAAAGTCAGATAAAGGATTACGTTACCTATTTAATTGTAAGAATTATGTCTTATTCCCGAACCTCTCCTAAAAGATATTTACAAATTCAAATAATTTATTTAGTGTTCAGGGCGCCAGGCTGTTCGAGCACAAGCTGCCACATATATCAAATATTTTGCCTCCGAAATCTCTTGATTTTGATTCCGCTCACTTGAAATCATGAGCTGAATTTTCTTGAAATTATTGAAGTTATTATCAACTAATCTTACGACAGCTGTGAAGTGTATTTTTAATTTTTTTAAACCCACCCATGCTGTTGAATGTGGCCCTGGAAAACGTAATTTTGGAATACTAGGTTGACTCATAGTGGAGCCTTCCCCGGTACCTGACATTGTTCAGTGGATAGAGATTGGTGCTTCCCCATCCTACTTACTTTTAAAACATGCAAATGCATGTACCGCGTTTAACACAAAATGGCACATATTACAAAATAATATTTTATTAATGCATATTTGAAGTAGATATAACAAGTAGGAAGAAGGACAAAAATCAGAAAAAGGAGAAACATATTTTTACTACGCGTCACATGCTGTTATATACTTTGCAATATCAATTTAGACATAAAATCCTATATCTATATCACAACAGTTTGTTAAAACAGCATCCGACCATAGATTTATGAGACACGATGGTTTTTATCATTAACAATCAATAAGCATAAAACACACACCCACACACGTACATAAGCGCACCAATGCATGCACACAGGAACTTAATATTGTAAGTAAAACGTAGGTAAAAGGCAGAGCATAAGGACAATCAAGCATTCATAGCTTTGTTTACATTAAATAATGATAAAAACATTTTTATACATAGATTTGAAATCCTCTCGCCGTAGATGGTTGCTTTGAGTGTCGTCTCTGTCTTGGCTCGGTAGATTAGAATGGTCCTGAACGCTTCAATTTTCGCTTCCAAAGGTAGAATGGTTGTGATGAAGCTGCAACACAGTGTGCAACTTAATTCTCGTTTTCTGTTCTTCTGTTTTCAACCAGCAAATCACAGTTCCAGTACTTCTTGTCCTTGTGGAATCTCTAATGTCAGTTTTTGTGTGCAGCGTACGTAGAAGAAGTGCGCAACGCCTCTGATTGCCTCAATGGAAGTTTCTTTCAATTACTTCTTTCTTGTCCTACCTTAGACATATTATGGTCAGACAAATATTTTCTATATAAATGGTTTTGATTTATAGTCCGTTCTTAATGGTATTCCAGTATAGTACCAAATTAGCATATTCTGGAACATGACCATGACTTTTTTCAAGAGTCACATAGATTTTTCAGTATAATATCTCTATAATAAGTCTACTATTGATTTTGTGAATTGATTTCCACTAATTATTTAATTCGGTTACAGTGGCTTGTTAAGCCAATCAAAATTCATGTAAAACTATTCAATGTAATGAAATATGTTTAGATAGATAGATCCCTAACAGATTTTGATTGTAAACATAAATCTGTCTGAGAAATATTTTTCATAACTAAGATAAGATAAGATAAGATAAGATAAGATAAGATAAGATAAGATAAGATAAGATAAGATAAGATAAGATAAGATAAGATAAGATAAGATAAGATAAGATAAGATAAGATAAGATAACACTTTATTACCCAGAAGGGAATTCTTCTTACATCCGACAGAGCATGACAAGATACATGTAAAACTTAACAATAAGAATTCAATACTATGGAAGGATAATACTATGCAATGCAATATAGATACAAAAAAAACAAAAAAAACAACAACACACATACATATTTATATAATTACACAAGCCGCACAAAGCAGTTTTTAACTGATAACTATTTTGTTCGCAAACATCGTGCTTCGTGCATAAGATAATTACTACTAAAAATGTTTTTTCAGCAGAGAGATACTTTTTACTAATCCCTGTTCTATAATATTCTTCATAGTTTAACCTCTTACGCCTTAAAAACTTTCTTGTTCGTCTGAGGTACGCTTTCCGGAGATTTTAACTGCATACGCTGAACACTAGTCAAGGGCGGGTAACTCTAAATTGGGAACTTTTGTAAACATTGACATGTGATGTTTCTGTATGCTCAGACTGTTCTATTGACATAATTCCTGCGTTAATCGCTGTCAGTTGTGTTGACAGTAAGCCCGAACTATGTCCTGAAATGCTACTCATACGACCAAAATCTGTACTTGTTCATACACACAGACATGTTATACTTGTTTCTAACAAAACATTTGTCAAAAGTGAAATAATTTTAGATCAATCCAGTTTTCTATTTTTGCTCTTTTAGTCCCTGCATTGATTCCCAATATTTTCTCGTCCCGGAAATATGATGAGTTTTTAGTTCATAACTTGTTTTTAATTCATTTATAGCATCGTTCAATTTAAGCATTATAATAATTAATGTATGAAAGGAAACTATTTATTATGTCAAATATTATTTAATATTCATTGCTTTAGTTATAATATAAATTTGAAGATGGCAGATCATGAATTTGACCTTCCCCTGTCTGCAAACATTAAAGATGTTGATATCACTCACTTCATTCTTCATTTGACATGTGACTTGAATGAGAAAGTATTATTTGGCAATATAACTCTCTTTTGTCAAAGTACAGAGAGATACTTTGGGGGACAAGACACTCATGATGCAAAAGATCAGTGTGAAATTAAATCAAAAACGATTAAAAATTCCTGTTCATTTGACATAAAAAAAAATTCAAATGAAATTACGGGCAGATCAAAGACGCCTGAATATTACACAAAACCGGGAGCAACAAAAAAACAGGAAAGTGCCAAAGATGATGAATTTCAATTTGTTGAGATAGTCCTAGATTCTCATTCTTTGAATGTTAAGTGTGTAGAAGAACTAATCTTATCACCAAGCATGAAGAAAAGACTGGTAACAGCAACATCAGAAGATGTTAAACATGACACAGGAACATACATGGAGTGCTACTCAGATGCTAAAACTCGAAATCTACACTACTCTATTGATGAGCATAAAATCACGATTAATAATCGTGAAAGGTGCTTTGAAAGTATGAAAACTTACAATGATATAGGAACTGAAGATGTATATAAAACAAATACAGATGAGAAGCAAGACTCAAGTGCTATTGTCAGTACAACTTGTGATGTAACAGTTCCACTGTCAGTTGAACATTCCAATGAATTTGTTTCTGAAAATATTTCCAGCCAATTAGAAACAAATTTAGTTAAAAGGAAGGCTATAAAGGTTATGAGAATCTTCTATTCTACCAAACCAGACGGACCATCTCTAAAGTGGACGACAGATCAAGATGGGAGGTGAGTAAAAAATCTTAAAAAGTATGTTTGTATAATTCAGCTACAGGACTTATACAAGGGCCACAGAGTTTGTTGATTCAAATTAAAGAATATTGCCAAAATAACTTCTCGTTGAGAAATAAACACATATTTTTTTGCTAATTTGTTCAACCTCAGTTAAGCCAAGAAATCAACTATTTGGTAAAAGGTTTTTCCTCGGTCGCTCATAACATTTTGGTCATACTGCTTAAAGATAACGATGAGGGATTGAAAGGTAATTTGCTAAAAATGATCCATTTACAACCAATTAGCTTTCAATTTCTAGATCTTTGACGGAATGAGGGTATCTTAGATTTGAATAAATAATTTGAATATTTGATATCAAATCAACAAGAAAACTATTCTCTGTTTTGTATAAGTTTTGGTCACATATTTGTTTCAACATGTTTATAGTTATTTCTTTTCACAAATCTAAAGTTTACACATTGCATATTACAAACCAAAAGAAGAAATGTAATTCATTTATTCATTTTGAATATACCCTAGATGACATATTTTCTCAAGAAAGGAAAAGATGTTTTTGGAATATAATTACATCGACTTGTCTTGATACTTATACAATTTTTCATATATCATGCTAAAGAGGAAACATTAATCTTGCGATTGATATCATGTTTATGTGTTTCTAAATTTTTGTTGTAATAGAAACACTAACATACTCTGTGTCTCTTTAAACTGGTAGTAAGAAATTTTAGATTTTGATCAAGTGCCCTTTCTCTGGAATACATCTCTTTCTGCAGACCATGTATGTTCACTGTCGGTCACTGGTTAAACAACCGGGCATGGTTTCCAAGTCAGGACGCCCCCTCAGCCATGCCCACTTGGCAAGCTGTAGTGACCGTCCCTGACCATCTGACCGTCCTCATGAGTGGAGACAGGGCTTGTCAACCTCAACATCAAGAAGGTATTTCTCTCAATCAGAGACAGTGTCATACAGTACTTCTTTGAATACAACACTAGGAATCTATATTGCTCATTCCCCCTTCCTTATTGGGTTGTACTCGAGGCTGGGAATATTTTCAAAGTGCAGTTTTAAGCGTGTTATACACAGGTTTTACTTTTTTTATTGATTCAGGACCTTATGAAGCCCGGGGTTATATTTATATTTATATTATATTATATTAATTATTTTCATTTAAATCTGTTCAAACATACCACAAGTATCTCATTGTCTATTTGATCCTATTACAGCTCAGAAGGCCCAGGAAACTATCATTTTAATTTGACATCTGACAGGGCTTGTGATTGCTTTTATGTATGAAATTTGAAAGGTCTTAGAAAAGTTAACTTTACATGACCTTCAAGAGGCTGTGCAGCAAGATACAAATATTGTGTTTGACTTATTTCGATGACATTTGACTTTTCCCCACCACAGGCAGCGCCAGGTTCTACTACTACTCCACTATGCCAATGCCTTCCTCCACCCTGGCCATTGCAGTAGGCACCTGGACAGAGGTAGAAGTCACACCTGTTAATGAGGATACAACACACAGGTATGTGGACCATGGTGAAGTTATAATACTCTAGTTGCTCATAGTTTTTTAAAAATTGTTATAGGAAATAGAGGAAATCATAATTCAGTTTATGGCTATTAATATATATAAAATGATGTTAACTAACAACTCTGAGTCTCTGACACTAATTATTTGGGTTTTACAAAAAATCACTTTGATTTTGTGCAAATTTAGATTATTAAGAAAATGTTATTACTGAAATACTCATAAGAGATATGAATACAAGTGTCTTTGAGAAAGAAATTTGTCTTGATCATATCACCAAAACCAAACATGCTTAGCTTCAAGACACTTGATGCATAAGTAGACTATGATCTGTAGATGATAGACATACATGTGAATTAAAATTTTGCTGTTTCAAAAGACAAGTGACTTGAACAGTGACTCTATGAGAAAGTCCTAATATACAAAGCATATTTCCCTCTAAAAAGACGTTATTTCCCCCATGTAACCAAAATAATGACATACAGAAACATATGGTTTTCATTCTGTTCTGCCTTTTGAATCTTCTTTGACAATTGTTGTAAGCAAGGAGATATCAAACATCAGAGTGAAACATTTCAGCCCTGATGTCCCGTGTGCGCTCCACACACCTCAGTGTCCTGTGAACTATTCCTCCAGAGCGGATCTCCCCTGTAGAGTCTACACTCCGGAGTGTTTGTCTAATGTGGCTCGTTTGGAGTTGTGTGTCTACTTACCCCGCTGTCTGAAGGAAGTACACAGCATTCTGGGAAATCATCCGTTCCAGAGACTCGATGTTCTTATTGTGCCTCGATGTTTTGATAGTCTTGGTATGGCCAGGTAAGCAGGCAGTACACTTAATAGTAAGCTGATTTTGTGTTCATGGCTTTTGCTCAGATTTGGTTGTGAAGTCAAAGAACACTTTAGAATCTTTTAGTAGAGATAAAGCTATTTCTAGTATTATTATCATTTGACCTGATTAAATCGTTTTGTGTTTTGGTGAACGGCTTCTAGTTTGCCATATTATTTCAATTTAAACATTTCTATAGAAAAATAACTTATAAAATGGTCTCTTCAAAGAATTCACAAAGTACAAATAAATGTAAACACCATAAAAGGCATCTTCCATTGCAGGATGAAGATTGATATCAGATGATCCAAAGTAATTTCTTCACATGCAGTCCCATTGACAAATGATATATTATAAAATTGTAAAGTAAATATTAAAATGGAGATGTGCCTGAAAGCACTTGAGTTTGAATTTGTCTATAAACAATTGATTGAACAAGTTTTGCCTACCACATGCCAGCCCGAGCTTGCTCTTCCTGTCCCAGTCTTTGCTGACGGGAGATCAAAGCATGTGTGCCCGGGTGGCCCACGAAATCTGTCACTCTTGGTTTGGACTTCTGATTGGCCCGCAGGATTGGACAGAAGAGTGGTTGACGGAAGGGTTCTGTACCTACCTGGAAGATCTGTTACATGCCAGGGTCTGTCAGGTATGTTGGGTCTCTTTAACGGCAAGGTCTTATAATTGTTTGAGGAGAATCTGTACATCTGGAATTGGGGAACAAAACTTGCAGCTCCTGATTTGAAATTAAAACTATGATTTGCTATATTTTGACAATTTTCCAAATAAAACTCGCACAAGTCGTACTCACTTGCTAATCTATGTCTTCCTCCATTTTGTGACCTTTACTGTGCCATCACTTCAGTGCACTGTATCTGAACTTGATGGTTCAACCAGAAATGTCATAGAGGTAAGCACTAATCCTCAGTTATGAGGCTACAGTCAGATTTGTGTTAAATGCAGCAAGGTTGGAGTTAGCCAATAAGTCCACCGTGAGCAAATTATGCCTTGCTTACCATCTAAAGGTTTGCAAGATTGATGTTGAACAGTCAAAGAATTTCTAATGAAGCCAGTCAATGTTTAACTTCATTGCCAGGCATGTTTGCAAATTTGTTTTGTGGAAATATGCAACCGGTATGGTTTTCTGATATTGCAAATGAACATAATGACATCTAGGTAATACCCGCAAGATTTTTTAATAACAAACAAACAAATATTCACTTTTATAGATGGCGTGCCTACCCCTTGCTTCGAGAATATGATTGATAGGTTTAAAAGAACTTTCCAGGCCCAGCTCTGTTTGGTTTGATGAACAATGGAGTTTAGTTTACCGGTTTGAGACAGTCCTTCACCAAAACATTTGCAGATAGTTATTGGTAACTGAAGTTATTTTCCCAAAGAGTTAGTCATTTCACACTCTTTCTTTCACCTTAAAGATAGATACTTTAAGATGGCCATTACAGGAATAAAGATTGAATTGGAAGGTTGTTAACAAATTGGTCAGGTATATTCATTTCATGTATTAAAATGTCAAAACTTGAAGAATTTTGAAATAGAAAAAGAAATAACATGTCTTTTATTGTAGAAGGAATTCATTGAGTTTGATAACAAATGTTTTTCTACTTGTTTTCTATTGTTATTATACATTTTTTTTTCAATGAATATGTCTGTATTTCATGATGTGTATATATATATATTTATATGATAAGTAAGATTAAATGCCTCATTTGAAAGTTTTGAGAGCTTTGTACATAATTTTAGTTACGTTATTAAATAAAAGTTTTAAAAAAAATTGCAACTGTTTTAGCATTTGCCAAAATTGTTTTAAGTAATGTTTGTGTTATGTTGAGTATGGCATCAGTTAGTTTCTAACAACAGTGAAGTGAGTCAATTCATTTCTTGCCTGTTAACACTGTTTCAAGTCAAGTGTTATGCAAGAAATAGAGAATCTTGATCGGTTGGAATCAAAGTTGTCGGTAAGCAAATTCAAACTTAGAAATTTCTCTATACCCATAAATCTTAGAAGACTGGAGCTCCTTCAGCTGTGCTGGGCGCACATATGATTTAGGACAGAAGTCAGTTGGAAATGTAGGAGAAAATTTGAGTACATAGAAATAGGGACAGAATTGCAAATACTCGCTGTAAGGGAATTTTATAAAATGGAGAAATTTTGGCCGACCACAACAGCTAAGTTTTATATGGAAAGAAATTAAAGAATTAAATACCTCCATTGAGAGAGAATTGGTATAAACATTTCTGAAAATGTTTCTCTATCAGTGGAGTGAGAGGGAGAAGTCTGATCGTGCAGAGTTACGGGCCCTGTTGAAGAAAATGACACTTTTGTCTGAAGTGGAAAATACGGAAGAAGAGCTACAGACTTTGCGGTGAGGAAAAAAAAAGCCATTTTAGAGGAAAACTAGAAGAATGTTATGGAAACATGTGTCTCTGCTTTAATGACATAAAATTAGTTGATTTTAGACATAATATTTCATTTTCACATGATCAATGCACATTTTATAATTTTTAGAGTCAAATTTATCATGTAAAACCACCTGTTTCTATCATGATTCATGTAAATATACTCTAGAGAAATATATATACGTTCATTCATATATAACAATAATGTTGACAAGCACAGCTGATAATTTTTGGTTTGAACAGAACAATGTCTATAAGCAAAGATTTTTCTTATTGTATGTTTTCCTTTTGTAAACTGTAGATCATTTCAACATTTTTAGAGCAATGACTTTATGGGTAGATCAGTTGCTGCCATTACAAAATTTTATTTTTTAAGCCCTAACCAAGGGGAACAAGTCTTGTCAGCTTCTGAGTGTAGCCAGTACGTGAAAAATGGAATGAACCCAGACAAAGCCTTCATGCAAGTGCACTACCTGAAGGTAAGAGAGATTTTATGTCACTTCATTGAATTTGTAGAATCTTCACCAATATTATGGTACTTAAATTAAATGATAGAGACAGTGAGAGACTTTTAATTCAAAAGAGTGTTCCATAATAGCAATTTCTTGTAACATAAATTTTTGCAAAATTCCCTTTCATTGTCAACAACGAGACATTAAAGGTTTAAGGTGTCAAGAAAAGACTCTTTACGTGACAACATCAATGACATGACGTTATTACAACTCTCTAGCAACACAGGTCTCAGGGTTTAATGGCAGAGCTGTGTTTAGAGATGTGAGATTAAACAAGTACAATGACGTCATAATATGACACATTATGACTGAATGTTTTTCATGACATGATAACATCATGACAATACAAAGACATGACATTATGGAAACGACGAAGTTGAAACCATCATATCTCTGGCGCTGGACCTCATGCCAATTGTTTCTTTGAAATCTACGAAAATGATTCAAGGTGTTGAATCAAAGCTCTGACTAGAGTCTTCCCATATATATATATATATCAGAGGTATATATATCAATACTCATTGATGGAAGTAAATGTATCTTTTACAAGTGTCAGGAATTTGGACTTTTTTAACTTAGATTTGAATTTATCAGAAAACACATGACTTAAGTGATAGAATTCAGTTAATAAAATGGCTTGATTTTCTAAATTATTTTAGCAGATTTTTAGCTACCCGATGGGCTTATGGCATGGCAAGGCGTCCGGCGTCCGTCCATCCGTCCATCCGTCCATCCGTCCATCCGTAAACTTTTCACTTTTTCGACTTCTTCTCCAGAACCAATGACTCTAGAGAGCTGAAATTTTATGTGCATACTCCTTGGCAAATGGGGATTCTAAATTGTAGATTTCGTGACCCCATGACCCCAAATGGGGTCACAAGGGTCAAAAACTTAAAAATCTATTTTAATCTTCTTCTCCAGTTCCAAAAGGTCCAGAGAGCTGAAAAGTTGTGTGTAGACTCCTTGGGAACTGGAGATTCTAAATTGTAGATTTTGTGACCCCATGACCCCAAATGAGGTCACAGGGGTCAAAACATGAAAAACCTATTTTCATCTTCTTCTCCAGTTCCAAAAGGTCCAGAGAGCTGAAAAGTTGTGTGTAGACTCCTTGGGCACTGGAGATTCTAAATTGTAGGTTTGGTGACCCCATGACCCCAAATGGGGTCACAGGGGTCAAAACATGAAAAACCTATTTTCATCTTCTTCTCCAGTTCCAAAAGGTCCAGAGAGCTGAAAAGTTGTGTGTAGACTCCTTGGGCACTGGAGATTCTAAATTGTAGGTTTGGTGACCCCATGACCCCAAATGGGGTCACAGGGGTCAAAACCTGAAAAACCTAATTTCATCTTCTTCTCCAGTTCCAAAAGGTCTAGAGAGCTGAAAAGGTGTGTGTAGACTCCTTGGCCAACGGGGATTCTAAATTGTAGGTTTGGTGACCATATGACCCCAAATGGGGTCACAGGGGTCAAAACCTAAAAAACCTAATTTCATCTTTTTCCCTAGTTCCAAAAGGTCTAGAGAGCTGAAAAATTGTGTGAAGACTCCTTTGACACTGGAGATTCTAAATTGTAGGTTTGGTGACCCCATGACCCCAAATGGGGTCACAGGGGTCAAAAACTTAAAATCCTACTTTCATCTTCTCCTCCAGTTCCAAAAGGTCTTGATAGCTTAATAGTTATGTGTAGACTCCTTGGACAATGGGGATTCTGAATTGGAGGTTCGGTGACCCCTTGACCCCAAATGGGCAATGGGCCGTTTTTATTTGATTGTGAATAACTTGGACGTTGGGACAGGTTATCTTTCCTACACTGCCCATGACCCCATGGTCTAAACCCAAACACCTATTTCTATCAAAAGTCTGATGAGCTACAGAGCCCATGGCTCTATTTTTGGAATCTGTTTTCCTTTTATGTATTATGATTTAAGGAATATTTTATTGTGTTACTGACTTTCTTCCAAATTTGTGTTAAAACATCTTGATAAAATGAACTGACACTGGACAATTTTAGTGATGTATTTCACTTGGAATACAAACAAGTATATATCTTAATCCAGAATATCAACAATACAAAGGCTGATGAGCTACGGAGACCACCACTCTATTTTTACCCAAAATTTTTCTCAAGTAGATAAAAGTGATATGTCGAGGAGAATAATTACCCCATTGATCCCCATGCACCCCACAGAGGTGCTACTTTTAAGACAAAACAATATCATGTTTCATTCAATTAAAAAGTGTTATGCTAATGCAACACAGTAATTAAATAGTTATCCCCCTTTTGTTGATACAAGGAGCTTTGACAATGCCTAGGAATCCAAAACAGCATCACTTATGAACATTCTAAGAGGTCTTAAAAGTCCTTTTCATTTTTACACATGCCGAAAGAAAATTTATTATTTTGCAAAATAAAGGAACTTACAAAGCATTTCAAACCATAACAAGAAACATTAAGCAAGAAATATACCAGAAGATTTTGGAAAAGAAGTTACTTTTATGATTGCACAATAGACAATATGCCTTAAAAACTTTAGTTAGATCCCTCAGCGAGATTGGTACACTTTTCATGCTTTAACTAATTAATGCTGTCGTACTGTGTGGCTAATCCCACATGATGTTTGGACAGTAGTAGTGTGAGTTCAGTGCTTGCATTTATGAACCGGTTGTTGCTAAGCTGCCGAGTATTGTTTCATTGTTCTTCTCAATATTGAGGGCTTTTGTTCCGATAGTAATGCAGAAATTGATCATGCCTGTCATACCCAAAATAAACATATCAAACGCTCAATTTTCCCCTACTCCATGCCTCATGTGCTACAAGCTTGTGATTTAATATAAAATATTAATCTATGCAACCTCATATGAAAAAACAACAGGACACAAAAAATGTTATTTTCAGATATTTTTGATAATGTACCATTATTTCACACCATATTTCTGATCACTTTGCTCAGCGCATTTTGACAAGTTTTATGTTGCAAGAAAAAAAAAAATATCCTCTTCAATTCCATATAAAATTTGTACATGCACAAATTGAATAAGAACACAGCAAGAGCCTAACACAAAACTATTTTTGCTCTTCCTTCCTTGTGAACTGAGTAGTGATTTTATCATCCACCTTTTTGTAGAACTAAATATCTTGTGAACCGCTTGACGCATAACTGTTATATCAAAATTAGAAGATAAATAGTTACGTTTGTAAAATTTCCGGGATTCATTGTTATTCAACACCCGAAAATTTAGTTTTAAACGGACAACGTTAGCCGGAGGTTTTAAACGCTTAAATTTGCGGGCCTTGAATAACAATGAATCCCGGAAATTTGATAAAATTTGATATTGTAACATGAGCGTTAGTTATTAAAAGTTTCAGAGTGAACTCTGTTTTTGCCTACTTATTTTTGTGTGGAAAGACTTTGCGACTGTTCTATTTCTGTAAGAAGTGTGATAAACTAACTAATGTGAATTCCCGGCATAATTTACATTCCATACATCTTACTGATAATACAAAATAGTGGCATTCGTAACAGCGAGATCTTCTAACATACTTGTTTAATTTGAAACCGAAATCAACAATTATAAAGCTCGTAGAAAAATATCGTAATGCCCCAAGTACAAAAGTCTTAGACTAACCCAAGACCATTGTGACAGCGACACAAACATTGTGACGTCAAAACAGTTTGCCTTTGTGACTTTGTACCATGGGAAAGGGATTCGAAAGAAGGCGGATGCATGAAACTTTGCGGCAAACTTGGACTAAGTAAGCCAGTTGAAATTATTTTTGTCTTAAAAAAAAATCATATGAGAATTTATTTGTAATATCTATCGGTAGGCACAATCTAAAAAATGACATAGACGACTGTAAAATAGGAGTACGGCACAAATTTTCTAAGTAACTGGAAAATTAAAACTTGAGTCGGGCCGGCACTAGTGAACATGTTGTATCAATTTGCGGTGATTCGCCTTAGCTAACTTGCGGTTATACATTGTCATTCAACATAGGGTAATTTTTTCAAATCAACCAATCAGAATCGAGAATACAATGAAGTCATGTTACAATAAAGAGTAAAAGATTGTCTTCATTTCCATGTAAAATTAATACATGCGCAATAGTTGAAGTATAACTGTTATTTCAAAATAAAAAATAAAAGATTGTCTTCATTTCCTTATAGAATGAATACATGCGCAAAAGTTATTACGTAAACAGTAAAAACCGCAATTATCAACCTTTGTTTGCAAATGCTTAAAGGTACCCCTCTGTCTCCTGAACATTTGGCACTTTTGGAAAGGTGAAAGACTTATCTCCAATTCCATTTATTATTTGCATATGTGCAGCAAATGATAAACATGCCACGTACATGTAGAGTTTATAACAATGCATACTCATGAGCGCCCCAGGGGGATTTAGTTACCGCTAGGAAGCCCATAGGATGTTACCCCCAACTTAGAGTATTGTATTTTGTATTTTGTATATAACAATCACCTAGATCTTGAATTCCCCATATAAACACATCATATATATTTAAACAGTTTCAACTGGAAAATTCAGATACCGATGTTAGTACTGATTGATGGTAGGTGTGTGTGTGTTCCAAAATTCAGCAAAGGGGGCAAAATGGGTCATTATGATATTCTGATAACTGATACGCTGCTGATTTCATTGAAATTATGAAGAATTGATTTGCATTTACATTGATTACATTCACTTAGAATAAGAAACAAAAGACCCAAAAAATTGTCAATTTTTTAGGTTCTATGAGAATAAATTTGACATGGGAACACAAGGTATTGTCCATTTAAACTTCTTGAAAACATATTTTGCTTAATGAGGCTTGCAATTTTTTATTGATCAAGCAAAACAAAAAGTTAACTATTTGTGCCCACTGATATGTACGAGATATTCAGACACCAAAGATGAGATGCCATTCTAACAGAGAGCATATTTAAAGAATTCAAAATCTCTTTTCATTTACCGATTTATAGTAAATGTTGCAACTTTAGGTCAGTCAACTGCACCACAGCTAAATCAGAACAACTAACTTGTTACAGTCCAATGGTTAAGTAATCTGAGGTTCTTGTTTTGTAGAAGGGTTTTGAAACACTGCATTTTTAGCTCAACAAACCAAGTGTGCTTAAGTATGAAGATTTAATTTCGTAAATCGGGTTTTGAATCTTTATAAATTATGGGTTTGTTGACCCTGGAATGTTCTTTTATGTCCACAGGAGACCAGTAATGTAAGGAAGTTCCTACATTAGAAATATAGTCTTGGTAGACTGATTAAGATCGATGTCAAATTCTGTGTATTTAACACCAATAGCGGCCTACCAAAGAATTAATCAAATCGCAATGGAAAGCAGAGGCCACATTTTCAGAGGAAATTGCATCACAATATGTTTCATTTTGAAATTTAACTAATTTAAAAAATGTAGTGTTAGCATTTTTATTCTGACTGTAAGCAAAATCTGAATATTTCTGATATCATAGTTCAAGAGAATGCAATGCAATGTTGCATTAAATACTTCCGGTCATTTGGAATCATCTTAATAATCTAAATATATACATATTTACTAAATAACTTACTAGGTAGATTACATGAGGTCTGATTGTTAGTAATATTAAGAGATATGCATTATCTGTGCATTCCTTGTATGTACAAAATATTGGCGTGCACTAGTGCTTTTAATAACTTGAAAAAAAAATGATTTTACCTCAGGTTTAACCCCATTTTATATCAATATTTCAGTCTTCGCCAGTTAAATTAGTTGGTTCACCTTGAATGTTTTTAAAAAATTAATACAATAAAAACTAATACTTGACTGAATTTTAATCATTTTCACTCAAGTAAATATTTGTCTTCAACACAAATCAATCTGATGAGTTACAGAGCCATTTACTCTAATAAGAAGTAGGGAATTAATATTTTTCTTCAATTTAAATTGATATTGAAACAAACTTAGATTCTGATAAGCTCATGTATATTACTCATGTAGTGAGAATCCACAGCAATTCTTGCTGAAAGGCTAAGAGATCAACAATTGTGTTTTTTAACATGCTGTCAATAATGAATTAAATTTCTGTTATTTTCTTAGTTAATTTGTTTCAAGAGAAACTTCTATCATTTGTTATTGAAGATTCTGCTATTTTAGTAACTTTATTGCCACGATTTTGATAAGAATTGGTAAAGATTTTATTTCAAAGATTGATATTAGGTTCAGGAATTTAATAAATGTACTCATTTTCTACAGATTCAATTTCATTAGCACGTGGTGGTTCTTCATATTGAACTGTTAAAGGTTGCTACTGATAATTATTGAAATAATGTTGATTAAATTAATATCGTATACAACTTTAAATCATCATCATCATTTCTTTTGCTAATAATAAAGTCCATTAGTCATATCAGATCAATCAAAGCATCTTAATAATGATTAGTTTAAAGAATGAGAATAGATTTTAATATTTGATCTCAATCACATTTAACGTTTAATATTGATAGATGATTTCCAGTTGGTTTTTCCATTTTAAGATTAAGATTTCTAAATGTTAGATATAATGAATTGCGTTATTTCTCATTTTCTAACACTTTGTTAATCTTATGTAATAAGAAGAAATATATTTCATAGACTTACTTAATTTGATGATCCTCGAAAAAGGTTCAAGCATATAGTTATGTATAATTGTTAGATTATACTTTACCATGTATTGCATTAGCTGAAATTAAGGTATAAATTGATAGTTAGTCAGTAAATTAACTTATTTAACCTAATTAAGTTCATAGGCAATGATGTGTCATTATAGATCACCAAGCAATGGCAATGATGAATAAAATTGGTGATGAATGGAGTCTTAGAAGTGATGGGAAAAGATTGTTTGTAGAAGTCTGATATGAAATTCATTTTTCCAAAAGATTTCAAAAGGTGAATTTATCATAGTTAGGAAAAATATGATGAATATCCTTTAAGACTATCCATTTTAAAAGCATAAAATCTATGATATCTCTATCCATTTTGAAATTGGAAGCGTAAAAGTCATATTTTGTTAATAAAACAAATCCATTGCTGTTTAATTATGTACACAGGGAATTGGTGAGTTCATATCAGCCATTTTAGTTCTACATGGAAGTTAGTTTATAGAAACAGTTGTTTTCATAATACTGTTAATATGTCAGTCGCTTGCATTGATTTTCATAAACAGATAAAATGTTCTTATGTTCAAACGGGAAAAAAAAATATTGGTATGATTTGTAAGATATGAATAAACAATCTGTCAGACTTTGTTTTGATCAACACACATGTTGACACGAAACTGTAGCATCCGATTTAATGATAAGTGAATGTTACGCTTTTTCATGAAAATGAATTGTATTGGTATTTTAATTATTATATAATCTTTGTGAAGTTGAAATAATTTAAATCTCATATAGTATCCGATGCATGAAAGTTACTTTAGATATGTTACCTCCAGGGGGTAAAATAGTCCTTATCAAGTTTAAGTGCATGGTCGAATGACTGATATTAACCAATCAAAATGTGAGAATTTAACCTTTGACATACTGTAGCTCCAATCTCAATGTATTAAAATCTTAATCTAAGCTTCACGGTTTATAGACCCCACCATGCCAAAGCTGTCGGGTTTCAAATCAGCCATGAGCGACATTGCCCTACATGTTTTGGTTCTTGGTTCTGGTACATGTTTGATCTTAAGTTCTTGGAATACAAGCATTGTTGGCATTTTTAAAGATCATAATAATCATTAGATATAGATCAAATACAGTCATTAAGGTTTTTCCCTAAAATCTTAAAAAGTCTTCTTCTCAAAAGCCAATTAGCACGGGAGGGTGAAATTTTATGAGTTGAATTCCAATTTGAGTAGACATTTTTTTACCACAATGTATTGATTGTTGTGTGATTTTTTATGACTCATTGCATGTTGTCAACCTGGTACTTTATATGCAAGCTGTCAACCTAATACATTAGTCATTACAGACTGAAGAGCTGCAGAGCCAATGGCTCTTTTCTAGAAAAAGAGCCCAATTCAAATTCAATTAAGGATAGTTAATTATTTTGCATAAATGAACAATTGCTTTGCGGCATTGGTTTTCAATTAGTATCAGAATATGATGGAAGAGTATTCAACGACATTTAACGAGGCTTTTTAACCTTCACCAATCTCCAAATGCCAAAATAACATCTTTAAAATTCAATTTGAACAACAAAATACTATAGTCTTTTGGTTTATGAAATAATGAGTAATTGAAACTGTTTCTCAATCGAGTGCCAGTTTCATCTAATAATTGTAAGCTTGAAACTTCATTCCATGGTTTGAAATTAAAAGAGTGTTAACACGGTTTGTCAAACTGTTAATCTGTCACCATGAATGAATATGAAGGGGAGTTTCAATTTATTTCCATCACTTTTAAAAATATAAATAATTGAAAAGTGTCTTTTCGTCAAATATTGTTTAAAAATGGTTATGTAATTGATTCATTAATATGAATTTAAAAAAAGGTATAGGTTCGATTGATGAGATTCCAAACAATAATGCTTCAATCTGTGAAAAGAAAATAAGAAATGAATGAACAAATCAAACTCAGAACATATGTTGGAAGGCAATTGATGATACTGAAGGAAGTGTTCTTTTATTGATATTCAGTTTGAAAATTTAACACAACATTTCTGTTTATGGGTGCATTTTTTCAAAACCTTAGCAATTCCAAAGCAAAAAATAATATCGTAAGAACTGTTCTTTTTAGTTTTTCGTGAATTATGAAACTAGACTTTCCTGTTAATATTTGCATATTCACAATACTAGAATATTTCCCAAGCAAGTGAATCTGTGATTATATCAAAGGGACAGTCCTTTTTTTGTATTTCTCCTGAAAATGAAATTTGTTATTCTTCTTTAAACTTGCATTTCATCGATACTTGAATATTTTCCAATCCAGTAGTTAACTTATTACTGACAGTTATATTTGGTTTTCTTTAGATTTGAAAATTTGTCAAAACTTAAATGAGAAAGAAAACAATTACGTTGAAACCATTAAGCAGTGGTAATAATGAGCCTGGTAAATGAAGAGAATCAAGGATTACTTCTTGGAAAAGTTTGAATTTTCTATCAATGGTTGTATTTCACCATTAAAAAGTTGTGAAATCAGTAAAATTACTGAACTTATTTCATTTCCCATAATGCAAAAACAAACATAATGGGAAATCTTTTCAAGCATTTGAAGAACCCTTTCATCTCTTCCTTTTGGAATCCAAGGACCTCCTTTCCCAAAGCAGCCTGACTTTAGTTGAAGGTTGATTATTTAACATTATGCTAAGGTTGCCTTAGCTTCTTACAATCACCATAATGCTTAGTGAAAGAAGGCCTTATCACCAGGTTCTTACAGTAGATAGAGCATCTCAAAGATTTGAGTCGGAGTTGCTTATACAGGAATATCTATTTCTTTTGAAGATTCTGCCAGATATTTAAGAAATTGAACCTATCGGCTTGAATTGAAACGACTTTCTTTTCAATGCAAGACTTGTAAATGTCTGTCAAATTTTGAAGGGCAATGACGCAAATTTTGCCAGAGAGTTTGACAATGGTGTCAGTTTGGTTTTAAGAATTGAATTATTCAGAAAGAGCAAGAACATGAGTGACAATAATGATTACCAAAGAGAAAATGAAAATAAGTCAGTTGTACACAGAGGACAGACTAAATAACAATGTTTGCATTTGCTGTAAAAACACATCATTAATTGTCACAATTTGAACAAAGTTTTATTGAAAACTGTTACAATAATGCTTTAACAACATTTGCTCTACATTCATACTCTCATCAATGACCCACCTCACTTGTCGTATCTTAACAAACATGGCTTTAAATTGCACTATAACCACGGGAAATGCGGCAGGGCCTATCTTAGCAAGTCATTGGGTTGGCGTAAGAATAGGAGGAAGATTGACTTGCTGATGCACCTTAGCAAAATTCTGTCTTATTTTTCTTGATGCGATATAAAATTTTCAAAAAAATGTCTGGACAAAGGTAAAATATAACAACAGATGAACATTTTAGTGTTGTAGTTTATACACATTAAGTTCTAGTAGTTTTGAAGTGAATCATTGTATTTGTATTGAGTAAAAAATAAATGATGGAAACTCATTTGATTCAATTAAATGTTTTATCAATAGCCAAATTGCTATATATTAGCCAGAAATGAGACAGCACTAAGATTTTTTTGTCTTTGTAGACAAAATCATATTTTTAAGGTCGTATGCTTTGCTGAGTGAGCACCTGTCAAGACATTTTAGACTAACATGTTGTCAAGTTCAATATTGTCCTTCTAATGAATACAATACTGACTTGTGTCCGAATGTGTCATCAATCATAGTAGTCAATATCTTAGTAAATTGTCAGACTAATTTTTCTTAAGATTGAACAAAGAATTCCTGTGCATAAGCAAGCTGTGCATGAGAAAGAAAAATTGGTTTAAAAGATTTAAAGGAGTTGTAGAAGTCTTATTTCTACTTATATTCTATTTATTCAAAGTTTCCCCGCTAAGTATTAGTTTATGCATGATTTTGTTTAGAGGGTACAACATCTATTTATTTATTCCAATTATACATAGTCTTAGAAAAAGATGTCACATATCAAATATAAAAGAGCATGCAGCCATTTTGGTGTAAACAATGTTTAATCATTTGAGTTAGGAAAATTTATTCACGTGGTATGTTCACATAAGAAATCCTTTTGTTGATAAAAAAAGTTTTGTCATGCAGCTGGTTTCATATGTTTTCCTTTTTGTGAGATCTCCCTACATCTGTAAGAAAACTTGCTACAATCACTCTGAATGTGTTGAACTCTTTACGTTCTTTTGGGGAAGCCTACAAGAGTTGCAAATGAAGTTATAAAGCTCCAGGAAAATTCTGAAATTCAAGCAGTCTCAATTAGTTGTTGCTAACACATTTGGGATGATGGTCATGATGAAGCTCATTGTTCAGGCAGCATCTGTCTGTGTAATTAATATTAGTAATTCCTGAGCATGAATATGATATTCTGATTATTACCGAAGTCGAGAAATCAAAGAAACTAATCAAAATCAACGTCCAAGCATAGGCATAGGCACATTTGGAACACAACGTCATAGGTTGTGGTGTCAAAGCATTTTGTTTTTGACGTGATGTCACAATGAAAAAATTATATTTTTCCCTACGGCATTGTATGAGAAATGCAAGCCCAAGTATGATTGCTCTTGTAAGTAATAATATGTTTTATTATTTGTCTGGGACTGACTTCTCCTTATAAGGAATAATGATAAAATTGCACTGGTTACATTGATAGAAAATTTCTTATATCGGCATAACCAATGGCAATGGTTGAGATAATAGTTGTGTCATTGTTGCCAAGAGACATAATACCCAGCAGATCAGTTGAGTACCTGGAGAAAGATGTGTTGGAAATGACTTTCAAGCGCTTTGATTGGCAGCTTGGGTTAAACTATAGCAAATCGCCTTTAGCATGCATTTAGTATGGATATGTGCTCTATAAAATATTTTGTTCATCATTATTCTGACTTTTCTTAGTCTGATTGAAATTGACCCTATTACGACAAATAAAAGTTATGAAATATTGTCTACAGCTAAATACGATGTGTTCCAGCTGTGGGTTTCCTCTCCACCAAGACATACTGCAGCCACATTACTTGCATGTTACTCGCATGTTCTGTCACCAGAAAACCAGCAGCTGTTACATTGAATGAATCTACCACAAGAGTTACTTGCTCCTATCTACTGATACCAAAGACTTTTGCCAGGGTTTTTGTGATTGGCTTAGCTGAGCTTACGTCAGAAAATGCAGCTATCGGGGCTGCGGCCAGACCGAGTGGAGAGAAAACCCACTTGGGAAACGCTTTTCTGTTATTTTGGAAAATTTATTCCACGGAACATGGTAGATTTTTTTTTAAGAGACCCAAAAATTATTCATATCATGATCTGATGTTTCAGGGGTTCTTCCTCCTGAAGCACCTCGAGTCGTTGGTTGGACAGAGAGAGTTCCTGGACTTCCTGCGCCAGTATGTGCAACACTTCCACGCACAACTTGTTACCTCACAGGTGAGACACACGGCATCCTTAAGAGGGCTTTTCTTTCAGTTTCATGTGGAATCAATCATTTCTGTTGGTACCCATTTTGTAAAATGATGAAAAAATTCATTTATTAGTTATATTTGTTATAGTACTTACCAAATTAAAATACTTTTCTGGTGATTATTTCTTATTTTTCTAAACAAATTGTAGTTAAGGCAATAAATTTATTGACAGTAACTTTCCCAACTTTTGTCTCTGACAGTTTTCAAAAATATATTTGTTTACAGGAGAGCAAATCGTGTCATATTCAAAGTCAAAATGTATGTTTCTGATGCAAATGTAAATGAGTTGTAATAGCAATACGTTCACGGACAATGTTACATTTAATGTAGAATATCCTTCTCAAATTTATACCTTATGTAATGTCAAAAAACATAAGATAATTGATAAATTTAATTTGTTTTAAAAAAAAATATGTTTAAGTCTTAAAAATGCCTAACAAATTACTACTCTGATGTGTTCATTTATGACTCTAGTTGACAATCTAACAGTTTTTACGGCATCCCGGTTGAAACAGCATGTTCTGGTGTAAACAACATTGTAGGTTTATTCATTACTCGATCACTACTGATTGTGACGTGAGTTAAAATAAGTTTCGGGGGCCGGATAGCGCAGTGGTTAGCACGTTCGGCTTCGGATCAGAAGGTTTGAATCCCGCCAGGGGCTCGGCAACTTTGTCTGCAGTAGAGAACTGTTCTACACGCAGTCAGGTTTGGGTGCAATGCTACACTGAAATTCAGCACAGTACCACCCATGGTTCGCTAGTTCCAGCCAATGCTCGCATGTTTCACCGCAATGCATAGCCACTATAGTGTTGCCGGCTTTCTCCCTGCAATAATACTAGCAGCCGCGATATAAGTGAAATAATCTTGAAAGCGGCGTTAAACCCCAACTCACCTCACCCCCCCCCTCCCCCCCCCATAAATAAGTTTCTAAATGTGTTGCAAATATGCAAATTTTTGGCATTTTTACCTATGAAAGGAATCAGATATATTAGAAAGAATAAGAAACCATTTTATTTATATATGAGAGTACTTTAGTATTATGTTTATAGTCATTTCAAATATTTTCACATCCTTATGACAATACATGTTTTTCAAGAATATCCAAATGTCCATATAGTTAACCAGTGGACGTGTCAACTGTGTTGTTAAATACTTTCACAAAGCTTTCTGCATTCATAGAGCAGATAAATAGATGCACTTCTCATTGTGTTTTTATCTACTGAATGTGTGTATTTTTGTCAAATGTAACGCTAAGAAAATGTTACCCTCAGTTAATATTTCATCAGGATTGTGATCAGGCAGATATGTTGTATACTTCACAATATGTTTTTATTACAGGACTTTTTCAACTTCTTCTTCAAAATCTTTACTCATGTCAGGTAAGGTCAATATCATGTTTGTATTATTATATAACATGTTCTCTTTGATGTTGCTGAAAAACTTTCAAATGTTTGCTTTCCTGATATTCTTGCTAACGAGATAAATGGTAATAGAAAATATTGATTGGATTGTAAAACCTTCTGTGAAATTAAGAAACTAATTTTATTGTAATGAAAATTATTTGCTTTAACATATAACCTTTACCTAATTTGAAAAATGAAATGAGTAATTAATTACATTTTGAACACATATTACTGTGATGATATAAAATCAAAACATCTTAATTTTTCATGTCCAAAAGACATATATGACAAATACTGGTTTTTCATGAAAATCTAAAAACAGTAGATCTCACATCCAATATACATGACCTAACAAACACTATCAACTCCTAACTGCCCTCCTGGCTTTTTTAGATAAGTCTCCAAAATTACTTTTAACTATTTGACGCGCACCACTGTCCGGTTTTCGATTATAACTGTGACGTTCTACCATTACATTGTCACTGTAAAAAACCAATAAGCTTTAAAATGTGTCTTTTTGGTAACAGTCGATACTTCGATCAAATGACATCATTGATTAAGTTTAGCATTAATGACTCCAACAACTCACAGAGTGGCTCTTTAAAACTTTTTGAGTTTTGGAATTTTCATGGAGCTTTATAACTTCATTTGCAACCCTTGTAGGCTTTCCCAAAAGAACTCAAAGAGTTCAACACATTCAAAATGATTGTAGCAAGTTTTCTTACAGATGTAGGGAGATCTCACAAACAGGAAAACAAATATGACTAGCTGCATGACAAAACAAACACTATCAACTCCTGGCTGTCTCAAAAAATACGTTTGACTTTTTGACGCGCGCCAATGTCCCATTTTTTATCACAATTGCCAGGTTCTACATTCATATTGTCAAGGTCAAATAATAAATAAGCTTTATGTGTCTTTTTGGTAACAGTAGATACTTTGCGATCAAACGACACCATTGATAAAGTTTGGTACGTTTGACTGCAACAACTCACGGAGTGGCTCTTAAAAAAATAATTCATAGTGCATTCTTTGACCATGTTAACTTAATGATCAAGCAGTCAATTTGTTTCCTTTTGTTTTTTATTTAACTCTTTATCTGCACTTTAGGACAATGTAATATGAACATCTATCAATCAAAGAAAAAAAGAGATATTTTGATGAATGAAAACATAAAAATTCCGCATTTGGTGAGAAGCCAATATTGAAATAATACTGCGGTAAGTTTTCCCAGGGGAACTTGGATGACAAGTCTCTTGATTTGAAATATGATTTTGTGCTGTGTTTTGGTTTAAAATAAAATATGTAATTGATTCAACTTGATAGTTATATCTCATGTCAAGCGTCAATGAAGCAATGATACGGAGAGAAGTTGTCCATCCAGTGTAATTCATAAAGTGAAACACATTATTATTTGAAATTGCTTTTATGAAGATATTTGACAGTAATCATATTTATTACCCCTGCCACAGCTTTATTCTTGTGTTATTAAAATATAGTCTCTTGTCAATGTGTTGATAACATTTATTGTCCGGAAACTGTAATCTGTTTCTAACACGATTTTGCATGGAAGTGAAGAAGTTTCTAATCATGTCTAATAATTCACAATATTTACTGATATATATGTAGTCAATTGTGAGCTTTTATTTAATAAGTGATGAATATGTGAACGAAACCTTTATATTTTTAACAGAATATCCTTATTGATTAACCTAAGTCATATACTCACTTTTTCAAAGCCACTAAATTGAACTTAATATACTTGCTGAGCAAAAAGATGATGACTTACACCAAATTTTTCTAGTAACATTTGCAATAATTTTCATTTTTATGCAGTTTAAGAGTCATTGCTTATACAGTTGCCGATTCAGCTTAGGTAATGTCAAGTGCGCACCATTAGCATCAATAGTGCGATATACCAATAGTGATCTAATAATTGCATCCCTGATACTTAATGTAAATAAATAATGTGGATATTTATATGGCGCCTTTTCCACGTCCTAAGACATGCTCAAAGCGCTACCTACATCATTACCCTGAGGGAAGTGTACTTTCAAAGCTGCTACTAAGCGCTAAGCGCGACCATATAGGTCCATACAACCCTATATTCAGATGCTATATATATTATGACAGATGCTTTCCTCATTGAATTTATGGACTTTTTATGTTCTTTCGGTATTTGAAGAAGGTAAGCATAAGCAATTTTCAGTTTAATTTCAGCTGGGAAATGTTTTTAAAGTTTGAGACAAGATATTTGATATTTGAACAATTTAGCTAGTCATTATTATCTAGAGATTAGTAATGGTAAGAATTAGAGATTCTCACCCGAGTGTCTTCTGATATGAAATATATCAATATGAGTTGATGAAAGTTTCATATTCTTATTTTTACTTTTATTGATGAGTGTATATATATATTTGAAATTAGAAGACACGAGGGTGAGATTCTATCTATGATCCAAAATAAATGTTTCATTATATTTAGATGACAAATGTACATTGCTGAACACTGTACTACCTTAAGGCTCCAAGTGTGGTGATGTCATAGTGTTGTGACGTCGTCATGTTATGATGTCATAGCAATGTGATTTAATTACTTGATGATGTGAAACAACTGTGATTTCATATTCTTGACATAAGGCATTGTTCAAAATCTACTGTCAAAATGATATCTCCTTGGAGATATCGCTTCATTTCCTACAATTGATATCTCTTGTTGAACAGAGTTTTGGATGATAACCAAGATATTTCACTTTTTTGTACTCTATTTCTTGAGAATAAACTTAATAACATTATCAACTCATCTATTTCTAGAAGTAAATGTAAGATGCTATAGTAAATACAAATCCTAATGGTATATGGTTGATATCCTGGAAATAGTATTAAATCTATAATCAAGACACGAGAGTCAGGTGTAGAACTACTAGACTGTGACAGATTGAGTGTCAACTCACCGACAGCTAGATGTGTCTACTCATAGTGATCTAGGTGATCGGTGTATGGATGGACAGAATGGAAACCCTAGCATTTCATTCACAAACACAAAGATTGATGAAACTATCCAGTCACTTGTAAATTACAGGAAGATTATTTGTAAATAGACAGATAATACCTCATTCCTTACTTGTCACACTTTTGTCAGTGGAAAGCTGGATCTAATTTTTTTCTGATGTCACGGAGGAATCTTTGAATGAGACTTACATGTTTTGGGATGTAGAGTAATCTCTAGGTTCTAGTCACTAGAGTGATTGATCTGTAGTGTGTGAATAGAGTTGATTCAAACCATGACAACCAATTTTTGGGAATTGAACTTATCAAAGACAATTAACCGGCCACTTGTGTGTGTAAGGCTGTCCTTGAGTGTTTTGGAACTGCAGATGAAGGTTTAACAATCAGATTATATGAGGGGCGTGTCCTCTTTTTTCTGTCTGATTAAAATCTATCATCTTCTCAGGCATATAGTTTGAAGAAAATTGACTATCAGTGTTCGATTGCGCTCAATCAGGGGCTTTTCTTTTTGTGTGGAATACAATGAAGTGTTAAGTGTTAATATGTGGTTTGCCTTACTATTTCTTTCAGATAAGATCCTTTTGCTAAAAATATGATCCATAAACTCATTATGAATTGCTGGGACTACATTCAACTGCACAAACAAAGACCTGACATAATTGTTGTTCGTCGTATTTAATGATCATTTTATCTCGCATCTTCATTATTTTTAAATATTTCTCATATTTACCCTATGCAAAACAACAAGTTTAACAATCCTTATTTTGCTTCAGTAAAACAGTCTCGTATCTTATGTCACAAGACTTTCATTTTTTAAAGAAGTACATGTATATATGTACACATTAAACAATTGAAGGAACTCCAATATTCTATTTTTACAGCAAAATGAAATGACCAAATGAACCTTTTAAACAACAATGGTGTTTCAACCAATAAATCAATTGCATTTATTAGCATTTTCTAATATACATAGAAATATGGTAGAATTAGAGAAGCAGAACCATGGAGATCTTGATTGAGAATCCTTTGTGTTGAGAGATTAAATTACTTAACAACTGAATTTTCCACAAAGGCATGACACATAATTATCCCATTACTACATTTTTATGTGTCTCTCTGCTAATTAATATTTTCCTTTCAAGGATACTTAAAGAAATCTTTCCAGGATAATTTGTCGTCAATGGCAATATTTTTACTACAATGATGAACAATTTATTCAGAGAAAAATCCTTTTTTGAAAATCTTTTGATTTTATCATTTTACATCACTCATTCAAATTTTGAAATTTTTATTTTTATTTCATCAATTGCCCCAAGGAAAGTTTTCAGCTGAGAAACAAAAGAAAAATAAGTGGGTTTATAATTGCAATTTTGAAAGTTTCATCAACTCTATGTTCACTTCTCAGTGTCTTGTTGCCAGTAAGGGAGATGTGTGGACAGATAGTGCAGATTGTGAAGGTCTCCCTTCTGTATTGATTTTGTATCTAGAACTACCAGTACATAATGTCTCCTTAACGAGTTCCATGGAGCATGGAAAGTGGGATTAGTTTCCTATCTAAATCTTAAATGTGAACAAAGCTTGAGATTTGGAGAGCTTGTTAGACACATTGTTAAAGTGACACAGAGTATGTTTGACGATTTTTCTGTGGCTGAAATTATACTATATACAGAAAAATACTCTATGTCCTAACTTAATTTCAAATCGCCCCTCTAAAGTTGCATCTTTATCGCTAAAATGCCAAATCTAATATATTTTCTTGTTGCCAAAGATTTATGAAAACGGCCACATAATCATCAGGAAGTCAAAATTCTGCGTCCAATTTACATATATATATATGTTAGTTTAAAGACCTACTAAACACTACCAATCAATGTTTGCTTTTGCATTACTGTAAATAAGTTTTAAAAACTACATACGAATCATTGATTCGAGCCATTTTCCGTTTTTTTTATCATAAATCAGGACTTTTACCTGTTTAGTGTCGCTATACTGAACTTATAATCACTTAGATGCTAATTTTCAGAACCACCCACTACCTCTCGATAAAATAACACCACATTTCAAATTTGACATATCCGACTCCAACAACACTCTGTGACCCTTTAAAGCGTATCGTTTCCATTTTTAGCCTATGAAGGGTTGTTGTCTCTTGGTGTTTGGAAGAGTTTATGAGTTTTAGCACTCACTTAAGCTGGATTCATGTTACAATCTGAAAGCTTTTTTCTATTCAAACAATGAAATATCCTTATCCAAAATAGACTTGCACAGAAAGTTAAGAATCTTTTCGGTTACTTTTACCCTCAGTTGGAATTTGTATGTACATACATGTATAAACAATTTATATTGGAAAATTTATGCTCCCTTGGATTTTAGTGCAGGAAATTTAGAAATTTGCACAAAGTATCTCCTGATATCACGAATTGATAAAAGTAACAACTTTAGTAGGCTTGCAAGAATGTTTTACCTTAGTCAAGGAGTCAAGACACATGGGTTGGATTCTATTTATCATCCAACATGATTTTTTATTACGTTTCTTTAAAAAATGTACATCTCTGAACAATAGCCCAAGACTCTTGTTGCTATGATGTGTTAGCATTGTGATGTCATCATGCTTGTGATGTCATAGCATTGCGATATGTCTTTACTTTATGATGTAGTTGTAAATCGTAATTGGCGATGACAAGGAACTGTCCAAAATCTACAGTCGTCTCGACATCTCCCAGGAGATATTGCTCAATCTTCGACATGTGATATCTGGATGATAAGTTTAAATCCAGGTAATATCAAATCAGAAAAAAGGGATTAATTGTCACAAGCAGGAGACAAAGACATTAGGCTTTTGAGAACCCTCATAATGTTTACCTTCCTTGGATTACCTTTTACTAATGTACGTAGGAGTTTGCCCTCACGTTATTGTTGACTTTTTCTGAGAGCAGATATCATCCCTTGGTAGAATTTCTCTTTCTTCAGACAATGTAAGCAAATCAATATTCCCTCGGCTATGATGTCTAAATTTCCATGAATAAAGTAATAAATCTATAAAAATTTAATTTTGGTATTGAATATCTTTAGTCTGTGAAACATTGTGGTCCTTGTATAAGACTGCATGACAATTTAGGGTTCTTTCTTCCAGATGTCAGGAGGTTAATGAAGAAAAGCTGATCACTGATTGGCTGGATTCTCCTGGGATCCATCAGGTCAGTAATAAATACATTTATAAATTCATTTTAACGAAACAGCCTAAGAAGAAACCAATTTCATTATTTCTATTTTAATGGGTATCAATTTCAACTTTCTGCCCTGACGTCTTGATTCTAAAATTAATTTTTATGTAAGGAGGTGATTTTGTGAAGCAATAATTACTGGTAATTATACGCAGTTTTCAGTTCTAATGGTAGATTAAGCACATATTTTTGGCTTTCAAGGGATTTGCGTGATTTGCAGTAATTAGATGATCATCTTTAATGTGACACAGTATTTTTCATAAGTTTTTTTTTGGCTAAAAAGGAGGCAAAATACCATCCGCCTTGATTTCGATTCAAACATCAAGCCTAAAGTTGCTTCTTTACCTCTAAATGCAAAATTGATGCTATTTTTTTGTATTCAATGATAATAGAAAAAAAGCCTTAACGATGTTTTTACGTCAAATTTTGCATATAATTTATGTGCATATGTGTTTATTGATCTACGAAACACTATTCACATATATATTTTGTTGCATCTGCTGTAAATAAGTTTCAAGAATTACGTCTGAGTCATTGTTGCCCACCATTGTCTTAAAATACAACTTAAACCTGTTTATATTTGTCTCCATACTGAAATGATCAGCAATAAGATGGTGATTTTCACAGACAACTACTACTCCTAATAAAATGACACCATTTATAAAGTTCTATTTATATGTGACTCCAACAATGTACTCTGTGTCCCTTTAAGATAATTGGTGGTGTCTTCGGTTTGATTGAGAGTTTCTACTATTTTAAAGTATGAAGTATATTTCACTTTGTCAAACTTGAATGATTAGGAAATATAAAATTAAGATGTTATTTGTGGAAATACAATTGACTGGATAATTCTTATTTGTACATTTATTTTATTCATGTATAGGTACAATAAAATTACTAACCCGGCTTCTTGCCAGGATTTACTTATTCTTTTTAACCGTTTCTCAGCTTGCTCCTCATATATCTACATTTTATATTCCAGCCTTATAATACAGTGTTTATCATATGATTTCAGGATATAAAGCTATTCAAACCCAGCTCATCCAATGAACTCTACAATACAGTTCTTGAACAAGTGAGCTATATATTCATTATTTCAAGGCCCCTGTTTTAGCAGGAGCCTCCAGCCCTATTTTGGAACCCATAAAAATACACTTATGTCCCATCAGGTATTATTGTGAAATCAAAATTTTAGGGAAATTTCTGTTAATATTTTATGTTTATGATCATACGTGAGATAACTTGGTCCATTTGAAACATGTTACTGGGGGAAGACAATGATATATGGATGTACAACTTCTTTATTACACAATGGAGACGTTTTGGTATAGGTCCTTATACCGTTATCAAGCGGTATAGGTCCTTATACCTATACCGAAACGTCACCAATGTGTAATAAAGAAGTTGTAAATCCATATATCATTGTCTTCCTTATACTAGCAACTTCTAGAATGCCACTGAAACAATTCATGTTACTGGAGTTTAAAATTTCTTGCTTCTGGTTTGACAATTTGATTTAAAAAGGCATTATTTTTTAAAAGAAAACTATGAAAAGTGAAGCCATTTTTGGCCACTATGCGTGTAGAAAACTTTGTCACTTCCATGTCAAGGCAGTGTTGTTCAGTCAGGTAACTCATCATCTGTAGATTTGTGGATATTCTGTACATCCATTACAAACATTTTGGATGTACTATGTTATAAAAATATACTACAATATACTATAATCAATGCTTATTATTATTGTAACAGAAGTTATTATGAGATCACCTCCAGCGGGATTCGAACCCGGGACATCACTCTACAAATTCAGCCAAAGGGATTTCCTTTTGGCCAAAGCCAGAAGGAATGCTTTTTTTTAACCCTGCCACATTCATATTTCTTATTTTTATCATTTCACTAAACCCATTGTGAAGACATTTTGCTACAGGAAGTTCTCTGTTTTAGGAAATAGTTTAATTGTTATGGTTTATTTTACCAACATGAACTTCCCTGATATTTTTTTTATCGGTCTGATGTAGGTCCCCAAAGGTAATTACAAATCTTGAATAATTATCCTTTATTAATAATTTTTGCTTTCCCACTGATAAAAGTTACCCCTCCCTAATTGTGGCAGCCAAATGATGATCATAATTAGTGTCTTAAAGAGCCTGACCAAACAGCTTCTAGTTCGTTATTTGTTTTGAGGAAAGTGGCATGAAAAAAGGCATAAACTATGTACTTTTACTATTTTTTTTCAAAATTATAGAAATAAACGTTATGAATGGTTATAATATCCACACCATATGATTTATAAATGATTAATATAAGACTGATTGTCAATGTTTTTTAATGTTGCCTCATGCTATTCAAACTTGTAATGCTGAATGGCTTCAGCTCACTCTTGTCTAATTTCACCGAGTGTGATCTCTTGTTTATGTAGCTTTCAAATCTAATACAACCAGAATGTTACACTCAGTACCATGTTTAAGCTGGGTTTATGTAAAAATCATTCACTTACATGTATAAACTGGAAGGTCCACTTGATTTCCACACAAAAATAATGCAATGGGAATGTCCTTATAAGTTGTGAAAACCAAAGATCTCTTCAGTAAAGGTCCAATATTTTTAAATAAGTTAAATAAGTAACCCTTGTAAAACAGTAAAATTTCATATTTTTTGTAATAAGAAGGTTTTTTGAGTAGAGCTGGATGTCAACATTTATTGACATGGACTGATTGATGTAGACGTTAATAAAAAACAGGAAAGAAAGTCAATATCTGGTGTAATTTCATTTAACACAAATGTTTGCTGCAAAACATGTCCTCATTTACTGCATGAGGAGGACACTGAGCAGTCTGTGCCGCCATTTGTTCTAATCAATTTCGGAAATCCTTTTGGCAGAAAGTTCAAAATATGATTAGAAGGTGCAGAATGACCACAGGATGAAATCAAGAAAAAACTGGTATTGCATTACTTTTGTCATGTGTATTTTAGAAGGATTGAAGATGCTGGAAATGACAATAGGTCTTTAACCTTGTAAAACTCTTACTCCTTAACTTGTTTACATGTGCTCATTTATGTATTGCCTTAACAATGTTTGCTTACAAAATGAGTTTGAGGATTAACTTGCCTCAAAATTGCTTCAACTAATGCATTTATTGCTGTTGAAATATATTTTTGAGGTATTTTTGTGATTGGTACTTTACGAGATTTTCACATTAAAACTGAAATAATGATATCATTCTAATGTCTTTTTTGTAATGTATTCCATGATTCAGTTATTAGCAACATTTATTTTCAGAAGTCCTGTTTAATGGTATTTTGCAAGAAAACAAGTGTACGAGAAAAGAAAAAGAAAAAGATGGATCCCAGTAATTTGACTTTTGCCATGGTGACTATAATAATTCTCTATCTTGATTTGAAAACTACTACTTTAATGTTATTTTGGTATCATATTTGTAATAGCTGAAAATTTATTTCTGTTTCTAATGATGTATATTTTTAGATCAGTTATATAAAAATATGATTTAATATATTAATGTTTAACACAAAGAAAAAAGTTTTTATATTTCTGACATAAGAAACTAGTCAGAAATATGTAAGAAATAGATGAATTGTATTTTGTTATGCTTAATCTTGAAGACAGCTGAGGTATGGTATAGAATGTTGTCTCTTACAATATGACCTTTCCATACATCATGATGCAATGACTTGATATCTTTTCCCGTTCACTTTTGGAAAACATTCTTTGTTTATTTGTCCACCATAGATCTTTTGTTAACCATTTTGGTTGATCATGTTCAATTTACATCTTTCAATGAACACATTGTCTTAATGACAATTCACAAATAGGCAGCTGTTCTTAAGTATTAATTTTAATTTCATTATCATTGTCATTTGGTATCTATTAACCTGAAAGATCAGATCTGTCGTCCATCATCCTTAAACTTTTTTGCATTTTCAGGTTCTCTTTCAGAACTGCTGCACCCCAATAGCTGAAATTTTGTGGGGATATACCTTGCTTCTAGTTGATCTGAATTTGTACATTTTGGACTTAATATAAATCTACTTCTACAGAAGAAATTGGCATAGGAGGCAGGGAGGGGGGAATGGGTTGTCAACTAAGATAGGGGAGGCGAAATAAGGTGGAAATATTTTGGTAGGAACTTATATCTTTTAAATGCTTGTATAAAGTATTTTCACAAGATATAAGAGAGCAAATATATAATGGTGTAAAAATGAGTCAAGTTGTAGCTACTCCCTAACAGCTATATTTTTATAGGTACTTGTTTTCTATTTTGTATGTTAAGGAATATATATGGTTTGATGTAATTTAATCATATGTTTTAGGTCATATTTGTTTCCTGCACTAGCACTGGACCATTCTTGATATTTTATTTCACTTAGCGAGCTATATATCATGATCTTCAACATAAAACACATCAAAGGCAGATGAGCTACAGAGCCCATGGCTCTATTTTTGTTATACCTTGTAAGTGACATGAGTTGCCTGCTTGGTTGCAGCTGGACACGGATCAGTTGGTTGTTCTTCTGGAGATGCTACTGCAGGTTGATTTCATCCCTGGAAGTATCCTTGACCTTCTATAAATTACATACAAACTAAAGGGAGCTAACTCAGAGGTAGGCTTAGCATTTGTTTTGGAAAATTGTAATACGGACACATACCAGTTATATTCTGACAGTTAATTATTATGCATTATGATCTAGTGTAGAATTTTTTTTCATGAAATAAGTTGTTGTCAGATCATTGTAAAACTGTGCAGGTTGAATTGAAATCATCTCATCTTGAAGAACGCATTATGTATTTAATTCTCCAATTATAATGTAAGTAATGTTGTCAGATTGACCACTATATGTACCTTGAACAAAAGACGTGTCCCCATAATCACAATTATGAATTAAATCATTGAGGTAATTTGGAGATGCAATGGGAAATTAAAAATCAACTTGTTAGGATGATTCCTTACAATCTTAAGTAAAATAAACAGGATCTGACAAAATATCATTTACCATACACACTAGATTAACATGAACTTCTATGTCAATAACTGTCTGAATATAACTGACATTGTTTGTAGTTCAGGTTTGAATTAAGGTAAAAATCCAGAAGAAAACATAATTCATGTATTAATGATCTTTCAAAGCTTCATGTTTTGGATATGCATCAGTGAAGTTAAAACCCAAATTTTTAAACTGATCAAAGACCATTTAAATGAATTAAATTTCTTGTTAAGATTTACAAGATCTAATAAACAGTGTTCATTATAGCTGTTTATCAAGATCATTGAGAGTATATGAACTTTTGGCACATGATAAGATCCCTTTTTTATCTTCTAAATGACTCCGCAGATAAGACACAGATGGTGTGAACTGATAGTGAAACATCAGCATGGATCTCACTACCAGGATGTGGAGAACTTTCTCCTTAATGACCAGGTGTGTAGACACTTCTGATTTTCCCGTTTACCATTTTTGCATAAGGTAACTCTTGTTAAATCTGTATACATTTATAGAGGATATTAAAGTATTGTCCAAATCACATTATTTTTGACATTCTTTGTAGGTACAAGTTTATAAAAACATTGATGATTTGATCAAGGGAAAAGCAATCTTCCTCATATATGTTTAAATTCAATATTCATACAGAGCCATGGCTTTTTCAAGTTGCAACAAATGAAATGAAATGAGTCTCTGTATCTTTAAAATTGTTAATTATTCAATGTGATTTGGATTTACTCTCATATAGCATATTGCTCCCTTTTCAAAGCATTTTTTTCTTATAAAAAATCATTGCTTAGTTTATCAAAGATATACCCTAGTATTTCTTAAAAGTTCTCCTTTACACTTGTTTGCGTGAACTTCTGATATATATATAATGTGATTATTCCCTTGTCTCCTCTAATACAAAGAGTCTTCACAAATCTGAATCAATTGACCATCTTCAAAGCATTATATCTTAATCTTTTAATCTCTGCCGCTGATGGCTTAAAGACTGATCAGGCAGCACTAAACAGTAACCAAATCAAGAACACAGGACCTTAATCTGATTTGTATATGGCATTGTTGCAGGCTATGGGAGTGTATTTGTATGGCGAAATGGTCCTCTCTGGCTGCAAGAAGCAGAGACAAATAGCAGAGCAGTGTTTTGATTCTGTGAAGCAAGATATGCCTGAAGGTGCCAGAAAAACTGTGTCTTCAATGTTGTATGGAACATGAAGTGAATTTAGTCTTCAAATTTGCATTGAGCAGGAACAAACTTCTTCAAATAAGTGTCCGAAGTTTTGAAAAGGGTATGAACTACATTGAGTAGACTTACTCTACAAGTAGTGTTGAATATGAACTTAAGTCATAAAAACTGATTTATATAATTTTGATCATAATGAATTACGAAAATGTCTGCTTGAAAGGACATTCCTATCAGGGAATATTTGTGGAAATGAAATTCATGGGGGACGTTCCAGGTAATACATATGTTATTAGTACCTGATTATAACACAATCATGTTGAAACATGTTAATTAGGGTAACATTTTTGTTGATTTAGATTTGAAAATTAATAAAGAAGAGTGCTAACCCTGAAAAAAAAAAAACTCAGTGAAAAGTGAAGCCATTCATTGGCGCTAAGGGTGTGAAAACCCTTCTTAAGACGCCTTCCTAAGGCAAAACAAGGCATTGCTGATTAGTCTCATCACAAATCATTGGTAAATGTGTGGATATTATATCAATACATATAGTATATTTTCATCATATCGTAAAATTGATAAATATACAAAGCTTTTTTATGTCATTTCCAAGCTAAAATTTATGGCAGTCCCGACACAAGGACAGGCGCTTTGAAGAAGCATGTACAGGCACTTCTGTGACTTTTATAATAACAAGAATCACCAAGACTGTTCTCTTGTTGTAATTGGAACAAAAAGTGAGTGATGTATCTGAATTCTCATTGTTTGTAAGAATATGAACTTGTTAGCTCTGATCTGTATATTTTCTATACATGTTTAAAATTATGGTGTATAAACGATGAATTTGCTGAGACTGAATTTGTAATTAAAAGCATTAGTAAATTTCTTTGTTTCAGATGATCTTGTGTGGTTCTGATTTTCTGTGGAGAGGTTGTCATTCCATATTACTCAAGCACATTATTCCAAAATTTTGATAAGAAACTTTATTAGTGGTTGTGTTCGGTAATATGCCAAGGAACTTCTCAAAAGGATAAGTCTTTAATGATGAAGTTGATAATAATAATTAGAACTGCCGCAGCAGTACCTAGGTCTTCAAGACTTCTGCTTTGACCTATGTACAGTGTTAGAACTTCAGCTTCAAATTTGTCATAGAGGTACTCTTGTCAGAAGTAGCTTCATCAAAATATCCTTTGAATTGCAATTTTTCTTAAATATGGGAACAAACATCTACATTTAGAAAGCATACAGTTTAATATATTTTTAACTGTTATGATTAATAAAAGTTTCATTTTGGCAGCAATGAGAAAATAAGTAGAGATGTCCTTAAAGTTTCCATAACTTTGATGATGTAATGATGTGTGTATTTTTAACAATTGAATGAAATCAACCATTAAGTAAAGGTTTTACCACCAATTTTATAAAAAGAAAAGTAAAAATAGTAAATAATTGTATCTGAGAAGATTGAGAAAATATTTTCCATAGAGTAAATTGAACACCTATTCCCATTATCAATGTTAATAATAAAGGTTTTAGCTTGGAGTCATCGCCCTCTATCATATCAATTCAAAACAAAAGTAAAAATGGACAATTTAAAAAGTTCCACACTTTACTTGTTTATAAACATGACTAAATTAATTTAGAATTTATCAGGTGTTATATAACTTTGTCTCTCTGATGAGGTAATAGTGACATATAATGAATAATGGGTTGTTCTTGTGAGTTGAACTAACTTTTAGAAAATACTGGAAAAAAGGTCCATTCAAAATTTGACTTTCATCTGTGAACTGAAATGACTGTTAGCGATCATTTTCATTATTAGTTCATAAAGACCATAGCTCTGTCGTGCTCTAATATAAGTCATTTTTGTTTTTGGTATGTACCTTATAAAAAAAATCACCCGATTTTGAATACATATTGCTTTAAAAGCTATTAAGAGTTCGTTGATGAGTTTTCATGATTATCAATGCTTCAGCTATATAATGTGAACATTTCAACACTTAAATGCACTGATTTTAGGTGGAGAATCGTGTCTAAGGTGCATGGGGTCTGATATTTTAAAAAACGACACAAATCAAGTTGGTGCCAAAACCATATGACCTACGACTTTCTCACGTTGTACATTTTCGTTTGTATTGATATTGCGCATCTTTTGATTAAAATGGAAGCAGCTATTGCATTCTGGAAAAAATATCATGCCAGTCCGGTTAATAGGAAGTTTTCATGACTCCTTGATCAAGGGTCATACATGTACATTGCCTCATGTTGAACCTAACTGATGTTTAATTTATTGAAGGTCTTAATTAATCTTGGTGCAAAATGAATAGAAACATAAAACTAGTGATAGGTTTCCTGTTAACAATGACCATATTGACGTTGTCCTTTCAGTCGATTGCGTAAGCTTGTACATTTCAGCAAGGTGCACGTGAAGCACGTGAAGCCTGTTTTCGCTACCTGAAATAGACAGTGTTTCTCCGGGGTGGAAAGAGAAGAATCCACATTAGAAATTAACAAAATATTTAGAAAACATTATGGTGCTCCCACCAATATTTCTAATAAAAACGAATGCATAGATAATGCATAATATTTCTCTATTACGATCTGCACTAAGATAATCTACCTCATACGTAATTTGATTTGTTTTCATGTTGTAAAATTGAAGCTTAAAAACACCGGACGTAGATTAAATATTAAAATCGTGCTTACAGCCAGAAGATCGAAAACGGCAGCCGGATTCTTAAATCCAATAACAATGCTTAAACTACATTTTTTAACCGGCTAAGTTACAAGATTGCTTTAACAAACGACATTTTATCCTTTGGTCTCAGTTCAGACTTAGATAAATTCAAAAGCTGCACACAATAATAGTTTTTCCGTCTTCAACTGTCCATATTTTTTCCATTTTGTGCACAGCTGACCTAAGTTTTTTTTATCTATCTTTAAGCCGACTTCGGCCTTCTTAACTTTTTCAATGTTCATTAGTGGTCAATTTTAAAGAACAACAAATATTTCATTGCATCGATAGAAAGTTAAAGTGAATGCCTATATCTTCATCTTCCTTAAAAAAAGCCAAGTTGAACTGTAATAACATGCTATATAGTGCCTATTAAGAAATATATGCATTATATGCCTCATAAAAATTTCATTTTGTATGCGGATTGATGTTGTGTTTTACAAGTGTTTAAAATAGTTACCAACCTTGAGTTCAATTTAAGTACTTCAGGGTCCGTCTAACTTGAACAACTCGGTCTCAGTTGGTAACTATTACATCTTATACTGATATGAAGAATCCTCAGATATTAGATTAGTCATTGCAATAAATGCACAATATTTAGATACGAGCATCTCAGTCTAGTGAGCTGGTATAATGCCGCAGTTACTCTTCCTTTCTTATGCTACATTTGCTTGTAACCTCTTGCCGGTCTCGATCTGGACATGTCTGTTTGCCTTCTTGCGAGGTATGGAGGATAATTATGATAATTGGTAATTGTGCATTAACGATAATGTGTTAGCTCCTTTCTTTACATTCATACTGATAACACTACATACCCACATTTGCAAGTTTGTGTATTTCCAAACAATTTCCATTTGCCTATGATTTTAAGTTTAATCTCATTAATACTAATTCATGACACTTGATTTAATACGAGATGAAGACTTTGTCCCAAGAAATAGAAACAATTTCAGACTATGAATAAGTAATGCCTTTTTGTTATTCATTTGATATGATTTTTAGCTCATCCGATCAGCCGATCACGCGATTGGCGTTTTGCGTTCAAGAAGTTGAAATCTTGTCTACAGGTACCTTATGGGCAAAGGGTATGGTAAATTGTAAATTTTGTGATTCCGTGGCTCGTTATAAGGGTCACAGGGGCCATGCCCTAAAAACCTATTTTCCTCTTCCTGTCAAGAAAGGCCTAGAGACCTTTTCTTTTGCATGCGGATTCCTTAAAACACAAGGATTATAAATTGTAGATGTGGGGATTCCGTGCCGCTCCCTAAAAACTAATTTCATCTTCTCAAAAAGAAAAAAAGGCTGGAAAGCTGAAACATTGTGTATTGACCCCTTACCGCATCGGGATTTGGTGACCCTGAGACCTATTTAAAATCCACATGGTCGCACTCTATCGACTATTTAGATATCTTTGAAATGTCAAAGCAGACTAAAACATCGTTTGAAAGACTCCTTGGTACACTACAAATATATATATTTGGGTGTACATCTCATTTTGCCTGATGAGCTACCGAGTCAAATGCCCTAATTTTTATCATAGTCGAATAGAAATTTCATGAGGCTCGAAAAGTTTTTTCTTGTTTTACATCTCGAATAAACAGGATTGCTTTCCAATTACGTTTCATTACTTGTCTATTGTCACTTTTGACTATGACATGTTTGAACTGAAAACTTCCACCGTATCTAATTTGGAAATGTGGAAATATATTCAATTGTTGCAAATTTTCTTCTGAATTGTTGATAAAACAATTTTAGACGACCTTAACCAAATAAAGACAATTAATATATTCAATATATTATCAGTTACACAATTGCCTGAGGCAGCGGTCTGATTAGATTAGGAAAAGGGATTCTATACATTTGATATTTAGTTTCTTGTCAGCTTAGGAAAAGTAGGTTCCGTGATATGAAATGTAATTATCTTTTCTATAAAGTTATATATCTCTATACTTTCAATTTCTTTCTAAGTTAGATAAATAAGAATTGTTAAGAATATTTATAATTGATTTACAGTGACTAAGACAGTGATGCGTCGTCAAATCAAGAACTTAACTGACCAGATAGAATCAAATAAATAAAATTCAATATCCAAACCTAAAGCGCTTTGTGAATAAGAAGTAATAGTAGTGGCAGTAGTTAAAATAGTAGAAGTAGTAGTAGTAGTAGTGGTAATAGTGGTAATAGTAGTTGTACTTTGAGGTTGGAAGTTGAAGCTGGTTCCATAACTCAAGAACTAGAGGTTAGTTTAAAAGTAGCAGCGGAAGAACTTTTCACAAAAAATTGTGCAACAAGGATAATTCTCAGGAAAATATCGTTATCATTTGAGGTAACCATACGTCGAGAAATAAATCTAGGCAAGATCATTAGTAGGATACAAAACCCCAAATTAGGTCATTATCACATCGCTGGAAACAATCACCAATAAAATGTAAATTAGACATCATTCAAGTGTTCCAAAGATTACATATTGCTTAATGTTTTGTGAGGAGTACAAAAGAAGTAGCAGAAGCCGCAATCAAATAAGGAGTAGTATTGTAAAGAATTTCAGCCAAACCAAATGAAGCACGTTTTTGAAATTCTGTATTTATAAAACGATTTTTCATAAGTAATTTGAATATTTGTGAGAGTTTATTGAGTCAAGTATATCACTAATCAACCAGATTTTCCGTAAATATAGAAGAAATTAACACGTATCAAGTTAAAATCAAATGGCCATTTCAGTGTGAACCCCTTTTAATCAGTTAGGGAAAACATTCGCTTAACTTAACCGAAGTGATACACTGGTTTAAGGGCTCCTTAAATGTATTGAAACAAGATTGTCTTACAACTGGAAAAAATTTTTTATACCCTTTCGTGAGATCACTTTGAATCCTTGAGGAAACGTGCTAAAGAGCCCTGAAAAAAAAGACCTATCGGAATATTTTTGTCGAAACGAATTTCAAGGGTACCTTCCTATTCATAAATGTATTTCATTTTGTTGATTTTGATTTGACAACTAAATACATACAAGCAGACTCAGTATGATAAACAACAATGAGAAGTGAAGATATTCATTGTTGCTACGAGTGTGATAAAGTATTGCTATGACATTACAAGGCAATGATGATTAGTTTTATCATATGTCATTTGTAAATGTTTGGATTTCTATCATTTTTTTTTCTCTAGCATATTTTTTTCTTTAGGCTGAATCTCAAGTCGAGTACAGCAAGTCATGTTGCATGTGTGATGACAGACTTCAGCACCCACTGATTGGACTCTGATTGTGTTACTGAACCAATTCACTTCTTTCCGTTTAATGTCCTTTCCTTGCCATTTCTGTTTAGAGCAAGATATTTCTAGACTCTACCGGAAGTCATAACCATCAAGTATTTTGAACAGAAATGATTCCTATTAAGTCAGTAGTTTGAACATGATTAACTTTTTTCACGCAAAGAAAATATTTTTGGTTCAAATTGCTTAAACATGAATTTAAAGAACAATCTGACTATTGATGATAATGCTGCTCCTATCTCAATAAATATGTTATTTTCACCGTCTGATTGTCTATTCTCAATTATGTTTTTCAAAAGAGATTTTTAATTCAGAAAAATCTGGTCACCATAAAACTCTCATTTAAGAGAACAATTAAAACATTCAAACACCTTAATCTAAATAAAATTACTAAATGAAGTAATTCTTTTTGCAAGCTATATTTCATATTGTCCCATAAATACAAATTTACATGATTGTTTCGTGTGATTGATATTTGTAACTAATGAGGGTTTAATGGCGACTGTTTTGACAAGAACAGGAGAAGATACATATGAAGGTATGGACATGTATCTATCTTCTTACTTCTTGTGTCCAAATAAACCGTTTTTGGGATCTATTTGCAGTCTTTTTGTCATCCCATACTTCGCGTGAACCTCTGTCATGGTTTCAGTGACATCTGAACAAAAATAATTAGTAGTAGATAGCATCATGTTAAGAATTGTTACAATACAACAGTCAATGGCAATTATCAAGGATTCCATTAAGTCAATGAAGGTTTTCCTTTGAAACCTTTTTCTGAGAGTGAAGCATCAAAATTCAAAATGTTCTATTATGAATATGAATTTTAAAAACCAAACCATCAAAATAACAAGTCTGCAAAAGGGAAGACAGTATAACCAAAACATATTTTCTTCTTTGATAGCACATTTCTGTTTTCGTGTAGGATATGTACCTAATGCACAATAAAATAGCTCCTTTCTGAAGTCTTCAATCGTAAAAAGAAATGGTCAATTGATCTTGGTAAAACAATATCGTTGAATGAAAAACACAAAATACAAATGAAAAACACAAAATACAAAAATAGTAACTCCGATTCAAAGATTTTAGATAGGGTTTTGTCAAGGACAATTTAAGCAGATGTATCATTATTGACGTCAGTGAGAAGTGACCAAATAACTTAAAGAGCCACTCCGTGATTTTCATTACATGTCATTTACCTTTGATACGAACCTAAATGTCATATGTGGTGATATAAAATCAAAACATCTTAACTTTTCATGTCCAAAAGACATTTATATGAAAAATACTGGTCTTCTATGACAATATAAAAACAGCCTTATAAATGCACAGAGGTGTAGATATCACGTCATATACTAGTTACATGACCTAAAAGCGCTATCAACTCCTAACTGCCCTCCTGGCTGTTTTAGATAAGTCTCCAAAATTACGCTTGACGATGTGACGCGCACCACTGTCCAGTTTTCGATCATAATTGCGACGTTCTACCTTCATATTGTCACTGTAAAAAACCGACAAGCTCTAAAATGTGTCTTTTTGGTAACAGTCGATACTTTGCGATCAAATGACACGATTGATTAAGTTTGGCATATGTTACTCCAACAACTCACGGAGTGGCTCTTTAACCTCTGGACTGCTGAATCTGCTAATACAGACGAAGTAATTAGCCTGGTATTATATTTCTAACATTTCTTTCCTGATACTAATTGCCCTTTCAATGATACTTAAAATGTCCTTTACATGTCATTATGCCATCAATAGTTATATTTTTATTCAAATTATGAACACTTCATCCAGTGATCGACCTTTTAATTAAAATATTTTTGTCATTTCATTTTACAACACTTATGTTATGAAATTGGCAGCAAAAATAGAAAAAAAACGTAAATGGGTTCATAATTGCAATTTCAAGACCCGATCAATTCATGCAAGAGTCACATTTCAGTGTCTTGTTGCCTTCAAGAGAGATGTGTGGACAAATATTGCAGATTGTGATGGTCTCCCTTCTGTATTGATTTTGTATCTCCAACTATCAGAACATTATCTCTCCTCGCTGATTCACATGAAGCGTGGAAAGTGGAATTAGTTTCCTATCTAAATCTTAAACGTTAACAAAGCTTGCAATTAGGAGAGCTCGTTATTCACAATGTAAAATCGTACCCTTTCCATTTTGAGCATATGAAGTGTTGTTGACTCTAAATGTTTAGAAGAGTTTATTTTTGGCAATAATTGGAGCTCGAGTCGTGGTAGCTTTTGATATCTGCCTCATCTCACGTAACCCTGTCCAAAATAGACCCAGAAAATACTCAAAAACGGAATATCCTGTCAGAATTGGTTTAATAATCCTGAAAATCAAGAATAATTTCAAGCAATCTCTTTTACTACACAATTACTATCGGACTTCCTCCTTCGTAGTGCTGACAGACCCCTGCCACGAAGCATTTCCTCGGATAGTTAAAATTTTGCAGAACTTTTTGAGGATGCGTGAAAGGAAAAATGTATCGATATCATTTTTAATTTAATCCGGCAATAAAGATTCTTAAAAATGAAACAAATTGAAGTGACATATTTTGGGCTGAAATATTGAAGGAATATTGCCGCAGATATCATCAAGCAATCACAATGCGCGTCTCTTGAGAGCTTTTATGGCGCTTGTAAGTAATTTCGCGAGGAGAAGTTGAAACTTAAATTTTTGATTTTACTCAAACAAGTTAAAGTTATTTGCATGTGTCCGTCATTACGCTTCAACCATTGTACATGTGTTGGATGTTTTTGTTTCTCAGCATTGTTTTGTCAGGGACGACCAAGCATATTGACTTGAATACGTTTTAATCGTATAAGTGATTCGCGGGTGACATTGGTTGAGCGATGGCGGGTCCACAACAACCCTTGACGTAATACTCATGGACAGAGTCAGGGGAGGTTACTCCACCTGAACTGGTTTATAGTTAACGCGGCGATGCGCTAACATTACAAGCATGTTTATGGTTAATTTGTTTCACGGAATTTAGAATTATTCAACGATTACTTCAAACTAAAAGACGAAACGTTTGTTCAACAAAACTGTTTCAGGAATAAGCATTTCGATTGATATGGTCTACTAATGGATAACGTTGAGAAATGCAGATTTTGCTTTGCGAAAGATAACTACATAGATTCGATTTAAACCGAGCTAGGGTAAATTGAATGTACATAGAATACATTAATTCGGGTATTTAGGCAGTTCGACATTCGGAAAACATCGGGAAGTTTTTGGTTTCCAAGATCTGAAAAGCGTACAAGAGAAATGCAACTCGCCAGCACCAAAGATTACGGGGCGACCTCGCTGGTTGGCTGATTTGAATTATGTCAGAGGCAAACCTGACGGCTCACATAACGCAGCCTGGTGAGATCTACATGCGTAATGTAGTTGAGCAATGAGCTTTTATTTCAATGAGATCGTCAAGTAGTTCTTTGGTTTGCTTGTCAACATGTGAATGTGTAGGTTTTATTTATAATGGAACGATCAAAACGATGGGATAATTTTTCATTTATATCTTAATTAGTGCAATTAAATCCGTTTGAGCACTGAAACCACAAGCACAAATTCATTCAAGTGAAGCCTTCGCAGTTACGTTCATCTTCGTTGGATGAAGGTAATCGAACGCTGCACCGAGCTCGCCAAGGTCAAATACCTAACAGCAGGGTTGAGTAAGCCTGGCTTTGACATGCGCACATACCTGCTTGGAGGATGTCCCCATTCAATGCATTACCTCCCTTATTAGAGACTTTGTGGTGGTTTTCTATTTCAGGAACCTTTGAATTAGTTTTAGTGAAGAAAGCTGCGGATAGAAGTTCCTAGTGCATATCATGAATTGACACCATCATTTACACATGCAACTCGACCCAAACAATGAATAAAAGCTTTCAAAACGGATGTGCATGTTTACACTGCACTGTCGTGGGGTATCTAACCTTTATTACTAGGAGTTGACCCTTCTGTTCATGATTATGTACTTCGACATAACGATTGACGTTTCAGATTTAATTGAAAAGTGACCACCTATGAAGGAATTGAAGTAAATTCACGAGCAAAAAAGGTCACCATACAGAATACGAGACGTATCAATCCTCGTGTTATAAATAAAAATGAAAGAGAGTTAAAGCTGATCATCAAGGGCTACATTAACTAAATTATCAATTTTGAGAAAATATATATTTTCAAGTTCCTTAAAACACGCCCAATTTTGGAATGCTTTTACAAGACGAGAGCGAAGAGTCAAAATGGTTAATACAGTTATGATATGTTCACAAATTAATGTCGAATAAGGTTATTTTTGTCGATAGCATATTTTGACAATTGAATATCAGCATTTCATAACATAAAAACAAAAATTCCTGAACCAAACACGTTGTGAAAAGCGCTGTCAGGACCCAAAGTGTTTTTGGACAAACAGAAATAAATTAGTATTTATTCTGCTGTATGTGAGTACTTTTTTACAAAACATGTGCCTATCAAAGATATTCAATTAAATTTTTATAGTCAAGGCTTAATTGATAAGATTTGTTATCAAACTCATTAAAATATTTTACTGACACCTATTGTTAGAATCTACTTTTAAATTTTAGGAGCATTCAAAAGAATTAAATAAGATCCTAAAGATTTTAGGTGCATTTCGATAGGGTAGGGTAATGAGGGAGTTTTCTGCCCCTGGCGTTAATATCAGTTCATTAAAAGACATTGTAATATATTGCTCTTTTCGGTTATGAAATATTATATTTATGATAATTAAGTACTCTGGTATCTTTCTCACGTTTGTAATGTGTATATATAATTTGTTCGTTTGTTTTATGCTAATTTATATTGTCACTAAAATTCATATTCATTTACTGATTAATGATCGAAAATGCTAGAGATGACAATTAATAGCCCTTTCATTTTGTCAAGCGTATTACTTTAAACTTGTTTTCATGTTCTGATATATTTATGTGACCTTAACAATGTGTGTGCACAATCTACGTTTAAAAGTTAACTTGCTTCCACTAATGCATTTCACTCGATATTTTAATGGGTTTTTATGATTTTATTGCGTGGATGTTAAACAGATTTTGAATTTAAAATGAAATGATTAAATGTTCTAATGTCTATTTTGTAATGTTTTCCATGATTCAGTTATTAGCATTATTAGCAACTCAAATGGAATGTCTTTCTGGACCAAAAAAGTATAAGGGTACTAATAAATACAACATATCGTTGGCAGTAACGTTACGTGAGCCAGAGTGACTCTGAATCTGTGTATTTTCTAAATAAGTGAGAGAATATGTTTGTGTCTTCTATGTGTGTGTGTGTGTGGGTGGGTGGGTTAGTGTTGGTGTGTGTGTGTATGTGTGTGTGTAATTTTCGATGTGAAATATGACGATATATACTGATTATAAACACCAACGGTTTATTTTGTTATTTAATAATCTGGATATCAACATACATTTTCGAACTGTCTTTCAGTGTCGTTTGCATTAATGCTAAACATATTATTCAACCATTTGAAACTAAGCTGAATACCAGAGGAAATTTCTGCTGTAGTAAAATGAAATTAAAAGACGATTTTTCTTGGTCCGTGTTGGCTTCGCAAATGGCTCAGCTCACTGACTGGTGCAATCTTGCGACAAGAAGCCCCGGCAATTGAGACGATTAGTAAATTTGTTTCAATTATTTTTCTTTAGAGGAGTCGGATTATCAATTCTAAAACAAGGACAAATCAAATAATATTGTGTTTAGGCTAAACTGATGACAAACAAAACAGAAAAACCAAATTCTATCTACGTCTGTTCTGTTTAACCACGAGGCGTAGGAGTCATGATTAATGACAGTTGACTGCTCTCCTTGGCATGGCAGCGGAGCCAGCTGATTGGATTAAAGCCCTGCAATTGGAGGTATTTTCAAGTACAGAAGAATTATCGGAACAGATACTCTGGGTTATCGAGGATGTGTGATAATTTGAAAATATTGTTAAAGACACGTTAGATAGAGATTTATACCCAGGTAGGGATGTAATATAAATTTTCCAACTCGAGAAATATCACTTTACCTGTGTTGTCAACATAGTATGACAACTTGTGAGTGTTATTTTCCATATCATCCATAGCGTCAAAAGGCAAGATATTTGAGTATAAAAAGTAAACGGCATAATCTGGCGATTCCATTTCGTGTGGAAACAAAACACTCTCGGTCAGGATAAGCACAGATAAGCCATATTTAAATAACAAAATTAAAAAAACCCATGTTTAATATAGATAGGCATATCCAAGGATTAATATAGGTATATATAAATCCATAGCCTATAAATATAAACAACAATAATACATCACGGTTTGGTGTAAAAAATTATGGAAGTGGATTTGTGCCAAAGATGAAAACATGAAGACTTGAAACTTGCAAAATGTAACATTTCCTTCTCAATCATGCAAGTTTAGCCAAAAACTGTTGATCAAGCCAAGAATTCTTTTTAGAAATATCGATCTATAATGGTTTTCGTTTCCACTTAACTAGAGCTTGGCACGGATTGGTTGTTCTTCTAGAAAAATGCAGACTGGTTTCATGCCTACAGTGTACGTCACAACGTATTAGCGAAGGGAAGCAGATATAGACTAAGATAAGTTTTGGTAACATGATTCCAAATGTATATCACAGAAATCGGCTGTCGTAGTTGATGAAGTGGAACTTTTAACAGATGGACAAGCGTTTTATGCAGATTTTGTTTCAGATAACAATGCAGACTGATTGTTATACCTGAAGAGTATTTGACCTTCAACTCAAAACATTCGAAACATGTAGATCAAAATTTATTTTGGTAACATGGTCCCCAGTTGATGGATTGAATTCATATATATTTGAGAGCTCAGCTAAACTAGCAATAAGTTCTGAAAATAAATCCTAAGTATTGATTCATTTTAAAATGTGTAAAGGATACTGAATGTTTTTTTCTACCAAAGATTATCGTTTTCCTTTTTAACAAACATACTTTGAACATTAAACAGTCTGACATGTTCATCGACGTCCACGCCAAATTTTTCTCATTTTCACACACTATAGTCCTAAATGTCTTAAATCAGATCGAGAAAAACGAACAAAGGCAATAATTCCGAAAATAAGAAATAATCGCATACTTCTCGTTTTCAAACTTCGTCAAGGTATTGAAACCCTTAAGAAGAAAAGCAAATTTGATATTCATAGTTAAAGTAATACCTATCTTGACAGATCCTGAGAAAATTTGTAACTTGTGAAGTTGCTCCCGAAAAGAGTCAATGAAAGGGATAAGGGCAAAGAAAAAGGAGAAAATATATGAATGTTATGTGTATGTCCTCATTTTAGATTTCCGTCTTAAAGTCACACACCAAATATCTCTAGTTTTCAAAGTTCTCCAATCTTAAACGGTTGCCCAGTAAAGATTTCCCCTTTTAGTCGGATGGACGCATGTACACGCACGTGGTCAAACCGACGGATTGAGCTTGTACTTATTTATCTGTAACAACGGCATTTTCTAATTATATTTAGGAAGTGTTGTTATTACGTTCTCTACATACATAATTCTCTTTTGAATTTTCCATCCGGGTTGTGCCGCCGTCACATTGGCTAGTAAGATAGCTAGGGATACGAGGCTTATTTGGCCTAAAGGCTATCAGGGTATATAGAAGGAGTTGGATCAGTGGATTCAATTACGCTGATACAGCAGGATGACTATGATTGCACCATTCAAGCTTCTTCATTTCTAGACCGAGAAGTGTTCCCGTTAGAATTGAGGTTCATAGAGGAATTTACGACAGAACTGCCTCTTTTGAGAGAGAATGGTCAACAATGATGCGGGGGATGAAAGATATGAATGACCATAAATAGAAACAACCTCTGACCTTGATCGTTCATAAGTGAAATGTGACATGTTAAAAATAGACAGCTGAATTCTTCTTGGTTATACGTTTTGATAACTCAAATCTTCAAGTCATTGTCTGCTAACATTTAGAACTCTTTGATGAAATACTGCCTATTAATTTTGTTTTTAGCATGTGATTGTTTCCAAGTTTATCATTGTATAGCATCGCTGCATTGTTATGATTGGTCATTGAATTAGTTTGGGTTATGTTACCTAGTTTATGGAATTTTACTCTAGAATATTCAATGTATTTCTGATTTGAGCCCCCGTTTCTGGAATATATTTGACCTATATAAAGTCCGGCTGTTTCTACATTAACTTTAAAAACGTTCTGTGTCGCCATTATGCTCTACTTCTTTGAATATCATTAAGACGGAATCATCTTTTTATTAACCTGAACTTTAATCAACTGCTGTGTTTCAGAACTTCGTTGAATATATTTAGCTCGTTTCATATGACTCATCTCATATTGCAGTTGTTAATTTGTAATATCATTTTACTAAAATGTAATTGTAACAATTAATTTCTGACTCGAGTCATTTATTCTAAATTCCCACATAACAATATTGATATTTGAAAATCAGCCTAGAAACAAAAACGTTTGATATGAATTTGTTTCATTTGGTTTATATTCATTCCACTCACAGTCTACGTTAGCTTTGAATCAATGAATGAAATTCTGCATTCTTAATTAATTTGTCTATATATGTAGGCATATTTTCATAGTTATTGTACCACCGTTTGTGGCGAATTGACGAAAGGAAATGATAATGAACAGCTTGTCACATATCTTTGTTATTTTTGAAAGCAGAATATGACAAATATTTATGTAGATTATTTATGAAAATGAATGGTGATTAGCATGATAACTATACAAGAAATGGTCTTAAAATATACATATTCAGTATTTGCTCTCACAGGTTTAAATAGATATTGAATATACTTCGTTTTACTTCAATTGATTTGCATTAGAGTTTACATAAATGTTTTGTGATGCGATGTCTAAAGTCCCTTTCTATTAAATGCGTCTGATTTTCCTGGAGGAGTTATTATATTGGCAATTTCGTTATTCATATACATGCATCAATATATCAATAACACCAATTTTCAATCAATTCCATAAACCAACTTCATCATGAATTTGATAAAGACGTTGACTGAAAAAAAGTTTGAATTACTCTCTGTTCATTAAGAAAGTATGAATTAATCAGTTTTTGTCCGGTTTCCGCTGCCGCACATTGGATTTAGTTATAATTTTTTCAAACCAAGTTTTTCAGAACTCATCTCCATCTCCAGGGGGCATTTAAATTCAAAGGTCAAAGTCGCGAGATATGAAAATCCTTGCAATCATGATAACTTTAAAGTTTTGGTGCTATGAGCCTCTTATTTAGTATATAACATCTAAGGACCAAAATTTGAAAAGGTTTAAGCTAAAATCAGCTAAAGGTCAAGGTCACAAAAGTTCACCAACCATAAATTAATTGTGATTACCATACCCAATGAAAAGTTATAATATATTGAATGTCTAGGTAAAGGTGTCGATATTAGGCTAAGTCAGTTTTTTAAATAGATTGACTCTTTAAGACCTATGTTTAATCATTATGCCCCCTAGGAATCACTTTGACATCTTCATATTCAAGGTCAAAGTTTAAAGGAACATGTTCTAAAATCACTAAAGATTTTCAAAATTAGGTGAAATACCCCCAGTGAAGTCATGACATTCAAATACTACTGGTTGTCATATTTAGAAAAAAAAATACTTAGTTTATTGTTGGTGTTAGGAAAGCGTAATAGGGGGAGGCGGAATCCTCAGTTATGAAATTGCTATGAAAGTGGCCCGCAATCACTCATCTAGTTGTATCGTTTAATTAAGGTTCCACCAACTACAAACGCACGAGCTTTGTTTAGTCTCTGAGATTGCTTCTTTTTGGAATATATGGATAACTTTAAAGTTTTCATTCTTCGTATTACCTCGATATCGGCTTTCTCCTGTTAAGAAATACGTTTATTCTTGATTGTCTGCTTCTGTATTAAGTGATTTCTTTTTTTTCATGTTTCAGTAAATTAATAGGATGGTAAAATGAGAAAGAGGAAATACCATGTATATGAAAGTGGTTTACTGAGGAATAACATTTCTAAGAAAAAGTCAAATTTTTACAGCCGTCATAAAGTAAGTGATTCCAAGCTCAGTTACAAATATAGCATTTATTTGAAATTAATTTTGTCATCAATCTAACATTTAAATGTCAGTGTACTCTTCTTCATTTTGAAGGAATTACGACTCGTTTCATATGAAACAAACATCAATGAAATGACATGAAGAAAGATTATTACTTAACATATCGCCTATCACAAATATAGTAGAAACAAGAATGGTTATATTCATGAACATGTTTATCAAGTTTGTAATCAGCAAGTGATCCGTTTCAGATACAATGAGAGAGTATAGGATTTCTAGATACAATGAAAGAGTATAGGATTTCTAGATACAGTGAGAGAACGCCGCTAATGGCTGAAATATTGCCCAAGCGGCGTTAAACAATAACTCACTCACTCACTACAGTGAGAGAGTACAAGATGTCTAGATACAATGAGAGAGTATAGGATGTCTAGATACAATGAGAGAGTATAGGATGTCTAGATACAATGAGAGAGTATAGGATGTCTAGATACAATGAGAGAGTATAGGATGTCTAGATACAATGAGAGAGTACAAGATGTCTAGATACAATGATAGAGTATAGGATGTCTAGATACAATGAGAGAGTATAGGATGTCTAAATACAGTGAGAGAGTATAGGATGTCTATATACAGTGAGAGAGTATAGGATGTCTATATACAGTGAGAGAGTATAGGATGTCTAGATACAGTGAGAGAGTATAGCATGTCTAGATACAATGAGAGAGTATAGGATTTCTAGATACAATGAGAGAGTATAGGATTTTTAGATGCAGTGAGAGAGTACAAGATGTCTAGATACAATGAAAGAGTTTAGGATGTCTACATGCAATGAAAGAGTATAGGATGACTAAAAACAATGAGAAAGTATAGGATTCGAGATACAATGAGAGAGTATAGGATGACTGGATACAATGAGAGAGTATAGGATGTCTAGATACAATGAGAGAGTATAGGATGTCTAGATACAATGAGAGAGTATAGGATGTCTAGATACAATGAGAGAGTACAAGATGTCTAGATACAATGAGAGAGTATAGGATGTCTAAATACAGTGAGAGAGTATAGGATGTCTATATACAGTGAGAGAGTATAGGATGTCTAGATACAGTGAGAGAGTATATGATGTCTAGATACAATGAGAGAGTATAGGATTTCTAGATACAATGAAATAGTATAGGAATTTTAGATGCAGTGAGAGAGTACAAGATGTCTAGATACAATGAAAGAGTTTAGGATGTCTACATGCAATGAAAGAGTATAGGATGACTAAAACAATGAGAAAGTATAGGATTCGAGATACAATGAGAGAGTATAGGATGACTGGATACAATGGGAGATTATAGGATGACTAGATACAAGGCGAGAGTATAGGAACACTAGATACAGTGAGAGAGTATAGGATGTCTATATACAGTGAGAGAGTATAGGATGTCTATATACAATGAGAGAGTACAAGATGTCTAGATACAATGAGAGAGTATAGGGTGTCTAGATACAATGAGAGAGTATAGGATGTCTAGATACAATGAGAGAGTATAGGATGTCTAGAGACAGCGAGAGAGTATAAGATGTCTAGAGACAGCGAGAGAGTATAAGATGTCTAGATACAATGAGAGAGTAGAGGATGTCTAGATACAGTGAGAGAGTATAGGATGTCTAGATACAATGAGAGAGTATAGGGTTTCTAGATACAATGAGAGAGCATAGGGTTTCTAGATACAATGAGAGAGTATAGGAACACTAGATACAATTTGAAAGTATAGGATGTCTAGATACAATGTGTATTGCAGTAAAGGAATAGCATAGATAAGAATATCACGTGTGTCATTTCTTGATTGATATCATGTCATGTACTTTTGAACGTTTTCTTTTGTAAATAGACGATCTGACGAAAAAGAAAACATTATCAGAAAATGTAAGCTATTGAACGAAAACGGTTATCAGTGTCTTTATTAGTAGATTAACTCAGGCTGAAAGGTCAACTGAATTCAGTGTCTGCATTGGAAGATCCACTTACGGTGGTACCTCAACGAAAATCAGTCTTTATTAGTAGATCCACTCACGGTCGTAGCTTAACGAAAATCAGTGTCTTCACTGGTAGATCCACTCACGGTGGTAGCTTAACGGAAATCAGTTTCTTTATTAGTAGAACCACTCACGGTAGTAGCTTAACGGAAATCAGTTTCTTTATTAGTAGAACCACTCACGGTAGTAGCTTAACGGAAATCAGTTTCTTTATTAGTAGAACCACTCACGGTGGTAGGTTAACGGAAATCAGTTTATTTATTAGTAGATTCATTCACGGTAGTAGCTGAACGGAAACCAGTGTCTATATAAGTAGATCCACTCACGGTAGCTGAACGATAATCAGTTTATTTATTATTTCATGGAAATCGGTGTCTTTATAAGAAGATCCAATCACGGCTAGCTTAACAGAAATCATTGTCTTTGTTATTATTGTTTTTTGATAATTCAAACATTCCACTGCATCTACCAAAAGGCGTCGTACCGGTAAAACTGACTTCTGATGTCTCTCGTTAGTTTAATCACTACCAAACTGCTCTGAAATAAATCGACATCTGAGGCGTTGAGAAGAAATGTTACCGCCAAAAGGTAACGGAAGTACAAACACCACTGAGATGAAGCAATCAAGTGCACGTGAAAGGAATAAATGAAACGGTGCACGTTCATTTACTGTCATGAAAATGGGTATAGTGTCTTGACTGCATGTCATGTTTGCAACATATTATGAATCAATCACAGTAAAAAATGTTGCATGTCATTTCAATCAATAGTTCGTGTGATCCCCGAGGAAATTTCATTCACCATTCAGTCATTTAGAAATCAAATGTTGAGAATAAACATTGAAAAATAAGAAACATATGACAAATCAGTCTTTATATGATCAAATTTAATAACTATTTGTGAAAAGTGATTGCAGTATTAATGAATTGTGTATGTTGTACATACTGTTAAGAACATTTCCACATTAAAATAAAAAACAACATGTTGTTGTTCTGATAACTCTTAATCTTATTTCTCTATGGATAATGATTTGATTTGATGTTTCTGTGCCTTTTTGTATCTATTACTTTAAATAATGGCTTAGAGCATAATTGATTTTCACGTCCAACCATTTGATTTAAAAACAAGACTACGAACAAATATGCCAGAGTTGATTCGTTGCAGCTGAAATTTGCCCGTTTGAAGTTGTATTTTTTCGGCAGTCGAAGACGTTTCGAAGAATTGTAATCAATTCAGTTTGATAAATAAAGAATAATCTAAAATTTTGATAAATAATAATAATAATAATAATGGATATTTGTAAGGCGCACATTTCCATCCACTGGTGCATGCATGCTCAAGGCGCAACATTAAAATACGAGAAAGTTATAAACAGAATATATACACTGGCAAGAGGAAATACACTAAAAAGCCAGTTAAAATAAATTGAATGACATTCTAAGATATACATGTAGATATGCCGATGTTATCGCGTGTGTGACATATAATGGACAACATAAGTTTGATCATAATCAACTATTACTTCTATCAAGAGTTAATTTTTTCTCATTATTTTAGCCTTGCATACTTGATTGACTGTATATCAAATCATCAGTGGGTGTTTTTGAAGATTGTTTTGATAGAAACGATGAGAAAAATCATAGCTTAAGATTTCACGGTGATAAAAATTCATTTTCAAAAACATTTTCGAAAATGGAACTCTTCATATTTCAGTATCATATCATCTTCCTACGCAAAGCTTAACTATTGCCAGTCTCGAACTGTTAACTTGGACAGTTCGAGACTGGCAATAGTTAAGCTTTGCGTAGGAATATGGTATCATATATGTCCGTTTTACCTGATAGCTAAATTCACTGATGCAGTGAATGTGCTTTAATAGCTTGAATGCATGTTTTGCTTATGTTTTTGGATTAGTTTCAGAGGTTTCAGAACCAATAACCAGCTATTTCAATCGAAGTTTAAAAGCGTCATATTACTTCAATGTGTTACGCGTTTCTATGATTTTTCATTTTTAAATTCAATGTAGCAGTGTTTACATTTGTATATGCATGTGCGATATTTGTATATGTATCAGTTCCCTCAAGACGCCCATTCATGTCATTGGAGCAAGAAGAATATCAACAAAACCACTCTGCTACAGTCACAAAAGGACTCCTGGCAAATTAACAATCAGGTAATGACAAATATTTTATAGTTCAATTTCACTTATGCTGAAAAAGACTCAACAGATCATGTACAAGTAATAATGAGATAATAATCACATTATATTCACACCTTTAGAAGGTTTGAAGATTTGCAATATAAATTAATTGTAAAACATTCTTCAGAAGAAAAAAATAGAACTTCTACATTCAAAATATTTGTATGTTTAGACAGACTGATATAAGACAAAATTGATAAGACAGTGAAGTAAAGGGCTGCATTATTCCTTACATGTATCTTAGTTTGTATTTCTGTTTGTATTACATGGATGCAAAATACCAACATGAAAACATAAGATACATGTCCATAGTTTTATAGTCCTGAAAGCAATCCGGTGTTACTGAACCCATTCGGTATGTTTATGGTAACGCAGCCACTTTAATCAACACAAACGATTCTCTGGTGGTTCATTTGATAACGTGGGGCAGAAATATGCTATTTCAGGTAGTCTGTTTTACTCTATTTCACTGCCTACTGACTTTTTATATTTACATTCACTGCTCTGTAGTCGTAAATTCGTTTAATATTTTGCCATAGACACCTACGTTACTTTTCTGTACTTATATGTATGTTTATCTGTACGTTAATAGAACCAAATGAATTAGATCTAAACTTAGATGAGTTCTATTGTCTGAAACGCACCGGGGAATTTCTAACTGAAGAAGATTCATAATTTACATTGCCATTTACTCAAGTATTTTAGCACTTCAGAAAATATCATATCATTAGTTATATTCCTCTTGGTCAGAAGTAGTTGATGGTGTGGTTGAGGTTTTGTCTTTGTTCTTAGATAGCATCAGCGTAAGTCCTTCCTACAAGAAATGATTTCATTTTATCAGTAAAGTGAACAGTTTGAGTTTTCATGCTTCATTTATCTGATCGAGCTAAATATTGTAAAAATTGACTCAAAACTGAAATCAGTTTTAGGAGAGTGAAATTTTTACCCAATATGTTATTTAACCAAAAATGTACTTAAACGCACTAGTGCACGCCAATATTTCGTAAACACAACGAATGCACAGATACCGCATATCTTTCGATATTACTCACTAAAGTAATCTACCTTGTAAGTTATTTAACAAATATTTACGTATTCAGGTAGTAAAGTGGATTTTTAAAGGCCGGAAGTATTTAATGTTACGTTACATTTAATCCGCATGAACTTCGATATCGGAAATATTAAAATTGGTCTCATATCCCGAAAAGCGGAAACGGCAGCCGCTATGGTCAATCTAATAACAATGCTGATACTGTGTTATTAAATCGGTTAATTTACAACATTGCTTTCATAAAACATATTTCATTCTTTGTTCTCAGTTCAGAGTTTAGGTAAATTCAATAGCTGCACATAATACTAGTTCAACCGCGCCCAACTGTCCATGATTTATCCGTTTTGTGCACAGCTAACCATAGATTTCTTTTATGTCCAAGCCGACTGTCTAAACATATTTCATGATTTGTTCTCAGTTCAGAGTTTAGATAAATTCAATAGCTGCCCACAGTACTAGTTCAGCCGATTCCAAGTGTCAATTATTTTCCCTTTTGTGCACAGCTAACCATAAACTTTTATATGTACAAGCCGACAGCGGCTGTCTTAACGTTTTCATTGTTGATTGCAGGTAAATTGTAAAGAATGTTTAGTATTTCATTGCATCGATTGAAAGTTTAAGTGAATTTCTAAGATGACTAGCGGTTAGAACAATCGAAAAAACAAACTTTATCAGACAATAAAGGTATAGTTTTTGCATGACTTAACAATTGAATGACGCCATATCCGCTCTTCCCCGCTGCCCCCTCGTGATGACGCGTCCATGGTAACCTTTCATCTCGGATCAACATGACTTATCCCTATCAATGTCTATCGTATTGGCGATTTTGCCGATAATGTTTCTTTAAATGGAGACCAGTTTCGAACCAACTAGTTCTATTTACCGGAAAGAATAATGGAAAGCAAATGTTTGTCGACTGTCGAGTGACAAGCGTTGTTTCACGTCAGGTCAAGGCGCCCCGTGTGACTGTGACGTTGGTTCACGTCAACCGTCTCTACCAGGTTCAATGTGATAAGGTCGACCTAATAATTGAGTAATTCTGGGTGTACAGCCCCAAAAGTCTGCTTATGTAAGAAAGTAAAGCATCTCCTTCAACGTTTATGACAGCAGCAAAAAATAGATGTTCCGATTCAGTCCGCCATCACGCTTCCAAAAGAAACAAAACCCATAATTCTTTGTGGAATGTGAACCACGTGATAAGCCTTATATGGGCAATGTGGCCCAATGTGGCCCACTGCATAATCGCACGACACGAGTTTGTAAAAGTACAGTTTTTTAAAAAAAAAAACATGAGGTGTTAATTTGTTTGTTTAAGTTTTAAGAAAAAATAAGAAGAAAATATAAATTCCTCGTGCTTTAACTACAATTGTTCAGGGCAAAACTATTCTTTATTACAATACACATTGAGGTAGAGCGAACTTTATTTCTCAAGCAAAAGTCCTCTTAAAGCTTAGAATAGCCAGTTTAAACCATAAAAGCGTGCACTAGTGCCTTTAAACACAATAAAACTTTTTTTATAGGAATTTAAGAAGGAGCTACCTTTGTTTGGAGAGAATGGAATCAACCATGCATTATAGGATTTCTCTACCCATACATAATTTGTCCATCTGTTACCTAGATAGTCATATCAGGAAATAGGGTGATGATCACGGGCATGTTCTATGGAAAGTCAGGTACCTACTTCCGTATATGATACATATACTAACAGGTTTATAACCAAAATCTTGAAAACGGTCTCAAAGAAACCAAATATCAGATCATAGCTACATGCTAATAAAAAAATTCACTGTATTAGAAACACACTTGTTTATCCTAAAAAAAATTCCAGCACAGCCTTCTAAAAGGTATGGAAATATTTTTCAAACTGATATTTTAAAGGGCCATTGAGTATGTTAGTGTATCTAATACAACACTTTTTCAAAAAAATCCTAAAAATTATATCAATTGGTAGATAATTGTTTCGGCTACAACGTGATATGTGAGAAATAGTATATATACCACGACAAGTTGGTGTAATTATATTTCATCCGTACGAGTAGCGGGCGCTACTGAATTATGATGTCATTACGCGGATTTTATTTTCTTGTGTACTACGTAAGCTCGGGTTTTACTGATAACAAATAAACAAATACAATTTATTTTCTTAAAATATTATAAACACTTGGAATTCGTGAAAAGAAATAACCATAAATTTTTTTTACACAAAAAGGTGACCAAAACTTGCAAAACAAAAAAAGGATGTTGTTGTTGTCAATTTGATATAAAACATATTCACGTTACGTATGCAAATTAAAAATATCCTTGTTCCGTCGAAGACTGAGAAATTATAATAGATTCAGTTGTCACAAGACGGGTTTAAGCTAATTATCTCGCCTTGCTCTCTGGAAATCAAAACGTTTATAAACGTTTACTTCGCCATCAACTTAATCTTGATGTATTTTATTGAAAACAACGTACAATGGGCGCGCTAAATATGAGTAGTCAAGTAACCTGCCAATATCAAAGCGAATCAAACTCGAAGTAAAGCGAGTTTGACTCTCAAAAAAATCATAAATGTGTTTTGCCGTTTTGACTTTCTGTTTGTCGACCAACTTGTCTCCCTTCTGGTATATCATCATTTAACTGTATCCTGCTTCTCTTTTCCGTCCCCACGTGGTTATCTTTGTTTAAAGGATGGGAGCCAACTACGACCACAATGCTTTGCGCAATAAAATATAAAGTCGATCTATTTATAGACACGGGAAACACCATTGCTAATTAGTTAGATTCCTCGGCTTACTTGGGGTCGAAAGAATTGGCGAAAAATTATGTAAAGATCTTTCAAAGAGATGGATTTTTGGCACTATTTTCTAATTTGTATCAACATACTCTGTGGCCCTTCAACAATGTGTTTATACCGTTATTCGTGCCCCGAGAGGATCCTCTTAACTATTTGTGAAAGAACTATGTTTAACATTTAAAAAGTAACTACATTAGTGAATCCACTTGAGAATATACATATATTTACGATCTCGTATGATTTTAAAAACGTAGTCTGACAGAAAAAAATCTGTTTTTGACTCTGACTCTTCTGTTTTAATATAGGTTTTCAGAAACGTTTTTTTGTGAATCAGTGTTTCCTTCTCAGTTGTTAATTTGTTGACTCTTCCGCAAAATTTTCAGCGTGCTGTTGTTTCGTTTTTCTCACGAATGTTAAAATAACAGAAAAACGTAAACTGTCTTCTTAGTAGCCATAAAATCACGTTTGTTATCTGCAAGTTAAATCTAAGTCCATTATTGTCTTTTCTATGACGTTATATGATAACATGGATTCGTGATCTTTTATTACATTTACAGAAATATTGGTATAAAAAAGCAAATCTACTTACTATTTTTCAAAAGATCTCATGTTCGACAATGAAGATGGTGTTTTGTGAATGAGTAACGGCATGGTAAGGGAATTATTAAAATGTTTTCATTATTCTAATGATGATTATTAGTGTGATTATCATTATCATCATTGGCGCTAGGCATTGAGAATTTACATCACTGTACTATTATTATGCAAATGTAATGTGATTTACTCGACACCTTTAAGTACAATGTAGTCGTAACATGGCGCAACCAAATTATGTTTAGGCGTAAAATAAACCTCGAGTGCATGAAATGAAACAAAATATAAGTTCATAGCTCTCCACTCAAGTAAAAGGTTTGAAAAGAACCAGTTGTCACAAAGTTGAAGTTATTTCAGGCAATTCTTTTGACGAAAACAAAAACAAATGTTACCAATTGCAATAAATTGTTCAATTAATCAAAAGAATCAGTTCTAAAACATACGCACCGGAATGCTTTGCGAATTTTCAAACGACTGAAATATGTTAAGAGAGTGGTTTCTGCTTAATGCTTGATAATGTTTTCTGTGTCTACGGATAATCGTGTTGAGAAAAAGCAGTGTGACCCTCTGAGAATCTTAAAGGCACTAGTGCATGCTTTAACGGTTTTAATTGGCTATTTTAAGGTTTAAGAGGACTTACGCATTCACTTGTCTATCGATGAAATGAAATACTTTAAATTCTTTAAAGTTGATCTGCAATCAACAGTGAAAATGTTTAGACTGTCGGCTTGGACATAAACAAATATATGGTTAGCTGTGCACAAAACGGATAAATCATGGACAGTTGGACGCGGCTGAACTAGTATTATGTGCAGCTATTGAATTGTCCTAAACTCTGAACTGAGAAAAAAGAATGAAATATGTTTTTTGAAAGCAATGTTGTAAATTAACCGTTTTAATAACACAGAATTAGCATTTTTATTAGATCGACCAAAGCGGCTGCCGTTTCCGCTTTTCTAGTTATAAGCAACATTTTAATATTTCCGATATCGTAGTTCACGCGGATTTAATGTTAGGTTACATTTAATACTTCCGGCCTTTAAAAATCCACTTTACTACCTGAATACGTTAATATTTGTTAAATAACTTACGAGGTAAATTACTTGAGTGAGGATCGTGAGTAATATCGATAGATATGCGGTATCTGTGCATTCGTTGTGTTTACGAAATATTGGCGTGCACTAGTGCGTTTAAATTTAGCATAAATAATGTTTAATTGGACAAATTTAAATAAATAGAGTTCTTCAATGCTTCTGCCCTTTAAGATACATCGTTTTCCTTGAGGACACTTGTACTTGTGATGAGATTTCTCATATCTTCGATGTAGAAAATTTAATTCCATTATTACGATAATTAAGATCATATGTTTCTTCATATGACAACTGACAACTCAATTTAGTAGTATATGATCTTAATCTTGAATTCTTATAAATTATATATGAGTTGCTGGTTTTCAGTCATATCCCAGAAGGATACTCCATTTTAACAGGTAAGTAAAGTCAATCGTAACGTAGGTTGTTTTATACAAGGTATTCGACTATTTTACAACAGAAATCTCTTATTGTGATCAAATACATCTTTTCCCAAATCAATATTGTTATCTGCGTCTATATATATAGATATAAAAACTGAGAACTAAGAACTTATGACTGATGGAAATTAATGTATAAAATTTCATTATTAAAATTGTAAAAACTACAACAAATGAACTATTTAAGCGAAACTATACACTTCAAAAATAGAAAAAAAACCCCAATAAGGTTTATACAATTACAGAAAAAAGCATTAATTTAACTTTTATGTTCTTCATGTTTTTAAGTTTGTCAGATGGGTTTTGGAATCAAATAAAAAAGTGTTGCACATTCTCTTAAAAATAAAAGAAGAGGTTCATTATTTTTATCACATAATATCACTTCATAACGTCAACGGTCCCCACGTCAACATACATTGATATCAGTTATTGCCTGTATTGATTTATGTATGGCTCTATCAAGCAAGGAAATTGATGAAATCTTTTATTCATATTGATTATTAATTAGAAATATTTGACACAATCCCTAACAAAACTGCTTTATAATGTAATATCTGGTTTGTATGTTAGCCATAGGTTCACTTATATATGATATTGAGGTCGTAGCTCACTACGTGTAATAAGGTTCTCACATTTTCATTACATTCACTAGGCGTTCTATTCGGTAATAAATTTAGTACTGCAATGAAATGAATATTTATCTAATTAAAAGTATAAATGCCATTGTACATTTCACTTCACAAACGTGAAATAACGGGATATTTATAGAAACAAAGTCATTGCTATAATCATTAGGTGTAATTTATGAAATTGTGTGGAATTTGTATTCTCCCTTAAAAAGAAACGCACGAGTAAAATTCGGGGTGCACACATGACAAAATGTTATTTACTAACCATATTGGTAATTATTTTGAACATAAAGTTATCATAAGGTATCATTAGATACATTCATGTAGCAAGTTCCTTAAACTTTTGAATTTGTTACATTTTATAAGTAATTTATAAAGGTAAAGACAATATTAGTAAATGGGGGTAATGATTGGAGTCTTATGAGGGTGACCTATCAGCATCCAGTCAGCCATTTACCTTTCAGTAAAATTACATGAAAAAGGCAGTTTATTACTAATTTCCCAATATAAATTATAAAATGTTTGCTTGAAATATCCACACATTTACAAAAGATTAGTGACAAGTATCAATACGTTGTAATGCCGCCTGACAGATGTTGATAAAGCAAATTGTCTTTACAAAACAATTAGTGACTTAAATGATAAAGTTTAACAAAAATTAACATCACATTGGATAGGTAGACGATGTCTGTTTTTCTTGAATTCGTATGCCAAAATACGTTCATTGTTTTGTATAATTTCATGCTTATTGGTTCTTAACCTATTTCTCCGTTAACCAAATAATCTGCTGTTTTATTTTTTGATCAAGGTTTGAACCTCATGAAATAAAAAATTTAAATTTTTATACTTAGGTTTTCATAGCCCATTTCCTTCATCTTTCATCGAGTAGAAGTCGTACAATCGTCCTATCAAAGGCTTGATCCAGGCAGTCAAGGTGGATAATGGCCAATCAGCATCATGACACTCTGTGTGAGATCTTTCATAGCACAGGTGAGTACTAATGGTTCAGAAAAGTTAATCCATCATAATGTCTAACTTTCAACAATATCATATCGACACTACGCTTTTCAAAAATTTGAACAAGCATCTTTTACACTTTGTTGCCTCGCTACTAACGATTATATTCATTTTTTTTAGACATCATTAATAAGTTTCCACTTTTAACAATATTATAGAAGGAAAAAGAAAGAAAGCTGTAACGATTTTGGACTGTCGTCGAATAAAGTTATGACATCTGCATAAAACAATACTAGGAGCTGAAATAATAACAATTAATTATTATCACTTAGACACTGTACACTTATGTCTCTGCAATTTTGGCCAGATAAACCCTATTCTAAATCATTTTCAGAAAGGCAAAATAGTAAGGGTGACAAATTTATTCCCTGGTGGACTCTTTTCCTACAAGGATCAAATCCGAGAATGTTTTGTTTGATGACGAGTGATTTAATATTTTGATACAGCATTCGTATAACATAAAGGACACTGCCAGTTACACCAAAACTTGCTAAATTACAGCCATACCTTAGCGAAACTTTTCGAGTGATTTATCAAGGCGCAATTTTCGTTTGGATGATTTCGAAATGTTCGACAACGTGAGTAATGCAAATATATTCTCGACTGTTAACGGAGGCCTGACTGGAAAGCGGTCATATGATGATTCGATTTACTAAATATCGAGAAACGGAAATTCGTAATACCAGTAATTATCTTTCCTCAGCAGCTAAGAATAATTATTGGTCTATGTGAATTTAGCGCCGATGAATCACCTTTAGATCCTTTTTGTGAAACCGGTTTTCCTTGCCTCGGGAACGCATTCAGCTGAGAGGATAGAAATGAATAGTAGTACATAAAGATGTCCCATTTTATCAATGAGTGTGCGAGATATTCATTTACTATAAGATCAGATCCTTCGGTTTTATTGGACTTCGGGCTGAAACAGCTTTACAAACTTCTTTAATTCTGATATCTTCGTTAAATGTTTCCGCTTTCCATCTATTCTTGTTATAACTTTTCTCATTTAATTCAATATCAGGATATTCCGTATCATTCAAATTATTAAAGAAGCCATAGAATGTTTAAGATCTATATTTTCACTTTCCTTCTTAGGGTTGAGCAGTATTCGGGATTCTCGGGGAGAGATTTGTGATCTGAAGCTGTTGGTAACATATCACGTTTACCGATAATAATGTCTTTCTAAACAACGCATATAATATTTTGCTTGTTGTTGGAAATCATTTATTTTCCGCTGTTGCCCTACTATAAAGTTGGGTTTTAGCTAATCTATAATGTTTTGTCATACATTCATATTTCTTTCCAAACCACGGTTTATATTTACTATCGGTATTGATCAGGGAACTGATTTGCTTTATATAAAAAAAAGTGATAAAGCCTCGAATGAAAACTTAAAATCTCAACCTCATGAGATGACCTTATAAGGATATGTTGTAATAATTTACAGCTGCATGCCTAAAGTTTGTTCACATACCTGAATATACTAGTGCAAATATCATGTAATTTGAGATGCCTTTGAGGTTTGTAGCTTTGCGAAAAGGAAACGTATAATATTGATTTTTCAATACAAATATGCAGATCCATTCGTCTTTAAGGCAAATGTTTATCGTACCCCACAATTACCCATAACAGTTTTGGCAGGTCATTGAAGTGACCAGGGGTTAAAATTTCGAAAACACTCATTTTTATTTTTATCCATAAAATCCTTTATAAGTTATCAACTTCTTTAAAAATTAGTTACGTTTCTTCCTGATCACAACATTAACGTGATTATGTTGGTCTTAATCTCAGAGAGTCGATATGGAACATTTTATTTGACATTTAACGAAATCCAAATTTCTAAAATGTGACCCCTTCTGTCTATATCAATATACCGAAATTTGAATTTTTTTTACGAGAGACCAGACGATCCTAAACTGAGTTCAAGAATGGTTATTTCACACATTGACAGTGGGTAATGTATTGTCAGTTTTGCTGACGCTATTCTATTGCCGCTGAAACGAAACCCAAATTACATGATATTTGCACTACGATTCAGTGGTAAGTGAACAAACTTTCGGTATGCAGCTGTACAGTAGCAAGATTATACAACCCTTGTCTCTATGTCCAATTAAGGATATTTTTTTTATATTGAGCTGTTTTTTAACAAGAATCCGTCGCAACCGTGAGAATATGAGCCCATGTACTCAGTAATTATGTCATAACATTGATTCCGTGAACTCATAAAAAACCCATATTGTTCTCACAAATAGGGACTGATATTCAATTCATTGCGATGAAGTCTGCGTTTTTTTCACTGTATTCCCTAGCATCCATGTAGCAGGAATGGAGCATCCGGCATATTATTAATAAGTATATAAAATATCATTATCATCATCGTCGTCGTCGTCGTCGTCGTCGTCTTCATTTCCTCCTCTACGAACATTTTAGTGATTCACGACAAGTTTTGAAAACAGTATATTATGAACAAGTATATTAGGTTTGAGAAAAGTTTTTAAAAGAGAATATGAAACACTGCATTCTACTCATCTTTTAGTTCTTTTTATGAGTTTTTTAAGGATTGGACCTCCATCAAAGAGAAAATGTAATTTTTGGACCAGGCGGTATTAAGTGTTCCATTGAATGTCTTTGGCAGCCTTTTTTCAGCACAGAGCAGCACTTCTGGGAAAACAAATACCAGCTGCATACATCTGTTGCCTGAAAAGAAATGGCTTCAAAAATTATTTTTTTAGCCTCTAAGAAAAAGTTACACATCTTAGAAGGAAACTTTGTGAGTCGTCATTGTGGTTCATTTGAAATGTCTCCCCTTTAACTTTTTTATACACGCAGTGGCTCCTTCCCGTTTTTTAACAGTATGCATAGCAGTTTTTATGTTCTTCTGTTAGATGTGTACGAAGCTCCATAAGGGACATGGAATCAAATGATGAGTGATCTTTCTAAAAAACGGAAAATTGTTTCTGCATTGTAGAAAGCATTGAGGTTTTAATTATTCAACAAAACGTTTGTATCAAACTCCTCTCTAAAGCCTAGGGTCTATCAAAAAATTCGATAAGGACCGATATTCCGTAATTATTCGCTACTTCTTACAATGATTTCATCATACAACCATTTTGTCACTATTATATATGTCTGTAAGCGCAATCTATCATTTTTAGGCCTACTTCTATCAATAATATTTGATATTCCACCCAGCGGAACACCTAACTGTAACAGCGCTTCTAAATATAATATTGGTTAATCCACTCAACTGCAAAAGTTAAAGGAAAGCATAATTTGTTGATGCCGTTATCGAGCACATTTCACTGGAAGGCAGTGACAGTCCTGATGCTCAATTTACTGGAACATGTACCTGAAGAATTGGTAGGTTTACTGTAGGTAACTGGAGAGTAGAATTTATGTTCTATGAATAGTAAAATTGTTTTGACTGTTAATAATTCTCTGAAACCAACATTACGTTGATATGTAGTAAACGAATGAAGTTACAATTTTGAATAATTGAAAGGACGTCCAGTACCAGGCCATTGGTTTCACACAGATATACAATGACCGCACGTATATCAATCAGTACACACGTCCGTTCCTGCGAGATTTCATTCATAACGTAAACACTATCTATATTGAACAATCATCATATAAACTGATGCCATTCACTATTTTAGAATTCTTCTGACTGAAGAATGTTGAATGTGAATAAAAATAATTTTGCCCGAAAGGGAGTTTTAATTACATCAAAAACATAATAAAAACATAATAAAAAACGTTTAGACATATGCAGGTAAAAATGCATGGTATACAATAAACATTTCATAAGACAGACAGGCATCTAACAGTTCATATGCTAATAGAGAAGGGATTTAGACCTGATTAGAAATCGTTACAATAGCATTTCATAGGACGAATGTATCAAAAGAGAAAGGATTAAGACTTATTTTAAATGGATATGTCAAAAGGTGTGACATAAGTGTCTACGCCATTTGGTAAAATATATCTATTACCAGATGGTAAAATTTTATAACAAGAGTATAAAACATTGGTAGGATTCTGTAATTTTCTGATAGATAATATGTAGAGTCTTTCTAGACTATCAAAACTAACTTCCGCAATTTTGACAATCCTCTTCCATTTATTCTTCTTTTGAGCACTGAACGAAAGCAACATTGGATACATGGTTTATAAAACATAGCCATAGATGAGGGGTTAGTGTGGATTTACCACAGCTTTCATCAGGTAAATCTATCGTCTTATTAATCTCCCTTGAATCTTGTTAGGAAACAATACCCCAAATGAAAGGGCTTTATACGACAAGTGGATATGTGTGTTTGGTTACATTGAGTCACACAGAGTCCAATTCAGCGCATGCTCAGAAATTCAAATTTGATATTCAAAAGGAGTCCTTCCCTCGTGATTGGCTGAAAACTAGAAAGAGAGAGCAACAGCTGGAATTGCCGATCGATGTCCTCAAAGCAAGACTAAAGCGTGTTGTGAAACGGCTTTGAGATGCTCGAAGGTTCAGTAGACGTAGAAGTATCGTTAGCTTAAACTCAAGGCCTGTTATTTCAGCATATACTTTCCTGATGAAAAGTCCCAGGGGATCATACGTTCACTCAGCCCTTGGTTACCGAGGATGGGCAATGAAATGGGGTTACCGGAGTTAATAATGTTTGATTTTGTTCAAATGTTTCCAGCTTTTTAAGAAATCATTTAGTAATTTAAAACCGTTATATTGTCCGCCAAAAATTCCCTAAGTGCTGGTATAGAATAGGTTTCTTCTAAAAATTTATGAAGGAATAAAATGAAGGAAGAATAAAGGAAAACCTTAACCAGCCGAATGTATTTATGCGTTTACATGTAGTAGAGTTTCATTGCGTTTGATGATTTCATATGCAAGATATCAAACTTATATCATAAATTATGAACGATTGTTTAGCTACAGAGCCAATCACTCCATTTGTTTTATCGCCTCCAAATTGAAACCGGCTGATATTATCAACCCAGATCGAATAGATATACTATGTTTTATGAAAGGATGACCTTTTTGCAAACGAATTTTATCTCGAAGTAGTATTTAAATGTTTATAAATCTAAGGTTTTTACTTATTTAAATACGCTTTGACTATCTTAATCTCCATAATGTACTATTGTAAATACAGTTTATACTAGAATTTAATTCATTGATAAAGTCAAAATATTTGTATTATTACACCATCCGCCGAGGCAGCAAACTGATTAGATTTGCAGCAATTTTATTTCATGTTTGACATTTAGTTCCTCGTATAAAATTTGAATTGTGAATTGTGATCAACTGTTTGATGAGATTAATAATGTCTTATACATCAATCTTTTATTTATCAATTTAGACTCATAAGAAATGGCAAGAATGTTTGATTTTTTTTTTCATATACAGAAACAGGGACGTTAAATCATAAAAGAATATGACTGTAATTATAAATTTAATGACAGTTGAGTGGGTGCCCAAAGCGCTTCCGGGAGTAGAAGTAGCTGAAGAATGTAACAGCTATATTTATTTTTCATTTTGCTAGTTTGAAAGGGGGAATTTTGAAATTAAAAAATTACAATTTGCAGGCAGTAGAAATAGTAGCAGTAGAAATACTTGTAGCAGTAGTAGCGTAGTAATACAAATATGGTGATAGTTCCTTAATAATATGAACTTGAATGTGTTCTTTCTTCAAATGGTACACGCAAGGGTCAAAGTTCAATTGACGACTAGACAATCCAGGTCCGAATTAACAGGTGACCAATTTCTTTAAACTACTTTTCATGTTGTAATCACATCTCATTTTCGACAATTATACGGTCACGTTGAGGACTAATGATTCGTTAATGATTTAAAAATATATATTACATCCGTAACAGTTATTATTTAGTTAAGTATCTGAATCTCAAGTGGAGTACAGCAAGTCATGTTGCATGTGTGATGACATACTTCAGCACCCTCAGATTGGACTCTGATTGTGTTACTGAACCAATTCACTTCTTTCCGTTTGATGTCCTTTCCTTGCCATTTCTGTTTAGAGCAGGATATTTCTAGACTCTCTACCGGAAGTCAGAACCATCAGTTATTTTGTTCCATGAACAGCACTGATCTCAATTAAGTGTGCTTCTTGAACACGTTATTTTACAGATGTTTTTGAAAACAATTAAAAATATTTCAGATTTACGTTCGAAGTAAAGGATATAAAATTTAACTTGTTGAAAGAGAAATCAAGAGTAATGATAATTGCGTGTATTTAATGACACCTCTGAACACTATTCGCTATCGAAGCAACGTAATTCAAGATATAACATAGAGGTATGTGAGAAAACAAAGATAAGGTTAATCACTTTACTTACAAAAGGAATGGATCGTTAAAAAGCTTGAAAGGGTCGGTATATCATCTGACATTTTGTTTTTATTTACTTATTACTTACAAAAGCAGGCTGCTTTTGAAAATCAATTTCATGGAAATGTGTTGCATAAAGAGGATGCTAACAGAACTGAACAGAAAATGCTCATCATATCTTTATGAAAATTTGCATGTATGTAAATCACCTGTAGTGAGGGGGGAGGGGGAGGGGGGGGGGTCGATGGGGTAGGTCATCTTCTTGTTGTTCATCTACATTTCATATTTATGCTTCCTTTGATCTATTTATACTTCTGGCCAAGTATCGTATTTATAAATGCAAACTGCAAAAGAAATTACAAAGATTACCTCACTTTGATTGAGAATTGAGAAACTATCAAGTCATCGAAATATTCCGATATTGTAAAAAGCCATACTTAATGAATTTGAAATCAAATGGGCAATTTGTAAGAATTGCAAGAAAAGGTTGAATCCATAAAGATATGAGTTTCTTTACGTCAGATTACTTTATTTCCGTATTTAGTACCTTTCATCTTCGATAAAGCACAAAAGATTGTTCTATGTAACATGTTTTTTTTTACTTATTTCAAAGTTTTCACAAAAATTATAATTTTTGAAGGAACACATGTACCACTTTTACATAGTATGGAGCAGTCATCCAATAAATTCGTTTGCAATTTTTAAAGATATTAATATGTATACACACACATGTTGATCTGTTGGTTGCTGCTTTTCTATACTTGCTGTATGTAAGTTTATTAAACCAAATGAATGTTCACTAAACTTGAAACAGTTCCATCGTCTGACAATTATCAATTTGGAATTTTTTTTATTAACTTCTCTTTGCTACGGAACCGCTTTGACAAAATACCCGATTTTGTCTTAACTAAGTTTATAGTCTTTTTTGGCTCTCAAGACTCCAAGTACCTTTTTAACCATATTACCCTACTGACTAAGAAATACATACATAACATGAGCATAAGAAGGGAAATTCCTACATTTCAAAATTTTTACAAATCTCTAAAAGAGATAATAAAAGTAGAAAAATATATTGCAACAAAAAACAACAAATACTTTATATTTGAAAAAAAATGGAGACCATTGGTTAAAGATTTGCTTAGGTAGCACCAGTATCTTTATATTATTATAGACCATAAATAATAAGAATGAGAAAGATCTGTAATACCAGTCTATGTGTACATTATGAATGTCAAGTAGTAATATGCCATGTGGAAATGATACAAAGTAAGGTTTAGTTGAATGTATGTAAAGACATGATGACAATGATTTTTGAACTGAATACAAATATACAAAAAAACAAAACAACTTCTCTTTGCTACACCATCACTTGATTGATTACTTTATATTGGTGTGGTGATTTGCATGCAGAACCCGAGAGCTATGTCAGCCGAAGCTTACATAGTCCTTGTAGGGACACCAAAACTGGAAAGGTCCACGGGTTGAAGCAAGACTAAATTGACCTGTCCACTCTTCTTATTGGCTGTTGTGTTTAATATTGTTTAAAACACGTTAAAACCCAGCTAAATCACTCTTATCAACATGCAATTAAGCAACACGTATAGTATATGCCACAATGGTGTTGTGTCCTATGACAAAAAGAGGAATTTGTTCTTACAAGGTCTTTAGTTATAATCGCGATTAGGGCACTATCAATAAATTCTGATATAAATGTTTTACTTAACCCGAAAAAATACCATTAACGATGATGTGAGTTTATTATCTGGTCTTGCTAATAATTGTTTAAAAAGCATTTGACTTCAAGCATTAAATCGTGCTACAAAGTCGTGGAAAATTTTCTTCAGTCAAAATACTTCATTACTTTGGAAACGTAGATAAAATCCATCAATATTGGGTATTGATGAGCTTTCCTTTACAATTGAATATATACATTCGAGGGGTGCTGCATGCTCTCGCCACAGAGATAACTCCGTCATAAATGTTTATTCTAATCTTTATTCTAATACGAGCGTTTCTCGGTCTTGAAATATAGAAGCCTGATTGGATGCAATCAAAATTTATTGCTGATGCCGTTTCATAAGTGATCATTGTAGAAGCTTCAGATATTTTCTTTGCGTCAGTAAAGCTAAACTTTATTAGAATGTACACTTTGCCATTGAATCTTTATTCACAGAACACAATCGCCTCATTGCACTGGCCTCGGTGACAACAAATAGACTACCTATGCATGCAATGTTTTCATTAGCAAAATAGTCGGTAGTTATAAGGTGCGTTATTTTGCAGCTTTAGGAACCTACCGGAAGCCAGAGAATAGCTTGTATCAGAACAGAGGTTGTAGAGGAAATAATGACAAGAGAACGAGGTGCTCTGCTTAAAAAGATTTTGTCTTTTAAGACGTTTATAGGGTAGTTATTTAAGAAGATGTTGTAATGGTTGAAATCAAGTAGGAAGTCAACTCCTCTTTTGCAATTGATACAACGTGTTAGTGCATTTACTAACTGTTATCATCACTTGCTTGTAAATTTTGAAGACAAAGAATGAGCAGAATTGTTACACAGTTAAATAAAAAAATTTCTTACAAAAAATCACGTTTTTATATTCTGGAAAACAAGTGCATTAATGCTCAAGTAAAAGCAAAGAGATATTTTCAAAACTGACACTTCACAAAATGCATTTGTACCAATTTTTTTTCTTTTAAGGATTATCTAAAAGGATCGTAAAAAATTGTTTTCAACGTTTAGAAACTAACTACATTAGTGGAATCGACTTGGGAATATCCTTGTACTCTCAAATTACACATTTTTCTTATTTGTAAATGAAAAAGTTATTTCCTTGGACAGTCATTTCATTATTTTCTATATTTGTTACATCTAAGTGAAGTTTTAGAGTGAGTTAAACTGAAGCAGGGATACAGTGGGCTCAAACTATCTTCAAGTTATTGTTTCACAAAACAATTCAGTATCACTATTTTATAATGTTTTAAGTAAAATGCAAAATACTCTGTTGAATGTGCATTTAGAATAGATTCTAGACATCTTTGTGAGGCGGGCACTTTTAAAGGACCGCACATACTTTGAGATATTTAAATACTTCTTCTTAAACATTGTTATTTGAGATCTGTCAGTAGTATTTGTTTGACTAAACGTTTGACATTTGTTTGGAAACTAAACTGCTTTTGTAAAGAAAAATATGTGTGAAGTAAAAACAAATCAACATAGTTATCATTCTTTAAAGATCTAATGGAAGTGGGACATTAAAACAATTTTGAGACATAACTGCAACTGCAGCCCAAAAGGATGTTGACAAGCATACATGTAGATATCTTCATGCAAATAAAATAGCATTTCGTTACATGTCAAAACCGACAAAAATGTACTTTCATTTCCGAAGTGACATCTAAATATGCCATAACAGAATTGACTGACATTCCGTTGTGTCTGCCGAAAGTGACAATCAACAGTTGCTTAAATCCCTTTGAATCATTGATATTGCATACATTTGTAATCAATTTCTTTTCAATTTAAAAAAAAGATCTACTGGGATGCATGATGTTTATTCTCAGAGATCAAACACGACAAATTGAATTGTGACTTTAGTATAGCTCTGATTAGTTTCATTGAAAATATACTTCCTACGATTGTCTCTCTGTACAGAAAAAGCTGTGTATGTGTTGAAATCACACTGATGCTTTCTCTAATGTAAGATGTACAATATGTTATCATTTGCACTATAGGCCTCATGGCCACACTACAAAATTATCTTTCTGTCTCCCTGATGTTGAAATAGAAACAAAATTGTTAATGAATGGCTTATTGGAATAAAATTAAACGGTATAAAACTGAATCATGATAGAATTTTTGATAAATCACATTGTGTGTTTTCATTCCTCAAGCTAATTCAATGTGTGTGGAAAGAAGATATACCAATGCTTATTTTAACAGAAATAATTGTACAAGAATGAAACATATACTCCGAATTGAGACAAAGTCAAGTTATAGTTCCCATAAGTTAATATTATTTGAGAAACATTAAAATATTTGTTAAAAATGGGCATAGATATATTCTGACATCTTGCAAATAATTCATGGATTGAAACGATCATAAATACAATCCAAAATCATTCCCAATCCATTAAATTGTTCAAGCTTCTATTTTCCATATATTTGTTACTATGTTTTGTTACGTCTACATGTATAAATCACATCAAAATAAAAAATATATAAACAGTTATTTAAAAAGACGGTTATTTGGTTTCCATTTCGACTGACTGCTCATTAACAATGATTAAAACATTTTGCAGGGAATAGACGAATTTTTCTGAAAATTTTTGGGAGAAAACGTACGTTCTCTGATTATAGAACACAAATCTAATGTGCATGAAGGAAATGTGTGTATGAGCATTGAGTAGTGTATGAGTATTACTAATGATAATGATATATCCACTTATGTCAAAGTAAAAATAGTCAAATATAAAATTAATAAAAAAAGGGCCTGGAAATGCTTTCAAAACCCGACTGGTTTACACTCTGTAGTTATCATCATGGGGATTTACATGACGTTCCTATACTATGACGACACATAAAGAGGGACGCATTATTCATTACAATCAGTACGTAACCATGGATTAGTGACGTCATTTGAGTACATTCGCAACACATAATGAAGGCAATTTGACGACATGTACGTGGTTATTGGTCATTTACGCTGGTGGTATATGAATGTTGCTTTATAGCTTTATGATGTAATCTTTCTTGATGTTTCTCTTTTCATCACTGTCCGACAAGATCTAATAGAAGGGGAATATTTTCTCAAATTTGAACTTATGTCCCCGATGCATCTCTCTGTATATCCCATTAGTAGTATGTAGCGGAAGTAGGTGTCCGTTATGCGCTTCTTCTTCTGATACGAGTCTACCCCTGTTTGTCAAATGTATTCATCATCACTCATTTAATAACACACATCTAAATTCCTGATGCGCATATCATGTTTGCCCGCACATGAAATAATTAACCACTCGTAAATTCCTTCTATTCCAAAATAAAGGGCAAGTACCACAATTTGATCTTTCGCACTGACATAACGTTTTCTAGTCCTGACAAATCAGATTTAGCCCTAGATAATATTTGTTTAATACTTTGACTGTGCCGTTTACTTTTAAAACCAATAACATTGTTATTGAGGTATGACAATTGAATACATAGAGATTATTACAAGAGGAAGTGTGTCATATGGCTTTTACGAAACGAACGTGAAATTTTGTATTACCCGAGCGAGACCGAGGGTTATACACAAATTCGCAAGAGTTTCGTAAAGTCATATGACAAACTTCCGAGGATAATAATTTCTTTATTATATTCCATTTCCATTTATTCTATTCCATTTCAAACGCATGGAAATATTCAGGAAACGGCCTCCTTCCCTTGCGACGGCCCGCTATAATGATGTCATGAACAATGGTTTTATGACGTCACAGACGATGAAATACGATAAGTCGCGCTGTAACAATCGTTGCTAGGCAAAAGTGATATGTGCACATCTGCTCATATTGAAAAATTTTCACCGCTCATAAATAACCATATGGGTAATAAATTACATAAGTAGCTTCACATTTATGCTTACATGTTTACTTTTCTTACTGGAATGATCAACTCTTCGCTCAGCATTATGTGTTTTGAAATGAATTTTCATAATGAACATTTGCAAAAAATAATAAGGATTAGATAAAATTAAGATGAACAACGAAAGAAAATGCTCATATCCTATTGAAAGTGAAAGATCGCAATGTCTGATAGTGTCATGCAGATGTGTGGTATATTATGTAAGCGTAGGAGTAATGCATTTCATGTTTTTAGATACAGTTCTGATAAAACCTCAAACAAATTCCGATACACTTGAGACTCAGGTATTGTGTTATAAATATATGAGAGGGATATAGAGGTTCAAATTGGTGCAATAAAGTTAAAAGTATTAAAGAAATTGTCATTTCTTAACCCATTTCAATACAAATCCAGGAATGAGATAAACGTTGGAGCTAACCAAAAGCAAGCAAAAGGTCCAATAGCATTGGATTTTTAAACAATACAATAAGTAGCTTCAGAACCTACATCTCCCGTCAATCGTTCACACTAGTCAGTAGTCACACTAGTATGTTTTACAGCTTGCGGGGGGGAATTACTGGATATCATCAAGATTTGTATTGAAAGTGAAAGAATCACAAACATATAGAAAAAACATCAACATGCATTTTCATGTTTGTATCTGTGTATTTTGTAGACAATATAGCGTCGGTTCATCAATAATGCATATTTATTTCTTTGTGTATTTGAAAACAATTTAGGTATTTTTTTCTAGCTTTTCATGTTCCCTTGTACCAGAAGAATTTACTTTTACTTGTGAGAAATTATGGGAAAGCGAAAACGGACTCAAGGTCTCCCAGAAATCAATAAAAGTTATTTAGCAGCCGTTTCGATTTTCATAGCAATTTGTTGGATAGGTAAAGCAAGTCCTTTTGTAAAATATTTGCAATCCATAGATTGTTGACCATATGCATGCTTCTCTTTTGATTTGCTTAAATTGAATAAGCATTCGTATGCTAGCATATTAATGTGGTTGTTTATCAACTAGTGATGGGAAAGAAAACAATACTTCAATGTCACATGTCACGATCGATATATATCCAGTAGTGACCTAAACTATAACATAATAGTGTACATGATAAATTATTTAATTCCAATTGAAAAATTCATACTGGCACAGCAAATTATGAATTTCTTACTGATTTTACAAGATATTTTCATCCTACAGTTATGCAAAATCACTTAATCTACATATGTTTTTCATGTAGTACTGAGACTCACAAATTAGTCACTCGGTTGGTGTCTTATTACAGATTACAGTTGTCATTAAGTCTTTCAGGAAAAAGGCGGTACCCAATGAGCGACATTGGTCTTTTTTATTCTCAAACTGTCGACATAATTTGAAGCCTTACGTTTCGTGATTTGATACATTATTTTTATATCTTCGTTCATATTTCTAACCAAATCTGGTTAGGTAATACAAAAAAATAAAAACCCATCAACATTTTAACATGGAAATAATCATCCATTGTTCAACATTAACTGACATGTATAAATGCATTTCGAAGAACATACAGAATCCTATTGCAATGTGCATTGCATAGTTTGAAAAGAGGAACCTATACAAAATGATGTTAAATGGAACTAGGTTTAAACTAATAATTCTATATTTTAGAAATGAAGAAGGTACTGTCAGCTTTGATGTTTGATGTTTACAATCAAACAAGAGTTAATAATTAAACTTATGACTCATTTTTTTCTTTTCAAACGTGAAGGTAGAATATATAAGTAATGAGGAGTAAGTCAGATACTTTAAACCATACAATGAATAATGCTTCAGTGTTATCATTATAAAGTATACTTTAAAGTATAATATTTTCTAACATCATTATTTTGCAACAAAAGGAAAAACTAGGAAAGCTATGTTGAGTACAGTTAATCTAGCAAATAAGATGCAGGAATTTGGAGTTCGAATACTTTGACATTACATCAATTTTGGTGAAAAGCAGTCTTCTTTGCATGCTAAGTTCAAACGTTGATTACAGTGGCGATGTGAGAATAAACAATTCACAAGGTCAGATCATAAAAACAAATAAACAGAAGTGCAGACATATAAATCTTATTATCTAGATTGTTCTCCAGATTTCAAATAAAGAGTGGTGTAAACAACAAATCGCTTGTAAATAGAGATGTCCGCGGAATGGATGGTTATCTGTTTTACCTTGAGATGAGAAATCATGCTGTGTCATGACTAACCCTTACTCGTGAAATAATGGATATCTGCTTGATGACTTCGTGTTTTGCAAGTAAATAAATAGGAAAACACATTTTTCAAACTTAGCATGTTGCGAAATACTAAGTGTGGCATATTGTAAACAAAATTAAAGCTTTGATAAATATGGATACAAATTCAAAACGTCGCTCATGCATTGCAATAACGCGTATTTGTTCATGAAATTGAAAATGATATTATGGTAAGTCAAAATCGTAACAAAAATGACAGGTTACTAAATCAAATTGTGAAGGATAAAGTCTTCTTAAGATATTCTGATAAAAAGTGATGAGAAATCATTTGTGCTCAGTCACGTCACTATGAACTGTTACTGAATGTAATACTCTTATCAATAGTATTTCACTTCATAAATTAAACTGATACAACATTTTCTTCGAGTATATTCAATGCTAAGACATTGAGAGATTAGCGAGCAAAGTATAACAATTTAGTTATTGATTTTGAATTAACCAAGTACAACGCAAATATATTTCAGGGAATCATAATAATAAATATAGTCGCAAGCGACGACAAAAGGATTCAGCGCATAAAAAGCACATTCAGTACAAAGATAGTGATGTTAGCTACCTGCCCTGAAAATTTCATGAAGATTGGTACATGCATTAAGCTTCAGCGGCATGTTTTATCTGAAAATTGCGATTATTGGAAAGAAGTTGATAATGTGCAAAAAGTATGCTAATTAGGAATTCGCCGTGATTTGCTTTTTTGCTCGTGATGTAATTGCCTATCGTTTAAAACAGGTTTCAGGTCTGTAAGTGCATTTTGAAAAAAAATCCCATGTTAATTTTTCAAAATTTCGATCCTACTGTGCCTTTTACGCTTATGCCGATTAGGCCCAAAAGCTTATTGTTGCATCGTCACATGAAGCTCTATCAGGCTGGCAAGTTTGGCTGTAATAGCTTTAGCGGTTTGGGCTGAATCGTGTCCACAAGAATCGTCGAATCATGACAAGCAATTTCTGGAACAAATAAGTTGATAATGTGCAAAAACTATAATAGTTAGGAAATCGTCATGATTTACTTTTTTGTTTGAATTGATATTACGCTTCTTTCAAAACAAGTTTCAAGTCTCTAAGTGCATTTTGAAAAATTACCCCATGTTAATTTTGAAAAAGGTATTTTTCCCGATTTTGATCGATTATTGTGAACGAAAATGACTGTTCGCGACCAATGTTTTTATTGATTTGTAAAGTGCCCATAGTGGTTTCACATTCCTGTGAAAATGATGCAATTGTGAGTCTAACTTTTTGAGTTATCGCCCCTTGAACATGCTCACATGTGCTAAGTCGCCCGACTTCGAAGGGTTGCTGAGTAAAAAGTATTAAAGTTTGAGGAACAATTTAGAGTATCCTTTTCTCCTCAGTACTTCAGCTACAACATATGTAACTTTCAGCTCTGAGATGCCAGTATCTTCAGAGGAGAAGATTCTCAAAGGTGCGTGGGGTCCGAAAATTTCAAAAAGTCAAAAAAAGTAATATGGCGGCGTAAGTATGCATGCTACGAAGTCGCCATGATTTACTTTTTTGCTCCAAATGTAATTGCCTATCATTTGAAAAAAGTTTCAGGCCTCTAAGTACATTTTGAAAAAAAATCCCATGTTAATTTTTGAAAATTTGATTGGTACTGTGCCTTTAACGCTTAATCCGATTAAGCCCAAAAGCTTATTAGAACCCCTTCTCATGAAGTTCTACCAGACTGCGAAGTTTGGCTGTTGTAGCTTTAGCGGTTTAGGCTAAATCGGGTCCACAAAATCGGTGGAAAAAAAAAAAAAAAAAAAAAAAAAAAAATATAGTCGCAAGCGACGACAAAAGGATTCAGCGCATAAAAAGCACATTCAGTACAAAGATAGTGATGTTAGCTACCTGCCCTGAAAATTTCATGAAGATTGGTGCATGCATTAAGCTTCAGCGGCATGTTTTATCTGAAAATTGCGATTATTGGAAAGAAGTTGATAATGTGGAAAAAGTATGCTAATTAGGAATTCGCCGTGATTTGCTTTTTTCCTCGTGATGTAATTGCCTATCGTTTAAAACAGGTTTCAGGTCTCTAAGTGCATTTTGAAAAAAATTCCCATGTTAATTTTTCAAAATTTCGATCCTACTGTGCCTTTAACGCTTATGCCGATTAAGCCCAAAAGCTTATTGTTGCATCGTCACATGAAGCTCTATCAGGCTGGCAAGTTTGGCTGTAATAGCTTTAGCGGTTTGGGCTGAATCGTGTCCACAAGGATCGTCGAATCATGACAAGCAATTTCTGGAACAAATAAGTTGATAATGTGCAAAAACTATAATAGTTAGGAAATCGTCATGATTGACTTTTTTGTTTGAATTGATATTACGCTTCTTTCAAAACAAGTTTCAGGTCTCTAAGTGCATTTTGAAAAATTAGCCCATGTTAATTTTGAAAAAGGTTTTTTTCCTGATTTTGATCGATTATTGTGAACGGAAATGACTGTTCGCGACCAATGTTTTTATTGATTTGTAAAGTTCTCATAGTGGTTTCAGATTCCTGAGAAAATAGTGCAGTTATGAGTCTAACTTTTTGAGTTATCGCCCCTTGAACATGCTCACATGTGCTAAGTCGCCCGACTTCGAAGGGTTGTTGAGTAAAAAGTATTAAAGTTTGAGGTACAATTTAGAGTATCCTTTTCTCCTCAGTACTTCAGCTACAACATATGTAACTTTAAGCTCTGAGATGCTAGTATCTTCGGAGGAGAAGATTCTCAAAGGTGCGTGGGGTCCGAAAATTTCAAAAAGTCAAAAAAAGTAATATGGCGGCGTAAGTATGCATGCTACGAAGTCGCCATGATTTACTTTTTTGCTCCAAATGTATTTGCCTATCGTTTTAGGTCTCTAAGTGCATTTTGAAAAAAAATCCCATGTTAATTTTTGAAAATTTGATTGGTACTGTGCCTTTAACGCTTAATCCGATTAAGCCCAAAAGCTTATTAGAACCCCTTCTCATGAAGTTCTACCAGACTGCGAAGTTTGGCTGTTGTAGCTTTAGCGGTTTGGGCTAAATCGGGTCCACAAAATCGGTGGAAAAAAAAAAAAAAAAAAAAAAAAAAAAATAAAACACGCCAATAACAATAAGGATTCAGCAAAATTGCTGAATCCTTAATAAAACACGCCAATAACAATAAGGATTCAGCAAAATTGCTGAATCCTTAATAATAATATCCTGGACTCTGACAATTTGCAAATAAATGATTTTGATGATATATAAATGACTTGAAAGAAAAAAACAACGATATGTTTTTTCTCTTTTAAGCATTTATATATGTGAAAAAATATTTATTCGCAAGTTGTTATTATGATTCCCTTATATTCATTTTAAAATTTAGTTTGTTTTGGTTTACTCTGTTATGTTTACACTTGTTAAACCTTCTGTTATTGGCATGTATATTTCAGCATGCTGCACGTGCGGCACGATTTGCTCAGGCTTCTGTCACATACAACATTTAGGCACCATTTTTTTATTTGGATAAGTAATTTATAATGTACCAATAACGTCATCAAAAGTACCTCTTTTATTTCAACATGTTTAGTGTATTACATCAAATCATACATCCAGTTTTTAGGGATCGGTTGATTTTACACCACTTGTTTGAGTGCTTCAGAGACCCCAAGAGCTATGCCAGCCGGAGCTTACATGCTCCTGGCAGGGCCACCCAATCTAAATAGCTGTTGTCTATCTCTCACTTTGCCTTTCTTTCGTCTTTCTTCCCCCTCATCCTGTCTATCCCTTTATGCCTGATCGGTCCACTCTCTTATTGATGCTTGTCATTCACGTGTTTAATAACTGAAAAAGTTTCAAACCACGTTAATCTCCAACTCACTCACTCGGTTTGATCTTCGAAGGGTTTGGCGCCGCTATATTAAATTGCCGACTCGGCTTTCAAACTCAGTCATTGGCTGATTATTTTTAGAAAGTTTGTAGGACATAACTCATGGCGCGAAGTTTATGCTGGGGTTTACACCCAGGGTAAGAAGAGTGGAGCGTCAGAATTCCTCGGCATTCGAAATGACTTGTCTGTCAAAGATACTCTTCCTATTTGACTATAAGTAGGCATCCATCACTACAGAAAACTTTCCATGCTGTACCAACTTGAACATCAGGATGTAGCTGTTGTGACTTTGAAATAAGGTCGGTGCTGACTGCTGAGTAAGTTTATAAGAGTGAGTGAGTGAGTTGGGGTTTAACGTGCTTTGAACAATATTTCAGTTATTAAACACGTGGATGACAAGCATCCAAAAGAGAGTGGACAGACAAGGGAGAACGGGATCGAAAGACTGGGGGGAAAAGACGGAAATCTGCCTTATTTGCACTAAGGCTTATGCAAGGTTTCCACGTGTTTAGGTAGGGGGACATCTCTCCTCTGCCGGCATATTCTTTCCGGATTGTTGTTGCTCTTTGAGAACGTGTCCCATCATATATGGATGTTTCATTATTATAGTTATCAAACACCACATCCAGTTTGGTAGTAGAATCCTTCACGTTCAACAGGGCGTCTGTAATGAAGACATCTACAAGGCCTAAAAAAGATGGTGTGACTACGACTGCTTTAAGTATTGGCCATTGATAAAAGTCTGTTTGTAAGTCTTTGTAATATTCAGGTAAAAGATCCTTATCCAGAAGAGTTGCTAGCGCAAATGTGCTTGCTAGATGAAGCTCTAACACAATATGTGTTTGCAATAGAGAGAGGTTTAGAGGATAACTCATGGCACAAGAGCTCTCTTGGGTTACTTTGACTTCGCCATTTTTTGCAAGTAGCAAACGATGAAACAAAGCCCTGTCAGCTCTGACTTTCTTTGTTTTCAGGCCCTATTCTGTAATCTTCTTGGTTTCATAGGGGGATGTCAAGTCTTTTATACATCTCAGTCTTGAACGAAAGGACTTAATCTTTGAGAAATGTCTTCAACTTGCTTTACCCCTCGAAAAAGCTGAAAATTGAGCATCTGTGATTTGTTTGATGAGACAATCAAGATTGTTGGACTTTCGCGGTTGAAGACGCTGAATTCTCTAACTTGGGACACTAACTTCTTAACATCGTCCACATCCATTTTCACCCTTGATTGTCAAGATTTTATTCTTGCAGAAGCATACTCTTTGTGAGCCGAATGTTTCACCTCCATCATTTTAGGTCTCTTCAACAATGCAACTTATTTCGCTTTACGATAGATAAACACCACCTTTCTCGTGCTGCATCTGATCTTGTATAGTCTTAAGATTCAAGCTCACGATATGAATATTATAGGTCACTTAACCGGGAAATATACATCAATAATTACAATATATCATCTAAGAAGAATGTTTGTAAAATATCGTTTGGTTTGTTAAGATTAATGATAAATGAGGGAGAAAAACTTCTATCGTACAAGAAAGTAGGTATTGTCCTTTATGTAACCGAGGTATTGAGAATGAAATTCATGTTACACTTTTATGTTCTTCTTCTGTGGATTTACGAGAGAAATAGTTAGAAAACCACTTTCCAGAAACACAACCAATAGATGCATATAAACACACATACAAAAGAAACAATACACCTATCTTCTTTGCTTAATAAAACATATAATTTGCAACAATTGAATGTGTTTTTTTTAAGTAATGTGATATTTATTGAATTTTACATTTCATGTCAAAACATTCATTTCACATGTTTATTTAAATAACAAGTTTGTTCGCTTCAACATTGGATGGGTATACAAATTTATTTGATCAATTCTTCTGTTGATTCAGTGGTTGTCTATTTATGGCTACTGGGGGTAATGTCAACGGACTTTTAATATAAGAAACTGTTTCAGTAGCGTGTATGTCCTCCATCGGCTCCAATACAGGCCATAACACGTCGGGTCATGGAGTCCGTGAGACGTTGGAGGATGCAGGCTGGGATCCGTCTCCACTCTTCGTGAAGCGCCTGATCAAGCGCTTGTATAGTCTGAGGTGGCTGCTGTCGGTTCCTCACTTTTCTCCCAAGGTAATCCCAGAGATGTTCAATTGGCGACATGTCAGGGGAACGTGATGGCCACGGCAAGACGTTTACGTTCTGCTGGGCAAGAAAATCCATAGTCACTCTGCCGGTATGGGGCCTAGCATTGTCCTGCTGTAGGATGGTTCCCTGAGCTTGCCGTTGGAGAAACGGAACAGCAACAGGAGCGATAATGTGGTCGATATAGCCTTGAGCTGTCAGGTTGCCATGTACTGTGACAAGAGGAGTCTTACGGTTGTCACAAATTCCTCCCCAAACCATGACACCACCGCCACCAAAGGGATGCACTTCTTGAATGTAAGCCGGATTAAGTAGCTCCCTTGTACGCCTGCAAACCCTTGCTCTACCATCAGCTTGATACAAAGTGAAGCGACTCTCATCAGAAAATAGCACTCATCTCTAGTTGCGTTGCCTCCAACGTTGAACAGTCCTTGCCCATTGTAAACAATTTCGGCGATGTTGTCTGGTCGATGACATTCCACGAAAAGGCTGGTATGACCTTATTCCTGCTGCACGAAGCCTTTTCATGATGGTGTTCCGGTGGACATGTCCCCCTAGTGCCAAGTTTGCCGTGGACGTCATTGACCTGTTCCTTAGGTGAAGAATGCGAATGTAACGATCCTCTTGTGTTGTCGCTCGAAGTCGTCCACTTCTTGGACTGGTCTGGCCAGTCTGGTGATATCATGAGATTTATGATGGTCTGTCTGCTGCACCTCAAGGTTCTGGCAATATGGCTGTTGGTCGCCCCCATATCTGACATGGCTCTCTCTCGCTGCACTGCTGTCAATTGTGGCATTGTTTTACGTTCTGTGCTGTTGTGGATGCGAAACAGGGGTCCCCGAGACCATATATAACATGCTAGAATGATTTGCATGTGCATACCGATTTTTCACAAATTTGTCTCCAAAATGCAACCAAAATTATTTTGGTGGTGTTCGGACGAAATATTCTCATTTTGATATCAAGTTGTTAAATAACTTAAAACCACATAATTAAATCATTTAAGACATGTTATTGATGCGTACGAAGGTGTCAAGTTTCTTTTGTGACTGGGTTTATATCTTTGCTACATACTAATAATGAAGACATTAGTGTTCAATTGTCTTTATATATAAAGCATGCATTAACTAAAGGAGACCTTCTCATGAAACAAATTATTAACCCTTAAATACTCTTGTCAACAGGACGAATGTTGTTTTGTTATATTCTAAACTACCATTTTACTATGTTGTAACTCTTACGTATTTCCTTTCGTACAATAACATCTTTTGACTCCACCAGCTATATGGTCCAATACTTTTCACATGTTCCAGTGCTTGGTCAGCCTAGATCTGGTTAAAAGAATTTGTTGAAACCTTCATAAAACCTTCCCCTCATTAAACTGAGAAAACACATGAGGATGCTTGTGTTCAAATTGCCTGAATTCAGTCAGATACCAAGGTAACTAGCGTTTTTAGTTTGTGTGGTCGTATATTGCATCTGACTAAATGCTTATTGATGCAGTTTCAAGTTCCTAGTTCATTCGACCTTGATGAATTGAAGTGGATTGGAAAAGGGATCCACAATCTTTGCTTTGCTGATCTCTTTCTCAAGTTTACACAAACGACTGTTTGTCTCATTTCAATTTCTGTTTTTGATGCAGAAGTTAAACTGATCAACAATGAATAGAAAAAATAGAAAAGTCCTTTTCAAGCATCTACATTTGACCATTGGCTTTTGAAAATAGCTGCTGATCAGTCCATCATTATTTGCTAATGTTATTGCAAAGAAATCATTTGAGTAGCATGATGGATTTGTTCAATGATATCAATGTTATCAGCATTAACTGGAAAAAAATTGACTTCCATAATGTTGATTTGGATTGAAAAATTCCAAAGTTAGTTATATGCGAACGAAGTGAGCATGGACAGTGACACCTTTCTCTCGACTCAAATCAAAATGATATTTGTTTATCAAAATTAATTTTTTCCAATATCTTAATCCCTTAATTTTAAATAAGAACCTACAAAACAGTTTACTCAAGCGCTTTACACTGGCGTTCAAACCGTTCTGTGTCCATTAACCAACTTACTGGATTTAACGTGTTTGGCATCTTCAAATCGTAGCGTTGAGCAATCAGGTGAGGTGGACGTTTCTTGACATTTTCACTAATATTGAGGACATCGTGATGGAGAGCAAAAAATGTCATTCCTCTCTACAGCAAGGGTCAGCTGAGGAGAACCATAAAAAAGTTTGCCTTCCTTACATAAAAGAAGGCTTTCTTTTTTTTGCTGTTGACTTTATATTTAGATCGATCAAAATATTTTAACACCATAAAGGAAACAGATTCATGATATTAGAATACATTTTTTATAATACTAACAATTTATTGTCACAATGCATCCACTATTCATCATTTCATGTCAAGAAGTCGTCCGTCAAGAGGTCAAGTGCGTCTGCGTGATGCTGTCTGGGCATTGACAAATTGCAATTATCACAGGCTTCGGGGTACGATTTAAAACCTTTATTATTTTTACCAGTGATTTAACGGTGGATGTCAGCTTTTAACAATACGTCCCACCTCTTAATGAAGTTTTAAATTCTGCTGCCGTACTATAATTAAATTATCAATCAACAGAAGTGCATTTTTCCTTGTTGCAACTTTATGACTGATTGCCTTTTATTGTAACTCTTCTGGTTGAACTGAAGGACATTGATGAATAAAATGCTTGTTTTGCTATTTGTTTTGCTAACCCAGCATTGAGATGGTACTTTGTCTTCATATGTCAGTCTAATTTTAAAATGATCTTCTTTTACAGACGGGGGCGGGATAGCGCAGTGGTTAGCGCGTTCGGCTTCGGATCAAGAGGTCCATGGTTCGAATCCCGCCAGGGGCTCGGCAACTTTATCTGCAGTAGAGAACTGTTCTACACGCAGTCAGGTTTGGGTGCAATGCTACACTGAGTTTCAGCGCAGTTCCACATGGTTCGCTAGTTCCAGCCGATGCTCGCAGGTTTCACCGCAATGCATAGCCACAATGGTGTTGCGGGCTTTCTCCCTGCAATAATACTAGCAGCCCCAATATAAGTGAAATAATCTTGAAAGCGGCGTTAAACCCCAGTTCACTCACTCACTCACTCTTTTATAGACAGTGATGCAATGTCTCTGGTTATATGGAAAGCATTAACAGTTCTCCGGAGAACTTTGCGTGGGGTCAAACTACATTTACTACTACAGAAAACCTTTTAAATGTTTTTGAAAATGGAGAAGTTTATATCGTTTCCTCAAAACATGATAGACAAAAATATGTGAATTATACATTAATAACAAGGTACAATGCAATGAAATGTTATTGACCGTTGAAAAATATCAGTGAGTAACTTGGTTTTCCTTGCCCTACATTTATTTGTTTGAATGACGTAAGTATATGTTGAAACCTTAAATGTACAAACAACCTTTAAAGTGAGTGAGTGAGTTGGGGTTTAACGTGCTTTGAACAATATTTCAGTTATTAAACACGTGGATGACAAGCATCCAAAAGAGAGTGGACAGATCAGGGAGAAAGGGATCGACAGGATGAGGGAAAAGACGGAAAGAAAGGCATAGTGAGAGATAGACAACAGGTTTTAGAAGGACTCAAATTTAGTCTGGCTTCTACCCGTCGACCTGTCCAGCATGGGTGTATCTACCAGGAGCATGTTAGCTCCAGCTGACATAGCTATTGGGGTCTCGGAAGCACGCAAACCACCACACCACGTTAAGGTATTGAGTCCAGTGGTGGCTTTAAAGTGTTTCTGAGAACAGTTCTCTAAACTTGTTGACTCAGTATTTGAAAGTTGATGTTAAAATCTATGATACGGATATGTAAAGATGTATCTTTGCTACTGGATGACTATCAATCATAAATCATTCTTTGCCTGACATTGACCGTTTTTGAATGACAAAATATATGCTGCTATTAATAAGCATGTGTTGTCGAGCAGACAGAGTTGGCTTTATTCCCCGCCAAAAAAATGAAATGTTTTGAGCAATACTTAAATGTTTTCTTTAATAAACCCCCACAACTAATAATTTAGTTGAAAACTATCCCAAGCAGTTCATTGTCCACGTAGCTTAATCTAATATGTTCGTATTGGTATAGCACTGAAAGGTAAAGTTTGATGAATTACTCAGCGTTAAGAATTTTACGGTTCTTCCTTCGAAACAGTACTGTAGGTTTTTTCTATGAAGCAGCAAAATCTGGATTCTACTAAAGTCGAAAAACATTGTTCTACATACCACGTTTCAATAAGCCAATGCTTTAAGTTCTGGTTCGGGAAAGACGTTGTTTTTTCATGAAATATATATAATTGTAGGAAAAGGTTTCAAACCCAAAAAGGCTCCATGGCACTTGATTGTTTATCATACTTACTTTCACTAGGCTAGACATAATGGTTTTGGGGTTCTACTCAGGAAACAAAATTGTAGAAATAACTAAAAATATATTTTTTATAGGCTGAATTACACGTTTATAAGTTGTTTTTCTTGGAAATTGTCAAACATACATCAAAGAGGAAGTTAAAATTCCAAACGCACCATGGTACCACTACATATGACGATATTTGATGAGCAAGGCCTTATGGATTCTGTTTTCTGGTGTTCCATAGGAACCGCTCAAATGAATACAGTAAGAAGTTAAGAATTCACAAAGGCACCACTATACATATTGATTTTTTCATATACCAACTTTCAATGAGCTAGGCCTTGTTTTTTAAAAATTCTAGTCCGAAACGGTTAAGTGTGTTTAATTTATGATGATAATTGGCTCGGGAAACTAATTTTCCTTCTGGCATTACAGGCTTAGTATTTAATAAGATCTCAGAAATACAGAAAATGTTCAAGTAATATAGAAATTTAGAGAATAATACACAATGGTCATTGCTTCATTAAAGCATGAATGTCGAAATATATACTCTTTAAACCATAACCTTACAATTGCATTTGCTGAAAGAATGAACACACACTTTAGTTCTAGAACCTTCAGCGGATATTGTGTTTTATTTCAAAGACAATTCACCACCAATGCATTGGCCTGACAATGTGTCTTGTGCACGGCTCGAGACATTCAGCAGGATAATGTTGCGTTGAACGTGACATGGCGTATGCAAATGGTCCTTTTATATTACGACACATTCTTCGCAGACCAAGAAAGAAGTTGACATTGTGTTAATCAGCCTTTGGATTGCTGGCATCAAGATCACCCCGACTTTAGGCATTATGTAACACTATCGATGCCATAATGAACCAACAACAACAACAACAACCTATAAATGGTTTTCCCGGATAAAATAGACGCTTTGCAACTGCAGCTATAGAGACTTAACTGTTCTTATAGCAAATGGTGATGACTTTTAATCATCTGCACATTTGGTGCCCCTTTTCTGAAAACCGCCAAGTGAGCTTTAGCTTCCTAAACTTCTGCAATTTATATTCCAACGCACTGATGTCATAAATTCACCTCTTTTCATAGCTTATGTGTGTCTTTAAAATCTTTGTGTTTACCATGAAAACATCTTTAACACTTTATCTGATTGTATTTATAAGTTTTATTATTTCATATATTTCTATTTATTCATGATGTTTTCAGTTTTGTATTTTTTTAAAAAGACATATATCAATGATCTTTCAAACTTAAAGGTTATAGCTTTTATCATAATAGAAATATTCAATGCAGGAAGTTGTAGCATTGTCAGGTCAGACGTTATTGTGTTTGTAGTAGATATTTAAAGAACTCCCACTAAGATTAAGTTGATATTGTTGAAACTCAGATATCAATATGTTATCGATATATATGTCATCAAAACATGTATTTCTGCATTATTTATTGTCCGAATTACCGGAGTAACCCTCATAGCAATAAAGTGGATGCTTACATAGAATGTCAAAATAAATTAGATAAATGATTATTTGTAAAATTACTATGCTTAAAGTTTTGCAAAAAAAGGACATGCCAAAAAAATTAAATAATCGATTATCACATACATTGCCATTTAAGTATTTCGTGGGCAATTTTATTATGTGAGCTCAATATTCAGAATATGGATTAAGGAATACAAACATTTCTTAATTGGACTAAGTAAGACATGAAAATGTTCCATTTTGGGTGAACAAAGCGATGTCAAAACAAATATTTTAAAGTGAACATATTTAAATGTATTTGGGCGTTGATCAACCATAACAACATTATAAATAGAAAAAAAATAAATTTTGGTGTTATCACTTATGTTTTTAAAGAGAATATGTGTTGAAAGAGACATGTTTCAGTTTCAACGATTACATGAGCAATTACTTAACTTTGAACACGTTACATCTCTTTTTGTGCAAACAATATGTTAGCCACGGGCAATGTTTTGTTTGATGTTTTTGTCTTGAGAACTGTGCTTTGTACACTACACACCCACGAAGGAAGTGAATGCTTCAGGGCAACTGCAATTCTGACAATATGACAATAACGTCAGAGACATAACTAGCTATTTTAGGAATGTCAAGCATCAATGACTCGTCAAGCTATTTGGATAAAGCTTTGGCTTCTATAAAAGCAGCTTACATTCAATGACTCCGACCCACAGTATACTCGTTGGTTAATATTCAATAAGATATTATTTATAACATTGATATATGAATAAAAAACCGTGAAATTGAGCCATATTGTATTTTACTTTAATAAAACGGTATCGGATGCATTTATGTTTTTTATGAACAACGATGGTTATGATTTAGGTTTAATGGTTTCAAATCAATTGCAAGAAAACATGATATCATTGTAATTTTATGGCAATGGGTGTACGCAGTTATTTTTATCATTTACAAAATGAATATATTACTCATTCCTCACTCAGATCGAAATATGTATCTCCATTTGTAGCACAAGGTAGGTGATATAAGTTTTTAATATCCATTTTCTATGTTTAATTACTCACAGATTATAATATTACTACATTATAGGGTTTGGGTTCACACCATGGTTGTGCGTATTTTATACGGTTATCAGGAGCAGTATGTATCTTATTCTTTTGACATCCGTGTCTCAGTTTTGGTCTGAAAATTAGAACTGTTAAAATGCATGGTATTTTTGCAACTGCTCTGTCAAAAGACTTAATTTTTTAATTCTGAAAACTGTATCCTTTGCATTATATTTACCATGGTATTGTTTCTTAGGTTAGGTTATTATCAGTTGAGCAACTGAAGAATCCGTCACGAATTTTATCTGCTGTATTTGAGACGTTTTTCAAATACTAATGCTGTCATAAACATTTAGTAATTTAAGCAGAATATGAAAGAATGTACTGTAGCTTTATAATTAAAATCTTGACAAATATATAAATAATGAATGAACGATTCAAGTAAATCTGCAGCAATGAATGGTGTGAAAGAAAACCCAAATACGGAATGCTTTTTAAAAACGTCCTTGCTACTTAAAACTGTCTTCGTTATTTCTATTAATTGTCAAGAGCCACAGTTTTTTTCAATTTCTTTATGAATTTATTTCAAATCTGAGATAATTGAATAATTTTAATGCTGTCACAGCCATTACTTGCTGTTGAAATACTCTTAGATGTTATATAACATTGACACAGAAGCTGATGATTAACTTAAGCCTTTTGCTTTAAGACGAGACAAGACTAATTAAGTGTTCTTTCCCCTTTTTCATCCAGTGAAAATGATATGGGTAAAAGAGAAGTAGGATTCAGATTATTTGGATTTGAATTAAATGGAACCGAGGTGAGATGTTATATTACCCGACCTACTGAAATATTGACCTACAACTACTGGTTGTAAAATTCAAGCAATATTTTCAAAACGTTTCACAATGTCCAAATGCTACAATTTTATAATATTTCAATCTTCATTGTTGTCTGCCTTCCTTATACATTCAGTTTTAACGTATGTCTTATAATATTATGAGCAGATTCCAGTTCAATTGAGATGCTTACCAAATGTGTTGGAGTTTTATAGCGTTATTCTGTCCGAACATATTCAATACGAGTTTAAATTAAATCAGTTAATGCATTTTTAAAACAAATGTAAAATTAGTTTACGTAGTGTTGTTAAATAGATTGCTAAATTAGGCTTGTTTGTTTGATACTTCCAAATGGGATAAAATTTACACTAATTTCATACTTATATGTAGATAATGATACTCTTAAGTTTGACCTTCCTTGAAAATATAAGTTAATCCTTTAATGGGGTCTTATTTCCAAATTAACTTTGCTAATTCCTTTTTGCTCCTTATATCTTTCACTTCCCTTTTAAAATCAAGTTTCTGAATTGTATGATGTTTTATCCTGCCTTTTTAATTTCTTAAAGTTATTTTCGTGCATTCAGATTATTCTCATTCCATTAACATTTTACTGTTACATATAGATATAGATTCATATAGATCTTAAACAATGATCCATCTTAAACAACACACTAGGTAGAAGATCCAAATGACATAATATAATGCCATTAAATATCTCTGTCTACATCCCACCAATTTCAATAATTCTTTAACATATGTATACATATGTAGACTCATGAATCCACTTTAATCAGCACATAGTATTCTTTTATGGACTACATTTATTAGATAGTGGTGTGTGAACAAATGATATTTGCTGATTAGATTGGTGGAAATGTTGCCCTTGTGTTGTTCGGCTGATGTCGCTACACCATAGATTAATAATGCTTTATTAGGGTAGTTGTATGTGTGTATTTTGCATTAGGAACAAAAAGAAGAAATACATGTTGAACAGTGATATATTTCAACTCTCTATAACATCAGATTAGTATTCCATTGCACATCTCCCTCTGAACAGTTTGTTCTGTTATTTATTTAACCAACACATGGTATTAAGTTTTCTCTCATGTTATGATACATTCTGCTAGAACTTTGCTAAGGACCATGTGATAAGTTTGATTAAAACAGGTTTATTTTAACGTAAGTATGAAAATATGAATGGACATGTGTGACGAACACAAACACCAATTCATTGATGTCTGAATCAGTAATGCAAACCATGGAAAGCACGTTCGTCAGGAAATTTCACCTAAGGGTTCTCATTGCGATCTGTATGGCGAATTGATACGTGCCCGTTGAAATTTACAATACATCGAACTAACATTTAACCGAAACGGAGAATCCACGACGTCGGTGGAGAAATTTGACCACTCTAGAAGAATTAGACAGTTGCATAGAGGGTTGAAGATGGTAAGGACTCGGTTGAAGTCTTGAAACATCAAGAACGCCACGTGATGATCGGTTCCTTCTACTGCAACCTCTGAGACGCAACACCAGAAATGCCACCAAGCTGTGACATGTTCCCGATACCACGCGTTTGGTCTTCGTTTCCACATGAACTGTGCCTTGACGACTGCATGAGAACGGTTTGCATGCAAGACGACCATGTGTTCGAATCTCGTAACTCCCGTTGTACGTGATGCCCAAAGAGAGTGGGCTGCAGAGCCTGTCGATTTGACTGCTCTTGACTGGAGGCCTGTGTTGTTTATATGTCAACTTTACTGATAGACGGGCGAAAGTTTAGAGAAGACAGGAGCAACGTTTGGCAGATGGTATGATGAGGTTCAGTATGTGTAAGAATCAGCTGGGATGGAAAGACAATATGCGATAGTTCATCAATAAATAAAATAATAGAAATCAAGAATAAACAGTGTTTTAGTGTCTTGAAAGATTTTAAAGTCAGCCCCATCATCCCAAAGCTTACAGCAGAAAGAAGAATAATTATTCAATTTTCCGGTTGAATCATCGATTCCAGGCATCTGTCCAGCAATTTTTCTAATCTAAAATCTACAGTTGTTACTTGTCAACGAATTTCAATTATATATTCATTTAAACATCTTAACTGAATTAACTAAATTCTAGATTTACTGAAAATGAACACGCAAGACCAAGAAATCGATATTAAGAAAAGTTTTAAATTAGTTACAAATATTTACAAATATAATACATCAAAAAACATATTGTAGATTTCCGTATTGAGGAACAATTCAAAATCAACTTTATCATTTGATTTTGTGTGAAAAGTTGTAATGTTAAGTGCGTAATATGAATATTGATAAACAACTATAATTGTTGTCAGACCCTAGAAGTTATGTCTCTTTGAAAATATATAGTACTCAGATATTCATGTTCAAATTCAAATAACCTGTTTCTTAATTGCCGGTTTATAGTATGAAACAAGACTGTAGAGCTTATAGTGATCAATGTAAAACTCCATCCACATAGGGAAATTAGTAGGAACCCTGCAAAAAATCCGAAAAAAGAGAGCAATGAAAGATGCTTGTTAAACTAAAACTTCTTCACACTAAATTTTTCATTAACAATGACGAAATCGTTTATTGCTGTCGTAAATATGTCGTTTTAGGCTATGAACAAAGAGATTAAGTAATCTTCTATATAGCACGAATGTTTTTTTGTCCGGTGATAGATATTGTGTCAAAAACTGCATTCATGTTTTGTGATGCTTCTGATAAATTAACTTGAAAATAATCTAAAATGGAATAAACCATTATCCATAACTATACTCAATGTGCAATTAGTTGCCTTTGATGTTATTTCAGTAACTTGAGATAACGAAGCTACAGGTTTTTCCCTCTCATTTATTTGAATTAAAACTGTTTGTACAAAGAATAGCAATCGCCGTTATTCAAATTAGTGGAAGAAAAATACTTTGAAGACGTATAATTTGGACCATCTATTTAAAAAAGCCAGTATAAGAGTGTCTAGAACTGATAAAAGAGGCATTATATACAGAAAATATATGAACATAACGTGACGTGCCAATCCATTTTAAGTTTTTGCAAATCCAATTGTAAGATGGTTTTATCACATGAATTAAATCTAAACATGGATAACAAACAAGCACTGTCATGGACTATGAATGATATTTTGTTATTTTACTGATTACCCCCAGAGGTATCAGGGAGTAGAAAAATTACACTTTATACAAGACACTCATTCATTAACGTACATCAAAACACTTATAAAGCGCTTATAGCAGTACACTGTCTAAAGTGCTGTGATTAGTGAATGGAAATGTCTGAAAGTCAGTCAAGAGCAATCTGATTGCAAAGTGTTGGGACGGTCATCAAATGTGTGTGGTGTGGATGGAGTTATGCACTTAAAATAGGCACATGTCTCTCTGTCTGAATTACGAATCAAAGAATTCTTCTTATAATTGTATTTCTGTCATATAATATGATCAAAGTAAATATAATTTATGTAAGAATGCAGGTAATGGATCTCGCAAGTTGGAATCATCTATGTTTGTTTAAGAAATCATTAACATAGCAATAACGTATCATAGTGCAATAGCAAGTTGGAGAAATGTACTGTTAACAACTTATCGAGCAGATCAAATGCAGTATATATGATTGATTTTCACATTTCTCGATACTTCTTTACATGAAGTGTTCAAACATGTTTTGATCGTGTAAAAATAAACAGCTCAGAAAGTCGGTTAACAAAAACAAATGTTTAGCAGTGCATGCCTATAGATCTACATCGTCAATATTGCTCTATGGTTATCGACTAACAAATGGCATAAACAGCAACCTATCAAATATATATATGTCCGCGGAATGGATGGTTATTTGTTTTACCTTGTGATAAGAAATCATGCTGTGTGATGACATACTTGAACTCATAAATGACTGATATATGCTCTAGGACTCCATGATTTGATACACAATAATAGCAAGTAAATAAACAGGAAAACCGATTTTTGGAGAGCATTTTTTTCAAAGCTCTCCTTGTTGCAAAACCTGCATTTGGTAAATTTGTGAACAATGTAAAAGCTCTTGATAAACATAGATACACATAACGTAGGATTCGATTCATTGCTAAATTAGATGTAACACACCGTATCTGTTGAAGTTAATATAGGCAATATCAAGTCTTAATCATTACAAAAATGCAGTTGGAATTTATGTGAAATAATTCCTTGATTGAAATCATTCTTTGTCTGTGAAGGTCTCACAATCTGCAGATTAATATTGTTTAAACAGCCTAGGAATGGTGAATTATTGCTTGGTTGTGCGTTCACAACCGGCAGATTGTTCGAACATAAGATTCGTAACATACACACCAAACCATTGATATAATTTTCGCATATGCACCAAGTTTTTATTATACATATATTAAGGTTATCAACAATTTTCAATACAGTACTCAAAGGATTATTCGTAACAATGTTCTTTGATTCGTTCGAAGTATGTAATTTTTTAAAGAAAGACATTGTACTCATGGAAATTTAAATAAAATGGTTTTTTTCTGGCATTTTTATTCTTGTTAATCTACGAATATATTTAATTCCTGCAGATGTTGAAATAACCAGCTTTTTCCCAACTAGGCCTTGTGAATTACCACATGAGTATGACCTTCATTGACCTTTAAAAGCAAAAATATAAACTGACGGGCAAAAGTTAGTATAACGTTTTCAAATCGTTGTGTAGAAATATTGTGTATCTATATCTCACTGCAATAACGGAAACCAAAATTGTGTGTATTGCTGGAATACTACAAAATGCACGTGATTTCACTGCATGAAGTCACGTGATCAGTAGCACGAGAAAATGGTAAAACAGGACTTTTCCAAATTTGATTAAATGCGCGTGCCACAGAGGGGTATAAGTCGGATCGATTTACGCTGTACGATCACAGTTAGTGAAAGCACATGAAAAAATGCCGAAGTTAACGCAAATACAGACAGAGCGAACCATTGGAATGAAAATTGGGAGCTTCTCAAGCTCATATTGCGAGAACTTTCAACTGCACGCCAGCAACAACCTCTAGGCTCTTCGAACGTTACCCTCAGACATCGCCAAAACAGACTTCGATGGCAAGAAAAGTTTACAGGTGGCAAGTTCGACAATGGCAACGAGTTCTGTGTTCTTATGAAAGTCGTTTCACCCTCTACAGAGCTGATGGCAGGGAACGGGTATACCGTCGGGCAGGGGAACGTTTGGCACGGCCATGCATCAGAGAGGTTCATGGATATTGAGGTGGTGTTATGGTATGGGGTGGGATCTGTGGAAACCAGAAAACCTGTTTAGTGATCGTGCAAGGAAATCTCAATGCGCGTGGGTTTATTGGACAAAATTTGCAGCCAGTTGCGGAACCCTTCATACAGAATCAACCCAGGGTGTTATCTTTCAACAGGACAATGCGAGACACCACACTGCCAGAAAGACCCGTGAATTTCTTCAGGGAAATAACGTCGATGTTTTGCCGTTTCCAACCTACTCACCGGATATGAATCCTATTGAACAAATATGGGATCATCTCGACAGACAAATCAGAAGACGACAATAACTTCCACAGAATAGTTAACAACTAGACCAATCCCTGACGGAATAGTGGAACCGCATTCCCAATAACGTCATCCGCCGTTTAACAACGTCAATGAGGAGACGTTTGAGGGCATGCATCGACGCAGAGGGTGGTCACACCTGTTACTGACTCTCTTGTTAATGAATGATCCATCCATTGACTCATTGGCCCCGGTATATTCTGTCACTATTTATGCCGAGATAATCGACCCCATGTGTGTTTGAGGATCAAGATGTTAGAGACGTTTAACAAAAAACTTTTGTTGTTATTTAAATCGTAATTGGTTGTTGATTGTGATGAATCAAAGTTATGGAAGAATTGTTGTTGTTTGGCTTTGATACATGCTGTCAAAATAGCCATATACTAACTTTTGTGCATATTTGAAAAACATTTAGGGAAATGTTTTACCTGACGTCACAATCATCAGTGAAATATAGAACATACCTGTTTCCCTGTTTACATACGAAGCTGCAGTTGCACACAGATTGTCATAGCAACTGTGAGATTGACAACAGAAGTCTTGAATGAACACATTAGAATCGTTATTTTAAACACGCTTTTAGTTCTGTAAAGACATAAAGAAAACCAACGTAACTGTATCAATAATTTTATGTATTTTAACATTCACATGAGGTATTACTGGTAAAGGACATCAGAAAGATAAATATTTTACATTAAAGGTTATATGCGCTATGACCGTATTGAGATTACCACCCATTTTCATACTATAGCTTGTATCAGAAACGTACATTTTGACTTTAAAATAATTCAAATGAAACAATTTCAACATTTACTTTCCTGTATACTCATATGTTTTAGAGGATTTTCTAAAAACTTTCAGAGACAAACGTTTGGAAAACAATTGGCAAATGGTTCAAAAATAAAAATAATAAAAAGCCTTTTATAACACTATACTATAGTTTGTAATTCCGGATAATCACTAAGGCGCCAAATTATTACTTCTATTAGATATTTGATAATGTTAAGCATCAAAAATAAAAATAAGATAGGAAGGCAGGCCTTTTGCTGTTTGGTTTTATCTTCATTGCAATGAAAGGTGTGATATGTAGGTATTGTCAATACCATAAGCTAAATATTTTGGTTATAAAGATGATTATCTTTTTTGCGGAATAATAAATCATAACTACTTTACACATAAACATCTTGAAATATGTAACGTTTTCCTTTTTACTTATTCTTATATCAGCCATTGTTTGCCAATTATGTTTTGATTGGGTTGTTGAAATAGCCTTGGATGTTCGTTAACTTCGAATCTGTAGCTGATGATTTAATCCATCAGACTTAAAATCAAACCACTTTGCCTTACGGCAAGCAAGGAATGTTAATGATGAAACGCTGAAAAGGATTATAAAACTTGCAATCTTGACCACCCTTGAAAATATTATTAATTCCTTTAATGGTGATTTATCCATGTATTCTGTTTTAAGCTCTCGTGTAAGCAATCTAATCTTGCGTTATTATGTCATTAAGTTATTTTAAAGTTAGTTTTATATATTAAGATTGTATCTTTAGTTCATCTGTTATCTGTCTGTTACCTTAATTTGGACGATCTTTATCTACGTTTTGAATGAACAAATGCCCATGCTCACTCACTAAATAGACATATCTTGGCTCTTGCATCCACTTTAATCAACACAGAGTTGGACTACATATATATTAGATCGTGTTGTGTGAACATATGATATTAGCTGATTGGATTGGTGAAAATATTTTACGTTCATTACTATAGACTTGTACATTAGGGTAGATGTATGGAAGTAATTTGCAATATGAACAAAAGTTTGTTTCTATTTCTCTACAAATATACACTAAGACGTGGCTTTTTTCATTTGCCCCTTCAAATATACACTTAAACGTTGTTGTTTTCTTTTCACTACAAACATACACATGATACCATAGTACATCTGAAGAAAGTTTACCTAGATTGTGCGGTATATGGTGTTAAACATTCGTGCGATAATGTCTTACTCTCTCATTTTATGATGTGTTTTCACATCCAAATAAAGAGCACTACATTTACGTGATTCTCCTAGACATTGATATCAAAACTTTATTACAATCAATGTTAACTCATATGGACTCAACACGTTAACTTCATTAAAAAGCAAATGCTACATACGATGAATTAAATTGAAACTTTAAACAACGCTGGATTATTGTTAATAACAACAAATATATTTGAATATCTTTATCAAACATCAATCACATATGTTCAAAATAGCGACAAGCCTTAATAACCTAACAATTACATTTCAAAGTCTAATGAAGCAATACTGAATCATCCACTGCTTTTGTATCAGCCATGTTCAATGGTTAGAAAATGGCCACACAGGAAAAAGAAAGAGACTTGAAAAATGAAATTAAATTTGACATCTAATGTCTACAAATGATACTTTGATTTGAAAACGCCATAAGATTTGGACACGTCTTTGAACATCATTCATAGGAAACATAATCGAAATTCAGTGTACAAAAAAATAAAAATAAACAGGAATGTTGCAAAGAGACAACAATATGTTTTTAACATTGTTGTACAATTAGCAGTTAAAACGCATTTCACGTTGAAGCATCAAGTATGATATACGGAGAAAAAGTTTTTTGTGTTGATTAACATATGAAGGTCACATTCCTTTCACGAGTTGCCCTAGTAAAAGCGGATTCACTCTTAAAGTCAGGTACCAGTTTTTATGACCATTTTCTTGAAGCCGTGCTGTGAATAATACTATATCATCCCACGCAGTAAGCAATCACCCAAAGGGAACTAATATTTACTCACATTTATGTCACAGACATAAGCTGTATTCAGAAATGGAAAGCATCAATGAAACTAAATTGAAATCGTGGACACGACTTCGATGGTTTGAAGACAGAGCAAAGTTTTATTATGACACATTTGCATAGCTTCACTTGGTAAAAAATGGAATCTTTCTCATTGGTAAACCTGATTTGTAATACACTCCGAACATATAATCAACAGCAAATAGAAGGTTTTCATTCCCAATGTGTACACGGCAAACCTTGGTTACAAAGATGAGCCATTATTCCATTAACTGTGCTATTTCGATATCAGAAACCGCAAATCAGCGTAAAGATTCCTAGTTACGATGGACAACAGTACCGAACTACAAAATTTGTAACCTTTTATTAATGAAAATAATACGCATTTCACATTGAAGAATATCAAGTAAGACTACGTACTTATTTACGTATATTAGCAATTACAAAAAAATGCTTCTCATATATTACTCTGACAACACCAAGTTAATCATACCAGTACTTTTAAAGTTTTGTTTGTATTTATGAAGTGTGCAAGTTAAACGCTCTAATTTTTATTTTAACATAAATGTGCTGAATTCCAAATAACGAGTTTTCATCGAAGCTGGTCACCCTCTTACCCAACGAGCCAATCCGATTGTTGCTGTTCGTCACTGAAGTGGTCAACTGAATCATGCTCAGGCACATCTATTGTATGGCACTAAGTGTTTAAAACATAGAATAATATTCTGACTTTGTTTGGCTTACCTATAATTTAAAATGGTTTAAGTTGCAAAATGCAAAAACAGTTCAAATTATTTTAGTCAAATTCATGTCAATGCAATGTCAGCAAATTTCGTACGAGGTCATATTGAAGGAAAGCAACGATCAGCCTGTCGTTCATTTATAGACTGTAGTTGATACTTAGTTGGACTAAGCTTTGAAAAATATGCTTGCTTTAAGCAGACAATGGCATTGAAAGATTTTCCAGTTACAGGTTTTTTTAGAATATGATCTATGTATATCATCGTTTTTCGGACAAAGTTAAATATAACTTTTTTTTAGATATGTTTATATCTGAAATAGATATTTGATTCCTTGGTTATTATTTCAAATTTCATGTTTTTGCTTTTTAATAATATGAAATGAACAAGCAATCTTATTAAAGGGTGTTATAAATTGGTTGAAAAATGACAATCCAAAAATACATATGAGGGTATCTCAATACCAACAATGAGATGAATCCTAGGCCATGCTCGAGTAAGATGATAACATTGACGGATTCATCACTTTGGATTTACTTGAGAAGATTTGGATACTCACACAACCAAAGTAATCAACACAAATCCTTATCCAAGGATTATTGGAACATTCTTTATGTGTTCATGAATAAAGATCTTGCTCTGTTATTGTCTTCGTGGAAGATGGATTCCTCCAATCTACTTAAAATACTGTTCTTTGTAGATTGATAATGTCAATATATCCCTTTTTGTTTCTGCGGAGTCAATTACCTTGAAAATCGTCTAGTGCAACTTATCAAACTAATCATCTTCTTTCTACATGACATCTATATTTTACTTAATATTAGATTTGTAAATGATGTTCTTACTGTCCTGAATGTAAGATTTCACTACATGCATATGTATACTTTATTGATTCTTCGTCATTTTTGCAATGCACATATTTTTTTCAAACGTGTGCGGAAACATTTTGCAAATTGATAAACCCTCAAAATCAAGCTTCGATATTTTGGTAAAAGTCAAGACATAAAGCATATCGAAAAGCGAATATTATTAATACTGATTATCGCACTTTGAAAAATGATTAAAATTGAAAGCTGATGCTGTTATATCTTTTACGCAATTTCTTTAGTTAGATTATGAGCAATTTTGGGAACCCCTTAAAATTAGGATGAGTGGTTGTGAATTCGTGTAGTTAGTAATATACATTTGCTACATAACTGTCATTGATCATACGTTTATAACAATAAAAGTGGTGTCTGATTCAGAATACATAATATTCAGAGAAAGATTCTCGTTCATATCAAAAGCCCGTTTCCAAGTATATTTAAATTATCAATGTATTGTAGGAAACACGATTGAAAAAATTATTTAGATCACTATGTAAATTCATCCACAATATTTAATGAGGATGATAATTATGCAAGAGTCTTTATCTGGATCAACAGTTATCAGCCTAACTAAATGATTAAACGACTCAACACACGGAAGGGTTTTTGTTTCTCAGTCAGACAATGCGAAAACAGATAGGGTAAAGGATAGGCATGAACGTGTTGTTTACATTCATTCATAAAAAAAATTGCACCAGTGTACTACTCATATGGAATTCGGAAATTTAATGTTTTGCACACTCGATTAAGATACATGACGAGATCATTTAATTATGATTTATTTAGAATAAATATCAGAAATGAGGCATACTGTCAATGTGGTTATAGTTGTGAAACTGTTTGTCACTACTTCCTTGAATGCCTCCTGTACATCATTCAAAGAGAAAAAAATGTTTACATCTTTAGAAAATATTGGTAGAAACAGGGTTAAAATAGATATTAATCTCATTTACATGGCAATGCAGGTATCACTATTTGTGAAAATCAGTATGTTTTCAAATTTGTACATATTTTTATCTCTCAAACTAAACGCTTTCACTAATTTCCCTTGTACATATTCCTGTCCATCTCTTGTTCAATGTTGTAAGATAAATGCTGTAAATATCTGGAGAGGGCTGTTCTAAGTCGGATAACTTGTGCCCAATCCATTTCTTGAATGAATAAAATATGTTTCAATCAAACAAATGCTACTATGTTTACTAGAGAATGTGCGCAGATATACTTTTGTATCTGTGTCTGTCATTTATGATACTTTTAATCATACTTTGTTTTGAATATGCACTTTTTAGGATTAAGGATGCGTAAAGAAATGTATAAGAATTTTATAACAAATAGTTCATATTCAAAATTGTTATAAGAATGTGATTGTTAAACATTGGGCCACACATTTTTCAAAAAGGTTGACTGCCAATTAATCTATACATAAAGGCCAGCTATAAAACATTCATTCACACATTTACTTCTCGGTTTTCTACATTTTATTTTAAGACCATTCTGCTGCTAGAGGCATTGTTCTCTACCTTTTAAGGATCTAAATCCAGATTCAACAAAACAAGAGTCATCTTGTCAACTACTGATTAACAAAGGAACTTGGTAAATATATATTTAGCTAACTCATTGTGAATCATTTGATATTATATTACATATTTGTATTAGTCTATACTGTATCTTTGAAACATTTGCTAATCATTAAATGAATGATCGTATTCAATTGTTTGGCACTTTTATTGGTTTGACAGGGGTAAGGTTTCTATTCTGAATTCATATGTGACAATTACAAATATATAGATAAACTTTTGATGTATGTAAACCAGAATCGAAGTATTTTGCAAACATTCAATGGACTTAAATCATTCTTTTATCTTATGAGCCATAGGATCAGTTATAATTCTCAAAAAATTATGTCGATTGAATACCGAATACGACCAAAATTCAAAAATACTGAAGAAATCTGAGTGTAAAAAGTCATTTGCATAGCAAATACTCTTCTTTTTTTTTATCAAACATAGCTGCTGTCATATTTGATTCAGGCACTGCTGAAAAAAATTTGCTACTTACCAACTTTCATTTTAATGACAAACACAATTTCGTAGGAACCTTGTTCTTTTAGAATTCTGTTATATTGTATTTGGCTTTATTTAAAAAAGGAACCCATGCAAAATGACGTTATTTGATTGCAAGCATATTTAGATTTGCAATTATCTACAATAGAAATGAACTATTTGTCTTTATCTAGGGTATCTGATGTTTTTAGAGGTACATAAAATAATCATGAAACTTTGATGACAGTTCCTGTTGATTTGATTTAAACATTTTGTATTCACTGAAGAAAGGGGTTAGGTTCAAGCTATCTACCTTAGGTTACCTTCTCTTTCTTTCTCTTCTTGTTTTTTTTATATGTGTAGTCAAAATAAATAATAAATAGTAAGACAATAAAAACAGGCTTGAAACTAGAGAACGAAGATTGTTAAGCCTTTTTGTGTAAATTAACCTTAAATATATTTTGAAATTCTAAAAACACTACAATGCAAGAGCAAAAAGGAACATTATACTAAGTAAGGCATATCAAGCAGATCGGATGCAGTAGATGATTGCTAATATTTCAACTTTCCATCAATAATAAATAGCATACATTTTTACATGAAATGTTCTAATATGTGTTGATTACACGGCCGTGTAAAAACAGCTAACAAAGTCAGGTAATAAAAACACGTTATCAGCAGGGCAGACTTATAGATCTATATCATCAATATTGTTTACAGGTTTCGACTACCAAACGGCATAAAGAGCACCTTATCTAATAAATATGTACGCCGAATGAATGGGTATTTGTTTTACTCTGCAATAACAAATCATGAGCTGATATAACAACTTTTTACTTATGGAATAATTCATATCTGATAAATGATAATTGAAAGTAACTAAATAGGAAATCCTATTTTTAAAAACTTCTGCTTGTCGCAAAATTTGTCTATCCGGCTATAGTAAACAATGTAAAAGCACTTGATGAATATTATCAAAATTCAAAATTGTTATGGTTTCTTGCAAAATTGAATATTACACAGCCTATTGGAACAAAATAATATAGAAGATGTTATATTTAGTTTATAACATTACAAAAAAAATCACTTAAATCAATCTATGTGATTCAATTCCTGTAATGGGATTATTTCCAGATTTTTCAGGTCTCAAAATCTTCAGTTTGTTTAAGAAATATAAGAAAGGTGAATTATTGTTAGGTTGCTAGTTAACAATTTCTATATTGTTCATACGTATGGTTTAGTAACGTACACATAAACATTGATATAATTTTTCAAAAGGCACCAAATTTTTTTAAATCATAATTTAAATTTTCAACATTTATTTTATCAACAGTTTTCTATACAGAACTCATCCGCACTTGTTATAGGCTTATGTTTGACGGGGCTCTTTTTTCGATTCAATATTTATGAGCGTTTTGATTTGATGTCATGTCAATGACTTGAACATTCAAACTACACAAATGACTTTCATGTGTATGATGTTGGTTGAGAAATCGCCAAATTCTGGATAATCACTCAGAAACTGAATGATTGATACTCTGATATTAACTGCGGAACTGTAGCTATATAACCCCTTCCCCCAATATCATCGAGTTTTTAGGTACAGAATCTACACATGAAAAACCGAACCGATTACAATATTTATTCGCTCTATCTTTTCTTTCAAGAGTCTTGAACAACATAACGGACAGAACAACCTTGAAACAATTCATCAACGCAAAAATATTCTTTGATCAAAGTCTCATGAACATAAAACATCCCCCTAGAAAACAACGTATGTAACATCGAAAACACACTCGTTAAAATTAAATAATAGGCCGTAGGCCGAAGCCCCAAATAAGGGCTCAAATTTTAAAGTGCTTCAGGCTCAGGGGTGAATAAAAGAACTTTACACCAAAATAATCTCTATCATCCTCTGATTAAAAAATGCCAATGTTCTCCTAAAAATGTTTGGTCACTACAGATTAAAGTGACTTTGAAAATAGCAATGTTGCTCTGGGCGTGGATGGAATTTGAATTGCATATGATGGTTAGAAAAACTATGGCTTTGAGTGAATATTGACTTCAAAACAACTTTTACCTAATTATTAAAAGATAAATATTACGGTTAAATGATATATGATTGTTTTAGGCAACTTGTCCAACTATTAAGCTGATGTACCTGATAACTATGGCGACTGACCAGAAAAGATATTGCTTAATTTCACATATTAAAAATAAATCACATTTCAGTTTTAATCATCAATGTTCCATAATTTTTCTGTAAAGTTACATAATGAGAATTTCAAACAAGTTAATTACTGTTAGTTAATTAGTGTCAGTGTAGGTTTGTTGGAGATCTGATTGCACATTTGTCACACCTGCACCTGCCAAAGCACACAAGTCAATCTACTAAGTATATTTCTCATGCATGGAATATTTTGAAAAACAAAAATAATCAGAATCAAGCAAACGAGGGAAACAGAAAATGCAATGCAATGTTATTGGCTTTGCTTCAGCTAGAATGAGGTGCTAAAAATAGTTTAATTTGTTAAACAAAACTTGACAATGAAAGAATTCAATCCCTGTAAAATGAACCGATGAGTAACGATCAAAAATACTAGATATGTTGCTCGTTTATTTAAAATGTAGCTGCTTTAATTAATGTCAGTCTACATCAATTTCTAAAAGTATAGCTGATAATAGCAGATTAAAATGTATTTTTTCAAAAACTATTCTGATACCAAATATTAAAGATCATTTACACCCTGAATTCGAGATAAAGGAGAGTATAAATATAAAGAAAGCATTTAGTGTGATGAATTCTTTTGAAGATACTCCTGTGAGACAAGAGACATGCTACAAGAGTACAGATAATTCAAAATCACTGGAATTATAGCATAAATTTATTAATGTATGATAACATGGATATAAATTAATAAAAAATGTCCATATTTATGGTATCAGACAAGAACTGTTGTTCATGGTCAATACACATTAACAAGAAAGACATATAAAATATATTAAGTAAGTAAAATATAACTGAGTTTAAGTCTACAATTTCTAATCGAAATTGGCCAATTTTACTCAAGTTTTCAATCTTCTAGGATCTTTTAGGGTGGCTCTCTGTACAATAGATTTCACGTTCTTAAAGTCAGTGGTTCATGAGAATATGTCGATGAAGTCTGTTCTATCGACAATCAGTCCACCATGATGCTATTTCGGGGGATAACATGACAGAATGGGCTGTACAATTACTTATTTCTAAACATTTTAACAATCATTTTGTTTCATGGATATATCATATTGGAATTTTACCATTTGTGCTTTCCTATTATCAAGTTGTTAAAATTTAATCTACAAAAATGTTGCCTTGAGTAGCCAGTTTAAATTGTGTTGACTTATAATCATGTACTACTAATAAATACGAATAAACAAGAAAGTCCTTTAGGACTGTCCTTGATCAATATGTTTAATATATTCATAATTTACAAAATATAATTTTTTACACAACCTCAAACAAAAGTAATAATGTCAAAGAAACTTTATGGGGATTGAAATATTTGAAGTTTAGGTAAAATGTAGCCATTCTGAGTGCTAGCACTGGCATTGTTGATATGTTGCATGTTGTACAATTAGAATTAAATACAATATTTTTCTAAATTTTATTTTTGAAAATGAATATGATAGACCAGACAGACGTGGCTGTAAATGCTATTCTTAAAAATAAAATTGCAGCCAACTTTTGGCAAATTAATTTTTTGAAAAAACTTTCTGAAAAGCTTTTTTCTCCCGCTAACCAACGGCATACTTCCTGTTGAAAATCCATAGACCATACAAATATTGTGTCGTGATCAATGATGAAATGTTGGCAGCAACTGCAGAATTGTAGAGGACTAATTTACACAGCATCTTGACTCAGGTTGATGGAATTCTAAATCAGAATACTTCTTCTTTAACCTTTCTTTTAACTAAGTTGTGACAGGAGGTGAACAAGAAGATAGGAAGCTTGACCTTGCAGACGACTCGTGTAGAATTCTGCAAAAAAAAATAAACGTTAGAGTAAAAAAGTATGAACATTGTTGCCGATATTATGTCATACAATATTTATACACTAAGAAAAATATCCTGTATCCATACTAACCAGATCAATATTGGTACATGTATTGACATTGTCACTTTGGTTTTAAAACAATTCTAAGTCTCAGGTCACTAAAATTTTACTAGCTAACTAATTATACCTTTGACTCGCCGATAAAAAGATACTTAAAAGTCAATGATTTGCCTTTTTGTAAACAATTACCTTCTAAAGTTGTTTGAATTGCAAAATTAAAAATGCAAAAAAATACTCTAAGTCCATGACTTATTGACTCCTAAATTATTTTTTTAACCCTTGAATCATTAGTGTGAAAATAAAATTAGTTTTAATTTATTACAAAAAAAAGTATATTTATAAAGATCATATAAAATATTGGGCATAGCTCCCGTGCATCAAGGTATCTGCTGCCAATATTATCATAGTCAATGAAAACAATTTCATAAAAAAACTGACAACTCACAAAACCATTTTTATCAATACGCATGAACAAAAATCTTGAAATGTTTTAGACATATTACTATCAAGAAAATGTAATTAGGTGCAAATGGAAGCTGTAATCAATCTTGTGGTATTGTAATTTTTGTGTTTAATGAAAGTGATCGAAAACTGACCAATGACAAAGTCGATCAACGTGAATATTTGGAATATTTTTAATACCTTTCTAAGCCCCTGAATTTAAATATCAAAGAGGTCACTAAACTATGAAAATTAGTTATCAATTTAAATCAGATACAAGCTAGTTTAATTTAAAAACAAGTGATCGAAAACTGGACAATAACAATCATTGAGTGAATTTAAACATTCTCAGTTACCTAAAATGAAAAAGTAAAAAGGTCACTGACCTCACTGTTGTCGGGAAGTAACGCTTTATGGTCATCCCTTCTCCTTCTGGGTAACTTCTCATATTCTCTTTAGGTCTATGGTTACCGGCAATGTCAGGTATTACAAGTTGACTGTTGTCAAGTAACCTGACTGCAACAAGCTTCTATATATACCAAAACTCAATCGCTCTCATACAGGTTTGTCTAACCTGTGTGTGCATGATAAAAGTGACTCCTCGTCAATTTTAAGCAAGTGGCAGAAACTCTCTTTCATGGGGGCCGCCATTTTTCTGCTACGGACAAACTGCATATGCTGCCTTCTGATTGGTCTATTAAGGTCATTGCAATTTGGCTATCAAATTGCTTATATAACATTTATGACCACATGTTTTTGGGAGAACTTTGTCAAATATGCGTTAATATATCTAGATCTTAATTAATATGCCAAAATATGCTATTCACCCGCCAGCCTGAAGCACTTTGTCACAATTTGCTAGTACGGCCCATGGCCTATAAGACCCACTTTTCGATAACTTATTGATTTTATAGAAGTACTCAGTCTTTGGAAACATTATGATGGTCGATAACTAGTATCTAAAATAAGCAAATTCTAAAATTCAAAATCAAGATGACCCCATAACTGATTGTGCAATTTGGTCAACTTTAAACATTGAAGAAAAATGGAAATCAGTATCAAAGAAAGAATATATATATATATATATATATATATATATATATATATATATATATATATATATATATATGTGTGTGTACTTCGTACATGTTCTATGATATACAGATTCTAACTTCGATACATATAATTTCCGTCATTGATTGTTAGAAATAGTTAAATAAATATGAAAACAGATCTATAAACGGGTTGATTTGTAACATGAATTTAATGTTTTAAAAAAAGAAGAAATAATTCCTATCTCTCCTTCAATGTATGTATTCATCTCATAATTTAATAAAATTTTCACTGAGTATTTTCTAAGAAAGAAATAGCGAAAATTTAGCAGAAGCTGAATTTCGCTGGGAGAAATAAGGAAAAAGAAGACTTTTTAGAAATGAAATATCAACGATATATTGTCTATTTTTAGGTATAACGTACGCACCTTTCTTGTGGTACATATTCATTTTATCGAATAAATGTAACCTTAAGAAATCATGTCGAAGTTCAACACTATTAGTGTTAGCCGATGTGAATAAGAAAGGCGAGGGACATCGGCACGGCAATGACCAAGATTATGACTATCAATATAACAAAAAAAGTTTTATAACGTAACAAAATTATTTTCAAAAATAAAATAAACGAATACTTATATGATATGTTCAAATTCCATAGTATACTTCTGCCCAAACAGCTGACAAACAAGCAGCTAGAGACAGTAGCTCAGTTTGCGTTGCTACCGGCTCGAAAACGTGTCATCGCTTCGTAACGAGATTCGGCGGCTTTTATGAACGAAAAAAAACATAGTAAAGAAAATTTCAGGCTTGTAATATCTTTAATATAATCGCCTGATTTCATAATCTTAATTCTCATCTGTAATTGGTCAAAATATTATAAGGTTTGATCTTTTCATTTTATCGTTACGCCAACATTAGCGCATCTGGGTCCGCACAGGTTAGTTTATACAAGGATGTGTCTGCAGCCAAAACGGCGACGTCAGAGTATCAAAGAGCCTATTTTGGCGAAGCAACTGTAGCTACTCTATTACCTATTTTCATGTTCATAAATAAAGATAAGATAGTAAGGAAAGACTTCTGTCATGTGATTTAACATTTATTTCAATGAAAGGTTTGACTGGTAATAGATGGTAATAGCTTGTTATGATTAACTGCGAAATGATTATTTTCATTTTAAGCAATTTAAAATGTGTATTGTTTTACTGTGATTGCTGTATCAGCCATTGTTTGCCAATTATGGTTTGATTGGTTTGTTCATATAGCTTTGGGAGTCGTTTACTTTATATCTGTAGCTAATGATGTAATCTACCAACCATCAAATTAAACCCCCTTGTTGTAAAAGGCCAAAAAAGGATGTTAATGATTTAACGTTAAAGTGTATTATAAAGCGTGCAATCTTTACTTTGAAATATCATTGAGTTCTCTAATGGTGATTTTCTCTGTTTTTGGGCACTTCCGCCATTATGCCCGATTTGATCTTGCGTTATCCTTTCTTTAACTTTCCTAATATATTAATACTCTTTTTACCCGGATTACTTAGACGGGAGTTAGTGGATGAATGATTAGAAGTGTAATGAAAGTGTTGAGGATGAAAGACATGTGCTCTTTCATTGACTTGTGTAGGATGAGATTCTGTCTGTTTTAGCTATAACTTCTTTATAGACCTCTGAGATTAAGTAAATTAGTTTTATACATTAAAGGCAATTTCTATTTAAATGCAAAAAACTGCTTTTATATTTTACAAATAGGAAGCATATTTCATATGTATAGTTTTATGTACATAACTTACATAATCTGTATTTATAGTTTTAACTTCCAAAATTTAGTTATTTGAATCTAGTCAGTCAAAACCCAAAGGTTGGCTCACTTTTATACCGTTTTACAATGTAATTTATATATATTGTCAGTGAGGTGAGACTCAAATGAACCACATGTCCGTCATTTTGTAATAATTTCTATGACTGTTTTACAGTCAATATAACGCTGTTTATAAGCGCCTGACGATTCAGCTCGGTCGGCAACAAATCAAGTGCATCCAGTTAGAGTCATTTCGCGAACGAGATATATCGAGAACCTAGTAATTGCATCACCGATACATATGACAGACACATTCTTCATGATGAACTATTTGTTCAGGGTGTATTAAAATGTGCCTTGCAACAGAGGGCCTAAGACTTGAACCAATCCATAGTATTATGTTTTACTCTCTTATGTTCAGATGATTTTTCACATAAAAATTCAAGGCACTACATGCGCTTCATAACTTGATTACAGACAATGTTAACACGTTTAGACTTAACTCATTCACTTCTTATAATTACAAACGTGTCATACTTTTGTAGAAATAGTAATAAATTCAGGAAGAATTTCAAATTAAAGATTCAAGTATGAAGCGGTATTCAAAGAAGTAGTATTTTATGTGTTGATTCACATATCAAGACTTGCCCTCATCAAAGTGGATTCACTCTAGAAGTCAGGGACTAGTTTTTATGGTTTATCTTCTTGAGAGCCGTGTTGCGAATAATACCATGTGATCCCACGCAGCAAGTGTTCGCCTCAAGGGAACTAAAATCTGCTAACAATAAAATCAGAGACATTAGACGTATTTAGAAATTGAAAGCATCAACGAAACTGAATTGAAAACGTGGACGTTGTTGACATGACTTTGATCGATGAAAGCTCAAGCAAAGTTTTATTGTGATGAATCCACATAGCTTCAGTTGATGCAAAAACAGCTATCACTCATTTGAACTTCTAAGTTTGAATTTTGAGTTTGATACCAAAACCAAATAACGATTCATCTCAAATGTGTACAAGACAAACCAGCGTCGAAGAGATAAGATGTGATTTACATTTTCATGGTTTCAAAGCAATGAAAATGATAAAGATTCCTAGATTCCAGTAAAGAACATTGATTATGAGTCATGCAGAGGCAAATATGATATAAAACTGTAAGGTAATATTTACTTACCACATTTTGGTTTTGTTTACCTCACTTCACATTTTAAAAGAGTTAAAACAATAGCTTGAATTCAGTATTTTTCTTCAAGACCATATTGTTTTTCTTCCTAAGTCTATATTGGAAGGAATATCTCTTGGATTAAAGTGTTGATTGTTCTTTGATTATGCTTTTCTTTCCATCTGCAGCATCAATAATGAAATGAATCTTTCTCCAGGCAAAAATGACGATGATACTGACCGATAAGTCACCTTTTAAATCTCACGTACTTGATTGATTGATCATGATTGATCAGAAAAGCAATGGAATCAACACAAAACTCTCTCTGCAGGTTGTTTAAGCATGCAATGCCTATACGAGTAATATGCTTCAGTATTGATGTGGCTTTAATACCATCTTCAATGAAGATGTCTGCGACCAATTTACTAAACATAAGGTATCCTTGTAGACTGATATTGTTCATGTTTGTACTAGTGTAACTAGGTCGGTAAAGCGTCACATAGTATATTAGTTAAAAAACGAAGATTTCGTAATAGTAACTTTTCTCTTATGAAAAAGGCCATATCATGATATTTGGATTAAGAGAATTAAAAAGAATTAAAGAATTACTTTTGAATTGTGTCGTTCTCTTCTATATCTCTTACTATTAAGTAAATCCAAGAAAATAAATTCTTCTTGTTACGCAGGGGCATATGAAGATACACATAATACATATATGAGAATATATACAAACAGTTTGTATTAGGTGATCGTTTACAATCAATTATTCGACAAACCTAGTGAATGAATGATACAAATTATACGTAAATATATAAAACACTGAGATAAATGGTGAGTATGAAGACATTTAAGGTAATAACTCCTAGCGACACGAAAAGGGATAGTATTCTTAATGTACCTATCCTTTTACTATCTAATAATATCTACGATGTATATGATTTTGGTTTTGTATAGAATTAAGTCTTAATATATTTCACCCTGGCATTTATAACATGATAATATATCGCCATTGCCGATAAAATGTTAACAAATTCTTTTATGTTTTGGAATAATACTTCAAAGACTGGGTAAGTCAGGATCATGACTGTTGTTAACAAAGAAAGCAATGAATTATCTAAAATATATCTGACATTAAATGTAAATTTGATGAACAGGTAGAAATGACACCCTTTGAGGAGTTATTTACAACAGGCAGTATCACTTGCTTCTAAGCATTTTCCAATTCATATTTTACTCTGTTTTCCAGCGTAATAAGGTTTCCAAACATTTGTGAATGCAAGAACCAAAATAATGTCTCAAATATTCAATATCCATTAATAATAACGTTTTTCAAGAGGTTTATTGTTAGATAGTATATCAATATAGTAAAGGTTCATGTTTAAGATATTTTTGTCAAAAGTCGACCCAAAAGCGAAATAAGTCTTATTTAATTATGACTGCAATCTGGTTTCCACCAAATTCGCCATACAGCATACGATGTGAATTACTTTTTTCGAGAGACACAGTTATCAGTTTGAACATAAAGGAACACCTCGGGGTTTTACAAGACGTAAGATATATTATCCCATAATGCTACTTTTCATCAAGTTAAGTATTAAACTATATGATGTATTAAACTACATTTTCCTACTCCGTGATACCTCCAAATTTTCTCAGTAACAAAGTACCATCCAACACATTACCATAGCTTGTTTGTAATCCATGTGAGTCATATGATTTAACTAAAGAAACATGATTGCCGAAATTCAACACAATGTCCTCCTGGGCGTAACTTGAATGAACTTAAAGGGAACCTAAATGAACATGTTGGATCAGTTCTTTAAACATTAGTAATGACTTTGATAGATGGTCTAAATAACCCGTCTTCAAAGTGGTTATTTTTCTTCCCCCGATATGATGATCTGACGGTTTCTTTTCTTTGTGACTTGAGTTTAATCTGAAAGACTTTTGTAACTTCATTATTTTCGGTTACTGAAATAACATAAGAGGCTTCTATCTATACAATGAATATAGTCATGGGTAAAGTTTTTTTGATTCTTCGAATTTTTTTCAAGATATTTCTTCAGATTTATCACCTTTTCATACTGTGTTGTTGCATAAGCTATAGATATGTTTAAGAGAATTGACACTTGCAATCATGTTCACATTTGCTATAAATATTAGTTTTTAAAAATGATTTGTATATTTTTAACTATTAACCTTTGTAAGAAAAGACAGATAACCATGTTGATACAGAGACAATGTTAACGAAGACGATTAGGAGATACATAGGTATAATATCATTTCTAAAACCCTTCTCAGGGAAGACCACCTAATACACATAATGGGTATTGAGCACTATCACTATCAGATCACCATGATAGGAGTCGCATCAAATTAATCTTGTCTACAACCTGAATTTGAAAACATGGATAGGCAATGATGCAGAGTTGGCGAAAATTTTTAACCATGTTTAAATGTTCAAAAGTCGAAAATCAAACAAAGTCTAAAATTTACCAAGAAGTTTACCTAGACATATTTGCCGATAAAAAACAACCTTATGTACAATTTTTAGAACTAACTAATCTATTTTGAAGCCCAGTTTTCAGATATTATGGAATTTTTTAAGGATCTTAAAACCATAGATATTTCTTATCCTGCTCACATATACTGTGTGACACTTTTCATAAGTTCAACACTCACAAACCTTTTTGCATGTTTCTAATAAGACAAACACTTGTTTTGATTATGTACCCTTGTTTAGTCTTGAACATTCCATCGGATTCTTGAATACAGAAGACAGGTGTATATAACTTAGATATTTGCCGACTCTATATCATTCTTAAATGAAACTTTGCTATTATCTGCTGCGCCTTTATTAATAGACGCCCCTTCGAAGGGGCAGGTAAACGTTATCTTTTTTATCATCATATGTATTATTTTTCTCAGGGTCAAAACATCTCATTAGTCACTCCGACCATTAATAATTGCAGAGAAAATAATCAAGTTTAAAGTGAAAACCATTGTAGGCCATTTTTGTGTGAACACCTTTTATCATTTCGGTAGGGTAATGTATTCAAATAGCTTTTGAGTAGAAAACATTGCCTTGCAATTTGAAACATTTATTCTCGTAATTTTTAATATAATTTTATTTTATAAAATGTTTTCATTTATCAAAATTCAATTTTATTTATGTAAAAAACGTGCTGCTGGATTGATCTATTATCTTCAAGGCTCATGCTGCTGCGATTATGCTGCTTGTTAAAATTAAGGACTGCAGAAAATATAAAAGTTACCAAATTGATTGTGACTCATTGATGGTATAATCCTAAGCTTGATATTGTAACCTAAACCTAACTGTTTCGTATTGATTGAATTGCAATAATTTTCAATTGTCTTTCTTTGTTTGTTCATTTGACAGGGGATATTTCTTTTCTTTTTCGTACCGAAGAATACCATAAATAACCATTTTACAAAAATAGAATCAATTTAACTCAGGTTTTGAAAATTAATCAAGGATATTCCAGATTCAGGTTGCTACGCAAACAATTGACAAGACGACTACGTATAATATATACACAGATAATGTCGTCAAGAAATAAACCTTACGCGATTTATCATAATTTATGGTGTACTTTACAACTTTCAGAATATACATAGACATTTCTTTTATTTTAGAACGAGTCTTTCCTGCAGCGCACATAAACGAGCAATTCCTGCAGAGCACATAAACTCAAATTTCTTCTCTTGACCTGCTTTCCCAAGAGTGTAATCACCTTTGAATTCTTGAAAAGTCCTATTGGAGGATTTATTTCTTTAAAGCCGTGCTTTTATAGTGTGCTGTTTTGAGTAAGGTTCACAGTACAATTAGCAACTGTATTGATCAGTTTTACAATGTACAAGAATGACTTACTACATATATATTAGAATATATTCTCATTGCATTGCATTTCAAGAACGTAATATATCAAATATGTGGACTCAATTCATTGTGTTTAAAAAGGTGAAAACATAACAGGTTACAGTGCCTTTTTTTAATTTTGACAAGCAGCGTCATAGATATAGCACATATGATTATCATGTTAAAAGAATACCAGTATCTGCCAGTATCGGTTGGAACTAGGGAACCATGGGGAGTACTGCACTGAGGTAAAACGTAATGCTATATTATACAAATTATATATTTGATGAAATAACAGATCATCAGAGAGAAAAGAACACAAGCTATGCATTTATGTCTTGTTGTCCCATATTCCAAAAAGCTTAAGATATCATATCACTCAATTAAGATAGTGTGTTCTGTTTTTTTAAATCATTGAGTTGATTACTGAATCATGATAACATATTTTCATTACAAATTTCAGAATGTCCAACAAATAAGGTATGTATCTTAAATCACATATGTACATATAGGTTCTTATACAGTTGTCAGGCACTGGCTAAGTACAAGATTGATATTAACAGTAACAACATGCTATAAGATAAGTAACCTTCACCTCTCATTCGTATGTTTATACATCCCAGGATTAATCATATCAATTGGGATAGTTAATATCGTTGATTGATAATCCCTGACTACTCTAAACGTATTATTTCTCCATCTCTTTCATGTATGGTCTCCCAAAATCATGCTAATGTAAATTCTGTTTTTCACCGATATTATGATATCAATGTCAACATATGACGTTTTATGCAAGTCACAGGAGGTATTGTGCATTTAAATCACTTTATCATTTAACATTTTACAGTCTTGACATCATTATTTAAAAGATAAAGCAATGTATTTCACAACTATTTTTTAGTGTTACCACCTTTTTATTCGTTCATAAAAGCTTATTTCAAATAGCGATTTCGACATAGATTGACTTAATTAAACTAAAATGTTTCAAACAATGATTTATTCACGTAAGTTTGAAGGAACGCAAATCCGTTTTAAAGTCATTTTTCCAAGTTTAATCTTTCTATGGATGAACATATTTTATCCAATTAATGATTTTATATATGGAAAAGACTGTTAAGCTTTGTCTTTGGGAAAATAATTTTTTCAATAAAAAGTTTTGTCTTAAAATTCATTCAACTATGGTCACATTGATAGCTACCACTCTCAAAAATGTATGCTTATTATAATCAAATTGTATTTCCACACCATACACAAATACAAATATGGTATTTATCGTACAATATATCACTAATATTTACTTCCAAGTCGCCTCTGCTACCCACATAAACCCAGTTAAAAAACAGTTACAATACATTGTAAAAAAAATTGCCGAAATTCATTAATCTGAACACACCCTGAACGTGAATTTATGCCATCTTACCTTAACACCAAATCTTCATTTCACTAGTTAAACCTTGTAAATAAACAACATTCAGTTAAACTTTATTATAGTGTCGGATTTTAATGTCAGCTGGCACATGAAAAACAGTAGTTGATGACATTTTATCAGTCATATTCATTTCAATTTAAAACATATTTGACACGTTTTTTTATGCAAGATAAAGACTAATTTTATATTTTGGTTTGGTTTGTATGTTTTATATTGTCATTGACAAGACCTCCATCTTGAATGGTTAAACACGAGGTGAAGACGTTTTATTAAATAGGTAATACATGATATAAAAATCACTTCCGCAAAGAAAATTGAAACATAAGTAATCTGCATAAATATTCTGGAAAGGAGTATGACGAATCAGATTTACCGTGGAAAAGGCATTTTCACACCGTGGGAGCGGTGAACGGCAGGCAATATTTAATAACTGAAAATGAACTATTTGATGCGCGAAAGGTCGGAACGTTTTGTGTTTTAAATGTAGGAAAATTGTCAATATCTATATATTTATAAGCCACAATTCCACCAAAATCCATGCTCTAAAATAAAAGGCCTTTATGCGTATTATCTCCAAATTTCTTTCTACAGACTAGCCTATAGGCCTGAAAAACAATGTCTTGACGCGACAAACTGTCCGTCAAAATATTTGAATTTTACGAACTTTTAGGTATCTTTGATAAATAAAGAAAAATCTAAACACACCAAAATTAAGAATATTTATCAAACTATCTTCATGCCAAATTTGACGGCTTTTCGCTGTGCCGTTTTCGAGCTGTCATGTTTAAAACCACAACACCATCAAATTCTTAGTGAACGATTTCATAACATCATGGTGAACTATTTAATGTCAAAGTGTTAATTGTGTAGTGTACGCTTTAATGTCACCGTTCAATACGTTTTCTAGTCAGAAGGGGCGCTGTATCGTCCATGATTAGTGTATTTACATCATGTATATGACAATCATGTAAATCCTGATCACCTTGATTCTATTTACTCATATTTGTTTACCGCGTAGTGATTAAATTTCTTACCTATGGGCCTTCCATATCCAAAAGTTTTCACTCGAAAAATAGAACCATGGGCTCTGTAGCTCATCAGACTTTTGATAGAAATAGGTGTTTGGGTTTAGACCAAGGGGTCATGGGCAGTGTAGGAAAGATAGCCTGTCCCAACGTCCGAGTTATTCACAATCAAATAAAAAAGGGGTCATGGGGTCACCGAACCTACAATTCAGAATCCCCATTGTCCAAGGAGTCTACACACAACTATTAAGCTATCAAGATCTTTTGGAACTGGAGAAGAAGATGAAATTAGGTTTTTTAGGTTTTGACCCCTGTGAACCCATTTGGGGTCATGGGGTCACCAAACCTACAATTTAGAATCCCCGTTGGCCAAGGAGTCTTCACACAATTTTTCAGCTCTCTAGACCTTTTGCAACTAGGGAAAAAGATTAAATTAGGTTTTTTAGTTTTTTTAGGTTTTGACCCCCGTGAACCCATTTGGGGTCATGGGGTCACCAAACCTACAATTTAGAATCCCCGTTGGCCATGGAGTCTACACACACCTTTTCAGCTCTCTAGACCTTTTGGAACTAAGGAAAAAGATGAAATTAGGTTTTTTAGGTTTTGACCCCTGTGAACCCATTTGGGGTCATGGGGTCACCAAACCTACAATTTAGAATCCAAGGCCAAGGAGTCTACACACACCTTTTCAGCTCTCTAGACCTTTTGGAACTGGAGAAGAAGATGAAAATAGGTTTTTCAGGTTTTGACCCCTGTGACCCCATTTGGGGTCATGGGATCACCAAACCTACAATTTAGAATCTCCAGTGCCCAAGGAGTCTACACACAACTATTCAGCTCTCTGGACCTTTTGGAACTGGAGAAGAAGATGAAAATAGGTTTTTCATGTTTTGACCCCTCTGACCTCATTTGGGGTCATGGGGTCACAAAATCTACAATTTAGAATCCCCATTGGCCAAGAAGTCTACACACAACTTTTCAATTCTCTGGACCTTTTGGAACTGGAGAAGAAGATTAAAATAGATTTTTAAGGTTTTGACCCCTGTGACCCCATTTGGGGTCATGGGGTCACCAAACCTACAATTTAGAATCCCCAGTGTCCAAGGAGTCTTCACACAATTTTTCAGCTCTCTAGACCTTTTGGAACTAGGGAAAAAGATGAAATTAGGTTCTTTAGGTTTTGACCCCTGTGAACCCATTTGGGGTCATGGGGTCACCAAACCTACAATTTAGAATCCCCGTTGGCCAAGGAGTCTACACACACCTTTTCAGCTCTCTAGACCTTTTGGAACTAGGGAAAAAGATGAAATTAGGTTTTTTAGGTTTTGACCCCTGTGAACCCATTTGGGGTCATGGGGTCACCAAACCTACAATTTAGAATCTCCAGTGCCCAAGGAGTCTACACACAACTATTCAGCTCTCTGGACCTTTTGGAACTGGAGAAGAAGATGAAAACAGGTTTTTCATGTTTTGACCCCTCTGACCTCATTTGGGGTCATGGGGTCACAAAATCTACAATTTAGAATCCCCACTGGCCAAGAAGTCTACACACAACTTTTCAGCTCTCTGGACCTTTTGGAACTGGAGAAGAAGATAAAAATAGATTTTTAAGGTTTTGACCCCTGTGACCCCATTTGGGGTCATGGGGTCACCAAACCTACAATTTAGAATCCCCAGTGTCCAAGGAGTCTTCACACAATTTTTCAGCTCTCTAGACCTTTTGGAACTAGGGAAAAAGATGAAATTAGGTTCTTTAGGTTTTGACCCCTGTGAACCCATTTGGGGTCATGGGGTCACCAAACCTACAATTTAGAATCCCCGTTGGCCAAGGAGTCTACACACACCTTTTCAGCTCTCTAGACCTTTTGGAACTAGGGAAAAAGATGAAATTAGGTTTTTTAGGTTTTGACCCCTGTGAACCCATTTGGGGTCTTGGGGTCACCAAACCTACAATTTAGAATCTCCAGTGCCCAAGGAGTCTACACACAACTATTCAGCTCTCTGGACCTTTTGGAACTGGAGAAGAAGATGAAAACAGGTTTTTCATGTTTTGACCCCTCTGACCTCATTTGGGGTCATGGGGTCACAAAATCTACAATTTAGAATCCCCACTGGCCAAGAAGTCTACACACAACTTTTCAGCTCTCTGGACCTTTTGGAACTGGAGAAGAAGATCAAAATAGATTTTTAAGGTTTTGACCCTTGTGACCCCATTTGGGGTCATGGGGTCACGAAATCTACAATTTAGAATCCCCATTTGCCAAGGAGTATGCACATAAAATTTCAGCTCTCTAGAGTCATTGGTTCTGGAGAAGAAGTCGAAAAAGTGAATAGTTTACGGATGGACGGATGGACGGACGGACGGACGCCGGACGCCATGCCATGCCATAAGCCCATCGGGTCTTTCAGACCTGATGAGCTAATAAAAAGTGACATTCCTTCGAATTCTCAACTATTGTTTTATCATAGCCTATAGGCTAGTCTGTGGACGGAATAGAAAGAAATTTGGCGTTAATACGCATTAAGGCCTTCTATTTTACAGCATGGATTTTGGTGGAATTTATCCGAAAAATAAAATGGTTTGAAATGTACGAAAAGTTTAACACCTCTAGGTCGTATGTTTCACTTTAAATGAAGCATATTAATCAACGAGAAGCAAAATATGTTTATTTTCTGCCTGGTTTAGGAACAGCACTTAGCTGTGAGCTTTGCACCGCATGAACTCAATCACTGATGGTTTCACTTCCGGTAGATAGTACAGAGATATCTGACCCTGTCCTTAAATTCAAGATGAGGAGATGAAGCAGAAAGAAGGGAATTGGTTCAGTAACACAATCAGGGTGCAATCAGAAGATGTGCTAAGGTTTATCAATATCCATTCGACATAACTTGCTATAAAGGGTAAGATGTGCAGAACACTTGATTTTAGACAATTCATAATATATGACATTATCTTCGGATAATGTTGAAACTAGACTTGATTAGAATTCACTGAAAAACAAGATGCTAAAAAGGTAAATTTATCAGATACGTTTCAGGTCATATCTTAAAGAATGGCTGTTTAGCTAATATGAGGCGAGGTGTTTAGGGTATAACGACGCTTTCGGGAGTATTTCACGACACGATATCACGACTGCTAGTAATATTGACAGCAACACGATTGAGGCGATGCGTTGCGCTGAAACTTGCGACAATGAAACGGTGGTGAAATTCAGTGTCACATTGCACAAAAACTGCATGAAGAACATTTCACTCCTGCAGAAAAAATTACATATTCATATCAGTTATCAATTGACAAAGCAACTTGTTGCTGCAACTATATGTTTGGACGAATCAATTGCTAACTTTATAAATCACCTGTACATACCAAGAGTAGCTGTAAAGCATTGTCTGTTTCGGTTTTTCATAAGCTTTGTGAAATGAACTTAGCTATGACACATACCCAACGTTCTGATGTCATGGAAATACATGTACATCTCAAGCAAAATCGAAACTTTCTAACGCTGTAATTGTAAAACAATATAACACATATTTAGGCTAGAGTAGTGAGTGAGTGAGTTGCGGTTTAACGTGTTTTGAACAAGATGACAGGTATCCAAAAGAGAGTGGACAGATAAGGAAGAAAGGGATCGAAAGGATGAGGGAAAAGACGGAAAGAAGGGCATAGTGAGAGATAGAAAGAAGGTTTCGGAACGACTCAAATTTTGTCTGGCTTCTACCCGTCGACCTGTCCAGCTTGGCGCATGTAAGGTCTGCGATCCGGCTCGCATAGCTCTCATAGTCTCTGAAGCATTCTATCTCTCACTATGCCTTTCTTTCCGTCTTATCCTTATCCTTTCGATCCCTATCTCCCTGACCTGTCCACTCTTTTTTATGCTTGTCATCCACATGTTTAATAACTGAAATATTGTTGAAATCACGGTAAACCACAACTCACTCACACCCTTCCGGTGCTACATGTATATTGCAACATAATAATAATAATAAAAATAATAATAATAATAATAATGATAATAATAATAATAATAATAATAATAATAATAATAATAAACTTGAGAATATTTCAGCCAATGAAAACACGCGAATGCATGAATAACATATTTGTTGTCACACAGGCCTTTGCAATGATGCAGTCGCAAAATGAGGCGTATGTATTCTGTACAGAAAACTTACAGTGCAAGGTGCATATTCGAATAAAGTTTAGCTTTTGGAAAACTTACGGCAATAACTTAGGCGATGTGAATGATACATTTTGAAACGGCGTCGCTGATTGCACAACTAACTTTGATTGCATCAAATCAGCGTTTTACATTTCGTGCCCAAGAAGCTTCGTACTAAGACAGAGGTTATATAGGAATTTATGACGGAGGTTGGGAGAGATGGGTTTCCCCTAGACATTTATATTTGGGGATCATGCAGACTAACTAAAATGTTTTGGGGAGAAAAAATAGAATTATTGGGGTTAAAAAAATGTCAAAGCTTGAAAGAACTTATGACTTTAATTCATTCAATATATAACAGGGTTTCCCCATGACATTTAAGGATTGTTTTACATTTTTTGTGCCTCTATCGATGTATAACAGCAACAAATTGTATAACATCGCAGCGACAAAATTACAAAATAAACTCTACTTTCACAGATTTTCAAATTGCGAATTTCATATAATAAAACGGAATAAGATTTAATTTCGTTTTTATCAGCATTGACGCGCACGCAATCAAAGTTTGTCTTAACTCCAGTTCGCATTTTTTAAATAACCGTCATGAGCATATCACGTGACATGCAAAATGGCTACCGTTTGTGAAAACGATTCGAGCTATCCAACTTCAGGACTCGTAGTTATTAAAATCAAGAGTTTTCGGTGAAGGTAATTGTTTCTTCTGGGGGAGGAAAGTTTCATCCAGTTATCCATTCAGTTAGGAAGAATATGACATGCGTACATTTCTTATTTTGCCAAAAAAAACCAAAGTAACGCGATGTTGTCATAACCGGACTAGCCGTCGCGTCAATTTGTTCTATCAGATTGTGACGTCATAAAGTATGAATGCACGAGGTATAACAGCAAATGTTTCTGCATTCATCGAGAAATGGTTGCATGTTTTTGAGAGCTCTCGTCCAATCAGAATCGCCGAAACACGTGTAACAACATCATTTTGTAATCATTTATATTTGGGTGTCATGCTGACTCTCAAATATTGTTTTTTGGAGTAAAAGATATCAAAGCTTGAAAGGACTTTGAATATAAATTCATTTAACCTATTTTCTCCCGTTTTCCAGATTGTAATATACGCCTGCAGTCTGATAGCTTCTCTATAATATAACTTTGTAAGGTACTTCAGCCAATCAGAGTGCTGACTATGAATATGCAAACTACTATCTTTTATATTTTAAATTAAAGATTACATTATATAAGCTATCACCTTATTGGGTTACTGTTTTAATGTTGTTGCCATGTGTTACGAAAGGGTACTGAAAGTTTTGGTTTCTTAGTAAATGATAATTGTGAAGAATCATCACATTCACAACAGTAAGTAGATGTCCTTGGCGTTTTAGAATCACTCGTAGTACCAAAAAACGTTTGAAACGAAGACTGTTTTCTCGTATCCCTTGCACACAGCAGTCGTAGTATGGCACAGGATAGAATAGTGGAATCTAAAAATTTAGACTTGTGCATCTTTGCCTTAGTGACGAAACGATATATCCCGATTTCAGTTTTAGTAGACGATATATCATGTATTGTCATGGGACCTGAGAGACGATACAGTGGTTGTGATATACTGTATATATCCCGATCCTCTACAGTTATGATAGAAGAATACATAGGACATTGTAATGGTATGTCTTGGCTATCAAACTGTAATAACATTACAAAAGTATTATATACTTTCTGTTTGTCGAATTACTGTAATCTCTGATATAGAATACAAACTTTATTAGGTTTTATAGCCTTTTGTCTGAAACAAATAACTTTAACATTATCAGGATAAATTGTCTCTTATGGCATTGATGTAATCTGGACCCTCACGATATAAATATCCTGATAAATGTCTAAATGTGTTTCGTATCGATGCATGTATCCAGTAGTAGATGATACAAACATGGTTTCTGTCGATGAATGGTGAAACCATTATTACAATTTGCTTATCGTTAGTTACACGTTAGGACAATGGAATCTTATTGTTAAATAAGAAATTAAGTTTTGTGTACGTCTATCATACAATATCCATTGGCCTTTCTTCGTGATTTATTTTTCATCCTCTGCAACGCTTTAGTGTTACAGGGGCTTTATGGTTGACGCGTTCCAAAACCTACTGTCTTTCCCTCACTATTCCTTTCATTCCGTCTTTCCCCTCATCCTTTCGATCCCCCTTTCTCCACTTCTTTTGGATTATTTTCACCATCGTGATTGATAACTAAAATATTATTGAGAATACGTTAAACCAAAAACTCACTCACTCATTTATTGACAAAATCATTGTCATTAACAATTGCGTTTTCCAAATACATATGTTCCATTCTTTACCTAACCTGTCTGATGAATTATCATATACCTTCTGGGGGTATGTTTAAGATTTATTTAGAATGACATAAGTAAAACTTGAATATATATTGAGATTCAAGAGTTTATTTAATCATATATCATCCATGAATGGGAAATGTTATTCACAGGAAAACGTTTACAAAATTGCCGATAAGAAATATGACTTGAACACACAGTTAATCACTTACTAATAGCAAGATGTAGCAGTTTTCTTTAAGAGTTTACTTGTATATTTCTATGTATTCTATGCATACATAATTATTTGCAAATGTCTGTATTTATCTCATGGGACACATATACAAATACAAGCCACATGCATTATGTTGAATCTGCATGCCTATTAAAGCTAAAGAACATTTCATTGGTGTTATTATTTTTATTTTGACAAGTATATAGCATTTATTTAATAACCTTTTTGAACTTATTATTGCTTTCTAATGTTCTTAGTAAACAATTTGACAACTTTGTGGATCTTTTCCTGTTAAGTTGAGACAAAGATCTTATATTTTATTTATACTGACCATTTTTATCTTCTTCCTTCTCTCTCTCTCCAAGTATCATCATAGCTCTAGTATTCCATTTGACTTCTTCTAAATGTAGTCAGTTAAGAAAAATAAAGAAAGAATTATATGTTTATCACAATAGCTAAAAGTCTTTGATTCTTGTTATACAAACTATTATCATAGTTGTAAGTTGCAGCCGACAATTATTGGTCTTGTCCATGTTGTTCAATATTTCCTTTATGTTGTCCAGCGGAAACAAAACAGCAAAAAAACATGTTAAACAGTTTTTTAGCATTAAGTTAGTGCAAATTAGAAAGGCAAACAGAAACGTTACATTTTTCTTTCCCCAAAATCTATCAGGGATGTTTTTTGTATTTCTTACTTTGCATCTCATTTTTATTTCATCATTGGGAAGCGCTTTCCACAATGTACAAAATTTAACGTTTTAGCTTTACAGTGGCCATTGAAAACGTTAACTACCTATTCGATTAATCTCAAATAACATTAATAGCATAAGATCATATTACCACAAATTTAAAATCATTGAAATGCAAAACAAATGTTTATAAAACAACCCTTGACAATGTCAAAACATATTTCTTCAAACTGATATTGGATATTTCTCAGGATAATTATTTGAACAAGATATGCATGAGATCTAAAATATCAGAGGACTTTCTAATAATGTGGCTTGTATTCAACATTTTATGTTTCATATTTTATATATTCATTTTATTTAAACTTAATGGAAAATAAGAAAAACGTGTACTATGTTTTGTTGTCATGCCAACACCTGCGTTCTGAATGTGTACAAGAAACCAATTTTTGGAGTGAATTAGATGTCAGATAATGATAGTTTAAAAACACGTTACAAAGCAATTATCTCTATCACTTGCACTTTATTTAGTTTCGCACTACAATTTGGCAGTGGCACCCTTGTTTAATTGATGAAAATGGCTTTGATAGCAACCCATGTAAAGCACACTTGATTCAAGAATACTAAACACAACAACAAATAAACACCGTTTAACAAATATTGATGATAAGGACGGAAAGTTTTGACAAAAAGAAACAATAAATATGAAATTGACTACAACCAAATAATGTTGTTACCAGTGATAACATTTATTATTTGTGACTCTTTTATGTTTTATAATATCAAAACAAGTCCATTAGCTTAAATCAAATAATAAATATTTCGTAACTTATTTTGGAAATCGAGAGACACTTATTGTCGTAGTTACATGTCATTATCTTATTGATATTATATTATTATATATATATTATTATATATATTATATTATTATGTTATTGTTGATATTACCTTCGAACTGTTATGTTGAAAATGATCAATGGCGATTTGCGATAAAATAATGAACTCCCAAAAGGAAACCAATTCTAAAGTCATCTAGCAAAAGGCTTTTGCTATGGTAATATGCAAACATTTTTTTACACTAATTTGATTTATTTGTATCAACTATAATATAATATGAAAAGACCCCGATTCAAGTCTCTTCCCCTCAAGTTTATGGTATCATCTTGAAAGTAACTGAATACAAATCCAGTACATAGGAGGGGAAGTTCATAGAAGTGGATGTGCAACAGAAGCCAATGGTTGTGATATTGATTCTAATATTTAATATAATATAATGGACTTCGATGACCTTTGCCCGTTTGTCTTTGAGACTGTCTATGCACTTGCAGTAGAAATCTTCTAAAAGGCCACTTAGCTACGATAAGTAGCTGCCTCGAGTTCATAATGATAATCAAATCTTGTACCACGCAAGTGCGATTTCAAATTACGTAACAGATTGAAGGCGCTTGGGACTAGATCTTGACTGTAGGGGAAATGGTTTAGTTGTTCGAAATGCAGCCTGTGCAACACGCCTCTTGAATTATGGCGCAAACGCTGCTTCAGAAATGCCACAATCTGAAGATATCACTTCCACCTTTATTCTAGGATCAGAATAAATTAAACCCTGGAACGGTTCAACTATATCATCTGTACTTGCTGCAACAGACCTTCCTGACAGTAGGTCATCATCCAAGGGCCTCTTATAGTCAGCTGACCATTTGCAACAATGGATTATTGAGAGTCTGCTTTCACATACACTTTCGTCATACGTTAATGTACTTTGGTCGCATTCACCCTTTTTCGGGAAGGGTTGTTTATGTCAGTTAACAGTCGGTAGATGGCCTATCCCATTAATGACATCAAGGATGATGTCTTCACTGCTGTATCAATACTCACTTCTATGAGCTTATTGACTTCCCCTCGTATGAAGCTGTATGTAGCGTTATTGTTTGTGTTGTGTGTTCTGTTTGCCAACAGTGTTAATTATTCCATGCATTCAACAATATTTATAAGCTTAACCAAACATTATTTTACCTTGTTATTTATTGTTATAATAGGATTCACATTCTGATAGTCTTAATGGAGTACTCTTGTTTTAAAATCGAAAATACTTTATCTCATCAAATAAATAAAACTTCCTTATTTAGGCCTGTCATGACACAGTAAAATCTCATAGTATTGTTGACTTTCATTCCTTTTAGCTGATATTTTATACAATCCACAATGAATCCCTCGACGCTCCCACAGTGGTCTTTTTCTAAGGTAACGTGTGTTTAACGTGTTAGCATCAAGAAATAGGTTTATCCCGTTATAATTCAGACAATGCTTCACCTGTAAGAGGTAGATAATAACTCTAACTAACCATCGTAGATCTTACATGGTAACAATGAGGATATCTAATTTCAAAATTGTGACAGCTAAGAGATTTGTCAAGAATCGAGAATATTGCCAAGTTGTGATAGGGAGACTGTGATGCTATGTTTTGATTTTAGAATATTGAAGAAAAATGTGTGTTTCCATGAGTCCGTGGTTAAAACTAACTGTAGATGAATAATGGCAGATGAATGTAAACAAGATTGAATAACACTATTTTATATTTAATAATTAACGTACAATAAATAAGACTCCACTATCCTTGGGTCTCTCTTAAGTATATAGATTTATAGCAGTTAACCCCATAGCAAATGATCCGCACAATTGTATTACCCTTTCTTCCTATTTGCCTTTTCAAAACTGCATTTTAAAGTTGAGTAACAGTCCATATTTTGCATATCATATTTGTCAGTGAGATTTTCTTGAGCATAAAACATTTTTTTAGAAATAAGTGACATATTTAGTTCATTGAAAACTCCGTGAGTGCTAAAGTATGATCTGTATATTTCATGGTATAAACAAATGTCTCGTAAAAATAATTTACTTCTTCTTTCTTACGAACTTCCCATTAAACTTTGTCTTTGAAGAGAACAGATTATTCAGAAGATTAACGAAAGCAGATTGAATGGACTTACAAGCTTTATATGTTGAGTTTCTTAATCTAACCGAGTAATAAAGTGAGAGCAAAATTTATATCATTCTGTTCATCTTCTTCCAAAAGAAAACACACGGCTGTTGTGAAAAGAGACAGAAGTGGTAGAACGTATGCAAGTGAAAAGAAATTAATAGCGTAATGTTTTAGTATATATATTTTTATTGAAGGACTCACAATGCATTTTCCAGTCGATTTCTAATAAAGGCGTTGAAGTTGTAAGTTACATTGAAATAATCTCATTTGTACACATTTTCGTGCTATTTCTTTTCAAAAGGAAACAATTTCAATATTTTTAAGGAATACTTTCTTCAGGGAAATCACATTGTGAAATTTTGTCGGTTCTTCATTTGATATGGAAGTTTTGTTGCGAATTTCATTTCTTAATGGAATCAACATTCGTCATAGTAAACGTTTCCTTACAATAAAAGTGATAAAATGCGATTATGTTTCAAGAGATTGTTTTGGGTTATAAAAGACAGCATAAGTAATAACATAAGTTGCAAGTTGAACGCCTGGAGATCTAAAGCAAAAGGAAAATCCCTCTCCGTAGGCTCTTGTGTCATAAAAAAACAGCAGACATGATCATTAACTAAAATCTTGGTAGTAAAATATCAGTGACACCAAATAAAAAACCATTTAATGACGTTTATTGTCGATGTGCTATCCTTTATTTAAAAAATTAGGTAAACCTTAGACACTTTTAAAGAGTCGTTGTTTGTAACTGTTACAGACTAAGGATTGTTTTACATTTTTTGTGCCTTTATCGGTGTAGCGTAGCGATGTTATACAACATTTGATGCTGTTATGCATCGATAGAGGCACAAGCAATGTAAAGCAATCCTTATAATTACAAAATCAACTCCACTTCCATAGATTTTCTGAATATGTTAACAAATCTTGAATAATTGTCGTGAACATTACGGTAGTTTGCAATTTGTTACACACGACTATACACTTTGAAATTCATATTGAGAAGTATATGAACTAAAACGGAAGATGAATTATTTTTTTTTTGATCAGCATTGACGATGATGCGATCAAAGTTCGTCTTTTTAGAATAACCATAATAATAATAATAATTAGCATACCATGTGACATTCAATATGGCTACCGTTTGTGAAACGATTTGAGCTATCAACCTTCAGGACTCGTAGTTATTAAAGTCAGTTTTCGGCAAGGTTAATAGTTTCTCTTGTGGGAGCGAAAGTATTATCTGGTTATCAACGAAGTTATGAAGATGATCAAAGAATCAAAATAACGCCCTGTTGTCATAACTGCCGTTGCGTCAATTTATTCTGTCAGATTGTGACTTCATAAAGAATGAATGCACGATGTAAAACTGCAAATTGTTTCTGCATTCATCGAGAAATGGTTGCATGTTTTTAAGAGCTCTCGTTCACTCCGAATCGCCAAAAAAAAGTGTTACAACATCATTTTGTAATTATAATTAAATGTGTTCAACATTAAGGACTGACCGTCTCTGTTAAACATATCAATTCATAGACCGCTCGACCATCTCTGTTAAACATATCAATTCATAGACCGCTCGACCGTCTATGTTAAACATATCAATTCATAGACCGCTCGAAATATCAGAATTACTTCCAAATAGATGTTAGTTTGGTTTGTTGAGAACCACATCCTTTTTAAAAAATCAGACTTTTAATTTCTTTCAACTCCCTACTTTTGATAACAACTTTTTATTTAGTAGTAAAAATGCCAGTTTTAAAGTGTTACTTTTAACATCTGGAAAACTATTTTCTATATATCTGGCATTCATCTAGTAAGGTCAACCATACAGACATGAGTCATTAAAGGTGAGAGCGAAAGATTTGTGATATGCAGCACAGAAACCGAAATCCAAAGTTCAAATCACATGTCAGCAAATCACATGTCTGTCTCTTGATCAAGGTGAGTTAGTGCTTCACTATATTGAATGTTAAACTAATGTAAAATAGACATTTAAGAAACATAGGTTACAGAAATAGCATACTCTGCTGGCCGATGAAATTAAATGTCTTTGAATTTGTATATATTTTTTCAAATAATTAAAATCTAGAGGACAGATAGGATTTATTTTTCATTATATTAAGTTTAATCCACCAGAGAGTCAATTTAAAAAGGTTACTAAAAGTTATATTTACAGATAAGATTGTTGTCCCAAAGCTTTTAAAGAAGAGCAGTTCCTTCATTAATTATGTTCCCGCAATGCTACGGGCGAGACATAATGGTTTTTTCTCCGTCCTCAATTATAAAATGCTCCGTTTCCAGGCCATATTTAAAAGTGGTTCAAAATTTTTTAACGAAATTTAGTATGTGATGAAACTTAGGACAACAGTTTTGCCTTTTGTTTGTTCAGTTTGTAGGATTTCTTTATATATTTTTTCCATGAACACAACTGGGACTAAAAGCATAATGCCTTCGTTTCCAGGACATCTCTCAGTTAAGGAATTTCCGTATTTCTCTCTACGAAACTTGGTATATCGTTAGACCAAGTGCTGAAATTGCCCCCGTTGCTACTAAGTTATTCTGATTACTATGGGATTTTCTGGTTTCCAAGGAGGCAATTAAATTTTCCGACCTTTATCTCCAAATCTAGGTATTTTTATTTTATGAGACGAGCTTTAGTTGTGAAGGAGTTGATTATGCAACTTAAATAATTCTGAATTTTTACTAGTTTCCTTTGAAACAATTAGTACTGAGTGCATTTGGGATAGGAACCATTTCCGGCCTCTTTCTAAAGCTATTTAGTATTATTTATGAAACTTGGTATAGTATCCTTTGCTCGTATTTATTGTCAATTGATTTAATTGCAATCTATTTATCATCTATTTCTGATTATGCAAAGTTGGATTATTCTAAATGATTTACCTTTTTTATTGTCATTTGTTGAAGTAGTAAGTTAGGTTGAATTGAAACTCCATATACTGTTCTCAATTATAACGTTTATTCTATAGCCATAAAAATAACAATTGCACGGAAATTATTTTTAAATTAATATTTACGTACAAAATTAAACCTGTTATTCTCTAATTGAAACAAAAACGTTCACATTTGAAAACATGACATTTGCAATATCAGAATGGATGAAACTCTATTTTGTCTTTATGAATGTCTTCATGCAAGTTAAATGGCTGTATTGTTAGCTTGGTGCACTTTGACTTTACTGATAACTAACTGTATAAACTTGATGTACAATGTATATAATCAAAATATAACTGCCTTTAATACCCATAGGTTGAAATATAAGAAATGAAACATTTTCACAGATCATTGATTTCTCTCGTCTCGCTTGAAAAAGTCCTTGCAGGTTTGTCCGTTGAATTCTTTGCCCGCTTTAAACATAGCTATGGCTTGTCTAAATATAACATGAATGCTTTCGTAATGAACACAGTGACTTCCGCTCGAAACGTTACACATTACTTTCATTTACCATATTGCATTAATGAACCTATTGCTAATGTAAACGACATCTTGTTAATACAAATTACGTAAACATTAGGATAGTTTCGTTTTCGTATTTTAATGACACATGTCTCCAATAGTTGACTAATTTACAGAAAGTCTCCAATAGTTTAGGAAACACGATCAGAAAATGTTCCCTTCAGATTGAATGCGCTCGAACGCAGCCGCTTGATTTGATTAAACTAACAATCGAAAACAATCATGAAATACAAATAGAGCAAAAGTCGTCATTAGCTGTGAACATGATAAGACGTGTTTCGACGATCATTCGAACCGCAAACACATGTTTCCTTTTACTTTGTTTTAAGTTGGAGAATGTCCTCAAACTGGGCATTAGTATTTCACGTGGAGTCTCAAACATGCTTCACGTGCAAAACTAAAGCTTAGGTTTCGGACATTGTCCTACACTTACAATGCATCATGTCATTTGTCTTAATAATATTTCTATGCTGAATTGAATGTTAATAAATATACGCCTACCATTTCTTGATGAACATGCTTTAATACATGTTGTCCTTCCTCATGCATTGTTTCTTCACTTCTATTTCAACAAGAGAGAGTCTGTGTCGATAGAGCAATCATCATCAAAATCTTATGATCTGAAGGACGATTCAATATCGTTATTTCTCTTTACTCCATATCTTCATATATATAATAATTGGAACGACTCTAGTTTTGACATAATTTTACATCAGGGTTACTTTACCTTTTGTCAAATGTTGTCAATATTTTCAAATTTGAATATTTTATTTAAAAAACATATATTTAATCAGTGTATGCATCAGTGTTTACATCAATATTGACATGAAATGGATATCACAAAATCGTTTTGTATAATAAACGAAGTGTATGTGACAGTTTATATCAGAGAATTCTCTCAGTTTTTATAAGTGTAGAAATATAACAATCCCGGTAAATAGAGTGAGTAAGTTAGTGAGATATGGATTAACGTGTTGCCCGATAACTTGAACAATATCAAGCCAGAGAGTATAGATCCACTAACACTCTTGTTCTGAAGATAAATATTACAGAAAGCTCATATCAAATTGAAGTTCGAGTATTAACATATATAATACGAGACACATTCTAATGATGTCTGTAAACTAAATTCATAAGGATACGGCAAAATAAATATTAATTTTTAAGTATAATTTCGTTCCATGAGTAACTTTCTCAGAAGTGTAAGCACTCTAGATTTCAGAATCGTCTTTCATTGGGTGATTAATTTCTTGAGAGCTGTCTTGTATCAGGATGTTTTTCGAGGAAACTTTAACCTGGCAACAATGTAATAAAGAACATAAAGAACATTGCAGCATTGCATTTAGGAGACGGAAAGCTTCACAGATACCTGAATTAAATGAACATAAGAATATCGGCAAACAACTCAAGGGATACCGAGGGACGCTTGATCGTCATATGATCGGTGCCAGAGTTGTTTTTGCAATACCAGATTTGCTTCGGGTGAGACAATCATCTCTAACTATGAATTCATTCATCTTATCATTCGAAAATTTAAATCCAAGAGAGTAACCCATGGTGACTTTGGATGTATTTTATCAGAAATGAACCATGTGAAAACAATAATTAACATTTCCTTGGGGAAACAACATCATGAAAAATTGATTGGTAAAATGTAAACTTTGAGCCATCGGTTAAGGAACTCTGTTACTCTGTTTATATTCTGCGGTGCTAAACGGTGAAAGCTTTTATGATTAACGATCATATATATTGCTTTACATTTATAAACATAGATGTTGACACAGTTAAGTAAATTTGGATTTACTCAATAGACAGAACGGATATAATAGAAGAATTTAAATGCAGATACCAAATTACTCTGAAGTGAACAAAAAACATAATCTAAGGGCTAAATCAGTCCTTTCTTTGATAACAACAAATATTCACTATCATGTGTATGTTTCAAAGATTAAAGAGAAGCTAGGAACATTAAGTATCAGCAAAGCTTATACGTGGATAAAATGAATTTCTTGATGTCATAATGTATAGAATTCATATGCGTTATTGAGTTATTGTGCCCTGTGGAGATAGAGAACACTAGCTGTAATTGTAATTCTAAACTTGATAATAACAATTTTAAATATGGAATGAAAATATCTAAAACAAGATAGCTAGTCTCCGTTTCTATTGTTTTGGAAATTAATGAATAAATATTGATGATTTATAAACCATGATCGCAGTAGAAAGAACATAACGTAGCAAATGTAATCAGGATATATTCAGTTTATTAAACTGCATTTTTGTGTTCATAGACTGTGGTACACGGTGTCTTTCCTGTCTTGACCCCTGGTAATTTCAATGACCTGCCAAAACGGTAATTGGGGAGTACGATTAATATTTGCATTAAAGTAGAATGGATCTGCATATGTGTATTGAAATTTCAATATTATACGTTCATTTTCGCATCGCTACGATACAGATGATGACTTTTTAAACATTAAATTTGAATATGGTAAATGATATGAATAAATCTTTGAAAATATCAAGACTATATATATCAATTTAGCGTGTATTTTATGTCTTTCACTTCATATTAAAGTTAATTGAACACTCAAATCTTCCTGTCGTCGTACGTTCAGTAAATATCATGATATTTATCAAAGCTATAGGTGACTTATCACTTTGCTTTTTATTTCACTTCCTTTTATCAATTTATTCAAATCATAAAGTCGAATGCTATTTTTTGTATTCTTGCACGGAACCAAGTTCTGATTCTGCAAGAAAACCTATCATCTGCTCTGGAGTATGAACACAATACTGGAGTCTATGATATCATCAATTAGGTGATTAATGATTCTGAAAACACTGAAACAGACAATACTGATAGTAATATCAGGTGCAACACTTGTTACCTTATAACGTATTTAAAAGTGCATTTGGAAAATAGAGTAGATTTAAAACGCAATCTTTTTCCTTCTTGCACATGCATTTTGAAATCCACTAATCGAAGACGTGCTTTGGACGAATAGTGTCAAGATCCACCATACGCGGTTTTCTATTGATAAGTCATCGTCAGTGACACGGAAATCCGTTTTGAAACCTCAAATGACAATTTAAAAAATAAGTTTCTGTGAAACTTTAATGGTATTGTAGTGTAGATAATGAAAATAACACAGTGTAAAATACAACACAATGTTATTCGATTATCCGGGAAGCAGTGAGTAGAACACCTTTTAACATAAAATGATTTTAAACGTCAGTGTACCACATATAAGAGAATTAACAATACATTTTTTTGGAAAGCCATAGCTGTAGATGCTAAAATATTGATGTATATTAGAAAATGTATCTTCATTGTGCTTGGGTTTGTCAAGACATTGCTAATGGACGTGAATAAAAAAATCTGTTGGTGGCACGTCTTTAAAAGAATGAAAATACATTTGGTATGTGCTGTTGGCAAGGATTTCTTCTGTAATCCACTTAACATCTCGCATAGGACTGAATAGTGTGTGTTTCAACGCGCATACCGACAATAATGGGCTATACGTTTTCAATTGTCATTATTACTGAATACTTCAGAATCGTTGCCATTATGTAGTGTATTTTCGATTATTTTGCGAACAAATTTTCATGAGTTTTTGTTCCGTAAATTACCATGTTTACAGTTTCTCACATTTTAGCAGTTGTATGTTTATTCCATTGTTTTCATACTCCAACGCTTTTACTCAGCATCCACAACATTTGGTCAATGATAAACCACGGGTTTCAACGAAATCAATCCTATAAAATAACTAAAAGCAAAATTAAAAGCCAATTTTAACAAAGTTTATGTACAGCAGGCATGACTCGTGGATACAAGCCTCAAGAAATAATATGCACGATTGTTCAACCGGAAATAAATTCTCTAAAAGAAGGATGAACTAAGAGAAAACTTCAAAAGAAGCTGAGGAAACTTATGATGGGGATCGAATCAATTAGAAGTTGAATGTATTTGATTAATTGATTATAGTTAATGTATCTTCAATATATGTATTTCATGTGATTAGTATCTTTGACTAAGTTTATGAAGAGCGTACTGCAACTTAAAATTGCATGTCATTTGAGATACATTTTAATAAACAATGTAAGGTTAAGGTAAGGAGAGAGGCAAAACGTTATATGAACACTTATATTTGTAAATCACTCATGTAAAGCCCAACTCACACTACGTACAATCGACTACGATCGCTGTACGAAAATGTCGTCTAGTCATCGTGTTGTTGTTGTGTGGTTATTGTGCTGTTATTGTGTGGTTACCGTACAGTGCGTACAGTGATCGTGCTATTTGTCCAACACGATTCCTTCAAATCGCAAACAGGTTCCTGATTTCAGAAAATCGTGTTGTCTGCGTGTCGATCGTGTAGTGATTGTGTGGTGATTGTGTAGTGTATGTGTTGTGATTGTGTTGATCGTGCTTTAGCCTTAGGACACGATAACAGCACAACCACCACACAACCACAACACGATCGATAAATTGTCCCTCTTGCAATCGTAGTACTCTTATCGTACTAATGTTAAATTAACCCTTATAGTACTAAACTTGAGGACCACGATGACAGCTCGTGCAGAGCACGGAGTCACACGATTAGTGTACGATCACGATACAATCGTTACACGATATTAGATTGAACTTGCACAAATAAGAGCGTTTCCCGTCAAAACGTTTTCATCAAGTGTGCTTCGCGTGTCTTACTTTTACTCAACATGTCAGCACAAACGATGGTAAGGTATTAATGGGAGAGAGTGCTTAGTCAGTAAAAGGACCACAGGCCCATTATACACGAAGTCATACAGGATTTTGGTAAATATGAGAGCACCATGATACATTATCAACACATCACTGTCAACTAGTTAGTTAGTCTCGGTTACAACACTTGACAGAAATCTATTTCTTTTTTCATAACACGAAACAAGTATTTTGCGAGGCAGTTAATGACAAAAATATCCTTTGATGTAAATAATTGGGCCAACTTTAATCCTGAAGGATATGTTCTGAAATATTCCGGCAGAATATCATTTCTCAATTTCTTATAAAAAGAGCATTATATAAACCTACCGTATTCTACCATTAAATTGTGATTAGAGCAGCGAAACCTACTAAGAAAAATACGAAACTTTCTCACACTGACGCTATTAATATAAAACTCAATTTCTATGAATATTTTACCCTACGATAGAAATCCAGTTACAAGACAAAATTAATATCCGATGAGCACAACTGATTTTTTAAAGACTCACGTTTTGGAATTATAACAATTAATGACCGAACATTCGAAAATGGTAATTGGCCGCTCAATATTCAAATTGATAAAGGGAATGTGATGACCAGCATCTAGAAATGCGCATGTTTTCATTATTCGGTAGGAAGAGAATCATGATGTCCTCAATTATCCATCGACTTGGCAAGTTCCTTGATGTTAAGAAGTAAATTTCTTACGTGGCCTGGAAATTGAACTGCATTGAATCAGAATTAATGCCTGTGAAATACCGTCGGTAGGTTTTTGCATAAAGCCAGAAGATGAGAGAAAAACTCAGGAACATTGTCCGAAGATAATGTTACAATTGGTAAGGTATGCTCTCATGTCTTTATCGCAATGACATTGTATTTCATAGCTGCAATGCATCACAAGATAAATAACAATTCTACTTTGATCATAAAAAGCCAAGGTTAACCTATTTTGCCTTTGCATAAATTATTTAAAGAGCCACACTGTGAGTTGTTGGAGTCATATATGCCAGACGTAATAAATGGTGTCATTTGATCGCGAAGTATCGACTGTTACCAAAAAGACACATTTTAAAACTTATTGTTATTTTACAGTGACAATATAAAGGTAGAATCTCGCAATTATGATCGAAAACCGGACAGTAGCGCGAGTCAAATAGTTAAACGTAATTTTGAAGAATTATCTAAAACAACAAGGAGGCCAGTTAGGAGTTGATAGTGTTTGTTAGGTTATATGATTAGTATCCAAGTATAATGGACATGATAGCTACACCTCTATGCATTTATGAGGCTGTTTTCAGATTTTCATAGAAAACCAGTATTTGTCATATATATGTCTTTTGGACGTGAAAAGTTAAGATGTTTTGATTTTATATCACCACATGACATTTAGGTTTGTATCAAAAGTAAATAATATGTTATGAAAATCACGGAGTGGTTCTTTAAAATCGTGCATTAGTCTTACGCCATTCGTGATTGCATCGTGAAAGCGTTGTGTCAAGTTTGTGTTCCGATTGTGCTATAATCGTGATCTTTATATAAATACTATTTTCCAAATAAAATTAAGTGATGGCCTTATACTCTTAACCAAAAATTAAATACAATATGTATGAATACGTAGTAGATATCGCACACCCACACCCATGATAAAACTATGACCACTCAAGGTTATGTCGTTGTGGCTGCTAAAGAAAAGATTCCGAAATTACTTATCCATCTTGTAAGCCGCTCCAGATGTTGCTGAACCTCAAATGTAATTGTCAAATGAGCTATGCACAGGACCAGGTGTAACCATTATTTACTTACTAAACTAAACCCTTTTCTGCCAATTATGAATTTTAACAAATAATTTGTACGTATTTTACTTTGTGTGGATTTCAATAATTATCTAGACACTTTTACATCGACATAATTTTTTAAAAAAATAACAAAATAATGTAGACATGACAAACATGACAATGATGACGATTAAAAGTGTCAGGTTTGGCTATATTTACTTACATCTGGCCTTTTTCTGATTCACTCTAACTGCATAGAGTTATTCACAAGTGTATAAGAGCTGAGCTATTCTTGACAGCACGTTAAACCCTACTTACTCACTACTTGAATTTTTATATGATTATCAGACTTCTTTATCGCATAAGTGTCACGATTCGTCAAAAAATAGAAACGGCGTCTTAAATTATGAAATAATATAATAGAATTCTGGTATTATCGCTTCCTTTCATGTAGATTATTTTAGATATATAGATTGCATGTTGTTGTTTTATCGCTAGGAACTGTATTCTGGTCATTAGACTATAATTACCGCCTTCATAGGAACCGATAAGTAGGTAGTTGTGAGCGCTTCTATGCTGGATTAATGACACTATTTCCTCTTTTACCATGGAGAGATATTCACCAATTTGTATTAGTTTAAACTGTATAGTTATTACAGAATAAGATCTTATCTCCATGATGTGGCAGAAGTTCCTGCCTGATGAATGAAGAACTCCAAGAATATTGGATAAAAAGTGAACAGAAGCAAATGTCATAAATGTCATGTGCAGTAGTGATATGAAGGATGGGTGTTTCAGTTGATGGAATACGGAAATATTGCGCCATATGCATAACATTAACGGTGAAAAATTATCCATCGCAAAAAAACCAAGCAGTAATTAACCATATGGAGATTTACATCAAATGAAATACAACCCAAATGTACATAACAAAAACAGCATCACAATAATCGGAAGATATTTTGCAATCAATGCATTCATATTTGGTGCAAGTGAATCCAGATTTGCCGTTTATGTCATGAAACTCTTAAATTAATCACATAAAATCAAATGATATGACAAGAGGACTGAACAAAAATATCTTTATATTTAAAAAGAAAAAAGTGATGAATTGAATGCATACCAAGAGTATTTGAGGTAAGTAAGAGTACACACCGACGCTGCACTTGCTGAACTAAAATCAAATTTATGAATATGAAAATATCAATTGTAGATTTCAATCGGCGTTTATATGAAAAACTTGCATACCTACGTGTACTTCTAAAGCTAAATTCTCATATTTAGTGAGTGAATGAGTTATTCTATAGCGACGTTTTAGTTATATTTCGCTGTCAGCAGCTTTCTGTCAATCGTAGATAAAAAGATATATATATATATATATATATGTATATCATATATACTTTTTACACAAACAATTATGAAATATTGTATCAGTCTGTATTTTTCCCCACTTATTGGAGCCAGTCTTTTACATTCTTATGAGGGGAAAAGACTCTTGAATTCAGTTACCGTCATTTATTGGATGATTAATTTCTTACGAATCATGTTGTGCATTGTATGAGGTGATCCCACGCCAAGTGTGAGCTTTGTGAGGGACTTTCATCTGACAAAAAGTTTTAATCAGTGCTAAGTTGAATCGAGGCGAGCTATCATCAAGGAAACCAGACCGACATTGACGGTATTTTATGATCTTGATGCATGATTACAAACAAACCTAAGGAATTTCTGTGTGTTATATTGGCTATACAAGAATAATGTTGACAACAAGGGGTTTCATTCATTGATACTTCAAGTCTTGAAATTAACACATTCAATAGAAACAAATTATTTTCGACATCATATTTTTTTACTAGATGAAATCAAATCAATACCCTACAATGGCGTTACTAGAAACCAAATGCCTGATTGCCTGATTTGTCCAAATGAATAGGGATTAAAGAACGATTATATAAGCCCTAATTAATGGTACTCATTTTACCATGCGTAAATATAGACACTGGTTTTGCTCACAAGAAGGTAAGTTATCATTTTCAAAGAAATTATCAACGTTCTCCATGATGAGAAACGTCATTGCACACTCGTAACAAGTTTTCGCCACAAGGCATGCAGCGGGTTTCTTTTCGAATCCAGCAACACAACGTCGAAATTTATGATATATTAAAGTCACATTGGTTTTACTTGAGAAATAGAGTAGCCATAACGATGATTTAGCAACAAAAAAGTTTTGCCTTGAGACATTAGGTTAAAGCATATCGCCAAAGGCCGAGTTGACGTTATTAATAGTTTAGTGAAAACTTTACTTTATTGCAAAACACATGATGGTTGAGTCTATTTCTTTTCTAGCACACACATTTCGTTAGTTTTTGGTCGATTTTAATTAGTCGAGATTATATTTCTGCCTAAACAAACGTAAAATGAAATGAATTTTGCCATGAATTAAAGACCCTCGACGCTATTGCTGTTGACGTTACGTTTCTTTATTGCAGTATAAAGGAGGTCGGCGCCTTTGTTCTTTATCGAAACATTGCCAGAAAATACATCAACTGTAAATATTATTTTCACTATTTATGATGAAGTCTAAGAGCTTCATACATGTATCATCCAAGTTCAATAACGCAACATCCGGGTAAATCATTTGCGTCATCGTATTGTCAAAGCCGTGATGATACAAACAAAATTATTACTTTGCGTGGGTATTCGACAATAATTTTGTATATAATTTCCTTTAAATTCCCATATATTTGTTCCTAATCTAAAGCGATAACGTCACTGCAAAAATATTTCTTTGTTCACTTTTGCTCTGGTATTAATGATGAAGATTATTCAATTATGGCATTCTTTAAGAAATAATCATTCTAAACCTTTGTTTGTTTGAAAATTTCTATGCTAGCATAAATGCAAATAATCTTGATTTTCAGTTCAAAACAGAATAAACATGCGACATAAAATATTTTTCCAATGAACATGTTTCAGTAAATGAAAGCATAAATTAAAAGCTTCATCCTTTCTATAATCCTTCTCCACGAACTTACAATTTACATTTACAATAGCATAAACTATTGGATTTATAAGTTTTAATCAATAAATGAAGAGGTATGTATCATATATCATTGATTATAAGTAATAAAAAACCATTAAATCTGGAGGTTTTTCGCAAAACAATGCAATAGCTTAAAAAAGATCCTGGTACTTCATTAGCCTACCTGTCAATGATGTAACGAATTAAAACTGCTCCCTGTATTGGAGCTGCGAACAAATGAAAAATCAGTTTCGACCAGCTTTATTCTTAGACTTATTCTGCTAGCAATGAAGTATTTTGTTTTTGACTCGTGTATTTTTGCTTTAAACCTTTTTGATTAGTTTCTTACAAATTAAATCGACCGAAGCCGTATGATATTTGTAAAGGAGAACACGCAGTCACAGCAGAAAGTCTAGATATCTTAGACTCTGTGACCGGTTACCTGCCAAAACGCAGAACTGCAAAACGCAGAACTGCTAAAACAACAACATTTATGGTTGGTTGCACACACCTGAACCCTCATAATATAATGGAACGGCCCGATAGGAAATGAAATGAAGACAAAAATACAATTTGTTGTGTAAACATGTATTGTGCATGTTTTTTAATCATATGTTTCCATTGTTGGATTCTTTCATCATCTTGGATATTGATTATTTTACAATTTACAACATTGCTTATCATTGTTCATTGTTCAATCTGTGCTTTCATTCACATCTTCATCATCATGAGAGGTCCGACTGCATCCAGGAACTGCATTGGTGACTTCTCACCACGGCGAAGCTGATCTTTCAGACGAGACAGGCGCTGCTCCTTCTCTTTGTAGATTGCTTTCTTGGGTGGTGGAGCAGCTCCAAAGTTGATCTGGATGACCTTCGCCTTCTCTCCGTTTTCAATGTTCTTGATCAGTTCAATGAACCTGTAGACGTTGGGGTGTCTGTGCTGCAGTGTCTTGCCGATCCGGGAGTGAAACCCTTCAAGGTTGTTGTTGGTGCGGGGTCCTTGTGTTCCATGGTGGTTCCAGAGTCGGGGTGGGAACCTGGCATCGTCATCCACCCACGTCGCGACGATGTAGTCGTTGAACGCATCAGCTTGTAGTACGTCTGGGCAGTGGTTCATAGCATCGAGCCACGCATCCTGGACCTGGAGCAGGGGAAGCAGCGGGAGACCTGCAGCTCGGCGAACCCACTTCCTAACCTCAGCATCTTCCTTGTAGGCAACCGCAAGTCCTAGGTCTTGCGTCTTGCGCCATATTGCCTGACAGAAGTGGAAGAGGCATCCCTTCAACGTGGCCTGAGGGAACACAGTCTCTGCAGCAACAATGCTGGCTTGCTCAAAGTCAGTCTGGATCACTGAAGGTGCGAGCGGTCTGTTGAGGGTCTGCTGCACGTGAGTCTTCAGTAAGTTGAACAGTCTGGTGTAGGTAGCTCTCGTGCGGTCTGGGAGTAAGGCGAAGACCAGTGGGTACATGGTCGATCCTGACATGGCATGTATGATGTACACCTGGTTCCAGAGAGCCGGACAGGAGGAGAAGGTGCCGTCCATGTAGATGTAGTCAGCAGACTGCAAGGCTTCCAGGAACTCTTCGGAACAGAAGGCCAGGATCTTGTTTTCTTCTCCATCCGCAAACAGCAAGAATCTTCTGCCATCTTGAGTTGTGGTCCACTGGTCTTGAAGGTCCACCTCAGCTCTTGATGCAGGCAGTGGTGGGATGTTGTGGCGTCTGTGACGGTACATGGCGCTGCTCACACTGTTTTGATAGAGTGCTGAATATATTGTTACAGTGTGTTACTACTCAGTATTTTCATATAAACATATACCGGGAGGTTCATACTCTAAACAATGTTTTGATAGAGTATTTTCATATAAACACATGTACCTGGGAGGATTATACTGTTTAACAATGTTTTGATAGAGTGCTGAATATATTGTTACAGTGTGTTACTACTCAGTATTTTCATATAAACATATACCGGGAGGTTCATACTGTTGAACATTGACCTGTTGATTCAGTGATCTGCTAATTTGACTGTGTCGCTCTACTCACTGTCAGAGTGGACCAGTCCATTACTTAATTGAATAGGTGTGACCAGCCTGACAATGAACTTTTCATTTCTGCTAATTGGGATTCTGCGTTTTGCAGTTCTGCGTTTTGGCAGGATACCTCTGTGACCTAATTCATCCGAAGTTTGAAGTTTCAGCTACACTGAAAGAAAATGTTTTTGCAGTAATTACTTCTCAAATAACACCTTTGAAGTTAAACATCACATTTATGTGGCGTGTCACACGGTTAAGTGACCAGATGTTATCCCTTGAAACAAATATAACGATAAAAAGGAAAACCTTTTTTTCACAAGCTTCATTGCAACTGCTTGAAAGTTCAGTCAGAATACATTTCAAGGTGAATGCTCTTTTTTGTCTATAAAACTTTCTTGATATTGAATCTTAAAATCGAAATATGTTTTCCAAACGATTGATTCAGATATGAAATATTTGACCCATTATTGAAAATTATTTATCATAATAATTTAATCACTTATCTGATGTGATATTTATATATATATAGAAAGATATAGAATCGCTAAAGGTTTCAGGAGTGAAAATTAAAATAGATTAACACAAGTGATTCGAGCTATGCTGATAAAAATAAATTAGGCTCCACGAACATTCTGAAAATGTTAATGGGGGACATGTTTAGACGTCCATTGACCTAACCTGATACCAAAATAAGACAACAGACTTCAGAGGCAAAAACGCAAATCATCTTGCAGAACTTTGTACATGATTACTTTAAGTTTATGGCCCAAGGTGAAGTGATCACACATCATTTTATCATATAAATTATTGACTGGTCCTCGGCCTATATCCCGAATAAAAACTGACATATACTTGCAAAGTACCTGGCTAACGAAGCTATAGGAATTATCGTTCAGACATTCTTGAACGAAAATTTGAATTTCTGTAAATACGGCTTGTACAGACAGTACAATTTTACCGCAACCATTCAACCAGCTAAGTCAAATTTTCAGAAGTTCAAATTCTCGTTTTTGTTTTCATTAAGCATTGAATGATATTCAAAAATAATGAAAATTATATATATTGTATAGTCTTTGTAACACACACGAACCACTAAAAGTTACAACCGTTGAACTAAGATGAAACGAATATCATACGAAGCCATTTATAAAGTGAGTCATAATATTGGTATTTATATCCTATCAAATATCAGTCTGTTGAGCAAGGTAATTGAGTGCTCAACTACATCGTCAGGTAAACGGATTTGTCACAAGCAAAGAAGGTTAAAAAGCATACATATTTGTATCATAGCAGGAAAAGGTTCTTAATTCATGTGCGCGGGTTTTGTTAAATCTTGCTATATTTTGGTTTGGAGGGAAATGATTCTCAAGTACACGTTCTATGTGATTCCAAACATAAAATAAGCTTTAAATGAGTTAAATGAATAATGATAAAGGATAGAATGGAATTGCTTGGCAACACTCTTTTTGTCAAAATTAAGACATTACAGTATTTAACCTTACACGATATTCAACCGCGTGAGCAAGGGTCGATACACATTATCAGCTTGTAGAATGCAAAAGAAACCAGTGTTGATTTAATTGCTAATTTCATATTACATTTAATATTTAATGATCAAATCGAGACCTCTCTTTTTAATAACTTTTAAACATTTAAATTAGCAAACTGCGTAATTGCACCCTTGAGATCGATTTTAACGAAATTTCATCTGCTTGTCTGAAATAATTGTCTCTATTAATGCTTTTGTATCATGTCAGAATCTCGTTGGCATATATGGACTCGTTGTGGTTGATATCCAGTCACATTTGGATTTTATCATTTTTCATAAGGTAGACAACTGCCAGAAACATCAAGAAGCATTTTCTAACCTAAAATAACATTTGATGCTTTAAATTATATCTTTCTTCTAGCATGTTTGTGCATCCATTAAAATTGCATTTCTGACAACAACCTCTATTCACTATCAATTGACACAACATCGCACGATTCAAACAAGAAAATATATCTATATCCATTCATTGGCATCATTAATTTACAGATGAGAAGACATGAAGAATATATATATTTTAAATGATATTCAATGTCTTTATTCTGCAAAGGCGATGTGTTAAACCATGGTATCTAATCACCCTGTGTAGAAAAGATCAAGATAAGAAACTAAACGTGAGATGGTTTATACATAGGATATATATCATGAGAATATGGTTTGTGTAAAAAAATGTTGTCAAAGAAACCCAAATTCGAATTAAATGGCACTCGAAATTAAACTCGATATGAAATAAGTAGTGTACTTACATATAGTTTTCCTATTGAATGTGTAAGTCAGTTGACATGTATATTCTTTGATCATCAAGAATAAAAGCGTATTTATTAGTTAGTTATGTTTCCCATTTAGGAAATCACACTTACATGTAAGTGTCAGAGCATCTTGGAGACATTTATAGTTTCAGAAACGTAAAATATATTTCTACCTTTAAAAATTAATAGATGTATAACTGTGAATGATGTTATTAAGATAAATCCGTTATATTGTACTTATATTACTAATATTAGAATAATAACAAGAGGATATGGTATGATGTGTATGTATATATTTTTATATACAGGTCAAACTTCCCCTGCAAGCCAAAGGTCATTCGAAGCTCCATCAGTGGTTAATTAATTTAAATTTTCTGTGACAAGCATCTAGCTTACTGCGATATATTTTAATAGTATACGGATACTCTTCACAACCGCCCCATGGTCTCCTTACCAGGAAAATGTGTTCTCAAATAATCCGATCTTTAGTTAGTCTTGTTTTGAAACAGTATCCGAATGACACGATTAGATATGGGTTGTTAATGTATGTTTGATAACACTGAATTTTATACAGTCCCTTTATGTGCATTCATAACAAATCGAATTAAAAAGTTAATAAAAAATACACATCTTATTGGCTGAAAACATGAGTATGAGGTTAGGGCTGAAATTGCAAGCCGAATTCATTAAAGCAAGACGAAAGCATTTTGTTAAATAAATTTTAAGAGTGTCGCAGTTACAAATGACGTAGCAGTTTAATTTGCTTTTTCAAATAAAGGACGGGTAATTTCAATACAGATTTTCCTGAAGAAGATCCCCAGTGGTGAAGCTTTACGAGTATCAGAACATGAAGCTCTGGGTGACCGAGTATGATTCTGAAATGTTAAGAACGGTTTACCTTTAGAGCAGACTTATGTTGTGTATAATTCTTCGTGATATGCTGATAATAAACTCATCATTGTTCTGTGTTTTGGCGCGCAAAGCCTTCAAATAACCAAATAATATTACAATTGGTGGCACTTCAGCGCTGGATCGATGACACTATTTCCCATTTCATCAGTGGTTTCATTCACCAACTTTCATGAGATCAAACTCAACAAGTTACAATAATAATGATGTTAATCTTTGAAGTTAGCGATTTTTCTGCCATACAAACTAAAACCAAATTTAGATCCATTGCACAAATATATGACAGCAGTTTGATAGCAGGTAGAGCATGTCAACATTGCACTATGAAAAAGAAGATACAGAGTGACGTTTGGGAAATATAAATTTTTGTTAATGAATGTAATCACGTACAACCAAATTCTTATTTGCATATGGTGTGGTGACTACAAAAGAATATTGAACTATACATTGCTGTAGCTGTAACAACAAACCGGCCGATAGCCTCGATAATGATTTTATGTTTTTTTTAATTCTTTGACTTGCCTTCTAAAACAACCATTAAAGCTAAATGCTTTGGGTATCCCATTAATTGCTTGGTTTTAGAAATGCAATACCTTAACTGGAATTCAATATGTTTTCACCATTTGTCGCCATTTGTGAATAATCAACTTTGTTTTTAAGTATCGAGTTTTTTTTATCGGTTGTGACCTCTTGTCTGTTATTATAACATCACCACATATCCGATATTGTTACTCATTACATGTTAAATCACGTTGTGTCTGATCTAAATTCTAAGACTTCAAAGACAACACCTTTGAGTTTTGGATTACAATGCAACCTTTTAATTCACTAAATTCAGCCAAGATGACTTGATCAACTTCAAATTTACATGTTCGTAGATTTAGAAATAACAAAAAAATGCAGTTCGATAAGAAAACTATTATCTCCAACCTATATCATTTTTAAGATATAAATTTCTTTTCTCGTCCATTTATAATATTTGATGTTAATCAAATTTGTGCTATTAATTTAAGAAAAGTTTTCTACAAGTAATGATAGAGATGAGGTATTTCAGTCATATAAATTTTTTTATATATTATGTAGTTGCACAGATATAAGAAAGGGGAGAGTTATTTCAACAAATTCAAATCATATAGAAAACCACAAACACTTTGTCAACTCTTATTTACATCAAACGTTATGCCAGTCTGTATGTCGACACATGTACCTTGACGATTTTCCACCTGAATGTTTCTAAACGTTTCATCTGTGTAAATGTATGAAATAATTGTTTAAACAGTAACGTTATATGTAAAGTTGGGTTTTCGAAAGCAATGCTTTTAAACTTTCAAAATGATGTGAAGACAGTCACATGTATCTGTTTGTCGTTTTTGTTTGGCTTTGGTAATCATTAGGAAATTTGTTGCTTTTTTGCAGTAAGTATCAACATGTTCGTTCTTTTCTGCACATTAAAGTGGCATATGGTTGAAGATTTTCTAAAAGCGCCTTTAGACATCAGTATAATTAAATATATGGTCTGTTGCTTTTGTTTTGTATTCGGAGCCTGTAAAATGATTATATAGTAAAAAAAGATGATAACAAAAAGACAGATCCATACTCTGAATGAAATGCCTTCCCCATTTCAGCCCTGAATTACCACCACTTGGTGTATCAATAGTTAATCCACTCGGTTAAAAGACCATGTAGCAGTAGCTTTACTTTATAACTTTTAAATACAGTTATTGTTCAATTTAAAAACTGATATTGTTGATAACGGTCGATTTTTGGAAATGTCTAAAATTTCGAAATGGTTTGATACAACGTTATTCATAACGTTATGAATAAAATTTAAGAACTTGTGATTATACCATATCTTATTAATAAAATTTATGTCAAAATGCACTTATATATGTGGTTCTCTTTTGATTTATTGGATGTTACCTGCATCTTAATTAGGCATAAAAAGTAAAGGGGAACTTTTGGGAAATAAAGAATTTCTTATGATATTATAATATTCTGTTCTGTGTGTTTGACTTATGCAGTGTTGCATTGAAACAATGAGGGATATCACGAACCAATTTAATTTCTTTATGGAATCGTGTGTGATTAACACAAGATTCGTGCTAATGAGAAACATACGTGTGAATACTTCACATTAAGATTGATGGTATTTTATTAGTATTGTGAAACCTAACAACACTTTGTTAGCTGTTTTGTATGTGTATTATTGACGTATCATTTGTGAATACGAAATAATCAATCAATAAAAAATTCGATATAGCAGATCAAGAATCAGAATATTGATACATTCAATTTATCGTACATCTATTATCCTAAGGTATCAAGGTTAGAACCTATAGATATTTTTACAATTGCTTAAAATTAGTTTTTCTGACTAAAAAAAGAAACATTTATGGCAAAATAGAAATAAACTACCTAAAAGGATTTTTAAAATCCTCACGAATACTCATCGTATTATCCATGACACATATATTTATATATATATAGCAAAACATTATTCATTAAAGGTCGAAGTAGATGTATGCAATATGTTTTTGAGTGGCACTTAAGAAGTTGAAAATTAAACAAATGAAACAAATATACTGGAATGTTTTCCGTGAATCTTACGTTTCGACAAAGCTCTGCGTGCCGTTGTCAAGAATTTCTATAGATCTCTAGATCTTAATGTGAATTATAAGAGTTATAATCAACCAGCTATTGAATAGATCGAAAGGACATCCATTTGAATGAAGTTTTCATTTCAAAACGGCTTGATTGTGATCCATCAATTTATACGATTAATTTTACTGACACATTGTCTTTTTCTTATAAGCAAGGTTGTCTTGTATAAACACCTTGGGGATAGCTTTTTCAATGATTATTTATGAATACTTAAGAGCGTTTTGTTTCTATTTCACTGAATCGGAAACTGTATTAAGAATATAATCGTTTCTTGACAATTGAGATCAATAACATCAAATTTGGTTTAACAGAGAGATCTCCTCGATGAATTAACCGTCGTTTTTTTAATACACAAATGTGAAATATCTTTGTCAATGCCTTATATGAAACGCGAGGATTCGGAAATTAATTGCTTTTTACTGTTTAATTAATTAAAATATAAATGGAGCGCAAAATGAAGAATTCCCTAAACACAAGACAAAGGGAAACAGCAATAAAAAGTAGTGTAACTTATTTCATCAATGCAGTGATTTGGACGCTGCCGAAACATCAAAATATGAACATCATTAATAAAAAATTATTTGGAAATTCTAATTCAGATATAATGGCATTGCAAAGCAGCATGAGCCTTTAAAACATCCACCTTCAAGCAAATGAACTCATTTCAAGTATATCTATAGGTATGTATATATATTATGTCATTTAGAGATCATGATTATGAATAATTATTATACACTGTCGTCCATATGTCTCATAAATCATGTTTGTTATTCTCATTGTTTCTAATCTGCATGATTGATTTAATTGCGTACATAAATCTCGTTGTTGAATTTAAACTGTACATCATTCTTATCTTGCTATATCACCGTACTTACACACCAGGCCCCATTCATTTTCAGTACAACGGTATTGTTATCCCTGTCTATGACAGCACTATTACTGTCAATCCAGCACTTATGACTATAATCTTCTCTCATTATCTTATTTGCTTGTGAAGGACATAATAACTAATGTAAAATGGTCGCATTAACAGGATAGAACAGTTGTATAATCATTTAATATTCTCATGATTCAGAGTTTGAATGGAAAGGATGCATGTAGGTTACGTTCGTTGTCAAACGTGGATGTTCCCCCATATATTACATGTAGTTTATGTTTGGGGAATTGAGTGCTCGGCAATCATTTATGAAAAATATAATAATTTGTTATGAAGTACGCGAGGGCAAGACAAATACATTATATTGACATGAATAATAATTCCTCTCAACGTCATTTTTCATCGTATTCATAAACTTTATATTTGCACAGTTGTCGATAACCAACTCCAACGAGGATTCTTCGGATGTTGGATCCTATCTATACAGTATTGGTAGAACAAAAAAGACATTCCCTTGTTTTTCTTTTACGAACTAAAAATGTAACTAATTTTCAAACGTTCAATTCAAATGTGATGAATTATGTTGTAATATTTGTTTCTATATACCGAAAGTCGTAACTAACCTCAATCTTGCCCCTTTAGTTTTTAGTTTTATAGTCCCATTTTTAATTACAAAATACTGGATCTGTGGTATGTACATGTATGAATAACAAATTAACAAGTAGGTATAAATGGTCTTTAAAATACTGTTCAAATATAACTGCATTTTGTTTAAGTAATAAGGATAATTTCAATTCACAAAAGTTATTTAATTTGGAAAAACTCTTCTCTTTAAACAAGAAAAAAATCAAACTAGGACAACAACCTCCTTGAATATAGTGACCTTGACTCAGTGAACGGTTTGTTTTTTTCCAAACTTGACTTTGGCTCGTCTGGTATTAACTTTGAAAAACAATGAAGTTGTAGGTCCACCTGCTTTTTACACAGCGATTTTTGTAAAGGTGGTATTTAATGACCAGTCTCAAAGGACCACCTTGTGTGCAGTAGTAGTACTTTGTACTTGACGTTTATCAAATTACTTTTGTCTTAAAACTCTGGAAAATAAATTGGCAGAGTAAGAAAATTCTTTCAAGGAAGGAAAACGAATATTTATATATCACAGGGTCTATATTGAGAAGGAAAAATTGATTAAACATCCAGCTTGCAAAAGTAAAACATACTTATTGTGTCTTTATCACATGTACTTCTATAACGTTCCTATGATCGATCCACCAGAAAAAAATATATAGATTTTCTGTTAAACAATTTCAACTAACAAACAAGTTTTAAAATGAAATTAACTGTGTTCTGTTAAGAATAGGATCTATGTTCACCTTCCCGACAACAGACATGTACTAATATAAAAATATATTGTCGGAGTCCTACGACTATGGGTGGCCCATCCTCGGTCACTCTACGCAGAGCCTCTTCACAATCACCCCTTGAACTCTTTATCAGGAAAATATGCACTCAAATTATCCGCCCTGTAGTATTGTTATACATCAAGAAGACATGATAAACAACAAAATGGTTCTCAATTTACCCTACAGCAGTTTCCTAATTGCCCTTAATCAGATCGATAAAACAAAACAAGGGCAATAACTCCGGAAAACAAAATTTGCATTCTTCTCATATTCATACTCCATTAGGATGTTGATACCAAGAAACCACTCACCAAATTTGGTAATCCTTTTTCAAATAGTTTCTGAGAAAAGCTGTTCCCTTAGAAGATTCACACGGACTTAGTGCAAGAAAGGAACATAGGCAATAACTGAGGAGCAAAATAGCGCTTGTCATTTTCGAACTTCATTAAGGTATTGCTCTGAAGCCACACACCAAATTTGGTTATCTTAAACCATTCTCCCCTGACATAAATTCCTATACAACCTCTGTCTTAATACGAAGATTCCTTGGTCTAGAAATGCAGAACGCTGATTGGATGCAATCAAAATTGGTTGTGCAATCAGCGACGCCGTTTCATCTTTCACATCGCCTAAATTAGTTCTGTAAGCTTTCCAAAAGCTAAACTTTACAAGATTATGCACCTTGCACTTTGAGTCGTCTTTAAAGACATAAATGCTTCATTTTGCGACTGTATCATTGCACAGGCATGTATGTCATCAAATATGTTATTCATGCAATCGTTGTTTTCATTGTCTGAAATATTGCCAGGTATAGTTTAAGTTGCAATATCATTCCGGTATGGTAAACTGCCGGAAGCCCGTATTAAGAAGCCCGTGGCTAGAGATAATAACTCAAATCAACGGCTTGATCCAGTTGTGGAATATGTATTTGGTACCACTAAACTATAAACATACATGTACGCCTCATTTTCCGACTGCATCATCGCATAGGCCTGTGTGACAACAGTTACGTTATTTATGCATTTGGTGTTTTTATTGGCTGAAATATTGCCAGGTAGTTGACTTTGTAATGTTGCGCCGGTAGGGGAAACAGCCTGAAGCCCGAGAAACACAGGTTGAATAGGTATTTACGACGCAGCTACCTCTGTTGGGAGAGAATGGGGTAACCAAGGATGCATATGATCGGGTTGAGTAATTGTATGTTCAGACTTTCTTTAGATATTACATTTGGCATAAATTAATGTTTAAATGGGAAGGTTTGAATAAATAAATTCTCCAAAAACGTGCTACTCCCCCACGTGTTATTGCACAGAGTTTAGTTATAATTTAGATCTCGGTTATCTGAGTTATTTCATGTGGTGAAAACGACCACGGTAGGCAAACAAGGAAGTAGTGAAGCTTTTTTGTCTCAGGAATGAAACTTTATTGGAGGGATATAACTGATATGGGTTTAATGTGTTTTACTTTAGCATTACCTCCTAATATGGAATATACATTGATATTTATTGAGGAAGTAACTCGATCGATCTAGAGTACTTTTTTTATTGTCAGTGAACTTCGTTGATTGTTTATCTGTGATAAATGTTCTGATACAACTCTATTGTTTTCATGATAAAAGATATTTGTTTCACTACCGACCTTATGAGTGAGCACATTGCTGAGGTAAAATTTACTAGTGAAAAGGTCGAACTTATCATTTGAATGATATTCCGTTATAAGGCATTTCCGGCCAACAGAGATTTCTCCTTTTATTCCCAAATGCGCCTAGTTCTAATTCGACTGTGCAAAACAGGCTTTACAAGAAGCAACAGAACATGAGTGAATCACTTGCTTCGTCCACAAAACATCTGTGATAGGATTTTTTAGAACCCCTTATATCTCATTTAGTTTGAAAACATATGTTTGTTTCTTAAAATAAAATGTTCAAGTCGTTGAAGTTGAGTTGTGAGATTTTTTCTGTTATCTGCCGCTCAAGCAGTGCGACTGCGAAGCCTTCTTGTCACGCACACATGACAGTTCTTTAATGTTCTTTCCAGAGACAAAGAAAATGAGTTCATTATAATATATGATTTTTTTCATGACGTAAGAAAATAATTGGAATTTAATTTTTTTTATAGTTCTTATAGACAATAATAGATCAGTAGTTAGACATAATAAACATTTTTCAGTTGAAAGTATCATTGTTTTATATCTATCTGAGTCAAATATATCTTTTCCAGCTGTATTTTAACTGGTATGAAACTATACTTATATAATTTATATATCTATATATATTATAGTATTATATAATTTTATACCAGTTGATACATGTAGTTATATATGTACGTCTTTAAAGAATAATTTCAATAGTAAAAAAAATACTTTTTACCTGTCTACATTGTCAGAGCTTTGCCACTTAACAGTTGTATTTGTATTCCCATGAGAAATTGTGTAAATAAATTATTTGTACCTTGGCTTTTTGATGTTGTAGATTTTACATACTGGTTTCTTTTCTAAACTCTCTTGCTACACCTTCATCATTTTCGAATTTATGCTAAACAGGCATAGAACACACGTTTACACTTATTTGCATAGTATTCCATGTTCTAAACAGTATGGAAAGCTGAATACGTTTTAATAAATATATATGACTTCTTTCCCGTGCCTCGAGGGCATCTATCAATCTAAACAATACAATACTATAAACAATGATATCAAATGAGACGCATTTCAACTATCTTCAAAAATGTCGAGTATAAACATACATCATGAAATGAAAATAATCTGTCATACAAACATGAACTATAATCAACTCAAAACGTATATCTCATTCATTCCGCTTCATGATTATACAGTACTTTATTTTAGATATTTTGTATCACATACATTGAATTCTATGATACTATCATATGTCGTTGAGACAATACTGGTCTGAAGGGCAGAAGAGACACATTTATACAACCAATGTAGCTGTCCATAACAGTGCACTGAACAAAGTTTATATCTATCTTAAGTAATTATAAAATGTTATTTTGTTTGTAAATAACTTGTCAGTGACACTTTGCAAATAATCACTCGAATGTTTCTTACCTTGCAAAGGACCTTCGAATTATTAACTGAAATTGGTAGGTCAAATGATTAGACCAGATATCCTTAAATGTTTAAACATTTATGATAATATTGAGTCTTAATATTTCGTTACTTTAACAGTTTTGAAACAACTAAAGCATTTGAAATGGGTTTAAAGCTGTAGCCTTCTACAATTATTTTTATAGATAGCAGTAACCATATATGTAATTGAATGTGTTTAATCTATCCCGATAATCTTGCTTTACAATTAAATAAGTTATGAAACGCCACAATCACAGAATTAAGAGTAGTTTTTATCTATAAAGTTAAAATGGAAACAAGGATAATTTTTTCTATTATATTTATTATAATCGAGGCGTATCTGCTTTATTTTAATCGTTTTTATCGGCAGAACACAGAGCCGACAATCACCCAAAGCAGGTACAATTATTTGTTGGTAATCACTGATTCATACTACTAATACAATAGTTCGACATAATTGCTCTATTCTTCGCGGGGTCATAAATCATAACCCATCATAATAATGAAGTGAATATTTGCGTAGCAATTGATGATGAATCATCCTGCTACATCAGCGTAATTGAATCCGCTGATCGAGCTCCTTCCATATACCCTGATCTCTTTCGAGGCAAATCCCTCGTACAGCTGGCGCGGCTTGATGTTCGTGGCTGTGCACACCTGTATTGTTTAAGCCAATGAAATGTCGTTAGGAAGCTAATCTTTTAGATTTAACAGAATTTTCCATCCGGACTGTGCCGCTGGCCGGATGCGAGTCGTCTCATTGGCTGGTTAGATAGCCAGCGATACGAGGCTTTTGGCCTAAAGGATATCAGGGTATTTGGAAGGAAGAGCGAACAATGGGTGTTACTGCGCTGGAATTGCACCCAAACTTTACTGCTGTTATAACATTTATTCACTGCAGACAAACCGATTTCATATAGGCCTTATCACCCATGCTCATCGTATTGATCAACTGCTGTGCATACTAGCTATCTTATCTGTATTTTTAGTGACACATTTTATATTTCATTACCTATTTGTATACCCTTTAATGTAACCTTTAACTCTTTGTTTATTTTTGATTGAAATGTTGTTTATATTCAACTTTTGAAATTTTCCTGGTTTGGCTGGGGGTATTTTCAATTCTGAATTCTCACGTAATATCTGTCCCCAGGTTCCTGAAGGCCACAAGTCATTTGTCACATGAACACTAAAAACATTACTCTAACAGCAAAGTACTCACCCCCTTAACAATGAATCGGATATAAAAATAGAATCTGATTTGTGAAATAATTCATGCTATCCATGTTCATGGTGATATTAATTCATGATATCTTTACTTTATGGTGAATTATAAACTAACGATAATATCACTAGCTTAATCAGAACAGTCCGGTAGAGGATGATTTCGAACTTCCTATTTTGAATTTGTTATTCTTGTCTTAAAATATTATATATATTATGTTCATCTCTCAATATAGACTCTTTTCAAGTTGTAATTTCAGTATGTTTTCAGTATGTTTTTTCTGTTGTTGTACCGCCCATGCACTACCTCTTTGTACGTTCTTGTATCTGTCGAGGGCAATTTTTCTGCTCTGCTATGGAATAAACTTATGATGTGTAAGTAAGAAAGAAATGAAAATGTTTACATTTTAATGGTATGATGACCATGAATACAGGTAATATAATTGCTTTAAATAAAACATTTTTGAATGCTCTAATCACTGTGACAATGAACTTTTCAAAACAACCTTAAATCCCTCCATAGATGAGATAGCCTCTTGCTATGTTTCTAAATGTTGCTTGTTTGTTATTACAAGGATATGTTTTTATTTCTTTCAGTAAGTATGTTGAACTTTTGTGTTCAAATGATATGACATTGCTGTTGGATGACGAACATGCATTAATTATTGATGTCGCGTCCTTTAACTTCTTAAATTTTATTGCTATGGTGGTCAGTGAATTGCTTTTATTTATGTGTGATATGTTTTTACTTTTGGTCAAAGATATCAATATCTAATCTTTTGTTTTCGTTAATAACTTGTCACAATGATCATCATTAAATACGTTTCTTGAATTGCATTTTCAAATTTTGAAGAAATTTTTTAACTATAAAGATTGGTCAGCTTAACCACGATCTTGTGTGATAGCTGTAATACTTATAAGTTATAAGATATTTTTTTCTAAATGACGTTGTCTGTTTTAACCTATTTGAAATGAAGTCATTGCCCCTCTAGAATACAAAAAATAGAATAATTATATTCATGCTGGAGCAGTAACGTACTCCAAGTTTTCTGCCATTGCTGGAAAGCGTATTTTCGGAGGTAATCAGATTTTTCACCATGGTTAAAATAGGCTCTATGGTCATCCTGTAAAATCTTGATATGCTGTACAACTCCTTCATGCCAATCATACAAGTGATGCAATTTGTATGTAACTGATGTTGCTGCACCATTCCAGTTAGGAGTGGATTGGAGCGTATTTAAGTGTGACATGGCCAGTCACAAAACGGGAATCTCCATAGAATTTACTTTATAAAATATCAGCGTACTTGTGATGCACCTACGATAGTATGTGCTTGAAACATGCACTTGCTATCACTAATAACTCAACTCAAGTATGTCTCATACTCACGCATCCGGTCATTTTATTTACTGCTACCGAAAACTAACATGCAATTTTGATCAAGCGTTCTTATATCTTTCACTCTTAATTCTTTTTGAAACATTGTATGCATTTTGTTTAAGATGAAGGCTTTTAGTTTTGCTTTGTAAGTTTAGAAAAAGTATTTTTCAGGTGTCATACACAATAGTTTATCTGCAATATAGCCTCTCTTGGTGAGTCATTACTCGACGTATTTTATCTGTTAATCCTGTTATGATGTAATACTATTCGTGTTTTAATTGTGTCTAGTCGAGGCTTTGATGAAATATCTGTATGTCTGTTTGTCAATGATTGCCAGAGTAATGCAATTGAAGTGACTGTTCAGCTTTCTGAATTATTGAAATCTCTTAGTTATAAACAGAATAGTGCAAAGGTCAAGCAGGAAGGAGAATTGTTAGAGGATATTGGTACTAACGCCATCCTTCCCTTGTCATTCTCAACTCAGTGGGAGTTTTCAACCGAGCTGCCAATTATGGCACTTTTATGTTTAAATTTACGTCGCCTTCACAGCAGAACCGTGGCGGGATAGCGCAGTGGCTAGCGTGTTCGGCTTCGGATTACGAGATTCTCTGATCGAATCCTGCCATTGGCTCGGCAACTTTGGCTGCAGTATAGAACTATTCCGCATGCAAAATTTAGGTGAAATGCTACGCTGAATTTCAGCGCAGTAACACACATGGTTCGCTAGTTCCAGTCGACGCTTTCAGACTTCACCGCATTGATTGTTACAATATTTGTTATTTAAGTGAAATACTTGAAAGCGGCTTATAAATTCAAATCACCTCATAAGATATATGCAAACTTTTATGGGTTAATTTTATCTGTAATTGAAAAGAATATTTTAGCAAATGAATTCTTTTTACACAGCTCCAAATAAATAAAATCGTCTTTAAAAAATCGGAACAATGATGTTTATAATACTGTGCTAAGGACAATAGCCACTTGATGATTGAATGGAAAATTACATACAAACTTCTGCATCGGTATATATTGACTATAGACGAACTGTTGATAAAAAGCTTTCCCGATCTCAGCCAATAAGACCTTTTTTCAGACAATATTTACGGAATGAATTTACTGTCAAAATATTGAACATTTGTAGTTTGGGATTATGTAACAAAAAACATTAGGTTCCACCACGCTTAATAACGTAACAAAATATGTTTCTATACGTTGCAAACATTGAATAGCACACTTGTTATCCGTATATGTTTCCTGTATCTTCATTCGAACTTAAACACTAAGCCAAAAAGACATTTTAGGATCTATGTAATGAATTTGAGTTCAAAAATTCGAAAATAATTTAAAAACCCATTGATTAATAAACGTATTTATGAGTTCAACAAGGTAGCTTTTAAACTTGATTTATAGTGTCTTAGTGTCTAACTGCCAATGGCATGTCTAATTAATATTTACGGAACGATGATTTATGTGTTAATTAATTCAACATTTTATCAAGAGTAATTTTAACATGTAAAACATTTTGGAAGTCTACAATATTTCATGAACATGTTCTTGAGATGCAATTAAGATGTTTCAAACAAAATTTCAATGTGCATTTGAGATCTTGGTTTGAAGTAAAATAACAATTAAACACATTTTGTTTGTTATATTGACCCTTTAGATATTAAATGAGTTAACAATTTGAATTTCGCCAGTTTTGTATCAGCTTTTAATGAATTGGTCCATCTGCTTTTCGCCTTATGACATCTGAAGAACCACTAGTACACTTTGTCTTCAATCTAATAATGTGCATTTTGTTTTCTTTTGAAGGATATTCGCCTTACTTCCAAAAGAATCTTTTTTTACGGAGAGCGCTGATACAAATCGAATTAATATGAATAACTGTGTAGTAATTAATTTTTAAAATGGAACAGCTGTGGACAAATATTACGCTCGCAAAAGTGAAAAAAATCAATAGTGACACAAACGCTAGACAAAATTAAGTACATTAAATTTACTTATACATTAAATAACCAATTTCATAGGACAAATACTTTGTTTGAGTGGCGGTTAGCATCAAGGGAACATCAATTATAAAACAAAATATAAAATCAAGTTTTCAAAGAGACGTAACTCTATCATTCCTAACAAAGCTAGTTATATTCAAGCTTATTAGCTAAGTAAGGTAAAATGACATAACCGCTTACGGCATGAAGCGCTCCTTCTGTTTTTATACATCGCCATCCCAGGCGTTAGATTTTTATTCACACAATACATATTTTTTTTAAAGTATTATACTAATATTGCAGGAAGGAATAAGAAGTTTGTCTGGGCATAATGATTTCACCATCCTTGCTGAGGATTGCATTGGTGTATTATTTGTACCAACGGAGTACCGTTTGTACCATGAGATACCGTATCTATACCGTTATTAGTTCGGCTAGCATCATAATATCATGTATAATACACTTTTCTGGATTTTTGGTTTACCCAGGAAGTTCGTTTTCATTTTGCATTTCGGGGTTAAAAAGGCAATTGAAGCCGTAGGCATACTCTACTTAAATCTAATCCCGCCAGGGTCTCGGCAACTTTGTCTGCAGTAGAGAAAGTTTTAATGCAGCAAGATGTGGGTGCATCGCTACTCTGAATTTCAGCGCAGTACCACCATGGTTCGCTAGTTCCAGTCGATGCTCGCAGGTTTCACCGCGATACATAACACATAATAATGGTGTTGCAGGCTTTTTTACCTGCAATTATACTAGCACCCGCGATATATGTATCTTAACTCCTGAAAGCGGCGTTACACACCAACTCACCTCAACTCAGCACTGAAAAAAACATTTTCTCACTTATTACTTTCAATGGGTTCTTGAAAGATCCATCCTTTGATCGAAAACAAAATTGATAACTTAATTTTATTACACAATTTAAGCCAACTTTAAAGGTTCTTTTTTGCGATGTGTTGTGGAAATGAAGGTACATGACCTTACTAATTGACAACGGATATGATGTAAGAAATTGCAAACGACTCCACTTTTGTCCGTTGTTCAAGGATATAACTGCAAAGTTTACCATATAAGTTACAATTCTTTTTTTTTTGCAAGACGTATATCTGATACAAGCTTGTCTTTGACGTTGGATTATATTGCCCTTGGTTTATTGAATTTAATTCAAATTTCTTATGTCAAGTATCATATAAGCTAACATAAGTTAACAAGGAAATTGCGTCAGAGAGATACACTAGAAACATGTCTGATTTTTTTTATTTTAGGATCATTTTAATTTGATATTTAGTATCTGAACAGAACCTTGAAGTGAACCAGATCGCTTCCACACCATCTCTTCAAAATGATCTAAAATGTGTTTATCAGTTTTCGCTTGAAAGGGGAATAGGAGGTTCCACACAACGTATTTGATAAGCCCATGTCGACCAATATTTTTGGAAAAGCTTTCAGAAAACTAGGAAATGTGAATCTATGATCGTTATGTAGATGTATTAATCGTGTTAAAATGCGTGTTCAATACTCTAAAGATGTATGCAAGCTTTGTCGATGGACATCCCTTATGATAGACACCTTGTCATTAGTGCTGACAGTGCTAATCGTTTAAAAGATTAGCGATATTTGCGTGGCTCATAACTAACAGCTGAAATAATGAAGGAGCAACGTACATATGCAAGTATTGTTATGAGGGTAATTAATTGAAGACAGATCATTTGAGAACACGTCATTTGACATTTCCCCCAAACAGAAGTTACATATTTCTTTCAAAGTATTACAATTCTCACGCGCGAAATGATTGTGGCGAATAATAAACACTCACTTGTATCACTTGATATTGTATCACTTGTATTGATTAGCAAAGTCGCTGTGAAATATTTCGGAATATTTATCTCTTATTTTGTAATTCCACGTTAGGTAATAGGTTTGTTGTTGAAAAATAAAGTCTTAAGTGAGATGTACTTCCTGTTTTCGACCGCCGATGAAGTGCTTATATGAAAATCAAAATGTCAAGTACACAAGACTGTTCTGCACTGATGTAAGAAGAAAATTGAAGAGGAAAAGAACTCAAATAAGAATTATCAAATCACAAAGGTAACAGATATGGACTTACCTGAAACTTGCATGACGAATGTCCATGAATGGAATATACACCTCAACCTTTGTTATAACTCCTTTGTATAGAAAGGCTTAGTGTCATTCTCAAATCTTTTTCAAACCATATATATCCTGTTATAAGACTTGTATTGGATGTATCCTTTTGACATATCGTATATACAATGCATTTACTAAAATACTAAAATTTTTGTGGAAGGATCACACAGTTAGATAAAGAAAGGTTAGAAGAGGTTGTTCAAGGAATCTGTTTTGTCCGATTCGTAGAAGCATTGTAATGGATGAGTCACGCTCGTTTCTACAACATATCATTTTAAAGTGAGGTAAGGTGATCTGCGTTTCACACCACTTTCAAGAGTAGTTCACATATATCAAGGCTGATTGTATTAATGCAGGGAGACAGCCCGCCCCAGTATGCAGAGAGCGAACAAGACAGAGGAGGCCGCGTGGCCAAGACTACAAATACAAAAATAATTCATATCGTGCTGAACATGAATATACATGTCCATTTTAATGTGGAAGATTATACATACAGCTTTCTTCTTAGATATATTGCTAAACTTTTAATTATACTTACATTTGTGCAAGGCATGAAGAGCTGAATACACTTTTTCCATGTTCGGAATTGGCAATATATATTTGATACAATTTCTGTTCTATGAATGATTAGGTTGTTTGTTCCGTTAAATTTTAATTCTCAAATATGCGACATACACCTGAAGTGAACAACATGTTTTCAGCAAATCTTTATCTATAAATATTCTAAGGAAGTGTTCATGTCCAAAACAGTTTTATAAGCAGAATACGTTTAAGAACTAAAGTCTTGATTTATTTAAGTTTAAACAGTGACATTCTGAAACATCCACGTATATGAATAACAAGTTTTACGTAACAACATTCGCACATGTGAAGCCCAGGTCACGCTACCTGTTAGTCTTATGCTTTGAGCATGTTGTAACAGGCGTGAAGAAAACGTCTGGGGTCCGTATGAATCAATCGAGACCAATTCGCAACATCATACACAGCAACAAAAATAATGTATGGAAAGGCGTTAACGCCCTATCTCACCGAGAACCGCTTTTGATGATGATATTTTTGAGACAAAGACAGTTATTTAGTAAGTTACTCTGGACTTTCTCTTTACTTTCAAGGGGTGGGATAGCCCAGTGGCTAGCGCGTTCGGCTTCAGATCAAGACGTCCGTGGTGCGAATCCCGCCAGGGGATTGTAAACTTTGTCTGAGAACTGTTCTACACGGAGTCAGGTTTTGGTGCAATGCCACACTAAATTTCAGCGCAGTACCACCGATGGTTCGCTAGTTCCAGCCGATACTCGCAGGTTTCAGCACAATGTATAGCCACATGGTGTTGCAGGCATTCCCCCTGCAACCATACCAGCAGCCGAGATATAAGTGAAATAATTTTGAAAGCGGCGTTTAACACCAACTCAATTCACCTCACACAAAACGTAAATATCAAAATTTCACTGTAACATGCGATTTGAGAAATTTTGGAGTATAAAATGGTCAAGATGAGTTGTGGAGAACATTTTATTAGTTTGTAAATAGGAAAACAAGCTTTTGAAGCTTTATTTGCAAGTATTTCGCAGGCTGTTGACAAACACAGTCAAGGTGAACAAAGTATTCCATATTACTATAACAGTTTTCAGTTCACTATTACACCTATCATAACACTTTAGAGCATCTTCGAATACGGAATACAATTATATTATACGTTTGACAAGTATACCCAATTTAAAACCAAATGTTCTGAAACATTCAACTTCAAAATTAGCCACAGTTTCTGCAACTAAAACAATATGTTCTGCAAAAAGTAGTTTTATGACTTCAACGACATCATTTTCAAAGATGCCTCTCGAATCGTCACTCTGTTAATCATTAACTAGCTGGTTCATAAAGAATATAAATAAAAGAGGACTCAGCATTCATCCTTGTCCAATTCCATTTGATATATGAAACATATTAGTCATACAATTGCCAATCTTGACATCAGCACAGACATTTTGAACATGCTCTCCAACATATTATAAAGTTATAAAGTATTCCATGTGGAAGTAGCTGCTACATACAGATTCCAATGCCTTGAACAAGTCATCAATGTAGCATAAAATCTATGTTTGGGTTTTATCAGATATTTTTGTGCTAATGAATGGAGTTAAAAAATATCATCCATTATAGAATAATATTCCGGGACGTACCTTAATTCTGTCAATGGTATATATAATGGTATAGGGTAATATACAAGTCTTGATACTTTTACGAAAATTCTCGTCTAAGTAACCACATTTCTTTTTATCATTTATTTTTCTTAAACGCAAATTTTTTGAAAAAATGTTTGAGGTCTTAGCACGGGAAAAAGAGTATTTAAAAAAATCGTTTCTTCATTTAAAAATTACTAAAAGGCTTCACATTTTAAAACCTTGAGCTGTATGAATTCAGTAGCCGCTATAAAACAGGTGGTCTATTTGTCTTTCTCTTAAGAAAATGTTGTTTTTAATGGCGGATTATCACACAAAAAAAGTATATGTCGGTACAGACTTTCTTTTTAAGCCAGGTTAAAAGTTGATTTTTTGCTTTTGCGACTGTGTTCATTTCCATATTAACACTCCTATTGACTCATTTTAAAAAAAAAATCGTGCCTTAAAGTGGATCTGAGCCGAAAAAGAGAGTTTCTGCGATAACTTTTTAATATTCTTTGAAGGTTTCTAAGTACCATAAGCACTGGCAAGAAATGTATGAATATTAGATTCTGATTTGACCTCTGTCGCTTCCCAATCAATAGAATAGTTGTAACTACTGTTGCAAACGAAATGAAAAAAGCTATTAAATGCTATCTGGGATGAACTCGTAGAATGAAAACAAATGACACAATTTTATTTAAATTTCTATAATTGTTAGGATTTTAGACACGAACAAAAAAACTATTGCTCTAGGCAATTGACAGACAACTTAAAATTTTTAAAAATATATTATATACCTCACAGACGTGTTAACATGCTTCAATTCAGTCTTAATTCCCGTTGGTCAACTGGCTATGTATGAGAGTGCTCTGTCAAAACATTTTATAAGCAGCAGGGAAATATGCAAGTTATCAGCACCAAAACCAGCTAAAGCCCTCCTCGTTCACCGTTCGCTCAGGAAGCAGGCTTTCCTCGTTCGACTTATGTAGTGTAGACGCGATTGGTTAAAATACAATATTCCTTTTTCGAATCCATTTGAACATTTCAACAACTTACACTAATACAATCTAACTTTTATGAAACATCTGAATAGACCATATACATTTTTTAAGGTGATGAATGCTGATCATTCGGTGGAGATGAACATTCCAGAGCAGTATATCTAACATATCAGCGAATAGATGTGATTATTTGGAAACAATGCTGTTACAGGTGGACAACTAACAGATGAAACTTATTCTTAAGGGAACATATTCATGTGAGAAAAAAATATATATATAGCGTTCGGATAGAGAAACCAAGGATGTGAATGAGTTAGAAAAAAATAATTGCCTGTTTTTGAATTCAATTAGTCATAAAAAGAATTTGTTGTAACTGGCAATGGGCAAGAACTTTACAAAACTGTTATTATTCTGTTGGAATAATCTATATAATAAACCTACAGCTTTCCGAAAGATATTCATCCAGTCACAGGACTTGAATACTCAAAACTGAAGTTAAACACGAGGGACGAAGTATGATTTAATTCTGTAACCAATTATATTTCACATATCAAATCAAGAAAACTAGCAGAGAATCATAAACCTATGGATATATTCTGTCCTGGGAAAGACCCTTCATTCACTTTGCACTCAGTTCATCCAACTGTACAAATGGGTATCTGAACAAGGGGGAAGTACGGTCGCGCGGAGCGCTTGTTAATCGGCGGGACCGAACATATTATCCCTCCAGGGAAATAATACTCATGGCCCTATGAGCATGCTTTGTCATGGATATATGCGCGGTATAAGAATGCTATTATATTGTTATAAATGAAGTTGATGTGCATACGACTTTGCGTTGCGTGCCCTATTGAGTGCTCAAAAGAAAAAAGGAGATATATAATAAGTGTCTTTTTGTTCAATAATGACCGAAAGGGGGAGTTTTGATTGACGACTTTAATGAGTGGGTGGATATAATGTTTTCAAATTCTTTTGCGTGTCTTTTTATTTTCAGCTTTGCAAATGTTGGGGTCATCATGATTTTCAAATACAATCATTACAGTGAATGCTCATATATCTTTTATATATCATTTTCACAGAATATTTTGTCAATAGTTTTCTCGTTATATGTTCAAAAGTAATATGATGTAACCAAGTGTCACATGAAAAGAAACTGTTTTGAGCATTGACAAACTGCCTAAAACGAATTGTGCTTATTAAAGGGTATCTTTAATAAATTATCTTGACAATCTTAACAAGCACAAACAGTCATGATTACAGTACGAAGTTTCCGTTTTACGTTATTTAATCATCAACTTTTTTCATTTGTTTATTTAATGTGATTTGTGAAATATTATCAATAACAAATAATATAGTAGCGTTCATATAGTTTGAATATTACGCTTTCCATATAAAACTTAGTACATACATTTTGCGCGTTTTAATAACGTGATTGTTTACTTGCCTAATAGGTATGCACGGTATTATATCATTTACATCATTAGTTATGCATTCACTCCTCTATCAATGATCTATGTTTACCTTGATATTTTCTCACAAAGTTACCAAACGGTACCCGTGAACTTTACTTATCAAGTGTATTTACCAAAGCACCACAAGAAGAACTGAATGAAGTTTGTCATCATATAAACGATTGGTTTATTATTCATATACATGTGCTACTTTTAAGTTAAATCGCGTGCTTCGAATATATCCTCATTTTTATAATTTCGATACATAATGTAAACTACTAAGTAAGCGTTTAACCTTTACTGTCGATGACGATTTCATTGATTGAGTTGATGTAGCAAAAATATTTTCCTTAGAAGGGCTCTATGTCCAATAATATTTTTGCTTTTAACACGGAATCGCCGGTCAATTCGGGTAACGCCCCCACGATTCCATTTATTTGCAACCAATTTGACAGTGCTTTGACAGTGCTTGGAAACGACACAGCGAGCACAAATATGGCTTTACGTAATCTAGGTCATTCATTATACAATTTATAAGTATACTTTTCTACATTTATTGGCCAGTGTTTTAGTTGAGCCATTTTGAGAACGAAATCATCCTGACACACTCACTGTGTTTTCATCACTTATAACCACCTAATGAATCAGGAGATTTGATGTATTTAAATAAAAACGATTTTGGAAGATACATATTTTGGACAAAAGTTAACTGATGTGTCCAAATATCAGCATGCGGCAAGTTAATACTATTTTCATAACCACACTGAAATAGATTTAAGGCACCTGATAGTTAACTTAACCCGGCTCTGGGGCACGTTCGGTCAGAGCGTATTTGCTAGAGAAAGTAGATAACTGCTCACCAACCGAGTGGGGGTTGTCATACGATATTTTAGACAATTTTGAAAACAACTTTCTCAATCATGAATGTCTTACGTTAGAGTGAATAAGAAGCTTAAACAAACGTTGGCAATCCAGATAATATCATACCGCCTTCTCTAGCCTTTTAAAACTATGCTAAAATTAGTGTTTGAAGCGTTACCAAATTAAACGCTTATCGGCTAACTTTTTGAAGTTCTTCACAAATATCAACAATCAAAATTTCGTTTTCTGGAAGTGATAAGTCTAAAGTGTCATCAACATAGAATTGATGCATCTCAAAGGGCATCTAAGTAAACAAACATACGAACAGTGACGTGTGTACGAACATTGTGATGACTTGACAAGTGATTAAATAGCTCAATAAATGGTTGCTTTTATACATGTATCTATATTTTGGTACACTACAAGTTCATAATTCATCTTCATACATTATTTCCTTTCAAATCACAACTTCATAGGTTATTTCGTTTGAATTTAATTGATTTCAATGTACATTCCCATAGATTTTTGAAGTGAATGAAACGTTTGGCATTTTCCTGTTACATTACATGTAGGTCGTGAAAACTGTCTTTTTAAAATGGTCACCGTGGCGCAATATTTTGTCCATTGTCTTTCCGAAAATGAAAAGCAAAACAACCCTTTGTATCAAAACGCTATCGAGAGTTTCAACGTATCCAGATAATATCTCGTAATCTTATCAGATGTAACAAAACGTTTGCAATCTTACATACGTATGTTAAAAGTTCGTAAAAGCAACAAGTAATGGATCAATCATCGTCCTGATAACTTTAAGCCAGGATATGTATAATCACGACTTTATCAAACAGGTTTATCTCTACATTAATCTGATCATGTTTATCTGCTGTCGTCTATGTTCAGTCGAGATTTCCGTGTGTAGATAAAGTTAAGTTACTTTTCCCATTAGTATTCGATTGCGTTCAGTTGTTTCAATGGGGGAGTTTCGCATATCAATTGAATGACAATATCCTCTTTAAACGGACATTGATTCATCGTCTTGTTAAACCTACTTTCAACACCAGACGTGTCTATCAGACCACTAATGGACAATTATCATTCAAGACAAGATAAAGGTTCAGCGCAATCAGTTGCTTTGACTCTCATAATTTAACGAGGATACCGACAGTAAATGCTATTGCAATGTCTCCGTGTTCACTAATGTGGCATGGCTGTAACCCTCCTAACCCTCTAGATATAGATCTGGTGCTCTCTGCTACATGCATCTCTATAATGCCTTGCCGACCAGAACTCATTCAATGGTCGGCAAAGTCACGCAAGATATCGTGCTATTGTCAGATGGTCTCGTGGGACCAATAACACAACAGGATGGAACGTATAAAACTCTTAACGCCCTCACACAAAGACATTTCACCGCTCCATGTCCCTAAGGTATAGTAACGTTTTCTCCACTATTGGCTTATAGCAGCAACAGCTGTTGTAATGTTAAACAAAACAAGAACTCTTTCAGTGGACATCGCGTTTTTGGTTAAATTTGTAACACACTTCCCCCACACAAGCTCACGATTGGATAGCGTTTTAAGTTTTATCATCTTACTGAATTAACAAACTGTAAAGTGAACGTTGGTAAATGATTGATGATCACGAGAATTGGAAACGCGAAAATCTTTTAATAGAGTCTTTTTTATAAAATGGTTTGAAATAAACTTGTTTTTCTATAACAGATAATCCTGGTTGACATGAACGCTAAAAATAGTAAAGTATGACATTTTGCACATTTTGTTTATGTACAATAGATTTTGATTTTTCACCAAAAGATTTTTGAATACTGTAAAATTTGCACATTAATGAAACGAAATTAATGGCATGTAAGACCCAATGACATCAGAGGAAAACGTATGTTTGGTAAGAGCGTCAGTCAACCACGAAATTAAAAACCAAACAGAACAGAGTCGGCTATATCCCATATCAAGTGGAGAAGTTTGAAATACATTAAATTGTTCATTCTCTCCCAACAGAGGTAGCTCCGTCATAAATTTCTATACGACATCTGTCTTAATTCAAAGGTTTTTTTGTGCACGAAATGTAGAACGCTGATTGGATGCAACCAAAGTTAGTTGTGCAATCAGCGACACTGATTCAAAAGTTATTATTCAAATCGCTTAAGTTATTTCCGTAAGCTCACCAAAAGCTAAACCTTATTCGAATATGCACCTTGAACTTTGAGCCGTCTTTACAGAACGCAAACGCCTCATTTTCCGACTGTTTCATTGCACAGGCCTGTGTGACATCAAATATGTTGTTCACGCATTCGTTGTTTTCATTGGCTGAAATATAGCCAGGTAGTTTAAGTTGCAATTTTGTCCCGCTAGGGGAAAGTGCCGGAAAACCGAGAACCCTTCGAATTAAGACAGAGGCTGTTGGGAGAGAATGGACACACCTTAGTGTCATTATGAATCTCCATACCAAAGTTAATCAAAATCAGATATTAGTTTCGAACTTGTGAAGTTAATAATAACACATACATGCATGTATTTTGGAATTTTTGGGTAGAGTACAGACCAAACATGGACCTTTGGAAATTCGGCTCTCTCTCTCTAACTTGATCCTTTTTAGTCTTTCTTCTCTTAACTTTTTTGTATGGCATTATTGACGTATGAACTATCTGGAGTACAACTGGCAGCAAGTTAAATCCTGCTAACTTACTCACCGTATATGCAACCTTTTATTTCTCAATTCAAGTTAGTTATTTTATAAAGTTCAATATTAGAAAGTGATAGTCTTCTTTTGTTCTACAGTTTAAATGCTAGCAAAGTATTCATGTGATAGATGTGCACCCAGTTATATCATAACGATACGTTTCTAAATTAACGATTAAAGCCGGTATGTGAAACGGTCAGTTGCATGTGCTATAAAACTTGTTTCTTATTTGAATTTTTTTTGGTGCCATTGATTTTCCGGTTTGAAGTTACCTAAAAAAGGGATGGATACGAATGAGTTACGAAAAATGAGATGATTTATCTCACTTTATTCTAAACTTCCCTACCGTCGACGGGTCTTTAGAATTCCAAGACATAAAACAAACTACATGCTTTCTCACCACCCACGTCAACGCGACGAGCGATTTGTTTGAAAAGGGTTTATAATCTAACATGAACCCTGCTCTGCAACCCAATTTTAAATCGTTCATGTCACACACGTTACTGCAATGTCTCCTTGCAGTGGCTTCCGTTACAAAGCAAGTTATCTGGACACGATTGATTTATGAGAAGCTTTGAATGTAGGCACATGCCGTGATAGCGTTGCTACATGAATACATCAAAGAGGAATCTGCATAGTCACACATTAGTAAGGACTTTAATTTAGGCAGCAGATATTTCAATTCAGACAGATGAGGATAATCCACTTGGCTTCAATGCAGTCACTTTAAAATCTAAAACAGATGATGCCCACGTGTCACAGAGGTTGTCGAACATTTACAGTACTAACTCGAGATCCTAATCGTTTGTGCTATTTCTGTCAGTGGGTTAATTGTTTGAAAGGGACGGATTAACATGTCATCTTCTGTTTGATAACTTTCAATTGGGCTGTCAATGTTGAGATAAAGCACTCAAACAGCAATATGCTGTATCATTCAACACTTTCCGCGATATTGGCGTGAAAAATAACAAGTCAGCCATTCAAGACGAAATGTCTTTATTGAAATTTGCCGGATATAGGAGTATATGATCTGTGGTAGTGCAGCTCTACCCGCAGACCCTTTGCCCCTCCACTCCACTACCCTCCCTTCCCCTTCTACAGAGCCGTCCCTCACGCTCCTCTGAGATCACCCCCAGCAAGTAACACGCCCCTCAGTCAGTCACAATCACCAACAATAGGCGAGTCATCCCGGCCAACAGAGGTATATCCGGTCCCGCGTCTTCACAACCGTTTGTCCACGTGGACACTCTTCATTTAGATACTGCTCAAGTCAAAATGCCCTGATGTTTGGGTTTAGTTTTTGCCGTGTGGAAGATGCTATGTTAGCGGGCTGCCCGTCGTGTTTGTCAATCAATGCCTTGTCGGCTATTATCACTATGTGCAGTTAAGGGGTCAAAACTGACGCTATTGTTCAGTATACTTCTGCGTGGCTTACATTAAAGAGATGAATCAAAATATATTTCTCTGTGCTAGTAGATGGGCAGCCTGCATGAAGAACATCTTTTTACGATATCATCATAAATATATAGGCTATTAAAAGTAATTACTCTGTTAAATATTTCATTGAGAGTAAACCACATAAAATACAGTTGCTTTAGTCAATAGAGTTACGATCATGCACATTCAAAACGGTTTCTACAAAGTTCTAATAACAGTCCATCTACGAAACGTACGAGATAAAACGACTGAAAACAATATGGCTCTAATATATGCGCGTCAACACGCCGATATTATGATACACCCGTCTCGAACAAAAGCGTAATGGACAAAAGAATACAAAGTTTTCAACACAAACTGAAAGGGTCTGTACTTTCATAGATCCTTTAAACATGAACTTTGTACATGAACTGGAGATAAGATGACTTTGATGACAACGCTTAGGAAGGACATAAAGGAATGTTTGTAAATTCAGAATGGCAATAGGCTTTGTGCTTCGGATCAGATGCTTGTCGTAAGGCAAATTCAGCCGTCCCAGGGCCGAGTACGGGCCGATTACACTGCGTTTTCTCTACTCGTTTTACCCCAGCAGTCAATGGCGCACACCCGGTGGTCAGTCTTGCATGAGGCGAAGCTGTGTTGTGTCCGCGAGTGCTTGGCACACATGATGAAGTCGGGCACACATGTCTCTACATAGCAACCTGAAATATAGCAACATCTCTAATCAATGCTTTACAGAAACCAATTCAAAATGACTCAGGCCGGTGATCGGGACACGTGAAAGACCATGCCAACCATTATTCAATACTATATCATGACATCTTCAAATGTACGTCGACAATAAATCGAACGGTTTGGATTATTATCCTATGCCATGACGTTTACCTTAATTTAAGAGATCCTAAGATATTTAAATAAATGAAGACCGAAGAGACAAGCAATTGAAAAAATAACGATGTGTAAGGATTAAGTCAAAATCATTCTGTGTGTTTTGAACTTTGCAGTTTAATACATCTTTCTCAAAATACATTGTTCACGTTATGTTCCAAACGGCGTTGTTAACGTATAATACGACTTTTTTAGCAGACTTTTATGTATTCATTTATTTATGTGAACTTCATGTTTTCCGTCAATGAGGACAAAACAACAGACGACGTCAAGCAAAAGGCCCATGAGTAAATGCTTTCTAGCGCTAGATTGACATTTTTTCTGCTTACCACATTTTGATTTAACAACCGATTACGTGACAATTCTAATATAATAAAATAGTTAACTACCGCATATTTCATATTTTGAAATAGAGGTATTGTGAACAATTCGAGATATACTCGACCGATTTTAACCATCGATTACAGTGGTTTCTGTGAGCATTCCTGGTAAGATCTGGCATACATGACGACAAATAACACCATAGTTGATCAGAATTCCTACTTTAACAAGTACAGATTCGAGGAATGGAAGCAGTACAATTGTCAGAATTCCTAGATAAACACAACAGAGACACTTTTGTGAAATGGCATAGAGGACTAGAATTAACTGAAGTAGCTCACGTCAACTTATAACAGTTTTCCTGACACAGATTCTAGGCTCGGTGCTACTGCTGTTTTCAATGCTTGTTACCTCGAGATTAAAGTAAACACGGTCTCACTGACAGACATGAAGGCAGCCATACAAGCAGGTTCGCGACAGAGAGGGCTAGCGTCTACAGCTAAAGACTTATCTACACCAATTTACTCTTTGTTCAAGTCAAATGAACCTCATCATTAGCTGAAGCTAAAGCTTCGTTGACATATCTCGATTACAACACTTCCACATCACATAACATGTGTAGATCTTCAAACTTATTTTCTAAAACGCAAGTTATAAGAGGTTTTATATCAGACTCACTTTCATTGCTGCAAATTTAGAATTTGCCATCTTTTTAAACATTTTTAATAGACCTAAAGCTTTAAACTACGAAATAATTCCCATGAAATAGCTATTTGTTAAGCTCAGATACTGCACATCAGTCCACTGGGTGGGTATTAACGATTATCGGTTCACTCAACGTTCACTTAGTTAAGCTAACAGCTCGACTAGGATGGATCATAGCGGCTCTAATCATCAACTGATTGGCACGCCTGATTAACAGCACTATCCGCCTCTACAGAACTGAATAACTGAAGGGAGGTATACTTTAATAATGTCTGGTAGTTTATTTTTTCTTTCTCCACGAATTAAAACTCCATCATATTCCACCACAAACGATGTATTTCTTACTTTAACATATCTCTGAATATAAAAAGCCATGACGTACTACATTTGACAAACATTGCAAATTTCGTCCTAAGATTTATTAAACCTCATTCACTGACTTTATTGATTCAGATTTCGGTTACAACCATGGTATAATCTAATACAAATGTGGAGTTTTTCTACCAAATGATTCGCTTTCAGGTTATTAGTGACGTTGAAATTGACATTGAATGTATCTATTTACCGCTACTCGATGAAATGACACTGTATACATTCAACACGATCTGAGTGGTGATACAATTACATTAGGCTTTGTCCATCTAAAGCAATCTTTAATTAAAGTAACTCCCACTCTCAAACATTTGTCTAGCTACTTATTGTTCTTATCGTTTAGTGTGGCTCAGGCGAGAGAATACGAGACATACGGGAACTCCGGTCAAGCCGTCGCCTAGGGCATCCATTTTCTAACGAGATAATCGACATTTCTAACGATAGCTAATATACTAAGTTCGTCTGCTATCTGTCTGCCAAGTTAGTCGCTTCCATTTTCATAATTACCTCTGAAATACCATTTATCATTCAGTATTAATCTATGCTGTTTTAGCTTGAGATACATTGCTCAAGGGAGGATAACCCTTTGTAAGGTGAATATGGTGATGATTAAATAATTCTATATCCGATGGAAAAGTATTGGCTTCCAGTATCGTCAGCTATGATAAAGTTAAGGGGTCTCTTCCAACTTTTAATAGATTCTTACATCGTATCATCTCATTATCCCATACTTTAATTTACCAAATTTCTGTTTCCGCATTAGCTTATCCTGAAGATATTTTGTAATGCGTGGGATAAAGGCGATAATTGCAAGACGTATGTAATCAAATATGTGAATGTCCTGAGCAACACAATTCGTGATCTTATTAACTTAAGGAGCATGGCACAAGCAAATGATTAGGACTCGCTTCACGAACATTTGCATTGAGGTCCTGACCTGAGGCAAGCATATTTTGAAAGACAAAAGAGCAGCTGTAACGAAGCATGTAGAAAACAGCTTGCAGCTGTGTTCAGTATTCTAAACAGCGACACATGCAGTTACAAGACGCCTTCAGCTGTCTGGCCAGCTTATTTAGTTACCAAGATCGTGACTTTGAATAACAATTTGTCTAGATTTGATTTGTCTTTAATAAGGTTAATATGTATTGGAACCACGGTCCGAAAGAAAGGACAAATTATGATGTTCATGCCTCTATCAAGTCACGTCATAATACGCATCTCTGTGTCATAGAACATAAACAGTGTTGATCAATAATAGAAGAAAAAAACCCAAATACATGTAGTTGTTATTTCATTGGGAAACTATCAATGATAGGTTAGCTCGTTCGGAACTGTGACTCATTTACTTTTGTCATCAACCATGGTATTTAGAAAAAGTACGATATTCTGGAAAAAAACTTTTTACTAGCATAAATAGACGACGTTTTGGAAAACTCTTGCTCTAATACGGATTTCAGCAGCAGGCTCTTAAATTCATCGTGGTCTACACGTTTCTACGTCATTAGTTCTTTTAGGTGAATGACTCAAGATATCCTCCGAATTTCGTGCAGTTCCAAAGGAGAAAGGTTGCTCTCTAGAACATCTTGCTTTTCTTATGTACATCACTTCTAAATTCCCATCAAAGATTTAACACTTTAGACTGTTAATGTTTACTTTTATCACGGTGTTGTGTTTATCTCATCTCTTTGTTCATTTTGATCGATAATGAAAAGGTAAAGCACTCACTATAGAGTTCTCTTGACTGGTCTGGGTCTGTTTCCTGTGATATCGCATTGGCAGCTGAAACACATATTCGTACAATGAATAGATATTTCTTATATTGATATCCAATCTATATATAAGACAGGATAACGCTCCATTTCACTTGAAGTACTGCGAACAAACATGAAAGTTCATTTCAACTTGTAAAAATAGACAAATTCAAATAATATGTTACACGTTCAACCACAACTACCATAGGTCTACCTATGAAGTCAAAACTTGAACATGTTTATGTTTCATACTTTTAGAATATTTTCAACAGAGAAAAAAAGACTGTTAAAGTTGGATGTGAGAAAGGTTGTAGGATTCAGTTATAATTAATACGGACATGAGAAGAAGCGTTTTTTGTGAAAAAATACTTACCATGTGATAAAGGACCGAATTCATCAACTGACTTTTTACTCCACCATGCTGAAAAGAATACAAACCGAAGTTTTTAATTGAAATATATATCCTCTTCATATGACAAAACATTGGCAAACAATAAAAAAGTGAACGTAACTCACTAATACCCCTACCGTCTATCCCTGATGAACTGAATTGCTGGAAACTTCTTACTGCTTGGACGTCTAATGAATTGACAAGAGTATGTTTCATGAATTTGAAATAAGAGCAAAAATATCGTATGTCCTGAGTTAATTTCAAGTCGCCTTTCTTAAGTTACATCTTCTCTCATTACTTGAAATTATAATCGGAAAAAAGACCACATAATATTTGAGAAGTCAACATTTAGCATCCTATTTACATGGCCCACTAAGCACTTCCAAGCTATATTTTTCGTTTTGTCTGCTGTTAATAATTCTCCAAAAGTATGTTGGAGTCATTAGCGTGCGACGTTGTCCGGTTTTCAATCACAGATTGACGCTTTTAACCTGTTACCATCACTCTACCAAAACAGTTAATTCATCCAGTTTCATTCCAGAAAATATATTACTGTTCTCAGTGATAAGTCACTTTTGAGAAATTTCTGTAGGTTTAGACGTTGAGAAAAGTTCACAACACATTAGATGATTTCTCATGTTCGCATTTTTTGCCTGGTCAACCAGAAAACGATTTACATATAAAGTTTTAAAGTGACTATCAAGCGATCTGCTAAATTCAAGCAATGCTGATATCATGAAATCTGCTGTACGCACATAAGGAGAGGTTGGTATGGGGGTATCACCTTTGGTGGGAGAAGGTATAATAATACAATAAATTGTGTCAATCTGAGCATACTTTATGACGGACACAGTACATACTCCATACTCGTAATGGTAACCCGAGACAATGGTTGTTTCCATCAAGAATCATTCACCAATCATGAATTTGAATCATGCATGCCCTTAATTCACTCCCATTGATGGTTATTTCACTATGACAGGAAGTGATTGGGAAGGGATACATAATTTTCTGAGTGAAACATTAGCGAAAGCGTATGCTGCAGCCATTACGTTGGTCCAGGAAAAACAACATCAAAGGCACATTGAGCAGCGATAAAAGGCGATGCTTAATGAATAGGGTGGCGTTGTTGAACCAAGGCAAACGAAATTGTTACATTCTGTGCATTACTGAAGAATAGCATATAAAGATAACATCGTTAATGCTATCAATGTTTTCAGAGTTCCGGATATTCATATAAGTCCGTGTTTGTACTGTAAGCAGATGATACCATCAATCATTTTACCTTATATTGCCAGTACTTTCATTCTAATTTTGCTTCCTTCACACATTGCATTCACATCGTAGTTATAACCTTTATACGTGTAATTGAACAATATAAATCATCTCAATTTGAACTTTGGGTAATGTCTACTTATAACCTATCCAATGTTATCAAATACTGTAAACTGATTATCCAGCTAATATATAACGTAAGTCCAACAAGTCACTAAATAACATTTAACGTTTGTATGGACAAGCACCTTAGGTTTAATAAGAATTAGATAATACTGACAGACAATAGTTTTGGTTCAATTTGTTAGAGGCTCATATTTACACTACACATACAAGGTAAACTTTGATACTTTCAGATTTTCATATTTCTGCGAGAAAATATTTTGGGCAAATTTTCGAGAAGAAAATAGTTAATTTGATTAACGTTATGACATATATCACTGTATTTACAATAATAATTCAGAGCAGACTATTTTAGACAAATCTGTTTTTACATTTTGGACCCCAGTGATTTAACAAATCCATATCATATGACATTGTGTTCTAACATGAATGTGAGTTTCATGTCGCAGTATTTGAAAGGAACATAATTTTGGCTAATATCCTAAAAAGTCATCTGACTTAAAACGGTAGCGAACCCTCTATGTCATTACATACACTAAGTATGCAGGTCATGTTGCAAAGTATTGTTCAGCAGCTTTAACTCATTACTAAATAAAGAGGAAAGGTACAAAAGTCTGTGTAACAAAAACATTGTGGAAGCATTTGACAGCTGAAATTCTGCAGGTATCCACTTCATTTCGCATAGACATTCTATCAGATTTTAGAAAGATTCATTAGCAACAACAGTTTGAGAGAAATTTTTTTTACAGCAATAATGTAATCAAGTCGGTATATCCTCTACAGTGATGTGAAGCTATTTCCAGCTTTTGTGATACTCACAATTTCTTTTTTCAACTCCATTTGACCAGTAATTGTCATCTAGAGAAAGCGATCTGGCGAAGGAGAGACCTGCAAGAAAGAGATCAAGAATATAAATAAAACAGGATTCACGGACGTCTCAGCTTAATTTGCTGTTATAAAAGTTTAAATGTGTTCTTTGGAAATGTCATCAGTAAATCCCTAATGTTGACACAAGGAATTATCACGTCAAATTAAACAACAATTTCATAATCCCCTACCCCAAAGATTTGACGATTCTATAAGCTGTCAAAGCATATTCCTCAATTTCATAAAAAGAAATTGACAGTTGGATCACGTTCGAATTTTATGAATCACTTCAAAATGATCCATTGACATGTCTTAATGCTTTAACGGACTTGCCTTAAAGATCTAGAGCATTAAGGATTAGGAAATGCGATTGCAATTTAATGCAAGGTTAAATTTCTACACATGCCTGCCAAGAATATCCTTACCGGAAACACTAGACACTTTTTGAAGCATAAAACCCTACAACTTCCGGAAATTGTGAGTGATGTAAACCCCGGAATGCAAATAGAGATGTTGAAATTCACTTGGAAGTCAGTTAGGCGGTTATAGGTGTTCTTCTCGTTTTTGCCTCAGATTGGATTGATTTGTTGAGTATGTTGGTGGTTTCTCTGAGGCTGACAGTTGAGTAAGGAGGGAGCAGGTGCCCTGCCGGACTTGGCTCGTGACAAGAGCTTCTCGACAAGCTCACAGGTCTATCGAACATGGAGATCCTTCAATCTGTTTTATGAAGGGGTTACACAGGAATCCTACTGGATGACCGCTTACATTAGACTGTTGCAGCCCTATCGGTTTATGTGTCCGAAACTTTTGAGCTTGGATTACACTCAAGTACTGATCACATGTGTGTAGTTACGCATAGACATAAAGTTGTCCAATGGATTATCGTGTGCAACACTAGGTATAAATAACTGTATTATCGATAGTTTACATGGTATATTAACGATAGTGGAACGTTGAAAACGTTTCTACTAAATGAAAGCAATTATGAAATTGTATATTGTAATGTAGTTGTAGAAAAGGGTTTTGGAAAGTGAGACAGATATAATGGGTCTATTTTACTAAACACGTCCATTGCTCATTAGCATATACTGTATTGAACATATAGAAAGTAAAATAAGATCTAGGTTTAGTTAATGAAGTATACATATTATAGCTATATCTTCAAATTTGCTATGCAGGTTTATTTTTGGTTTCTTTCTATTCTGTAGGAATGGAACAAACTCACTTATCAGCTTGTTGGCTAATGTTGTTTTCACCTGACAATATATATCTATGTAACCTCTTTATACCAAGCTGTTTTTATCGTGTGTTACCTCTTTTTCAATTTGTTGTTTCAAACATTAGCAACTGGAGTAAATGGAAATCTTCTACTCAAACAAATCAGCAAAAAGTTTTTAGACTGAAATTCATTGTCTTGAAATTGAAATATTTATTTTCGTTTTCATAAATTACTTTATTTACGTTGTCTTGACACTCTTAAGTACGTACTTTCTTACGGGAGATATGTCAACTTAGTGAATACTCGTAGCACCAAATCACTCTCGTTCTAGTCAAAAAAAGATCAAAAGAAAACGTAAAGATCGCTCGATGATCACAATCAGCTTAAATCATATTCAGCTTGTCAATAAAGAGACAGACAGACAGACATAAACGATTATTCACACCTCACACATTTGTATAAAGAATTGGCTGCTTGGACGAAGTTTGACCAAACAAATTCTAAATATTCAAAATTATTTTCAGACAGAATCATTTCCACTGATTGAATTTGCAACCATTATTAAACGTTATCTCTATATAGCGGCAACGTTAGTGCGTCTCACGTACATTACATATTTGATTTAGGCAAATGATGTGCTAAAATTTAAGAAACATTGATCAAATAAACATTTGTCGTGAACGAAATCTTATGCAGCATCTGATCGTGTCAAAGCGATATACACACTCTAAAAAGTTAACGTACTGCCCATTTCGGCAACGGAATGAATGAGACTCTGGTCATAACATGGTATGAGAAACTAGCATTGCGATAATTATGGTAATGCACTTGTCTAATATTGCCGTTCATATTCCATTGCAATACCCTACATGAGCGAGTAATGGTTATTTCTCTCCATACCCAATTCAAGGTTAAACTTTTACATGTGCCTATCAGCATATTTCTATCATCGTAACTCCTACAATACCCTGGTAACTATCGGGTGAAAGGTATTGTATCGCTGTGTTAAATATGCTGATCTAATGGCTCGTATCCGGAAATAGCGACATCTTTTGGTTTAAAGAGTGATAATCACATCAGCAAATGAGAGCGCAGCTTACGATAGGCTGTTGCCTGGTTTAAATGAATATATGGGTGCAATCATCGATATACAATTAGGAGGAATCACTCTGAGACCGTGTTTACCTACTGCTAAGTGTCCTGTAACACTTCTACGAAGGCTCCGTTAGACAACGCTGCGTTGTATATAATTGTTTTCATTGGCGGACAAAGTACAAGTTATATATAGCGTTGAGGTACCATCCTTGGCAATACGATTGTTATAAAGGTATTGTAGGTGCTACGTGGATACAGAAAAGCAGGGCGACCTGTTGTATAGGAATCACGAATTAAGAGATTCGCGTTTGATAAGCGATGGTGTGCATTCACACTGAGGCCCAGTTAAAGACTTAAGTCATTAGCAAGAGGATTCGAAGCATTGGACGCACAGGTCGTTTACAAATGATTTGTAATAAATTGGTATACACATCAAATCAATATTATATCTGTTAAATCAAGCTATGGGAATTATTGGAAGCCTCAATGATATAAGTAAGGACATCCTAAAGGTGTGTTATTGAGCTTTGACTTTGACTAAAGCAATGTTTAAGTGTAACAAAACTTATATTCATTGACATCACACCAATAGCCGAGAAATTTTACATAATATAATATATTGTGTAATGATTGTTTAATGGGTGAGTTATGTATAATTTATCTATGTTTAAGAAATTTTTTGATGGAATTAATAATGTATATGGTAATAATATGGTGCTAGTTTCTCACGAGTTGTTCCTCATGGCCCGATAAGACCCGGTTACACGATGAAAACGAGGAAATGACATATGTGGTGAGTTTAAAGAAACATTGTGTATTCTTAATACCAAATATTTTTAATGGAACTCAATTATTCCTCAGGGCTGAATAAAATGCTGAATATGCTGAAATAAGGTGTTGTTGAACGGTTTGGAGTGTGGACATCATTGTTCGTTTATTCATCATTTTACAACAGTCAGACGAATCGAAGCAGTGGATTGTAGCTGTATGACAAGATGGAATTCCTAAATAGGGTTCATAACTTTTGCAGCTGCTCTTGTAACCAAAATAATATGTCATTTCGGCAAGAAAATTATTATTACGATTGCAGTTTTAACATAAGACCATTCAATCAGTATTTCTCTTATGCTTATAAATATCAAATCGGTTTAAGGTAATGTTATAAATAACACCCATATTTGCGTTCAACAAAAAAGCAAATAGGCCCAAATCATCAGAACACAGATTCATAATTTTGCTTCACTCGTACATGTGGAAAAAAAGACCAGGCCCCGAGCCACAAGAGGCCCCTAAAAGTAGGCGGGCAAGCATTAAGTGTGCGATGATCACACACTGTGTCCCCGGGGCAAGGGACCGGTGTCTCGTTAATGGTCTGGAATCATTGCAGGGCTGACACCAGTCTTTATGACAAATGGCCAGAGAAATATAGTCTCTTAAGCTTCTTCCCTCTAGTTAAACGCGTAGTCATGACATCAACACGAGAGCTGACGGCAGTGCCCTCTGGCGGAGAGCGCCCCTTGTCAACAAGCACGGATACTTCAAGCTTGGCTTCGTGTTGCGAACCTGGAGACGTTTGGACACCATACACTCGTTTATATCATGGAAGATACGGAAAAACATCTGCCCTAGGGATGCTGTAATATTATCTTCTCTGTGTGTCCATGTTTAACAACGGTAACACACAACATCACAGCTATGTTAGCCGATCAATCAGAAAACTGGTGTAATTGAAGTTGCATGTAGTTGCTTAGGTTTGATAGCATAACTGATCATGTTTCGGTTCAGAAACAAGCATATGTGTCATTACACAGATATTGTCAGGTCACTAAGTACGTTCACACGAAGTCCGAATATTACAAAATAATTATAACATTAACTCATATATTAGCAGTTGTCGCTGAACACAACTTCTCTCTCATAAGTAGTAGTTACATCTTACTACGCTAGCCTCTGTTTGAATTCTGTCACTGTCTTTGATAGAAATGGGGAACCCTAAATGGACGCCGTTTCAAAGTTACCAATCGAAAAGTCTTATTCACTTCCCTGCACTTACGGAAAACTAAAAATATTTCGACGGTGCATAATGGCAACGCCAAGTTTTCAATGCAGGACGTGGCGCCATTGGCTTGAACTAAAACGATAGTCTGTGTTGCAATAAACCCTCTGGACATTGGTCATCTGCCGGAATCTCAGAAAGGGATCGAATTAACACGGAGATCAGCTGAGGATGATTTCATTTGAGCTACCTTCGAGGGGGAAAGCTGAGCACATAGCAATATAATATTATGAAATGTATATGTAAATGATCAGTTTAATCAAAGGTTATATGGGAATGTTGTCGATGTCGTTCATAATTGGATTCCCTAATATATATTTCTGAGTGTTTACCATAATAAAGTAATTTCACAGATTTACCTTGCCAATAATTACCATCATGTTGTATCCTCATTTTGGTTAAATAAAAGTCTTCAATGCTTAGTGATGTTGATATAACCATATTTATATACTGTTGATGAGTACCGCGAAAGAACTGGCTGGAAATAAATCCAATTGAATTGTTTTTCAAAACTAAAAATTCATTCACGCAGAGGCTTTTACATCAACCGAGGGAATGTTCTCTTATTCATAATACCTTCTATGAAAATATATACAAATACACATGTTAAGTAAAAGGTAAGTTTGTCACAATTATAGCTACAGGGATGACAATATTTGCATCGATGCTTGGGGTGGTATCGTTTGACAGTATAACCACACTAAAGTTAATCAAACCTTTCAAACAATCTTTAAACTTTCCTATATATCACGAAATGTCAAAGCATAGTAAATACCACTCTGACAACAAAAACAAATTAGCTTCCTGAATGAGTACCCTCAGGGGAAATTAAACGATACTGGATGCTTTTCTCCTTTAGAGCTTACGCGCACCATACAGTTTATTCACTAGCTGTGCTTTGAAACGGTAGTTCGCAATGAAATTCAATCACAAAATGACAAACGAAACGTCGCAGTCATGAATGTTATCTAATTCAGATTTGAACAGTAAAGTCTTCCATCAAAGTCGTCTGAGTGATCTTTAAGACACTTTTAAATGAATATTATCTTCATTTAAGCATTATTCTCTAACATCTATAGACCTTTTGTCAATATTCATTATTTTCTTTACACACAAACTTATAGTCACTTTCAATTAAACTTTTGAGCATCAAGCTCTTGTTGAATTTCTTTCACAATTAAGTATTCAACGGAACATTACAATCCACAAGTAATATTGTTAGGAGGAAGTTTCTAACGCCACCAGATAATAATTTTTCGAAAGAAGGAAAACTAAAAAAAAATTAAATTGTGTTTTCATAAAAACATGTGGTTGTCAACAACGAACAGTTTAAATCTGCGTGTACATCACATTACTTTTAAGAATAGACTACTTCGAAAGTAGTCTGAAATCTGAAATTGATCAACTTTCTCGGGAAGTATTTCTGAAAGGTATATATAGAGATTAATACCAGAGTATGTTTTGATATAGTAAATATCACTATTTAAACAATAAAAATTGTATTAGGCGAGGTTTACCGAGCCTAATGCATAGTTTTTATTGTTTATATAGTGATATTTACGATATCAAAACATACGAAGGTAATTATCTCTTTATCATATAATGTCATTTTGTAGTAAACCTCCTACATTGTATTTTGGTTAATTTTTTTCCCCTCTACAAACGAAAAGGGCGTATGAATAAACCCACGTCATCAGTAGGCAAACTCACATTCCATTTCGCGTCATAGGAAAATGACGTCACACAAGGGCAAAATAGGCCAATTTGTCAAACCTTTTACAACAACAGTGTACGCGTTTTGTTTGAGTAAAACATCACACAAAATACAAAACGTCATAAATGTTTCAGATATATTAAATATCGTTTTGAACATTTGAAAATGAAAATGTCACATTAGACCCGCGGAGCAACACAACACAGGAACACGCTAACAGATCGCGTTAAAAAAATCTCGCACCGCGTTATACTGAACACATTGTACGTCATTCCTGACTGCTGTCGAATTCAATAGCTGCAATATTCCTATGTATATACGAGGAGAGGAGAGAATTTCGGGGATTTGTGGAGCCGCAAAGAGGGTGTGAACACCACCGGAAATGGACACATGTATTTCACTCGATGATCGAGAACAGGCTAGGTTCTTCGGTTTTTATTGTTTAAATAGTGATATTTATGATATAAAAACATAAGAAGGTAATAATCTCTTTATCATATAATGTCATTTTGAAATAATTAAACCTCCTTATTTTGCTTAATTTGTGTCGATGCGAACACAATCGCCGATTGTCAAGGCGGCCATGTTTGTTTACATTGACCCCCTCGTCTGCAAAACACACCAAACTCGACACGTCGTTTGTATTGCTAAAGAAACAATTTAGGATTCGCTCTTCTCGGTTCTGAGCTAGCGAAAGTAGTGCGACCTAGTTACCCTCATTTGCATAGTTATCAGGGATCTGATAACATGATTACAAGATGGGTTTCTTGCATCGATAACACTGCCCATTATATGATAAAAGTTTTTACCAATTGAAATAACTATTTAATCATAATGGAGACGTGAGAAGAACATGTCTTAACATTGGTTTTGGTATAAATATAAAATTTGGTTATTGAATACTGTCCTAGATGTTGTGTAAATATAGATTGATTAAAGAAGTTGTCATAAAAAACATACTGCGAAGACATGGTAATAAGTTTAGCATTTCTGTAAAACGAAGCTTATATGTTAACTCTTTCGCAGCTAAACAAACTATTGTTCAGCAGCCGAAAATGAAATTGATCTTGATACCAACCAACGTAAATGATTTTACTAATACATGGTGTCCCTCTCATGAGTTCAAATACAATGTCGGTAGTTCCATTTGCATCTATAGGCTGACTGTGAAGACCAAACAACCTATTTGATTCAGTGAAGTAAAATGTAAATATTGTAAATGGCCAGTAACAAATTTACGTGTTTGAAGTATATAAAGAGATTTGACAGAAACAAAAAATAGATGTTTCAATTGTAGGAAAATGAATTCTAGTTATAAAAATGAATAAACAATTTTACCCTAACGCAAATGACTAACAATTATTCACACAAAAATGGCCGCCAGTGGATTTTGCATGATACTTGATAATGTATTCTACGACGACGGTTGATTGGGTTGAATAATGATATATCTCAAAATCTGAAGAACATTCATTGGCATAAACTAAAGATTTGTGGGGGTAAATTGGAAGTAATACAATTCTCTAAGCTTGTTACAGCCCCTTTAATAGCAGCAAAATAATACACACATATTTAATACGCCGAGAGTCAACACTAGTCCTTTGTAGAATTCAACAGAATATCTACATCGACATTACTAATATACTTCAAATCAGAAATGATGCTGACAGTTCATCAAGAGAACCCGATAGCAAGCTGTGTGATTCAAGATGTGACAATTCTATACATACAGAGGTTTGAAAGTTAACATAACTCATTGAAATGTAATGCAAATATGTTTATGATGGTGTTAGGCTCAAAGACAGAGATTTACTTTACTTTAAGAGGATCAAATCTTTTTCCACTAAAGCAATTCAGAAGATGAGATTTGGGACGTCTACCTTCCTAATACCTATTTACAGATAAGCTAAGTCAAGGGAATAATAAACAAAAAAGTTCCATATAAACTAATACTAATATTGAAAAAAGGACTGCTGGGCATCAACGCGTAAGTTTAACATTGTAACACCAAGCATTTAAAAGAGCTATTGGAATTTAAAGTCAACATGAGAAAGTTATCAATTAAAAATAAGGTAGTCATAAATATGTTAACAACTTACCTGTGTGTGCTAACAAAACGCAGAGAGGCAAGAGAGCGCTGAGAAGGGCACCTGATTGTTTCATTCTGTCTCTGAAAATATACACAACACAGAGTCAATGGGTTGTCTGGGCTTCCGGTCATAGGTATAAGATGTCACGACAGGTATGGTGAGAAACTGACTGGCGCATATTCAGGTGACCATTATAAGCGCGTTCAGAAATTGAGTGGGCGAGGTAGAAAACAGTGGGCTGTAATATTCAAACGGGCGTAAAATTGATCTATCCTAGTCTGTGGTTGGCTCATGTGTGACTGGGAGGGAGATTGTATTGTCCATATGATAAACCTTGTCCTCTTCAGGGAACCATGATTTCATGATGTCCCAAGACAAGCATAAAAATAGTCTTTATACGAACGCAATTGATTAGCTGAAGTGCGATTATAGCTAGTGTAGCAAAATTACTGCTCCAAAGGGTTGTTATGTGGTAATTAGGGATAAGACAATATGCTATAATCATTATAATGTTCCGATTGATGTCTTAATCGCTTGGCTGTTTTGGGTTGTATCAAAGGTGAAATTTAGAATGACCACCGATGACAAAAGTATTTAAAAATCTCATTGCAACTTTTTCGTTCTTTGGCTTCAAATCGTATCATTTGGTCAATATTACGGTTGCCAACGATGATGTAATAAAGAACTATAAGAAAATATTCTCTGTCACAATATCGATTTCCACGGTTGTAAATGTTTTGCCTATCGATGCAAATTTCAGATGATAGCGCTGGGTAATGCACATATGTATATGGTAACAATATTTATATTTCCACTGAATACGCGTGTGCAAAATCAAAAAAAATGTATTGATACATGATAGCGTGAAATCATTCCGCTTTCGGTTTAAACGAACAAGTGACATTTATAATTTCAAATCAATTCAAAATTACACTATTAATATAACGTATGACACGACGCTTAAAGACTTTGGCATATCCCACAATTCCTGCTCTAAATATCGGATCGTTGATCGCATTTACTGCCTTTCCTCCATCTGAAGCAACATCGTACCTCCTCAACTCCCTTACTGAACCTCAATTACACACCGATTTTACACGAGTGAATCTAAACTGTAAATGTAAAACACTGGAGTCTGGTTTTGCACCACCTGGTATACCGAAATATTTCATTCTGACAATGTCGTGCTGTTTGCAGTTAGCTCCCAGTGTAGAGTTCCGTTTTGTTATTTCTTGAAAGATTTTGACTGTGAACCGGAAATATTTTCTCCACCATTAGCACGCTTTAAAGCAGTCTAAATGGATTTCTTACGTCCTATCACTGCTGGCTTTCATTTGTTTTTCTAATTCTAACCAATATTGATTTTGATATTGTCTTAAGGTCACGCATTAACGTAAGCATTTCAAGACAGGGAGGATGGTTCAAACCAGCTTCATGTCTGGAGTACAAAGTGCACACATTCATGAAACACAGATCGAGATGTTGAAGCAATCAAGTACTGTCAATATATGCTCCTGCTTTGTATGACAAATGATCCATTTGCTAGCATAAAAATATTTCTCAAATAATGAGAGTAAATAGACAGTAATGTTTACGAATGAGAGATTTATCATCCCGCTTGGAAGGAATGTGTCATTTGTTTGATAACGTGGCTCGTAACTAATGACGCCTTTTGCACACGGGATTAATTAATAGTGTTTTACGTACTTTAGTACGAAATAGATAAACAAATCTCCAAAAATTAAATTTCAAAAGATATCTGGAAGTGTGTGTTGTTCTTTAATCTCAAACGTCTTTAATTGCTTTAGGGAGATTAAAAAATATCTTCGTTTAGTTATTCGTTGCGTTTCGATAGTCGTGATGCTAAGACATTAAGAATAAATAAACTGACCATTTTTCGGTTATCCACAATTTCTTTACGTAAAAATTTGGACGGCGTGACTCTCTCTCTCTCAAGCTCAAGTATATAATATGACAATTTTAATTATAATGTCTTCTTGAGATCAGATAAACAACATTCCTTAAATGTATCAGCCTCGTTAAATCTAGTTCCATGCACTTAAGACCCTAAAAAGCATATTGGCACTTTGTTTCAACTCTAGATTATCTTGGAGAATAGTAAACTGTTTAAACTTGCTCTGCCTTTTGCGTAACTTTTCTTTTGTGAAGATGTAAATAATGGTAAAAAATACGGACACAGCTTTTCACATCACGCACAGTTTCCCATAATTGCTATCTTGGTGAATGGCAAGTTTTCATTTCTTATGTCTGCACAGTAAGCCTGTATACTGTCTTCACGGATGGTTAATAATCTTTCGTCAAGCTTGAGGTGGGTGTAATCTGTCCAGACGTTTTGGTGTCGAAGATGTACCGTGCCTCGAATGCGTGGATTTCTGTTAATCGGCAGGGCCTTATAATAAAAACAGGTTTCTTCTCCGGTCATACGGTAATTGTCTGGATCTGATCTACAAATATCTTTGAACATCCAAAATAGATTTGAAGCACCGATCATTCACACTTTGAACGATGCAGACATCAAACATATTCATTCCTCTCAAACTTCCTCATTGGTTATACCCATCTCGTAGGTATTTTAATCCACGTTGTAGGGCGACCCGTCATTATCAAATCCTCAGCTTTCACCACATCTGTAAGCAAGCCAGACTAATTGTACTCTTCGGGTGATATGCTTCTTGGCTTAAACGAAGCAGCCTATTTGGATTCTCTTGAAAGTTTGGGAACATCGTATGCAAGGGCAACAATCATGAATTGGTCATGGATTTAATCACAGCTCCATACGCTTAGGGTTTCTGTTTATTGTCAGTAATAACACTGTCATCCATCTGAATAGTTGTATAAAACTTAAGACAATTGTTGAAATAAGCCTCTAACATCGATTCTAAAACTTCTCAAACTGAAAAACGTTTAATTACTTATTGACTACTCTCGTATATGAAGTCGATCAGTAACCCCCGTGATTTTGCTCGAAAGGAATATAAGGAATAGAAGTTCGTGCTTGATCACAAAGCCTATAATATGAAGTTTCTTTTGTCTTTTAGAGGGACGTTTTCATAGAATATAAAGTTGTATAATGACTAATGGATTATTGGTCGCAAACGAATATTCATCAGCGAACCAATTCATTTATTAACATTTTCGTAGGCCTATGCAAATGCAAACTGTACGTCAGCGTATTTCCTTATTACCAGGGTTGGCGTGCAAATCATTCATCGAAAGTGAGACTAATGAAAATTGTTCTTAACAGAACTGCTTTCATTGTGAAATAACAAGTATCAAGTTTGTGTAAGCACCGTGCTTGCCTACTGTGGAGCGAATCTGTGTTTACAGGCGTGTCCGTGTGGGTTGATAGAACGACCGGTCTACATATCTTACCCGGACACGTGGGCTCAATGTTTGTGTTTGCTGTTCGTGACTTCACGTGCATTTCATGAGCATACATTAGCACGCACCGGATCTGATTACACAGACTTAATCCAATCAGGCACTGAGACTAATTACTTCGACCTGAAGTCGTTAACAGGAATAATGGGTCCTTGCGTGGAATAGCTTTTAGACATTGATCTGGTAATAAGGTTAGAATTTTTATCAACATCATCAATACCGAAAGCTATGTGTCACTTTACCTTAACAAACAGCAAATACATACATGTGACTCCACTACCTAAAAAAGAGCAATGTACGTACGTGTGACTCTAAATCTCATCTACCTTTAAATAATTACTCGTTTTTCGGCGATTCTGATTATACGAGAGCTCTCAAAAACATGCAACCATCTTTCGATGAATGCAGAATTAATGTGCATTCATACTTTGTAACGTGACAATATAACAGAACAAATTGATGCAACGGCTAGTTCGGTGATGGCAACTGCACGTTAGATTGGTTCTGTTGCAAAATAGGAAATGTACAACTGTCATCATCTCCACAACTGCGTTGATTACTGGATAATAAATTTACAATCGTTTCCCAAAAGAAACTATTCTGTTCACCGAAAACGCTTGATTCAAATAACTATGAATCCTGAAGTTTGATAGTTCAAATCGTTTCTCAAACAGTACCCATTTTGAATTACACGTGATATGCTAATAAGGGTTTTTCATAAATTGCGGACTCGAATTACGACGAACTTTGATTGCGTTCGCAAAGAAATCAAATCATCTTCCGTTTTAGTTTAGAATACATTTTTTCAAGATTTGTATAAAATAATTAAAATAATCTAAATCAGAAAATAGAGTTGATGTTGGAATCATAAGGATTGTTTTGAAAATTATTGGGCCTCTATGGATGAACAACAACAACAACAAAGTTTGAATAAAATCGCTTCGCTATGCTACGCGATTTTATACAATATGTCGCTGTTATACATCGATAGAGGCACAAAAAATGTTGAACAATCCTTAAGAGTTAACGGAAAAAAGTGCTGCCCCCTACTTTGTGTAAACAGTGCTTCTGAACAAGATACATTTCCATTTCTTTTAATGACATTTTTAACGAACTTTTTTACTTTTTACGAGCTGACAGTGTTGAAGATGACATTACTTTGCTGAATACGTCTTAAAATGTTTTTCTTTCCGTCAAAGTAAAGTTATTTTGACTTTTTTTAATTCAAAAAGACGTTAATTTGATTAACATCTAAATGTTGAACTGAGACATTGTTTTAACCGTGAGAATGACATTAATTGACATGTCAATTTATTTCTAGAAATAAGTTTAATTCATAATGACATTTGATGAGGAAGACGCACTGAAAAACATCACCAAACACAAAAATGCCACAAATGGATATGAAGACAATTTTACACTCTGTTACTTTTTGGTTTGTTCAAAGATCCAATACTTAAGCTTAAGGGACATAAAACTCCGACAATTGTTTCTGTCAAGACACCTTATCTTTAACGCAATGCTTCCATCTCCTAAATATCTTTTGCAAATCAAGAATATTCAATTATATCTTGAAAATAAATACGATTTGAATATGTAAACAGAGTTAGCTAGATGACAGGGAATAGCTAGTTCTGAACGTGTGAATTCAATTCCAGCAACGAACTCTTTATGACCATGAAAAGAAATACATAATCCAGCAGATATCAGATACGTTGTTAGATTATATATTCATGAGAAGGGTACTGTCGCCATACAAAACTGTAAAAGGAACTTTTCTTATGAGCGAACTGAGGATGTCGATGTAAAGTTCATTACTAGGTAGCAGGATTGGTTATTTTACAAAAAGTAAATATTCAAATGCATCCCCATTCTTTCCCAACAGAGGTAGCTCCGTCATAAATTTCTTTACAACCTCTGTCTTAATTCAAAGGTTTCTTGTGCACGAAATGTTGAACGCTGATTGGATGCAATCAAAGTTAGTTGTGCAATCAGCGACACTGTTTCAAAAGTTATTATTCAAATCGTTTAAGTTATTTCCGTAAGCTCACCAAAAGCTAAACCTTATTCGAATATGCACCTTTCACTTTGAGTCGTCTTAACAAAGGACAAACGCCTCATTTTCCGACTGTTTCAGTGCACAGGCCTGTTTGACATCACTTGTGTTACTCATGCATTTGTTGTTTTCATTGGCTGAAATATAGCCAGGTAGTTTAAGTTGCAACATTGTCCCGCTAGGGGAAAGTGCCGGGAGACCAAGAAACCTTCGAATTAAGACAGAGGTTGTATAGGAATTTATGACGGAGCTACCTCTGTTGGGAGAGAATGATGCATCCGAAGCCTAAGATTTAAAACCTGCCATCCATGTGTTCAAGAAAATTATCGAAACTACACGGCCAACCATTGATCATCGCCAAGATAAGATGTCAGTCACCAATCAGTTCACTAGACAAAAACAGTCTATATCGCATCACTGAACTAACAAATAGAGAAAACATCCCTAGGGGAATGCAACAATCTGCTGTCAACTGTTCGCGAGTGTGGCTAGCCAAATTGATGGATCTCTTTCATGCAAGCATCCATCCATTCAGTCTTATAATCTGTGCTGTTACCAATGAGAGATTCAGAAAAGGAAAAATCTGATGGTCTTAAAACACACGAAACCATTTGCAATATATATCTGACAAATAAGCCGAGACACGAAGATGGGACTAAAAGAAAGAAACTAGAAGCCTACTATTATTAAAGTCATTCGATGAAATATATAACTAGAAAAATGAAGTGGCAATATGCACATTCTATCAAAATGCTTGTGTCTATTTTGGGAACGCAATGTACATGGAAAATAGAATCACTATTCATTACTCCTTCAAATCATTAATTTACGTTCTGTCTGTGTCCTGCAGTTTACGGAACTGATACATTCTATACTTACGGAGTCTCCATGTATACCCCTGCGCATTATGGGAGTGTAGGACAATTAAAGTAAACTTACCGTAGGTTCACTAACATATAACGAATATCATCAACAGTCTACAGATATTATGAAAATAAAATTTGTTTAGTGCCCTTATCACTCCATGTATTTTTTTTACATCAATACAGCATGCGAGCAGTATAAATATAATGTCATAATGCTTATAATGAAAAGAAGGTTAAACATTTAAATGTTATTTCTTGAAATATGCAATAACTTGAACTGCCAATAAATACTAAGTGAATCGAATGATAACACTACCCATAGACTCACTCAAATTGTGCTCAGAAACAAACAAATTAGTATCTATTCTAAACTGTCGACATTGGGAGCTGTCCTCAGTACTCATACATCAAACTGTGAGCAGACATAAAACAAACAAACCTCTGTTCACAGCCAACAGCAGTAAAGAAGTCATAGAAAATTGAATAAAGTGAAAATGTCAAGAATTTGGAAGCCCAACAAAGACTCAATCCCTTCTTGCTTAAACTATTCGCTGCTTTTGGCTCTAGCTCCAAGTCATTCCATAGGTTCAACATAAACAACTTTCCTACAGAATGAAAAGTAAAGCCATAAATATACGACTGTTAATGACTTTGAAGAAACGACAACGATGCGATTAATAGGGCCATAGCATTAATGTATTTAAAGAGACTCTCATCTATTTCGTTGACCAACCTTTCCGTTTCATCGAAATACTTGAATGATAAAAACGCTGTATTGTTACTATTATACTACTATTGTTACATAACTTCGATATGATAAGATATAGAAACTAAATAGAATTCCCCTTTAACCCCTAAGAAGGAATGAAAAATAAAACCAACCAATAATGCTTTGTCTTTCCACAAAGCTTTCAATAATCGTAGCACCGAAGATTACTGTTTCTTCTCATTTATCCGGAGGAATGTTCGCTATTCTTTGATTGATTTGATTTTAAGCAACCAAAATAGTTCCCTTAAAATCATGTTTTGACTTGATTGAGTTTAATGATGTACTTATCTTTTAACCCTAAGAACCAAACACAATACAATTATAATCTCGTTGTTAGGTCCGTAGGGGTGAAAGGGTTAATGAGATATCAACGACAACTTGAAACAATCATCCCTGATAGTTATTTAAAGATTAGCAAAGATTTTGAATAGTTGATTATTTCAATTAATATTAGAATCTAAGGGAAACTGAAGAATTGATTGCGGTCTGTTAAGGGAACTTTCAGTCATATTTGAGAGATTATTCATTACATAACGCTCATTATCATCTCAATTGGCCTGTAGAAAATATTTTATTTATTTTTCGGGCAACCTCTTAAAACTTTTGTAACACAATTTATTCATTATAATTACACAAATTTGGGAAATTAATCCTTCAAATGAATCATTCTATAAAGAAAGGTAATATTTGCTCTATTCAAAGACGCTTCATTAAAATATCTTACTTTAAACTGAATGTGTGAATAAATACGACTTAATCGTAGAGTCCATGGGTTCCTTTTGTACCAATTGACTTCTTTTATACAAACAGCGTTTTTTTTCGTGCTGTTATTCATGCTTCAAACCGAAAAGATCCCACTGATGTTCAACTATGATGCATTTCCTTGACATTCAAAGCATGGCATACGGTTTTCTTTAATGTGGGAAGCGATATTTGTATTCTTGAACATAAAAGCGTGTTTCAAGAGTGATATTCAAATATAACTAATGTCCTATGCTGAAACATAATTACTAGACAATAGATGCACGGATCCCACACACAACGATGGATTGATTACCAAGTCGAACTGGAGCTATGTTGGCTTGTACAAATATGTATGAAGAATAGAATGGGTCGCCTACAATCTGCAACACTCGAAACACGGAAATTTCACGGTTCGACACGCAGAGGGTGTAAACGGTACTTAATCAATGGCCGGCTTGATAAGAAAGTTCTTGTAAAAACAAAGTTGCAACGAATGAGGTTTACTTCATCAATTAATCTGAATGAAATATAACTGAGTTATGAATTCAAGTCAAACTCTAATTATGTCCCCAAGAAGCTTTGACCAGTTCAGACGTGATTCTTTAATTCTGAAATGCTTTCGTTGCCGCGCAACAACTGATTAAACCGTTCAATATTGTTTGACGAAACTTGTTATGTGGTTAGACGATGGGGTGGTGGCTTTTGCAACTGTAGTTAATTTTTTTTCTGGTTTCTTCTGTTTTCAATGATAATTTCATTTCTTCCTCGACGATATAAACATTTGGTTAATGATGGACTTTTGTCAAATTATTGTCAAATCAGTTAATATAAACATCTTTTTCCTCCTTCGCCAGTAACGTCATTCAATACGTGAAGATGTAAATGAATCGTCGTATTCAAATCATAGGTTTATGATAGCAAATTATCTATATTATTACATACTATATCATAACCTTAACTTAGAGATTTGTAGAGATAGATATTTATTTTTCACAATGGTGTCTTGTGAATGCTTTCAATTTCGTATGAAATAAACCTATGTTTTGCTATATCATCTTCACTTTAATCCTAGGTACAACATTGTCCTGGTCTAAAGCAGATGGATACATGTCAAGCATAAATCTTTTGAAGTCAGTTAAGAAAGCGGTCTTAAAAATCCATTGTTCTCACCATGTGACAAATACTTCACGGCTTTTTTACCAAGGGTTTCATGGATCTTATACTTGCAGAATTGCTTTGACAAAAGCGATCGGCTGGACAAGGAGAAGGAGAGACGCCCACACACTTCTTACAAAAAGTCACTACATCACCCAACACACATGTATACATCCGTTTGCAACTGAGGACAAAGTACGTCCATACACACGTTCGTCAATTAAAGCGTCCCCAAAACGAGAGCTTTCATTTGACAAAAAATGTCATTTTCTTCAGTGTTTTTGAATTTTTCAAGTCTACTCAGCATTGCTCTTATACTTATGTCAATATAATATCCCAATTCAGAATGCAAATTGGTTCTCATGTGCATTATAGGTTTAATACATTTAAATTATATAACTTGTTTTACAATCCATGTATTCCATTTCTGGCAAATATAGAAGATATGAGTGTCGAATATTATTCTTAGACTTAATTTACAGATGGTAATCCTTTGCTTGTCCTTTGACATATGTGTCACGAGCACATTAGACCCAGACATTCTCGATTAAGTGCAGTACATAACCTCTCATTCCGGGATCAATATTCCATCGGAATAATCATCAGCATCGCTGACACCAACTCCTCCGATTACATTTCAAGTGAATCAGTCCATGCATCTACACTCCGTGATCATCCCTCAGCGGATTGCTTATTTGGATTGGTCTAATTTCCCAAGACGTGCCAAATTCTAAAATATTTCTTTATAGTTTGATAATATGACTAAAAGGAAAATAGACGCACAATTAACGAAATTGTTTTTATACAGGAAGGGGCTACTACAATGACTGATATCTCATACTTTGTGCGCTAATTCTGTTACCTACTTGTCAATCGTCACTTAAAGTCTATTATATATTGTCAAAGCATTAAGAATGTGTACCTATACGTACCTATACCTAGCTTTCACCAGGTATCTATCGCGAAACGTTCAGTTTCACCTTCATTACAGACAAGTAGCTATAGCTTTCACCAGGTATCTATCGCGAAACGTTCAGTTTCACCTTGATTACAGATAAGTAGCTATAACGCAATGTCAGAAGGCAAACGTAACCTTTAACAGCAGCGTTATCTGCATTCATTGGACACTGAAGGTGCATTTTGAAGATCTAAAAATGAAATATGTAAGAAAACCAGTCAATTAGTTTCATTTATGGACAGGCTAAGCTTAGGAACGACATTAATAGTCCCTCACCAAGTAGAAAATTGCTCAACTGACAGCTTGGAGAAGCTCATACTCTATCAAATCGTATATCTATTTCATATCAGCAGCTCTCAGGGGTACGAAAAATTCCGCTCCTCCAACAACAGAAGATCTAGATGGGACAAACTGACATCATTACCAACATTAAGAAGAGCTAGGAGAATTAAACAGATCTGCACCTAGTCAGTGATAGACTCACGGGAAATCTATTCCTTATCTATGTCTCTATAATCACATCAATGTCTGGTTGCCTCTCAGATCCAGATCGGATTTTGTTTGAAGAAACATTATACCAACTTTACAGATTGACTATAAAGATTGTGTTTGAGAACTCTTTTTAAAGAGAAGTAACTCATATACTCGAAAACGTCTTCATAATGCTTCAATACCTTTATTGTGATAATGGTCGGTTTTGACAACAGGATATATAAACTCCTTTTCCCGTTTGATAAAATAGCAGAAGCTAACGACAATAAACATACCGTTTAACCGCGCTAATGAAATACATTCTGATAAAGTTATTTAGTTTGATGTGTTAATTTGGCCGATCGATAACTCAACAAACACTTGTAGTTTCGGATTCACGTTTGCCTGAGTAATTCGAGCACACAACTACCTTGTGGGCTCGTCTCTTTATAACTACCATATACTCATCATGTCCACAAAGATCATAGGTTTGATTTGATCTGTAAACATTGTACAAACGATATCCTGCATTTATGTTTGTTATTCTTAGCTTTATAAAAGCACCTACCCTCCTCCTTTACGAATCGGTAAGTATTTTCTTACACGTAAGATATGCAAATTACCTTGTCTAACCTATACATATTGGTCTAAATTTTGAAGAAAAGCCATTCATTTTGTTGCATGAACTTAAACAATGATGTTTTCATATGTAAGAAATGGAATCGATATGTAATATATGAAATTATAAAATGAAAATCTGTCGGATCAACAATAAACTAAAGTTTGAAATTTTAATGTATCACTTCTATCTTGCGAATACTACGGAGGGCAAATGGGGCCACCGATAACACTATTTTTTTAAATCGATATCCAGAAATTTCAACATAATATCTTGAAATTCTAAAAGAATATCTTGAAAATCTAAAAGAATATGTAAATGTATGTTTTGAAATTTCAGCTTGTTCTCTAAAATTTTCAACTTTGTATCTTGAAATTTTTTACTTTGTATATTTCAACATAATAAGTTAAAACTTTGTGATAGTAAGTCAAAATAATATCAAGTAATCGATTGAATCAAAATAAATGTCATTATGTACTGAAGTGCTATTGATGTGTCAAAGTATATCCTTTACAGATGTTTTTACCAAATTTTGTACATATGATTTAGTACCAAATAAAATTCTTCTTAGAGCCTTCAATTAAAATTTTAGGTCGAGAGCTCTGCAAACATTTTTTCAACTACTTTAAAAATGAAGTGTATTTGTATTAACCGGATCTCATTAACAAGGCGAGGACATTCTTTGATTTCAACCTCAGGGTGCAATTTCATTGGTAAATTTATAAATCAAATAAATAATGGTACTAAATCTCAGCAGAGAGGTTAACCTGGGCGGAATGAGGTGAGAATTGAGAAACTTTCACACTTATTTTGTGTCCCTATATACTTCTACTGTCTTCAATTGTTAAGCCTCCTCGACTACAACTCAGCCTCATAATCCGAACGGTTATAATTTGACCGATATATTCTCAAAGTGTGGATCATCTACTACTTATCCCACAATACTTCTATTTCGTACACTTCATGTATTGGAAAACTAGGCTTTTGGTCTACTAGTTGGTCTTTCATAACGTGGTTGAAAGCGGAACTTCATCACAGTCTTCTTTCCTATTTGGTATGTAGTTGTTCAGTCAATAGCGGCAGTGTGTCACTTAAGCACCTTAGGATGAGATTGGCTGCATACGGTTCACAGAATGGTCCATATGGCTTGTAGATTGAACTAGTAGAGTAGACTGTCATCATTGTTAGCACAGCCATACGTCATCGACCAACAGGTCCTATTGTATGTGGAGAGTCCTGCCTATCATCACTAAGTAATGAGTAAAGCTGGACCCAATGCTGACCAACACCGATGGGTCTTCCTTGCAGTCGTGTATGGCTTCGTACACACTGATCGCCAGAGGAGACTGAGCGGACGTCAACGATTTAACTGATTAAGGACCAAAATCAAATCAATGCTTTACATGGTTATGCTATACAATGGCACCCAGAAACTACAGATTAAGACGTTTGTCATTGATACGTGCATATGGTGCTACAGCGTTAGTGAAAAAGCTTGAACCAACAAAACTGACAGATTTTCATTTGTGTGAAATAGTGAAACCATCCTTTCAAGCCACCTTCAGCATATGTATGTATATATATATATATATATATATATATATATATATATACTGACGAAAAAGATTATCATTAGTGCATTAATCCATATATACATATATATGAAATGAACCATCTATTAATCTAAAGTGATATGAGCTACTATTTTCTCTCGAATCATTGTATAAGAAAAATATCACTACTGGATGCTAGCCGGAATACATATCATCCATGTATGTAAACGAGAGTTACTTATATAATAACATAAATACTCATGATAGTAATAATGTTAAGTATGAAGCTGTATTCTTTGATAAACCCTTGATAACTCATATTTTTGTTCAAAAATTTCCCAAGCAGATAAAATGTGATCTTATCCTTCAGAAGACGATTTTTCAAGAATAAGAGTTTCACTGTGCTTAGCTTAAAGGGTATAGAAAGAAGTAACAGAGGCAATCGTAAAAGACTACAATGTTTCGGTATTAATTTGATATATGAGGAATAAAACTTTCATTATGCCAGCCTTTGGTTTAGGTTCATAATCTTTTTATCGTAATATCTTTTAAAAAAAGGATTTGATAAGCATAACAGATTCCCTTTTATTCACTCAGTGGTGGCAACATAGAAAAATGTCAGACAGATTAAAAACAGCAGCCTGTCAAGGGACACATAGTTTACAGCAATCTTCCACATCTCAAAGATGAATTGTGGATAGTCTTAACTGTTCATTTGAAAGGATTGTCCATTTTTAAGGTAGCTGAATAAGAAATTACTGAATTGTCTCCATAGTGTTAATCTTGTCAAGCAAATACAATTTTGAATATGCAGTTACTGTCCCATTCAATTACTCATCCCTTTTAAACAAATTTGCTTTTTGAAATGAATGACGGCTTACATAAAATCAATATATAATTCTGATTAAATTCTAAATTCCTTTTCAAATAACAACGTTTACCTAATGAAACATTAAACATTATATTTGGCCTTGAGCGTAGTGTTGCCATTGTTTTGCGAAAACGCTTTGACATGGCATCGACAGAGGATTACAGACAGCGATTGTTTGATAGAGGTAACACCATGATAGCATTAGCTAGCACAACTAGGTGATGAATCTCTTAGAGAGTCTTTACGACGTGTCGAGCTGTTTGCTGAAGACTATTATATTACTGAATGGTCAATCAGAGTGGGGCTGATCCACTATCACGCGGAGAAGTTCTGATTGCAGCAGATTGCTGACAGTCCGTACAATCCTATCAATGGATACCCTTACAATCCTATCAATGGATAGACAGTAGCCAATTACTAAAGGCTAATATGTATGTACTCATACACACACTATATTAACTTGTGATACATTCTGTACAACACATTTACTAATGAAATTCTGACGATTCATATCGAAGGTGCAACCGATAATTATTACCATGGCTATCTTTAAACTATTCCTATTTGTTAAACTTATATAATGTATCAATTGCTATCCAACATCGAAGTTTCTCCCTGACAACATTTAACAGATGTCTAGTAAAGTTTTGATGGATTTTATAATAATGACTTACTTTTCTTGATAACTGTATCTTAAAGAAACTCTTTGATAAGTTTGGTATTTAAAAATAATTGGATCGCACTGCACCAGATGAAAGGACCAGACTAAATCTTAAAGTATATCCACGAGATCAATATTTTAAGGCGTTTGAAAACAAGAAATACAGATCTGAGAGATAAACGGTATTTTACAAGGTATACTCACAGGCTATAGAACCGCATGTCACGTGTAGATCATGTTGGTATGTGCAGTGGTGATAATATGAAAGACAAAATATCACTTCTCTGGTGTGAAAGTGAAGATCTGCATTAATACATGACGTCATTAGGTTTTTCTTAAAATAAAAAGTTATAGAGAAATCTTAAGCACTTGCTGATATGACCGTCATCAAAAGTTTGACTACAATTAAAACTGCTCACAGTTACACAAAACATTAACATGATTTGAGTGAATAGGGCGACTTAGGAAGGGTTTCGGTATTCTTCAGCACACCTCAATATTAGATGTGCGAAGTTCATCGGGAGTCGTTAGAATTGGTCTTTGAACCTAACCCTAGGTGTTTGATTTCATCTAAAACTATAGGCAAAAACCTCATATGAATATACGATTCTAAACTATTTTTACATTACAATGTAAAACCTTTCGTTTGTATTACGCTTGAGGAAAAACGTTTATTTTTAGATACAGCGACTTCATCCAAATGTAAACAGAAATGAGTCACCGACGTTTCTGAAGAAGAATCTGAACTCAAGTCAGAACATAATGTATGTAAATATTGTATTGCTTGCCAGGATACCTTATACCAGATTCATTTTCTGCAATTATTGTTTGTGACAATTTTCTGCTTATCGTGGCAATCTGATAATTATAAGCATCTTCAGATAAGAGGATACACACATCAAGAAATGGTTGCATAATCACAAATCAAGGCAACCAATGTATCGACCTCTATGAAAATTTTTGTTTCATAAATTCGATAAATTAATAAACACTCAATCGTGAATTTACGCATGGTTCACTGCTTGATGGTTTTAATCTAGGTTATCTTGAACAGTTATTCGCGTATTTCAAGTAATAAGGGATATACCTAGTGAAAGGATCCAATCTTGAAACAGTAATAATATATGATTAGGTAGTTATATGACTTCTTCTGGTTTTTTTGAAAGAAAAGGTGTGAAAGATCTCATTTTTCTATTTTAATTAACATATTTAACCACAGCAATGTATTGGTATATTTCTCACAACCTGAGAATCATATGTCTCAGTTCAAATACGGTTTACTAAATCATTACGTAAACGGTTCGCTCTAACAGTAGAATATAATGTGATATGAAAAAAATATTATAGAAAACTCGTAGACAGCTTCAATGCACGCGCTCAAAAACGACGTATGAGATGCTGTTCCAAGTTTACAAGAATGTTTCAAACCCTTTGCAAGTCAATCAGACTTTTTAAACTATATATACTAACCTTGGGGCATAATAGAAAGCTTCAAATGGACATTGGATTTTGAGTATTACTTCACTAGCCAGTTTAGAAAGTATTCAATCTACAGAGCTATTTTTGTTAGTCTCACATACTTGTTAAACAGAAATAATCTCTTCTAGCCAATCACGAGTCCTTTCGTTTGTTCTTACTTTAATAGAAGCCTCAAACCGGAAAATATAACACGAACACAGAAGGTAAACTTTCGACTCTACTTCACTTGCGTATTGACAATGACAGGATGCGCAGAGAGATTTACAAGAGACTTGTCACAGAGACATACGTCTCTTATGCCCACAGCAAGTCAATCACTCAGTGAGCTCGTGTAGAAAATTCCCTATCGCAGATCAAACGGAAAAACTGTGATGTGATGTGATCGCCTATTAGCAGCCCATTTGTGCAGGAGGCAACATAATAAAGTCATTAGATAATTTACCCGTGTCGTCTAATACTGACAATTTGTGCCGGAATTTATGGGCTTTAAGCGTTTGGTTTGACATCTAACACAAAGAATTCAGTACGTTTCAATAAACAATACTGTTAAAGCTATTTTTTTATTTAGAATGTGCAGAGAGTAAAAGGCTATGCAGACTAATCAAATAAGCTTGGAGAATTACTGAGACTATCTGAGCTTAGATTACCTCTAACTAGTTGATATCACCCTAGGGTCAAGTTGACGAGAGTTTTACCGTCATCTGGTGAAATTATCACGGTGACAGTGATCCGCTATCTGTCAAAACAACATTCATAATTCATAAACATCCTGCTTTCAACATTTGAAATGCTCTTTTCCTAAAATGTGGCAGTCGATTTAATAATGAAATTGTACGAAGCTTGTGCACATAGTCTGCACAATTCAATAAAATAAACCTTTTGATTACCACAAATAAAATTAAAACATTTCGTTACTATTGACCATACAGTACCTAGAGAGGTTAGAATATAATTGAGATTAAGATTTATTTTAGAGAAACATACTATCGAAGCCATTTACTTCAGAACTTTTGATTGTATTGAGAATGTAATTTCTCGGATTTTTGTATATATACAGGTGGTAAAAAGTATTGCACCAACTGTTTTTACAATGCATGTCCTGATCAAAATTGTTGATATTCGATTAACAGGGATATGGTTAATGTGAAGCTGTTTGTTCAGGGTGAACAATGTATGAAGATATAAAAACCAACAAAATATTTGCTTATTACCAAATCGATCATTTCAAATTATGCCATTCATGTGACCTTTGTAAAACAGCCAAATTTCATAGTTGAAACGGTTTTTTGTGTAAAATCGATGTTCGACTAGAAGAGGTGGATGAGAACAATTATTGACTTTGATTGTTGACTGAAGATATAAATATAAGAGATAAAGTCAGAAATTGGCAGAAAAAAATACAAGAAAAGATCTCCTCTTTAACGCTGAGATGCCTCTGAGACCAATATCGTTTTAGTCATGCGTTTTTCATCAGAGTTCTGATAAGAACCTGCAACTCAAAATGTGTGTATGTAGCATACAGAACATAGGAAGAATGAAAGGAAAAAGTTATTGCTGCAATATTTTTTTCCAGGTATACACAAGCATATCTGAATGTATTAACGGTCTATTAAGTAGAAAAGAGTCCATGTTAAAAAGGTTCAAAGTTGTATATTTACAGCTTAGGCAAAGAAACATGCCATGTGGTGTTTAAGATTGCAATCTTTTCTTTCGCATGTAAAACTAACATCCTTTTCAGGTATAATGACTTTGTGTATATGAGTGATGAAAGTGTTTGATAATTATTTTATTTAAGATAGTTACATAAGCACATGGTTATTTTGTGCAACTATTTAGCAGTTCCTGTAAAATGGGGTTCTCACGACATCACCGAAATCGATTGTTTTGTGGTTGATCAGCTAATACATATGCACACAAAATGCTACAAGTTCCTTATAACTCTAATTTGGTGGCGTTGTTGACACCAATTTAAAGGTTATCTTTAGTTACATGTACGTTTTTTATTTAAATGTCACTTTGAAATTAACATGCATATATAAAGTAAACAGTGCGTATACGGTATAACTAAATCCGTAACCAAGTGTGTGTGCCGACCCTTTGGATCACCTAAAGGCAGAAGCAACAGGCGTAAAGATACGTCTGGTAGTCGCTAGTCGGTTTCTTCAGAAGCATATGCCCGGGTTCACTGTGGAGTGTCCATGCCTCAGTCGCATCATTATCTCAGCAATGAAGTTTGGTCGTCCACTGGCGAGACGTCAAGTAGATGCTTGTGTGATGTGCCCAGAGCTTACCTCGATACAACCCCAATTTGTGCAGTTGAGGGCGTCAAGGCGATGTCTGATATTCTCCTATTCATTAGCACTAATTCAGACAAGGGTAATTTAGCCGAAACACTCTCTGCTAACCATAACCTTCCAACAGGTGCACGTGATCCACAAAGAGAACACGAAGAAGACATTGCTTTAATCCTTTAATTTGCCTAGTAAAACCGCCTTAATTGAAGCCGAATGCAAGGACAGTTCGGTGCAGAACGGTTTGCAATTAGGGTGACAGTTTCAACTGCGGCTTGAAATGAGATGTTGTCTCGGAAAATATCGATCATGTCTTATAAATCACAAAAAATACTTCTTTTTGTAGATGTAAATACTTGCAAAGACAATTACTATTCAATATGACATTTACCATATTAAAGAATGAAACACATGATTCAAAATAGATCTTATAACTTGAATGCGGATTTATTATATACCCAATATGTTTCTGTTCCGTTACAAACAAGAAACCATTATCAATTATCGCTATTCTTAATCATATAATGCCAAACACATTCAGTGGAACATAAAGACGAATAGAGAACGTTGTTATTTTTATTCATAAAGTATTGTCAGTATGTGTCCTTGATATTATCATATATTAACGAATAAAAAATCATCTTGTTTTTTCTAAAATGAAAACCTTTCACTAAAATACATGAGAAAAAAGTTCAATTAGTTCCATATTTGGTAATGGTATATGATTTGAACTTCGTCTTAATCATTGATACTGTCTACTGACTTACAATCGACACATGGGAAGTTGCTAATTTAATAACCTATGTCTCGATGTAGGGCAACAACGTTTTTATAAAATAAGAAATTTGATCTGATTTGGAATTTTAGATAATTATCCTGTCATTACAATTCAAACCTTTAAAACATTATCTTTAATCTTGCAGAATTTACTCAAATTACAGATCTTCATTTTGCAAAAGAAGCATCTTTCTTTACTTTCTTTTTTGGGGAATCTCATTCATGAACATTTCACAGAGAGCTAATCAATGCATTATTTATATCGTAAAGAGAATATCGTTTTGTGTAGGTTATTATACATTGTTTCAAGTTTTACTATTACAAGTCTTTTCTTAAAGATTTTGAAATAAATGCTGTAATCTCTTTTGCTAACATCAAACATTTCGTAAACAGTAATTGTGATATGCAGGCAATAAAAGAGTCAGTATAGAAAAAGGCTACATCAATAAATTGTTTTTAACCTTCATGCTCAACAACTACAATACAACTTGCAAATAAAAAAAATATCCTGTGTGTTCTAAAATGAAAACCTTTCACTAATATACCTCAGAAATGGTAAATGTTGAATTAGTTGCATATTTGCCATTGATATGTGATTTAAACTTTGATAACTCTTTGATAATCATCGAAAGCTACACCTATATCTACATAGAAGGAAAGTGTCCATTCAGTATAGAAAAGGGGTACAAAAATTAATTGTTTTAAACCTTCAAGATCAGAAAATGCATTATGTGGTCTTGTTTTACTATAATGAGCAATATTTGGGGTATTATACAGCTGCATGCCAAAAGTTTGTTCACATACCTGAATATACTAGTGCAAATATCATGTAATTTGAGATACCTTTGAGGTATCGTAGCGTTGCGAAAAAGAAACGTTTAATATTGAATTTTCAATACAGATATGCTGATCCATTCTTCTTTGAAACAAATTGAAACATTTTTGAGTGACCAGGGGTCAAAATTCCGAAACACTAATTTTTATTTTTCTCCATAAAATCCTTTATAAGTTATCAACTTCTTTAAAAATTAGCCACGTTTGTTCCTTAGCACAATGTCAATGTGATTAGGTTGGTGTAAATCTCAGAGAGTCGATATGGAACATTTCATTTGACATTTAACAAAATTGAAAAATCGAAAAGATGACCCCTTCTGTCTATATCAATATGCCAAAATTCGAATTTTTGCACGAGAGACCAGACGATCACAAAATGAGTTCAAGAATGGCTATTTCACACATGAACAGTGGGTGATCCATTGTCAGTTTTGCTGAAGTTATTCTATTGACGTTGAAACGAAACCCAAATTACATGATATTTGCACTACGATTCAGTGGTAAGTGAACAAACTTTCGGTATGCAGCTGTACACCAAGAGAATTGACCCTCTACAAAATGTAGCTGATTTGAGTTTGAAGAACTTATACCCTGCCCTACTTACATGTAATGTGAAAAGTTTTAGGCGCTTCTATGAACATCGATAAACTTACAAACAATGCATGCTTAAAAAATCAATCACCTAATACTCCATTTCGACTTTCTGAGAAGAAAATAAGGAAAATCATATCCACTTAATGCAAACGAACAAAGATGACTTGTGTCTAAAACTGTTGCTCACTTATAAAGGATTTTGTAGAGAGAAATAAAAATTACTGTTTTCGAAATTTTGACCCTATTCACTTCAGTGACCTGCCAAAAACGATCACGGTAAACTGTTGGGTTTGGTATACGATTGCGTCAAGGTACAATGATCATCACTTCAATATTGAAAATTCAAATTCATCCGTTTCTTTTTCGCATTGCTACTGTGCCTCAAAGATGTGCCAAATTACATGATATTTGCACTACGATACGCAGTTATGTGAACTAACTTTTGGTATGCAGCTGTATATCTAATATATCCCGCAAATGTTTTATCACAATTACACAAACACTTAGCCAAAAACTAGTAAAGATATATTTTGAAGTAAGAAATAATATACATTAGCTAGCATTTATTATACACATATTGTCAGTTAATAACCGTTTGCATGAGAACACATATAAGCATGTAACTTCCTAGAAATCCGTATCGTCCCTAATCATACAGTTTTTAACCGTTTATAGAGGAAATTCCAACCAATTTGTAGTTGAAACTACTATATTTATTGACTATAGCGATAAGCACTTGAAAACAAAAGAATGTCTCGAGTTCAACATTGTGCTTCAATCAGTGAGTTATCACCGACGGAACATGCAATTAAATACCATCAGAGATTCGGAGTAAACTCCTTGTAGTAGTAAAGGAAGCTTAAACCTGACAAGCTCTTTCACACACTTAAATGTGAACAACTGATTGTCACGACAAACTGATGTCAGAAACTCACGATCTCAAACAGGTATGGTTTTATTGTCTGTTTGACCATGCTCATCGGTTAAATATACAGATAGCTGATACATCTAAAGGGACATGACAACTAATTTACCGAGCAGGTTCTTCATGAATGCAACAGTTGAGGTCAGGGCCATCACGACCCAGCTTATTACTTGTGTAAAGTTATCATACCGTAGAGTTACTTTGATGTCATAGTTGCGATGACGTCACGATAATTAGAAACGCACTGTCCTCATCCAAAGACAACTTGAATCAAAATATTTTGTTTTAAAATGAGATTTTTACCAGTATGTCATATTCCATATGCCTGTCTTAAACACTAATCAGCACCCATTATTCCCGACAACTTCCACCAACTGTTAGTATATTCGACATTAGTATGTGTTAATCAAACGTTGCTAGAGATCATGGTGTCCATTTGAAAAGTAAGTTTACCTCTATAGTGTTTGTTCAAAAGATGGACATATTACATTAATTTGTATAATTAATGAAAGGTACATATAAAAAACGATAACACTTAAAATTATACGTAGAACTACACTGTTACATTCTATAAGGAATGATTGTAAAATTTAACTGCTTTAGTTCGATATAATTTTTCTTGTTCATGCTCTTGGCACAAAGAACCAGGAAACCTATAGTCCTTCCGTTACTGCATGTTGCATAATGTTATAGATCAAGGTCAGAAAACGTTTTGTATGCTACGTTTTGAGTGCGGCCTCACGTTCTTCCTGGCTCAGTTATCGAGGTATTTGTTTGCACTTTCCCTGACACTAACCGCTTAATCAATTTTCCTATTAAGTGGGTAAATCTAAGAGGGCGAAATCTCCTTTTAAGAACTTGTTTTACAGAAACGTACTAAAGATAAAGAACATTTTTAAATTTGACATTTTAGTTTATCATACAGTGAACACGTATTTCACAACAAATTCTTTCATTGAAAGTAGCTTGAGATAATACTCATTGTGACCTTTAAAGGCACTAGTGCACGCTTTTACGGTTCAAATTGGCTATTTTAAGGTTTACGAGGACTTATGCATTCACTTAAACTTTCTATCGATGCAATGAAATACTAAACATTCTTTACAATTTACCTGCAATCAACAATGAAAACGTTAAGACAGCCGCTGTCGGCTTGAATATATAAAAATCTATGGTTAACTGTGCACAAAACGGATAAATTATTGACACTTGGAAACGGCTGAACTATTGTGTGCAGCTATTAAATTTACCTAAACTTTGAACTGAGAACAAATCATGAAATATATTTTTTGAAAGCAATGTTGTAAATTAACCGATTTAATAACACAGTATTATCATTGTTACTTGATTGACCATAGCGGCTGCCGTTTCCGCTTTTCTGGTTATGAGCAAAATCTTAATATTTCCGATATCGTAGTTCATGCTGATTTAATGTAACGTAACATTAAATACTTCCGGCCTTTAAAAATCCACATTACTACCTGAATACGTAAATATTTGTTAAATAACTTACGAGGTAGATTACTTGAGTGAGGATAGTGAGTAATATCGAGAGATATGCAGTATCTGTGCATTCGTTATGTTTACGAACTATTGGCGTGCACTAATGCGTTTAAATGTATATTCATTTAAGCATTGACTTCAGTAAATGTTCTCCTTATTGTGTTAGAAGCTGATCCCGCCTCTTGTATAACAAGGCATTGTCCCGAGGGCTTTATACCGATTTATTTAAGGTAATTGACCTCTTCTTAATCGAAGAAGCTTATTCTTTATATCGATGGGGTCATGACGAGATTCACTCTAAAATTGTCTTCAATATTAGTCTAACTTTTCATTAAATGGGCAGTAGCAGGATTTTTGACAGATTTATTATTTCTAATTCTCCCAAAAACATACGTTTATGCCAAATGTATTCTTCAGCCGGTCAAACACCCATTACTTAACCCGATCCCTTAAACTTCAGATAATCAAGTTTCAAACAAAATCATCATGATGGGTTTGTTTTAAACCTGCTTGTTTTACTATAAACCATTGTCTTCGAATTGGCAGCATTAATTGTCGTTTTCCGGAGATCACTTTATTCATCTAAAAAGTGACCAACTGCCATTTTAATGTACTTACATCATGACGGAAGGTACCAAAATCGAAGTTTTCGTTTTATCAGTAAAACAGACGCTTGAGATGTTTAAGACCAGTAATTGAAAGTGAACATATAGCCATTGCAATTAGCATACTACTTACATTACATAACATGTCACGACGTTGTTATTACAGAAATCTTTCAGTCGATAGAAAAGTTATTGTAATCATTATTTATGTATCCTTTTGTTCTGTAAATGTGGCTTAATTAGATCGTATTTTTAAACTTTGGTCAACTTCAAGGAATGTTTAAGCAATATTGGCAAAAATGTTAATCCATCGGATGTGAAGCCGCTAAATCACAAATGAATGAATTACTGGATATTCACAAGAGAAAATCTCGTCCTGAGCTACCACCCGTAATTTACGGTTTTGCAACTACTAGTCAACGTTTAGCCTACTGAACCCAAAAGACTTGAATTTTTGAAAGTGCATCTCTTTCCATACGATGCTTACGTAAGTGAAAATAGTTGGTACGTTGACACGATACAATCTAGAGTTTGGTAACAAGTTTTGGTGGAATAGAACGATAAAACCTATCTGACTTAAAGGTATCCAAGAAAGCAGTATACCTGATGGAAAAGGGGACTCTAGCCGCCGACAAAGACAAGGAATAAAAATAAATGAAAATTTAAGAGAATATGCAACGAGCAACAAGTATTATTGAAACTAGTTACCGTAAAACCCTTTTCACATGTAGTGTATTTTGAGAACCAATAGTTGAAACGGAACGGCCCAATACTTGATATAAATAATTCCCCCAAAAACGGTTATTTACAGGATTTATTTGGTCTGTCTTTTTTAGGAAAATTAATGATTCTGAACTTCGGTTGAATCGATAGCTTGATAGTTAAAATAAAACTTGTCAAGTTTATTATCGATCTGTTTTTCGACTTTGTACCAATCTTAACAAGGTCTGTAATTTTAACTACTCCATCTCATTGTCGCGACTTTGAATTAAAATGCAAATTCAAATCGATATGCTGATGTATTGTCATCACCTACATATATATTGGTGACATGTTTCCTGAATTCGTGTTACCAATCTCTAAACATGTAATGAGATTTGTATGATTAGTGGCATAAATAACGTGACAAATATACAACAACAGATCGTTCAATTCATCACTCGGTTGGATCTACAGATCAATAAACGTGAAATCTGTCAAATATCAAGAAGTTTGATTAAGCTTCCCAATAGTTTACACAAGAGTTTAGCGTTGATGAAACAAGTAGAAACACCCTCCTCACACGTGGCATGGAGTGACATGAGGAAATCAGAGGTATAAGGCGTTGGTGCTTCACAGCAACTGGTGAGTCCCAACACTAGAGTTGACATGAAGTCTCTATTGAAAGACCACCACATATTCACAGTGCGTGATTTAAAAGTTTACGTAACGCACAAAATGTGTGAATGAAAGTAAAAGAACATGTGATGGGAATCAAGACGTATGTGTCTAACATGAATAATCTATGATATGGAATAATGGAAATACAGTCAGGTGGCGTTTCTAACACTATCGGTTAAGGGTAAACAGTTGACATTTGTGTCTCCAAAGTATACACTACGATATATAGTATCAAGGCGACAAATGAAATATTAATATTTTCTGTAATTAAGATGACAGATTCACAATAATACAAGCAGATAATGCTACTATAGTAAGTAAAGGCCAAGACCTTACAGAAACTTCGATTGTCACAAATTGTCCACCTCACATCTTTGCAGAAGATGTTTATACATGTAGTATTTGTATAAAAGTAATATCGATCAAACGTACACTAGTTGTTTCTCGGTAATATTTTTTTTAGAAATTATAGATTGTGTTATGAGGTAAATCGTAATACAAACGATGTGTAAACTAAAGTATAGATGATACTTTCATTTTGAAAACGAAGTTCTTGAAACAGGTATATGTATTCAGCAATCTGATCAACATTTCACAAAATTCTATAAGAGTACATTATCATTACGGAATTGAAATACTTTTTCTTACAATTACTTTCCCAATCTTAAATTGACATTAGTACCGAAAAATGACTTCGTAATTAATATAATATCTTAACTTGAAAGGACCTTTCTAAAATAAGATGTTAGATCCCTTTGCTCTTTCAGGCAAATATGTACAAATGAAATAAAGTTAAGTTTTTAAACAAATTATTAGAAATATTGCAAATCAATCCAGCATACGCCAGATTGTATATTTAAAAGTTTTACCTTTGTTTCTGTTATTTTCCTTAATGGCACGTCGTTAACTCACTCCTGTTTAGAAGAAATTATTCAAAACAATTCCTTAAGTCAGAAGTCAGAACATGGGCCACAATCCTCTACAGCAGAAAATGCTATCGTTCAAACAACTTATCCTTACAACTTCCGTATCACTTTAGCTTGCTGCAAGCTTGTACTCCCTATGCCGTGGCTTGCCGTGCCGTACCGCGCTCCTTACCTTGTACAGAATGACAGAATGGATCTGTCGCGCGCGTTAAGCACTACAGTTCCGGAAACGCGCGCTAGCTGTCCTCTGTCGCACGCCCGCCCTTGCAAAGCCCAATGACTGGCTACGATTCGGTCAATATAGTAGCACTGCCTTCAGAAAGCTTGTAGAGACCTGTGAGGACAGATTCCCACGCTACGTCTCATACTATTGGTTCAATGTGTTGTGTAACGTGGGCCAGAGACGTCCCACCTGGAGGTAGCTTACTGTGATAGATAATCTGTCATGACACAAAACCAACAGGTGTTGAATGCTTTCACTTGTCTCTTTCCGATTGTATTTATGCTACGATTGTTACAATTCAAGTCCTGAATGAAGTACTTTTTTTCCCAGCATGAATGATATGTTGTACATTACATTAAGAACACAGTTTTATCTTTTTCAGCTATCTACTTGTTGATATATCTTTTGTTTGGTTATAATAAATACAATAAATACTCCTTTCATTCAGCGAGGAAATCAGGTAATATTTTAATAATTATCATAAGCATTGTGTAGATTTTATTTCAATATGGTGAAGAGGTTGAGAACTGAATTGATTAGGTTTAGTTTTTAAATCATCAATTCAATATTATGCCAAGATGTAGCAGCCTCTTCGAATAAATTAGCCTTGAAATACTAAAGGAAAACATACTACGAATATAATTGTGTATAAGTGTGATACCCATAAGTTATAATTTGGCGATATTATCAAATAAATTTGTGTTTTCTTGCAATTTTCGTTTTGTTAATAATATATTGGTTTAATAGGGTTACTGGGATCCGAAGAAATATAAAGCTACATAAAGGCTACATAAAACATTACAAAAAAATATATCGCCGAGATTTCACTAAGAAGAAAATAATTCTATTACATAAAAATTCCATCTTCTATTTAAAAATAATCGATTTGTGACCTGTTGAAATCATCATATGTTTTTTACAAGAGAATATTAACTTAATGCATTGAATACAAATGGTAGAATTTCGTTTCCTCAAAATGATTTAACTTATGCATGAAATCGATTGCCTTCATATATGGCCGTTCTTTACGGAAATCACAAGAGCATACGTTTATAATTCCATAACAATCAAATGACTTTGAGGTCCTTTCAGTAAACAAAGATGAAACGTTATACAATTAAGCCGCTTGTGTTAATGTAAGACACATATGAATTGCCAGCGATTTCACTAGTAATGATTCAACAAAAAATGCTTAAAAATTAATTGATAACATATGGGATCAAAGCCACTGTTCACAATAATAATGTTTTGTACTATAAGAGAGAGTTAAAGTTCAATAGAATAGAACAGTAGCAATGTTGGAATCTGAAACAAAATCCTCTTAATACGCTAACACATTTGATTTATGCTAACTACATTAATCTTTCATTTAATAACATCATATTATTCAATTGACTAGTCGCTTCCTGACAATGAAATAAAGCTCAGACAGAATTCCATACCATATTGTTTACTCTAGGGATAACGATGCTAAAACTCAGCGTGAAATGAAGAGAAAAGACATTGTTGTAACACAGCTCATTTAGATCCACAGACTCTAGAGGGTATATTTTTCATCAATAATTCATCTCCTTTGTACAACCCCATAATGTTTTTGTGTTCTTTGTATGAGTATAAGTCATTACTGAGATTACGGCATTGTATTAGTATGAGGCATCCCAAATACCCAACTCGAGCATAAATTGATCTGAGCATTTAAGTATACACAGTCAATGCAACTAGTACCATAAATGTGAGATGATACATATTTTGATAAAAATTGATGACTTGTCTTTGCTGGTTAATTGATTTACTTAAATTTAATTCTACAATGTATGCACGACATACCCGTATTTGGTTATACAGCGCATGTAATTACGTCGACATAGACGCAGTAATTCACGTTGTCTAGCAACAGTATTCTCGAAATGCCATATCTAGTAATAAGCAGTTGTTGATATTTCCATGGCATAATAAAAATCAAAGCTCTAAGCCTTTCATATAATAACAATGCATTTAGCCTCGATAAACGGTATTGAGATATTTTAACCGCACAGAATTTCATACCAAAAATTATAATTACGCCGAACTCAAACTATAATTTAACAATACAAATATCATAATACCAATTTCTAGTGTTAAAATGAAGCAAACACTATTCATTCCCTAAAATCGTGAAATATAGAAATACAGAAATCGTAAAATATAGAAAGGTGTTCTCTTTCTGATAAAGTGATCGCCGCTTGATATGGTTAATTCTTAAACGGTAAAATATCATGCTTATATAAACTACTTTTATAAACTGAAATTTATCAGTAACAATATGCTACATTTAACGGCATAAATTCGCTGGGGTTAACATCTGTTACAAATATTAAATAGTGCTTCTTCTGTGTATGCAGCAGAGAGTATTTAAACTGTATGAAGCATTACTACATCGTGGAATGGTCCGGAAAATCCATCGGAATGGCAATAGATTATAAAAAATCTTAAACGAATAACGAAACGGAAAAGTTGTAAAAAAGTAACTCGGGGGAACTTTCTTTTCATATGTGGTACTGTATTGATTTTGTTGTCTTATTCAATAGTACTACATAAAGTTGTAGTTTTCCGGTAATTCTAAACCACATTTGGTTAAATATATTGATTATTTTCTTATTGCTTAAAGAGGTAACACATCATTGATTGAAAAAGCCACGTTGGCTGTAATTGTTTGGCTAAGAAGTACCCTTGTATTCCTCTGATAAGTTACTGCTAGGTCGGATATGACGTAAAAAGGAACAAAGATTCATATGAGTCGGACAGGTGCGTGAACCGTACATATCAACTGGACGACGACTTAAAGTGTTTGAAGAACCATTTCACTAAACTTTCAATTGAAATAACATGAATTTCTGGGTTAGCACACTTAATATCTAGACTGTAGATTATCCACGAATCAATTAATTTAAAAAACATGGATACAATGTCATTAAGACTGTCGGCGGAAATCACAATCAAAGCTTGATGATATTACAGCTACATGCAGTCGAGCATTCAGCACACTCTGAACTCGTCGATCTCGACGAACTTGTTCACCTCGGTAGATTGCAATAGCAATTAATACAATGATTCCAAGAGTGTTCGTTGAATTCGTTAACAAATGAGATTAATCAATGAAAATAGTGATTTATGAAGTTATTACTTTGTACATGTACTTGCAACGACCGGATGTCATGAACCATGGTGGTGACACACGTTAAAACGTTGAACATATGACTGCTTCACTCTGAAATGTAAGGAAAGCCTAACCTGGATTTTCAGTCTTGCTGGGTCTACCTTCGTACTTTTTGTGACCAAACGAAGCAAAGAAGAAATCTTCTGTCATATTTGAAACAGAAAGCTATGAATTTTGCAAGATAGAAACCTTCAATTCCTGGTACGTAGGTGATTAATACATAATCCTATGTGTCAAATTAAGTGAGAGAGATTTTTCTATTACATGTAAAATGAAAGGGAAAAGACTAGACTAATAAAAACAATACCTCGTGAAAGGTATTCGAGAGAAGCGTTTAAGTATCGTATAATTTACCGAGTGTAAATTCTATGATGATAACAACAGTATGTTTGAGAAGTTTGGTGTTAAGCCGTGTAGTAAGTTATTGCGAACATCTTTTTGAGCAAAAAACCCCACAATTCTTACGCATATTATGGACTGGATTGTACTTAATTCCTTTTGAACAATTGTTTTTTTTTTATCACTAATTTATTAAATAAATCTTAAAATTTACTTGAGTGAGTGCGTGGGTGAGTTAAGGTTTAGCACCGCTTGGGCAGTTTTTCAGTCATTAGCGCCGATCAATTCACTTGAGACTTAAGAAGTAGAAAACGATGCTAATGCTCAGATGAACATGTGTACTTGGATCTTTTACACACGATTTCTCCAAGGCTTATATAAAACAAGACCTTTTAAAGTAACATTTCTCCGAAAAACCTCTTTTGCCAAAGCTCCTGAAATCGGCCATTCCAATAAAGACAACGAACGACAACAAATATGTGAAATGAATGTTCTATTCATTTGTTCCTCGCTTGGTAAGTATAGGGTATTAATTGAGCTCTGAGGATATAAATACGCTGATGTAGCAGGATTATGAACTTGAACAGTTGATATCTTTCGAAAAATTTCATGTCATAACCAACTTTTATTGAAATAAGGCCACTAGTTGTGAAATGGCATTTTGATGTTGTTTCGTTTTCAATGAAAACTATTTGTGGGTTTCTGAACCCCTAAATACAGAATGAGGGTTACATCATTAGTTTTGAAGCAAGTATTCATCTATTTGTAAACTGGGTTTTGAAGGAACATATCAGAAATTGTCATGACTTTGCTAAGACAAATTATGTTGAGTGCAAAACGTTCATATGTTGCATCTTCCTTTGAATGTTGCTTAAAACGACAACTGAACTTACTTACAAATTCTTCACAAACTTGTTTCTGCTGTCTTAAGTTCATTTTGCAAGTCCTCGCTACGTTAAGGGTACAGATAATTTTAGAAAGAATACTCTTTTAAAATCCAAATTGTCATTGATATAATGGAATTACTTGTTGTGTAAAGCGAAAAAGTGTAGGGAATCTGTGTAAAGTAAGACATCGGACATAGGAAACCTCATAACAGTGAGAGAAAATCTCATTTGGAGAAAGTTATACAATGCTTCTGATCAGAAGGGACGCAAGAAATATAAAAGAACATTCTGAAGCTATTGATGTTTCTCCAGCTATACAATTAAAAAACTAATCATAGTTTTGATTCACCCAATATTAACTTATGTATGGTTTCATTTGATGATCATGAATGTAGTTGAATTATATTGCATTAACATCTAAATGCATTGTTATAAATGGATAGGATGACCGTTTTCTCGGGCCATATCTTGCCAATTATCACTAAGCTTTGCTGTGAAGGAAAATAATTTGTATGCAAGTTTGATTTTCGGTGATACAATTTGAGAAGGACATAATAGTTCTATTTCTGTAATCAAAATATAAATACATAAAACATAAGTATGTTTTTCTGTATTTGTGTAAATATCTAACTGCTGAAAATCAATAAGATTTCAAAAGGCCCGATATATGTTAAGGGAAATAAAGAATATGTTATGAATGCTGTATGCTAAATAGAGGATATTCATTATTTCAATGCTGAAAGTAAATAATGACAGAAACACAGACAAAAAGTTCAGCTTGAAATGTTTATTACCGTACTTCATATTGACGCATTCATTAGAATCAGTTGTGTAGTATTTATTTGGTTGATATATTTATTATTACATTAAAAATTCTGAATGTTTCTTTGGGTAGGATGTGTGAAGTAATATTTGATTTTAATTCATCGAAATGAAACAGTAATCTTGAGCCTTTAATTGCATTATTGTACCAACATTTTTGAACTTTTTATCTAAGAATTAAAAATTAAACTCTTAGAAGAATTGTCATTGTCAAAAAGTCGAGAAGAGTTATAAACTACTACCCACTTGTAAGTTCTACTTTTTGCAAATCCTGATTACTTAGTGTTACGTTTACACACTTGGTCACGGATCTCGTGTTTAATTCCCAAGTATAACAAGCTTTCTTAAGGGTATGTTTCTACATTGTGAGATTGAAAAAAATAAATTTTCAGAATGATACTATTCAGAATTGCGGTTTGGTGGTCAATGGTGTAGGACAGAAGAAAAGGCTAATTGAACATGTTCGATTCAAAAGAAATTAAAAGTATGATGCACTTTAATTTTGAAATATAATCAAACATTTTAACATATTCAAGAAAATCAGCAAGAATGGACACAATGATACATTCATCAGTAGCATTTTGATATTTGATATTGAATATCGGTGACGATTATGCCAAGAAAAGTTGCAGGTTCACTACTATGCTTTAAACAGAGCAAAGAGAAGCTTTTATACATTTAAAATACCAAGACTATAAGAAATAGTCAAATAATTATGACTAAAGGAATGAAATTTTTTTCCTTTTAGATAAGATTGCGAAATCGTTGCTAGGCGACATTATACTGCTTTTGGTTGGAAAACAGATGTGTTACCACATACAAGAACAAGCCCATACTCACTCCGTAAAAACAGTCAGTGAATGTGTACAAACATTTTTGGCATGTTCTGGACGAAATTGCGTGAACCCAATCAAAACTGTTCATTTGGATGTTTTAGAGAAACGTTTATGTGCTAGTTTCCAGGACTGTTGTTTAATGAGAAAAGTATAGTAAGGACCCACACAATGTAGAAATGCTGACAAAATAATCATTAAACTAAACTACGTACAGTTGTAGGCATACTTGCACCATTACAATGGGTTAGAGACTGAAATGTTAAAATGTGCTTACAAAACGTTAGGTATTGATATGAATACAACTTGCTTTAGTCGAATCAAACGCCAATTTTATGAACATGATTGTTTAAAAACAGATAATAAAGTTGTTACAATGAATCTCACCTGCGCAATATTTCTAGAATAAATGCAATTTTCATACATAAATAACTATGTTCAAATCAAGAGATCAAAATGTATTTTGATAAGAGGGATAAAAACTATATTTTAAGTAAGAAAACACTTTGTGCCCTTTCAGGAGACAGCTACAAATACATAACAAAGCCAGTACACCTTAGTTTCATTGTTAACCTCAAAACACAACCATTCCTTTAATGAAATTCAATGGCATAACGTTTACTCTAGGGATAATGATGCTAAATTATAACGCTAAAAAAAATAAAAAGACATTGTTGTAAAACAACTGATTTAGATAGAAGACTCTAGAGGGTATATGTTTCATCAATAATTCATGTCTTTTGTACACTTTTATAATGTTTTTGTGTTCTCTGTGTCAGTACAAGCCATACTGAGATGACGGCATTGTGTTAGTATCAGGCTTTGCAAATATCTAACAGAAGCATTATGGATCTGATCATTTGGAATACACAACGGAATACGATTTATTAACCATAATAGAAGATGAATGTTACATATTTTGAAATCAAAGGACGATTTTGATAGTAAATAGATTTAGTTAGAAACAGTTTCTGTGTCCATATAAAGATGATTCACGATATTGACTTTTGAAAATTAAAAGTGCAAGTATATGTGTTTAAAGCAAGTCATTGCCCAAATATTTAAAAACTGAGAAAATATGCCCCATCGATTCTCTCAATTTTATGATCAAGTTACTCACTTGTTGTATTGTCGAACAAAGATTTATTTGAGTGTATCATACCTACATGACACCAACGCAAAGCATATACAGATAGAACAAGAAAATTACATTCTAAACTGTAAATACGTTTCTATATATGCCCTATTAAGATATTGATTTCATAATGCATTTGTTCACTGGCTTAAACATAGTTTAAAGAGTGCAATTTAAACTAAATGCCGGAGCTTGTCAAAGATGTATTTCCTTTGATGCATGTTAGAATATTAAAAAATACGGCATGAAGTTCACCCTCCCTTTACATGAGACTGAAAAATGTTGAGTAATATAAGATATATATATAAGTTATACTCAAGGAAACCTAAACAGTATTTGTCAAAATTCCCTTTCATCTATAATGTTTTTTTAGCTTTGTGAAATATCCTTTGATGTGAGTTTTTAGCAGTTGTACGTTCTATCATTGGGAAATATGAATTTTTGTGGTAAAACCTTTAGATAGGTTGTCATTTTAATTGTTTTTAATGAAGTCGGTAACATCAAAGAAGCGTATGTAGAAATGAATGAAAATACGATATCATTTGTCAACTAGTAACACTGTTCTCCACAAACTGCCATTGATTTGTCCATGGGGTAACCGTGATTGGCAGAGGAGATGAAACCCCTTTCTTACATCAACTTTCACACAAAATCTTGCACTCGGTTTAAGGATTTTACTCATATAACATATAACTTATAACACATGGTACAAACAAAAAATTCATTTGCTTTGATAAGGTTAAATCAAAGGGAAATTCTTTGTTTATGGATTTAATACTCAGCAAAAAACTATAAAACATTTTTTTAGAGTTGAATATCTATTATTAAAAAGTAAGAAGTCAGTATTTGGTAGGTTTTTAAGATAAAAGAGAAATGAACTCTTTAGCCCATCAAGCTCCTTACAATGTAAAATACATAAAACGATATAAGAATGAACAGACACCATTGTACTCTCACCAGCTCGGCAAAAATTATGATAGTAAATCCAATAGGCCTATACACAAGTAATAACCTAATTAGGTCTTTTGCCAAACAAGACGGAAATTAGTTTTAGCATGTGGCCTATTTGGCTATCATTAGGGGGCCAAAGGATCAGGAAAGCTATTGAATATAGTTCCGTCATACAAAGTGTCCGACACCAGATTTAAGGTTTTGTGATATAATCCTTGGCTCTTGGAGTAAAAAAAGAATTAGGACTTTAGGGTGTGACTCCTCTGTTATTTATTTTGGGCCTGTAGCCAAATCTATGAATATAATCCCAATTTTGCAAAGAGTCTATTAACAAGATTTCAGCTTTCTTGGCCGTTTGCTTCCCAAATGAAGACAAAAGAGTTGAGATCATATGACCCTTATAAACGGTCAACAGTGTCAGAAAATATATAGAGTTTGATCCTCATGGCTTGGAGTCTGCAGCTTTCTAAACGACGAGTCGCTATAAAAAGACTGAATTAAGGCATTCTATTAACAAAAACTACACTTTTCTAGGTTAATTATGGTTTATTTACACAATTAAAGGGACACAGAATATGACAATCTAATTGAAATGAGACCGAAACTTGTCCCCATACTAGCTTTGTTTAATGCTTTTCAAATATTTGTTTAACTGCATTTGAAATCTGAAAGAACTAATGTGAAGTTGATAGCAATAGAAAGGCAGGTCGTTTCGTTACCCAGTGATCCTTGAAGGCGATGTTAAAGTAAATTTGACATAACATCCTACCAGCAACTACATTTGTACTTAAATTTGAATACTGTTGGTCAATTTTCAATGTCAACTTCAGGAATATACACTGCAAATAAAATTAAAACACCATGATTTTTTTCTCATTGGACCGAATTTCATCATTGAGAACTAGACACTGAACGTTCATAGAATGAATTGTAAAAGAAAGATCATAGAATTTTTGGTTGAAAGTTATGTTTGTTAAAGGATGAGCAGCAAGACCCACAAATAAACATTGGTGCATATCCTCATGGGTTTTGTGCAGAAGGGTTTATTCTGCGGATGCTTTAGTCAATTTAGTCCCAGACATGTTCAATGGAGATTAGATCAGGGGCAATCTGTTTAACACCTCTGTAGGATCACAGCTCGGACACTATAGGGTTATGTAATGTCATTCATAAAGAATGGTTTACTATTTAGAAATTCTATGTGCAGCGAGGTGGAAAGAGTGCAGTGTCGATAAGGTCCCTTTCAACGTAGTGTAAACTGGTAGGCTTGATTCTCCACTAAGTCACACTGTAATAATCATACACACGAAGTAAACGAGACCATGCCGAAATGACAAGTTTTCATTAGGTTAAAGTAAAAAGGCTAAAACGAACTTTATATTGTATCTAACAGTTTTTAAACAATCTTATTTCAAGCTTCATTCAAAATTGGTTGGTAATTGTCAATGAAAAACATATTCTTGTTGTTGAAATTTGGTTCCACTTTAACCGAATTACGTTTAAAATTGGCTCAAGTTGTTTTAAATGTAATCAAAGGGATGTCAGCTTGAGCTATGAAATACAAATTTATGGCGTGTAAAAATAGAACGTAGGCAGGGAGATGTTCAATATGACACTATAACTATTCTTTACGTTTGAGTTCAGGGAAAAAAGACTGAATGAATATTACAGGATCAACTCTTTCAATCAAAAATATAAAAGTAAGTATATGACAGTACATTTAATACATCATAAATGAACTTCTTCTGCTTATTTCTTATGACGATAAGAGGAATTTATAATATTATTGTCATTGATCACATCTGAATCACTAATGAAATATTTTTTCAATGCTTGGTCCTTGGTCTTCAAAACTTGGAAGTAATAGACAAGATTTACCAAACAATTTAGCGAGAGTTCTCAATTAAATTATCCTTCAAATCGTTCTATTATTTCTTCTTTGTGATTCACATTGTTGTTTACTGAAATCTTAATTTGTTCGGCTTCCCCTGCTCTCTTCAGTGACACAATCCCAAAATGTGTACCATATATTATATTTAAAACTGCAGAAGGTTTACTAACACCCCGCCCCCTAAGTCCAAAATAAACTCAAAACAGCAAGCCTAATGTATGATCATTTTGATTTCTAAGTTAATTATTTCGCTTTCATTCTGTCAAGATATCTTATCATTGGCACCGGACATTTATTCTTCATGTGCAACTGTCTTATTTTATGATATAAAACTATACAGCTTGATTAAAAGGATGGAAACACTGGATTGAAGGACTAAAAAAATTGTTTTTTCTATAATGAATGACTATCCTGATCATGCTATCATTCAGCTAATGCCAAAGCGAAAGAAACACCTTTGCGTTGTCGAATATCTTATCAATCAAGTACCAATCATGACTTTTATCCAGGCGTACTGGCCGTCACTGACAATACAGTGACACTATAGTGGCCGTCACAAGTGATAATACGAAAACCCCACATTGTACCACTGCTGGTATCCTGCAATAACTGTAATACTACTTTGATAATTTATGTACATCAGACATGTAAAGAAGGACATTTTCGAAATAATAATGTTTAATCGAGTATAAAGCTAGTTTCTGTGTTATTGGCTTATAAAAATTTGGTCTATGACCTGAATGAATGTTGTTTGATTGCATGACAACTATAAATTGTAAGGATTTTTTCAATTAATGCCATATAAAATGTAAGCGAATTGTCATTCTTAACACCAACACTGCATATGGCCATGGTGACACCTACCAGAATGACTTGAAATAAGGGTTAAGGTTAAATGTCAATATATTTTCTGTGATCTTTCGATATATCAAACGTGTTGTTTAAAACTTCATTGTAACGTTACCTCTTTGTCAAAAAATGTATGTCATGTGCATAAGGTCCTTGCTTTAACCATACAAATAGTCCGGGGACTCACAGTGGTCAACTTACACTGTGTCGTCATGGTAAAAGCAATGGAAACTGATAATTCGACTTTTCATATGCTTCTCATATGTTTAAACTTATTCCTTCTATTGAACAATTAAATGACTTACACTATGATTAATACAGCGATACCCATTGATTAATCCTAGGTAAGGCACCTGCCGGCTAGAAGTGTTTTATTGACTGAACACCTTGTTATAGATTCTTAAAAATGCAACCACTTAAACGTGAGAAGCATCGGATTATCACGGTTCTTTAAACATCCTTATGAGAAAGAAAACACTCTTAGAACCTATCTGCGGTAAAACACCTAAAGAAACCAAATGTCAAATACTAAAAAAACTCCAGGAAAAAAGGTAACCAGCTGAAGTAGGAGAGGATTACACCAAAGTAAGGTTTCGGAAGTTGAGGAAAGAAAAGATACGGATTCAGCTGCTGATGAAAGTAAAACCTTTAAAGAAAGTTTTGCGATAGATTTAGATCAGATTTGAACTTATATAATTCAGATTTGAACATATATAATTCTATGAGACTAAGTTAGTCTGTAAGGAGAATTTCACCGAAGTGTCTTCTGATATCGAATACGTCAAAACAAATGTATAAAATATGCAAGTCTCCGCGGCTTAGTTCTACTGAACATTCAGTAAGTGTAAAAGAAATGAAACAATTTTAAACAAAACACTGCCGTTGGCCTTCCAATATGGTCATGTAATAGCATGGTAACAGCTTGTAAGATTCAAACAGGTTATAATTAAACAATTAATATTTTTTCTCCACGGGCATTCTTCTTGATTAATGTTAGAATTACGATCCACACTTAACCGTTGAAATACAATGAGGAAGGCTCTATTACGAGGGTAAATAAACAAGATCGTACAATAAGCATGTTGTAATAATCCACTGCTTCCAAATGTTCGAAACCTACATGCCAAAGAAACGTCCTTAAAGTATTTGTATTTGTCATTGTCTATTTAATGACCGTAAACATACTGAGTGTCAGGAAAAGGCGCCTGAACATTCGATTTGATGACACGACAAAAAACGTACATAGAACAATAGCAAATCCCAAAGTACATTGAATGATTGTGCTTTGCCAGTAAAATTACCTAAATTAATTAAATTTTGTCACGCGGTTCGAGCGTGCGACCTTTTCCCCGCCTCTCCCCTAATGTACTTTCATAAAATATCACCAATTATTGTATATATCGAAAGTACATATCATGTACTTTACATTCATGTATCTATTTTTATCATTCATGTCTTTATTCGCCGACTGTGGCTATTTTTATATGTTCAAATGTCATTTTCATGCTCCATTTATCAGCCTTATTACATGTAGCACTAATATGCCAATACTCATGATATATATATTTATACCTTCTTGTAGAGGAGTTTGCGCCCTTTACAATAAGCCATTGCTAGGGATACTTTAGTTTCGCAAAGAAACACAGATTCACGATATCCTTAGATAAGCTACCATCTCTTCTTTGGAGTAAGGCATGGTCTTCACTGACGTCGGTACGGTGCCAATAAATAGTGGGCTAGGCTCTGGTACCAGTAGTCTTGACTTGATCCTTGCGGGGAGAGGTCACGGGTGGACCTGGGACGTTGAAAGTGAATTGGTGAGGTTGATATTCCCTTATTTTTCTCTGTATCTTTCTGGAGTATGTGATCACTTCCTTTAAGAACTTACAGTTTTAACCTTACCTTCCCTCCCATTATTTTATAAGTTCTACTATACCTAAACTAGTGTTCTTATTCATTTACTCACTCAAGAAGTGGTTAGGGATCATCTAAAGTACTGTGTGCTTGTTTGTTTATTCATCCCTATTTTTAGTCCACCCGTGCCCCGTCACTCCCATTGTATATTCGCCAAGTGTTGAATTGTCTTATTGATGCTATCTCGTTAAGACGGCCATTAGCTTATCTTGTTGTTGCGACGTCTGGGGGTATGCGAGAGTGATTCCCTACAGTTTGTCTATTTGTGTATTCATGGGTTGTTGACTTCCTTAATTAGGTGTTAACTCCTGTTGAGTGGATTACGGGTAGCTTGTTGCTGTACCCGGCGATCGTCTTGTTTAGACTGCAAATAAATCACGTGATTCACGGATTGGCTTCTCTCTAGTTATTTATTGGCTTGATTAGTTTCTTTTCTTATCTTTCTGTCCGATAAACGGGTCTCGTCTGAGTTTAGATATCGTTACACCGTGACAATTTATATATACGTATAAAGTGGGGTATAACGCAGCCACCAAAATGTTTTTGGGCATCGGTTACATCTGTCTGACAAGAAGAACACACCGAGAGTAACGCCACGCCTCACAATACTGTTATTTCAAGAAACTTACTCCTCACGAACAATGTTCATGTTGTGCCCTGACCAGCGAGATCACCGGATATCTCCTCGATAGAGCATATGTGAGACTACCTCGGGCGAAGTATTTGAGTACAGGACTTATGTCGCACTTGCAGGAAGAATGGCCCCAGAACCTTATTCAGGTGAATACTGGACAATAACCGCATGTCAATGAATTTTCTCGTGAAACGGTCCAAAAGTGCATTTGTGTTTTGAGAATGTTTTTAAATGGAAAACATACAACATGTTAATAATATTTAATGTTAGCATGTACAAGTGCTTTGATATTTGTTATTTGTAGGTCGAAAACGCACAATGACGATTATATTGCACGTTAGTTGAACCTGGGCCTAGATTTTCGAAGCTCTCTTAGTGCTAAGATAGTCGTAAGCTAATGTTAATGCGTGGTACTTACGACTATCTTAGCACAAAGAGAGCTTCGAAAATCTAGGCCCTGGAGAGCAAAATATTGCAACCATCCGTACATAAGTTTCGGGATGTCGATATGAAACTAGTTTATTCTTGAAAGTGTTGCATAGACGTTTATAAAAATGTAGTTTTCCAGCAAGTATCAATAAATGTCAATGTTTAAAAAAGATTTCTTCATTCTTCAACAACTCATCGCGTAGAATGCTCATCAATTATCATACGTACTATATAAGCATCCTACTCTAATTTATTTCTCCTGTTTGCCAATTATCAAACAGCTTTAAATCGTTAGTCTACTAATGCAATCATCAATTTGGTTATTTCTAGAGCTAGTGGTTCTATTTTGGAACACGCATGTTTGACAAAATAATCCGATTTTGAAAATGTAAAACTAATAATGACAGGAGTATGTTTTCATTTTGTTCATCGGCAAGTAAAAGTAAATCTTGATTGAGAAGATATTGAAATTAATCAAGAAAAAAGTACAACAACGATTAGGAGTACAAAAAAGTAAATTAGAAAAATATTTCAAAGGAGAGAAAAACTTAAGAGAATGATATTTTCTTTTTTACGCAGAAATCTTTTGAGAATTCTTATTTTGAAAACCAAAAAGTAATATGATTTTTTCAATTTTGCTAGTAACTACTGTAAAGATAACAGAATTATTTAAAGACTCTATATAGTCTTCAGCAATTACTAAAATTTAGCTTTAAATACATTGATAAGAAAGAAGATATTCATTGATAAACAGACGTCACTTAATCACATGTACTTCGTATTCAAACCTTATAGATTTTATAAACCAAAGATAAAATGGGAATGAAAGTAATTTTGAGCTATTTTTAAAGGTGATCAGCATTTGCCAATGGCCTTACGTAGTCAGATTTAAAGTAAAAATAAAGATTTAAAAAAGGCCTTTTATTGGAATAGTTTGGTTCTTCAGAAAATAAAATCTTATAGCCTTTCATCAAGATTTCAGAGATAGATAGTTTTATTAAATCTGAAAAACTTCAAGTATAGGGCATTGTGGGATATCACTAATTATGGATATAAATGCATTTACCTAAGCACCTGACTCCTACTAGTTTCTTCGATTGATATTTAAGGATTTGTTTAATTGATTTGATATCCGATCAAACTAACGTCAACATGACACACATATGTAGGAAGATCACTACCTCAAACAGGGATCATTGAAAAAGAAGTGAAGTAGATTTGAAATTTAAAACCCTGGAGGTAAGTACATTTGTACTAAAAAACTTGAACACTGCAGGTCAATGATTTTTCCATTCCAAGGATGGACGGTAAATTAAAAGTATTAAAAAATTATTACTAAATGTAAATCAACTTTCATCTGGCTTCTAATTTGCATGTTCCTTTTCCCAAGCTTTTGAAGAATTATTATCTGATTATGTAACATTTCTCTAATTTACCAAAACCTTTAAGAGCTTAAAATTGCATAGATACATCATCGGACATTGAAAACATGTTGGACTTGCCTACGAGATGAGGAAATAAAATCTGAAATGAGACTTGACCAAATCTTGTCGATAAATTTTCATAATTGAAACAGACGAGATCATTTAAGCAACTCTTTTTGGTGCCTGATTAACCTAAATGAAATTAATTCAGTATTAATGAAAAGTCATATAATTAAACTGAGGAAATTGTGTTATCGCTTAAAGGCAATGGAGGTTAGACCCTTACAGTCAGTTCTAAAAACTAAACATTAAAAATTCATCAGTCTTTATCGATTTAACAAAGCTCCTTCCACTAGATGACGAAATATCTTTAATGCCTTATCAAAATCCTAATTGTGCAATTCAAGGCACTGGATTAAAATGCTATAACAGCCGACCACCTTTAACAGTTGCGAGTGCTTTTGTTGAGACATTCTTGAGTCATCGCTTACTCATTTTCCTCGTTGTTTTGATTATACTCTTATACTCACCGTTATCATTTTTAGAGTTCTGTCCACTGTCTTTACTTCATTTACTTCTAATGTGAGAGGTATGAACAAAGGGACTTTCTGTTAAGAGGTATGGATACGTTTACATTAAGTCCATATATTTGTTGTTCTTAAAATACCAATATTCAATATGAAAGTTTCTAAAACATAGAGATAGTTTCCACATGGACAAACATGTCGTCTAATTACACATAATTGACTGCTGTCATTTAAATTGTCACAAGGAGTGATTTAAATAACATTTAAATCCGTAGTGTATCATGCTCCTCAATTGATTAACTACAATATCTAAATTAATTATTTTTTCTACAGCAGTTTTAAGTGTTCACAACTTAATTATGACAATATATGCAAAATTGTCTTATCTATATCAGGTGTCAATTACCTACTTCTTTGAAGTCCTGAACGTGAATGATAAAATTGTATAATTAAGTCAAAAAAGTAAAATGTGAAATGAATCGCACAATAACGATTTTTAAATAACCCGATTGAGAAGGAAAACCAATTTATTCCACTTAGGTGTAAGATCAAAGCTATCATGAGCAAGTAGGCATGTTTTGTACCATTCAAGAGTGATACAAAGCATCAAAGATCCAATAGTGTTGAAAAATTGAATTGTGAAAAACAGAACACCAAACAACTTAAATCACCCTAAATGAAAACATGTTTCATTTAAAATCCACGTATGACACAATTAATTTGTGGCTGCCTGGAAAGAAAAATGAAGTTCAGAAAGCCTTTTATATCGGGTTTCTGTTGTCCACGGAAACTGCTGCTGCAACATTGACTGAAATGAAGAGAACACCTCAGTTTGAGACAACTCAAGTTGATAATCAATCTCAAAGACGTGATTCGTTTCGTTTATAAATCATTTACCCGGGGAAAAAATCTTCTATAATGGCTTGTGTAGTTAAAAGAGTCTGACGGAATTATTGCATTGGGTTTGTATGAGGCTTCGCACACATTATTTCTCTTTGAATGAGTCTGATCATTATTATTGCTCAGTTGGACAATATTGATTCACTATCCGCAAGAATGAAATGTATTACATCGTTTGAATTAGAAAACGTTTTTCTTTTAAATGATAAATTAAGTTTAAGAAAAATCATAGTCTCATTTATATATTTATGACAACTGGTTTAGGATAAGTGTATTATACCGAAAATTATAAGTTCATATATACTTAACAATCCATTTACCTGAACATTATTATGAATGCAAACATGACCTTGAACTATGGCTAATTATAAATCTTAGTAGATTTCGTTAAAATCGATCACTAGTCGGGATTCTCAAATACATATCTGTCATTTCGATTATTTGCTTCTCATTCTCACAACTTAAGTGATACGAGATGAAACCACCTTGAAGCAAAATAACAAATCTACGTTGTATGGCGTTGTTTTTACGTGAAATTTACGTTTACATTTAGATTTCTCAAAGTTGTTTTCTACCTTTATACGACGTTGAAGTCACTTACAATGACCTAATTTTTTTACCTTGTCCTAATTCAGTGAAAGGACCTCAGTAATTGTTTATGATTATGGGCATTGAAAAATGTTGGCAATGAAGATAATGACAAAATAGCGCATATGGATGTACGGACAGTCATGGTTGCACTTAGCCTTAAGTTACTGCTTTCCTGGGAAAACGCCTTCAAGATATCCTCATTATTATTCTCAACCTGTTGCCATGTTGGTAAATTATCAAACACCTGACTGGCGCTGATACGACTGCAGAAGTCAAAAGAAATAGTTTCTCTATTCATTTGTATAGAATAAGAAAAATAAGGTGCTAAATTAATTTTGACAAACAAAAATATATAAAAAAGTCTTAAACTGATAAAATTATTCTTCATGCAAAATGGTAATCAACTTCTCGGGCATATAAAAACAGAATTACATATAAGAATACTAGAAGATCCCTTTATTCAGTAACTAGTCATAATAACAGCTTGATTTAGTCTATATATAGGTCCTCATCAACCTATTTTTTTCTAGTTCATATCAGTGTCTTACAAACGAAATTACAAGAACATAGGAAATGTAGTGAGTGCTTGTTAAATTCATTAAATTATGACATTTGTCAACGACTGATTGATATATATTTTTTACATGGCTTAAGCACTTGCTGGGATCCAAATAAACCATTTTCATAGTTTTGACGACACGATGGTGAAATATATTTAACAAATATTGTTGGCTATTATGATATAAGTTTAGACTAATGGTGACGAGAGGAGTGTCGTACCAGCCCATGATTACTTATCAAAACAAATGAAAGCTCGATAACATTAGGACTGGAATACATTAAAATTATTTTGATAAAGCTAAAGTAGAAAAATATTATAATCTTTAAATTATTTTTAGTGACAGCTTTGTGAGCATAATAGACTTAAATCATCAAGCCTTTGTAACATTTCCACAAACGCTAACACTTAAATTACAGTTCACATTTATCAAAGAGTTGTTTACATTTAATTTTAAGAAATAGTAAAACAAATATGTAACTAGTGATGAAACGATGTGGAGTCAATCATATTTGTATGAAATATATGAGTATATACATCGTGATATTTGCTTTTTTATATCAAATTCCAATCCATGTCTTTTCGTGCATTCTGATCATGCCAAGTCTGGTTTTCAGATCGCCACAAATCTCTCCCAACTCTATAATATCGAATGGTATGGGCTTGTTAAGTACATAATAGTTCTAATCGGTCACGTCACTGACACGTCTATGTGGTTTTGAAAATGAAAAAAATTACCCTTAGCTTATCTGTTAAAATCAAGCGTTGTCAATCATCAATCAGAAAACGTTTTCGTAATCGAGACACGTTATCGACCCCTCTTTGACTTGTTTTCTGTATGACCTGCATTATGTAGTAACTGCAACAAGTCTGAAGAAACTTTCTGACTTGCAGTTGCAGTTTTTGGCGATGATCGTGTTGTTTGCTCCTCATTTGGTCATTCTGACAGCTCTCATTCTCTCAACTAGAGTCAAACATGGCATTATTAAGGTGTCTCCTTTGCTTTTTGATACCTTTTAATTGACATGTATTTCATGTGCCAAAGAAAAGGATTTACATAAATGTTTCGTTAAATCTTAAATCATTTTTACCATTTGTTTGCTGAAAGCATGGTTTTTACTTGTGCAACATTAACATCAGTTAATTTTTATTCATTTTATTTTTTTAGGATCTATTTAAAGATGTATTCTTTCTTTTAAGCAATAGTTGAATATTTTACATCGCAAGTGTTTACTATTGGCTTTCTACATGAAGTGTATCATTTGACTGTAAAATGCATTTCATTCCATTCGCTTTAGTTTAACAAGCAACAACTCATGCTTCGATGCTTTAATGAGTATCTTGAAGAGCTTAAATCAAGCAAGCGATTACTTTGAGGATCACTTTTCTTTAATCATATACATTTAAAATATTTTTGTAAATTTATAAAACCGGATAAGTTCAATAGTTAGAAATTCTTGAACGAATGATTTGATGTAGAACCGAGAGAGTAATTCTGATGAGTAATTCTGATGGACTCGGCTTAGAAGGCCAGAAAGGTTCACACAGATATGAAAACGCGTATTGAGAGCAGTGCAATGAAAGCTTCAAAAGCCAGATCAGTGTCTCGTAAATGTCAATGTGTGAATTTTTATTGTATTGAGAGGATCCTAGCAAACGGTAAAAGTTTTAAAAATGACATTTAATGTAGTCGTCGTTTGATTGTCCTATTTTGTTGATTTAAAAAAATATATTATTAATATAGTTGGTTATATAACAAAATGTAGGGATTACACAATGTTTTTCTGATTCAATTGTGTTTGCATTCACAATGTGTTAAAATATACATCTATCAGGAAAGAACTTTTCATTACAAAACAGACTTCACGTTAAACATACATATTTTCGTCCCAGTATTTCAAGTTAATAATTCTCATACCAACGATTTGAGGAAAATGAAAATAATACTGTGATCGTTTTCGAGACACGGCATTATTTAAAAGACATAAATGTGTCTACATATGTCAGATTCGTTAAAATGTGTCATAAGGTACAAATAAGCAAATATTGATAACCTTTATCAAAGCAGCTTTGATCACTTTTAGTCCATTATGTTGTTCCCGAAACAAATATAAAATTCTTCAACAACTGTTTCATCAGAAGGAAATATAATTAGCGATACCTTTTAGAATGTTAATAAGAAACTTTCATACAGGCAGGATAAATGTACGTCTTCAAATCAGAGAAAACGAAACATTATGTTGCTCTGAATAGTTTTATCAGCTGTGAAGTACTTCAGTGGAAAGGCTATCATGGACCATTGAAAGAGCATAGAAACGGATAAATGTCAAACACCTGACTCCTACCTAGCTTCTTTGATTATTTCTTATGTATTTGTTTTACCCTTTCATCCCTAAACAATCTGTAACAAATACGTTTACAAGCCTTGTTAAAGGCCGATAGGGTTGAAAAGTTAAAAAGTTAGGTCGCTACTTCAAACAGAGATCAGTGAAGGAGAGTCTAAATTTTGCAGTCAACCTTCTAAAAGAAAGTATACCTGTACTTTAACTATGAACTCTCTAGGTCAGTCATTTTTTCATGAACTGACAAGGATTTAATCATCACAAGTTGAAAATATGAACGAAATTATGACATCAGAAATTTATATCAAATTTCAAAGTAATTTCATTGTGGTCTTACATGCTTATATCAGCTCATTTTTTGCAAGCTTTGTGAATAAAATCTATCCTTACTTAATATTCCCTTGATTAATATTTAGATTTTCTTTTCGGGCAAGAATGGTAGCCGGTTCTTACTTAAGACTGAATAGATACTTTAGCATCTGAAATAAAACTATACTATTCTCAATCGAATAATTTTCGTAACTTACATACAGGAGATGCTTGAAGTAACTTAATGTTGTGCCAACTTATCCTAAAGCAAACTAACGCAAGCTGAATGAAAAGTTATTTCATTACATTGAGGATATTGTAATATTGACAAAGAAGGATACCTCGATTCTGTCTGTTCTGAGCGCCACTGAGCATCTTAATGGTGGATATCAGGCGATCTATAAATCCATTATTATTATCATTATTATTATTATTATTATTATTACAAATCATTATCATTATAGGTTATAGAATATATTATTTGAAATGCCATAAAAAGCTATTTCACTTAAAATTTAATTATCCCTGATTATTTATAAAAATCTAATGTTCAACATTCAATGCATAAGATTATAATGCCAAATTAACACTTAAAGCAGGTGATGTGTTTGAGATCTTCTTTTAATCACTATTCATTTTGTCATTGTTGTTTTTTCTTACTTACTTTTCTTTCGATGTATCATTTTCTATTCAATGTCTTTATTTCATTTATGTATATTGTGAGTTCTCTGAGTAAATAGGTTTTCTCAAAAGAAGAATGAATTATTTTACATAACCTGTACATAGAAGGTTTAAAAAAATATATAACTATCCTTAATTGATAGTAGAATCTAACATTTCAATAAAACATGAATGTTTCAGCTTCTGACAAAATCAATTTATTTTCTACTAGAACAAACAAAGGGGAACTGTGATGACGTTATTTCACAATGAGGGACGTTTGATGACGTTTTTACTCTGTAGACTATCTCAATCTTCAAATGATTAACTAAACTATTTAAATGATTAATTCATTTCTATTATGATTATAATTATGAGTTTTCACAATTTTGATATAACATTACGTGCAAAATTGCCTTATTCAAATGAAATGTCAATTACCCCCGTCTTTGATGTTGTAAACATGAATGGTAAAATTGTATTATCAAGTCAAAGAAAGGGAAATGTGAAATGAATCACACACTAACTATTTTTTTCGTAAACCGATTGAAACTAAACTATTGTTAGCAAACCAATTTATTCAAATTATATGTGATATCAAAGCTATCGTGAGCAAGTAGGCATGTTTTGTACCATTCAAGATAGATACAAAACATCAAAGATCCAATATTCTTGAAAAATTGCTCACTGAAAAACTTAATCACGCTAAATTAACACATCGTGTGTAAGTTAACTACATAAATGTTTCATTTCAAATCACCACGTATGACATAATGAAATAGTCGCTGCCTGACAGGGAAATCAAAGTTCAGAAAACCTTTTATGTTACATTAAGTAGTTCGAACAACTCTGTTAAACATAAAGTGAAATGAGGAGAACGTATTATTTTGTGACAACTGAATTGGATACCTAATCTCTAGAGGGAAACAATTTGTGTTATCAATAATCCATTTCCTCGGAAAAAATCGAGCTTGCATCGATAGTTTAAAGAGTGCTAGTCATTAATGAGATAACAGCATTGTCTTAGCAACAACACGCTATTACAATATTATGAATGTTTCCAAATACCTTAATAAGATTAATAAGATATTTTTTTTCAATTTAAATCTGCTCTTTATACAGATGATATTAACTTGACGTGCGATGACTGATTTAAGTTGTAAGTGTTTTCATGTTGCAGTTTACTCACAAAATTTTTTTGCTAACAAAACCTGGCACCGTGGCTCAATTGGTTGAAGATTACTTGTTTGTTTGGATTAATAATTGGTCTTGTAAGATAGTCCAGATCATGTTTATACAGTAACATCAAACTATTGTAGTACTTTTGCACATGGGAAGTCACAATGATGTGTAGTTGTGATGTCACAATGGCGGAAATTTTGGTTTTAACACATTGTCGGCAATATTGCTTGTTTCATATGGGCAAGCTATAAACAGAATACTAAACTACCTTCCATCTAATACTATTTTATCAAACCCGTTGATTATTTGGTATCAAACTGGCTTTATCTCTTCCTTAACTCTTTAAATAACAAAAGTATTGAATGGAGGGTCATTTAGAAGCCTCTGTTTATTACGTACATATCTTTTATTTGCTTTATCCTGCAACTTTTTAAGTACTAAATATTTGTAATATACAATTTTCCAATATCCATAAACACAATTCCTGCAGCACGAAGTGATGCCAAAAATAAAACCTTTGACTGTGTAAGTAGACGCATATTTCCTCTACATAATACAACATCGATCACTAGGTTGACATATCTACAAAAAGAGAATTTGAAAGACTTTATGGATGTATTCAAAGGTCAATTGAGAATGGTTTATCATAATAAGTATTGCAAGAATGTTGACAATTAATATAATGACAAAGACTAGCGAAGTAATTATTCATTCAGGTCTCAAAAGGTACGATAGTAAAGGAGACAGACAAAAAGTGTTGTAACACTTACATTGTGCATGCCACTGCATTGTTTAGTAGTTTAGATAAAACAGAATGAATATTTGAACAAGGAGTCTGTAAATACAGTTCATTGGCTGTAACATAAGCGTACACAGATCTTCTGGCATGTTAGGAACTTGTGCCAAACATTTGCATGAAAATTAAAGAAAAACGAGAACGCAATAAGTATGGTGAAATCTCGAAATTTAATGTTGACAGACCTCTAAAAAAAGTTAAAAGTCACATATGGAGACGATAGAAACACAATCAGTCAATATCGGGCACCAAACATTTCGATCACAGCTTCCAGCCGCACTCTCATACCCCTGACAAGACGTCGGAATTGTTTCGTGGGCAGCTGAAAGCGCTCCTAATGCAATGCTTATTACAATTCATAATTTTGTCGAGGAGGATCTCGACATTGAATCTCGGCCCAAAAGTGTCCCACACATGTTCCAAGGGATTAGGATCCGGATAAACTGGGTCACAGTTCTTGAGCGATAGGGCCAAGCGTTATCATCCATGTACAGTAAAGTAATTGATGACTATAAAAAATGTGGAAAGACAACTTGTATGGTCACCAGATCCACCACCATATGGTTCAATTAGCAGTATGTATCTTACTGCATAAGCTGTAGTAAGAAGCCTCCAAACTTCAATTTTGCCATCAACGGTTCAATGTTCCATGACCAAACAACTTACTGTGGAGTGGTGACGTCGGATTCTTCTTGCACTCTCCTTGAAGGCCTGTGCAGCCAAATAATCTGCTACTGCTTCGGTCCGGCATTTTGTGTTGCAGTGGATAAAACTGTTAAAGAACGTTTTTTATAGGCGATGTTGAAAAAAACAAGATACTGCATTTTGTAAAATTCATGCGGCATTGCAACTTTTGTCCGATCGTTTTCCTCATAAAAACATAACATATTCAAACCCTGATCCCGATTGAATAACTACGTTCAAGAGCAGTTTCGAATGGTTTAGATTTTGTAATATAGCAATTGTTTTCATTTGGGGGTGCAACACATTTTTGGCTAGGTATATAAACCCTATGCTAAATGTAACAAAACAAAGACATCTTTGGTTGAAAACCTATATTTCATTTAACAAATGAAACGATATCTACTAAAAGGTGCTTGATTTAAAATGTCACTGTTTTTTCAGTATATGAAAAACGAAAGAGACAATCAGTATTGGTTTGACAATGAAGACATTCAATTGTAAAATGATTTAGCGCAATAAACAAAAATTAAAACGAATAATGTAAAGAGTAATGTTTGTGAAAACTTACTAAAAGGGGTGGTTCTTTTCATAAATTATTTACCGTTTCGACAAATGGAAAAACATTTTATCTCGAAATACATAAATATTATTAAACAAAGTATTTTTTGTATAATTAATATCATATATTAGGACTTAGAAACGTTTAAGCGAGCGTTTGGCGAGCACAATACATATGCCATATTTCTTATATACATGATATTAATAATCCGGAAACACACGAGGTAAATAAGCTCTTTATCTCATAATGTCATTTTGTAAACAAATATTTGAAAACGTTTAGTGGGGTACTTCGTATTAGAGTTATGACTTTTATATTTCGGAGTAATTTTACCTTTTCAATACACCAAGGTGAAGGCCACATAGTCCTCGATATTTGCTTGTGATACCAGGAAACATTCCTTCTTCAAAAAGTCTTTTTCAAAAATGATTTACGCGTCTCCGGAAAATCTGTCGACATTTATACCACATTTCTTGTTCATTGGCTAATGGTTTTGTAATAAACGTAAATGTTCATGAATCACTTGTAATCGCCAAAAAACATCAGAAGTAACTTTAACTACAGGCGTTAAAATCTGTGTTATCATGATTGTTCGGCTTGCAGATAATCGGTATCCTTTGACTCAAAATTGCAAAGGTTGTGTGTTTTGTTTATCCTTTTGAAACTTGAGATTGTCAAAGCGGTATGAACTGAAAACTGAAGCTCACATCGGTTCATAATAATAATACATTCATTTATATAGCGCAGAACTTCACACAGGGTGCTTTTTGTGCTCATGGGCCAGGACGATATATTAGAGATAGTATTCTTTAAACAAGTGGGTTTTCAGTTGAGACTTGAAGGATGAAAGGCTGGCAGCAGATTTTAGGTTGTCTGGTAAAGTGTTCCGTTTGGTTGATGCCGAGTAGGAGAAAGTTCTTTTGCCAAAGGTTGAGGATTTTACTTTAGGGGTGACAAACAGACTTTTATCTTGAGATCTTAATGTGCGTTGTGGGCAGTAAACAGGTATGATGGAGCAGTGTTGGCGAAACATTTGTAGGCTAGAACTAGGAGTTTGTAGTCAGTGCGGGCATCAACTGGAAGCCAGTGAAGTTGTTGTAGAAGAGGGCTTGTGTGGTCAAATTTGGGACATCTGAAGATAATTCTCGCAGCTGCGTTCTGGATGCGTTGCATTCTGGCGATCTGTTCTTTTTTGAGATATTGGTCAGCAGGCTGTTGCAATAGTCAATGCGGGAGATGATTAATGAAAGCAGGAGTTTTACAACTGATGATTCTGTTAGGTATGATCATGTATGATTTCCGATAATATTGGCTGCATACGAGATTTTAAACACATTAATTAATGATTCGATAACCTAGGTATTATCAAAATATGAATGCATGGTAGATCTACCCTGCTTTATTGTGTTGACGAATATTCACTTGAAACAACCTGAAAACTTGCGATGACGTTATCAATTAAGGGTAACCGTTTTACAATTCGCATGAAATGTATGACAAAGATAGTTCGTCTTTTGATCTAGTTTCCATGTTTATAAGATACCAAGTTAATCGATAACACCTCCATTATATGATAAAGGTAAATATAGTATCATCTAAAACTAATAGCATTGTTATACATGCCAAATGACAATTTACTTATCCACAAACTAAGAAATATTCACAGATTAAAATATAAGAAATATCATTTTTTGATTATTGACACATGCAGTCTTGCATTTAGTTCAGCTACTTTACTCGTCCACCGCCTGGGTTCTGGTTTATCTCAGTATATGTTATGAGCGGTTGTTGATTTGATCACTCGAATGGCATTTATTAATGAAAAGAACTGATTAACAGAAATTGATACAAGGTAAAGGCACCTGCAGTGAACCATATAAATCATATTTCCAATACACTTTGTGACATCCGTTGATGTTGAAAAAGTATTGTTTTGTGATTATTGTCTAATTTTCACAGAAATGGTTATGAGAGTATTGTTCGATCAGCCCGTATGTAATTGGCACATTTCAACTTGTTGTTGTGTATCAGACCAATTAAACGTTCGATCACTTCAGCCCCTACCCTGCACTTGAAACACATTCAAATTCCTCAGAAGAAACAGATGAAGGACAAATAAAATGTTGAATTTATTTCAAACGTAAAGCTATGACCTTGTATAGTAAAGTTACATGCATGACCTTGTAAATTAAAGCTATGACCATGTAGGCAGAGTTGATATCAAATCATCAATTACCATATTATGTCAAGAGACAGAAAACCGCTCATAAAAAGTAGAAAAATATAAATATATGACTTTAACCACAAATATCAAGCAACTACATTAAGCTATTGATAGATGTCAAGTTATTGTCCAAATAACCAGAAGTGGTTTGATAAGAATGGCGTGAGACTTACTGAATTTCCTTGCACAATGGCTTTTGATCTCCAAACCTTACTTTCATGTGAGACTTCTGTCGTCACAAGTGCTGTTGATGGAAATTATATGTCAATGCTTCGATCAAAACATTTGTCGCTGTTTTGAATAATGGGCATACAAGAAAGCCTTTCTCGAGGAAAAGTGACGCCTCTTTCATTAGAATGGTCATTATTGCTATAACTATCATTTAGATAATAAGAAAAAATCTAAGTATTCCACTTGCAATACATCACAGATGGAATTGTACCCACAAAAGGAACTCAGCTTATTTGAAAAATCACATCTATCTGTTCTGTTTCAATCTATCTAAAGTTCAAGTATTGATGACTGCTGAGGTCCATGGGAAAATTGCTGAAAACACATCTATTCAAAGACACCATGGTGCATGTGTACTGTTTTACCAAGTCCCAATTAAAAAAAGGAAGAACTTATGGTATCTAATGTAGGATTAAACAGAAGACACACAATGACACAGCAAAAACAACCTCTTAAAATATGAGCAGCCAGCTGCAGGAGGACAGAAATTATATATTGATAAGTCCTCGGTGGAGGAAGAAAGAAAGGCTGCACATGTCACAATTGATGTAGGTGTAACACTTCAAAAGATCGTTACTTTGGGAAAAGATCAGAGTTTGACATGACATTTTAAAACAGAAGTCATTCCATAAAAAAGGGTACAAGCCAGAGAAATTGAATCTATTTAAATCCTTTTTGGTATGGTCAAAATAAGAATTTAAGCATGACTTGATTTTGATCTGTATTTTAAACCGACATGCCAAATCTGTAGACATACACACAAAGTCCAACCTCATGGCGGTTAAATTTGCGAACAGTCTGTTTTACTCAACTTTTATATAATGCCACTGAAAAATCCTTTAAATCGTTACATGGAGGATATGTCTTCATTTTAAATGTGTTTGTTGAACATTAATGTTGTTATTTACAGTTTAATGAAGGAACGTGATATTTTTTTCTATTTGATAAATACAGTTTTATTATTTTGGGTCGGCAATGTTGTGTGCTGTCTCGTATTCAAGCAAGTGAAATGAAACAACTCTAAATTGCCTATCTATGATGTTGATTTATTTTGAATAAAACATTCGAAATTCGTTGTAAAGTCTATTAATTCTTTTGCAAAAGATTACTGCAAATTGTAAAGTAGCTTAGTTTAGCTTAATCTCGATTTAGCGAGTACAACATATAACGTTACTTCCATTTCGAGGAGTGAAAATAACTGCATTGAATCAATATTACAAAAAGAGCACCTCAAAAAAACATAACATCAGAGAACACGATCGTAACACATACACCTAAATCAAATATATGGCCGTATTACAAGTAAATGATAATTCTAAGAAAGATGATTAAATGTTGTATAATGAATATTACGTAGCAAATTTAAGACATTCCCAAAATTTCCATTCGATTTTCAATTCATAAACTCAGGGAAGTATATCAAATTCACTCGGTTCATCGGCCTCATAAATGTATGTACAAAGGTTATGTCAGTAACATTGAATGTCCCTGATGAGTAAGCGTGTATATCAATGTAGACGTGTAATTTACCTCATTATACAAGTCACTTTGTGTGTTCACAAACTATCTTTTTTATTTTTTTTATTTCCCCCCATCTTTACAATTAGTGTAAATCCGATACATGGTAATGTCTACATGCAAACAGTACACAGAATACATCAATCTTTAAACAGGACATGCCATGTCGACCAGAATTTGTAGAAGACGTCGATTTTCGAACTTATTATAGCAGAATGTTTTGTAAATTAATAGCTCTTCTAACAAAAGCTGAAAATTTTGCATTTTTTATGAAGTTTTATGTTTAAAGATTACGTTTTAAAAAAATGAGAAGAACGTTGATTGGGTCATTGTCTTTACGATGGAATCCGTATAGAATCTTGTCTTTCGCGAAGTGTAAAATTACGTTTATTTTGTCATTCAACCAGTTTTCAAGTTTTTGCAAATAGGAGTAAACTATCATGTGTCAGTTCCAGGAAACTCTATATCAAGTTGTACAAAGTGTGAAACTAAAACGACACAGCTGCTAAGGTGCTTTGTTATATTACTTTGGATTGTTGCGAATTTTATATAAAAAGGTGTTCGCATTAGTTAAGGTTAAAAAATTATGACAGTTATAAAACATAAAAAATTATGATTTTTCATTGGTACTTGTGAACGGTGTAGCTAATTGTTATCAGCAGCTGTCGCAATGATGATAAAAGTAATAACATTAACTTTAACAGAGCTCATTATAATCAGATACAAACTGCTGCGTACATATTGGCAAAATACCTATCTGCAACTGCATATTTTTTCAATACGAGTAAACAAACCCATTTACAATGGTGTTTTAGGAATTTAAGTCGTGATGTAGAGTTGATATAGAGTATAATGTGACGGCAATGAGCATATAAACACCTACTCGCCTTTCAAATACGACATTTATCGATCGCTTTTTATGGATTTTCATAAATGCCTTTGAAATCTGATAGATATATTTTCAACATGACTAAATAATTCAGGATGATTACTATACACAGTGCTCATTCAAAACGAAGTAAAGTAAACTGAAGTACAATAGAAAGTACACACCAAATGATTTTAGTATCATGATATAATTCTTGACTAAATAGAATGTTTTAACGTTTTATCCTAATGTAACGAATGGAAACAATGAAAACATATAGCCAAACGCAAAGGGACCATATCAGTTGACAGAGAAGTGATATTTTTCCAAAATAACGATTTTGTTCAATTGGCACGTTGTTTTGACACGCCAGTAGTATAAAAAGCGGTGGACTCGATCATTTACTAGTCGTGAAAAGCAGAAAAAAATACCACGTTATCAGCAGAAGAGCGAGAAAGAGTCATCGGTATGTCACAAGTGAGGGATTCGACGAGCCAGGGTGCCAGGACGTATGGTTGCGCCCGACAAAAGGTCATTCGAATCCTTCATCGCCTTAACCAGACTGATCAGATATCTGACCGTCCTAGAAGCGGAAGACCAAGGATGACAACTCCCACTGAAGACCGATATCTGCGCACACTACAACAGATTCGTCACCATAACGTAAACAGCATCGACGGCGTTAGGGCACCATGTCAGCAGGAACACTAAGACGTCTTCGAGCTACCATTCTCTCCCAACAGAGGTGGCTTCGTCATAAATTCCTATAAACCTCTGTCTTGATACGAAGGTTTCTTGGTTTAGAAATGTAGAACACTGATTGGATGCATTCAAAGTTAGTTGTGCAATCAACGACGCCGTTTCAAAAGTTATCATTCAAGTCGCTCAATATATTTCCGTAAGCTTTCCAAAAGCTAATATTTATTCGAATATGCACCTTGCACTTTGAGTCATGATTGGGTAAGCGACGAAAGTTGATTCAACCTGTTCCAAGCAGACGCCTGAGTGAAAGTTTACAGACGAAGAGGCGATAGACAGACTGCAGCGTGTGCAAATAATAATAGAAACTCAGCCCTCATGCAGTACGGCAAAATTAACTGAATAACCTATAAATCATGATTTCCTTCTATTTCCCTTTTCTAAGTACAACGCATTAGGTGTGTTAATGTTGTTATTGTGACTGTGTTTCAATTTTCTCCTAATCAAGGTGTGGGATTATTGTTGCTTCTACTGGTCCGAAGTTCTTGTTTGTATGAAACATCGAATCCTTTCCTTGAACTTTAATTTTGCAATATTCGTACTTTAATCAAATCTTCTTTTTCCATGGGCATTGCGTAGGGAAACAATGGAAGTATCATTGAAATAACTAATGAATTAAAAATATAATGTCGAAAACGTTCTTATATCAACTCCACATATTCTTGTTTAAATATAGTTAAAAGAATGTAGGTAAATACACAATTATCCAAAATTTATCATATGTAAAGTGCAATCAAACTTATTAACTGTTGAACATAGACTGGTTGGAGTGGTGTCAGATTCTTTCGTAATGAAATATAGGAACTCTTAGTGTTAAAAACCTGACACCAACCCTGCGAGCTTTACTGCCACTCGTCAGCATGACTTACATATTCATCTGATGATATGATTACTCAAAACTTACATTATACATTGAAAGACTGCATTTTCCTCGTAGATAAATCCTTGTTTTCATTACAAAGTATTAAACTTTTCAATGGTCTACCTACCCCAAACCCACGGCAGCATAACTTTTAAATTAACGGTAACGTTACAATGATTACATTGTAATAACTACTAAACTGTATTATTAATGACTCGCCAACTGTAATAAACTCTTTGCATGAGAATGGAGATCACTTTTGGAAACTACTGTCTTTAACCGCGCGATGAGTGGATGTTTCTATTTTGGAGGACAATATTTAGCTTTATTAGGAGAAAACCCTAATGTATTTGAAAAGCAAAGGAATGTCATTGCGGATTGATTACGACAATAATTTGAATTTGAAGCGGATGCGTAGCATTACGTTTTAAATGGATGTTAACTTGCTGCCATAAATTTGTTACCGCATTTGAATGCCCTGTAGTGGAAAGCCTAGTCTACGCTGATTGACCAAGACCTTCTTCTCTTGTAGAAAATAGGACATCTACTTTAAACCTCTCCGTGTAAACAAACGAAATAAAATACGGTTAATGTCCTTTGGAAAGAGATTCATTCTACCAGTCGAATAGGCTTGATATCAGTGTACATGTACGTATCTATACATGGTAAATGATTTCCGGCATAAACAGTAACTTCAATCGTGAATTCATGCCCGGTAAATCGTGCAGATCAACCAATCAAAATCGGGTTTCCAGCACTATCCTGATAGAACGAATGTTACCATCTTCTACATTTCATGTGAGGGTGAATTGCGTCGTCATCTGTACTTCGTTAGATTTTATACCAATGAATTGAAGCACGCAGTATTGTCTCCCATCCCATTGATAATGCGCACTTTAAACAAACTCGGCAGAATTATTACAGCTTTGGAATGAACAAAGCACATTTGCCTTATTTCAATGCATTCAAAACACGCAGATTTATTTCGTTTTGAATGTAACTTAATTGAGACACCTCGGATCCTTTTTATGGGAACCTATTGCAAACCTCATTACCATAAAGTACAATATGCCATTATAGAATGGTCACACTATTTATATTATTGCACATTTTCATATTCCTCAAACGAGATAACGTAGCATCAACAACTTTAAAAGATTTTGGCGATACTTGAAATAATTTTACCGACTGAAAAAAGGTATTAACCGGTGAGAGCAAATTAGGCGTGTCTCAGATTTTCTTTTATTTAACAGATGAATGTGTAAGATCCAATCTCATTAAAATAAAAATCTAACATTGCTGCACTACGTTACGCAAATTATAGATCTCACTAGGCTCCCTTACTCAAGCCGTCAGGTTAACCTTTGCTTTAGTTTGACCTCTAAATTTCATTGGCTTGCCGCAGATACCATCATGCAATCACAATGCGCGTCTCTTGATAGCTTTTATGGAGCGTGCAAGTAATTCCGCAAGCAGAAGTTGAAACTCTTATAAATTCCTTATTTTACACAGAACAAGTTATTTGCATATGCCGAGCCATGCGCTTCAACCCAGCAGATTTAATTATAACATTTCAGTCTTTGACGAAACAAGAGTGAATCTCATTAGCATATGTAAGTCGCAAATGACTAATATATAATTATCAAGAAACCTAGTATTGGTGTTTGTACATGTTTTGGTTGTTTTTGTTTCTCAGCATGTTTATGGGTAATTTGTTTCACAAAATTAAAAATTATTCAACGATTACTACAAACTAAAAGACGTTTATTCAACGTAACTGTTTCAGGAATAAGCATTGATACGGTCTACCAAAGGATAACGTTGAGGAATGCAGATTTTGCTCTGCGAAAGATAACTCCATAGATTTTATTTGACTTGTTTGTCCAACAAACCGAGCTAGGGTAAATTGAATGTACATAAAAAAACATTAATTCGGGTATTTAGGCAGTTCGACATTCGGAAGTTTTTTGTTTTGATCTGAAAAGCGTACAAGCGAAATGCAACTCGCCAACACCAGAGATGACGGGGCGACCTCGCTGATTGGCTGATTTGAATTATGTCAGAGGCAAATCTGACGGCTCACGTAACGGAGCCTGGTGAGATCTACTTGCGTAATGTAGTGGAGCATTTAGATTTCATTTCAATGAGATTGGTTTAAGGTCACAAATATTTTACTTTTGCCTTCAATCATCACTGAGGAACATACAGTTCTAAAAATACAGAGCACAAGTAATGTCGAGACACTTAACGTGTTGCGAGACTGTTTCGACGTAAGTCCTTAACACTTTTATAAAGCAGTTTAGATTTCTTTTGAGTTAGTTATGTACAATAATAATATTAAAATATAATTAATAGTCAGTTTAATGAAAAAAGAGAATCAGTTTCTTACACAGGTAATATGGACAAATGACTCAATCTCCCTTCTTTATCGATATTTCATTGAGTTTCTAGTTCGATCATTAAATGTTTATTTTAACAACGGAATATACGAAGAGCAATGCAATAAAGGAAAAACAATTACAGGTGATAGATAATCATCATAGGTATGGAATACCGTTATGTGTTTAGAAAACGTTAACATTGGATTCTAAAAAGAATGAGGTTTCCGATTTTAAGAGTTTTCATGATAATAAAAGAAGCAATTTGCCACTAATTACTAGATGTCTCTTGCTCATTATCAACCACGCTTTGCTCATTTAGCAGATTGTCAAGGGTCAAAGAGTAAATGTTAAATTGATTTTATCTGGTGAGTTATATTTTTACGGCCGAAATTATTATAATAACTCCTCAATCATTTGTTTAAAATGTTTTATGTTATATTTTGTATATCGAATACCTTAGGTGTAGGTTTAACAACCTTTAACTGTTCATTTTTCTCTTAACACATTATCATTTTCTCCTCAACGAGCAACCTGATCCCTATAAACATTATCAGAAATATCAAAATTGCACATGATTAATTGATTTCTTTTGAAACTATCCGATTGCTTATTTATAAATGCAAAGACAATACCATTAACCTTTTAATATCCATTATACACTCATTAACATCAGTTGCAAAGACAGATATGAGAACGGCATCTCGCGTAAGCATGAAGATGTCATCATTATAATGCGTGTCGGTAAAGATGCAGTCTTTCACAAAGAATCAACTTCAAAATGCATCATTTGCCAACTGCTTTTTTGACAGAAGGACATCGTAATGAAAATAAAATATCAACCTTCATTTGGTTATATCAGGCCGTACATAATTAGCGTAAATACAATAAGCAAACTTACACGCATTTATGAACAAAAATATAATACTATCAACATAAAAGGAAACTGCTAACATTTATTGCATTTTGCATAGAAATGACAAGTCTAAATGTGAGTGTTTTAAATCATCTGATTATGAATTGTTGAGCACATATCAAATGTATGAAGAGCGTAGTTTGAATCAAATTATTGTGGTTACATTATAACTTTTTTTATTTCTTGCCCTTCAGTTAGACGAATAGTGATAGAGAGTAAATTATTCTAACCTATGTCTTGTATGTCACGAAAGAAACTCAAACAAAATCATATGATTAGACAGGCTCTGTGGGGTTATTCGTGTATACTGGAAAACAAGATACGCTAGTAACCCTTGTAAAAGTTTCTCTGCACTATTATATCACAAGTTGTCATTCAACACCATCATCTAAATAACAATCTGCTCTCAGACATCGTCAACATTTCAAAATGAAACTCTGCACCAATAATCGACATTCTAATTTCAGTTAAATTAATTTATAAGACCTAATATGACTAAGAAATATAACAGTTACCATAGCTATAAGGGTTTTGTTTTATCCGTACGGGATGATTTACTTGTTTTAACAATGAATCATCAAAATGTGTTAAACGAATTGCGGATTAATTCTATTTGAAACGCAAAATTTAAGTGGCAACAACCAGCAAAGAAAACAATGTTAATCATCAATCGCAAATCTCCTCCCTAACATTTTTAGTTTTACGGAAATGTAGTCAATACATGGAAAGCATGAATATCAATAAGTGTAAACATTATGTAAACAAATGTGATGAATAAAACAGCCAAGCATTCTGAGGATAGTCACGGATCGAAAATCGAAAATAGACACTTAGTTACTAAAGATATTTGCTATAGAGTCGGAACGTCATAAAAGGAAAGTCAACGATGTAACTTCTGTATCATGATGGTAACTTAGTGAGATTGTATGACTTAAACTGCGCTATGTTGTAAATGTATTTTACAAATCAAGCCCCTACACACCTTTGTGAACGTCCCACTGTATGCCCCAACCAGGACTAGCAGTTGACAAGTTTATGTTCACTTCTTTCAATTCCTAAATTTCACCTTTCCTTCTTTTACATGAGGACTTCAAGTGTACGAATCATACTCCTTTGAATTACCATTCTACCGATATCAAGCAGTCTTCCAAAAAAAACAAAGATGGTGTTTTATCCTTTGTAATGTTTTGGAAATTTACATATTTATGCTTTCATGAAGCGCATGTGTTAGTGGATGGACTATGGTTCACTAAAATATTTAAGGATTCAGCCCTTCGGCACTGAATCCTTATTGTAATTGGCGTGCCTATTATCATTTTTCTTTCACGATTCAGCAAAAACGACTAAGGCAAATGTAACCAAATTTAATTTACAAATACCCCGTAAGGTGGACTAGCAGTGCTAAGCCTTTGGGCTTAACCTTATGAAAACTTTGCACGTTATCCTTTGGACTGGAATAGACGTCGTTGGGAGCCAGTTCTCCTCAAAGATGATTCAAAATTCTGTCTGGACTTTCATGACGGCCGCAGATGAGTTCCAAACCAGGAACCAGACAGCGTTACTACCAGAATCTGGTCGCCGAACATGATCGCTTTGGTGATGGATCTGTCATGATTTGGGATAGGATTTATCTTGCAGGTCGTTCTTAGATGGTCGCCATACGACAAGGAGGCCTAAATGTTATCCAACTGCGTGATGAGATTCATAATGCAGTTGTCAGGTTATTTTCAGGAGCCGATAATTCATCAGGCCAAAAATTCATTTTGATGAACGATAATGCTCTTCTACATCGTGCCTTAACGATTTAAAAATGAATACCGCGGAACGGAGTGAAATCAAAACGTAGTGTGTTTGCTGATCTTTATCCCATTGAACATATCTGGGACTAGCTGCAGCATTCACAGTTACCAAACCAACCACTGGACCTCGATGACCTCATGAATGCACTCACAAGCGTGCACCGGAGATGTCAATCCGTTATTCGGGCACGTGGTGGCCATATCCATTACTAATGTGCCCGTGAATCTGTTTCACGCGGGATATTTCGCTTGTTTAATTTTATTTTAACCAGCCATCAAATAGGTTAAATCTGCTCAATAATGTTCCTTACCATGTTTATACCTAACTTACGGATTGAATAAAAAAATGCTAGTGAATGTTGGTATAAGATTATATTGTTGTTATCACAAAAGAGTGTCTCCTCTTGTTTATAAACACATTTGGCATGGCTCATAAACTTTATGATCCCTAATGTCTTTTACCCAGTGTATTATCATTCTTCATATTGTATTTAACTTCTTCATTTTCGATTATCTTGATTATTGAGTCGCTTGAGTATGGTAGGCTAATTGAAAGTTCAAATGTGAATTTCAAGAGACACGAAGCAAAAGGCTTTACCATACACATTGCAATGAGAAATTACATGAAATTCCCTGATACACGTGCTTTCCATGGTGTTCACAACTGGTTTAGACAACACAGAATGACCGTGTGGGTTCGTCACACATTTCCATGTACATGTTCATATATACATTAAATTATTTAATTCAAAAATGCTATTGGAATATGTTACCTCATGTGTCTTGAATATAGGTAATATAAGGTGTTTTGTTTATTTAAATAATGCTACTATGCATACTCCACATTGTTAACCTTGTCGTGTTGACATGTCGAAACATTGACTAAATACTTATTTGACTATCAATGCATAACTTCATACAACAAACATGCACGTACATTCCCAATTAAGATTAAATTTCATGTAAAAGGTATTTACCTGTTTTGCTGACACTATTTCAAGATGACTTTTAAGATTAGGCAACATATGAAAGTTACGTTCTGTCTTACCCAATGGTAGGACTCACTTTGAAGGTGAAATTGTATGAATACCTTAAATTGTGTAAGAAATTGATATACTCTTCGATGATAGCAGGTTTATCAGGATGATTGTTTTTCAAAATAGTCTCTTTTTTTTCAGATACAGTGATTTAACTAATTTCAAGAACATAGTAAGATTTTTATATTCGTTTTCATTAGATATTATAAGTTACCATGTGTCAACGAGTTTGATATGGAGATTCATCGATATGACAAGTTTGCATGTCAAACTTACGGGACACATGGTAACGAATTTATCTCGACAGGAACCCTTAATTCATACTTAGAATCTGGCGTGACTGACTGGATACGTCAAAATAGCAAAATTTACAAATATGCATATGACCTTTAATAATCGTTACAAAAGTATAAAACAAATAATGTGGTACCGTGCAGCGATACCAAATGGAGATTGCATAATAAACTATGAATATATCAATATTCAGCTTTCTAGATCGAGAAAGGCTCGTATTAGGACAGCTTAATGAAGGTGCTGTCTTTGTACAGAGAGAATTGTAACCTGGCTGAGCCTAGAAGATTCAAAAGTCTCCTGACCTGAGACAGGCCCTTAGGTATTTCAGGATTGCCTGGAAGATATTAAACTATATAAGTACTGAAGAAATCTAGATCATTCAGTTTCCTGGTTCTAACATATGACATTGTAATTATCAAAGTGCACCACGGTTTTTTCATATCATCAATCATAATGCATAAAGCATTTACTTTCAAGTCTCGATCGTTTTATTCAATCATTATGATGTGTTGATTAAGGACTTTGGCAAACATATTTAACTTTCTAATGGATTTTAACTCATTTGATATATATCATCAATTTGTATGAGATTCATTGAAATGATGTTTTTCTAGAGATATACTTAGAGGTTTCCTTGTAGCACCAACAGAGATTTCGATTTGACAGAAAATGTACCAACAATCTCCTTTAAAAACCATCATTGTTCTTCACACCATTCATCGTGTAACATCATGCAAACTGAACATTATACTACTATCTGTGCCCTCTAAAACCATCAATCACATTAATGCGGTTTAAAACAGCTCTAAACCACAAATAAGAAATTCAGTGGCCTGCAAACAATTGTTAATGGTTTTGAAATCTGTTAAAATTGATTGTCCTGGATTAAGGCCACCTGCCACTTTACCTAAGAGCTCTTTGTTTTATTAGCTGCAAATATTTTTTTCAATTCCCTAATCGTCCCATTGGGTATAATAAAGGCACAGAATGGAATCAAGAAACTGACAATACGTCAACATATATCTTGTATCTCAATTACTATAGAGACTAATACTATCTCGTTGGTTTAAAACAATTTCATTCTTTTTATCAAAGCATTTGGACGTCACAAGTCTAATGCTATGGATGGGCGAATAGGACCTTACAAAATGATTAAATCCGACATTAAACTGCTTCAACCTGGTCCAATTACCTAGTTTGTCCAAGTTGAGTTCTCGGGAATCAATCAGATAAGATCAGCACTGATATGAGCAACCGATGCTATTATTCTCAAATAAAACACATCATCCACATTAGTACGTCCAACTACAGTTAATAATGTTATACTTTGATATAATCTTCATAGCACAAAGAGGATAGTTTCAAAACCTAAAGAGGTTTTAATCAACTGACACTTTGTATGGCATTTGATGGAGAAACAACTAATATGGACATAGTTTCATGTTCTGAGAATGATTAATAGTTATGTGCAACTTTATTCAAAAGTAGTTCTGCAACTTTATTCAAAAGTAGTTCTACGACAGCAACTAAATGATAGATGTATTAGCTGTTTTCTTCTCCGACTCCTAACTCTAGTTGTGTTCGAACAGTATTTTGATTGTTTGAAGTTGTGTAAAGACAAAGAATATAGTAGTACTGTTTATTTAGCAAGTCACTATCTTCATTTCATTATTAAGAAACTTAAAGAGTTGTCCATCAAAACCTTTGTGTTCAAAGATGTATATTTTGTTGAAGATTTATTCTAAACTAGGTTTTTCTTACTTTCCAAACTGAAACATGAAATTATAATGTAAACTGAAAGTACACTTATAAGTGCGATGCTATCTTAACAAATTAATAGAATATAACATTGAACAAAATGAAATTCAAAATGCAATAAGAATGTTCAAACTTTGCTTGAAACGTCGGGAAAGTATGTCTTGACCGATGAATAATTGATTCACATGAGATATACATATGAATTTACTTTACCAATCAGTCATCAACTTTAGAATGTAGTTGAAACTTGATTAGATTTTCTCTAGAATTATTGCCTTATAATTATCCTATATATATAGTATTGTCATAGAAAAGAATATGACTTGGTTTCAACTTTCTTTCAAATCGCGTAAAGGTTGTCTAGTGTAAGGAAAAAGTTTTCCAAAGGGATTGCCAGACAATGAGCGGATTCTCCATTTCCGTCATCATAAAATTTAGTGCTAATAAGTACTCATCTATTTGAAAGTATTTTGTCAATGATATGAGTATCTTATGACACTCAGAGGATAGCGAAAGTATTCGGGGAGAATCAATTCTATTGAAAATATCATAGATCAGAGAGGAATAATGATTTTTTTCCTTGTCTGTATGTTGATTTCTCTATCGTCAGTAAATTGTTATGTCTATTTTGGTGTCGACTTCCCTCTCCTTCATCATCAGCGTAAGTCAGAAAGTTAGAAATGAATGATTAAATATAAAGTTCCCGTTGACAATAAAGGGATTGTTTCCAACATTGATAGCCAAATACAATCGTTTAGCAAATGTTCCTACCTCTGATGCAGTTTTTCAAAATACACTGATAGGAGCAATTACGTGCTCATTTTCGTTCATGTAAAATGAGTTAGGTCTGTTAATATATGTTGTTATTGTTGACTAATCGTCTCCAAATGTCTTCCTTATCGAGGTACGGTATCATTGCAGTTATTTCATTTTAAGGGAGTAATATTTTATTTATTACATACTTAAAATGATGCTTATGAAACATAGTCAATCCTGAAACCAAACCGGGAGTGCTTATTGTCTTGTCTCAGTATAACTAACCGGTTTTACAAAAATGTAATCATCCGTGTATTTATTTAGTACTGCTCCAGTTCTTATGATATGCTTGAAAATGACATTCACACAAAAATGTGGAAATCAAATTTGACAAGTCTAAGTGAAACTAGAAATTATCTTTATATTAAGGAATCACTCTATTTTGAAAAATACTTTAAAATAATAACAATCACTTAATATAGACTTGCGTTGTCCCGTTTTCGCTATCCATAGATCCTGCCAATTCTTTTGGCCATTTCTTCGAATCGATCTTGGCATAAAAGGTCTCCATCGCAACAGGTTATGCCACAGCAAGCGCTCTGTTTGGTCGTAAATAGCGGCACAGGTATTCAAATTACATAGAAAGATGCTGTACATATCCTGTCATCTTCAATGATTAAATTGTTATTTGAGGAACGCTATTTTTTATGAGCAATGTTATAAACAGAACATATAATGAAAGATACATTTCATATATTCAGTTCAACCTACGAATTTCAATTCGAAAATGTAAACTTTTTGACAGATGGGAAATTTTTATGCTCTTTTCTTTTATATAATACCCTTTTAACTAACATAAAACACTTAATACATAATTATGTTAAATCTTTTGACAATTGTCGCGATGCTGAATGTTTAAAGTGATATACAAAACATAATTCACTTAAGTCACCTAATTCCATGATCGTTGTGTGTTCTCTTTCATCACGCTTTGCCTTATTGTTTTGCTTTAATTTTCCAGGATCAAAGGCGGACTGCCATGTATAGACTAACATTTATTATGGCTGATTGCTGCTCTTTCACTATTGGGCATCTTTAATCATAGAAAGAAATAGCAGACAGACAGACAGAAATAGTTTATGAAAGTGTCACAGGTTAAACATATACATATATATAAACATGGCTTATGAGACACTATTAAAACAATAAAACATTATTAAAACATACACAATTATGAATAAATGTTAAAAAGCAAATATAATAGCATTAAAATTAAATACATTGAGTAGTTAAGTTGAAGCGCGAAATAATGATTCTGAAGAGCAAAGACGCGATGCCATTGTTTCACCCTACTGATCACTTTGTCATTTTGCATCGCTAGTTTTAGCTAGGCTCAGATCAAATAAAGAAGCGAAGATACAAATGGTTGAAATGAGCCACCAATTAAACGCGTCATTGCAAGGATATTGTCATGGCTGTTCTAAAATGTTACATTAATTCTCTCTAGGAAGAAATAAACTTTTTGCGTGCGAACCGTCATTAAAACTGGTCCTACATCCATTAATGGAGAGTGTTATATTTGCTTTTATTTACAATATCTTAGTAAGAGGTGCCAACAACAAGTAAGAGGTCACATGATTTAAAGCATATCAACAATACTTCATCAATGTAACCTGATGCATAGCAACATTATCAGACATACGAACAATGCACACGAATGATGCATTTGTTTTGGAACTGTATCTCATTACCGATTAATGCAAACAACATTATCATTGACCTTAGCTTATCCATTACACACTCATAAACATCAGTCGCAATGTCCTAACGTACCGACTGATGTATAATCAGCATCTAATAAAATCCTTATTATTATCATTCGTGTATGTTCGATTCAGTTATTTTTCACATAGTAATCTATCAAGGGTATTGCGAACTGTTCTTCAATGTTTGTAGCCTTGTTATTTCATTCAATAATGTCTATGTAATGGCTTTGATCTTATGCTTTGTGATATCATATTGTTATTTCGGCTATCTCATACTTTTTAAAGATTATTGTAGCGTATATACCTTACTGAATCGATATTTATTTATGATATTGTTCCATTCCATTTCTTTTTAATGTGTACTTCAGCTGTATTTGTACACGATTTTAGGTAATAAGTTGATTTATTTGATAACTCACATGAAAACTATGACTCTTTTTCCATATTGATAGTGATGAGAAGGTGCCCAAACATTTCAATCGTAAGTTGAGTGCAACCAACCGAACGATTTTACCCAAAATTTCCTAAGGCAGTTAGAATTACATATGCATACACTTGATTCATCCATCTCAGCTATCCTTACATTATAGGTTTGTGAAGCGGGAATTCAACAGCGTATCTAAGCTCTCAGTTAACGTTAATGTTAGCTGAAATTTGCCTTCCAATTAAAGGGAAGGTAAGATAAGCTTTTGCAAAGCTTTCGCGAAAACGTTGATTTTAATCAAAATTGTAAAATCATGGAATAGTGATACATATTAAAATAATCACGCCACACTATCACGTTAACATAAACAATACTGGAGACTAATAAGTTTCCGTTCAGTCACCGTCATAGTCAAAACACTTGGCAGTTACACATATTTGCCCAAAAGAGAAGACAAGTTCAGCTATGTACCATGTTTGTCATTTGCATCATAATCATCATGATCACCATAATCCTAATCAATCTATTTTATTAACAATATTATTGACATTGTCAATATCTATTATTATTATTATTATTATTATCATTACTATTATTATTATTATTATTATTATTATTATTATTATTATTATTATTAATGCTATTGTAAAATAACATTGTGGTAAAGACGGTATCATGCTGCTATGTTTTGGGATGGCAAATATGTTAATAATCTTTGTAGGTTGTGATCGCAAAATACAATGTTAAGTGCAGAGTATTTCCATTCCAAACCATACCAGATCATCGACACTGGTAACTCATTGCATTTTGTATACACATTACAAGTTTAAATATGAGTGTTTGGACACATTTTGGATGTCAATTGTTTAGAGCGTTAGGTATGAATATGAATATGGACAGGAGTATTCAAATGGAGTCACTTTGATATATGCAATGAATGGAAAAGTAGAATGGAAAATATAAAAAATAAAGCAAAATCCCAAATGAATGTTTAAAGAGAGTAAATCATTCTGCACCATTAATGTTCATCGTGAAAGAAGTCTTAAAGGAGTCGATATTTCTCCAACAGCTAGTCAACATTTCCACACAAAAAAATGCTGGTTGTCTGCAGCCGGTGTCTCCATATACATAGCAGTATGCCCTGAGTCATTTTAGCAATTTCAAATCTAAGTTAAATTTTTTTCATCATTGTTTATAAAGATAATTGCCATACTTTAATTTAATTTACAGCAGCTAGTATAACAAGTATTGTTATTCTAACACATTGTGCAATATAAGCGTTAATATTTTTATTTTAACGCCTTGTAGATTAAAAGTTTTATAACTACACAGTTAAATTCATACATCATCATACACATGATAACACATTGTCTTGCAATAATACTATATAGAAATGTCTTACTTTATATGACCGGGGTATTTTGATAGCTTAGAATTTTATTTCAATTTTAATTTTAATGTTGAAAACCAAGGCAGAGTTTCTTTCGAATAGGGCTCACAGCAATCGATGTAAACAAGTATTACTTTAACAGAAAGATATGGGATGTAACTGAAAAGGGCTTGTCTATCATGTTCTTAAATGACCCCCTCTTTCAACATAGGGGCAATATTGCACTTGCTTGGGGACTTTTTTCTCTCAATTGGTTATACAGGGCATTGTCGTTCGATGTTATATATGTATACACCACACACACACACACACACATACACCCCCCCCCCCCCCCCCCCACACACACACACACACCGACACACGCGCACAGAAAATTCATAAACACTGCTCTCATGTAAATAGTTTTATAAATTCACTTTCAATCAATTCAAGCAGCTTTCAAGAAAACTGAAATGTAAATCCAAAATGTAACCAAGGAATTTGGTGAATATTTTATACTAGGTTAGTCATGATTAACGTGACCAGTGTGAGACACCTTGAGAAATCATCTACATATATGTTCTCGACATCATATATATATATATATATACGCTGTATGTGTGACTCTCATGGTAGCTTGCGTTATGCTCCTTTCATTGACCTCTAAATCTATCGGCTGCATTCATGAGTACTAAAGCAGATTAATTTAGGAAATGTGGTGGTCTTCGAACAATTGTTCATGGTTTAGACATCTGTTTGAACTGATTTACAAGTTTTACAGAAGCTTATTCTCTATTTGACTTAACTTAAATATATTTTAATCACAATCTGCATCTACTTCTTTTTTTATAACTTTTCAATAGAGTATACGTAGTTGAATAGAATCAAAAGTGTGACACAAGATCAACAATGCATCAATTATCTCAATAACTTCGTAAGACTAACACCAGCTTGGGAATTAGAATTTTTTTTTATTGTTTTGCTAATATTGTGGACGTGATAATTTATCTTTGCTAAAGAATGTTGACGTCAGAAGACTTATCTTTTTAAACGACTGTGTGAAGTATGTGATATATATATATATATATATATATATATATATATATATATATATATATAACGAATTCATGATTTGAATGGTATTGCTTAGATATATAACTATCATCTAGATTAAATGATGAAAATACGTTTAGTTACTCTTAGGTAATATGCTATTTCAACAAAGGATAAATGCTGAGACAGTAGCTAGTATGACACATGTCCACTTTTATTCTCCAACATGCCTACATCTCTTTAACAACCACTTAAAAATATATTTGATAAAATGCATCATACAGGCCGCAAAATGGCAATTCTTTTCATAGTAAAACCCCTTGAGACAATGCTCTCATCTATCTGAAGTATTTTGTCTATGATGTTAATATCGTGTCTTGATTCAAGATTTGATATATAGCAATTTATCCTGGACACTCCAGTACTTTTGAGAGTCCAAGAGAGACCCTTCTCAATCAACATTATCAATTAGAAAGTAATGATGATACTATCCCTTTTTTGTTATTATTGTTATAGCTCATGTGTTATCGAGTTGGTCTCTTTCATCATCAACTTGAAATAGAGAATTGGAAATGGGTGATCAAATATGATCCGTTAGACAATAAGGGTAGTTAAATATAAATCATTCATACAGTCCGTCGTTAGATGGATAAACACTTTGAAAAAGTAATTAGCAAATGATATAAACTCTTGTTATTCACGCGAGCTGATGCAGTATTGCGAACAGAACCGATTTGATTGATAGCTAGAAATCATGATTTCCCTTTTTATTTCGTTGATGTACAGGGAATCAGTGTTATTATTGTGTTATATTGTTATTGTGGCTTATACTCTCCTAATGTTCTAACGAGGTGTGAAATATTGCATTTACTATGAAGTTTTTGTTCTTATGAAAAGCTTAACCGATTACTTGATTTACAATATTCATGTAATGAGAATTAACAATCTCTTTTTTCCTTTAATGTATGCACTTAACATCTAAACGATGTATGAAACCCCAAAAACTATCTAAAACATTTATAAAGTACGATGATTATGTTTAATATTTTGTTTCAGGTGCATGAACATATATATATATATATATATATATATATATATATATATATATATATATATATATATATATATATGTGTGTGTGTGTGTGCGTGTGTGTGTGGGTGTGTTTTGAACAAGAATTATCAAAGTTATTTCCTGATGAACTTTGGGTAGTAAAAGTAATGAAAGAATTTATCTGAGAAATTATGTTATTAATCCTGCAACGATAAGGAATCTGTCTTGCTATGATCACAGTTTCCATATCTGTATTACAACGACAATAAATTAAGAGCATATTGGATACATATAAGAGAACTTATATGTTTTAAAAATATTACATATTTGTCTTAAATAAAAACAATTCTGACAGCACAATGTTTAAATGTTCAAATGTTGCACCGAAGACTCCGCCTCCGTATTAATCTCTTTTAGTACATATAACTTATATAAATACATTTATCACTTATATATAAGGAATTCGAAACTGCCAGTTCTTACGAAATCGTTTTAATGAAAGAAATAAAAACGTTCTTCAGTACGTCAATGATATATTCGATCATCAAACTTCATTTATCACCAGAAAATCAATGCATCATAAAAAGTAAATCGGACAGTACAAGGGATTTAGTGAGTGTTGGATTTAACGTGTTTTCTACAATACTTAAGTTGATAAAAATCATCCAGATAAAATGGACACTTTAGGGGGAAACGGAATCGAAATGCGCAGGGGGGAAACGAAAAAAGTGGAAAAGAGGGGAAAACAGCAGGTTTTTAACGACTCAAATTGTCTGTCTTTTATCCGTAAGTTGAATGTAAGGCACAGTTCTCGGGGTCTCTGAACAAATTCAAACTATTACACCACAATAGCGTATTTAGTCAAGTGGTGGACAATGGTTTTATATAGACGCTATCTTCATTTTACATGCGCGAACTCTCAAGGAGTTTTACTGGCTTTAGAACGTAGCAAAATATCATATTATGTTAAAGCAGTTTGAAAATACCTCCCATTCATATATTTTAACACTAACCAGGTATAAGCTAGAATCACATGCTTCAAACATTAATCCTAGTTAAGGAACCTATCAAAATAAATTACCTTTTAATTTCAAATCTGGGTAGCTGACTGCGTTAGATAAGGTGAACCATCAAATGTTTGAATGATTCGTAGGCGTTTTCCCCCCCACTGTTTCTGACCGAAATCATGATTTTCCAACTTCATTTGTTGAGCAGAATAGCGTTATAAATAATTTTCAGCTGCAATCAGTTATTGAAGATCAAATGACACTATTATGAAATCGATACTAATCAATGTGACAATAATTCATTTATTGGATATATCGCCTGGTTGAGTATGTGTGATGATTTCCCTGTTGACAAAGCGTTATAGCTCTTTTTGTGTCGACTTTATCTCTTTCATAATCATCAACTTCAGAAAGTGTCAGAACGGTGGAATGCATTATCCCTTCGACAATAAAGGGAGAGTAATATAGTCAAATATAAGGGGTATTTCAATTGATTACAATGTGGGTTTAGAAAAGTTTGAGAACAAACACTGTTTCGCATTAGAACATTTGATAGCGTGAGAACTTTAGTCTGATGCGGTGTGCCAAACATCACTGTTAAAAACAGTAACTCTAGTTTGTATGGAAAAATGGAAGTAAAATCAAATCGAAATCGCAATATCGAATATCATGTTTTGACACCATGATATTCTTTTACTAAATTGACCGTGCTGAGAGCAAATGTATAAATTAACCTGATGATCACTATGTTGTGAAACCGGTTGGTAATTAACTTATATGTGTTTATATATATATATAAAGACCCTATGATGTATATATATATGTATATATATAAAGACCCCATGATGATCACTGAATAGTGTGAAACCCGTTGGGGATTGAAATTGAAATCATTTCCATACTTGTGTGTGTGTGTGTGTGTGTGTGTATATATATATATATATATAAATGATGATTAGCATCATTTAACTACACGTTACAAATGATGATATATTTTATATTCATGATCCTAAATGAAGAAAATAATTAACAGGCTCATGTTTCAATGATTCATACGTAAGAGAAGATAAAACTGTAACAGTCTTGTATTGCTTACTTCATTTCAGCATTTAATAGTAGATATTAGAGTAATGGAAATCAGTTTTAGTGATAGAATAGATATTAAAGTTAAGTCTGATATTAAGAAGACAATATATTTCGGTTTTCTTACATGAATTCCGTTGCTTCATCATTATACACTATCAGGTTCTGAATATATCATTCATAATGACTATCTGAAAGACATTATGAAACTATAATCTCATGTTTACAGAAGTTATTTGTATTAAAAAAACTCAGAAAAAACGTCCATCTTCATTTATTAGAAAATATTGAAAATACTTATGGGTTATTAAATGTGTACTATTGAAGTATTGATACACAACAAGTAGAAAGGCATTTTCAAAAGGGACTATTTGATATTGTTTTTTCAAGTAACGTATTACAATAAGATCCTATTTAATAGTGTTTCATCAAGTAACATGTTACAACAAAGACCTATTTAATATTGTTTCCTCAAGTACCTTATTACAACAATGAACTATTAGATATTATTTCCTCAAGTAACGTATTTCATCAAGGCCCTTTTTAATAATGTTTTCTCAAGTAACGAATTACAATGTAGACCTTTTTGATATTGTTTCCTCAAGTAACGAATTACAACCAAGACCAATTTACTTTCCCGAAAACTTTCATGCCCGTCTTATAACAGGGGAAGACACGTGGATTCATCACTGGGATCCAGTGCACAAAAATCTTTTTGCACAGGCCGCATTTGAACAATGTGGCAAATTTTACAGCTTAAGTAATTCCTCTACAGTCCAGATCTGGCCCCAAGCGACTTTTATCTGTTTCACACTTTGAAGTCCTACTTGTGTTGTACATGAGTTGGCGATGATGATATACTTTGCTATTTAGGCGTGGTTTAAAACTAAGACATTAAATTGAAAAATAGAACCAATATCACAACCATTGGGTTCTGTTTTATATCCACTTATTTGAACTTATTTACTTCCTCTTGTAGCTTTCCAAGTTTTTTTCTGCAGCTGGAAAGGTTCTTACGTCAAGAAAGGCCTGTATTAGTCACCCGGGTGATAAACAGGATGCTTTGCTGAAAGTTGCATACCTCTGCACCTTATTACATACTCGTAAGACCTGAAGGTCAATTATGTCCTCACCCTCACCGCGTCGGACGTTGTTTACACTAAAGGTACCTCTCACTTGCAGCACGCAGCCATGGTATCTCTCTCATCTCGGGGTGATGCAGTTAACAACCGTGTGGGTACATTTTTCATTGCATTCAGATTTATGTTCATGTTAAAAGTTACTAAATTTGAACAAGACACGTAGAAACATCTTAATGGAACTTTAGAATGCAACCTCGTTTCCCTTAAGTACAATATACAATTTTTAAAAAGTGGCACATGTTCCTATATCTCACACTACATACGTAGCATCAGAAATTGTTGATTGAAAATTCTTGGCTTTGTTTTGAGTAACGAAGAAGTTGTTTATCGAATCTAATTAACAGCTCACGTGACATGATAGCGATAGTTTAGAAAACAACGCTGCTTACATAGATTAGAATTGAGACGAAAGAAAACCGATCATTCAATAGTGAAAAGGTTCACGATATGCTGATAGCCATCATCCACGCACCCTAATGGCTATAAATATCCTCCTTGCCTGAATGTTTGGATGCTCTGCACCCCTGGATATTTTTACCAGGCAAATATTTACCTTTATCATGGGCTGAAAAGGACTGCTTAAAACTCACCGTTATTTCCACATTCTCTGAACCAGGCTTTTTCATTGGTATATTGTTCTGTTAAGTAGACTCAAGGGCGGGTAGTTGAACTAAATATTTTCCTGACGAAAAATTCCTGGTTGATGCATGGAGTTCAATGAAACATTAAGCTCTGGGTGACGCAGGATTGTCATAACAAATAAAATGCCTCAAGCATATGGTTTAAAAAATTGTGAATTTTTTCATTTGTTAAATGACTTTAAGATCGTTTGGATATCAATTTTGAAAAATCTTAATCCGTTTTATTATATACATAATAAAGATCTTTTCACAAACCTATTTGATCTATTGAATTTTGGAAAACGTTTCAAATCGATTTGAAGAACCGAAATAAAATTTATTCGACGATATGAAGCACATAATTCTTCAAATGTGAACTTTGAATCAGCCAGTATCAATCGTAACTAACAGAAAGTAACCTCGGTTTGACATTTTACTTGCTTCAGGGTTTTTTTCTTTCGCTCTTGTGCGTTACGAAGTTGAAGGTAAGGAATTTTGGTCATGATGTGCGAATGAGCGCTCAAATTAGTGTTTTCATGTCTTGGTATTGATGGATTCTTTCCTCTTTATTTTTGGATTTGGGTCAAGCTTTGGTCCAAATGAAGATGAGTATATGTTGTAGCTTCTTCGAAAAGCAATATTACGTTTTTTCAGGAGTAAGTTTTTGTGTTACTGTATTGGAAAATTAAATCTACTTATACATTACAACAGCGTAATGACTGAATCAATAGCCAGCATTAGATAACTGATAAAAAATGTGTATAAAAGGAATTAAATGGTAATGATTGTACGATATCTTACATTCCCTCCCCTTATAAGAGGTAGCTTTTTCATAAATTTCTATACCATTATAAGTATAGAAATGTATGAAGGAGATACCTTGGTGGGGAATATCCTACAGTACCATACTATATCAAAATTGTAATCTGCCTAGAGCTATTGTATATATTTAGCTAACCTCGCCCAACTGCCTTATAGTCTAGACTCAGTACCAATAACTTGATTTGTGCTTTGACTGAACAGCTTGTGGTGTTAACATTGTAGCAGTTGCAGAAGTGTCGCTTTGTTTGGAACATACAGTTATTCATTTTGCAAATCTAGATTTACAATGACGAGGAAACATGGGCACCTTATTAAAGTAACAGCAAGCATAAAAGAAACTTAGTGTTATAAGCATTTTAAATGATGTTTTCGCCTCCGTCCGTCATTCCGTAGTTCTCTAATTCCCAAATGCTTTCGTAGTTAGACTTAGTGGTTGAGTGGTGCCTTTTGCTACTTTGGTTACTCTGGCTTTTACCTTTCATGATAGGGATATTTCTGGCCCCTATAAGACTTGGTATGTGATAAGACCTAGTTGTGAAGTGGTGCCATTTGTTATTTGTTATTTCTTATTATTCTGACATTTATATTTTAACCTCATCTGGTCTCGTAAAGGCAACAGGCGTCACACCCTAAATATCTATTATCATCTTCTTCTTCAGAAGCAAAAGGTCTTGAAGCTGAAACTTTAGCTGATGGGGATTCTCACTTATAGACTTGGTGACCCCCAATCCTTAGCTGATTTGTATTTAATTTATCGATTTGGTGATGATGTAACCCCTTATAAAGGTCACGGAAGCCAAAGCCAAAATCTTTTTTGTCACTTTTATCATAAAGAAAAGGCCTGGAAAGGTTAACTTGTGTAAAGACTCCTAAGCTGATGAGGATTATAATTAATGGATTTGGTGATCCATTAGCAGCTCAAAAATGTTGACCCTGTGGCCAATTATAAAATACATTACAAATAGCCTGGTGAGCTAATGAGTCTAAGGCTCTTTTAGGATTTCCTTTGAAACAATTTTAAATAAATGAATAGGTGGCAAATAACTTAATTACAAATAGGTTGGATTGAAAGTCGTAGGGGGGAATCATAGTTCTTCACAATCACATATCTATAATTGTTTTACAATTTATTGACGATTCCTCAATAGCAAAACATAGTTATATACAAGGCATAAAATCATTGAATGTCAACGAGGTTTAAACATCGGTCCTCAGTTCGTTGTCATCAGTCCAATTTCTTGTTTTCGCCCAATTTCAAGTCAAAAGCATCTATTTATAAACCCAATGGCATGGTATTCTTCAATAAAAAGAAACGTTTGGTTAATTTGTTCGATGGTCTAACACACAAGAGTCCCATTATTCATTGAAAAGCCAATTTTAGTTCTGTTCCGTGACTTTTCTAAATTGTTTGTTGTACACTTCATTCAGTTGGGTCGTTCTATGTGATGTTGATGTGGTTTATGATGTAACCATTTGCTTGAACCAAGTGAACTCGCTTTTAAATTCAACATGTCCTTAAAAAGGGTTTTGTTTTGGGGATCTTTTACATTGGTTTCTTTATCTTTAAATGTTTAACTACGTATATAAAATTCGACTTTTAATAATGTTCATTGTTGATACATAAGATTTATTAGATTCTTTCCAATATATTTTACAAGACTGATTTAAAAGTTGTTGTAAAAAATAAAGGATGTCGGCTTATTCCTATCTTACTCTATGCATTTATCACCATCAAAGATCATCTTTATCAAACTGGATTCTTGCCGTCACTAAAAACACGTATAAGATATACCATACCAGATTCACACCAGTTGTGTTGTTCAACGTAATTGAAATACAAATGTATACTACACTATTTCATAATTTCATATTTTGTGGAAGTGTTCGTAGATCACCCGACTGACATCTACGAAAGAGCGATTCTGACTGATGAAGTGTCAAATCTGACAATGTCCTGCATCAATATGGTCCCATTACATTGTTTGCCCCTAGTGTGTTCTCACCAATTCCCGTTAGTCCTATCAACAATCAAAGAAGATCAGCTCCAATAACATCAAGCCATGTTATATTTCCCAATTGCCTCGTTATCTGACTAATGCTGATATCAAACATCAACATAGCCTGCTATAGTTAACGTTGGTCCATATTCACTTCCTCAGTGACCTTAGTATCCTAAAGGAGTATAAGCATCGTCTACATACCATAATCAGATCACATCAAAACCACATTTGATTTTGAAATGAATTTGGGATATGAATGACACTGCACGCAATCGATTTTCTTTTATCTGTGTTACTACAATGACCCTACTGTTAGAGCCCTGCTTTTCAAAACAAAGATACATATTCGAAATTTAAAGATTTGATTGCAATTTTGAAAGAACATTAATAACATTACCATTTTGTTTATCGTATGTTGCTTTGAAAAAAATTAATTAAGAACTGAGAAAATGGGAAAAACTGTCCTTTATATTGGAAGTGTCTTCAGGAGAGTGACATTCGGATTAACTTTTACAATATTCATTTTTTTAAATGTGTAAGAGACATCTATCAAACTGCTTTTTCAAAAATAATGTATCTGACACAAAGGTAGGAGACTATCTTAATGATTTTTAAAAATAATAAGAGTCTATTCGAAAACATATATCGCAAGATTGAACTATGGTCATTAACTGAAATTTGAATAAATATTTTACATTAAAAGATGAATAAGGGTAGGATGATCTAAGCAGTTGCAAAGCCTGGAATTCGCGGCCAATTGCTTCTCACAGCGACAAAGAATATCAAGCACTTGAACGAATTTATTCTTTAGCATTGTTGGTAATGTCCAGTGAGCCCAAAAAGAAGATTTAATTTTGATAGAAAATGAAAGAAATGATTCTAAATAAAATAAGACAGTTTTAGTTTCATGGAGTTACGCACACATATGTCTTCGTCATATATAGATTGAAATTTTATTTCCCTTTATGTTTGGTAAATGACTCTACTTTAATATGACCCTGAGTTGACGTACAGAAAAATCATTCTTAATAAATGCAAAAGAACTCTGGCTTTACTTTATCAATTTCAGATGATAATTTTGTAATATATATATGAAATTATTCAAATTACGTTTACGATGATGCAATATACCGTTTTGCAAGTACTGTCAGTTAAATTTACAAATCCATTATGTACACCTCTTTCTTATAATAAGTTCAACTTACACATTTGTTAATATATATACATAATCTGATTTCCTCCTAGCTTCAATTTCGATTCGATGTAGTGTGAAAATGAAGGTGTTATGCTATAAGAAATGCAATGTTAACATGAACTTTTTCTTCGCTTAAAACATATTCTTTTTTCAGAGAATATCTATGTTTAGCGGGTATCATTATCCATAGTTTAAGTTATTACTTTCAATTAAATGCTTTTATATATTTCAAAGCGACATGTAGATAGATATTATAAGAAATCAACATGACTAATGTTTCAAGGGAACTATTGAATCTTGTTTATTTTGTATAAATGTATAAATGGAGGAATGTTTATCTATAGTTGAACACAAACAATTAGTATGATGACAGATGTCAGCATTTTGCTTTTTGTTTTCATGAAAAGTAGAACTTCCCTAACGTTTTGCTATTTGTATGTGCTTTAAAGGGAGATTTCAACGTAAAGGATAACAAACACTGAATCATGGATGGAAAATCAAATATAAACTCAATGTAACCCCCGAAAAATCATTATTTAATCTCCTCTGCTACAAAAACCATATTCATCAACTGTCGATATCATTAGGATATAGACTAGATGACAAGAAAGGTCATGAATTGGTATACAGAAATCAAACTGCTGGCCATTGACTAGGCTAATGAGTAAGGCGGATTCATGGCATGATTACATGGGAAATAGCTTCATTTTATACATGGAAATTGAAAGGAAGTCGTTACCTTGCGATCACATATATCAGGTTATTATTCATGCATTCAATAATTTTCAATAATAGTTTACAATATCAAAATAACCGCTGATTTATTGAAAAAGGGTTCAAGATCCTACCGCCCTGTATATGCTTAGTTGAAATAAAATTCTATAAATCAGAAATAAATGACATTAATGACAAATGAAACCATATCATATCTCACCCAGTATTCAAATGGGTTTAGAAATGAAACTTCATGTTATAATTGCATCAAGGAAGTTCATTTGTATTGACATTTTGTATTTAACTTTAAGATTTGAAGTTTTTGAACATATTGTTCTTTAGCTTCAATGACATGTTCGAGTTCAAAATAACACGTAACAAATGCAAATTGTTTATGTATTATATACGCTCTTAAGAAAATAATTCAAATAATTCGAAGTTGCTTAAATGAAGGGAGAAGCCTGGTAGACAAAAACATATTATGAGAGCAATGAGAAGTGTAAGTGAAATTTCAGCAAGTATGTAAACATAATTAACAAGTTTGTAATAGTGGGTGGTACTGCGCTGTAATTCAGTGCAGCATTGTAACCACACCCTACTGCATGTAGAACAGTTCTCTAATGTAAAGTTGCCGAAGTGTTCGTGGGATTCGAACCCAGGACATCTTGTTCCGAAGCCAAACGCACTACCACCTCAAAGATCCCAGTTACAGGCACTAAAAAGCAGCGCATCTAAAAGTTCTGCCTCCCTATCTATGCACTTGGGACTGCAATTGGACAAAATCTGATACTAATTCATCGACGTAATCAGATGCAATTGTATCATATAACTCATCCTCTTATTTGGTCAGTGTCAGTGTTACGAATTCGTTTCGCTGGTGGTAAAAACATGATAAGGGGCCACAGCTGGCAACATTTGGTCGTCTGGGACAAACTGACTGGTGTTGGATACCATGACTAGATTGTTGCCCCTGCGATCCTCCCCTATCTTCGACGTTATAGCCTTGATGTTATCAGCAACAGGACAATGCTAAATGCAAACCACACAAGTTGTACACAGGTTTATGCAGCAGAGTATTGTCGACCTGCTGCAAAGGCCAGTGGTTTCACCTGATCACTGTCCATTGGAGCAGTTATTAGATGAAATGAACCGGATATCACGTCGTCAGCCTATAGCTATGAACCCGTTCGGGTTCTTTGACCATGAGGTTCATAAGAACGGGTTACTAACAGAATGTGCACACGTAATATGTTTTCTATCAAATCGATAAAATGAAAAAAAAAATGATTCAATGCAAAGTTTCCATTTATACCTAGTGTACCAAAAGGCAACACAGTTGTATGAATTGCACAAGAGAATATGATTGTTAAAAGTTATTTGATATGTTCACCCTTATGCTATCGTAGCTTTGTAGAAATTAAACAATGGCGTTAAAAGACTTGATTAGTTACAGCCGTACCAAATAAGAGAAACTGCAAAAGACAATAGTATGAACTGTGCTAGTAACTGAGACCATAGGTTTTGCGGAGATAAATTAATTACTGCAATGTCTTGAAGAACGCTGTTTCAGTTTAATTACTTCACACAATCTGTGACTTAATCAAACGGCCCTCAAATCAAACGGTAATGATTCACAAAACAGATGATGACTTCAACAAACCAATGAAACCCAGGGAAGCCATAAACAGAATCAATTGGCACTGTGATGCCTAGAGTTTGAAATATGTTGTTGCATTTCCAAAGACATTTAAGTGGATTTTCGCCTCTGAAAAGCCTGACATTTGGCCAAACTTCTCGACCTGAATCTAAAGCACGATTCTTATTCCTTTGAACTTGCAGATTATGTCAAAGTCGTACAGGTTGGTTACAAGACAAAACATATCTTCATAGTTACCTTAAAACATAATTCATGATTTATATGACTTGTTCATTAATTTTCCAAAGCCTATAACCCATACTTTTTCCATTTCTGTTTGACCAAAAGTAATAATATCGATTTAAAACATCTCTATCTTTCTGTACCGTTGCCCCATTTTTAGAAACATTAGAAAAGAATAATGATAAAAAGTATATGATTCTGAATACTGTAAGGAACATAGCGTTTTGACAGCATTGAAACTGGAATGATTAAAATTAAATGCATATATTCCTCGTTAGATAATACAATAAACTCGCTCTCTCCTGACTCTAACCGTCTTATGGATTGTTAGATACCAATATTACAACGGTCTGTAATTAGAACTGCCATCCGACCTTTGACAAAACTCTTTTTCAGTTATTCTGGTCGATTGACTGAGCCATCATTATCTATATATAAACTGAATGGTATGGAAAACTTCATGGATCTAGGTTAACCTGATTGATGGTATTAAAGACACCAAGGTCTCCTCATTCAAAGGGAAGGAAATATTGATCATGGTGACTTTTCTAAATCAATGGTTATACAATGTACATTATATCTTGTACATATTGTAGTTGACGTACCGGGAGTTTTAATAACAAACGGCGATTCCCAGATCATTGTTTGATAGTGGTCCTTCGGGTTGAATTACTTTGGTTTTGATTAAGATAAGGTGTTGGTACACAATTGATAGATTGGTTACTTTGTTGCCTTTCATGACAACAGTCATTTGTACCAAAGTCTTCTGTCCTGCACTTAAAAGCGGTAAAGCTGAAATCTTGTGTATAGACTTCTAATTCAATAAGAATTTTATATTTGTGTCTTATATGAGGAATTTTCCTAACAACTATACTTCATAACAACCTTATCTCAATTCGTTTATGAAAAGCCTGATAAACTAAAGAGCAAGCTACCTGTACATTTAGTTCACTAGATTATTGCATTTGTTTATAAACGTAATGCTTTATGGCAGTTTGATTACAGGTTAAGTATGTTAATCAATGAAAGTTTGTTTTATTATAGTATAATTCCTTTTGACCATTCCTTTATACTGGATATTAAAGTAAAAGAACAATGAATTTAAATGCAATTTCCCTATCATCGAGGGTGGCTGGTTTCAACATTTCCAAAATAACAAACAGTAAATACTTTAATAAAACTTGTCAATTGAGTTTTAATAAATCCAACGGCCAATTAAGATGGAAAGAAATATTTAATAAAGTGCTCTAACAGAATGAATAGGAAAATATATATTTGATGGCTAGTAGATATACTAAAAAGTGTTCATTTGAAATGGTTTTAGTTAAAAATTATTCATAACATCTTGACAACAAATATTTATTTACATAAATGTGTTTTACATGTGTTCTTTCTGTCACCAGCAGTTGCCTAAGAGTATTGTCCATTTACTTTCTTATTGTTTCCATTCTTATAAAGGAAGGAGTTGGCAAAATGGCTTGAAAATTTGGCAGAAGGAAATATTGACTTAACAACAGAAAATATCATTCTCGGTTTTAAAGGAAAGAATAGCAATCCAAATAATGCAATCTGTTTAATAGTGTAGCAACATATCTACTCTACGTGTAGAAGAGGTAAAAAAACTAACTTTGTATGAATACGAAAGGAAATATTAAAATACTACTGGGCTTGCAAGTTTACTGCCTTCACAACCAATACCAAGCCTAATTTCTTTGCCTTTTGGTCATCTCTCCACGTTGTTCATGGATTTATTGTTCAATCAATAATCTTTTTGTAAACCTTGTTGTACAGCAATAACAACTTGAGCCTTGCATGGATGTGGATATGACTGTACCTGCAGCAACATATGTATATCTTTTCTAGCCAATATACATTATGCAGTATTTCTTTCAAATACCTGTACATGTGAATGTAACAACTGATGTTTTACTAGACAACATGTAATATTTACGTCAAATACTTATACCTGTAAATGTAACAACTGATTGGTAATAAAACTCTTTTTTTAGATTTATTATACTTTGACATTTGTTCAAGGTCTTCATATCATCACATATACATTAATCGATGTCAGAGAATGTAATTTGAAGGCATCATTCCCAAAAAGAAGAACCTCTTAACCCTTTTTCTATGGAGAACATGTCGATCAGTTCGTAATGGGGCACTCTGCGAGTCAGAATTGTTATCAAAGGAGTCATTTGATTCTGGTTAATTAACTGATGCTGTAAAATATCAAATTAAGGCTAATCAAGTCAGAATAGTAACTAAATAAAACTAAAAACTTGCCATAGTGTTGCCAGCTCGCGTGAATCACTCAAACGTATTTAAAAATTTATCCAAAGAAGGCAGATTGAGGTGTTATCATTGATAGTGTTTGATAAGTTATATAAGTAGAATTCATGTAAATTGGACGAGAGATTTCTTGTTTTATTTTCATGAAAATTATTCATTGTCATATATTTGGCATTGGAATATAATTGAGAGATATGTTAAAATCATATCCCCATACTTAGTAGTATTGCATGCATTAGATCAAAATAAAAAGTCATGAAAGTGACCAAAAGTTTTTTTATTATGAGGCTAAAAATTATACTTCATGGCAATGGTATTAGTTTTTACATGTATGTAAATGATGAAACCTTCCCCGAGCCAGTTTAGCCATATTGCCAATATTAGTGAAATCAAACTATAAATGTACCGTTTAAAAGTTGTGATATTATAAAAAATCTTTGCAAATACGGCAAACGGTTGTTTTCTTTAAAAACTATCAGAAATAGACATAATATGTAACACACGTTTGGATTGCTATCAATACGGTATTTAGTGTAATGGTGTAGTCCTGTATATTTACAATTGATAGTACGTCACACATTGGCGATCAGTCAGAAATATATCAAAACTAATGATTTGGTATGCTTTAAATATAAAATCATAACCAATCACACACTGCCATTCCTGCTATGCTTGTGTTTAAGTTAGAAAGTGATACACGCGAGAATAAGTTTACAAACGCGATCGCGATCAATTACTAACTTAAGGTTATTGTTACGATAACGTTAATAATAAATATACTCGCAAAGACATGAAAGGATATGTAGGAGGGTGCTTACCTGTAGAAAGTAGATTTTAAAACATTAGAAATATGAAAGTGTCACACGTCATAGGCATTGAACGCATGTTGTCCTCAATATTTAAAGAACAAAGGAAAAGGCCAATGATGAAAATCACTAGGACAAGGAAAGGAGCACAATCAAGGTTAAATAATGTGAAAACATCACTATATACACTAAACCCCAAAAGAAACTATCCACTCATTCCAATCTTCAATGAAAAATAACAAGACACGGTTTTCTATCCTAACAACATTTTATCTAATACTGAATCATTTGCACATCATCTAACTTCATTTGTTTTGCAATAACTCGTTTATCTTACAGCCAGGAAACGTTTTATTAACAGTGGTGTGAAATGTTAATTTCCATTTTTTAGAAATCGAAGTTTCGGATCATATGTTAATGAATTTATGGAATATGGAGTCCATAGTCATCAATACTTCGTATGTCCACCTTCAGCTGTTACGCAGGCAAACACTCGACGTCTCTTTGATGCCGTGAGACGTCTGACGGTGGCGTAAGGGATGTTCCCCCATTCATCCTGTAGGGCTTGTTCCAGCTGCCTCAGGTTGACTGGAGGATTTGCTCTATTCCTGACTCGCCTCCCTAGGCAGTCCCACATGTGTTCAATTGGAGAGGGATCAGGAGAACTTGACGGCCACGGCAAGACGTTGACGTTATTGTTGTCCAGGAATGTTGACACTGCTCTTGTTGAATGTGCAGGCGCGTTATCATGTTGAAACAAAGTTCCCGGGTGATTCTGAAGAAATGGCAACACATCAGGACGAAGAACTTGATCAATGTATCTTTGCGCAGTCATGTTACGATCACCAATGCCGACTTGTTTTCTCCTCGGATACCGCCCCAAACCATCACACTTCCCCCACCGTGTGCCTGGACCTCTGCAACACAATTTGGAGCGTTTCTTTCACCCTGACGTAGATAAACGCGGGCTCTGCCATCATGCTTATATAAACAAAACCTACTTTCATCGGTGAACATAACATTTCGCCAGTCACGAAGCTGCAACCTTCGTACACGTCTTGTCCAGATTAATCGGTTATGTCGATGTTGACGTGTCAACGTTGGGCCACAATAAGGTCGACGGGCCCGAATCCCTACTGCTCTTAACCTCCTTCTGACGGTTGATTGACTAACCACCCTTCCGAGAGCCGTAGACGCCGATTCTGCAACTGTCAAGAATCGATTTCGGAGATGGAGAGTTCTTAAGTATCGGTCTTCCCGACGTGACGTCACATGTGGTCTACATGCACGCGATCTATATAATGTTGTTCCCGTGTCCCTATAACGTTTCATCAAATTTTCTATGGTTTTTCGATGACAGCCGAATGTTCTTGCAATAAGAATATTTGAAGCACCCATGTACTTCATACCCAAGGCCCTTCCGCGCTGTTCTGGGGTCAATCTAGGCATTTTAAAAGTGGTTTTATATGACCTGGCTCACATGAGAATGGATCGCTTGCTAACTCACTTTCAATAATGAATGTGCGAAACAATGATCAAAGAAAAACGTGTTTCCACAGTTTTCAACAAAAGTCATGAAAATCACGTACCTAATCAATTTTTGAATGAACAACTGAAATGTTACGTTTTGACGACCTGTTTCCATAAAACTTAACATTTAGCTAAAGTAAATTAATAATATACTGTAAAATCATAATATTTCGCGAAAATAAATGATTTTACAGTATTTGAATTCTAGTGTACAACAAAGTCATACAAAAACTTCCTCTTCTTCTTTATGATGCATCACGACGGCTCCGACGTTTATAAACCACTCTGCATCAAGGCTTGGCGGGTTCTGAGTCGGGTAGGCCTCCCCGAACTGCAGACAGTCAAACCGGGCAGGCGGTGTGGACTCAACGTTGACAGCAGGTGAAACTTCAACATCTGGATCTTCAGGGGTACTTATGGGCGACGTTAAAGTCGACCTTCCTGGAACAGATATGCTGACAGAGAACAAAACACCTGCTTGCTCCATGGTCTCTTGCTCGCTTGTAGAATATCCTAAGTGCTTAGTTTCAGATCTGGCACTTGGACTAAGATGCATTGGTATGCCTTGACTCCTCGATCTGGGCAGCAGAATAACCTCGTCTTCATCCTGGTTGTCTTCTTAAGGTCTGTCAGAAGCTTGAAATTCTTTCACCCAGAGTGATAAAGTCTTCGTACGTCTCCCAGATTGGCGTCGTTCGGTTCTATGCGTGTCTTGTAGTAGTAGTAGTAGTAGTAGTAGTAGTAGTAGTAGTAGGGAATCAGATTCCAGTGGCAGGAGCATGTTACGATGGAGAGTCTTTACTGACCCCTGACCACTCTCTTGCCTCAAAATGTAGACGTGAATGTCCTTGTTGGGTTGGTTTGCAACGATGAAGAGGTCTTTCCCCCACTTACTGGCACGCTTGTTTCTTCCTGTAATTCCTACAAGTCACACAAGAACCCGATCGTTGGGTTGAAGATAGGACTCTCTTTCTTTCTTGTAATTATGTTGTTTGTGGCGTTGTGGTCAGATTATGTAGTGATATCAATTTTCACAAAAGATAATTATTACTTACAACGGTAATAACATCGGGGTTCATTCCTTTAACTTTAGAAAATATCATTCTGTCACGATGACGTGAATTTTTAAGCAAATCACATTGCAGGAATATCCTAAATTCCTTTCTGTTGCTCCGTAATTGTTATTCATCGGAAACTCTTGTCATAAACACCCATAACTAAGACATCAACATGGCATTCCCCATGTTGATGAGATATTTCAATAGACAATCACATGACTGCACATAAAGAATTATTTGTCGATATATTCAGCAAATATTAAGAATCTACCCATGTAGATGTATGCTACAAAAATCATCATTAGATTTCGATTTGCGTAACGTTTTCCTGTGAAAGACAATATATTGAAATCAAAAGATAAATTTTAAACGAACGTGCTATGATCGGTTAAACTATGCAAATCCCCAACTGATTCACATGTAGTCACACAAAGATGGCCTCCACTGGTTTTTTCTTGAAACTTTACTATTTTCTCAACCTCAATGGATGATCGGGTTAAGTTATGAAATGATTTGACCAGTTGCAGTTAGAACTTTTGGCATAAATTCAGGTTTATCGGGGGAAATGAAAAATAAAATAAATAGTTATTAAAATCTTGCTACTGCCCCTTTAACGTTGCGAAACCTGAGAAAATTGTCGGAAATTGAGATGATGAGATTAATGATCGATTAAAGAATAGTTTTTGAACCAACAGCAGGTCTGAAGTTGCACCAACTTATTCCATTAGTAATTGGCCTCACAACCTTACCAAATGATGACAAGTTTAAATTTCTAAGGAAACCTAACCTCACCTATAGATAGATTAGAGCCAAATCATCAGTCATTCATTCAAAGCCTTACGCCCTGATTTCCTTCAACTAATACTATCCGTAAACGTGCCTCTTTCAAACAAACAGAACAATAGAAATATTGAGCTTCATTGGTTTTAATCTCTACAATACTCCTGAAGAATAAAACAGTTTAAACATGGCGGAGCAAATGTCACTGACAAATTGTAACCTAACATAATCCGACTCATCACCACTTTGGTAAACACAACTCAGAACATCTACACATCGCATAATTACATGTATACGGCTATATTCCTCGGGAAGACCGAAAGTGGGATTACTATTATAATGCTATTGAAGATGACTACCATTTTATGTTTATCAGTTAAAACTTCTTACAGCTTAGGAAACTAACGATATTATTGGGTAAGATACAATATGTATAAATTTGTGTCACTATTTAGAGATTCAAATAAATTAACAATCCTAACTTAGCTAAATATATTAAATAATGGAATGGGGTAAGAATGAAATCACAATACAATGTCCAGCCTCTATCATTCGAATATCGAAAGTTGTTTTGTTCATGCCTGTACGTCATTGAACATGTGGACGAGGAACTTATTTTAAGTCCAAATAAAATAAATTTCTTCTTCTAAATAATAACCTATTCATACATGTATCTACTGTTTAAATTTCCGTTTTCTATCCAACTGTGCATGTACAGATATGATTATTTCCCTTCAATTCGAAAACAAAGTTCTGTGAGTTTCTTCTGTATGATATGATTTGAAAACTGCTATTTTCAGTTATTTTTCTTAAAAACATTTCTTGTGTAAAATATCCTATAGATTTTTCGCAGGAATCATAAAATGATGAAGTTGTTATTTGCTAATTTCTCCCCATTATCTTTATCAGTATTGTCAAGTAAGAACAAGAGATCAACGAACCGCCAAGAGAAGCCAAACGACACATATAGCTCGGGGAAGATTTCTTAGATGTTTGCAGTGTTATTTTTGACGTTGAAACATCGTCTGTCTGCGTTATGGATTTGTTTGTAGTACTGAAACCATTAGTAAGAATTGCGATGCTTTCCTTCTCTACAGATTACATATGCATTTTTTATTACGAGTGCATTATAGGATTCATTACTTTCATACGATGCTCCAGGTCTAGGACAAAATATAAGTTTGTCATGGCAAACAATACACTCGCGCTGAAAATCAGTATACTCCCATCTTTCTCGCTAAGGCATTACTAATATGTTGACATTCTTGACATGAATATATACCGATATATGCAAGCATAGGATATCCCTTATATTTACATCTAAGATGTTTGTACATTTAACATAATGCCGTATTAAAGGTACACAGAATATCTTTCAGGACACATTTACCAATGAAATGTACATAATATATCTTCAGGACAAATGAACCATTTAATGGTACAAAAAATATCTTTCAGGAAAAATCTATCAAAGGAACAAAGAAAATCTTTCAAGAAAAATGTGCCGATTTAAGGTAGAAAGAATATATTTCAGGAAAAATTGAATTATGACCCCGATCTTATTATGAATGGCAATTTATTAAAACAATCTAAAGTTACAGTTACAGTTAATTAACTATCGATATTAATTCACCGCATTAGATAGAGTAATGTAGATTGATATTCAACATGCAGGTTTACTTAGTTTTTACCGATAGTTAGAATATGGATGTATAATCATGTATTTGATTTCTCTTTGTTTAGATAGTCTCATTCATTACATTTGCTTAACGCTTCCTAAAAAACACAATGGACTTGTTTGCTGCTCTTTTTTCAGGAAATTCACTTAGGTTAGGTATTAGGTTGAAAATTGTGAGGTTTTTAATCTTAAAGTGAATTAAATACAAATCAATTATCAAGATATGAACGTGTATATATATTGTCATTCTGAATCATGACGGGTGGAAGCACGTGGTGAGATAGATTACTTTACAGTTTTTGAATGAGTGAGTTGGTTTTTGTTTTCACCAATATTTCAGTAATTCAACATGTAGATTAAAATCATCCAAAAGATAGTGGACAAATCATAGTGGACAGGGAAAGAAGTTTCGAAAGTGTAAGAGAAAGGACGAGAAGAAGGCTACAAAAATAGACAGCAGATCTCCGAAATTCTCTTTTTCAAATCAAAATTTATAAGAAGATTCATAATTTCCTATTGGTAAGTCAAGAGTAACATTTTGACAATATTATTGGGATATTTGTAAAAGTGTGGTGACTGATACTAAATGTTACAAATCCTCTTCGGTTCATAACTTTTCAACTAATCATCTGATTTTGATCGAATTATAATACATGAAGATGTGTCCTTATCTAGAACTTTGAAAAGATTTTCGTAAGTTTTGGGAAAGAAAGTGATGGATTTGGAATGAAATTGTAGGGAGTCACGCATGAATCATAAATGATGCTTGTTGAAGGTCACATTCATCAAAGAGATCCAGAAAGGTTAATTTAAAAAAAATCATTGAAGATTTTTATTTCGGGCTTCCAGAAAACATCATATTTACACCAAAATGATCCCAATCTTTTTAGCCTATGCTACTAATTATTCATATGTTGATTTGAAAGAGTATTATGATTACAGACAGGATTTGAAAACATTTCCTTTAAATTTTGTTAGTTTGTTCTAAATTTTGGGATTTCATTTTGGTTTTGATCGACCAGTTACCAGTATTCTTTAGAACATGGCAAATGACGTATAAAACCGCAAATTGATTTAAGGAATCGTTAGTCAATAAGTAATACAGTCAATATAATAAAAAAAGCATTCATTGATAAGATATAAATTACCAAAAAAATTGTGTAAGTTGCTGGGGATAGAGCACGACGATGTCAGCTGCTTTTTATCTTTTTATTTAAATTATTGAAGAAACCTAAACATACAATGGTAGTACTAATCATGGCCACCCAGACCGTCCACTATTCAGATGTGTTCAAAACATTTACTTCACTGCTTACAAAACATTTATGCATTAACCATTTAGAGTGTTTCACTTCAACTTCTTTTTAATTACATTTGCTTTGCATAAGAAGAAGGTAGTGTAACAATTGACAGATTATTATTTAATATTATTTCATAAACACCAATTAAATATAGGATGATGCAGTGAAAATAGAATCAATATGTTAATAAAAACAGTCGAATATCCTTTTTTCACAGCAGTGAAAAGAGAATGTGACGTTTTCACTCGTTGCTGCACCATTCTTGAAATACCACCTTCTCACTCATATATGCTTTTTTCCACTTCGTTTTCTATCAACAATAACTTTCTAACTTATGAATCAGTGAAAAGATCCAACATGGCATATACCCGATCACATATGAACACAAAGCAATTCAAGAAGAAATTGTCGAATCCTATTTATCCATTCAATGTATCAAAGATTAACGTCATAATTGGGAATAAAAAACTGTACACCTCTCTTGTAAACTCGAAATTTGTTCACCTGCCATGCTATTCAAAAAGGAAAAATCCTAAAAAAGTGACCTTGAAGAAAATGATTAGATTTTTTAAATATGTTTGCCAATATATGTACGAGAAGCACAGACTAGAATTGGTCGCAATATAGAATTATTCACAATATTCTCCCAACAAAACAATTCCTTTATAAAATTGCATATACATCATCATCATTATGTTCATTTTGTGAAAAAGAAGTGGAAAGAATTAATCATATTTTTTGGGAACGTGAACCTATCTTTAGACTATGGAATGAAATCGAATCATGGTTAAACTGTACAGTTAAAACTGGAATTTACAAATAAAACAATCATTTATGGGAATGAAAGGAAAGAACAATAATTCTGTAAATCCGATCATTTTACTAGTCAAATAGCATATTTTGGTTTTAGAAGTTAAAGTATCTTAAAAGTGAAATGATACAATATTACGATTTGTCGAGATATGTTTTCTTATCAACAGAAACTGAAGAAATGTTTTTCAAGTACTGGTCAAGTTTACATTTAATACTGGGAAAATAATATTGTCAAATTATTACTAGCTCATGTCAAACTCATCTAAGTTTAATTTTTCTCTCATTTCTTGTCAACAATCCGCTAATTGCTGTCATATCATATCTATTCAGTTCAAATACGTACTTGACAGTATATAACCAACAACTGCTCGGACAACGAGAGACTGCTTTACATCCATGTGTGCTTCACTATTGCTTGAACTTGACCATACGATTATGTATGCATGTCAGTATAAATGCTGTGGTCATATTGATTCAGTCTATCCTGATAATGTTATCAACTTCCATCTGATATAATCTGCAAATGTTTGTCACTGTGTAGTCTTATTAGGGTCATGATAAAATTAATAAATAGAATATAATTAGAGCACCCTCACACAGACTCTTCATGTGCAAGATAAAAAAGTAAAAATGTGGTCAATTGTTTGCAGAAATGGCATTGCCTCACTCATTAACGAACACTGGTTTTGGTACTCAAAGGTTAATGTTTAGTTATTTGCAAGTCCAAGAGGCGTTTCTATTTGAGTTCTGTTTTCATTGTTTGTGATACTTTCATTAAAACGTAAATAGTCTCATGGAGTGATTTCTCTCTTCCAGGAATTCCAAAGGAAAATACAACTAAAATATTTCACAACACGAAACACCGTAGATGAACATTTTGTTCCAGACAATAATGATCACTTCGTAAAAGAGTGAACGGAACATTAAACAAAGGAAATAATACAACATTATATAACAGATATGATACATATTTAAAGCCATTTTATAATTGAGTTTCTAGTTCATTTCCTTGACGATAGATTAAAATAAGAGAAAGCATTAACGAAATCAAGAGACAATTTTATGTTATCATCATTGCCAACCATGAAAGTGACTTTTTATACAAACAGTCAATAATCTGACCATTTTGTATGCCTGATTTCGTTAACTTATATGTGTTACTCAGTTCGGTGTGTCCTATGTTTTCTCACATGTCCTATGCGTTATTAATTACTTTCATACCGATAAACGTAAGACACACAAATGTTTTCAAAGGGATAATAGAACTACGATTGAATATTAAAAAACGTTTATTCGTTACAAAAATTATAAAGTAATGTCAAAAGGAAGAAACTATACCAATATATGTATTGGTTATCAACATCGTGAATAACACAAATAAAAGTGATGAAGCGATATTAGAACGTAAGAAAATTCATTTTACTCTTGTAGCAATTATGGAATGCGCTGTTAAACTTACATTATTGTACAAACAAAAAGGCATAGTATTCACAAATGAATTCTCAATAATGGATTATCTCCTTTGCCATCCCTTATAAGAATGGAAATCTCCTTATGAAATCTACGCAGGGGGTTTACTTGTTACAAGATTATGGTATTAGTGATTGCGAGAATGAGTGGGGGTTTCCTCTTTATTTGTCAATCAAGATAGATCTACAACTTGTTTGTAGAGATGTGGTGAAGGTCAGGTCAGATCAAGATGAGTACATTTTGAAGCTTCACAACGCAATGTAAGGTTGGGTGGAGTAAGTTTTTTTGGACTCTTATTAAGAAATTAAGCTCTAGCTGTACATTAAATGCGTTTAAAGCCTCAAGCCACTGGATAATTATATCTCCAGACTTGATATACTATGAAAATCAATGATGAAGGAACTAACTTGTTATTGCTCTTATAATATCTGATACCGCTATTCTAAATAAGGTAAGTTAATTTCAGTCTGCCTTGGGTGATGTATTAATTATAATAATTAATAAATATAAAAAAGCAAGAGTTAAGATAAAAAAAAATGTGTCCCGAAAGCAGCTGGTAGATGAAGCAGGAAAATATATTGCAGATGTCATGAATCAATCATCTTCCCACGCATGGCCTTTTCTCAAGCCATCAGAAATGACTAGCAAAGATGGGCCTTAAAATTGCTGCATTTCCCGTACTTTTCTATGCTTGTCCCCAAGATAGCTGCGACGGATAACGATAGTCCAATGAGAAATCATATGAGAATTTCAATTTTCCAAGGCCTGTCTCAATAATTAAATGTTCTAAACTGAACAAGGTTATGTAATCAAAACATGACAGTGTGACCCATTTAACAATGCAAAAAACGTTATATGATGTTCATTATATGAATAGCTACGTTAGGAATAGAAACAACTTTTAAAATACTTTTATAAGCCAGAATGGTTCTTCTTTTAGTTTATGCCTAATAAAATATGTTGAAAAGGACTCAAACTGCTTTTGCTAACAAGGCTTTTAGTGTTACCCTGCTGCAACGAAGACGTTAGGTTTCAACTTGTTGATAATTGTGTGCTGAACTGCTAAACTTATCAATTGAGCGAAGTGTATATAGACATACAAAAGTATTGTAAACTTGGGTCATGTTGACAATGGCCTTTTACGGTAGCTTGTACATTTCAGCTGGGTGTACGTACAGCACGAGCAGCTTATGCCTATGTGAAATGCCTGAAATAGACATCGTTTCTCCGATTCGGGTAGAGATGAGTCAACGTTGCAATGTGTAATATATTTAGGACACTCTACGGTATAAAAAAAACATGCAAGCATTTTCTGCATCATCAAAACTCCATTTAATTTTGGATGCGGGTTGATATACTGATTACCTTGTATGTAAAATAGTTACCGACCGCGAACTCGGTTTTAAGTTGGATGAACAGCGTCTGCCTTTATGATGGTTTATAAAACCCTACCCAAAGAGGTAATGTAAAGCCTAAACACTCAAGCTTGTCGTAAGTGAGAGGGGGTAATGACAATACTCGCGGTAATATTTAGATTGATGTATAACATGTGTTTATAACGGGTTGCAAGGTGCCAGTATTGCACACACACACATACATGTACACACACACGCACACCCATACTCGTAATGATATGAATCCCACTACATGATGTTTTACACCTGAAACCCACTACACAGTGATAACGGTGATTTAGGATAAAACTAAAAATGCAAAACAATAGCAATGACAAGGATTATATTGCCTATCTAATTAAAAAATCGTAAAATTGATTATTAATTAGTGAGCATAGGGCCTGAATCCCACTACATGGGTCACGTGACCCATTCATATACACACCTGCTTTCCACTACATGCACATACACACTGGAATCTCACTACACGGCAAATACACACTGGAATGCCGCTACACAGCACATGAACGAACTACAGGAGACAACTATTTCTACAATTTCACGATTATTGATGTAACTCTGTCAAATTCGCAATTTGTCTTTTCGCTGAAAAGAATCAAGCTCATAAATTCCTAATGCATTTTTCTCACTACACATTCAAATTATACTTTAAACTACACTTAACAAATCACTTAAGCTGGAATAACTGCATAGATTCAAATTATTAAAGAAACATATACATGTTATATTTTGGATCACACTTTCGGAAACAGTAGAAATGATCAGTTTACGTTTTTACGTTACATTATTTTAAACAAATTTATCATAGGTTTGTAATTACAAGATGAAAAGTACTTCGCACTATTTTTATTCTGTGACTTAGAGACATTATCAAAATACACTGACTTGTTTTTCAAAACAGTTCACTATGAAAATATATAGGGTTTAAAGTATACACTTCTCAAATGATTCTAGTTAATGTTAGGTACATACATAGATCTATGAAACTGAGATTCTAAAGCAAGGGTCAGGGTTGATCTACCTTCAGTCGGAAACTACTATGAAATGTGAACATGAGAGCCACTCCGTGATTTTTACAACATATTATTTACCTTTGATAAGAACCTAAATATCATAAGTGGAGATATAAAATCAAAACATCTTAACTTTTCAAGACATATATATGACAAATACTGGTTTTCCATGAACATCTAATAACAGCCTTATAAATGCACAGAGGTGTAGATATCACGTCCAATATACACGGATACTAATTTAAAAGTACCCTAACAAACACTATCAACTCCTAACTGCCCTCCTGTCTCTTTTAGATAAGACGCGCGCCACTGTCCGGTTTTCGATCATAATTGCGACGTTCTACCTTCATATTGTCACTGTAAAAATCCCAGTAAGGTCTCTTTTGGTAACAGTCGATACTTAGCGATCAAATGACCCCATTGATTAAGTTATGCATAAAAAGAATTATATGACTCCAACAACTCGGGGAGTAGCTCTAGCTCTAAGGGTTGTTCTAGTATAATTATCGGGATTTCGTCTCAACTTATGACCTATCATTAGAAACTTTGTCTTCCTACGGTAAGGGTTACCTAGCTAATGTCGGGAATATTTATGAAGCTTAGCCCTTTTGCAGCTAGCGGAAGTGTTTATTTAGTTAGTGTCGGTGATATCAAATCCACCTTTTCTGCATCTAAGGTTCGGGTTTATGTGGGAGGTATGGTTAATAACTAAAGATTAATGAAACTATCCTCTTCTAGTTACAAAATATAAATAAACATCTTAATTTGTCCTCATTTTACAGCACACATACACATATACATTTTAATTCCTTCTACAAAAGAACCTAATTCACACAATTAGCACACGTATCTACTATCCATCTTCGTCAGTCAAACACGACGGAACAACTAAATCGTATGTATATCACATTCATGAATATATTTTACCAATTTCTAACCCATGTATTGTAGCCGTGTATAGTTCTTCAGGCATAGGGTTAGGGTTGATTTGGCCATTGTCGGGAATAACTTTAAAAATTTGAGATTTGGCCTTTTGAAAGTTTTGATTAAGGCTTATATCTACCTATTAATTAGCCTAATTACATAACTCGGTCTTTCTGCCTGTAGCATTAGTTTTTATCTAGCTAATGTCGGGAATATTAACGACACTTTGCATCTCTGCCGCTAGTATTCGAATTTACACAGCAAATGTCAGGAATATTAATGAAATTTGGCGTCTCTGCCGCTAGTATTCGAATTTATGTAGCTGATGTCGGAAATATCTTTAAAACTTTGTTTTTCTAAGGATAAGTTAAGGGTAACCGAGGTAATGTTCGAAATATCTATGTAACCTAGCCCTGTTGCAGCTAGCAGAAGTGTTTATCTAGTTAGTGTCGGTGATATGAAATTTATCTTTTCTACATCACAGGTTTGGCTTTATCTGGGAGGGGTCACGAATAACTGTAGATTAATGAAACTATCGTCTTCTAGTTACACAAAGTGATTCAACATCTCAATTTGACCTTAAATCTCACTATACAGCACACACACACCTGAATCTCACTACACAAGTTTAACATTTACATGAAAAAATAAAATCTTAATATTACTCTGAATGACTCTTTGTATCAATAAAACATTATTAATTCACTTCCCAAATTGCCCCTATAACCGATGATAATAAAGCCAAATCAAAACGATGTCGATGTCTTCTCACTACTAAGTGCACATGCACTTAAATCTTCATACACACCGGATTCTCACTACACTTGGTGCATATACACACCTGAATGTCACTACACCGAAAACGGCGATTTTTAATCTCATTAAAGCTGACACATTTTTAATGCCTTTTACAAAAGGACCAAATTCACACAATTTGCACACGTATTTACTATCCATCTTCGTCAGTCATACACGACGGAACAACCAAATCGTATGTATATCACCTTCTTGAATATATTTTACCAATTTCTAACCCATATATTGTAGCCGTGTATATTTCTCCAGCTATAGGGTTAGGGTTGATTTGGCCATTGTCGGGAATAACTTTGAGATTTAGCCTTTTGAAAGTTTTAATTAAGGCTTATCTTTCTATTAATTAGCCTAATTACATAACTCGGTCTTTCTGCCTGTAGCATTAGTTTTTATCTAGCTAATGTCGGGAATATTAACAACACTTTGCATCTCTGCCGCTAGTATTCGAATTTACACAGCAATTGTCGGGAATATTAATGAAATTTGGCGTCACTGCCGCTAGTATTCGAATTTATGTAGCTGATGTCGGAAATATCTTTACAACTTTGTCTTTCTAAGGATAAGTTAAGGGTTACCGAGGTAATGTTCGAAATTTCTATGTATCCTAGCCCTGTTGCAGCTAGCAAAAGTGTTTATCTAGTTAGTGTCGGTGATATCAAATTTATCTTTTCTACATCACAGGTTTGGCTTTATCTGGGAGGGGTCGGGAATAACTGTAGATTAATGAAACTATCGTCTTCTAGTTACACAAAGTGATTCAACATCTCAATTTGACCTTAAATCTCACTATACAGCACACACACACACCTGAATCTCACTACACAAGTTTAACATTTACATAAAAGATTTAAATCTTAATATTACTCTGAATGACTCTTTGTATCAATAAAACATTATTAATTCACTTCCCAAATTGCCCCTATAGCCGATGATGATAAAGCCAAATCAAAACGATGTGGATGTCTTCTCACTACTAAGTGCACATGCACTTAAATCTTCATACACACTGGATTCTCACTACACTTGGTGCATATACACACCTGAATGTCACTACAACGAAAACGGCGATATTAATCTCATTAAAGCTGACACATTTTTAATTCCTTCTACAAAACAATTTTTTTCACACAATTAGCACACGTATTTACTGTCCATCTTCGTCAGTCATACACGACGGAACAACCAAATCGTATGTATATCACCTTCTTGAATATATTTTACCAATTTCTAACCCATGTATTGTAGCCGTGCATATTTCTCCAGCTATAGGGTTAGGGTTGATTTGGCAATTGTCGGGAATAACTTTGAGATTTAGCCTTTCGAAAGTTTTGATTAAGGCTTATCTATCTATTAATTAGCCTAATTACATAACTCGGTCTTTCTGCCTGTAGCATTAGTTTTTATCTAGCTAATGTCGGGAATATTAACGACACTTTGCATCTCTGCCGCTAGTATTCGAATTTACACAGCAATTGTCGGGAATATTAATGAAATTTGGCGTCTCTGCCGCTAGTATTCGAATTTATGTAGCTGATGTCGGAAATATCTTTAAAACTTTGTCTTTCTAAGGATAAGTTAAGGGTTACCGAGGTAATGTTCGAAATATCTATGTAACCTAGCCCTGTTGCAGCTAGCAGAAGTGTTTATCTAGTTAGTGTCGGTGATATGAAATTTAACTTTTCTACATCACAGGTTTGGCTTTATCTGGGAGGGGTCGGGAATAACTATAGATTAATGAAACTATCGTCTTCTAGTTACACAAAGTGAATCAACATCTCAATTTGACCTTAAATCTCACTATACAGCACACACACACCTGAATCTCACTACACTAGTTTAACATTTACATAAAAAATTTAAATCTTAATATTACTCTGAATGACTCTTTGTATCAGTAAAACATTATTCATTCACTTCCCAAATTGCCCCTATAACCGATGATAATAAAGCCAAATCAAAACGATGTCGATGTCTTCTCAATACTAAGTGCACATGCAATTAAATCTTCATACACACCGGATTCTCACTACACTTGGTGCATATACACACCTGAATGTCACTACACCACAAAGGACGATTTTTAATCTCATTAAAGCTGACACATTTTTAATGCCTTTTACAAAAGGACCAAATTCACACAATTTGCACACGTATTTACTATCCATCTTCGTCAGTCATACACGACGGAACAACCAAATCGTATGTATATCACCTTCTTGAATATATTTTACCAATTTCTAACCCATATATTGTAGCCGTGTATATTTCTCCAGCTATAGGGTTAGGGTTGATTTGGCCATTGTCGGGAATAACTTTGAGATTTAGCCTTTTGAAAGTTTTAATTAAGGCTTATCTTTCTATTAATTAGCCTAATTACATAACTCGGTCTTTCTGCCTGTAGCATTAGTTTTTATCTAGCTAATGTCGGGAATATTAACGACACTTTGCATCTCTGCCGCTAGTATTCGAATTTATATAGCAAATGTCGGGAATATTAATGAAATTTGGCGTTACTGCCGCTAGTATTCGAATTTATGTAGCTGATGTCGGAAATATCTTTAAAACTTTGTCTTTCTAAGGATAAGTTAAGGGTTACCGAGGTAATGTTCGAAATATCTATGTAACCTAGCCCTGTTGCAGCTAGCATAAGTGTTTATCTAGTTAGTGTCGGTGATATGAAATTTATCTTTTCTACATCACAGGTTTGGCTTTATCTGGGAGGGGTCGGGAATAACTATAGATTAATGAAACAATCGTCTTCTAGCTACACAAAGTGAATCAACATCTCAATTTGACCTTAAATCTCACTATAAAGCACACACACACCTGAATCTCACTACACTAGTTTAACATTTAAATAAGAAAATAAAATCTTAATATTACTCTGAATGATTCTTTGTATCAGTAAAACATTATTCATTCACTTCCCAAATTGCCCCTATAACCGATGATAATAAAGCCAAATCAAAACGATGTCGATGTCTTCTCACTACTTAGTGCACATGCACTTAAATCTTCATACACACCGGAATCTCACTACACTTGGTGCATATACACACCTGAATGTCACTACACCGAAAACGGCGATTTTTAATCTCATTAAAGCTGACACATTTTTAATGCCTTTTAAAAAAGGACCAAATTCACACAATTTGCACACGTATTTACTATCCATCTTCGTCAGTCATACACGACGGAACAACTAAATCGTATGTATATCACATTCATGAATATATTTTACCAATTTCTAACCCATGTATTGTAGCCGTGTATATTTCTTCAGGCATAGGGTTAGGGTTGATTTGGCCATTGTCGGGAATAACTTTAAAAATTTGAGATTTAGCCTTTCGAAAGTTTTGATTTAGGCTTATATCTACCTATTAATTAGCCTAATTACATAACTCGGTCTTTCTGCCTGTAGCATTAGTTTTTATCTAGCTAATGTCGGGCATATTAACGACACTTTGCATCTCTGCCGCTAGTATTCGAATTTACACAGCAAATGTCGGGAATATTAATTAAATTTGGCATCACTGCCGCTAGTATTCGAATTTATGTAGCTGATGTCGGAAATATCTTTAAAACTTTGTCTTTCTAAGGATAAGTTAAGGGTTACCGAGGTAATGTTCGAAATATCTATGTAACCTAGCCCTGTTGCAGCTAGCATAAGTGTTTATCTAGTTAGTGTCGGTGATAACAAATTTATCTTTTCTTCATCACAGGTTTGGCTTTATCTGGGAGGGGTCGGGAATAACTATAGATTAATGAAACTATCGTCTTCTAGTTACACAAAGTGAATCAACATCTCAATTTGACCTTAAATCTCACTATACAGCACACACACACCTGAATCTCACTACACTAGTTTAACATTTAAATAAAAAAATAAAATCTCAATATTACTCTGAATGATTCTTTGTATCAGTAAAACATTATTCACTTCCCAAATTGCCCCTATAACCGATTTTAATAAAGCCAAATCAAAACGATGTCGATGTCTTCTCAATACTAAGTGCACATGCACTTAAATCTTCATACACACCGGATTCTCACTACACTTGGTGCATATACACACCTGAATGTCACTACACCACAAAGGACGATTTTTAATCTCATTAAAGCTGACACATTTTTAATGCCTTTTACAAAAGGACCAAATTCACACAATTTGCACACGTATTTACTATCCATCTTCGTCAGTCATACACGACGGAACAACCAAATCGTATGTATATCACCTTCTTGAATATATTTTACCAATTTCTAACCCATATATTGTAGCCGTGTATATTTCTCCAGCTATAGGGTTAGGGTTGATTTGGCCATTGTCGGGAATAACTTTGAGATTTAGCCTTTTGAAAGTTTTAATTAAGGCTTATCTTTCTATTAATTAGCCTAATTACATAACTCGGTCTTTCTGCCTGTAGCATTAGTTTTTATCTAGCTAATGTCGGGCATATTCACGACACTTTGCATCTCTGCCGCTAGTATTCGAATTTACACAGCAATTGTCGGGAATATTAATGAAATTTGGCGTCTCTGCCGCTAGTATTCGAATTTATGTAGCTGATGTCGGAAATATCTTTACAACTTTGTCTTTCTAAGGATAAGTTAAGGGTTACCGAGGTAATGTTCGAAATTTCTATGTATCCTAGCCCTGTTGCAGCTAGCAAAAGTGTTTATCTAGTTAGTGTCGGTGATATCAAATTTATCTTTTCTACATCACAGGTTTGGCTTTATCTGGGAGGGGTCGGGAATAACTGTAGATTAATGAAACTATCGTCTTCTAGTTACACAAAGTGATTCAACATCTCAATTTGACCTTAAATCTCACTATACAGCACACACACACACCTGAATCTCACTACACAAGTTTAACATTTACATAAAAAATTTAAATCTTAATATTACTCTGAATGACTCTTTGTATCAATAAAACATTATTAATTCACTTCCCAAATTGCCCCTATAGCCGATGATGATAAAGCCAAATCAAAACGATGTGGATGTCTTCTCACTACTAAGTGCACATGCACTTAAATCTTCATACACACTGGATTCTCACTACACTTGGTGCATATACACACCTGAATGTCACTACAACGAAAACGGCGATATTAATCTCATTAAAGCTGACACATTTTAAATTCCTTCTACAAAACAATTTTTTTCACACAATTAGCACACGTATTTACTGTCCATCTTCGTCAGTCATACACGACGGAACAACCAAATCGTATGTATATCACCTTCTTGAATATATTTTACCAATTTCTAACCCATGTATTGTAGCCGTGCATATTTCTCCAGCTATAGGGTTAGGGTTGATTTGGCAATTGTCGGGAATAACTTTGAGATTTAGCCTTTCGAAAGTTTTGATTAAGGCTTATCTATCTATTAATTAGCCTAATTACATAACTCGGTCTTTCTGCCTGTAGCATTAGTTTTTATCTAGCTAATGTCGGGAATATTAACGACACTTTGCATCTCTGCCGCTAGTATTCGAATTTACACAGCAATTGTCGGGAATATTAATGAAATTTGGCGTCTCTGCCGCTAGTATTCGAATTTATGTAGCTGATGTCGGAAATATCTTTAAAACTTTGTCTTTCTAAGGATAAGTTAAGGGTTACCGAGGTAATGTTCGAAATATCTATGTATCCTAGCCCTGTTGCAGCTAGCAGAAGTGTTTATCTAGTTAGTGTCGGTGATATGAAATTTAACTTTTCTACATCACAGGTTTGGCTTTATCTGGGAGGGGTCGGGAATAACTGTAGATTAATGAAACTATCGTCTTCTAGTTACACAAAGTGATTCAACATCTCAATTTGACCTTAAATCTCACTATACAGCACACACACACCTGAATCTCACTACACAAGTTTAACATTTACATAAAAAATTTAAATCTTAATATTACTCTGAATGACTCTTTGTATCAGTAAAACATTATTAATTCACTTCCCAAATTGCCCCTATAACCGATGATAATAAAGCCAAATCAAAACGATGTCGATGTCTTCTCAATACTAAGTGCACATGCACTTAAATCTTCATACACACCGGATTCTCACTACACTTGGTGCATATACACACCTGAATGTCACTACACCACAAAGGACGATTTTTAATCTCATTAAAGCTGACACATTTTTAATGCCTTTTACAAAAGGACCTAATTCACACAATTTGCACACGTATTTACTATCCATCTTCGTCAGTCATACACGACGGAACAACCAAATCGTATGTATATCACCTTCTTGAATATATTTTACCAATTTCTAACCCATATATTGTAGCCGTGTATATTTCTCCAGCTATAGGGTTAGGGTTGATTTGGCCATTGTCGGGAATAACTTTGAGATTTAGCCTTTTGAAAGTTTTAATTAAGGCTTATCTTTCTATTAATTAGCCTAATTACATAACTCGGTCTTTCTGCCTGTAGCATTAGTTTTTATCTAGCTAATGTCGGGAATATTAACGACACTTTGCATCTCTGCCGCTAGTATTCGAATTTATATAGCAAATGTCGGGAATATTAATGAAATTTGGCGTTACTGCCGCTAGTATTCGAATTTATGTAGCTGATGTCGGAAATATCTTTAAAACTTTGTCTTTCTAAGGATAAGTTAAGGGTTACCGAGGTAATGTTCGAAATATCTATGTAACCTAGCCCTGTTGCAGCTAGCATAAGTGTTTATCTAGTTAGTGTCGGTGATATGAAATTTATCTTTTCTACATCACAGGTTTGGCTTTATCTGGGAGGGGTCGGGAATAACTATAGATTAATGAAACAATCGTCTTCTAGCTACACAAAGTGAATCAACATCTCAATTTGACCTTAAATCTCACTATAAAGCACACACACACCTGAATCTCACTACACTAGTTTAACATTTAAATAAGAAAATAAAATCTTAATATTACTCTGAATGATTCTTTGTATCAGTAAAACATTATTCATTCACTTCCCAAATTGCCCCTATAACCGATGATAATAAAGCCAAATCAAAACGATGTCGATGTCTTCTCACTACTTAGTGCACATGCACTTAAATCTTCATACACACCGGAATCTCACTACACTTGGTGCATATACACACCTGAATGTCACTACACCGAAAACGGCGATTTTTAATCTCATTAAAGCTGACACATTTTTAATGCCTTTTAAAAAAGGACCAAATTCACACAATTTGCACACGTATTTACTATCCATCTTCGTCAGTCATACACGACGGAACAACTAAATCGTATGTATATCACATTCATGAATATATTTTACCAATTTCTAACCCATGTATTGTAGCCGTGTATATTTCTTCAGGCATAGGGTTAGGGTTGATTTGGCCATTGTCGGGAATAACTTTAAAAATTTGAGATTTAGCCTTTCGAAAGTTTTGATTAAGGCTTATATCTACCTATTAATTAGCCTAATTACATAACTCGGTCTTTCTGCCTGTAGCATTAGTTTTTATCTAGCTAATGTCGGGCATATTAACGACACTTTGCATCTCTGCCGCTAGTATTCGAATTTACACAGCAAATGTCGGGAATATTAATGAAATTTGGCATCACTGCCGCTAGTATTCGAATTTATGTAGCTGATGTCGGAAATATCTTTAAAACTTTGTCTTTCTAAGGATAAGTTAAGGGTTACCGAGGTAATGTTCGAAATATCTATGTAACCTAGCCCTGTTGCAGCTAGCATAAGTGTTTATCTAGTTAGTGTCGGTGATAACAAATTTATCTTTTCTTCATCACAGGTTTGGCTTTATCTGGGAGGGGTCGGGAATAACTATAGATTAATGAAACTATCGTCTTCTAGTTACACAAAGTGAATCAACATCTCAATTTGACCTTAAATCTCACTATACAGCACACACACACCTGAATCTCACTACACTAGTTTAACATTTAAATAAAAAAATAAAATCTCAATATTACTCTGAATGATTCTTTGTATCAGTAAAACATTATTCACTTCCCAAATTGCCCCTATAACCGATTTTAATAAAGCCAAATCAAAACGATGTCGATGTCTTCTCAATACTAAGTGCACATGCACTTAAATCTTCATACACACCGGATTCTCACTACACTTGGTGCATATACACACCTGAATGTCACTACACCACAAAGGACGATTTTTAATCTCATTAAAGCTGACACATTTTTAATGCCTTTTACAAAAGGACCAAATTCACACAATTTGCACACGTATTTACTATCCATCTTCGTCAGTCATACACGACGGAACAACCAAATCGTATGTATATCACCTTCTTGAATATATTTTACCAATTTCTAACCCATATATTGTAGCCGTGTATATTTCTCCAGCTATAGGGTTAGGGTTGATTTGGCCATTGTCGGGAATAACTTTGAGATTTAGCCTTTTGAAAGTTTTAATTAAGGCTTATCTTTCTATTAATTAGCCTAATTACATAACTCGGTCTTTCTGCCTGTAGCATTAGTTTTTATCTAGCTAATGTCGGGCATATTCACGACACTTTGCATCTCTGCCGCTAGTATTCGAATTTACACAGCAATTGTCGGGAATATTAATGAAATTTGGCGTCTCTGCCGCTAGTATTCGAATTTATGTAGCTGATGTCGGAAATATCTTTACAACTTTGTCTTTCTAAGGATAAGTTAAGGGTTACCGAGGTAATGTTCGAAATTTCTATGTATCCTAGCCCTGTTGCAGCTAGCAAAAGTGTTTATCTAGTTAGTGTCGGTGATATCAAATTTATCTTTTCTACATCACAGGTTTGGCTTTATCTGGGAGGGGTCGGGAATAACTGTAGATTAATGAAACTATCGTCTTCTAGTTACACAAAGTGATTCAACATCTCAATTTGACCTTAAATCTCACTATACAGCACACACACACCTGAATCTCACTACACTAGTTTAACATTTACATAAAAAATTTAAATCTTAATATTACTCTGAATGACTCTTTGTATCAGTAAAACATTATTAATTCACTTCCCAAATTGCCCCTATAACCGATGATAATAAAGCCAAATCAAAACGATGTCGATGTCTTCTCAATACTAAGTGCACATGCACTTAAATCTTCATACACACCGGATTCTCACTACACTTGGTGCATATACACACCTGAATGTCACTACACCACAAAGGACGATTTTTAATCTCATTAAAGCTGACACATTTTTAATGCCTTTTACAAAAGGACCTAATTCACACAATTTGCACACGTATTTACTATCCATCTTCGTCAGTCATACACGACGGAACAACCAAATCGTATGTATATCACCTTCTTGAATATATTTTACCAATTTCTAACCCATGTTTTGTAGCCGTGTATATTTCTCCAGCTATAGGGTTAGGGTTGATTTGGCCATTGTCGGGAATAACTTTGAGATTTAGCCTTTCGAAAGTTTTGATTAAGGCTTATCTACCTATTAATTAGCCTAATTACATAACTCGGTCTTTCTGCCTGTAGCATTAGTTTTTATCTAGCTAATGTCGGGAATATTAACGACACTTTGCATCTCTGCCGCTAGTATTCGAATTTATATAGCAAATGTCGGGAATATTAATGAAATTTGGCGTCACTGCCGCTAGTATTCGAATTTATGTAGCTGATGTCGGAAATATCTTTACAACTTTGTCTTTCTAAGGATAAGTTAAGGGTTACCGAGGTAATGTTCGAAATATCTATGTAACCTAGCCCTGTTGCAGCTAGCATAAGTGTTTATCTAGTTAGTGTCGGTGATAACAAATTTATCTTTTCTTCATCACAGGTTTGGCTTTATCTGGGAGGGGTCGGGAATAACTATAGATTAATGAAACTATCGTCTTCTAGTTACACAAAGTGAATCAACATCTCAATTTGACCTTAAATCTCACTATACAGCACACACACACCTGAATCTCACTACACTAGTTTAACATTTAAATAAAAAAATAAAATCTCAATATTACTCTGAATGATTCTTTGTATCAGTAAAACATTATTCACTTCCCAAATTGCCCCTATAACCGATTTTAATAAAGCCAAATCAAAACGATGTCGATGTCTTCTCACTACTAAGTGCACATGCACTTAAATCTTCATACACACCGGATTCTCACTACACTTGGTGCATATACACACCTGAATGTCACTACACCACAAAGGACGATTTTTAATCTCATTAAAGCTGACACATTTTTAATGCCTTTTACAAAAGGACCAAATTCACACAATTTGCACACGTATTTACTATCCATCTTCGTCAGTCATACACGACGGAACAACCAAATCGTATGTATATCACCTTCTTGAATATATTTTACCAATTTCTAACCCATATATTGTAGCCGTGTATATTTCTCCAGCTATAGGGTTAGGGTTGATTTGGCCATTGTCGGGAATAACTTTGAGATTTAGCCTTTTGAAAGTTTTAATTAAGGCTTATCTTTCTATTAATTAGCCTAATTACATAACTCGGTCTTTCTGCCTGTAGCATTAGTTTTTATCTAGCTAATGTCGGGAATATTAACGACACTTTGCATCTCTGCCGCTAGTATTCGAATTTACACAGCAATTGTCGGGAATATTAATGAAATTTGGCGTCTCTGCCGCTAGTATTCGAATTTATGTAGCTGATGTCGGAAATATCTTTACAACTTTGTCTTTCTAAGGATAAGTTAAGGGTTACCGAGGTAATGTTCGAAATTTCTATTTATCCTAGCCCTGTTGCAGCTAGCAAAAGTGTTTATCTAGTTAGTGTCGGTGATATCAAATTTATCTTTTCTACATCACAGGTTTGGCTTTATCTGGGAGGGGTCGGGAATAACTGTAGATTAATGAAACTATCGTCTTCTAGTTACACAAAGTGATTCAACATCTCAATTTGACCTTAAATCTCACTATACAGCACACACACACCTGAATCTCACTACACTAGTTTAACATTTACATAAAAAATTTAAATCTTAATATTACTCTGAATGACTCTTTGTATCAGTAAAACATTATTAATTCACTTCCCAAATTGCCCCTATAACCGATGATAATAAAGCCAAATCAAAACGATGTCGATGTCTTCTCAATACTAAGTGCACATGCACTTAAATCTTCATACACACCGGATTCTCACTACACTTGGTGCATATACACACCTGAATGTCACTACACCACAAAGGACGATTTTTAATCTCATTAAAGCTGACACATTTTTAATGCCTTTTACAAAAGGACCTAATTCACACAATTTGCACACGTATTTACTATCCATCTTCGTCAGTCATACACGACGGAACAACCAAATCGTATGTATATCACCTTCTTGAATATATTTTACCAATTTCTAACCCATGTTTTGTAGCCGTGTATATTTCTCCAGCTATAGGGTTAGGGTTGATTTGGCCATTGTCGGGAATAACTTTGAGATTTAGCCTTTCGAAAGTTTTGATTAAGGCTTATCTACCTATTAATTAGCCTAATTACATAACTCGGTCTTTCTGCCTGTAGCATTAGTTTTTATCTAGCTAATGTCGGGAATATTAACGACACTTTGCATCTCTGCCGCTAGTATTCGAATTTATATAGCAAATGTCGGGAATATTAATGAAATTTGGCGTCACTGCCGCTAGTATTCGAATTTATGTAGCTGATGTCGGAAATATCTTTAAAACTTTGTCTTTCTAAGGATAAGTTAAGGGTTACCGAGGTAATGTTCGAAATATCTATGTAACCTAGCCCTGTTGCAGCTAGCATAAGTGTTTATCTAGTTAGTGTCGGTGATAACAAATTTATCTTTTCTTCATCACAGGTTTGGCTTTATCTGGGAGGGGTCGGGAATAACTATAGATTAATGAAACTATCGTCTTCTAGTTACACAAAGTGAATCAACATCTCAATTTGACCTTAAATCTCACTATACAGCACACACACACCTGAATCTCACTACACTAGTTTAACATTTAAATAAAAAAATAAAATCTCAATATTACTCTGAATGATTCTTTGTATCAGTAAAACATTATTCACTTCCCAAATTGCCCCTATAACCGATTTTAATAAAGCCAAATCAAAACGATGTCGATGTCTTCTCACTACTAAGTGCACATGCACTTAAATCTTCATACACACCGGATTCTCACTACACTTGGTGCATATACACACCTGAATGTCACTACACCACAAAGGACGATTTTTAATCTCATTAAAGCTGACACATTTTTAATGCCTTTTACAAAAGGACCAAATTCACACAATTTGCACACGTATTTACTATCCATCTTCGTCAGTCATACACGACGGAACAACCAAATCGTATGTATATCACCTTCTTGAATATATTTTACCAATTTCTAACCCATATATTGTAGCCGTGTATATTTCTCCAGCTATAGGGTTAGGGTTGATTTGGCCATTGTCGGGAATAACTTTGAGATTTAGCCTTTTGAAAGTTTTAATTAAGGCTTATCTTTCTATTAATTAGCCTAATTACATAACTCGGTCTTTCTGCCTGTAGCATTAGTTTTTATCTAGCTAATGTCGGGAATATTAACGACACTTTGCATCTCTGCCGCTAGTATTCGAATTTACACAGCAATTGTCGGGAATATTAATGAAATTTGGCGTCTCTGCCGCTAGTATTCGAATTTATGTAGCTGATGTCGGAAATATCTTTACAACTTTGTCTTTCTAAGGATAAGTTAAGGGTTACCGAGGTAATGTTCGAAATTTCTATGTATCCTAGCCCTGTTGCAGCTAGCAAAAGTGTTTATCTAGTTAGTGTCGGTGATATCAAATTTATCTTTTCTACATCACAGGTTTGGCTTTATCTGGGAGGGGTCGGGAATAACTGTAGATTAATGAAACTATCGTCTTCTAGTTACACAAAGTGATTCAACATCTCAATTTGACCTTAAATCTCACTATACAGCACACACACACCTGAATCTCACTACACTAGTTTAACATTTACATAAAAAATTTAAATCTTAATATTACTCTGAATGACTCTTTGTATCAGTAAAACATTATTAATTCACTTCCCAAATTGCCCCTATAACCGATGATAATAAAGCCAAATCAAAACGATGTCGATGTCTTCTCAATACTAAGTGCACATGCACTTAAATCTTCATACACACCGGATTCTCACTACACTTGGTGCATATACACACCTGAATGTCACTACACCACAAAGGACGATTTTTAATCTCATTAAAGCTGACACATTTTTAATGCCTTTTACAAAAGGACCTAATTCACACAATTTGCACACGTATTTACTATCCATCTTCGTCAGTCATACACGACGGAACAACCAAATCGTATGTATATCACCTTCTTGAATATATTTTACCAATTTCTAACCCATATATTGTAGCCGTGTATATTTCTCCAGCTATAGGGTTAGGGTTGATTTGGCCATTGTCGGGAATAACTTTGAGATTTAGCCTTTTGAAAGTTTTAATTAAGGCTTATCTTTCTATTAATTAGCCTAATTACATAACTCGGTCTTTCTGCCTGTAGCATTAGTTTTTATCTAGCTAATGTCGGGCATATTAACGACACTTTGCATCTCTGCCGCTAGTATTCGAATTTACACAGCAATTGTCGGGAATATTAATGAAATTTGGCGTCTCTGCCGCTAGTATTCGAATTTATGTAGCTGATGTCGGAAATATCTTTACAACTTTGTCTTTCTATAAGGATAAGTTAAGGGTTACCGAGGTAATGTTCGAAATTTCTATGTATCCTAGCCCTGTTGCAGCTAGCAAAAGTGTTTATCTAGTTAGTGTCGGTGATATCAAATTTATCTTTTCTACATCACAGGTTTGGCTTTATCTGGGAGGGGTCGGGAATAACTGTAGATTAATGAAACTATCGTCTTCTAGTTACACAAAGTGATTCAACATCTCAATTTGACCTTAAATCTCACTATACAGCACACACACACCTGAATCTCACTACACTAGTTTAACATTTACATAAAAAATTTAAATCTTAATATTACTCTGAATGACTCTTTGTATCAGTAAAACATTATTAATTCACTTCCCAAATTGCCCCTATAACCGATGATAATAAAGCCAAATCAAAACGATGTCGATGTCTTCTCAATACTAAGTGCACATGCACTTAAATCTTCATACACACCGGATTCTCACTACACTTGGTGCATATACACACCTGAATGTCACTACACCACAAAGGACGATTTTTAATCTCATTAAAGCTGACACATTTTTAATGCCTTTTACAAAAGGACCTAATTCACACAATTTGCACACGTATTTACTATCCATCTTCGTCAGTCATACACGACGGAACAACCAAATCGTATGTATATCACCTTCTTGAATATATTTTACCAATTTCTAACCCATGTTTTGTAGCCGTGTATATTTCTCCAGCTATAGGGTTAGGGTTGATTTGGCCATTGTCGGGAATAACTTTGAGATTTAGCCTTTCGAAAGTTTTGATTAAGGCTTATCTACCTATTAATTAGCCTAATTACATAACTCGGTCTTTCTGCCTGTAGCATTAGTTTTTATCTAGCTAATGTCGGGAATATTAACGACACTTTGCATCTCTGCCGCTAGTATTCGAATTTATATAGCAAATGTCGGGAATATTAATGAAATTTGGCGTCACTGCCGCTAGTATTCGAATTTATGTAGCTGATGTCGGAAATATCTTTAAAACTTTGTCTTTCTAAGGATAAGTTAAGGGTTACCGAGGTAATGTTCGAAATATCTATGTAACCTAGCCCTGTTGCAGCTAGCATAAGTGTTTATCTAGTTAGTGTCGGTGATATGAAATTTATCTTTTCTACATCACAGGTTTGGCTTTATCTGGGAGGGGTCGGGAATAACTATAGATTAATGAAACAATCGTCTTCTAGCTACACAAAGTGAATCAACATCTCAATTTGACCTTAAATCTCACTATAAAGCACACACACACCTGAATCTCACTACACTACTTTAACATTTAAATAAGAAAATAAAATCTTAATATTACTCTGAATGATTCTTTGTATCAGTAAAACATTATTCATTCACTTCCCAAATTGCCCCTATAACCGATGATAATAAATACAAATCAAAACGATGTCGATGTCTTCTCACTACTTAGTGCACATGCACTTAAATCTTCATACACACCGGAATCTCACTACACTTGGTGCATATACACACCTGAATGTCACTACACCGAAAACGGCGATTTTTAATCTCATTAAAGCTGACACATTTTTAATGCCTTTTAAAAAAGAACCAAATTCACACAATTTGCACACGTATTTACTATCCATCTTCGTCAGTCATACACGACGGAACAACTAAATCGTATGTATATCACATTCATGAATATATTTTACCAATTTCTAACCCATGTATTGTAGCCGTGTATATTTCTTCAGGCATAGGGTTAGGGTTGATTTGGCCATTGTCGGGAATAACTTTAAAAATTTGAGATTTGGCCTTTTGAAAGTTTTGATTAAGGCTTATATCTACCTATTAATTAGCCTAATTACATAACTCGGTCTTTCTGCCTGTAGCATTAGTTTTTATCTAGCTAATGTCGGGAATATTAACGACACTTTGCATCTCTGCCGCTAGTATTCGAATTTATATAGCAAATGTCGGGAATATTAATGAAATTTGGCGTCACTGCCGCTAGTATTCGAATTTATGTAGCTGATGTCGGAAATATCTTTAAAACTTTGTCTTTCTAAGGATAAGTTAAGGGTTACCGAGGTAATGTTCGAAATATCTATGTAACCTAGCCCTGTTGCAGCTAGCATAAGTGTTTATCTAGTTAGTGTCGGTGATAACAAATTTATCTTTTCTTCATCACAGGTTTGGCTTTATCTGGGAGGGGTCGGGAATAACTATAGATTAATGAAACTATCGTCTTCTAGTTACACAAAGTGAATCAACATCTCAATTTGACCTTAAATCTCACTATACAGCACACACACACCTGAATCTCACTACACTAGTTTAACATTTAAATAAAAAAATAAAATCTCAATATTACTCTGAATGATTCTTTGTATCAGTAAAACATTATTCACTTCCCAAATTGCCCCTATAACCGATTTTAATAAAGCCAAATCAAAACGATGTCGATGTCTTCTCAATACTAAGTGCACATGCACTTAAATCTTCATACACACCGGATTCTCACTACACTTGGTGCATATACACACCTGAATGTCACTACACCACAAAGGACGATTTTTAATCTCATTAAAGCTGACACATTTTTAATGCCTTTTACAAAAGGACCAAATTCACACAATTTGCACACGTATTTACTATCCATCTTCGTCAGTCATACACGACGGAACAACCAAATCGTATGTATATCACCTTCTTGAATATATTTTACCAATTTCTAACCCATATATTGTAGCCGTGTATATTTCTCCAGCTATAGGGTTAGGGTTGATTTGGCCATTGTCGGGAATAACTTTGAGATTTAGCCTTTTGAAAGTTTTAATTAAGGCTTATCTTTCTATTAATTAGCCTAATTACATAACTCGGTCTTTCTGCCTGTAGCATTAGTTTTTATCTAGCTAATGTCGGGCATATTAACGACACTTTGCATCTCTGCCGCTAGTATTCGAATTTACACAGCAATTGTCGGGAATATTAATGAAATTTGGCGTCTCTGCCGCTAGTATTCGAATTTATGTAGCTGATGTCGGAAATATCTTTACAACTTTGTCTTTCTAAGGATAAGTTAAGGGTTACCGAGGTAATGTTCGAAATTTCTATGTATCCTAGCCCTGTTGCAGCTAGCAAAAGTGTTTATCTAGTTAGTGTCGGTGATATCAAATTTATCTTTTCTACATCACAGGTTTGGCTTTATCTGGGAGGGGTCGGGAATAACTGTAGATTAATGAAACTATCGTCTTCTAGTTACACAAAGTGATTCAACATCTCAATTTGACCTTAAATCTCACTATACAGCACACACACACCTGAATCTCACTACACTAGTTTAACATTTACATAAAAAATTTAAATCTTAATATTACTCTGAATGACTCTTTGTATCAGTAAAACATTATTAATTCACTTTCCAAATTGCCCCTATAACCGATGATAATAAAGCCAAATCAAAACGATGTCGATGTCTTCTCAATACTAAGTGCACATGCACTTAAATCTTCATACACACCGGATTCTCACTACACTTGGTGCATATACACACCTGAATGTCACTACACCACAAAGGACGATTTTTAATCTCATTAAAGCTGACACATTTTTAATGCCTTTTACAAAAGGACCTAATTCACACAATTTGCACACGTATTTACTATCCATCTTCGTCAGTCATACACGACGGAACAACCAAATCGTATGTATATCACCTTCTTGAATATATTTTACCAATTTCTAACCCATGTTTTGTAGCCGTGTATATTTCTCCAGCTATAGGGTTAGGGTTGATTTGGCCATTGTCGGGAATAACTTTGAGATTTAGCCTTTCGAAAGTTTTGATTAAGGCTTATCTACCTATTAATTAGCCTAATTACATAACTCGGTCTTTCTGCCTGTAGCATTAGTTTTTATCTAGCTAATGTCGGGAATATTAACGACACTTTGCATCTCTGCCGCTAGTATTCGAATTTATATAGCAAATGTCGGGAATATTAATGAAATTTGGCGTCACTGCCGCTAGTATTCGAATTTATGTAGCTGATGTCGGAAATATCTTTAAAACTTTGTCTTTCTAAGGATAAGTTAAGGGTTACCGAGGTAATGTTCGAAATATCTATGTAACCTAGCCCTGTTGCAGCTAGCATAAGTGTTTATCTAGTTAGTGTCGGTGATAACAAATTTATCTTTTCTTCATCACAGGTTTGGCTTTATCTGGGAGGGGTCGGGAATAACTATAGATTAATGAAACTATCGTCTTCTAGTTACACAAAGTGATTCAACATCTCAATTTGACCTTAAATCTCACTATACAGCACACACACACCTGAATCTCACTACACTAGTTTAACATTTAAATAAAAAAATAAAATCTCAATATTACTCTGAATGATTCTTTGTATCAGTAAAACATTATTCACTTCCCAAATTGCCCCTATAACCGATTTTAATAAAGCCAAATCAAAACGATGTCGATGTCTTCTCACTACTAAGTGCACATGCACTTAAATCTTCATACACACCGGATTCTCACTACACTTGGTGCATATACACACCTGAATGTCACTACACCACAAAGGACGATTTTTAATCTCATTAAAGCTGACACATTTTTAATGCCTTTTACAAAAGGACCAAATTCACACAATTTGCACACGTATTTACTATCCATCTTCGTCAGTCATACACGACGGAACAACCAAATCGTATGTATATCACCTTCTTGAATATATTTTACCAATTTCTAACCCATATATTGTAGCCGTGTATATTTCTCCAGCTATAGGGTTAGGGTTGATTTGGCCATTGTCGGGAATAACTTTGAGATTTAGCCTTTTGAAAGTTTTAATTAAGGCTTATCTTTCTATTAATTAGCCTAATTACATAACTCGGTCTTTCTGCCTGTAGCATTAGTTTTTATCTAGCTAATGTCGGGAATATTAACGACACTTTGCATCTCTGCCGCTAGTATTCGAATTTACACAGCAATTGTCGGGAATATTAATGAAATTTGGCGTCTCTGCCGCTAGTATTCGAATTTATGTAGCTGATGTCGGAAATATCTTTACAACTTTGTCTTTCTAAGGATAAGTTAAGGGTTACCGAGGTAATGTTCGAAATTTCTATGTATCCTAGCCCTGTTGCAGCTAGCAAAAGTGTTTATCTAGTTAGTGTCGGTGATATCAAATTTATCTTTTCTACATCACAGGTTTGGCTTTATCTGGGAGGGGTCGGGAATAACTGTAGATTAATGAAACTATCGTCTTCTAGTTACACAAAGTGATTCAACATCTCAATTTGACCTTAAATCTCACTATACAGCACACACACACCTGAATCTCACTACACTAGTTTAACATTTACATAAAAAATTTAAATCTTAATATTACTCTGAATGATTCTTTGTATCAGTAAAACATTATTAATTCACTTCCCAAATTGCCCCTATAACCGATGATAATAAAGCCAAATCAAAACGATGTCGATGTCTTCTCAATACTAAGTGCACATGCACTTAAATCTTCATACACACCGGATTCTCACTACACTTGGTGCATATACACACCTGAATGTCACTACACCACAAAGGACGATTTTTAATCTCATTAAAGCTGACACATTTTTAATGCCTTTTACAAAAGGACCTAATTCACACAATTTGCACACGTATTTACTATCCATCTTCGTCAGTCATACACGACGGAACAACCAAATCGTATGTATATCACCTTCTTGAATATATTTTACCAATTTCTAACCCATGTTTTGTAGCCGTGTATATTTCTCCAGCTATAGGGTTAGGGTTGATTTGGCCATTGTCGGGAATAACTTTGAGATTTAGCCTTTCGAAAGTTTTGATTAAGGCTTATCTACCTATTAATTAGCCTAATTACATAACTCGGTCTTTCTGCCTGTAGCATTAGTTTTTATCTAGCTAATGTCGGGAATATTAACGACACTTTGCATCTCTGCCGCTAGTATTCGAATTTATATAGCAAATGTCGGGAATATTAATGAAATTTGGCGTCACTGCCGCTAGTATTCGAATTTATGTAGCTGATGTCGGAAATATCTTTAAAACTTTGTCTTTCTAAGGATAAGTTAAGGGTTACCGAGGTAATGTTCGAAATATCTATGTAACCTAGCCCTGTTGCAGCTAGCATAAGTGTTTATCTAGTTAGTGTCGGTGATATGAAATTTATCTTTTCTACATCACAGGTTTGGCTTTATCTGGGAGGGGTCGGGAATAACTATAGATTAATGAAACAATCGTCTTCTAGCTACACAAAGTGAATCAACATCTCAATTTGACCTTAAATCTCACTATAAAGCACACACACACCTGAATCTCACTACACTACTTTAACATTTAAATAAGAAAATAAAATCTTAATATTACTCTGAATGATTCTTTGTATCAGTAAAACATTATTCATTCACTTCCCAAATTGCCCCTATAACCGATGATAATAAAGCCAAATCAAAACGATGTCGATGTCTTCTCACTACTAAGTGCACATGCACTTAAATCTTCATACACACCGGAATCTCACTACACTTGGTGCATATACACACCTGAATGTCACTACACCGAAAACGGCGATTTTTAATCTCATTAAAGCTGACACATTTTTAATGCCTTTTAAAAAAGGACCAAATTCACACAATTTGCACACGTATTTACTATCCATCTTCGTCAGTCATACACGACGGAACAACTAAATCGTATGTATATCACATTCATGAATATATTTTACCAATTTCTAACCCATGTATTGTAGCCGTGTATATTTCTTCAGGCATAGGGTTAGGGTTGATTTGGCCATTGTCGGGAATAACTTTAAAAATTTGAGATTTGGCCTTTTGAAAGTTTTGATTAAGGCTTATATCTACCTATTAATTAGCCTAATTACCTAACTCGGTCTTTCTGCCTGTAGCATTAGTTTTTATCTAGCTAATGTCGGGAATATTAACGACACTTTGCATCTCTGCCGCTAGTATTCGAATTTATATAGCAAATGTCGGGAATATTAATGAAATTTGGCGTCACTGCCGCTAGTATTCGAATTTATGTAGCTGATGTCGGAAATATCTTTAAAACTTTGTCTTTCTAAGGATAAGTTAAGGGTTACCGAGGTAATGTTCGAAATTTCTATGTAACCTAGCCCTGTTGCAGCTAGCATAAGTGTTTATCTAGTTAGTGTCGGTGATAACAAATTTATCTTTTCTACATCACAGGTTTGGCTTTATCTGGGAGGGGTCGGGAATAACTATAGATTAATGAAACTATCGTCTTCTAGTTACACAAAGTGAATCAACATCTCAATTTGACCTTAAATCTCACTATAAAGCACACACACACCTGAATCTCACTACACTACTTTAACATTTAAATAAAAAAATAAAATCTCAATATTACTCTGAATGATTCTTTGTATCAGTAAAACATTATTCACTTCCCAAATTGCCCCTATAACCGATTTTAATAAAGCCAAATCAAAACGATGTCGATGTCTTCTCACTACTAAGTGCACATGCACTTAAATCTTCATACACACCGGATTCTCACTACACTTGGTGCATATACACACCTGAATGTCACTACACCGGAAACGGCGATTTTTAATCTCATTAAAGCTGACACATTTTTAATTCCTTTTACAAAAGGACCAAATTCGCACAATTTGCACACGTATTTACTATCCATCTTCGTCAGTCATACACGACGGAACAACTAATTCGTATGTATATCACATTCATAAATATATTTTACCAATTTCTAACCCATGTATTGTAGCCGTGTGTATTTCTCCAGCTATAGGGTTAGGGTTGATTTGGCCATTGTCGGGAATAACTTTGAGATTTGGCCTTTGGAAAGTTTTGATTAAGGCTTATATCTACCTATTAATTAGCCTAATTACATAACTCGGTCTTTCTGCCTGTAGCATTAGTTTTTATCTAGCTAATGTCGGGCATATTAACGACACTTAAAGACTTTGCATCTCTGCCGCTAGTATTCGAATTTACACAGCAATTGTCGGGAATATTAATGAAATGTGGCGCCTCTGCCGCTAGTATTCGAATTTATGTAGCTGATGTCGGAAATATCTTTAAAACTTTGTCTTTCTAAGGATAAGTTAAGGGTTACCGAGGTTATGTTCGAAATATCTCTGTTATCTTCTGCATACACACCTGAATCTCACTACACAGCAAACGGCGGCTTTTAATCTCATTAAAGCTGACATAATTTTTAATTCCTTCTACAGACAAGACTTATTAATTCACTAATCACACGTAGTTCATATTCATATCGTCAGTCATACACACTCGATCGACTAATTTGTGTGTACGCCACATTTATGAATTTATCAAATTTTTAGCCAAGGTATAATTGATATTGTCGTGCATGGTATGTTAGTGTCAGTTAATTTTATTATCGTTGTAGGAATGATGTATAATTTGTAAGTTACTCAATTCATATAATATTTCTGTTAAATATAAAAAAATAATAAGTTCTGAAACAGTGTTATACTTTGATACTGTTTTATGAAACAGACTTAGTACAATAATTGTGTACATAAGTTAAAATCCAATTGTGTTATTCTTAAATGATGGAAGGAAACTGTTACGTTCAGAGGCTAAGATTTGGGTATTCATATTTCTGTAGCTATTTGTAGCATCTCTTGTGTTCTTCCGGGGCATAGTTGCATTATTCCAATCAGCTTTAAACTGTGAGATAGATAAATTTTAATAAACTCGCTTTAAAACAATTGTTTCTTTCAATAGACTCTAACACATTTCTTTCAGTACCATATAATTAGTTGAATCATTTCAATCATCTAAATTAATGTCAGCCTGTTGTAGACATCGCATTTGTCTTAACACGAATCCCACTCCAGCATGTCAACATGTTTTTAAATAAACTGCATGAAAGAAGGGTCAAGCCCATGTTTTACATGTGTTTTAATTCTGACTTGGCAATCACATGCAATGATGCATTGACATAAAAAAACAGTATGAAATATTAAGAAAATGAAAGAGTCACACCTTCACATGATGTTTGATCCAAAACAAGTTTCACTGGGGTAGGAATTTTGGTGTTTTTAAAAAATAATTTTCATAATTTCATGCTAGAGTCAGTTGTTCATGAGATGTTAAAACACGACAGGACCATCAGAGAATGCCATAAGCCAGTCGGGCCTTTAAGGGCCTCATTAGCTATAAAGTAAGAACTTTACAGACACATCAGCAAATTTACCCTACAAGGGATAAAAAAAAAACCATAAGAAGAACATATATCAGATACATTTTATTCTGAGTGTGGCAAAATATTTACAGATATTTTTTGTCAAGTTTATTTAAGTCTTGATCTGGAGGTATATATACATAAATATATCAAAATAAACAAAAAGTTCACCAGGCTGTAAATTCTAGCATTATAAGGCTGGGGCAATGGTATCATAATCCCATTGCTTAGGTGCATGTAAACATTTCACCTTTTTTAAGCTGTTTACTTCTTCAGGAAAATATGAAAAGAGTTATTATGGTGTGGTCCCTTAAAAGATGTTTTGATCCTGAATGGGGTTTTAGGCCATAGCCCCTTAATACAAAAGAGTAATAGGGGCCACAGGGTCACCAAATCAATAAGTCATAGTCACTATGTGCCAAGGAGGCTGTTCACATCAATTCATCTTTCTGAGCCTCTTGCTTCTGGAGACGAAAATGAAGATAGGTTTTGTAGAGCATGGCAGCTGCGGCCCTTAAAAGGTATAATGTAAAATTGTAAGGTTAAATGTATAATTTTGAAGCCCCATTACCTAAGTTGTTTTTTTAAGTTAAGCTTTTTAGACATTTTGCTTCTGGAGAAGAATTTTTCAGAGTATGACTTCTGAGGTCACCAATTCTATAAATTAAAAAATCTCAAGTCAAGGTGTCTGTACTCAAGATTTCAGATTTCCTTAGTCGATGCTTTTGGAGAAGGAGATATAATAGTGGAAATTTTATGAGTGTTTCCCTATCCCCTGTCAATGGTTCAAAACCAGTACTGTATCTTTGTTTGCTCACAACTAAAGAATTTGTACTCAAAAGATATTTTGTCATTTCTAAATTTGTCAGTTGAAAATGCAATGACAAATTTGGTTATGATAAGATAAAATTAAAAAGAAATAAAGTAATATGTTAGATGGAGATATTCACATGCCAAATGCTGTACAGACCCCACTTCATTGCAACAAGGGATATTATTAAATGTATGAAATATCAAAGTCATTTAGGTATTAATAAATTCACGGCATACAATAGTGGGTTCCATAAAACAAATACAAAAATGTGAAATTTCAGGTTGATTATTTCTCTCATGTCACAAACATGTAGTCTTGAGGGCTACTTCAATCCTTTCAGTCAGTCCTGTGCACATCACTGTCTTTTTGTCTCCAATTTTACCCGTCACTGAAACACACAAAGGTTTATTTGCATTATCTCATAGGTGGCACCGGCACTGTAAATTGGACTCAATTAATTGATTGACAAACTTGAATTAAACTCAAAATAACCCCTGCTTCCAACTACCAATAATAAAACTTCAAGGCAAATATATGATAACTGATTAAAATAGTTGATAGAAAGTCAAGCATAAATGGTTTATAGCACTTTCCACTATTCTCTTGATTATAACTGAATTATAATTCAATGAATGTATTCATTAAACAGAAACTGGTTGACAATATTTTATAATTCAAATATTCCAAACGTTAAACATGACTTTTTGCTGTTTGCAAGGCAACTTTGAATATTGTTACTATTAAGGTTGTCAGTTTTTAATTTTGGTAAGAATATTAACAATTGACAAAATAAGGGTTGAAATTAACTGTATCAATCCAAAACTAGCCATTGGACTTGTGCATTTTTTAATCTAGATAATTGATTTAACTTAATTTAATATAAAAATAAAATTCAAGCTAGTATAATGAATTACTATTATTTTACCTGTTACTAAGTCTAACCTGCCTAGTTTCGAAAGCCATCTCCTCCATACTTAGTGCTGACTAGTGTTGTGCTTATTTCAAACCCTGACCCATGACTTTCTCATAGTTCATCTATAGATTCATGTTTTCATGGAATCTTCAAAACATAACATAATAATATATATATAGATAATAATTTATAATAGAGCACAGTCTCCAAGATCCTCAATAGGGGCCAGAGGGTCAGAATATTACATTTCTTTACCTTGTAAAACTAGAAATATGTGCATGTGATGCACAGTGATGTCCCCCTTCCAAACTTTTAATCCAACCTTATCTTATTGCCACTCAAGCCAGAAACAATCCAAACCAAATATATAAAAAGTTAATATATTAGCATCAATGAACTTGACATAATAATGACTCGTGAAATATACAAGTTCAATAGGAAGGGTTTTATATATTTGTCAACTTCTTTTTTTGTAGGGAATGTGACATTTGATACTCACACAAGCATCAAATATCATAAATAGCATCTACAGCCCCAAATATGCACTAAGTTCAAATTGGTTCCATGGAAACCAAGTAAAATGAAAAATTAAGAATAACCAAAGTAGCAAAAGGCACCACCAAATTAAAGCACTAGATCTGATCTAACCACATACCAGGTTAAGTAAAACAATACTGATAGATTTTGATATAGGTTGGATAATTACCCTACCCTCCCATATTGAAACCAGAAAAAAAAATTGAGTACCCACAGAAGCAAAAGGTACCACTCCACCACTAGACCTAACCACAAACCATGTTTCTTAAAAATATATTGAACGGATTTTGAGATATGGCCTGGAAACGGACCACATATTAGCACCAAGTTTGAATTTTTTCCATAGAAACCAAGTAAAATGAAAAATTCAGAATAACCAAAATAGCAGAAAGCACCACTCCACCACTAGACCTAACCACATGCCAAGTTTCGTAGAAAAATATTGAATTGTTTTTTAAATATGGTCCGGAAATGAAAGCATTTTGGAATTACGGAATCACAGAACCACGGACGGAACTGAAAACATTATGTCTCCAGCAAAGCTTTTTGCGGGGGACATAAATATATGTCAAAATACCTGAACTGGCTTTAAAAATGGTTGTGCCTCATATAATAAGCCATCCTTGATAACCCAGAGCAAATTTTGATGTAACATGAATAACGATTTTCATCACAAGTTATGCATATCATTGAATTAGTTTTTCATTGTAGACTACTTTAGTACCATTTATTTCGCTACTGGAGGCATTTAAACGTCCGTAATTGTCTTAATTTATAAGAGGTCAAGGGTCACGTTGCTTAGCGCGTGCTATGGCTGCTGGTGCCACCCGCAGATGCGGAGGGAATGTCACCGATGGCTCGATTTCGAGCCTGCAGCAAGCTATACCTTAAGTGGACTCACTAATCAAAACGGTTACCCTTGAGTAGTGAGGATGAATATAAGCTAAAAGATGATTTGTCTGATCTCCATAAAGCCTTTACAACTCTTTACAACACTCATGAACTGACAGATATTATTTAACTTTTGAGAGATATCCAGAGATAGGGGTCCAGAGAATTTAAATGAGGGGGATGTGTTACCATTAACCTACCATCTCATGTTCCAGCTCATGAGTGAGGCAATGAAATTTTCAATTGTATCCTCCACCCTGCTAAGATAATCTTCTCTAAATTTGAGATTTCCTAGCTTCAATACTTTTGAAACAAAGATGATAGCAGATTTGAGATTAAGAAGCCTGATGCGATCATATTTAAGCGGGGACTGAGACCAAATCTACAAACTTTTCAATAATGTTACAAAGATGTTATTTGAAAATTTTAGATTTCTTGCAGTAATGATTTCTGATCAGAAGATGACTTATCCTACCGTTAACCTATAACTAGTAACATATTTCATTATAATCATTGAATACAAATTTTTAAGTAAATCAATTGAGTAGTAATTCAGTTTGAATTTTGCTCCAGAAATGAAGCTACGAGGGTCCAATTTCTACTTGTTTCCATCAAAACTGAAACAATGCTTTTCTCAAAATCGGAAAATATCAAAATCAATTGTCAAGTTGGAGGTTAAATACACAAGGAAAACTTTCAGAAGGATTTGATGAGTTGTTATTGAGTTAGTGTTCTGGAAACAAAGCTTTCACTGAATAAGAGTTCAAACTTAGCACATTTTCATATAAACAAAAAAAACTTATGACACGGGTTGATTTTGCCATTCACAAAACTGCACGAGTGAAGGTGTTACTAAGCCTATTTTGCATTCTGTGTAGCTGCCAGGGCTGGATACTTTTATCATAAAAATAATCTGTTGCTTAACCATTAACCATTGCTTCAAAATCATTTATTTTAATTCAATTTTAATTGTATATAGGAAACAGTAGAAAATATTAGAGAACCAAACATGTTTCACTAGCGAGCCAATTTTGAAAAACAATTAGAGATCCTCGAACAGTCATAAATATTAGTTTTGAATGATAAACTTCGGAATCTTCCATAACATGGGGTCAGATAATCACAGTTCAAGAATGGAAAGTTCATCTCAAATATTTATCTTTCAACAGAAATGTCATTTCTCAGCTTTGAAGTTTTGTCTATCTGTGTGTCTTGCTAGCAGATGAAGCGAAATTTAAAAAAAAGACTAGAAATTAAAGTCATCAAAAAAATTTAACAAAAGATAATGTAAGTGCATGAGGTACTTGAAGGAAAAGATGACCCCAGTTCTGCAAAATCTAGTGATGCTAGAGCAGAAAAACTACCATATGCTTTATCGAAAGATGAACAGAAATGTGATGTTAAGAGAAAGAATTTGTTTTTGGTGATTGGATAGAGGGCAGTGATTTGCTATTTCATTGTTAGGCAGATAGATGAGTTTTGGTTTTAGCTAATTTAAAAAGTCTTTAGAAGCATCAAACTTTGGTTCAACCACTATATATTTAGTGCAACCTAGTGAGATAATCAGGTTGCATAAGGTGCAGTTGATTGAAATACCTAAACCAACCCCATGATGAGCAGTTTTGGAGTTCTTCTCTGAAAACAAATCTACCCCTGAATAAAGTCTTAACTCAACACATTTCCATGGAAACAAACATTAAAATCCATGCCACAAGCCCATCAGGCATTTAAAGTCATCGAACGATCTGTATCAAAAATCAGTGGAGCACTACGGTGTAGTGGTTAGCGCGTTGGCCTCTCACGCCAATGACACGGGTTCAAATCCAGGTAGAGACACCAAAAATTTGTGACCTGGGCTTAAAACTGTGTTGTGTCTTTGGGCAAGGCACTTCATCTACATTGCACTCAGTCCACCCAGCTGTACAATTGGGTACCTGAATGGTCGCATGAAGTGCTCTGTAGCTGCATCGAAAGTGCAAGGTAATAAATTATTAGGCTTTAAAATTATCATTATTATCATAACAATACCAGCGTTGGAAATACCTGAATGCCCGACAACCCGGGACAGGTTGTTTTCAATTTGGACAGCTAAATTTTCAATTACCCCTGTCCGACTGTCAGGTAAAAGTTATGCCTTATCATCTGAAATACTTTGAATGTTCTCAATGAAATTATGCACAAGTAAGGATCAATTACAAATATTGCCAACAGAATACTTGTTTAATAACTTTTACAAAGTGTAAAAAGTGTAGTGTTTACATTTAAGGATGAGAATATGCTACATTCGACCAGTTTTCACTTCCCCACTATGCTCTAGGCTATTTGTATAAACAGGTGACATCGTATACCCAAGGCTATGATTTTAACATACAACTGATCAAAATTTTTTTGGAAATTCCTTTTACTGTTTTACTACTGTTTCATTTAAGATGTAGTATTCATATATATATTGAATTTGGAATATTGAATTTCATAATAGTTACAGTAAAATATTAAAGTTAAGTGGGCAGGCAGTTTCGGTCAGGGCTGGCAACTTTTTGAGCTAGCCAGCCCTGTGGTCTGGCTTAAATTCTTGTGAGTTTCATTGTAACCTTGACAATACTGCAACAAAGTTACATTTACAATATTTTGGACTAATTTTCTATACTATGAAAATTCTCTTGCTTTTCAAGAATAACCTCAGAATAGCCACAGATACATATTAATCCTACTGTGAGATGGTTGAGGCTGTGAGTAGTTCTTGTTATTTCTAAATTTTACAGAGCTGGTAATAAAACAAATATAGTAACTTTATATTAGAGATCAGTTACCTGTAGTGTACACAAGAGTAGACCGGTCCTTCACAGCATGCAAGTCATAACCTGGTAGTGCTTTTTCCACCTTGAGGAAACCTGTAGTGAGATAAATAATCAATATATAGAATAATGCATAGAATAATTCACAAGACGTCCTTCAAAATTGCAACACAATTGGTCTCATTTGCGTTCTATATTTTCATTTTACAATAAAAAAATGTCTGCCTGTGTCATCATGATTCGTACTTTGAAAAAAATTACATGTAGAACTAATTTTATAATCTTGCCTTACAAAATTTCTTTAAAAAAAATATTATTACACACAAGTTTTCAAAATAAACAATCATTGTGACCTTTCAAAAGAAACAAGGAATTGCTGACATTCAACAAACAATCACATCCAAGTTATCAATCTCCTTGCTGAAGAGTGGGATTTGAATTTGTGTAGAACAGTTTTCTAATGTTGACAAGTTACCGAGCCCTTGCCTGGATTTTAAAACCATGGACTTTGCAATCCGAACCCAACACTAACCACTGCACTATCCTGCCCCCTATTCATGCTTAATAATATATAAGAGCTAGCAACATGTGGAGTTTGTCTTTGCAAGCTACCTCAAATTTGTAACCAAACAGATTTCCTCCGCCAGGGTTCTTAGCCATTTAGGAGAAATAAAGAGAAAAGTTAACCTGAAAACATACATATTATAGATTTTTCAAGAGAAATTATCCTTTTCCATCAATGACCAGGAATGACATAATGAAAATGTTTTTCTTAAGTAAATAATTCAATTTCCCTTAAACAGATTGACAAACATTAATCAGAAGTACTTTGAGAGGAGAAGATATATATAACTGAATATTGTTTAACTTCCATCAATATCATTACAAGCAGCCTTCAAATTAAATCATCTTTATCGTGTCCTCGATTGTTATGCATTCATGTTGTTTTTGGTTATGTAATCACCAGCCGATCATGAATGACAGAGACAGGCCATAGGTGTTCTTAGTATTTGCTTGATATTTAATGAATTAAGTTTCCACTAAATAATGGCATCAATATATACTCGTATTATAATCATCAGTGGTATGTTCCCAATGTGCCTTACACTGCTATAAAAAAAAATCCATGCATGAGTGGTTTGTTCCTCCAACCTCCTCTGCCACTTGATCCACTTAAAGTAAAAAGAAATTTGTTGAAGAGAAGTTTGATTATTGGTTTTACACATGACACATATGTTATATTCAATCATCTTAATCATAACTTAGAACTGCTTGCTCATAACCCCTGCTTTCCATAGGGTCACAGATACAGATATTCTATTAGGTTCAAATATATTTTCCCAGCTGACCATTGAGTCACGTCCTGATTTTGTTCTCCACTTTTTGTGTAAGATTGTTCAGCTATACTGAAATACTCAAATATTATCAATTGAAAAGATTAGCATTCATTTGCATAAAGAAAACATAAATTATATACACAAAATAAAAGCAAATATATATATATATATATATATATATATATATATATAGCTAAAATATGACTGTTATGAGAAAAGTTTTGTATTCATTCAACAAAATAATCAGTAATATAATTATAAGAGATTTTAGATATTTATTGCCGGGTCATGTGAGGTAAATGGAGATCACTTTTTTATAAATCAACTGTTTAAATTAAATAAGGAACTCTAAAATGCATTTTGTTAGATTAGTTAAATCTATCAGAATTATTAGTGAAAATGATTTAGGGTACAAGTGAATGAATAAAAGCTATTGATTTGAGGAATAATTTTCATACCGAGACGCGATTTTATGGATGACAACTTCTTTATTTATTTTCTCACAACGTTTCTGGGCTACTTCTTGCCCCTTCGTCAGGTGGATTATGAACAGAAATGAGTTGGTACAATATATATAGGTATACAGGAAGCCATTGATCCAATTAATTATGTAAGTGAGATAAAAAAGGTAATGATACAAAGAAATGGGTGTTGTTACAGGTCTGAATGTTTATACAGTGGAGTGGTCTATGCTTCTTTGTGGATTGGCCAGGCGGTTGGGAGGTAAACCCCTTGATCCCTGTTAATCTCAGGGGCTAATCTTCTCAGGCAGATTGATTCGAGAAGTTTTCTTTTGCGCCAATCATTGACGTTGGAAGCCAAGATCTTTGTGTGTTGCCAGTTGATAGAATGGTTTGGGTTGTTGATGATGTGCTCAGAAAGAGCAGATTTCAGATCAGATTTTTCAACAGAAGTTTTGTGTTCTCTGAGTCTAATTTCTAAGTTTCGAACGAAACTGGACAGTTGCATAGACACTCTTGACACCAAACTCAGCGTAGACAACATCATCAACCTAGTTTCAAGTTGCTTCCAGACTTCATACTTTACATGGCAGAACAACATCTACCAACAAATTCATGGTCTTCCCATGGGTTCACCTCTCTCACCCCTGATAACAGAGATCTTCATGACGAGCTTTGAAGAGTCAGCACTATCAACATCCCCGTTCCAGCCACTCTGCTGGTTCAGGAAAGTAGATGACACTTTTGCTATCCTTAACCCTGAGAACAACCCTACAGACCTCCTAGACCACCTCAACAAACAGCACACCCGCATCCAATTTACCATGGAAACAGAAGAACATCACAAACTACCCTTCCTTGACGTGTTACTAGATAACTCATCAAAAACAATCACCACATCTGTGTACAGAAAACCCACACACACTGATCAGTACATAAACTTCCTATCCAACCATCACCCCCAAATAAAACGAGCCATCAACCCTGACCAGACGTGCAAAGACTATCTGTGATCCAACAAATCTACAAGATGAGTTAGATCACCTCAAAAGAACTTTCATCACCCTCAACAATTATCCCAAACAACTTGTAAAGCAGACTATAACCTCCACCCTCAATCAACGAGATGATCGTCCACCAAAACCAGAACCAGCTCCCATCCGCATCAACATCCCATATAAAGGCCAAATTAGTCACCACATCAGCAGAATACTCAGAAAAACCGCCAGTATCGATGTGACATTTTATTCAGATAAAACTTTAAAAACCATTCTCAGAGCCAACGGAAGAGGAGACAAGAGTCAAACACAATCCAATCCCAGAGGTTGTGTGTATCAGATCAATTGTGACTGTGATAGTAGCTACATAGGAGAAACCTGCCGACCATTTGAAATTAGACTCAGAGAACACAAAACTTCTGTTGAAAAATCTGATCTGAAATCTGCTCTTTCTGAGCACATCATCAACAACCCAAACCATTCTATCAACTGGCAACACACAAAGATCTTGGCTTCCAACGTCAATGATTGGCGCAAAAGAAAACTTCTCGAATCAATCTGCCTGAGAAGATTAGCCCCTGAGATTAACAGGGATCAAGGGGTTTACCTCCCAACCGCCTGGCCAATCCACAAAGAAGCATAGACCACTCCACTGTATAAACATTCAGACCTGTAACAACACCCATTTCTTTGTATCATTACCTTTTTTATCTCACTTACATAATTAATTGGATCAATGGCTTCCTGTATACCTATATATATTGTACCAACTCATTTCTGTTCATAATCCACCTGACGAAGGGGCAAGAAGTAGCCCAGAAACGTTGTGAGAAAATAAATAAAGAAGTTGTCATCCATAAAATTGCGTCTCGGTATCACTGCACCAACTTCTAAATGCCTTTGAAGAAATTCAATAATTTTCATATTCGATTTTTAAGTTATCTAAGCTCTTTTTTAAAATGACATTAATATATGACCAAAATGACCATTGATACTGACAATGACAAATTGGGAGACTTTGGTTGTATTGTCACTTAAAAGCTGAAGATAGGTTTTGAAAACGGATATTCATTCATTTGAATAGGGATTCTTAAAATTCATGACTTAAGTACTGTTGTTATTTGACACTGTTTGAATTATTTCATCGTTAAAATACAATCACTTAGCTGATTTGTAGTATCTACCTGATATCCACATGAATTGCCACTCATATGTATAAACAATCAAATTTTGATGAAATGCATTTAATATTGTCTTATCTTTCTTTACTCCAGACATTGATCAGAATAAAAAGTAAAATATGGGATAATATTACCAAAAGGAAATCTTAGTGTTTTTAATGTCGTTTTTGAGAAAAACGCCCGTCAGAGGACAACGAGGTGAATTTGCAGAACCATAAAATGTCAATTCTAATATAGTTAAAAAAAAATTTCAGCACCTCAAATAAAATACCAATAGAAATAAACACTTCCCTGCAAGAAACAAATTCTTTGAACTTTTTTTTAATGAATTATGACCAAATCAATGACCGTCCAAAATGTCACAGTCAGTGGTGTAACAAATCATAAAACTGTGACATTAAATCATTATCTCCCTTGAATAAAACATAAAATACTGAGTGCTCCCTTTGCTGATTTCATACTGTTCATGGCTGAAGTTTTATGGAGGTCACATTTGAATTGCTGTTGAAGTTTTATGCATGTTTGTAAGTCAACTATGATCCATAACTTTTTCGTGTGTCAGTGGTGTAACAGTGATTATTCATTAATCTGAACTAATTCAGAACATTTAATATTTTAAGTCAGTTAAAACTAATGATAAAGCTTCATTGATGTTATGTGATCATTAGGTAAGGTGCATTTATTGCTTTTTTGGTCTTGAAAGAGTGAATGGGTCAGTGGTGTAACAGTCAGTGGTGTAACATTGGGGAAATGTTACACCATTGACAGGTGTTGTTACACCACTGACAAAGATTTTCCTTTAACACAATTTTTCACAAAAATTAACTTGCTTGCATTACATTTATTCAAAGTATTTTCTTTTTTTATGTTTATTAAAATCTTTTACTGAAGAGTTATAGCAAAAAGTAGAATTGCTACATTTTGTTTCTCAAGGTTTGCTAGACCTGTTACACCATTGACAAATTTGTAACACCAATGACAATTTTGCTGCTTTTATGATAAAAACTTAAAAATGATAACAAATTCTATATTTTGATGCTTGGTTACCCATTTGCATCTTCTTACTGGTCTCAATTATAAAAAAAAATGGTCTCTCTATACACATTTTGTGCTTCGTGGTAAAATATTAAAATGAATATAAATGACATTCACTTTTTCAGTATCATTTGACTTCAATGATTCAAATGAGCACCATACGACAAATGAAATAATGAACATGTCATCTAATTTGTAACAGTAGGAATTAAAAAGAATTCAAATATCAAATAGATACGTGGCCATCAAGATGTTTTTCATGGCTTAAAATATGTTACACCATTGACATTCATGAGGTTCATTCATTGAATGAGGGGGGGGGGGGGGGGTTGATAAAAAGTTGACTTGGAAAGGGAATACGACAAATTGTGAACGGGAAATCAAATATTGTGGCAAAACAAAAAAATATGAACACATTACCACTGAGATGAAGATGAAATTCTTTGTGTGCATATATTTAGCAAAACTTGTACAATTGAAAAAGAAAATGCAGACAGCCTAATAGAAAATAAATAAATGCATGTTGTAGTTTATTTTGGTAAGAAAATAGTTGATTTGTAAAGCTTTAAATAGATTTTGGGAGATAAACGTGAACCAACACAATGGGGGGGAAAGTTAATCCAAAAAGAAACCTGGAAGAAAATAGTTCAGACCTTAAAGAAGGGAAGTTCCTTTTTTATTCTACTTGTATGTTCAAAGTTGATTTTTGAAATATGTTACTTGTTAGTTGAAGTTGATTTGAGGTTTCATTTGATTTCTTAGGTTGGGTGTTTGTATGTCACATTGGGCTAGAGAAGTTCTTTTTTTCAGTAGTTTTTAAAGTGCTGAACAATCTTTCCATTCTGGTCAATAGGTGATTCCATGTTTCATTTTTAGTGGATTCATCCAGTCATCCAGGTTAAGCGAACGTGTATGTCATTAGTATAACAATGTTCTTGGAGTGTGTACATTTACAAAACATGTTGACATATCATTTTTTAATTAAATTGAAGTAATATATTCGCAAATTTTCATTTACTCATTTAAAGTCCCTCAAGATAATTAGATATGGTATATTAGGATATGAAGTTAATAAACACTTTTCAATGTTTTAACAAAATGTTCGCTGCATTATGATATTATTTGGGTGTAAACCTTCAACATCCAAGTGTTTATAACCTTCTGTAAGACCAATTTGGTAACATATAAAGGCACTAAGGTTTTATAAACCTTTGAGTAAGATCCAGCAACATTAGTTGTATAAGAAAATATGTCATTGGTGTTACATTCTTATGACAACTTGTTCTTTCTATGTTATGATTTTTTCTGAAAAGTTTTTTAATTAACATTTTAATCATGTACCATGGAATCCTTCAATTTTTCAATTGGCAAATAAATGCACTTTATTTGGCTGTAACTCAAGAGTAAGGTTTTAAAAAATCAGTGGCGTAACAAAACATGTCATTGGTGTAACACTATTACTACAATATGTTCAATAAATTCATGCTAGGCTTACTTTCATGAAAACTTAAAAAGTCTATAGTGTTAAGAATGTTCTATTTAACCCTTTGAATTTGTCAGTTAGCACTAAGATGCATATAATTTGGCTTTGTCATAGAGTTAGGTCAAACAAGTAATTGGTGTAACAAAATATGTCAGTGGTGTTACAACAATACTACAAAATGTCAATTTTATATATTTTAATATCTTTTGCATTCTTTAAAAAATCTTACTGTTCAGAATTTGCTATTGAGGTTTTCAAATTTATTAATTAGGAACAAGAGGAACTTAATTTAAACTTTTATAAAGAAATGTCATTGGTGTAACAAAACGTGTCATTGGTGTAACAGTATTCATTGACATTTTACATTAAATTGTTTCATTTTGATAGTATTTGTTTTTTAATGCCAAATGATAGAAACTGGTTCCTTGACGATAGTTAGTAGGTCAATTAAATCATTATATGATTTTTGGTTTGGCTTATTTCTTCAGTAATTTTGCAGGAAGTTCAGTGGTGTAACAGATGTTGTCAGTGGTGTAACAGAATTATCAGTGGTGTAACATGAATGTTTTTGAGAATTTTGATATTTCCTTAAATTAATTTGATAGTTTGACCATCCAATCTTATGCTAACTGAAGGAAACTATTGTAATGATGTGAAAAACGTGTTCAGTCTCAACGTTTATATATTAGATGAGAAGAATGAAATGCTAACATTTGGTATTTTCCTCATGTCAAGATTGTTTTTGCCAAAATGATGATTAAGTTTTTAAAATAAACAAATAATTCAACTCACATTTGATAAAATACGCTTTTATCTGATAATGACAACAGTGAGAATATTCCTTATTAGACATCAAATTGAGAAAATATTCATACTTTTTGCTTGTTACACCACTGACATCTTTCTCAAATTGATAAATTGTAAACTTTATTTCTAAGATATTTTATCACCTTTGTGTGTGCAAATTATCATAAATAGATTTCCCAATTCATATAACTGATCTGTTAATTCCAAGTTGTGTGAGGAGTTTAACTCCATTTGTTTTATCCAAGATTGGGACCTGCTTACTTTGAATGTGCACACGAAACTAGCATGATTGCTTTATTTACCCAACGTCGTTTCGCCAATGTCGTCTTGTGCAGATTTAGGGATCGAAAAAGGGTTAGTTAGGACCCGCACATAGAAAGGTCATTTGACATATATTTGATTAATAACGTATATTCAATAGATATGTGTCCTTCATTAACTTAAAGCAAGGTAAGTTGTAGAATGTAATGATGACATTTTTTTATGAAGATGATGCAAGAAAAAATAACGAGAGTTGCAGATAAAAGTGGAATAAATTGATCTATCCGGTCAGGGATATTTGCAACCGTGTTTAGATTATTTTATTATTGGTAACAATGACATATACATGCCGACTCAGTTAAATACTCTGACGTTTTGACGTGCAAGTTTTCAATCGGTTGCCTTTGAAAATAAATTTCATCATTTTGCAAACATCTATATATATGATCATTTACAAACAGAAAGTAGGCTTTTCCCATATCTATTTCTAGAAAATGATGTAACGTAACGTTTTTTAAAAAAACTTCGCGTGTGTATTTCAGATTTTGGTTATGGAAAGAAAGTTTACCCTTTAATATAGCTTGTCTCTGCTTTATTTTTGATTAACATTTAATAACATGTTTTAGTTTTTTACATCTGAAATGAATACCCAGATTTCGAAAAATTGGTTGGTATCAAAAAGTTGGAATACGCATTTGATATTTGAAATACCCACTCAGTTTTCAAAATCTGGGTATATTACCCACATAGCCAAAAGCTTATCTGGAGCTCTGTTTCCAGTGTATCAAAATAAAGTTATTGCTCAAACAGGTAAATTTTGCTTTAATCTAAAATCTTTAAAATTTAAGATCTTAAGCTATATGAAACGCAAAGCATTTGGTGACTAGAAGATTCTCTATTATTGAATATACACTAAGCATCAAAATGATTTCTTTACTTCACCAAAAATAAGACATACTGTGCTCAATAGTTGTGAAAAGAAAATACTTCATTGAACCTGTAAATATTTTAAACATGTCAACATCAATTTAAATGCTATTGTACACTATCTATCTGTGTTTAAGTAAAAATTGAAATTGTGGCATGTATAGTAAATTTGACATCATAGAAATACCATGAAAACAGGTGACACAAAATGTATTATCAAAAATTGGCTTGTTTCCTAAATGTGATCAAGATTTAACAAAAGAGTTGAACAAATGTTTATCTATTTGGAAAAAATATGTACTCCATCACTTTATGATGTTCAAGATGTTTGTCATTATCGACAGTAACACTTACAGAAGTTTATTTCTTAATACCACGGAAACAGGTTACACGAGGGTATGACAGTATATTTCCCAGTTTTCAGGATGTTAGGATTGGATCTGAAAAGTTTTGGACCTGTCACATACTTTAATTGTTCCTTTCTATACCATGTTTGTAAACATCACAACGTGGTCGAAAAAAGTTTCGGATTTATAGACACATATCGTCTATACGATCCCTGATGTTCTGTACTTATTTACTAATCAAGGTTTTGAAAGAAACGTCCGTGTCAAGAGGGTTAAAGGGCCACAGATTATCTTGTTGGAGTCAAATATGTCAAACTTCATATTATTAAATGTTGTTTTTTTATCGATAAGTAGTGGTTGGTTCAGAAAATCAGAATCCCAATGCTTGTCAGTTCAGAATAGTGACAATAAACAAGTTTACGTCGTGATTTGTGATCTAAAACCGGACAGTGGTGCACGCCAATGATTAAATGATTGTCGGCTATAACAGTGGCCTTGACATTCATTTGACCTCGTAGCCGCAGCAAATAAGCAACTGAGCGAACTCCGAACTCTGATCAAACTCCTCACAGTCCTTTCAATACCATGTTTGTAAACATCACAATGTGGTCGAAAAAAGTTTCGGATTTATAGACGTGTCCACCTTACCACAAGCAACTGGAGCTGTTGTTTTTTTGAAATTAGTCACATATAGTAATTTAAGAGAGCCTTTGTTAGGAGTTTAAATTTTTAGGTCTGAATCGGCAAAGGAAAAAATGATTCTCCAACTCCAGGCGCTTCGAATCACTTCTCTCCGCTGCTGGCAGTTCTGGGAATAATTAATGGACCGATGCCTTCAATTTACCAAGCCTCCACCAGGTAAGCATCGGTGTATACGATGTTTTCATTATATTTTTTCTTTAATTGCCATCATTCTATCATTTTAACATCAATTTATTATTTTACTTTAGTGATTGTTTAAACATCTCTAAAATGTTATTTATAAATCTAATTACTTTGCCAATATTCCATCAAAAAAAACCCAATAAGACAGGCTTAATTGATTATTGAATTTAGATGAAAGTGCCATGTTTTTAACATATGACAATAATACCAACTTTATCGATTAGGTATGCACGCTTTTTGAAAATTTGAAGGTGCTATATCTGTATATGATTATAAAATATATATGTGAAACTAGAATAGGTAAATGATTAGTTAAATTAAGTTTGAAACCATTTTAACAAAAGTCTGAGTCATGATTTTTATTTTGGATTTCAGATGAAGGCATGTCACAGACATAAAGAGTAAGTATTTGATTGAGAATTTATGTCATTTTAATGATCTGGTTAGCAATTTGATATAACACCATCAAATGTATTTACCAGCACTTCTATTTCTAAGCTGCTCAATATTTCATTTTTATTCAAGACTGTTAGAATACCTGAATTATTCCCATTTTGTAATATCATATTTATACATGTAGATAATTTAAAGATTGAGCCTTCCGTATTACACTTACGAACTGATGGTGACAGCTGGTTAATAGCCTTCTGGCTTTTTGTAATAAATATCTAATATATGATCATGATATGAAACTATGTTCTGAATTTACTGACAAACATTGTGAAATACAATATATTTAAAATGAAACAACAGGAGAAAATCCCAAATTTTAAACATATTAAAGAGGATATTAAAACTGCATATTTTGTTGACCGATTTAACGCCTACACAAACTGTAAATATGATAGCTTTATGAATTTCTGGTCAATTTGTCATACTCTTGTCTGAAGTATTAGATTAGTTTTTAATTATTACTATTTTCAACCTACTGTCGGAATTGATTTTGAATATAAGATTGCCTATCCATTATATCTTGTATACATTAATGAATTATTACTTGTGTAAAATTTGTTTATGTTGGGAACTGTTATTCTAATATGTGTTTTTTTGTATGGAGTTTTGGAAAATAAAATAGAAATGAATAAAAAAATAATATATGATCATGTACATATCTATTCATTTGGGTAAAAGTTTCTAAAGAGAGTAGCAGAGCAGGTTTTAATTTGACAAGCACAAATACATGGTATAGCCTAGAATTATCCAAAAAAATTAATTTAAGAAATAAAAGGATGACATGTACATTGTTTAAAATATAGAAGCGTTTTTTTCAAAAAAGATTCTCTCTTTGCAGGCATGTGTCTCAATACAGGAGGAGAGAGAGGAGACACTTTTCTATCATTATTTGAAAGTTTTCAGGTAAGCACAACAGCCACAATCTAAAGATTTGGATCATTGCATGCTATACTTTTTAATTTTTTTAAAAATGTATTTCAGCAGATAATGTAGAGTATTAGATATATGCCACTGAGACATGATCAAGTTGAAATATGTTTCTCAAGGTAATTTTGTTTTAGATATATAACTTAATAGTTGTGTTTACCATGAGTGAGAAAAGGGAAGACAATTGTCACAACAGGTGCAATGGGAGGAGCGGTAGTGGAAGGGCCTAATCATGGGGGATTTAAGGAGATAACAAGGGGGCTTTAGGGTTATTGGTTAGGTACCATGTCTCAAGCTGTTGTTAATGCTTTGTTTCTAGAGTTTGATTGAGCAATTCTGTAAAAGAGGCAAAAGAAATCCAACTTAAATTTAAAACCTATTTATTTCAGCTATCTTAAAAGCAAAATGCTGTAATCATAAATGTTTATACAACACACCTTTACCAATGTAGATTATGATTAACCAAATATTAAGTTCCATGATTGTTTGAATTATGAGAGCAACCACTTTGACTATACTTTGTTATTTTAAATGTTACTTTGTAACATTAAATACAATTAATATTGTAGTACTTGAGGAGCTATAATATCAATGGAACAATCTTTTTTTGCCTCATATTTAATTTGGTTCCAATTTATATTTTTCAGTTACAAGATTCAGCATCAAGAGGGGACAGTTTAATCTGGAGAATATCCTTGCTGCATACATGGAAAAGAATCTCTAATACATGGACACTCTTGAAAATTTTCTGCTATTGTAATTCAATAAAATCTTCAAATAAAATAAATAAATCGACTATCAATGAATTTATTTGTGAGGATTCTTTAATATGTTTTTGTATATATACAGACACACAAGTGAGTCCCCAATTAAGAAAACAATACATTTACTTTAATCACTGATATCCAATTATATTGATTGTATTGAATACAATTGATTCTTATTATTTGATATGTGATCATTTTAGGTGCCATTAGCCTTCAAAGAACTAAACGTGTGTTTTGTAGAGTGTAAAATAGATATTTCATGTGTTTAATACATGAATTTCTAGCCACCTATGGATAACACCTCCCTTTTCAAAGTTTTAGTTTAATACCATTAACCATGAGGAATTGTTAACACTTTGCATAACTTAGATGATCAGTAGGTTGTACTTCATAAAAGCCTTACATGATGTTTTTGTGAATATTTAAAAGTATGAGTTGATAAATTTCAAAGGACGTTCAATACTGAATACATATACTTTTATGACTATAATATACACATCAATAATAGGCAAGGAAAGTTTATTTTGGCATAACTTGTAATGAGTGCTTAACAGTAGGTAAAATATGGGCTACAAATCAAATCTGTTTGTTTCGTGCTGGATATATAACAGATGATGTACAAAGAATGTGTTTTTAGATTTTCAATTATAATTTCTACATCAAATATTCTATGCCAATTGAATTAAACTGCAAGCAAATAAGTGATTCAATTTGGACAATTTCACTTTTCATCTCATCTAGCCTGACATGGGACGGTGTCCTTATATAATTTTGTGTACCAATTCCTTGACTAGTAAGGATCTAAATTTATAAATTTGGTGACCTAAGAAAGGCCTCTGGGGCCACTCCTAAAGCCTATTTTCATTTTTCTCTCCTGAAGATGATAGTGAAGAAACTTTAATTTTTTTTACATTCTAATGAGGATTCTAAACTATATATCATATATCTTGTTTGTCCCTGACTAAAGTCACACAGGTCATGGCCTTATAAATATCTTCTTCTTTAATAATCTGAATAAAGCTAAGAAAGATGGAATATTTATATGCTCCATAAGCGATTGGTATAATAATACTATGGCCTGGTGATAGTAGATTTTAAAGCCTGATGAGCTCCAGGGTCATGACTCTATTCTCTTAAAACTGAGAAAAATATTACAGAACTGATGTGCCTCTGAGCGTGTGAACCTTGTAAAAAGGTTGAGTGTCTATCACTGTTAAGGTTTGTGTTATTTTATCACGCTCAACTCAAATTAATTTCAGTGAGCATAATTAATTTTTTGAAGTGTAAAAAAGGTAGAGCCTTCATTTGATTACAATTCTTACCATTACAGACATGTTTATGAAACTAAAGAGTTTATTGCTTGCAAGGCAAACAAATTCAGGACATTTTGGGGGAAATTTTCTAAAAAAATATAACTTAATCAGATTTATTGCATTTGAAACAGCAATTAAAGATACAAGTACTGTGCCAGTCTGGAGATCTGTCACTTCAGACATGCTTTTTTGACCTTATACATAATAATATATACTGATTACTTAAAGAATGAAATTTTTATGCTATTTATTGGACACACTGTTAATGTTTGTTCCTTTATTGGGGAGAGACTGGCCTTATTTTAGTAACTTAAATCAAATCACCTTTTCATGAGTCATAAACATCTACCTTTCAACTGAAGTTATAAGGAAAGTTATTTTTTCAACATGATTATACATAACTGTTAATAAGTTTTAATGCAGCATATTGTAACTTAATATGTTTTTGTTGTTTTAATCTTTTAACTATGAAAATCAAAATTGCTTCCAATAAAGAAAACTAAGGTAACCTTCCAAGCGAGGCATTGCATTTATGCCCCTAACCACCATGCTGCAGGGTGGTTGAACAGTATGAATTACAAAATACAAGTCATTATCAATGATTGCTATCCACATCTTTTATGGTTTACATGATCTCACTTCTGAGCCAAGCCAATATTTATGAAAAAATATATAATTCTGTCTGACCTCTGAAAAATAAATATCCCCTTTTTTGTCGAACACAGTTTTGATAATTTTAATCATATCACTATTGTTTGAAGAAATAAAATTAAATCACCTATCTAATTGTAACAGAGGTACTCTATAGTCTATATGGTATAATGGTTTACTTATTTTATTGAATAATGTATCTGAATTGCACATCAAATATTCAACATGGAAGTAGTTTATCTAGAATTAGGAGTTGCTTTCAAATTTGCCTTTGAGATTCAAACCTCTTTACAAATTCTTTTAATTTTTGAATATTTTCTTTTCCAATTATAAAACATAACTGAGTTTTAAACATATATGCTTTAATTAAGAAGGATAGCGAAATCTATCAAGTTAATGTAGGTAACAGGTTAATAATATATATACCATCACTTTTTGGAGAAAAAGATCAAAACAATATTTTTAGGTAAACCGAGTGAAAGTTGTTTATATATTCTTTAATAAAACATGAAAAATCATACTAATAAGTATATTGTTCTACATAAATTATAAAAATAATTTTGTTGTCAATTAAAGTTTATGTTGCGATTTTTTAACGATTTGTTTGAAATTTTGACATTTGCCAGTCGAATAATTTCATATTTCTGGAACGTTTAAAAAAAATTATGATTTGACCCATAGTTATAAAGAACGAGTTTATTTAATATTTTGGGCTCATTAAAACACATACGACTGCAGAAGGGAATTTAATAGAAAATACTAAACGTTAATTTCTACCAAATCCTATCATTTTTAAATTTGCTGCGGCTACGAGGTCAAATGAATGTCAAGGCCACTGTTACGGCCAACAAGACAACAGCAATGTATGCTAGCAATCGTCGAAATAATAATTAGGTGCTGTTCTCATATTGTGAACATGTAGTTCGATGTCGCCGATCGAATCGAGGTCTACATTGGTGTTGTCACCATTACTGGAATCAATAAACGATGTTAAACGGTGAGTTTTTGCTGTTTTTCGTGAGTGGGGATTTCGGCTTGAAAATCTGGCGGTGGCGATTTTCGGGTTGTCGTCGCATTTAACTTTTGAAATAATGACCCGATCTTGACAATCCATAGCTCCTTTTGAAGGGCAATCATTTTGCTTTCGAGTCGTTGTGAACAATTTGTCCAGAAAAATTATTTTGGATGCGAAAACTGACTTTGTTCGAGCATGGGGTGGTTTGGTCGTTACATCCCTTTCCTTTTATATAGTAGTAGGGTAGGGTCTATGGGTATCTATGTCTTTCTAAAGCTATTTCTAAGCGATACACGCCCCTGTGGCCAACGCAACATGTACTGTTTCAGGAACGAAGCTACAACATGTACAAGGGAATCGTGAGAGGAATCGAGTCCAATTGTGTACATTCATTGTTTACCAAAATTAGCGATAAATCAATCGTAACTACATCAAATATATATCAAAATTATCTGTATTTTCTAAACATGTATTCTTAAGCAATCGTGTACTTGATTTTATATCGGAATTACGAAAACACAACCCGTAAGTAATCTACACAGCTGATCAGAGCACGTGGTCGAAACGTTGTCAATACAACATATAATTTAAGAAGATATCTTGTTCCGATTTTAAACTACTTGTTTCGAGATTAAATGATATTTAATTGAGGAGACATTTTATGAAAACAAATATTCGTTATTACAAAGAATTATACAAAAATGATAAGATAATCGTGATAACGAGAGTAAATTTAATATTGTTATTTTCGCATATTTTGGATTGTCATATTTATCTTGTAATAATTCATAATTTCTTGACAATTTCCATTTAAAATGATTAAATGTTATTATATTGTTCATAATGACTAAGAATAAATAGAAGATAAAACTTTTAACGATAGCGTGTCTTGCCGAATAACCATAAGACGATTGATGACTATCGCTTGTTATCAAGAAAATAGTATTTAGATGATTGCTCATTTTGTAATTTTCGAAAACATTTCACTATTATCGACAAAAAAAACCAAGTGACATACTTTGCAAGGAATAAAAATATATTGAAAATTAACAATATTTCATCAAAGTTGCAAATATTTTGAGTTTTATTTACACAGTTGTATTTTCGGTTTGATTTTAAACCACGTGCGCAGGTTGTTTTGACATATTTTGTTTGACCGTGACCTTCCAGTTAAGTTCGTTTAATTTGATCAAAATTACATTTGATAATCTTAAGATCAAAATCTAAGACTGTAGAATATCGGTTTTAATGTTATTGCTTCGAGAAGTTATACTTTCAAAATAATTTACATTTGATGAAAATATAACATCGCTTAGCGTGTCAATGAAGTAGCGAAATACGGCATTGATTACAGCTTGGATTAATTCATCAACAAAACTACTTTTCCAAAAAATATATTGATTTTCAGTGAAGATAATTATATAATTTTACAGAATTTTATGAATTTATTATTGTTACTGCACTAATTTATCTCGGACAGGTAAGTTTTGACGACAACTCGCCCTCGCGCTTTCGATGCGCTACTGAGGATACAGCATTTCGTAAAAGCGCACTTACAAGCGTCACTGAGTGCCACGGTCTGTTATGCGAGCGCGCCTAAGTGCGTCACTGGGTTGTAGAAGCAACTTTTTCCTTGCGCTTATACATTGTTATATGTGCTTGAAGTATGTAAAGGGTTAAGGCACTTGACACTTGAAAACTGGTAATGTCGGAACAGCATTTCAAAGATAAATGATAAGAACCCAAGACTCTAATTATGCCTTTACCAAGTTTACCAGCTAGTTACAGAAGTGTAAAGACACTACTGCCAGTACTGACCCGGTGAGTCATGTTTGCTTGGAAGGGACCATCTTCGTGATTTTCCGAAGTACAGATGTTGATAACTTTAATATTATGCTACTTATCAATCATTTGCTTTAAACTTGCTCCACTGGTTTTAAATCAATAGTTTCAACGTCAAGATAATCATCAAAGTCAAGTTCAAAGTTGCCGGTTGGCCAAGTTACGCTTTGCCTAACGAGAATGCGGAAGTAAAAAAGGCCAATACAGTCGCAGCTCCACCTACACGTTCTCTCAAGAGAAGTAACTGCCCACTTTCGACCATTGATCATTGGTTTTGACATTTTTGATTCTCTGACAAAAATTAGACATACACTTTCTTTCTTTAATGATTGCCAAAATGACTGTAAAACCTCAGACAAGAAAGAAATATACAATTATCACATTACATGAATTTATGATTTTCTAAAACATTAAGTTAAGTATTTTAGTTTGTTTGCTCGAAGGTTTATAATGTCCTATATATACATTCTAACAACACATGCACCATGCAGTTGCTGAATTTTACCCTGGAAAACAATAGACATTTCAAAACAAATGTTCTAGCTTATAAGTGACATTGTTGACTTACGCGGTCCGACTCGCCTCAGCTTGAATCAGCCAATCATACTGCAGGGGGCGGGGCCTAAATGCTCTCCACTGGATCGGTCTCTTGAATGAAAAGTAAATTTTTGTATTAAGTAGGCATTTATTTTTTTGCATCTCAATTTTATAAGTGCATACAAGCTTAATAATTTATGCCTTTTGGTCATTTTGGTAATTAAGAAAATCTAAAATATGATTTAATGAGGTAAAAGTATGAAGACAGCTCATTAAATAAAGTTCTTGAAAATTTGTGAAAATTGACAAAACCACAAAAACCCATCATCAAACGATTTGACTCTTTACCTTCTTAACACTATAATATTGGGCTAATCAAATCTATTTGCCAATCCCCCAAAAAAGATTTTTAAGATTTGAAAAAAAATATCGTTGCCCCTACTGATGCATCAGGAGAAACAGTGATTTCGGCAGTCCAGCTTGTGTCGTAGGAGAAGGGAGATAACCAGGTACAAATATCAAAGCTTACATTTCGAAACACATTAAGGCTTTGATAGGGAAATGTAAATAACATTTTAAAATTGTGCTTTGGATTAACAATCTATATGATGTTAACGAGATAATTTAAATCATTAGGGTTTCAGAAATGACTCTCACTCGACAAGTTGAACAGTGCGTGGGCCAAAACTACTCAGTGGCCCGTTAGCATCTGCCTATCGTCGTATCGATGTACAGTAACCTACAACAATCGTGAGGCATGCAAATGAACAGAAAATAATGTAATAGCAATTTGTGTAATACGAGTTTAATTTTCATATTTCGAAATCGGAGACACTCATAAGAAAAGACAGCAACTTACCGCAAATGGAGAGTTGGTGTGACCGCCATCTCAGACCATCCTGTGGTCGCTGGTGCGCATGCGCTGGAATAAGCCTTGGCGAAAGTGTGTAAGATGGCCGATCTCATATCGAAATCAGTGTAAAAAAAACGGATACACACCGGAATCCCAAACATATGAACATTTTTACATTTTTGGAATGAGAATCATCTGAAAACGCGAAAAATGGAAAAAAAAATCCCACTACACGAGTGTATGTAGTGGGTCGGAATTATGTAGTGGGATATAACGTGTGTGTTCACACTTGTGTAGTGGGATTCATGCGCTTACAGACGCACACGCACCCACACACACACAAACATTATAATACAGTTTTGTCGGAGAGGGTAGAGTAATGTACGTGGGGTAGAATGGAGGGAGCTCGAGAGAAGAGAAATATAAAGAGGAGAAAATCAATATATATTTGAATAACAACTTCTTTATTTATATTCCTTGCTCCTTCATCCGTTGATGTCTAGCAATATCTTGCTTTTATTATGTATACCCCTTTTTGTCAACCAATGAAAATGAACAATGTGCCGGGACTACTTCATTCAACTTGCATTCGCTTCACGACTGGTAATCTGTTTACAAATATTCTTCATTTTAACAATCTTAATTAGATCACGCAGTTGCCATTCGTAATTTCTCTGATGTGCCGCCGCAAAAAAACTTGAGACAAGTCCGTCAAATTAAACAAAATTATAAAATTAGCGGTTATTGAATACTACTTCCTCACGTTGAGCTAACAGTCACGAAGAAGCGCCTGGTTCCATTCTATTTTAATGACGTCATAGATACGAGCTGCTATGACCTCACAATATCATCAGTTACGTCACAAGAATTTCAGACTGAGTCGTCTTGTAGTATTATTACTGTAAGGCGTCGCTGACCTCTTCAAAATGATACAAAACTGTGAAAAGTAATCACTTTGAATGACGATTATGAAGAGGAGGGATATTCTTTCAACAAAACTTAAATTTAGCTTTTTTAAAAAACCTTTTCACAAATAAGAATTTAGCCGTGCGTAGGTGTCAAGTCAAGCCGCAGCACACGCGTATGAATTTGGAGATTCGTCATCCAAATCCTTTATAGAGAAACATTTATTTTCATTATATTCGAGTTTTAGTCTTTTAAAAACATATCGGTAATATAAACAATAACCAACTCGTGACGGGGAAGGACAGATTATCTTTCCCTCGTTCTATTAATTGTGTAATTTTCTCGCCAAGGCTCGAGAATTACGTAATTAATATAACTCGGGAGAGATAATCTGTCATTCTCCGTCACTCGGTAGTTATTGTCTATGTGCAGGGTGGGGTAGGATTGTATACTGTTTGGTTTGGTTGAGAATTGTATTGTGTGGTTGTGTATACGTCGGTGAATGGTAGGATAATGAAGTGAAGGAGTAGATTAGGGATTGGTAATGTAAGGTAGGATAGAGGAGGGTAATTTAATGTTTAATGGGAAGAGAGGTATATTGGGCAGTATAGTTTGAAGTAAGTTAGTGTAGAGTGGGGTGGTGTAAAATAGTTTGGTGTAGAATGGGTTGGTAGCATTGGTAGAGAAGCATGGGTAGTAGTATTGGGCTGCTTTGCTTTGAGAAGTGACGTTGGTAGTGTATTCTTTAAGGTAGAATGTGCCTTCCGTCTTCGAAACAGCGAATTCAGGTGTACCAATTTGTCGAAGAAATAATAATAATAATAATAATAATAATAATTATAATAAGAGTACTTATAAAGCGCACACCTCCATAAACAAGGTTTATGCTCAATGCGCATACATATTTGCAGAATGTTAAAAAATATGTACACACACATATATACATATATACATAGCACTAGGTTGAATAATAGCGGTTGAAAAGGTGTGTTTTGAGCTGGGATTTGAATGCAGTTAGGGATGATGCAGATTTCAGTTCATGAGGCAGTGAGTTCCAAAGAAAGGCAGCGTTGTATCTGAAGGAGCGGGCACCAAAGGACTGAAGTTTGTATCGGGGAACCTGTAGTAGAAGCTGAGTGGAAGAACGTAGAGATCGAGATGGAGCATACACTGTGAGTAAGTCCTGCAGATACCGGGGAGAGAGTTTGTGGATGGATTGATAGGCAAGAGAGAAGACCTTGAAGTCAATCCTTTCTTGAATCCTGAGCCAATGAAGTGAGTTTAAAACTGGAGTGATGTTGAATGCTTTGGGGGTACGTGTTACTATTCGTGCTGCATGGTTTTGAATTTTCTGAAGTCGGTCAATCTGTTGTCTGGATACTCCGCAGAGAAGGCTATTGCAATAGTCAATTCTAGAAAATATAAGTGATCTTACGAGGAGAGCTGCAGTGTCTTGATTGATGAGATGTCGAATGTTGCCAATGTTTCTGAGGTGGAAGTGACAGATTTTACAAAGATTATTAATATGGGATTCCATTGTAAGACCTGAGTCGAGAAAAACACCAAGATCCTTTGCACTTGAAGAAATGGGAACTTCTGAGTTTCCCACAGATAAGCTTTTGATTTGACTCTTTAGTAGTCGCAGTTTAGGGCCAAATAGTAGAACTTCTGTCTTCTCGTCATTAAGTTTTAAGGACTTGATAGTTACGAGACGAATGACAGCTTCCGGTTCCTTTTGCCTCTGACTGGTCGCTGATAATAAGAAAGAATCTCACAATTTCCTGCTTCCATATGGTCAAATTACCATGTTTGCAACAGAGGTGTTCTAACCATCTCCCGTTAGTCCTATCAACAATGTAAGAAGACAAGCGCAAATATCATCAATTCATGTTATAATGCCCAACTGTGTCATCATATGACCAGTACTGATAACAGACAGCAACACTTCCTGTTATAGATAATGTTGTTTTATATTCTCTTACTTGATAATCTACGTGTACAAGCATAATATATATATAATGACAAGAGCATAACAAATCCACAGCAGATTTTAAGATACATTTGTGATTTGAATGGCATTGTTCCTGGTCTTCTTTCTTCGTTCCGAGTGAGTAAGTTCTTGTTTAGCACTGGTTTCACGCAATATATCAGCGTGCAGGGTCTCTTCTATCTGGGTGACTACACTGATCTTACTATATGAAATGTTTTTTATCTTTATAAACATGATCAAAATGTTATCACAGATTCAACATGATTTTATGATTTGAAAAACATAATAATAATCAAATGAATTTTATAGATCTTTAGTCGCTTTGATGTGAAAGAAATTATATAACAACAACACTAATATGCTATCATAATCAAAACCATCGCTGAAACTGGTCTGATATGCCTCCTTACTGTCCTTCAGTGACCAGCAGATTACCCTTGGTGCTGTTCAGAAAATACGACTTTTCATTTATCTTTGAAATAAGCTTTTTTATTAGAAAGTGACGTTTCTATTAATCTTTACTATCTTCCTTTTTTCAAAATGCGAAAGATGTATCAATCAAACTACATCTGTCCAAAATAACTTATCTGTTCCAAAAATAGTTTGCGAGCTAAATCAATATCAATGTAAGATGTAAATAAGTTAAGGTTAAACACGCATATGTGCATCATTATCTCTGAGGAATTAATTGAATGCCATATGGGATACATTCACATTAAGTTATTCAAGGAAATTTGACACAGATTGATGGATTCTTATCATTTCAGATTTTAAATGATACAGTTCAATGATAAACTTTACTTATTGAATTTCATCGAATGGGAAAGGAAATAAAGAAAATACTTCAATCTCTTTATTGTACTACCATGTCATTTTAGTTAAGAGTATAACATGGTGTTATTATTTATAAAATATACCATTGCTGATTTTAAGTTCAGGCCATGGGCATGTCAGGTTCTTAACCTTTCGCAATAATACAGAGTCTACTCCAGAAATGTTTTCAAAGTAAAACGCTAAAGTGAAAAACGTGTTGAAATTATCTAACCAGGTTTAGGAATCGCGTTGCCCCATATACATTGTGTGAGGTCCATAAATGGCACTTTTTGTGAGCAAATGAAGCTATGAACCACCATGCATTTTTTACTTTCATAAAATCCTAATGGTTTAAGATGATTGAGGATTGAGACTGATTGTAACTAAGGGTCCGTTTCGTTATCGCTTAGTTTTACGGTAAGATCAATTTCGAAATCATCACAAAATATTTCATCATTAAAACATAATCAAACTTGTGAAGAGAAAATGTATTTTGATTTTTAAAGAGATTATATAAATTTCATAGTGTGTCAGTTATCGAAAATTGGATACAACTCTGTTTTTGTAACGGAATTAATTCCATTTATTTTAATCTAGTTCGTGGCTTGTCGGCTGGTTAAGTCTCTTAACTATCTGTTATGTGTATCTTTTTCACACAGAATATTCAACATGTTGGTTAACAAACGCTGAATCAAGGTGAAAAGTTGGGAAAACTCCCTAAAATGTCATATGCCAATTATTTTATTTTCTCAGCAGCGAAATCTTATTTAAAACTGTCAATTGTATCACGGTATCAAGGCGGCACAACATAAAGACGAAGCCATATGACATGAAGGGTCACGAATTGGTTCACATCATCTGCTCATTTCCAATGACTGGTCGAAGTGAAAATAGCTTTATTTCATACATGGAAAAGGGTAGAAAATCATTACTTTGCAGTCAAACATGCCAAAATATTGTTGTGTAGATATGTAGAGATAATAATATTGACAAGACAGGCAACTATATCGTCTCTAAAAGAGTGTAATCGGGTGTTTCGATGTTAATCAATGGCATGAACACAGACAAATGTCAATTTGGGCATCAATATAAGATGTTCCAAATATAAAATGTTTAAGTGTATATTTATCATATATGTTTTTTTAAATAAATATTTCAAATATTCGAATTGCTAAAATTAACGGGTATGACCTGGAAGAATAAGGAATGGTAATTCACAAGACAGATGAACACTAAAATGTCGTCACTGATAGTCTGACATTTGTCCAAACTTCCAAACTTAACTCTTGATGTTGAATCTGATTTCTGAAAATACCGTTTATAGCATAAGCCTGTAGGTTACATTAGAATAAAGACGTCTTTATAGTTACCAAGCTGCCTACATAATTCATGATTTATATGAACTTCCCTAAACCGGTTGCAAGGCCTTTAAAATATGTATTGATTTCCAAAAGCCTTTTTAACATTAGTCCGTATACAAAAAAAACTGTTGTAACCGGCAATCTGACTCTCTGTATCGTTGAGTCATTTAAAAAACATAAAAAACGTATACTAATGAAATGTATTGGATATTAAAAACGAATCATGAACACTTCAAACAATACAGATTTGAAAGCCAATCGATGGCGAGTAGGTACAAAGTAGTGTTAAATCATTTAGTTCTCCTACCAACTTTTCAATTGAATTTGAGATTGAAAGATGGGTTTTTTTCTATAAAAGGAAAAATTCAAAATAATATGAGACGTATCTAAGACGTAAAGTTTTAATACTTACTGTTTTAGAGTGCAGTCGTTGGATACATTGAAAATGCACTGGTTGAATTCAAAATATCGGATACCATCTATATAAGGGCATGTAGTGGAAAAGTTAAGTCAATAAATGCCAACCACTATTTTTTTTAAATTCCCGGTTCTTGACAACATTCGTATCAGTTTTTCTGGGTGACTGAATGAGCCAACAACATCTACACATAAACTGCATGATATGGGAACCTTGGTGAAAATAAAATGCTTGGTTAATCTGATTGATGGTCTTCACGACACAGACGTCTCATTGTGATCTGCTTTTGAAATCGTTATTCAATGTACATTTCAATACAATACAATGTATACAATTTATATGACCATGGTTCCTATGTTGTTTTCAGCAGTCCTGTATATGAATGTCCACGTCCAAAGATTGGTCGAATATAGATTTAGAATGTCATTACTGTGCATTCATTGTGTTTGCTGTTGAATAGAAGATGTCTTGAAAGAAAGTAAAAACGATTTTGAAGAAATTCCTCTTTGAATAATTTGATAAAATAAATTTTACAAAAGTTTACAAGTTTAACAAAATCGACATTCATTTTTTTTCACTGGTCAGATATACACCATATACGTAAATACGTCATTAGGCTGTTTGAAGTACGGGGTCTGTAGCATATTGTGAAAGTAAATTATTCTCACGAATACGAAAAGAAATGTTTCCGATTGCAAGACAATGTTTTATAATCAAAAGTTTTAAACCAAATACATCTTAATCAGTTATGCTAAGTAAATCCAATTCCCTACCTCAAATGATTAATAAAAGCCGCCAAAAGGAGTTTCTTCATTCTTGATTATTTAGTTCCTTTAAGGTTACGTGTACTTCTTTTTAAGGATACAACATAGATCTAAATTGACAGCGAATTTTAGTTAGTTTTGTGATCATGCTATAAACCGTTTTGCTTTCACATGTTCAACTTGAGTTATTGGTTCTATAAAAGTTATATAGATATTTACTCTGCAATGATAACAGAAACAGTAGATATAACAGTAAAATTCGTACTTGATTTTCAACAAGGCAGGGCAAGAATAATAAAATCATTTAATTTTAACCTAGTATTCAACCACGCACGCACACAAATATATTTGTTTATGCTCGCAAAAAATCATTAGTTCATGTCCATAGATATTGATTTGAAATAAGCAATTACTTCAGTGCCACATGTGCAAATTGATCTTGTAAATAACCTGCCATCATCACATTTATTAAGTTTCACATGAATAGGTTGTTCTTGTCGTATGTCTCTGTCCATGAAGTAACACATTTTTAATATTCAGCCTCACGGATTGTTGTCTTCAAAATACTTTATAAAGAGATGAGGTTGAAACATTAAAGAGTTGTTGTTTTTGGTAAAAACATTTTTTTCAAATAATGCACCCTGGAGTTTTAGCCATTTATAAGCACATCGACATCCCAGTGGCAACATACATACCATATATGAAGTTGTAAGGTCAAATAGTTTCTGAGTTTTTGTTTTCCAAAATTCATCTGGAAAAGAAACAAATTAATAAAACATTTAAAAAAATTTCAACCGCCAAGAGTTGAGATACCTTAACAACACATGTACATTGACACCCCATTAGTAACCTTCATACCAAATTTATAAGACCATTTGTTATTCATATAAAAAATAATGGATTTTGAGCTATGACTAATGCTTGATAGAATGAATCAAGAGTTTTGATCAAACAGCAGGCCAGGGCCTTCATCAGGATATCTAACAACAAGATTACCTTAAATAGATTCCATTTGATGACACACTTAAATTTCCAAGATATAACACGTCACCTGAAAAGGTCAGAAATTTTAGTCACCATTTCAAGGTCTTGAGCTCTGATTTTTTCAAGTAATACAGCGCTTTGAATTGAAAGAGACCATACTAAAGAAATATTAAATTTTAGGATTTCGCACCACTTTTTAAAACTATTATTCTATCATACCTACTTACTAAATTTTCTTGCACGACAAGACTGAAATTATTTATATGGTGTGTACGTATGCTGGCATAATGAATTAATTCTTTCTTTTTAATCTTTCTGTGAGATTTAAAATACATGAAAATGCTTTTGTGCAGGAAATGTTTATTTCGTGATTTAAAAACTACTATAAGTTTATGAATTATTTCTAAATAACATTTATTGTGTAAAATATCCTCACTTTGTAATACAGATCGTTTATTTGAAACATACAATGATAAACCTATCATTTGCTAAGGTTCTCTACAAGTTTTGTCAAGTCTACCAACAGAAGTCTTTCACTTTAGAGTCCTTATACAGGCGATTAAATCATCAGTCAGCGGTGAATGCTTTTATAATTGTTTAAGTCCGCAGTGACTATTAAGGTCTAGATAAGAATGTGTTCTTAGACTTGACTAAAATTGATCCCATATTGAACATTTACGAACTATTCGATGTTAGTAGAATAGACCAAAACTACGTGCAATAGTAGATTTTTGAACCGACTAAAAACGTTATTTTTTAATTTATTTTAGAAACCATTTAGCATTATTCGAAATGTTTTGTTACTTTGTATGATAATAAACATATCAAATAATATAGCAATATTACATATGTGTGAAAAATGTACAGAACAGCAAGAAGTGAATCAAGCAATTTTACATAGATTTATCAAATAGTGCAGAACACTCTCTGTGGTAAACCGTATTTGAAAACAATAACACAAACATAGCATAAACTGAATAATATGATTAATTGAACAAGGCCACAGATGTTTATTGCACGTCAAGTATTTCCATAAACTTGTTTTATATTTACTGAAGAAGGTTATCAATAAGAAGGAGGAGGAAATTTTTGAAAAATACCTTATGTGCATATTACCTCCTAATACTCATATTCTTGAATTTTTATGATCGTTTTGAGTTTCAAATTGTATCCATTCTAAATCATGGTTATTTTCTGAACAAATTGCACTTGTTTAGATTGAGCTAAGATCAGGTTCAGGCAGTTCGATAGTGTATGCTTGACCGCAATATGTAGTTGCAGCATCATTGACTTTTATTTATTTATTCATGCATTCGTTACAATGATTCTGGTGGGCTGTCAAAACATAAGGTGCCAGTAATTGTTGACTGAAAATTGTCTGAGTTTTTATAACTCGTGCTGAACCTGGAAATGTTTTTATAAAATTTGGGGAAACAATGTATTTGGTTCAAACAAATCATATACTTGGTGTTTTACAATCAGACAAATTGTTTCACATCATTTGACGGCACTACCATTTTCTTCTAGATTTTCCTGTAAATCACAATATTTGTAGTTTCAATTTTTATCTTATATTACTGTGAACAGCTATACAATTACAGTACTGGTAAAAGTATAAATTGGCGCAGTTTTTAAAATTACCCAAACCATTTTCTCGAGGAAATGTACAACATATATCAAGGAATAAGCTTATTCCAATAATTTATTATGCATTTGGCAAGACAGAAAAATATCTTACATTAATGTTTATGTGATACAGTGTCAACATCGTTTTCAATCTGAGTGGTTACAACAACATCGATATACAATTTCTCTTTAACTGTGTGATATTTAGTAAACACCGTTTAGCGTATTTGTAACTCCATTTATCATTCCTGTTGGTAGTTCGCCATCTAACGGTTGTTCACCCATCAGGTAAACCCTTTCCAGATACTTATTTGTATCAAAGATATTTCCAAAAAGTGAATGACCTTTAGAGATTGTCAATACATTAGGATAAAAGCCATTCGATTGCAAAAAAGTACCTTTAATTACAATGGTCTTTACACAATAGACCAGATTTGATCTCGCTGTGGGTGGTTATTCTCACGTAATGAAGTAGAATAGAAACATTTAGAAAAAGTGGAAGTGTATGTGGGCGAATACTGAAAATGTTCATTGATCTTATTGTATTACCGACTTACCTGCTGTCAAATGTATTTGTAAATGAATTGGCAGGTCTCTAGTGGTGTTTGGTCTGATAAGCCCATGTGTATTCGTCTATATTCTATGTATAATATCTTTATATGTATATAAATGTACTATGCAACTTGATTTTTTATTATCAGTCCGTATTTTTCCTTTGTAGAATAATGCCTCAGCTCTATAGGTAACCTTGCTTTTAAAAATCCAAAAGCCCTTTGACGACGCTCCTCTCTCAGCTTCAACGAGTCTACTACTCTGTCTCTACGTTGCGTTACATACTGATAAACTTGAGTTGTATGACATCATAAATATCACATAATTTCTAAAATTTACAAATAATTAATCATTGAAATGATCGCAAATGCCTAGTCACACGGCGTACTTAACAAATAAAACCTTTACTGCGGATAATTATTCTTTTTGATTAAATGTTCGTTATAAATAGTCAAATTGTTTTAATTATTCAAATACATTAACATTAATATTAAGCTTAATCAAGCACGTATGAATGACTATTGTATAAATATAGAAATGTCCCCTTATTCGTTTAAAGAAATGCCAAATATTCGCACGTGTATAATAAGAAATTAAATTGTAATTTGAAAAAGGCATTCTGTTTTTGCCAAAATGTTGCTCTACATGTACTTAACTATACCATATAATTCTATCAGGATTCTAGGCTACAACCTGTGTGCACGACTACCATGATTAGACAATTGTCTTCAAAGTCATGTTGAAAATTTAATAAATATGAAGTTATGAAGGTTGTTCAAATACATTTTTTTTCACAAATTTCTGGCAAAGTTTTTTTGTGTGCATATTTAAGGTGTATTGTCTTTAAATCTCATTTAGGAGGGCGTTTATGAAAATTAGAGGACTATAAGATCTAAGTATACTAAACGACGTCCCGTTTAATAACATTTTTATGAAACGACTGAGTGGTGTCATTTTTAATGAGCAAAAGCTAGATAGATACCGATACCTTTCACGAGTTACATAAAAATGATATCAAATGGGATTGAGTTTAGTATTTCATATGTAACTCGCTTATTTTAATTTAAAAAATCGTCAGTCAGTACGCAAAGTTATGACACATTGTCTAATAACATTTACGATTTATCTAATGACGCTATCTTCAATAGGCGAGAGATAAGAAACATTATACAGCAACTTATATTTCACTAATGGAATAGTAAATTTTAGTCCTTAAGAAAACTGAAACAATATCAAAACTCCTCGCTAGTTTTATAACTTGCCACTAAAACGACTCGCATCCAGCGATAGCAGCACTGCCCGGATGAATTTTGATGAATAAACAATGACCTGTTAGGCCTGAAAGTATTCAGGGTATTGAAGGGTCACCCAAGCTTGACAGGTCCACGGATAGAAAATCAGACCAAATTTGTGTCGTTCTATAACTTGCTCTCTATCACTTGCTATGCCTCTTCCCAGTCTGCTCCTTCATGATTTATATCCCTTTTCATCATGATGTGTCCAATCTATTTTATCTACGTGATTTTAAAAAATCATGTTGAAAAAGCATTTAATCCCAACTCACTTACTTTTTAACAGTTGTACTTATGAAACGTTCAAAGTTAAAACTTAATATTCATAATTGAGATTAAAGTTTGATTAGACCAGTATATAAAAAATACTTAATAAAATACTTTTCATAATCTCTCCTGTGAAATGCCGTTTGTTAGGTATCTGACTAATCGGAGCGGAGCATAGGGCCTATTACGTAGACGTCAAAACAACAAGTTTGATGTAATTTGGTTTTTGATTTTTACTGAAATATACAATTCAATGAAGAAATTTGATTTTCTCTTAATTTTCAAAATTTCATTTTTTTTAGATAGATTTCATTATGTGTTTGTTAACGGGCTTATAACTCGTACTAAAGTTCAATGTAAACTGCAGTATTCATTGAATTCTTTAAATCGTTAAAAAAATACATTTTTAAATTGTTAAACAGACTAAGTAACATTCTGAATAAGAAATAAGAAATTGATTATCTGTAAAACAGAACAATATTTGATATGTAATCTTTTTTTGCAGTTAAAAGGATTTAAAGTCCATTATTTCGAAACCCTTATGACATGTGTATGAACTCACAAATAAACTGATTGTCAATGATGTGCTAAAAGTCTAGATATTTCCTAGTTTTCTCTTTTTAACAGCGTTACTAATTGCATTGATATAATGTTGTATCATGTCGAGTATGCACTTGACAATATCAGCAGCACCTGCTCCGACATCAAGTGACATCATTACATCCATACAAGAATGTGCTTCATTCCTTCTTTGATTTGGCCATTAGATCATGGTATTCTTGTCAATGTAAAAGCTGTTGTCAGTCTGTCCTGCGAATGATAATCATCTTTGAACGGGCGTGGAGCTTTACTGTTTCATTGGAAAGTAAGATGACTCTTGAATGAGTTGACATTAGGTAACGTGCACACCTGTCCAGTTGAGAGAGAGAGAGAGAGAGAGAGAGAGAGACAGAGAGAGACAGAGAGAGAGACAGACAGACAGAGAGAGGGAGGAGAGAGAGTCTTTTGTGTAGTCTATAATAGTTTATGTAATAATAAACTATGGTACAATTTTTTTTAAAAACATTTAAAGGTAGCCAAAGTAATACATGTTACGTGCAAGGTATCTTCATTATGTCTGCATCAGAGACGTGGCATCTACTGAAAACTTTACAAAGTGATAAGTAAGTCAACTGAATAAAAATCTTGTTGTTAAAGTTATAATGCTACCAATAAATACTTCTATACATTTAAATCCCAAGCTAAGGATTATATACATTGTGAAATCTATTTAAACATATTCATAAAACTTAATTGGAGGAAATCTTGATGAAATGAAAAAATCCCTTCATAGCAAAATAACCGATGAAAATGGAGATTCCTCAGCAGTTTGCATAGAAATTACCTTTCTTAGAAAAAACAATGAACACAAACATATTAAAACTAATCACATTGTTAGAAATAAATGAAATATCTCGTCTTCAGCAGTGTATTTATGTCGTCTAACATAATGAAAAAACGTACAAACTGTAAGAATAATGTTTAAAAAATTGAAACTGATTATGTGAAATATAAATCCCAGACGGACCCTCAGGGCTATTGAACATACAAAAACAATTATCTCGATGATATGCTATAATTATTTTATTCTAGAAGATAACATCTAAAGTATCTTGAAGGGTTCATACAGCAATTAACAACAATATATCTACTAAAATCTTACATTAATTGTTGAAGGCGATTGATTTGTTTCCATATTAAGAAACAAACCTTTAGCAAGACCAATTGAAGTGACTATTTGTAGAAGGTATTTGCGCCAGCAATTTCTGAATATATGCGCCTGTCTTGTTTTATACCGTATACCAAATGGTTAATACGAGATCAATCAGATTTTGACCATGTTCACCGTATCCTTAGATCTTAAAATGAGAAGTTTCTAGGATTGATAAAAACCTTTTTTAATTTCCAGCAGGCGATGTGGCAACATTATAAGCTTACTTGTATTATGTGGCGTTTTCCAAACTCTTTTCTTAAATTCTTTCTGCAATATAGATTCAGCCTTTTCTGAAGGTTATGTTTACATGGGCCAGTGGCGATAAGGACACCGATGTGACATTCGACATATAAGCATAATACAGTACAGTTTGAGAGATTTCTTACTTGTTTAATTAACAACATGTCATCTCTCACATCAGGAAAATCATAACTTTCTATGCGCAAATTCCAGAAATCCCGCTTTATGAAAAGACCAAGTGATCTCGAAATGTGTGCAATGTGTGAATCAATCACGAATGTATTTTAGAGACACAAAAGCAGTCTTGCCTCTAGGTTTGTTTAGTGGATGACATGAACAAAGTTCTTCGATGCTTTCGATGCTTTCGAGGCCTTGCAAAACCACAATATCAAAATAAAGGAGGAAAAAGAAGTCTTTTACGTCACTATAAAATTATTGGACATCACTGCCGCTTTCAAAACTTGAAAACACATAATCTCTACTTGATCTGATATCTTATATATTTGGTTTAGTTTCATTGTAATTGAATAAGCAAGAAATTGATGGCATTCTAAATAAAGAAATAATATTTTGTTCACTAAACTTTAAAAAGCATTCATAACCTAATTACATTTACTTATTATTTTTATTTTTATTCATCTGAAACCGTATAAATAACAAGTTTCTTTGTCAATCAAATGACCTGGTTACCTATATAGAGATTATTTTGTTGAATAAACATACAACACGAACGAGAAATCCTAAAACGTAACGTGCGTGCCGCGTGCAGGTCACATGCTATGTCGTTCAATGGTGCCTGCTTTGTCAGCATTTGTGTTTGTTTGAGACAGTAACTACTATTGTTTGATATATTATGCGGCCTTCACAATTCGAAATTGTTTTTGCAGAAGTGTGCATCGAATTCCATAATGCCACTAAACACGTAACCAAACACCACATTAAATCGCCTGTAACACTTTTTTTCTAAAATAAATTCAGCAAATGGAAATACTAAAAGAATTTGATACAAACGAATTGCGCGGTATAAGGAACAATAAGTGCTGAAGCGGTTTCCCTTAGAATAGTTCTACTTAATATTTCTAATATAAAATGCATTTTCTAAATTATTCCTTTTACTGTTTGAAGTAATGGTAATATTTGTCAAAAATATAACATATAGAAAGGCAAAGAAAGCAACAATGAAGATTAGGTTATGATTCGCATAAGTTAGTACATGTAGACTAAACGGGCTTATCAGCTTACATGTAGATCCCGATATATTTGCCAAAAGCTACATATAATAACAGAACGAGAAGTTTCCCCTTCCATACTATGACATGGATTACCCTCATTTTGAAGGGGGCGTTTTTAATGTTCGTCTTTGAAACCCAAAATCTTTACCTTTTTAAGTCTCATTCATCAACCCGACTATTAATCAGTGAGAATAGGAAAGCTGAAAATGAGGCCCTTGGGGGCGACTAGCCTGGTTATACATTGATTTGACACTAAAAAGATACATTTCAACACATCCATACATGTACTCAGGGGAAGGGTGCTACATCTGAATTTCAATTGCTTTTGTCAAATATGATATGAACATCAACAGACCGTTTGATGGATACAAAGCCGCAATTTTTCGATAATACATGAGCAAAAAATTGGTCAACGAGATGTTAACATTTATACTCATCTATATGATAAAATAACTCAAACTTTTATAACATCAATTTGAAACCCAAATGATTAAACACTCAAATCAATTGTTACTCATGATAAATGCATTGATAATAGGTGTGCTTTTTACAAACTGGTTAGGTATAAAAAGTATGCTAGAGTAGCATGAAACAGGCGTTATATCGGTAATACCGGTAGAGACACTTAACATTTGTGAAATTGGCTTCTCATTATTGTGTCCTTTAGCAAAGTACTACCCAATGAAAACAGTTTTGACCGAGGAAGGAGTCCTACGTCAATATTGTTTTCATCGAGTCAATAAACAGGTATTGACCGAATTCAGTAGTCCATAAATGTTGTTTTTTTTATTATGTTTCAATTTGTATACAAAAATAAAACAAAAAGGAACAGTCACGAACAGTAATTTGAATCGGCCTGAAAAATAAGCTCACATAATAGAAGTGCATATTTTATATCCATCCCGGAACTGGGTAAACGGAGTTTGAATTGTACTTATTATTATCATTAATCGAGTAGGATGTACATATATCTATATTTAACTTTTTTGATAGCAAATGTAATTACCATGTGATAGCAAGAGGCCGATTGAATCATTTAGTTTGAACACTCAAAAAAATAAACTTAGTGAAATTGACACATGAAAAGGTCAAATAGTTCGAATCCCTTAAACAGATTAAGACAGTAAAGATAAGAGTCGCATTCTAGTCAAGTATCAGAGTCGGTGAAATAATCATGCCACAAAAACTTTCCATTGTGTCGATGTATAACATATACATTCCCTGTGACTCCATGAGGTAAAGTTAGGCAACAATATATCAAAATAAGAGAATAATTTTAAATGAGGAGGCTCAGCCTATCTCTTCCTATATGTATGTTGTTGTGGGAATTTGATACTTTTGCAAAGATTCAGTATTTGTGTCAGCAGAAAAAAAATCCCAGCATGAAAGTCGATTCTGAATTGTTTTTATTAATAGGAAGTCATTGTGACAAAGTCAGTTTACATTTATAATGTTAGGCATTATTACAAAAGCATCTTATCGGTTTTTTGGATGTTATCATTTTGGATTAACACAATGATTGTGTGAAGAAATTGGATTGAAATAATCTTATTGGAGCCTATAAAAGAATTATATTAGCTTCACATTGTAAATATTCTTTCCCAGCGGACTGAGAACATGTTGAGTCTTAAATATTCTTTCCCAGCGGACTGAGAACATGTTGAGTCTATGAGCTCACGTGCCGGCGGAACAACATTAAGTTTGCATGATGAGGAATTAGTGTGCAGTAATTACAATTTCTTTTTATTGTAAACCTGGTTTTTAAGTGCACCTAAAATGAATTCCCAACCCTTTATATATTGTAATGTTGTTGAGATAAATGGACAATTAGTGAAAATGACAAAATGCATGGACAATTACCAAGTAAACTGACTGCAGGGTAACGACTTCCATGTCATTTCCACTTGAGAAATGGAGCTATTTCCTGTGTAATCATGCTCAAATCATTATCCAAGTCATTGGAACTTTATGTTGAAGTCAACCAAAGTAATGATGGAGAAGATACTATGTAAAGATTTTACAGCGCCAGTGATGTACAAAATTTCCCAGAAAAAACATCACTTTTTGTTAAAGGGTGCACATCAGACGATACATTTTGACCAATAAATTAAGATAAAGGACTTCGCTAAGAGTAAATTTAATATTTGGGATACGTTTTATTATATGTTGGTACACGTTGAAGTTATTTTGGTCTTACCATACATACATCAAATCATGTCAATGGTACATTTAGGATACAAGTGCAAATGAATTAGTAATATCAAACTAGCGCATTTAGTGTGTTCGCAATTTCCCTTCAGTTTTCTTTGCATGGGCCACTTGAAATGCTCACAAATAAAGCAACTATTAAAAGTAGACGTTTATCAACTTTTGAGTAATGAAGACAGGGTGAAACTTAGTTTTCATGCTATAATAAATATATAATAACTGATAGCTAGCACTCTAAAGTCGTTTAACCTGGATGATTGCAATATAGGCAAGAAGCGTGTCGTTATTTCCAAGAATGAATTAACTAAATGAAGATATTTCCGACACATCTACTGTTACCTCTGCTTGAATAAACTCTAGATATGTTAGAATTAAGTGGCCACAAATCAATATTAATAAATGCTCACTTTGTCGGCAAGCTTCGAAGGATGCAACTTGACAGTATGTAATTTGCTGTATCGGTGACCTCGTGAAAATGTCATTATTGAATTAGCTCATGTGTTCATTTCCAAACGCCTCAAGTAGAATTGCAGCAGCTAGGTTTTGCTACATGTAAAGAAAGGCAAAAATTCGGTAAATTTGTTTAAGGTCAAATTTGAAACTGGGTTTCGTTGTCTGTAAAACAGTAATATGAATGACAAAAAAGGAACTATTCAGCGTAAATGTTCGTTATAGACTGTTTAGAGAAGTATTTCGCTGGTAAGGATTGAATATCAAATGGCAATCCAAAAAAGATGTTGATGATATTAATCATATCTTCCCTTTTAAATGAGATTTACCATCTTTTGACAGAAAAAAATCTTTTACGCCTATTTGTTAAGAATCCTTAAAGAAACAATGAAATAAATAAAACAGTTGCTTATTCCTAACTTCCTTGGGTTTACTTGTCAATCGTATTAAGCGTTCTCTCAGGGATATCAAATCCCTTTTTGGAACTCATTAGCTGACTCTTCTGCATAGTCCTTTGATCCGCATCTCAAAAATTAAAAAAACGTTTCATCAATCTTTTTCAGCTTTGCGTAATCAAAATTACACCAACTGAGAATATGTTTTTAACATCCTAATCAAATAACTATTTTTTTCTGATTTGAAATTCAAAATATTACTTTTTGTTTTTATGCATGTTTCGCCTACCGTTCGTAGAAAAATCTGCTTCTCAATACGTTTTCAAACTTTAAATAAGCTTTTCAATTAAGGAATCGATAATTTGTAGTTTAGAATCTTAAGGGAAATAGGAGGCTTTGAAAGTGATTAAAAAACGGCTATTGACTTAGATTTTAAGATAACAACTCAAGTAGACATCATACAAACGGCAATGATACATGAAATATTTAATCATAAAGAAGCAATTTAAGATAGCATATAAAATTACTTGCAAAAACGATTGATAACTGATCAGATTGGAGAGCCTGATTCCTATAGATGTGATGAAATCTACCCTGCCTTCAGATTCAACAAAGAGGTACAATTATACATTTCGGTGTACTTTATTAATGCAAATTTGGAACAAAACAACATCAACTTTATATGAAAATTCGTCGTTTTGTTTCTCTTATTAAGCTTACGACCAATATTTACTTAATCTTAACATGTAAATTGCTTTTACATTTTATCTTCCTTCATTGGAAGCCTATGAGAGAATATAGAATTAATATACTAATTGTGTATGTTTTTGTAAAAAAACTCGACTTCAGGAAAGAAAGTGTTAAAGCATTTTATTTTATGATATAAAAACTATTATTTCCATCTAGTAAAATGAGATAAGATATTACACGTATATAAATTTTGTAAATTTCCTAACATTTTCTTAACATACATGTACTGGTATCATCATATAATAATTTAGAAGTTGACATTCAGAATGATTATGCACAAAGCTAGATAAAATCATCGCTTAAAGTAAACAAATATATGAAATACTGGATAAGATTATTGTCCTGGAGTGCCAACTTTATTTATCAACATGTTTTTTGTATCAGTACAATCTTTCTGGAAGAGGAATTGAATATTGGGCCTTAAGAGTTGAAACTCTATTCTTTCGAAACGGCTTTAGAATTAAAGAAAATTGCCAATGTGCAGGAGGGAATGAAAATTCATAACGATGTTTAGACAAAGGCGTATTGATATTGACAATGAGTCTTATTTAGAGGCAATTGAGAAATGTTCAAGCTTATTATTCTACAGAAGTATCAAGTTAAATAATTTCCTTGAGCAAAGCTTAGCCTATATAGATATTCAGATTTATCATATTTTGCTGTCACAATTTCTTAGAAGAAGAAGGTAGAACATGTAATATACCTATAAAGGAGACATTCTGTGTTTGTGTAAAATTTCTTACAGGAGACGTTGTTTTTTTATTTCCTTACTTGTCCATTCATAAGGACTTTATACAAAAGCTATCACCTATGTACTTCTGGAAAAAAAACCTACAGAAAGAAAATATGTCCAGCTATAAGTACGTTGGTAAAATCATTTTCTTAGCCGAAAAATTTCCTTGAAGGGTAATATGCTTTTGCAAAGTATAAAGCAACCAAAATGTAATGGTTCAATTGTCGGCCACGTACAATTCGAATACGTGTATTGTGTTAATGGATAAGGGGCCGGAGGCGCCTTTACGAGGAATAAACCATCATCATCATAATCAGACAGATGTGCTGTCAACACAAGTCAGCGATCCAATCATACTACTTGTATATAACGAATTTTTTAACTTTGACGAGGTTGTTTGGAACTCCTTTTTTTTCTAAAAAAAAAACCCTGACAAGATACAATACAGATGTATCTAAGTATATACAGGAAAAATTTATCAAGAGGTTAACCACTCTAGCGCCTGGTGTATTTCAAAATAAAGCTAGACTCACACATAAAATCTTCTATGGCCACTCTTGTTTTTTTACAATTATCTCAATTACCTTTTGTACATTAAAGCTGTTATGTCTTCCTTAATTATTTATATTCGTACTTACATCTCTGGCTAACTTTGCAACTATGATTGTATATACCGTATGGTTCCGTTCATCATGCACAAGGGTGCTAAGTAGCCCATACACGTGAAGTAAAGAAGAATTCACCAACTACTGAAAACCTTTGCATATCGAATGAATAAAACAAAAAGTAAAGACTTCATCTAAACATGCCCCTGTGATCTTGCATTTTATTCTTTAGCTACCACCAGTTTGGTATTATATATGTTGTTGAAAAGACTATATGAGTATATCCACAGCATTTGCAATAATAAGACTATCATCTCAGAAAGGTCAAGACTATAACATGTAAGGCACGTATTGATGTCATGCATGTTGCTACTCGTTGTTGCAGCAGGTGTTGTTGGTATGGTTAAGTGCGTACTCGACTTGTCACAATATGATATCAATGAAATTAGTGAGGAAGATAACGAGAGATGACAGGGGAAAACGAAGACTAAAGGATATTATTTTAAAATCAGTTTTAGCGATGGGTTTACGCACATGCAATTTGGCGATATCAAAATATCGGGCGAACAAATAAAAGGCAGGTATTGGAATATTCTGACCAATATTCCGTATTACGATGAAGATTTAAAAGTTCACATTGTAAGAAACTTTCACCCTTCACACCAGCAAACTGAATATAGTATTGAATGTTTTTTTTGCATATAAATTAATACTATGACCATTTGTATGATTACAAATGTCAGTCTTTCAAATATGCAACACCTCTCCATAGGTCAGACTAATTTAGTATATGGGATATAGCAATGATCGAAATTACAACATACCTCTGTGTTTTAAGGTATGGATGTAATGTTGTATTATTATGTATTATACTATCTATACCTGCAAAAAGAGTAAAGAAATTTGTTCTTAAAGAGATGTTCGCATTATTCCCTGATGCAGTCTAAAGAAGCATCATATGAAATTGTTTGATAAACAAAAAGGTATAAGGCAACATAATGTTGAGGAATAAACAAGTTATCAAGTTAGCAATTACTTCGTTATCCCGGGCTTTAATTGTGTATATGCCGATAACATTTTCTTGTAGTACAACACTAATCGCAAACAATCAGAACTTTTGTGTGGACTTTCGTTGGTTAATGAAAGGTTCCTATGTGATAATCTCATAAGTTCTCCGAAAACATATGTTAAACATCGGTTAGTAAAAGCTGATACGAGGTGATCGTATGATAATATTGTTAAGACTAGATAATATTTTCAAGGAAATGATATTAACAAGGAATTTACACCCCCTTCTCTGTAAGCTGAAATAGGTACCTGGGAAATGTATATAGACAAATGGGAAAGGACAAACTAAATGACTTGACCACTCCAAATACAATTGCTTATTTGCTTATTACTTTCTGTAAAAAATATCCACCGTAAATGTGTTGGTCCCAAACTTTAAGTGAAAATAACTAAATAACTAAAAAAACTTACTAAGTTAAACACTAAAGTTTAGAATTTATCCATTGTATAAGACATCTTTGCTTCCAAGTTTTAATCTATAGAGCAAAGAAATTCTAATCTTTATCCGTTTATATCTCCAAAGCAACAAAGATTGATTTTCATTTTCCATAATGCACATTCTTATATTACATAAGGTCTTCTTTCTTGTTAGAACCATTTTGCCGTTAAAAAAACTCATGCTACTAGAAATATTTTATGAATATATTTTGTCTAATTTGATGGTTGTATGTAAAATTCATCATTTGCCCATGGTGGGCTATTAGTTAAGTAACTAGTAAGAAAAATTTAATTGCTTTTAACAAAGTAGTAATGAAAGATTTGTAAACAATGATAATTATAATCGAATAATAAACCTATATATTGTAACAGCGGCTTTGACAACTGAGTTAATGAACATCCATGCCATTTGGTTATATTCTGATCAGAATCGTTAAGTAATTAAAATAGTTCTCTTTAGGTAACAAATGATATATAAGTTCACGAAAGTAAAAATAAAAAAATTTAAAACAGAGTCAGACAAATGGCTTCCTTTAATACAATTTCGGCCTAACCTCTACCACGACAATTATTCCGACAAAATTTGTCAATACAAGGAGTGTATACGAAGTAACAAATGTATACTTTGTTGATAATCTTACAAAGACAATGACATTTAACATGAATGACCCTTGAATACAATTTATCATTTAAGATTTATTACAGTTTTTATACGTCACTCGAAATAATATTCATTAACAGTTTTTCCTCAATTCAAACATTATCGTACAATGATGATTTACTCGTGTTAACAATTCTCTAACACCATTATGGTTGACAGACACATTGCACAATGGGATGTCGCAGGTGATTTTAGTAGGTGTGTCGCACTATATTCTTGATGTAACTCTTTATATAACGTTTACAATTAGCATAAGCGTTACTTTCACTTAACATGATGGGCGAAATGATTGCAAGCATGTATGACAAAGAAATCTTAAAGTTTTACATTTATTCTTTTGAAGAATACGAGTAGCTGGAGAGTATATTCGTATTATAATTCCTATTGATGTTACTCATGAATTGCGTTTGTTTAGTAGGTAAGCGTTTTAAAGAAGGTATGCAAAATGTATACATCTGATTAACAAGAGTTTGTGTCGTTACATTCAAACATGCTTGCTTAAGTTCGACTCATTCGAAAGTCTTTCTGCCAAACGGTACAATAGTTCTATACATGAATAAACAACATAATCGCATCGCATATTTCAAGATGATACTCAAAGTCCTACATGGACACATCCGGTAGTGATATATGCAGCTCCTTGGTACAAAATACAAAAACTAAAAATGTTATTATATATAGAATGTTCATCATAGTGCGGTACCACCTAATGTTCGCTACTTTCAGAGGCATTTTAGAAGTTGGAATGACGATAATGACAAGAAATATATGGATAACAACTTCTTTATTCATTGTATGCGACGTTTCGACACATATTCTTGTGTCGTTCTCAAGCACGTCGTTGATCCATATATTTCTTGTCATTAAGGTTCGCTAGTTCCCTTCAATGCTAGCAGGTTTCCCCGCCATGTATAGCCACAATGGTGTTGCTGGATTTCTTCCTGCAATAATACTAGTGGCCGCGATATAATTGAAATACTCTTGAGCGTTAAACCCTATATCACTTCACCTCCATTCTATTATTTCTATATAATCTATATATATTTGTTCTAACTTCCCAAACGATTAATCGAATTTTTATTAAATGTCAGATTATAGCTATCATTAGTGTGTACAATTTATCATCATTGTGCATACTTTCAAATGTTGAGGAAAAAAATTAGAAGTAAAACGTATACGATCCCATTTTAAGTGACATGTTTGAATCTATCTTCATTCTACATGATTGCTATAAGAAATAATTTCATTAGGTGAAAAGATTTCAAGAAAGAAATATTCCTAAGTAATATTATATGTTACATTTGACATTTGACATTTTGAAACATATCACAAACTTGTCACATAATGACTTTCTTTTGAATAGCTATTATATTTTGAATCAATGATTTTATTCCATAGAGACACACCTTCAATCAGATAGAACAGAACCAATTGACTCTAAAGGGCACTGTGTAATGACATTAGACATATCACACGCAACGTTTGGATTTCAAACAGTCGTTAAAGAATAATGATAGAGAAATTGAACGCAAATAGTATAATAATCCCATTGTTATGAGTTTGTGCAATGGTTGCATAAATTAGACTCCATGTTAGTTTCCTGCAAATATATGTCCGATAAGATATTGTTTACAATTTACAAATTAAACGTTACAAAACCATACTGATATAAAATCGTACATGTACATACCATGGATGGAGAGCAGAGTTATAAGTAGTAATATTTGTCTGTTTAAATTGAACTTTAGGTATCTTTTACACCACTTCAGTTATAAGGATGTGTGAAAACAAGGACTTTGTGACTAACTTGTCTATTATATATTTTGTTAAAACTATACCAAGAATCTTTGTTATCGTCAGAATTTCGAAGGTACTCTTTTCATAATATTGTATTTTGTCAACCTAAGGATTGATTTTAACTGTTCCGATAATTCATTTATGGTAAACAAAACAAAGCATTACACCAACATACACACATCCCATTGATCCTTACTATCAACAAATGAACAAGTATGGTTTATTTCGAAAGATCATATAACCGACCAAATGTTTAAAAACATCCTGCATTGCTTTCATATCTTCGCTCCATTAACTTCAGGATGATATATCTTATTTCACTATAAGGCCTAGGTATACACATCATTTTTATAATGTTGCATTAGTTGGAGATAATCATAAATCAAACCATCATCCCCCTGGTCATAACATAACAGCGTAAGGGAACGGGCAAATATTTATCTGGATAATTGTTATTATTGTCATCAGATCATTGTGCCTAGGATCATGTATCAATTGAAAATCAAACAATAAAAACACACCTAGGGATGACATGGCCTACGTAAAAGATATCTCTGAAAATATTTAGCTAGCTTATTCATTTAATGACTCAATTGAAATTATATAACCCCTTCGAATTGTTTATTTTTGAACCTTTAACTCCTTGTTTATAATTGATGAAATTGTTATGATTATATTTAATATTTTGCTGGTTTGACAAGGACTTTGCCTTATTATTAGTTCTGCAGAAACAGGATAAAAAGCCTCCCTCAGCATAACAAACACTTCCGTTGAAACAATGTAAGGTTAGAAACGATATCAAAGGTGTTTACTGATACCTCCCTTGGTAAATGTAATAAGCAAATAATCGCTGACCTACCGTATTTCCTTAATTACACGCCGGGCGTTTATTGTTTTCAAACGGTCTACATGTACACCATAGGCGTCTATTTGAGGCAGGCGTCTATTTCGTTGTAAGGTTTGTAGTGACAGGCAGCTATTTGAAACAAAGCTTTGAGACGGGCATACCGTAAATAAACGAAGTGCTTTTTTGGAAGTTGAGGTAATGTTTAAATTAAATTTAACTACAGCCAGCTTAAAAGTATCTTTTCTTGATCAGTGATACCGTATATCTTAGAGTTTGTTCCACGAAGAAATTCTCTAGCTGCATATCAAAAGTTTATTTAAGTACTTCTATATCTTAGTGCAAATAAAAAGTAAATCGTTTTATTTGGACGTCGATAGCTTTACTTCAGCTGCACCGACATAGCAACATCGTTTGTCCTTATTTACATAATTATTGTCACGCTAATCATGTGGTCGCCAGACTAAGGGTGCAAAGTTTTAGGACCTTGGCAAGATGAATTGGCAGATCACCGAAAATAACATGATATTTGCACTAAGAATGCAAGAATGTGAACAATCGGTTTGTATAACTGTCTTTAAAACAACACTGTAAGTTTTACGGCGGAAGTTACAAAAGGAAGGGAGCAGCAGGTGTAGAGTTGTAGTTGTACCCGGCGTTTAATTAAGGCAGGCGTTTATTTTTTTCAGAAAGCCATATGCAAGGGCGTCTATTCGAGGCAGGCGTCCATATAAGGCAGGCGTGTAATTAAGGAAATACGGTATATTACGAATCTTTTCCTCATACAACAGTGCGAGTTTTATTCAATGATGAATGCGTAATACAGATAAAAGGTTCAGAAGCAAATACAGTTATAGTTTTTCACTCTTTGATGCAACCAGGTTAAACGGTTCAAATGGTCGAGTACAGAAAAAAGGTAGGTCGTTCAAAATTCTGCCGTCTTGTTCTCGCTATATCTTTCATCGTCATTTTCTATCCCTTTCTCTTCTTCTTTACTCTGTCTACTCTTTACGGATGGCAACAGCCACGTGCTATATAGCTGAAATATTGCTGAAAGTACGTTACAACCTACTAACTCATTCCCCATTGAGGAATAGACTGATTAAATCAAGCTTGTTTTACTATGAATCAAACCGATTTTAATGATTTAATTATTCTATTTACGTTAACGTCTCGAGAAAGAAAGCCTACATTGTCAGCTCTGTATATGCTGATCACCATCTTCGATTACCAACTGTCAACTATTAAGTTCACCTTTGTCCATGATAGCGTAAGTCAAGATTGATTACTGTTTTCTTTATCCATACGTAGAGAGCCGTTTAAATATAATTTTATCCATACGAGTTATAATGTGACAAATGAATATAACAGTTGAGTATCCTTATTAATGTATAACTTACCACAATGTTAATTCAGATACTAAATCTTAAAATATGTATGGAGATGAGCCAATAAAGGGAATAGAAAAAGATATTATGACCACACAAAAATGACAAATCAAATTCATCTAAATCGTTGTAAGAGATATGGAATTCGACAGTCTTATCTTAAAGAATGAATAGAAATAGCAAAATGATATCTAAATATAATGACATGTCAATCATTGTCATGTTGTAAATTTTTTACACTGAGCACCTTTTTCATTTTCTACAAAAATCATTTTTTCTAAAAGTCATGCGTATCCAAAATTTTACATGATGATGGTTTGTGGCTTTGTATTTATGAAGTTTAGTACTACATGTAATCAAATTTTATCTTAAAACCTAGCATATTAACTTTTTGATATTTTTGTACTTTAATGTTTAATAAACGTATTTTACTTCAAATGTTTTTTATTTGTTGTATGTATGTTGTATGTTGAGAATGTAAACGTTTGAGGGATGAAAACTGACTTCAGGGAAAGTATAATCCATTTTCTTTTCTTAAAATAGATTACTATTTTTACACTATTTCTTTTCTTTATTTCTGTTGCTCTTGTATAAAAATATACAAGGTGAAAAATGATCTTTTGCAAGATGAAAGTCAGTGACGAATGAAGATTGTATTAAAGTATCTTATTACTGAGCAGTTGAAGGATACTTGATGGATGTTATATATACCCGAATAAGCTGATTACACACAACAATGATACTATAATGACGCTATTTGTAATGTGAAGATTACAAAATGTCAAAGCAAATGCATCAATCATCGGGCATTTTCTGATATCGGATAGTGATTATGTGAATCATTTGCTGAATAAATACACTTACAGGAATATGTTGAAGCTTAATCATAATAGAAACTTTTGTATATAAAGGTTCTAGATATATCTGACATCAGCACCCAATACATTTCGTCCTGTAGAAAACTAGCTTAAAATTCAGTTCAAAAGTGGGTTTAACCTAATATACCCCTCATTGCAAAAGAGAAATAAAGTCTTCATTACATTTCTTGCCTTTCATTGCCAATGTTTGAAATAATCGCTTAATACATGTTTAACCATTGATGAAAATCTGACCTTTCCGGATAAGTATTTCTGAGTTGAAACATTCAAATGTTCATATCTCAGAAATTGAAATATCCAGAACATCAAAGCATTTCTAGATTTAATTGTGTATCTCATCAGATGTTAAAGGATTGAAGCGAATATCGTTTTAGGGATACACCTATTTCATACACTATTTCACTAATTGAAATTGTTTATTTAACTTTTCATTTCTGTTTTCTCTGATTATCTAGTTAAAGCAAACATGTGATGACGTAGTATAATTCATGACATTATTTCCACGACATTATTGGCATCCTTTTTTCCAAAGACTAAACAATAGCTGACGAAAGAAGGCGATATTGATAAGTCATCACTTATAACTAAATGCCTTCTTAATCACCGGTGACAAGTATAGATCTACCCCTGTTGCTGCTGGATCGCTAAAAGTAATACATGCATTTGTTTCGCGTTTGTTTGACATATGTAAATGAATAGCAATGTTTAAATTGATGTTTGTTGCTGATGTGCAAAAACTGTATTATACAATGTGTATGATTCAAAAGTCTAATCAATAACTGTGATGCTTTCCTTTCTATCCCATTGTTGATATTAATTGTTAAAATAACAACTGGAACAGAAACGTTTCTATGTTTCTATCATTCGTCACAACCTTCTAAATGTTAACTCAATTTCTCTTTTAACTGTAGTTCCGTATATTGGTATCCTTTAAGTGTTGTATATGATTGATGATCCATTTTAATTTTCTAGTCAATATCCGGAGCAACAATTTCTGCTTTTACGGGCTGGGTTCAATGATCCGGCCATTCTCTCAGCTAACTTTTATTTTCCTGTACACGTTGTGAATATATCAACTTTCTTGCGAACGTTTTGGCACCAAAGATTGCAAAATCCCTCGTGGATTAAGTCTACCCAAATATATAAAACAATGTTCCATTATTTCCAGAAACATCAATTGATGTTTGTTTCGATGATTCCATGGCTTAACAAAAGAATTAGTACAGATGGTCTGTTGTTTCAGTTCTAATAATTGTTCCATATTATAATAATAGTTCTTCAAATTGTAATTAATTGTAATAACTTCATTTCCGAAAAACGGATTGTCAAGCTGCTCAAAATTACAATGAATTGTGCTCCAAAGTGTATTAATGTGATCAAATGGTTTAGTGCCATTTCAATCTCATTAAAATGAAATCAAAATGCTCCATTTCATTACGCATGTAGATCTTACCAGACTCCGTTACGCGAGCCGTCAGGTTTGCCTCTGACATAATTCAAATCAGCCAATCAGCGAGTTCGCCCCGTATTCTATGGTGCAGGCGAATTGAGTTTCGCTTGTACGCTTTTCGGAACTCGGAAACCGTAAACTTCCGACTGTTTTCCGAATGTCAGACTACCAAAATATCCGAAGGGATGTATTTTATATACATTCAATTTACCCTAGCTCGGCTTGTTGAACAGACAAGTCAAATCGAAAGTTATGGAATTATCTTTCGCAAAGCAAACTCTGTATACAGCAACGTTATCCTTTAGTAGACGGTATCAATCCAAAGTTTTTTTCTGGAAGCGTTGAATAAACGTTTCGTCTTTTAGTTTGTAGTACTCGTTGAATAATTTCAAATTTCGTGTAACAAATTAATCACAAACATGTTGAGGGACGAAAACCACCAAAACATGTACAAATACCGATAAGAGGTTTCTTGATTACTATTTATCATTCATATGCGACGTTTATATGCTAATGAGATGGACCCTTGTTTTGTCAAAAAATTTTATAACTAAATCTGCTGGGTTATTATTCTAAAATCGGACATATGCAAATTACTTCAATTTGGTCTCTGTAAAATCGAAAATTTATAAGAGGTTAATTTCTACTCGTGTACTAAGTTGTTATCTCTTACAAGGCGAACAAGAGACGCGCATTGTGCTTGCTTGAAAGTATCTGTGGCAAGCCAATGAAATTAAGAGGGCAAACTGAAGCAAAACGTTAACCTGACGGCTTGAGTAAAGGAGCCTTGTGAGATCATAGATCTGCTTTACGTAGTGCAGCAATATAAGATTTTATTTCATTGAGATTGAGTTGTAAATGCATACATATGATCATTTTACTGATTTTGATTGTTATAATGATGACTGCGTTTTTGTTTGTGTATTGTTATTGATCTCTAACCGTAGACTTAAACGTTAAAAAAGTAGAAGTAAATGTAGATAAATAGGTAGATGTAGCTGTAGATAAATCTTTAGATGTATCCCTAGATGTGGACGTAGACATAAATGTTTGTTAAGGTGTAGATGAAGATATAGCTAGGTATTGATGAATATGTGGATTTGCTCGAATACGTGAATGTAGATCCATAAATCAATGAAATGTAGCCGTAGATGTAGCTGTTTATGTAGATGTAGATGAAGACAAAGACGTTAATGTTAAGGTAGACGTAGACTGAGATGGATATCTACATGAAAACATACATCTTGATTGGACGGACATGTAGACATAAAGGTCTTTGTCGATATGATTGTATATGCGGATTTTTGCAGACGTACCTGCATATATAGAATATTTTTCGATTATTGGTAATATGTTTAGATAGAATATGAGCTTTGAATAAAATGCCCCGAACTTCGCTACAATGGCAAAAAGGCTACGCTTCATTGTAGGGCCAGGAAAGTCAAATGATCCTGTTTCTCAATCTTTACTGTACTTATATACCTCCCGGGTGTGTTAATAGCCTTTCAAGTCAGTCTTTATCCCCGTGGAAGATCACTACTTTGCATGAGAGGGCCTTAAAATGTTAGATAATGCCCAGCTGCGAGGGCCTTATAAACGCTTGTAAGGCCCTCGCAGCAGGGCATTATCTAACCTTGTAAGGCCCTCCCATTGCAAAACAGTCGCTACAAAGAAAACTACAAACATCAAAACCGGTTACTTTATTTGCTGAAATTACAGACAAAAATGCGGTATCATGTTTTCAACATTTGAAGTTGAAGGTGAAGGATACAGGGCGGTTTTCTGTCGTAGGTTAGTGTTGATAAAGCCCACTCGTTTTTCTGCTTAGTTGTCCTTGGTAAACAGTCGGATAAAATCCATACTTTCTTCTGACATTGGTTCACCAAAACGAAAACTAAAATCCTCCAAATCATTTTGGTCGCAAAACGTTGACTGAGTCAAAAACAGGTCTTCTCCGTCCGACATCGCACTGACGAATGATAGAAAATCACGTGGGTACCGCGTGATATAGCCAACTGCACACGCCGCACGTGCTACACGTACGGCTAGGCTGACGGTTTGCCTCAAGCAAATTCAGGGGCCGTGTCAAAGGTTTATACGGTTTAAATTTTGGGTTTTTTAATTTTGAGGTAAAATTAAATATTTTCAATGTAAAGGTCGGTATATAAGACAGAAAAAGACCTCGCCCACGGGATTTCCGTGGAAAGAAAGCCCCTGCCCTCGGGATCGGCCACGGGGTCGGGCAAGCCCTCCCCCTAGGCCGCTCCCTAGGGCAGCGGGCTCCCTTTCCACGGAAATCCCTGGTGCGCGGTCTTTCTCCTTAACTTAATGACTCTTGAATTAATTTTCATAGTTCATCATTAATACAGAAATTGCAACTTTTGCTGATGTAATATCACAATTCAATTTATATGAAATAAGTGAAACTATATTATGTAACCATTTTAAATACATAGATTCCAATTTTAAGGGAAACATGAAAAGAATATTTTTTGTCCAGAATAGCTTAGCCTAAAATATAATTTATGATTAAACCTGAATCTTTGAAAATAATGAAATTTTAATTAACGTGTCAATTTGTTTAGTTTAATTCAAACCTTACACATTAATACAATTTCATGATTTGTGAATAAAAGAACACACTGTAACACATCCAGCAATTCAAGTACCATTATAAACAATGAAATTTATCAGATACTTTTTATACCTTGAGAATCTACCCATACTATGTATCAAATTCAGTGTGTATTAGTTTACTCACCATTTGTTTAAAACATGTATGTGATGAAGATTTTAATGAATGATAAGAAAAATGATAGTTCTTAAATGAAAATTCCTTTAAGAATCCAAACTTTAAGATCAACCATGTGTTAGAGGCACAAGAACTAAAATTTTATGCAAGAAAAAAGCTTTCCCTTTTTATGTTGATTATTGAAGAGGTGTGGATATAGGAACATCACAAATGAATATACAAATATAAGTACAAATATATATTGATGATAACTTCTTTATTCTGAGATTTGCGACGTTTTGATACAGATTCATTCATGCTTGACAACGATACAAGAACCTGTATTAAATAATGAAGATGATGTCTTCATAAATATTTTTACCTAGTGATTTCCAACTTCCAGTAAGACTTGTAACTGGCAAACTAAACACAAGACACGAAGTTTAGGAAACACAAATCGCCGGCAGTACATATATATTTTACGACATGCATAACACAAAGATTGTCATTAACAATTATTTAATCAGAGTGCATACCTGAAACTGCTAACTAATAGATTGTCATTCCTGCCAACACTTCGCTTGCTGTCTTTTTGTTTGCATTAGCCATACATCCGAGAAGTCATTTGCTTGCGTAAAAGGCATTTTGTCATCGATGACGTCATATTCAGTGGGAGATTAAAAAAACATCAAACGTTTGATGCCAAGCCAGTTTGCATTGCAAATTTTTTTTATATCTTATATCAACTATCTAAACATGACGTTTGCATGTATGTATGCATGAATATATGTATGTATGTATGTATGTATGTATGTATGTATGTATGTATGTGTCTGAATGTATGTATGTATGAATGTGTTATGTAAGTATTATTTTCATACCGCGTTGTGATATAATTTACAACACAGACAGCTGATAGATTGGCATTAAGGATTCAGAACTATTCAGATTGTTTGAACTAAGTATTTAAACGTTCATGTTTTAACAAATTTAACTGAAAAATGCTTTGTTTGACATGTTGTGACCTCTCAAATGGTGATATTCAGTAAGAATTGCCATTGATTACAAGCAATCAATAAGCTGTACTGTAATATGCATGTTTATCCATTCTAATTGGCGTTAAAATCATCCACGATTGTTCTTCAAAGACACACAAATGAACGAATGATTATATCGTCTGAATAAACCTCTCACACAATTATGCTAGTCAGACATAATGTAAACTGGCATGTCTCTCGTGATTACAGTAGGTCTGTCGCAGTTTCTCATTAGAACATTCTGGAATTCAATAATCACAACCAATGTTGTAAACTGCACAGATCAGATAATTGAGCAAATGTTTTTACAACAGCCAGCATAGCGTTCATAGCTTCGCTACATTAATATAATCTTACTTCATTGACAACGAAAAACAAACTTTTATGATGAAGAGGTAAGAGGCAGTCATGTGTCAAAGCTTTTTTGTGGATGACTGAACTCTCACATGAGACATAGCTCTATGCTTTACTGCATGTCGTAATTGTCATCTGTTGGGAACTTTTTAAGACTGTCGTGTAGTGGAATATATGGTTGCAGATTGATTTTATAATGATCTCTGAACATTTTAAATTGTTATCTTTAAATATACTTTTATGTATACTTGTAAACTATTTTGTGGTGTATGTTGTATATCATCTTCCAAAGGCAAGGTGAAAATGTATCGAGATAGACACTATCCATTTGCTACCTTGCCCTCACCGGTAACAAAACCTGTGAAACGAGGCAGCAACATCTATCGTGATCACAAGCTACCGCCCTTTATTCCTGTGAATGATATTAGATACAGACAAACACTTATGTTATAAACTGCACTGATCAAATAGCTGAACAAATGTTTTTAAAACATTACACATGGCTTTCATATTTTTGCTACATTAATATAATCTTACTTCATTGACAACGATAAACCAACCTTTTTTATGTACATATATGAGGTGATAAGAGATCAAAGCTTTTCATGCATGACCGAAGCCTCTGAGCTTCCGTCAACATTCTCATCATCTGGGAACGTTTGGAGACAATCATTAAGGGGAATATCCGGTTGCAGAATTAGACCTTTGATGGTGGATGAAAATCATTTTTATTATCCACAAGGTGCATAGTGAAGATCTTATGAGGTTGTCTTTAACTCATTCACATTCTTTAACTTATTTCACGTCTGTCAAAACATGTGTTTCATTACGTTACAACTATTTTAGGACTCCCCGAAGATATCAATGACACGTGTTTGAGTAATATTGGCTCCGTGTCATTTTTTATCTGTGAATCTATTATATTTGTTTTTAATGTATGTTTGATATAAACATAGTTAAGGCCTTGGCTCATCAAACAAAATACCAAAGGAAATGTGTTTATGTATTGAAAATAAATTCAACAGCAATTCATTAATTGAAAAATCATCAATGTCCATTGAGTGGAAATTATGGTTTATTGAAAATACCGTATTGATAACCTTTCCACTGAACTAATCCTTACTTTTAAATACTTATCTATTAGATTTAATGTTATTACAAGGGACGAAGGTTAGGGTTATTTGTACTCTTTAGGTAATGTCGCTGACAACAGAAATTAGGAAGTAATGGTTGATTGTGCATATCTATTTTTTACAGTGAATATTTTTCTTATCAAAATGAATATTGAATTTCCAGATACCCCAAATAAAATTTCAAAGCAGGTCGTACGATTGAATATAACCTGTGATGCCCGAAATGTCATTACATGAAAGGGAGGTCACGAAAAGTTAAGTTACCAAACCCGAGAACGTTCGTGATTGCTGATCAAAATGATAAATATTAAATTCCCTATTTCCTCTCGTATGAACTTTAAGCATATAATCTGTGGCAATATAAAAGAAGAAATGCAGATACTATCAAAACAGGTTGTCACAAATATCATATAACATTCTACAAAATGCTAACACGATAGACACACATCCTAAACAGGAAACAATTAGCATGCAAACATCAAAGGAATCGAGCCTGGAGGTATTCACGTTGTTAGGCTTTAGTTGATCTTTAATTCACTCTTGATATTACATGCTGAGAGGTCATCAAGTACTCGACTCATAGTTTCAAGTTTTTTGCAACTAAACTACATTTCAAGGAGAGAATATGCTGTAAAACATATTCCGCTTACAGAAATATCTCAACAATGTCAGTTTCAAATCATACATGTTAACATAATGAATAAGAAATTACGTAAAATGGTTTCGGAGAAATACAATTCAATATGATCTTTCACGGCCCATCATTTCAAAGGTTGGTGTTCATACAAACAGTTAATAATCATAAATATAATGTAAAACTCACATCATTGAATTTTTACAGGGAAGTTGACATTGGAATTGTTGAGTTGTGCAGGGGTATTGCATGTTTGGTTTAATAACATATAGCTCTTATATTTTTAAGTAATTACGTATTTATCATACCAGTGTCTTCTTTAAAAGTTATGTAGATACAACAGTTCCACATTCGGAGAGTCGCTGAATGGCCATATATATCAAACTAATTAATGTATAAAAAGGACAGACTTCTCTATGATCATGAAACAAAAGAAACAAATCAATACCCCGATGGTCACTGCTTTATAACTGACAAACTGACAGAAGTTCCATTGCAAAGATATGAAATAACGATGTATGTTAATTCTCACAATTATTTCAAATAATTTTTTGTTCTATTTAAGTGTTTTTCATCTTAATCAAAGGAAGGCGGTTGAACAAAATCACTGAATGTGTGAAGCAATTGACCTGAAATAAAAGATATAAAATAAAATTCCCGAACTGAATACTTATTTCCAGAAAAATTAGAATGTTTTGATTCTATTGTGGCAACATGTAAGAGTGGTCTAATCATTCATGTAGATCCGTAACATTTTTAACAAAAAGAAGTTTTCAAATAAATGTCTCTGGTGTATCATCACCTTGAAATAATTCAAATTCGGGAACAAATATTGGTAGTACGACCGATTGAACTATAAGATCCGTTTAACAATGAAGCACGTATTTAAGGACAAAACGTGTCGGTGCTTCCGAACATGGATTAACTGAATGGAGCTATTTCCGTAGCATCCATCTCCACCACTACTTGAATTAAGTCAATAAGAATGTAGTGGGTACATTGAAAACAATATAGCTTAATGCCAATAGCAAGCTTACGAGGATTTGCAAGTAGTTTTTTTATGAAACTAACTATTGCTTCATTTACTTTGAACAAGTGATCATCCTGGTTAGTTTACATGAAAAAAACTGTTTTTCGCAAACATTTAATTTCAAAACCTAAAGTTCAACATATTTGGTTTTAATTTGAAAATTGCATTGATAGACGCAAACCCGGTGCTGTATCATTTCTGCAATGAAAATATCATTTTTTAATTTTTAAAAAACGCACAGTTGAAGAATCAATTAGGATGTATCTTAAACACGTTTTTCATTCAAGGAAAGGCAGTTTTTCACAAATCAAGCAACTTACCCATACATGTACATGTACATTGATAAAAAAAATTCAAAACATTTTCAATTTAACATATCATTTCTGGCATCAATCAGATGTAAATTATCACGACCAAGTGCATTTCTCACCTTTTTCGGTGTAAATGACTCAATATATGTCAAGATTGCTTCTTGTATTATCCATCACGACTTTGGAGAGCTTATATATACTACCCAATCATATGTTTTCTAATGGTTTTTACAAATGGTGTTAAAATACGTGTTGTACAAATATCCATGCATTTGGATATCTTATTCAATTACCATTCAAGTATATTAATATTACATGATATGTATTAGAGAATAAGTGAATATACCAACTGTAAAAAAGAGGAATTTTGTAATTGCATTCTTTTCTCTTCAAGAAATGTATTGCAGAAATGTTTCCAACTATGATGCCATGTCACTCACTACCATGTCGTTGTACATAAACTGACACCGATTTGAGCAATCATTTCACATCCTTTACTACGGATGTGTAAGTAAGGATGTGTATTGCTACTCATTTCCGTATCGTAATATATTGCAATATAGAGAGGCGTATTGCAATACATATTTCAGCAATTTTAAAAGGAAATTGTTAATGTTATATCATGCGATATATTGGATATATCCAGAAGATTGTACCGGTACGTATCGTGTTTTTTCCGTATTGCAATATACCGATATACCGATAATACCGCGCACTCTTAATCCTTACTATGCTAATTGTGAAAGGTTCAACTTACATTTTGACTTTCGATAAAGCTATGCTTGTTGATTTTCGATACAAGAAACCATTTTTTTGCATGATTGATACCATCAAAAATATTTTGAACCGGAAAAGAAAGTCCTTCAAGAAGCATTAAACCAACAGGTGTATCAAATGTACAAAATACCATCACGCAAACCTCAATTACTGACAAAATGTATTTTGATTTTGCTATTTTTTTTTTTTTTAAATTTTTCAAATCACGTAGCATAACGTGACACCAACAGCATAACCTGTGACCGTTTAAAATCTGTATTTCCAATTCAATTATATTTGTAGTGGTTGTAGCTTTCTTGACTTAACCACAGAATTTGCACTTATATAAATGCTATCATAGAATGGCCAAGCCCAGAATAGAGATTAAGCCAATATGGATGTGCTTTTGCTACTCTATGTTGGAATAGCTGTATGCGGCCTTGTTAAGTGCGGTCGTGGTACAATATGATATGTGGTTGACAATGAGTGGAGATCAAAGGGAATTAAGATGACAACTTCTTTGATTGGCATTTGAGAAGTAGATGCTTGGCAACAATACAAGAATCTGTGTCGATACGTCGCAAATCTCAGATTGAAGAAATTTTTATCCATAAATATTTGTACTTAGTCAATGACAGTCAGTTTTAGTGATGAGTATAAACACATAACATGGGAAGTACGAAATCATGGACATTTTACAAAATTGTTTTTCACATGAGTGCAAACGGTCATGTCTTTACATACGTAATATTCATATTCCTAAACACAATCCTTCGTAAAGAGATATATCGAGTGTATGACTGTCATTGAAACATTTCATATGTCCAATTGTACTTTGTGAGTATTTCGTGATTATCCGTTATCTCAGTTCTGAACTTGAAGTTGCTTAGATGCCGATATAATGTAAAAGGATATTTATTCTAAACGGCATTTTTCCAATGACACCATACTTATATAGTAAATCCTGTTTCTTTTACTTAATTGTATTATAAATCAGAGCAAAACTGCTTTATATATACAGTCTAAAAAATTATAAAATCAAATACCAATATTTAAGATTTTAGGGTTTGAGTAAGAGGATATAAAAGAAGGTCTCCTCATATATTAACATCGATATCACGACAGTAGCAGGTATCATATATTTCCAGATTGAACATTTTATGTATATATTTGTGGCATCTTATGTTTTCTTGATAGAAGTCTATCTTTGTCGGTTTCTTTTTGTATCTAGATGATCAGAGTGGATACTTAGAGTCGCATGTTCATTTTTGCAAAGCAAATTGTTTTGTACGCCAGACAAATAGTTAATCACTCACAGAAATCAGTGAATAATTAATCATTATTATTATTAACATTTTATAATACAGCCGAGCATCAAATATTCTATTCAAAAGTAGTTTTACATAAAGCACAGGGATGATGACAAACAAAAAACGTTGATTTTTTTTCTCTTTTTTTCCTCTCTAAGCATGTCCTTTCAGACCTAACCAAAAATAATCTTTGAAAGACAATATACAAAAACGCCGATGTCTGACAAGCTGTGGAAACATGATCAAAAACTAGGATGTAAGCGAAGAATGTTTATTACCATGTAAGTAAACCAAATATTTTGCTTTTATTACGTTATCTTCTTTTCAACGACTTAATTTATATTCTAAAACAATATCTGAGACACGTTATTCGATGAATGTAATGTTATGTGAGTTTAATATTAAATCGATTGAAGCTTCTTTATCCACGTTTTTTCATGAGGATAGGCAAATTAGTCATGAATCCTTTAACATAGTATTGTTATCACACAAAAAGGTCACGAAACTAAGAGCTTCTATTAAACCTCTAATAACATTTAAAATGTACAAGAAAATGGTATTTTTGAAATATTTAATTACCTTACATTCTAATGATTAGGATACTTGAGCATCTTTGGCAATTTGGAAGACTTGAATGTTTTTAGTTATTACCTCCAACGAATATATGATCTCTTACACTTTGATACAATTTGTCAAACCATGTTTGCTTTTTTACCTTTTGAAATAAGCATTACAGGAGAATGAACGAATGAATAATTGAATGAATGAAGGTATTATAGGCGTTTCTTACCCAAGCGGGCAAAAATATGCCGGGTATTAATAATGGTCACAGTTTTTCTTAGATTACAATTTGATTGGCTGACAAAACTATTATTATTCATTCGTTCAGTGAGTCTAGCAAACACGGTATAAGCTTAAAGAACATGAATGTGGGGTAGTCACATCCACAGTAACTTGTAATCTAATCGTTTGATAAGCACATGGGACGGTATAATGGAAAAACAGTTATTGTGGGGAAACAATCACCTACTGCGATATCCGAACGTTTGTGTTGAGTAAAGATCTTTATCGCAGAAAGCATTCGTAATTGGCTTTTATCTAAATGTTTGACCACTCTGCTGAGGTCATTCCAGCTATTGATTTTGCAATGATCACGTCGAGGGTCATTGTTAAGTTAATGGCTTGACTTTATTCAATTATCAATCGCTAACTTCCAAACTACCTACTATTCATTTACAATTAGTTTTTTTAACTTCAAAGTAAAGATGTACCTATTGCCTGCAAAAGTGAACCAAAGAAACCTTTATTCTTGGTAATTTCGCGATCATTTTAAAACAATTAAAGGTAAAACATCATTTATCATACAAACAGGTGTTCGATGATTTAATCTTATCGTTTTTGGTACATCATAACTGGACATTTTTACACTTTAACCAGGAGCATTTCACAATTCAATTTTCTCATGGTAGTTTGTATTATATCGATATCGACAATGTCCAACACACAAAGCTCATATATTGTCATTGACAATTCAGCAGTGTTAGGATTGCATCAACGTTTTTGTACTATCCTAGTTTTCCAAGGTTCTCGCTACAATAAATATGACTGAATGATGTTTTTTTTACATGTTAACCTTTCAACTTTTCAATTTCTAAAATTTGTGTGATTCAAACATAAAGTTCATGTTCGTCTTGTCTTGTACAGTTGGATTATCTAAATTGATGTGGTAAATAATTATAAGTTTCCAATTGCATTTAGATAAACAAAACACAAGTGATCGTTTTGGTTAGAATGAAATAAATATGTTCACTCTTGCATGGAAAACATCAATTATGAAAGCAACAAGCATGTACTATCTTACAGCTAGATACATCTAAATAAGAATTTTCTAAACTTACCAAAGATAACCAATAACCTGTTTTCATAAGTTGACAGAAAGCATACTACTTTTTAAAATACCCTTTACATTGGATATTCATACCCCTGAAGTGCCGGAAATTTACCTTTAATACAAATTATAGGACACAAGTAAAAGTTCCATGAGCCATTATGATGAAGTTTCTTCCATATTTCAACTAGCTCTTAGCAATTTTGTTGCTATAACATTGACTTTACAAATGATACGTTTCAGAAAGAATTGATTGTGAATGCAAGCTATCAATCAGATGTACCGGAATATACTTTCTGTCCTTTGCAATTGCCATCATATTCATCGATAAGTGATTTTTCAAAGACATCAACATAAAAGAATGATTGTATCGTCTTGGTGTTAATGTTACGTTATGCAAATAGCACTCTCAGTTCTTCAGTTCAGTTTTGAAATCTCACATGTATATCCACAAACGAGTCCTTGTATCTTATCGTGATACATATGGTACATATGTACAATGTACTAATGATTCATTATGATATTTATAAAATATGAATCAAATTCGAACCGTTCGAATCTGTGTGAAATGTTTGTATCCATGAACCCTTGCTTCTTATTAGGTAGTATAAAAAAAACTTTAATAAGATAATATCTTAGTCTTGATTTTCCGCTATAATTATTTCAGGTTTGAAATTACAAACACCTTTTCGACCTTATACTCAAATAGGTTCCTCTTGAAATAAGGAGGACATTTGAAAATGATGTGTATTTCTTCAACCATCAGACAGGGAATTTTCAGAATATTAGTACTTATAAAAATATAAATCAATGCTAAAGGGGCACTGTTAAAGAAAAGTTGATGAACTACTCAAATGTTATGATCAACAAAGAGAAGACAACCCTTTAAACGGTAATAACTGTGTTGCAATAAAAAAACTAAATTAAAATTTATTAGATCATAAATAAAGATAACCTTTTAAGTCGTTTGTTTTCCTCCCCTTTATTTTCATAAAGGTGACAAAGTTTAATTGAAAAGACTCAATGGCTCCTGTTATCGAAAGAGGTTGTATTTGATATTTTTGCCGTTGAATTGATTAGAGATGAAATCGTGGATATAGTAGGGATCAGTGATTTCAAAATGTCATTGTAATGCACAAAAAAGAGAAAAAGACTTTCAGTTATCAAGCACTCATTGCTGTGCATTCATTGACATAGGTTTGAATGACATATTTGCTTAATGTGTGTAAACAAATTCCGGACATTCTCAAGCATATCCTATCTCATAAATGTTTTGTTGTTGCCATCGTAGTTCTGATACCAGAAATCATTCTTATCACCTGTGACAATGGGCGCCATTGCAACATTGCGATTGGTCATTGGGACGATTAGAACTGCTCTTAACAATTTGACAGTGTATAAACATGCTACAGCATTTCTTGTTACACCCTGTTTGCTATGATCAACAGACAGACACTTTGTTATGATGTGCACAGATCAAGTGACCGACCAAATGTTTTTAAACCATTCTGCATAGCTTTCATGGTTTCGCTACATTAATCTTTGGGTAAACTATAATACTTCGCTGACAACTATTAACAGCCATCGAATGATATCGCCGAAGCTCGAGGTAATCATAGATCAAAGCTTTTCCTGCGTGGATGAAAGCTCATAGCGTCACCTTTAACAACACTTACGAAACATAACCATACGCATAACAGCTTGTGATCGTGGTCATCAGTTGTGAGAATTGAAAGAAAACCACGTACTAAAATCACGTACTACGGATCCCAACTTTTAACAGTGGATGAATAGCAATTTTACCATCCACGCGGTGCATAATGAAGAGGCTCCTGTCGTCTTATTCACTTTCCACATCCTTCAAAACATGCTTTGAAATAAAAAAATTCACCAATATATGATATTTACCTCACATTGGTTAAAAAAGGATTCCTTCCATTTTGTGTAAAAGAAATTAAAATCAAATAAAGATGTTGGAAAAATGCATGCCCTGTTATTTATTTAATTTGTGTAGGCTGACCCTAACCATTTAATGGCTGCAGTGTTTGCAATGTTCATGCATCAAAAACTGTTCTTTTTTCTTCCAATGAATATGTCAACTGCATATCTTTATACCTAAACGTGTGTAAGAAAGACCAACGGTCAATATGTTTTCAGGACTTAGGTAGCGTTTTAAGTAACCTTTTACTTAGACGGCGAAACATTGTCCAGTCTGGGTTAATCATTTAACAATATTGGCCCTCTATATAAAAACAAATATGATAACATACGAGGATTAACATTCATGTGCAAACAGAAAAAAGTATAAAAATCACTAATTGCTCTTTGATCAACATTATCAAGTTAAATTTCCTATTGCCACAATATGAAGCAAGAAATCTAAATCAAAGGACAGGTATTGAATTACACTCATCAATAATTCTATACATTTCTAACAAGATAAATGCGCATCTTAACACGGACACCAATAGCATGGAAACATCAAAGGAATCCAGCCTTAAGGTGATCGCTTCAATATGACTGAATGATGGTTTTTTACATGTTAACCTTTCAACTTTTCAATTTCTAAAATTTGTGTGATTCAAACATAAAGTTCATGTTCATGCTTCACGTGATCTTTAGGGCTTCACCTGCAGCTTGGCTCAATGTTTTCTATATTTCATGAAATCAAATTCATAAAAACGGAAAATATCCTCACATTTTTCGCTCACAAATATTACATTAAAAGCTACCTTTGAAATCTTACAGTGTACAAATCATGAATAATGATTTCTAAAAACTCATTTAGTTCTCATGCCAGGTAGGAATCATCACAACTATTTTGAAATGAATATTCATATAATGATATAAACCAAACTTTATCACATTAAAGTCTACTAAGGGCATTTGAAAACAACACCAGAAATGTAAAGAATATCTCGAAATATTCTTTTAATTCAAGAATGCTATGAGAGCTTACTACTTAATAGCGTGGAAATCTGCAACCATTTTTGTAAAAATTCATCAGCACGTAAGGGTGTCAGAATATATCATGTAAGTGCAGGGTAATTCTGTCAATGCCACAGTAATGATGTTTACGATAAGGTGATGTTTACATTTGTTTTCGGAAAACAAAGCTCTTGTAAAAGTAAATATCGGCATTCCTCTCAGCTATACTTTAATCATTTTCTTCTTGAGAAGTGTTGTGGAGACATCAATTCGTGAGGCTGAATATTGCAATAGATCGGCTTGTCGCAAATAGACATCAATGACGAAACAGGGATTTCATATGTGGGAGTTGCTTTTAAGCGTCAAGATGTCTCTTTGAAAGAAAGCACTACTTATTTTGGTTGTATAGTCAGTAAAATGAACAAATACTTTGGTTTACGTCCATGAATATTTTCATATTTGGACTTAAGAACGTTCACGATTCAAAGACTGCATTTTCATATGAATCAGCCAGTTAATCTTTTTTAAATAAGTCTGGCAATATGGCCCATATCAAAACCTTTCACAAATTATTGAAATATGTTACTACCACAAAAAAAGAATTCATAACAGCGTTAAATCTTCGATCTAATGTTAGTCCACCAACGTTTGACTTTCTTGACAGATTCGAAAAACAAAAAGTGCGTCAAAAAGGTTCAAATGAACCAAGTAATGAGAATATTGTGTAAGTTTTTAAGAAATGATTATATATCACGTTTGTTACAATAATGGTTTACCAATTCCTTAAAAAAAGTTATCAATTAAATGTCTTTTCCTTTAGAATACCTTTTACAGACCAAAATAGCAAAACACGTTATCAACACATATCCTAAACTGTACATGCTAGCTTCACAAAACTTCAAACACATATTTGTCATGACCCTTTTAATTGACCTGCAAGTGAATTTTATTTTGGCGTATCAGTAGAGACATGCCTGAAACAACGATGTCCGGAGCATATCACTTACTGCTAGCTTTACCAAACTTAATTCTTTAGATTTATATTTCATTTTTATCTTTTGGGTATTCCATGGAAACGTGACTAAAACGTGACTACATGACGAAGCCTATCTCTCAAACTTTACAAGTTATCTACTTAACACATCAAACGTCATGCCTTGGTAAGAACCAATATAGGGATTTTTGTAAATAGTTGAAATGAAGAAATGACTACAAAATTGGGCTGATTCCATGTGTTGATGACACTTTCCCCTTTTTTCTGAGTACACTGCACTTTCGTATAAATTTATTCACTGTTAATCAGTTCACATTGACGTTTAGTTTCCTATTTTGGAATGTTTTGACCTAAGCGGGAAGCGGGGATATGTGAGCTTCGCTCGCTTTTACATTTTTTCTTATGCCGGGTTATTGTGTTGCGCAAAGTGGTTTGAAAGTAGTTTTGAAAGTTTAACATTCATGGTCATCATTTCAATGTTAAAATCTTATCATCACGGACCTGTGCATGTTACACCATTACAGCTGTTGATAACTCATACATATCTTCTTTATCAAATACTTTATCGTATAAGCTTTTATTTTGAAACGTGAGAAATGTGATGATAAAACCAAGTGTTACATCAAATCAAGATTTTACTTACTCGTAACCATAATCAAAATCATAGAAATAAATATAAGAATTAGATAAGAATCTAATTTTGAGAGTATGTTAAAAAAAATGAAAGACTTTCATCAAAGATTAAAATTAAAAAAATGATTGAATTTATTGCAATACATGTCGTGGAGTATTCATATCGTATTTACAACATGATAGATCAAACCAGCACTCGATCTTCTTTTATAACTGGTTTTCTTAAAGAAGAAATGTTAAGAAAAGGAGTTTATAAGATACGGATCCAGAATATTTACGGACAAAGGTTTCCATGACATTTCAATAACGGACGTTTCAAAATAGAGATATTAGTGTATTTGTTGAGAAACTGGTCAATATGATATCATCAGTAATCCTATAATGTCTAATGATCCATGCATTTATTTTGAAAGTGTATACATTTAGTTCTCTGCCTTTTACAAACAGTGTCATCATTGAATAATTAGTGTGTATAGTTTTCTCTTTTACACATCTCATGTCACACGTCTTCAACAGACTCAATAGGTATCACTTCAATGCATCCTAAATAGAAACTGTTATAACGTCATCATTTGTCAGTGCAGTTCATCTTGCAGGAATAGTTCATATTCTTCTCGTTTAAGCATGACTTTAAAGTAAAGCTGATATCCATAAATATGGTTTCTATCACGATTTGATGTTGATAGAATTAATAATGTTGGAACTAAGCTAAGAGCTAATATGTACACATGTATCATGTAACAGTAAAGAGATGATTACTGAATTTTATGTTAAACACTACCATTATTTCCACTGGTTTTTTACCTTAAAACAATTATCGTGCAATGTGCGTTATCCTTAGTTTCATCAAACATCATTTGAAGCCTTTAATGTCAACTGGTATTCAGCAAAAAAATCTAATCCTCCTAAGCGCACTCAAAGTACTTTGTACATATATAATCCCATTCAGTTTGTCTAAAGCGTTGCAATCTCATTAGAATAAGATAGGTGTTTTGTATTATCTCACAAGGCGTCATTACTCGAGCCGTTAGGCTCATCACTGACCACTTGATCTCACTGGCTTTACGCAGATAAACTGAAACAATCACCATGCTTGTCTTTATGAAGTTGATAGTTTATTCATAATTTGACGTTGAAACTCCATTTTACGAAGAATAAGTTGAAGTAATTTCCTTATGTCCTTTTGTTCAATAACTACGGACAGAACAAGAGTCGATCTAATTGGCAAATGTAATCAAATATTGCTGTTATATAATTAACGAGATCTTCTTATCAGTATTTGTGTCTCCTTTAGTATCTGTTTCCAGAAAAATCTTTATTTTTGAGACATCAGTTGAACCAATGTAAATTTAAAACAACATATGAAAATTCATGTGGATTTGGAGGCTGCTCGACATTTGAAATACAATCGGAAATTTTCGCTGATTAGCTGATATAAATTATTTCACATGCGAACCTGAAGGCTCGCCATGTGAGATCTACAATGTACATGCGTAACACCATTAAACATTTCATGTTACTGAGATTTGAAGCTAGGAGGGGGTTTGTAAGTAAGCAATACAGACATTTGCAATCCTCTACCTGAGTCTGTTGCCTCAATTATAACATTAGTTATCCTCAGCTTGCTCCCCTTGAAGTTTCTTACAATATAGATCAAGATTACTGAAAGGTTTCTGCTGTTATCACTGTTTCTATTGCGCGGGTAATGCCATCTTGTTTCATTGTGAGCAGTCATGTTGATCCTAAATAAGATTTCCCAGGCGATCCCGTTAAATGTCTATAAGATCATGCTTGTATGTCAGATATCGTTGAATCCCCGATTGACATGTGTATAAACACATCACTAAAACTGACTTGTCATTGACATGCCTTTAATTCCTATTGCCCTGGGATCTAATATAAGTAATCTCAATTTTCTCACAAATATCATATTGTATGAAGTTGAGTATGCACTTGATAAAACCACGAACACCTGTACCAGGACTAAGTAGCAACACGACGTCAAATTGTGGTTCATCTCTTTTTAATGATGGTATCTATATTACTACATTTCTTGTGGTTATATTCATTAATTCTTTGCTGATAAGATGCACCCACTACAAACAAGAGTGAATGGTTGACGTGGATGTAAAGGACGTCATGAAAAACCAGGTTAGGTTTACAATTGATGCGAATATCCTAATCAACAGATACGCAAATAACATTACACTTTACTGAATACATCTGTATAACAAACATGTCAAAATTACTTATAAGTTTGGTTTAAGTAAGATTTTAGAACATAGTTAAACATCAAGGACAAAGTTGATTCGATGCTTATCTAATGACTCATCATTCTGCCTTGACAAGTTGCATTGATGTTGTTGAGCAAGTGCTTGTCATCAAAGTCTCATTAACTCGTCGATGTTCAAACACTGATTTTCTATTTCAATCGTGCTGAGGACTACATCAATTAAACTGTAACATTCACGTTTTATTTATCATCCCTTTTTTGACACATACATTGTTCTATTTTACACATGTGTATAATGTGCTCATTCTTGTTTCCATGCAAGAAATCCAGTTCTTGTGGCTACAAGTTGTTTAACAACAATAAATTGTTAAAAATATTAGCTGTAGCAATATAAATCCTTGAAACTTCAGATCTGTTTAATTCATTTTTGTCATTAAGAAGGTTTTGAACCAAAAAAGGATCTATAAGTATCTAAACTGTATATTGGTACCACGTGCGTGCATTTAAGGGACACTATGGAAACTGAGTTGATGATACAATGTGAGATGAAATTTATAATCCACAAATGGATTGAGTTTATCACATTACTTACTACATCACAGTTGAAGGCTATTCCAAGTGCCCGATGAGTTTTCAGAAGCTGTATGTCTAACAAGATTAAATCTAAAGTGATATTAACTTTAAGCAAATGTCAGATAAGAGCTAGCATTGCTGTTAATGTATTTGTTATCCCGCTAAGACCGATGACAAACAGCAACACACCCTTGCATGATATTTCAATATATTCATGAAACATGTTATTACATGTCGATAAGCAATAAGAGCAATCAATTATTTCAAATTTCAATGATTATGAAAAGAATTTTGATTACGAAGTGACTTTAACATTTGACGAAAGTAATGGAAGAGTGAATCAAATCTAAAATGTATCGCTAGTGAAAATGACTTCTCTGTAGACTTGGCAAGAATAGCATTTTAAAGAAGTTGATTCGGATACCATCGCTTAGTTTATCTAGATTTTCGTTCTCCGCATGTGATTCACACAGGACTTCTCACTTTGCCTACATTAAGTTACTTATTCAATTCATCGATCATCAGCTGATAGATTATATTCGAATGAATCATTTAGCAAAAATGTACCTATTCAGTTTATAAAGCTGATTCTAAAATACCGGAAGTACTAAATGCAATGTTGCATTTAATCTGCATTAACTATGATTTCGGAAATATTCCATTTTATTACAGCCTCAACAACGAAAACGGACGACGCTACGGTCATATCGATTACAATCCTTATACTATTCCTGAAACTGGTTAACTTTCAAGGTTGTTTTAATGAACAATGCTTCATTATTTGTTCTCAGTTCAAAGTTCGTTTACCCGTTTACGCCTCTTGATAATGTTGTGCATAGCTGATCAAGGAGGTTTTTTTACCTCTCAACAGACTTCGGCCGTCTTAACTTTTTCCTTTTTGAATTACACTACTTTAAGTACGACTGAAAGCTAAAATGAGTGCCTAAATGTATTTCAAGTAGCCAGTTTGAACCAGTGCCTTTTTAGTGAAAGTGTCTTTAACTGTACATTCAATTGACAACGTACTTCGAAGTATTACATAATCTAAGATGATTATTGTTCCTTGAAGTTCTAATGAGAAACTGAGACACACCTAATGAAATTACCTTTGACATGTCATTGTGCAATAGTTTGATACACATAAGCGTGTAAGAAGTTTATTCAGACGATTTAATCATTAGTGTGCATAGAACCACCCATTTGTGAATTTGATTGTGATTGCAAAGGACAAATGCATAATTCACGTCTTCTGATTGATAGAATTAGAAGCAGTCCTTACAGTAACATATTATTAGCCTTTATCATTAAATATTGCATACCATTGTGGGAACATGCCAATGATAACAAAAGCATCTGCTAGTATGAGCATGTCGATGTCGCCACATGTGTTAGTTGTACGATTGAATTTTTCTCCTCAAGTTTTATGTTCTAGAATTTCTATTACAATTCAAACTGTGCAAATGTAATAGTTTTTTAAAATATTCATCTCTCTATATCTATCCCCCTTTTTGTTTAAAGAAAACACCCAAGCACTATGAAAGCTTATGCTGTATATCCATTAGTAGCATTTCACTGACGTTTGCGTTTACATAAATATTTTTTCTTCGTTACAATTTATTTCATGAGTATATGGCATTTGCCAAATCACTTTGCAGTTATGGCTTATGAAATGGTTAAGAAAAGTTAATAATTATATAACTTATTTTATAAACTAGTAAAGCTAGGGTATATGCACTGATATGATATTCAAGGATATATTAAAGTGAAGTGAAATCAGAAATGCCTTGTCATACCATAGGAGGGTATTCTACCCGCGTATTTCCAATATTCGCATTTGAATGGGTTTTTTCTTCATTTTCAGTAAATGTGAGTAGAAGCAATACAATCAGTAAATGAATTCTAAAACTAGAACGTGCACATGAATTTCGTTTCCAAACAAAACCCCAGAACTTTATCTTTCAGCCTATAAAAACCACTGTTGCAAAAATACTCACAATAACAGTTGAAGGTGATGAAGAGAACAACAATGCCATGTTTTGGTGAAAGCTGTTAGGTTAAGGTTTCATTATGTTTTTGGAAAAAGGCATGATAATTGCTACATATATGAGCAATTAGTTAGATAGTTGAGTAATTACATAGTTGAGCCATTTTTTAGATTAGAATATGTCAATTAATATAGAGATGTTTTGGCTAGAATAAACAACATAACATTTTTGTATACTCTTAATTGGATGCATTTGACATTTATACCGACCTCTGAATAAAACAAAATTAGATTGCTCTGCTTACATGCAAGATGATCACTTGGCGCAAATGACCGAAAATAAACAACTATACACAAATCAAAATAGTTTGTAACTTTCAGGAAATTGTATAAAATGTATGAAATTTGAGTTGTGGGCTTTGCAGCTCGTCAAGGACCGAAATATTTATCTAATCTATGGTTGATCTTTGATTTCAAAATAAGGAGTGGACTGAGGACTGAACAAATTTCCATTTTTTACTATGAATATACATTTAAATTTACATTTTACACCGTTATGACATGATGCCTTCTCGCCAGTCACTGGACGATTGATGCCGTGAGTGGACGATTTGCTTCGCTTGCATGTAGGATTAGAGACAGTTCAAAGGTCAAGCACGGGCTGGCATTGACCGCCAACTGAAAACCTTTGATTTTATTCAACCAGGGTTCCTCAAAAACATTTTGATTACAAAAACAACATTAAGCATAACAGTTTTTGATTAAATGAAATTAAAGGGAAAACTCAGCTGACTTTACAGTCAACCTGCATTTTAACAGGACCTTTTGATACTAAAAGATGATCCACTCCAATCAACATTAAATTTTCCAGTACAAGCATATGACCATAATACAATTGATCAAATGGATCTAAATGTGGTGTAAACATCCCTAAGGGTATAGTCTACCCAGAAACAAATGTTTCAAGAATTTTCTCATTTTTGGTACATAAGTACTTTTCAATGTGCTGAATTCAAAAATGAAATAAAATGTAGGGGTCACCGGACGATTTAAAGAGTTATGTGCCATTGAAACATTGACCCCAATGGAAAAACCTGAAAAATGTATATATCATTTGTCTAGGTAATAAATTAATAATTTATTTTTGTTTTTCAATTTTTTTGAGTCTTTTTATAACAAACTGATGATGAACTTGATTTCAATTGATACAAGTATGAATAAATACCAAAATGATGATTTTTAGGAGGATTTAAATTTCAATATTATGATTTTTTATATATCATTTTTTCGTATAAAGCTGAATTAAACCTCTTTATGGGTTCAACGTTTTTCTGAAAATTTCGGAAATGAAAATTTGGAATATGTCATTCTTACTTATCCAAAAATATATAGGGATCACCGAATGATTTTTTTCGCTGTGACGTTTTGAAAATTGATATCGGCGTCATAATTGACCCGATTGTAGCCTGGCGCTAGACTGAATTTATAAGTGACAGTTCGGGAAAAACGAACGGTGTGTATCTGCAAAATGATGTGATCTATTTACTTATACTACACTCATGAAATACTTTATTATTGTGAGTAAAATACTTTTAACGGATATTCTGGAAACACAAGTTCAAAGTTGTTGGGTTTTTTATCATTATTGCCGCTCATCATGCAGCCTTGTCTCCTCCTACGGTCCGGTTAGAAATTTCATCATTATTCAGATTTCGGGCCACGGCCTGTACATTACGATTTAAGCAAGCCTGATATGGAGGTTAGGGGGAATCATAACAAAATCCCATTTGTTTGAATGAAATCCTTCCAAAGTTTTATGAAGCTGGATCACAAATTTGAATTTGGATAAGGCCGGTATCGAGCTACGAACGTCACTGTCTGCGCTCACTTCAGGGTACAGGAAAGTTGCTTCGCTGGCGAACCGTTGAAGTGCAGTAAAATCACAGATAAACTTTTCAAATAAGTCTGTAAATAAGAGTTATTGTCGACCTTATTTTGTTGAAAACCATCCAGAAAATTCTTAAGTGAAACGTGTGTGCGTAGCAGAATATTTGCGTCATATTTAAAAAAAAGTAATAAGGCTATGAATAACTTGTGAATTATTAACTAGATTGTTTTTTATTTGCTGAATTCAAAAGATATAACAGTAGTAAAATATCATTTGAGAAATTGGTATTTTCGGTTATTTCTCAAATCTCTTCCAAAAATAAAAGAATGTTTAGAGTAAACTAGATGAATTCAACCAAATTTATCAAAACTTTGTTACAAAATTGTGTAAACAAATTACCTCAATGCTGACAGGAAATGCTTTGGCTTGTGATCATACTGTATTTTGGGGCTATTTAGGTGGTTCTAATATTGAGAAAAATATTAATTGCAGTTTTTCACCTGTGTACATTATCAACATCACCCTGCCATCAGTGATAACAATATTGATATTTAGGTATTGGAATATTAACAAATCAATGTCAGTAAAAAAGATTAATAAATATTACCAAAGATAATCGTTCAAGTTATCATGAAAAACATATTCAGTGCTCCTTTTGTCTTATGTCTGAAATTTTGGAATAGGAGGTTCAAGTATCTTTTTAGCACCAAAAGTCAAAAACAAAAATTGTAGGAACAGAAATTTATATCTGCTTCCTTTTTGTAATCAGCTGCTCTTCTGTTTATTGGTGGCCATTCATTCAAGTGAATAATATTCAGACTTTCATCTTCACTGTTGTCAAAAGCCTGAAATGTAAACAAAACAATACAATAATCTGTGAGATGAGGTGATTGAAAGTTTGGGTTTTCATAATGCCTTAAAAAATATTTCACATGTGTATCTGCATATTTAATTAAAGCCCAGTTAATCCTTACAACTTAGTTTTGCAAAATATGGCATAACAAATCTACACATTACTATCACTTTATTTATTCAAGGCTTACTACAATAGTAATGTTTTTCAGTTTAGCCGTGAATGGAATTTTTTGAGTTTGGATTTATTTGGGGATAACCTGATGTTCATTAATTCATAAACAGACACTTTTGTAACATACCAACCTTTATATCCTTTGCAGTTCAAATTCTTAGAGTGTTAGATTCTCATGATTGTTTGGCATTTTTCACTCAAGTTTGTAGCTGGTTATTGTTAATACCACGAGATAGCCTGAAAATAAAAGTCAGTACAATTTAATTAACTTATTTGGATCTTGTACCATATGAAATAAAAAATACTCACATCATCAAAAACATAACTCCTTCAAATATAGATATATATCTTTAACAGTTAAGTTTATAGTTAAATACAGGTTAACCTATAACTCAGACATTAAAGGCTGCATCATGGCAATTTAAAATGAAAATCTATTACTTGAAACATGTAGAATATATCTATTTGTGATTCTCAATCAATCAGGGTCTATGATACAATCCACACGGGTCTCGAATATATTCTAAGGGCAGTACTAATCGAATTAGAACCCTGTGGTTATTTTCGGGGAAATATGGTAATACATACTCATTTTTTTGTCGTAGTTATAACCTTATTATGTGACAAAAGGCATTGTTAAAATTCAACAACTGATATGTGTAAAAAAAATATACACATTGAAAAATAACAAGATTAGATACAAAAGAAAATTCAACCTACCTCATAAGTTACTGAGCCTCAAGCTGTAAAAATCGACGAGTCTGCTATGAGGTCAACAGGCGTAAGTTTTCACCGCTCTCTTTTCGAGCCAGGCAGGAATTTCATCGTTCAAATCAGCATAGAAATCTATCGCTAAAACTTGACTCAAACAATTTCGGACTCTGAAGCTTTCAGTTTCTTTGCAACTTTGGGTAATTTATGATATATTATTGTTTTCTCTGAGGACTCGCCATGGTCTCGACCGATAACATGAATTAAAACTTCTATATGCGATCATCGCAAAACTGTGTCATGTGTGCAGCGACTTGTCAAGTGATAGTGATTGATGTTTACTGTACAAAACAATGACGTAAGTCGTTCGGTTGTCGCAAAACATTTTCAAGTGCGTAAATATACTTGCTTCAGGTGTTTTTAAAACAGTATTAGAGCAAATACTAGAAGAAAAAGTATAATATGGAACACATTGTTTATTTGGAGTTGATTATTAACGATGTCGATAATTTCTCGTCATTATGGATGACGTCTTTTTGGACATGCGCAGACGTAATAACTTGTGCCTAGACTATACCCTTAAGAGACACTGCATCCAAAGCAACAGGTCAAGACCAAACTTGAATACATAGTACAAAAGAAAACAGGAACCACCTCCCTTTTTCTACTTCCTTCAATTTATCACTTACATGTACTTTATTCCTGATAATATGAAGAGAGGTCATGACAAACTCTTCACACTTTTATCATATGTGCAAGACAAATCCCCTTCAAATGTCTTTAGAAGTTCATATGGTTCTGGAGGGGAAGTCGAAAATGTGAAAAGTTTACTTGAACATTGTAAAATGCAAAGAAATTTTTTGAACTTGAAGCCCCCGGCCCATTTTGAAAAAAATACAAGTTTATAAGGTGCATTATACAGAGACTTTACAGCAGAATTTACAATTAAGATAATAATTTGTCTCTCAGGTTAACAGCATGTTTTACAAAAAACGCTGAAATTCGTATTACATTTCTGGAGGACAAAAATTATTTAATGATTTGAAATATATTTTTTTAAACCAGCATAATGGGTACATACAAAAGCAAAATGGATTTAATCCTCTACAGCAGATAATGGACATAATGCAATAAGCCCATGTGGTTTTATAGACCTGATGAGCAAAAAACAACAAAAGTCTACCATCTTTATATCTGATACATAATATTTTGTCTAAAACTTGCCTAAGCACCTATTGTAAACTGCTACTCTCTTATAAGCCGGCAGAAAGCAAAATCACATGCATGTTAGAGCATGGCAACAAAAACGAAACTAAAGATGACTTCACTTATCTAAAAGGCACTTAAGATTAACCTTTGAGTCTTTTATTGATCCGATTTTATATCTAGAACTGTCAGTCTTCTCTCCCTCTACGTAAAACATTCATGAAGTCGTACTACTTACGTTACCTGGAAATAAAGACTAAACAATGAATATGATGCAGGCTTTAGAATCATGTGCGTGATGATTACTTATGTTAAATTTCTTTTTTTAAAACTTGCACATCAAATCGTATTCGTCTTCTACAAACTATGTTTAACTATAGGTAAAAATTTCGAAACCTTTATTTTGTAATTCATAACTTATGAATGCATGAACTATCTCCTGCACTCATGAATTTATCCTTGTCTTTATCTTGACTATCAATGTTGAATTCGGTAAAGAAAAATATGTACAAGAAGGTCACCAATATGGAGAGATAAACATTTCACCTTTGTATGGCACAGACGAAATGATATACTTAGATGGCAGCATTACAATAATGTTGATTTACATCCTCGTTTCGTGTCATTTACAAAGTGTTTCAGACATCAGCTTATTTTAATACTCATGTCATGTTTCGGCTTTGACTGAAAGAACATGCTTAGAGCTCAAGTTTCTGAAAATCAATATTTGGTTTGTCGTCATACCTGTACCTTGTATAAGAGATTGTCAGAAGTTTTCGAAAGTATAATCTGCTTATATGTCTGCAACTAAGTTTTATGTCGTTAACCATTTGCCTTGAACTTCCTGTAAAACAAGGTCTGAAATGTAATATCAGTTAATTGAAGATAGTTCTCAAATGTTAAGCTTTTTCAATGGTTGTCTAAGAATGCATTTTCATTTTATGAAGAACAATTGTGCTTCGTATCTAAAACAAAATATCACATGCAATCCATATTAACATATAAGTGCAGAGATCTTGTTTAACTATTTCCTTTAAAGAACCAATTATCTTCACCGAATTATAGAGTTGCACAGAGTTATAGCAACATTTGCTACCATTGATCATATTAAGATTCAGTGTATCATCATGTTTAAAAAATATATAAAAAAAGAAATAAACTATTGATCTTCACTTGAAATTTCATCCTGCTAAATAAGCGTATATAAACCCGCTCTCGCTCCTTCCTACATACGGTGGCATATTAGGGCCATCTTTTTCTAGCCAAAACCCTTGTATCGCTATCTATCTATGAACGCATTCAGCAACAGCAACTTTCGGCTTGAAAGAGATCAGGGTATTAGGAAGGAGCGAGAGCGGATTCATGTACGCTGATTTAGCAGGATATTGAAATTTAGACCCTTAACAGAGATCGAGATCAGTGACTTCCTTACTAACACAAAATATCTTTCAACTTGTATGTGCACTACTTCATTATTGTCTTTTTTCCTTAAACAGGTTACTTGTATTATGCGCGTCATTACAGAAACTGTTGCTCAGTGGACTGACTAGCATAATGAAATGGAGCATTAAGGATCTTAGTTGATGCATATTGTCAGAACTACGGTTAAAAGGGAAAATGATTTAACAGTCAGATGGGAATGATGAATGAAAGAATTAGAAGTCAATTTAAAAATGTTTTGTTCCAGTTTCACTAATGAAATGTGACACTAAATTTAACAATGTTTCATTTGTTCACTATCTAATTTGCAAAAAAATTATCAAATGCATTCAACCAGGAGAGTTGTGTCAGTTTTCTTCTCTCCGAGAGGTAATAAATGAAATAATAGGATAACTACTGTTATATCGGACATTGGTTTTTGCCGAGGTCAGATGGACGAGATGGTTAGCTATTGCATTGTTTCTCATATTTGTGTAAATACACTGATCCGGTTTTTTTGACATTGAGAAGAAATAGAGGATATTTGACATTTCTCGTCGAATACCATGGATATCGCATCGAGTGAAGTAGAAATTTATATTTTCACGAGTGGCGTAGCCACGAGTGTAAATATATGATTTTCTACTTCACGAGATGAGATATTCATGGTATTCGACGAGAAATGTCAAATGTTCTATTTATTATGTTTCCCAAAACCCCGTAAATGACCCTAACTATATGAATGGAGAAGCTTAAATGCTTCGCTAGCGCGGCCGTTGCATGACGTCTTTCAATTGTTTCATGACGTCACAGACGACGTCATATGATTGTTGCATCATTTCTCTGAGTAGAATACCATTTTTATTTCACTCAGTGAAAATACGGGGTTTATTTTCACCGCTAAATGGCATATTTCACCATTCGAAATATAATAAAGAGAGAGTGATCCAGAGTACACCGGAATATAGGTGTCCCCACAGCAGATCAAAACATACATGAGGTTTCACCATTTATTTCCCCCTACAAGGGATGAGTCACACTGGAAGAAAAGTGGCCAAGGTCTCTTACTTCGGCGCGTTCTTACCGAAACTGTTGCTCAGTGGATTGACTAGCATAATGAAATGGAGCATTAAGGATCTTAGTTGATGCAAATTGTCGGAACTACGGTTAAAAGGGAAAATGATTTAACAGTCAGATGGGAATGATGAATGAAACAATTAGAAGTCAATTTAAAAATGTTTTATTCCAGTTTCACTAATGAAATGTCACACTAAATTTAACAATGTTTCATTTGTTCACTATCTAATTTGCAAATTTATCTAATGCATTCAACCAGGAGAGCTGTGTCAAAATTTTTTCTCTCCGAAGGATAATAAATGAAATAATAGGATAACTGCTGATTTTTTACATTGATTTTTGCCGAGGTCTGATGGGCGAGCTGGTTAGCTCTTAGTGCGGTTTGTGTTTGCGGTGTCGTCTTAATATGGGGTCATGAATTGAAACTAATTACATCCATACAGTAAAAACATTTTGCAACCGTAAATACAAACATGAACACATGTGTGTTTCGTGATCTTATGCACATTTAGTACTATTTTTATTACTTTGTATATACTTTGTTATAATCTGATGTGATAGTAAATATAACGGGATGGTCGATTATGTATCATATATATTGCCGCTTGTGAATAATTTGTTTGAAAAGCCCTCGATATAGGTGATAATGAATTCGGGAAGTCTTTTGAATTCCATATGTGCATTTTCATGAAATCGAAACACAAGTGACTGTTGCAAGATATTACTCTTCACAAATATGAAAATAAAGTTGCGACTTTAATCCTCCGGTAGTGTATTACTATACATAAAAATCTATGTGAACCAACCAACAGATTAATTGTTTCTTTGACAATAACAAAACCTTTGCTTGTATTTGCCCGACTCAACACTTGAACTCATTGTAAGATGCTTTATTTCAACGTTATGTGCTTCACCTAAATAGTTTATCTGAAAATGTAGTGGTCTATTTTCTGCAACAGCACGTTTCAATAATTCTATCTAACGAAATGCTGTCTATTAGTTACTTCTGCGGGCACTCATGTGACTCACGTGGTATTAAGGGAATGACAATACCTATTTTACCGAAGTTAGTGAATGAATAGATTGTTTGGAAACGATTACTGTAAAAGTCGAACTGTCAATAGCATTCGCGTTTAAATTCAAGGCAATTGTTCGTATTACTTGAAAGATTGATTTTCATTTTAATGTTAACTAGCTTTCAATCAGACGTCCAACAGGAGCCAAAAAGAACCTAAAGGTTTTGGTCATCACGATTTATCATTCCGCTTGGGTGTCATTGAACGTGTCAAAGATCGGTTGGTTGGATAAGACAGTCGTGGAACTCAAATGCCGATGAAAGCCCTGTTTGAATAATGTTGTAAGTGTGATTTCAAAATGTACACATTCATTCCTGAAAAGCCTGTACAGCTGCATACCAAAAGTTCGTTCATACACCTGGGTTTACTAGTCTAAATATCATGTAATTTTGGATGCCATTGTGATATCGTAGCATTTCAATACAGATGTGCAGATTAATTATTCTTTAAGGCAAATATTTATCATAACCCCCAATTAACAGTCACAGTTTTGGCAGGTCATTGACGTAACCAGGGCTCAAATTTCGAAAATAACGTTTCTAATTTTCTCTACAAAAGCCTTTAAAAGTTATTTTAGGTTTGTTTCTTTGCACTAAGTCAATGTGATTGTGCTGTATTTATTCGCAGACTCGAATGGAACATCTCATTCGAAATTTCGAAAATAAGACTCCGTCTGTCTATTTGAACATGCAAAATTTTTATTTTTTTACAAGAGATCAGATGATCCCTAAATGATTTTAAGAATTGCTATTTCACACATGAACAATGGGTGAGCCTTTGTCAGTTCTGCTTAAGTTATTTTATTGACGTCCAAGCCAAACCAAAATCACATGATATATGAATGATAAATATGATGTTAAATGAACAAACTTACGGTATACAGCTTTACTCTAAGTGACTTACATGAAGGACTATAATTAACAAATCTCTATGTTATCTTTATGATGGTAATCTCTAATATTTTGATTTAGAAAATGATGGAAGCAACGTTAGAAAGGGCCACAGAGGTGAAGATATAGTAGCAAATACATTGTAAATAATATCTGACTACCAACATGCAGCACCAACATCATTATCAACTGCCAATGAGCAGTAAATCGTTTGTACTTTCAACTCATTCTATATACCATTTCGAAGAAACCAAAGCACTACTTGACATACCTTTCTTTTATTTACCCTTGTCCACTTGGTTTATTTTGAGATCAAAGAATCTCAACCTGACATGGCTATTCAGGATATCATCATGTGCATCTGGTAACCTGGAAGTTCTTTCTGTTCTTGTACAGATAAATCCATAATAATCCCCCATGTTGACTTTTGTTCGCATTAAGGTTTCATCTTCCCTATTTGCTAAGAATAACGCACTTTGATATCATTGTCAACATTACTATCATTCTACCATCCATATGATATCTTTGTAACTTTATTTTTAAATGTAGGCACTGTCGTTACGCTACGTTAACGGTAAGCTAAAATATGAGGTTTTACTTAAAATGGTACGTGAACGAATAGTAAAATCATCTAAACAAGGACAAGAACATAATATGAATATATATAAAAGGAGAAATAACAATTGAAGCATAAACGGTAATCTATGATAAATCCGTGGTTACAGTTTTTGTCGCTTTGGATAAACATGTACATTTAATCTATTTGCTCACACATCCAGGAAGTATCACATAAAATTCAGTTGCAGTCGATTTGACTTTGCACTTTAATCTCGCAATAATGACAATCAGGTGTTTCGTCCATTAAGCAATTTTATCGTGTCAGTTGAAACTATTACTATAATGGGAAAGTGACCTTTTAACTGATGTGATCAAATTACTGCTAAAACATTGCGCATTTTTCACCATATTTGTTACTAACTCTGAGTATGTCAACAAATAAATATTTGAGGTTTTCTTCACAAACCTTTTGTTTTTATAACTATTTATTACAACGCAAGAACACGTCTACTAACAATACACCCATTACACGGCATTGTTTTGGGATTACTAAAGTTCATTGTCACACAGTTTAAATTATTTTTTTTTTAGAAAACATCGTCCTATAAGAAAAACAATATACCACTCAGCGCTTTACAATATTCTAGGTTACCAAGACGACTATGCGATGTTTAGCACATGAAACACGGAGAATAGCAACAACGGTCCACTATAAACTTTCACTTGACCTAGTTTCATTTTTAATCGATGAAATCTATCAATTGTAATATTCTTTTTTTGTTCAATATAAATCTATGAGACTTAATTTTAATCGAATACATGCGTGTATGAAAAATGTGGATTGTTAGCGTTGGAAGGTTACAAAACCAGTATTCATATAAAATTGACTTGTGGAATAAGCTGCAGCAAATATATTAGGAGTTGGTGCCGTTGATACTTTTTGTAAGTTGTCATTTATTTAGCTCTGGGGGGATTTTGGCGGGTAGGAAAAAAATTTCGAGGACAATATTGTATGAAGGTTGTGATCAATTAGTCAACAAATATAAAACAAAACTTTCAAACATTTATTTCTAATAAGCTTTTTATTCTAATTTGGGATATCTAGAATAGTATCACTTAGTGGTGGTTGTCTAGGTTAATCACGTAGCAGGTTGATGTATTCTGACTCAACGACTGAAACTTCTGAAAAAGGTCAAAAGGCCGAAAGGTTTAGACATTGCTGGAGGAAATTCGTTACTTTGAGAGTAAAAACTCACGAAGAGGGGGTTTACTTACAAAATATCATCACGATTACGTAACACGCATCACCCACTCCTAAAAGCGAAGAGACGTAATTCATCTTGGTCCTGGATCAAGTTAACATATCACTTCTAAATTTTATATATTGAGCCTCAAATGACGTAAATGCAATGCGTACTCCCTCTGTAACTTTGTTGAAGTTATTTCATATGATTTGACAGTATTTGAACAGGTTATTCATTATGTGTAAATAAGTTGTGTGGGAATAATCAAGTGGGAATATTTCTTTTTGTAGCAAAATATGAAGAGGAAGTCTTGTGATAATGTTATTGTTATGACCCGTTCCTGTGCCTTGGGGTCCCGAAGCCTAATAATGTGACTCTAGATTATTTGCTCATGCATGCGTCCCATGCATGCGTCAAAAATAACCATTTTATCTCATGTCTCACCGTAAAACAAATTTATACAGGTACGAAACAATACGATTTCGAAGATGTTTGTAGATTCACCTATTTGGCTTTCAGGTTAAGTCAAGTGTGTGCCAAGTTGTAGAGAGCTGCAGGATAAACAGAAGTCTGATAACAGTGATACCTCAAGGCAAGAACCCTTTGATGTTTGCATGCTAATTGCGGACTATAAAACAGGCAGAGTTCATGCCTCTACTGATGCAGCGTAGCTGTAGAGATATATGAACTATTACCCGAGGAAGCTTGTCATGTGACGTTTTTGAAAAGAGTGTGAATATTGAGTTATTACGCACTAACACATATTAGCGCCAGTTTCATAAAACCAAATAGAGTCCGACCAAGGTTGTCAAAACTGCCTATGTTTTGGGGTTATTAACAAACAAGAAGTTGTGCAAAGTTTAACACCTACTTAACCAATATACATTGTTGAGAATCACCTCTTCAAAGGTATATATAACATATTTACAAGTTGTATACCATTTATTTCTTCGCTCAAAAACATGTGCAACCAACGACTGTCTTATGCTATTACAACCATGCATTGAATGTATATGGATAAAAAATGAAAGAAAGTGATAAAACAATCTTCGTGGCTATAATTCAGGATACGTTGACTGGTTTGAATGTGAAAGATCTGAACTGTCATGATGAAGATTCTGTTTTTGTCACGTTTCGTGTTTAATTGACTTGTCCTCTTGGTACTAACATTAGAATATTGATAATGAAAGATTCAGTCACGAATATTGAATATCATAGTTTGCAAGTCGATATAGGTGATTTTTGCGTTCCATAATAAAAGTATAAACGCATGATTAACACCAACAAATAAGTGGGATGTTGGATTGTTATGCAATTTTTACACAATGGGGTGAACACTTTACTTTTTTAACTATGGACACTAATTTGTGCTTCAAAACAGTCCCCATAGTCACAAACAGACTAAAGACAATTTATTTCCCAAGCATGAGCTATGCTTTGAATATGCATATGAGCTTCAACTGAGAATAAATTTAAGAGGACATGATAAAGAGGTTTACAGACAGACAGACAGACAGAGTCGGCTATATCCCCTGCCAACATTTGCGAAATATATTGACTCTCATAAAACTAAACTGGAGATATTTTATGATAGAGGCCAGAAAAGGTGCCTAACCTGTACAATTGTTTTCTTAGAAACCAGACAAAATATAATTATCGAAAAACAAAAGTAGCAAAATGCACTGATACGGCATTAGGTCTAACCATGTATCAAGTTTTGAAAAGTAATACTGCATAACATTTTAGAATAGGGGCTGGAAAAGGTGCCTACTCCATATTTACACCAAGTTTAAATTGTTCCCATGGAAACCAGAAAAAGCAAAGTAGCAAAAGATACCACTCCAACACTAAGTCTAACCATATGCAAAGTAAAATATGTTGAACCTTTTTGTCTGAGATATGGTCCGGAAACGAGAGAATTTCGGAATTATAATGCCAGGGACATAATCAAACAAGGTCATCCAAATCGACAGGGCCATACGCCTTTTCCTAAAAAGGCATTGTCTTGAATATAACGAGAATCTTGTTAATATTTTTAGATACTGCATTGAAAAGAGTACAATAAGTCTCAGCGTGATCTTGAAATGGAGGTCAAGATCACAGAACTCCATGGGTACATGTCTTTAATTGTGGTGAACCAAAGGGCAAAATATGATAGAAATGCGGTCAACATTTACTTAGTTATTTCATTCATGCATATATTTCAAACATTTCAAAGTGTTATGTTTGATTGGTCTCCTTGAATTTGATAGATGGTAGTAGAGGAGCTTCGCGGATATAAATATTCTTCTGTAACAGGATGCGAGTGTATAAACAACAACGAAACATCAAAACTTGAAATTAATGCTGATAATGTCATACGTTCTTCCACGATTTTTTTTATCAAATAGTTTAATTCGACAACGTTGACTGTTTTGTCTTTACAGGCTGTTTCAGATGTGGCTCAATGTTTGTACTGTGGAAAGACATTTAGCACTTAGGAGTTGTTGTGTAAAAATACTTTGTAACCTAAGAAACATTCCCACCTGAAAGATGACAGGCCTTTTCATTACATTCTTACAATGAGCACATTAATTTCTTCGTTTCCAACAATAGTTTCTGAACGAAGAACTTATAGTTCAGATTGTTTAACGAAATCCTCCTACGCCGCCACATAATGTACGAGCCCAATCGCTCCAAGAATGTCTAACAATAGTTCAAACAAGTGCTTAATGTACCTGTAAGTAGATTCCTCACACTACATTGTCTGCGACACTGGCCAGATCACCGTACAAATCAATTTCTACATTCAAGGATCCAGTTTCCTGCTTGGATACCGGGAGACTCAAAATCATCTTTGATCATTGTCACACCTCAAACACTAACCATGCTGACTAATTATGCGATAGAATAAAACTCCTTTAGTGGAACGAAAAGGACAATTATCTCGTGCGGAAATGATTTCTGTTAAAACTTTTACTTTATACCTCACCGACGTTTTGTTCCGTTAAAAAAACTATTTAGACCGGAAATACTCTTCGCTTAAAGTTTGTTATATGGAAAGATATAAGTATCCCTAGGTTTCAAAACATGCTTTGGGACTGATACGAAAATTTGACATAATGTACCACTCGACTTGAAAATTGTACATCCAGTTTGGCTTAATTTAAAGCACTCCTATATACATTTATCAAATGAGGTTTTATTATTTCATATATTGGGCTTCCTTAGATTATGGCAGTGGAAATGCTTTAATACCTTTGTGACTAAGAAGTGTTACGAAATCTGGTCAGTTATGAACAACTATCGAGCCGTGTGGTATTACGATAAGATGTATCAGGCCATTAGTCAGAAGGGCCCCTTTTTACACACCAGTTATTAGAGACAATGATAAAGCAAACCTGTGTGAAAACTTGTGAATGGAACGTTAGCAACAAGCCGTGGGCTTTCGTGCTGAATCATAAACAAAAATCAAGGAAACGAAAAACAATTTTAATACGTCTTTTTCATGAAAACATGAACTTGGGTAGCCTGACTAGTGTAAAGCAACAGAAGAACTTTGATATCGCAGGTATATTGAGGGAAAGGCGATCACGTCATTGCACAGAACAAAAAATTATAGAATATAATAAATAACAATAAATATATCAGGTGACTGTAAGAAAATAAAGGAATGCACTTATCATTGCAAAGATATAAATGAACCACTTGTTTTCCTTTCATGTAAAGTACAAAAATATCACATAATTAGCCATCAGTGGTCAAATATGGAAAAATGACATCACCATGATACATATATTGATGAATTCGTAAATAAAATGGCTAGGCCATCCTGGCCTGGGTCCAAGTACACATAGGTTACATTGAATAGAAATGTGCTTCTTGAATTCGAAAAAGGAGAAAGATTTTTTCATTTTGAAAATGTTATCCAACATTTTTGTTATAACCAAATCAATACGTTTTGTAATGACAGTATTATACAACTAAAATATCATCCTTCAGCGGATTGACTTGTGAAGCTGAAGAGGGGATCGGCAAGCGGAAGTTGAATTCTTCGGTTTAGGAGACTGAAAACACATCCACAGACACAGGTTCTCGTCTGCTCCGAGGGAAGCTGAAACGAAACAGGATGTCAATATGAAAGAGATACAAATCCAAAGATCTCTGCAAATAAATTGTCTTAGTTGATTTTATGTTTTTCGAGTGAGTGAGTGAGTGAGTGAGTTATTTTTTAACGCCGCTTGGGCAATATTTTAGCCATTAGCGGCGTTTATGTTTTTTGACTTTGCCCTGATGTCGAACTACACATCAGTGATTGGTGAAGTGATTTAAATCTTATCGAACAGTATAAAACCGAACAATAGTAAGCACTCACGCTTATGCTAATGGGATCATGGGATACATGAATATTGCTCATATCACCAAGATAACCCTTGACTTCTTAAGACTATACACGTATAGCATTAACACGGAGCTCATTATTGTCTACATCGATTATAACAAAACCAGGTTATTGGGGTTATGGCCGCTAATGTACATTTTGACAATCTACAGACTGAACGTGACGTCAAGTCAACGTCTGGTTCTTTCGAAACATACACTGAAGATGGAATGACCGGTATCAAACGTATTTATATGAATGGCATGGTCGTCAGAAGTATATGGAGATTCCGTCCTTTGATGGTACGATTAGTGTCCGACTTTTAGACCAGACCTCCATTGATTTAGAAATTATATGTCGAAACGGTGATTAGGATTTTGAAAGGTATCCTCTATCAACTACAGCATTCGCAGTAAACTTAATATTTCCAAATAACAGTGGTTTATGGGAATGTACTTTGCGTTCATCTACTCGAGCTCAAAAGTGTTTCGAAAGCTGAACAAGGTTACATCTCTAATGTAACGCTTTTGATCGTGTAAATGATTATGGGTTGAGAATATTATACCAGTGACGACTTTCGTTTGCATTTGGTAGTGCTAATCAATAGTGTCATGCATAATCATCACTATCTTTTCTATTTTATTCATCTAAACCAAGACTGAGTTGATCAAGCAATCATGCCATTGACATTATTATTCAATTTCTTTTTTGTCCTTCTTTCCAAATTGTGTAATAACAAACAGGTAATTATGAATATGAAAGATCATCACCTTCACATTTCAGGCTATTAATGAACCATTTCAAAGTTGTCACCATAACCTTAGTTATCTATCATAACCGTATACTTGACCAACATTGAGGGAGAAACTGTAATGGTGATAATTCAAATATAACTCATGGCTACATGCGATATCGCAAAATGTCCAAATGAATGCTAATCGGATAGGTTTCCAATTTTAGAAATTAACACCGCGTCTCTACTGATAAGGGTCTTACCATTTGTTATTGTATTATTTGTACATTAAAACTTTATATTCAATTGAATTTCCATTACTGGAGTGAACACAATAATTATTAACGGTCATCACCTAGTGTGGTCCCGTCTGGACTGATGGCCAGGTGCAGAGGTCGTCTGGTGTGCTGTCTGAGTCTAGTCGTCTGCTCAAGTTTCAGCAGACGACTCTGCCACAACTGGACGTTGTTCCTCTCGGCATGTGGGACACCATGACTGGACACCAACTCGTGGTACACAGGCGACCATAACAAGCTACACACCTGCAAGAGAATATAATGCAGTGTTGACTACAAGTTCACAACGTTGCATCTATAATGTCATGCATTTCGTGATATGATGTCCCGCTGACAAGAGGACACTATTGCTGTATCCATAACGTCAAAGCTTGAGTATTACATTTCTACCTGACACTTCTCTTCTTGGATTGATTCTTACAAAGGGTTGCACTGAGGTAGAGTTAACTTTAATCGAAGCTTTGTTATTTACATCATATCACATACACATCATTTGACTGAACACCAGTGATACAAACATACAGGGACCCAAATTAACCCATACAGATGACCCATACCCATATCGAGCAATATTATACCAATTGTAGACGCGAGCGGAGCTCACCTTTACCCGCTTACCGCATAGGTCAGAGAATTCCCAAACAAGAAACTACACATTAATGTGAATTGATTAACATTGGCTAAAATGAACGTCAGTTGAGTTTACGAAGAAGAGGGAGCATGCATGCATGGAGTCAGCTGCCGGAAGAGCAGAATTGTGAAGGTTTGTACTGTAGTCAACTTTTCAAATTACGCTGTAAGGCGGGGTAATAACACATATCATTGTTGAAACCTTGAATATCATTCTATGTAAGGCTAAAGAATAAAAAAAAAGAAATTCTGCAATTTGTTCGGTCTGAAAACCACGTTTTAAAATTGCCCGATGATTTAAATGCACTTTTTATGATTTATTTGTTCACATTTCTCTATTTAAGATTAGTTTATGCCAAAAAATAGATTTAAAAAATGGTGTATTTTGGATAAAGAAAGCGACTAGCGTTTTCCCTCATCTGGCTGTAAGCAAAAATTTAATATTGCAAATGTGGTAGTTCATGCGGATTAAATGCAACGTTGCATTAAAAACTTCTAGTCTTTTAAAATCAAGAATATAAACTGAATACGTACATACTTGTTAAATAACTTACTAGGTAGATTACCTCAGAGAGGATCAATAGTAACATCGAAAAACCTGCATTATCTGAGCATTTGGTGTATATACGAAATATTGGTGTGCACTTGTGCCTTAAATTCCTTTGAGGTAAGACGGTAAATTTTGGTAGCTTAACCGAACCTTATAGTTTCGTTCAATGAAGTAAAAAAAATTTCCTTTTCGAGATATTTCCGTTTTTCCTTTTGAAAAGTGCTATCGTGCCATTAAAATCCTCAACAACAAATAGCCTTTAACAACTTATGTTACTTTTGTCAATGTCATCATATTTGTTTAGACAGAAAAAGGTTTTAATCATGTGTCAACGTTTCACGATACCTGCGACTTGGTGTCAACTTCCGCCAACCTCTCGCCAGTGTGCACGTGCCATAACCGGATGTGACCATCATTAGTTCCGCCGCCGCTTGCGATAACACTGGGTCGCCATGGACACCAGGCCAGCGCCTTCAAAACACAAGCAGGTGACATTTACTTATAGGAATTAATGGATATAACCACTTAGACGAGCCTATTAAACAGTAGGGTGTAAGAATTGAAGGTTCCATTAACCGTGACAAGATCGTTTTTTCTCTGTTTGGAGGATTAACAGTGATTAATACATGCTTCATAATGACATCATGACCTCAGTTAAATTGTCCACAATCAAAAAAAGTAGTTTCCTTCATTTACGTCAAGGTGAATGGCTTCAGCTCCAGTTACAGGTTGAACGTGTTCAATTGAAATTGAGCAATTTTTTTCGCATCCTGAATGTGTTTGATCACTAGATATTACAATTGTTGCAATGACACTTCTGCATTATACGGCTGTTTGGAATAGGTAACGTCCGGCTAAGAAGTAAAAATTGTGTTTAATATTGCAGTCAATATGAATCATTTGGAGATCATTTCATGATTTCTTCAAAGCATATCCATTGACTTTGATGAAAAGGAAATGCTTTAAATATTATTTTCACAAATATTTAGCCTTAAAGTATCACATCAAACGCCCATGGATTGGTTTCTACGATCTCAAAGCTAGGGATTTGTAAAGGTTTTGTTGACGTGATGAGGGATTTTGTTTTGAAGAGTTTATCTCGTCTCGCAATACGCTCATAATTACTTGAGTCTTCCTTTATATTTTTGGATGTACTCTACCTTCAAAATAAAAAGGGAATAATAAAATATGATACTGTTCAGACGTTTAGGGTAATTCTATTTTATCAAAGCTTGCTGACATACAAAAGAAAACTTATTTTCGTTGAATAGTGGATGCTTCGTCATTTAAATCTGTCATTGGTAACAACTTATCATAAAGAAAAAAGCTACAATTGTAGTCATCTGTATAAATGAATAAAGTCGTATTTAAACTCTTTAACTCTACTGTTTTAAAGCAATATAAAGAAAGGTTTCCACAAGAAATGTTTAAGTATTTGGAAATGATTATGACATAGAAACCTTTCATTGCACTATCACAACAAAATAATTGTTCCAGGTAGAGGGTAAACATTTATAAGACAGTTCAATCAAGTAAGCGGGATCAAGTAACTTTTGATTCTGATAAGGTTTTGGTGATAATTAAAGTGAAAATGAATAACAACTTAGACTAATCAGGTTTTTTTTCCAATAATGTAAATCTACTCTTCATTGTAAGGATGCTGTTAAGAAACCATTCACAAAACACACAAACTGTACACAACACATAAACCCCTTTTCAGGATATACAATATGAAGTTGCATATCAAACCGAAATCATCTTACTCTAGGTGTTGTCTTACGAGCTATATATATTTTCGTTACTCTGCATCTTAAATAACTAAAGCCAAAAACAAAGAAAAAATCATTCGTCGGTATCCTTATTATGGAAAATCGATATTTTATTTGTGAACGCATTGTTCAAGAAAGACGTTTGTCACTTCTTACGGAATGTTATGAGTGATCTTGAGAATTTTAGCATTAACTCAAATGCATCGCATTAAACAAAATAATAAAATTCTGCTCGGCAAGATGTGAAACATAAAATAAGATAACCCTCAGATCATTCAACATGGACATAATTCATTTTTTCACACGTCAATGATGTTTATATCTGTTGCTAGGCATGGGATGCATTGATAACACGTGTCAACTATGTAACCATGGCAGGATTGAACAGACTGTGTCAAAACTCCTTCATCCGTCCCTGCTTAGCGTGTGGTTAAGTTGACGTGTGCGGTTTTACATTCGTAGTTCATACAGAAGACAGAGATAGATAAGCGTCCATTACCCTTTTCGCACAATGATACTTACACATGCGTGATAATTAGACGTAATTTTGAAGAATAATGGTATTGAGAATGGTTCATGTTTTCTTTAGACAGCTATAAAACGCTGAGAATACTGCTTAGTGAATTGCAATTTACAGCGAAAAGGATCACGAGGTATCGACATATCGAGGCTATTACAATCAAAGGGCCGCAAAGCAAAAGGGTGGCATGTGATAAAATAAATATGAGTGCAGTTTTCCCTGTTTCAACGCTGATCCTCTTTTCTGTTCAAAACGTGTTTATTACGTCGTTTTAAAACTAAGCCGGTTTGTTGGTATGGGTTAACTACTTTCAAAGTACAGTCATTTGCAAATTCACGAGATCTCTTTGCTGTGATCTTTACCATGCAACACATAATAGATTAACCATATGGTAGCACAAAGAATAGTCACCATTTACACATTAAAGATAATATATCCACATAGAGGGTACGATTAGCGGAAATACTTCATAACACAGTTAAGAATAAATATCAACAACTATGTAGGTTCACATCCACCTGAAAATAGCAGAAAAAACGTGTTTTATAAACACTTCCGGAAAACAGACGCAAAACGTTTTATTAGCCAATCAGGTGCTAGGGGGGTTGTGACGACATAGACAGGACTCGTTAACGACTGGCTGATCTGTGTCATTGTTTACATCATAGATTCCAGCGGTCGTGAACGTATATATTTTCACTGATTGTACTTCTAAAAAAGCCCCTAAGTCACCAAAGCTAGTAATGTCAATACATCGAGATTTCTGTTTGACATTAATTAACTGTTGTTGTTGTTGTTGTTATCATTTGTTTGGGTTGTTAATCTCCGTTAATGCCGATCGAGTGAACCCCAACTGATATCTGCCGCCATTGTGACTGTTTTTTGTTTGAACATCTAGACAAATCGAATATCCCCCTGTGTAGTTGATTGACCATTGTATATGTAGAATATTTGTTACTACGTTGTGCCATTTTAAAGTGTCAACTCAAAATCGTAACTCCGTGTTTCTGCTTTGCATGACTGTAACAATGAGATCTCGCTTTTGATGGACTGCCTCTCGGCAACTTCCGGATCTCGTCATTGGGATACGAGGTTCTGAGCAGCTGTTTTTGGCCTTATTACCCAGTTATTAGTGATAATGAAGATCAAATCTTTGATGTGTTTAGTAAATGTACCTCTTGATTCGCGATTTGCCACCTTCATAAAAACTTAGAGTTACGTACTAATGTATTTTGCATAGTAAGGATACAGATTATTGTTGTTTTGTGTGAGTTAATGGTCAGTGTTTGAGATTAAGAGTGTGGTGTTAATCTAGAGTGACGTAGGCCAATATTGTCAATAATAACACAACATTTATAGTTGATTGTGATGTAAGTTAAAGCCTGCTTGGAAATGTATTGTAAATATGAAATTCTTTTTCAGTTTTAACTATTTCAACCAAATAAAAATAACGCTGAAAAGCATATTATTTCCATTTCTTCAGTACTTTGGTACCGGTATTTTACCAGAGAGAGGTTTTTAGTTACCTAACACTACTTTTTCACACCAGACAATATAGTCATAAAGTTATTACCTAACAGTCTACATGAAATGCCACACACATGTACATTATGGCAATTAAGCAATAAACTTAATGACCTCACCCCCTGGCACATTTCCAATAGTTAATACACAAGGCATTGATTAGTTATCTAAACTTTATCCTCACACATGATCAACAACCTTTATTGAAACTTGATGAAGGTAATGTAGGTTTGTCAATACACGTGACACATGACAATATATTAACAAATCTGTATTACTAAATATGCTATTTCATACTGCAATGTTTATCAATATCAAATAGGTTACAAATTATCCACTATAAGGCTACATAAAATGGTAAATGTTTCTACGGGGCAGCTTTATGACTTTAATTTTACTTTTTGTTGCTTCTAAAATTACGCTGTAGCAAGAAATTTTAATTTTTCATAAATGTTATAACCACAACTGTAGTGTCAACATACAAACATAAGTGACGTGCCCACATTTTTGTATGTATCTTTAGAGTAATCAGCACCAAAAAAATAATATATACCCCAAAACTAGTAATGTAACAAACTACAAACCTGTCACAATAATTTCTGCGACTAATCTAAAGAGACATAAATTCATACTGCAGATAAAAACTTAACATTCGTCTGCAAAATCATCAATTATAGTCAACTCCCAAAAAGTTTCATGATTATTTATCCCACCTCCCCCTGAAGATAATTTTGAATTAGCCTATCTTTCAAATTCCTTATCTTCTTTCGTTCCCTCTTCTCCAAGTATTCCGTCCGTTTTCTCTTCCGATATGGTTGACTGTCATATCTCGCTGGGCCTGTTATCATCTTCACCTGTTTATTTTCTGTTGGCACGGCATTTTTGACGAGTCTTTTCCTTTGTGGGGCAATTCAAAAGTCCGTTTTGAAATCGTAGGAACGATCATAACAGTCCTCTGTGAAATGATCGGAGCAGATGACAGACCTGTCATTGGGACTCCACTTCGCTCTTTTCTGACTAACAAACTTTGTCCAATTCGCGAATTGGACAGGATCCTTCGGAAACGGATGCAGTTGAATGTCTCCTGATTTCTTATTAGTACAGTTGACAGCAACGCAGGAAGAAGGCATGTCTCTTTCGCAATGAAAACTAGAAGAATGCGACCCATATCTGCATTGATATATACTTGTTTACAAACAAACGCGGAGCGAGTCCTGTCTATGACGTCACATCCGCCGAAGGAGAGGTCAGGCCACTCTAGGGACTTTTTTAATTTGGCTTTCGAGGCGGCCAATTTCTACGCAATTTGAACCGTTATATCTTTTTAATTAAAGGACGCATCGAAACTCTGTTTGGTGTTTTATCTACTTGAATGTATTGTCTTTATGAAAATGGGGATTGAAGTCGGATACAAAACGGGGATATATTATCTTTAACAAAGCTACAAATTTCATTTCGTCGATAAGTCACTTAAGAGTCGTCACACTTGCATATCTTATCCAAACATCGAAAATTTAATTGAAAACAGTAATAAGAAAAATAATGTAATGTACCTAAATGATACCTATTTTGATTAACAGCTGATAAAAACCAAATAGAAAAAAACTGATTATAGTCATAAGTTTACTAAGACATCATATTTAACTTACCTAAAATCAACAAGCAAATAAAAGATATTTCACCTTTGCGCATGCCTTGTGAGCATCAATCCGCCTGTGCACACACCTACTACGCATGTTCCAGATGTTCACAATCCCGTCATCCCCTCCGCTTGCGAGTAGTTCTTCATCTTGGGATAGCTTCAGGTTTGTGACGTCACGTTTGTGGCCGATCATGCAACATGCAAGGGAAGCGTCACGTGGGTCGTACACAGATATACGCCCCTTCCGGGAACCTCTACAAAATAATGTAGTATAATCACCCTTATGAATGTTGTTGTTTTTATTAAGCTTTGAAATGCATTCGGGACAAACACCGTAGTAGATTCTGTTCTTTCTGAAACTTATAGCCAATGGAAATGCGTAATTTCCAAGGGTCTTGCAGAAGTGCACACCAATCTTGTGGCGACTTTGTAACCCAATCTCATTGGAATCAGTTCGAAACTTGTCCCTTATTTATACCCTTGCGGAGCCATGGTGAGATTAAGAAACGCAGCCGTGATACGAGGGACAATTTTCAATGAGATTTTTGTTTCCGTTAATATAATTCATTTGCACATCCACTCTCTTATCCAGGTTTTGTGTGATTTTGCCCACAAATGTATGAATGTATGAATGCCACCGGCTGATCAATGGCGATCAAAGAAAACATTGATACTTAAGTGAAATCGTAGATATATCTATTATGAAAGAAGTATTATCTGACAACATTATGTGCCTGTTCCTTACAATGCAAGAGTGTCTTATCTAATGAGAGTACATCATGTAAATGTTGTTAGGTCGGAAATTGTTTTTTATTACTCCCCCGTTGAAGATATCGCCGTTTGATAAATAGAGAATCTCACCCAAGTGTCTCCAGATATCAAATATATCAACACTCGTTGATTAAAAAGTATAAATAATCTCGACAAGCCTCGAATATTTGTGACTTTTATCAACTCGTCTTAATAAATTTGTATCAGAAAATATATTAAGATTATATTTGTTAGTTATTGGTAGAACAATGACAGTTCCCGAGAGAGTCAATACCCATTAAAAGCATGTTTCAAACTTACATGATCTGGACAATAACATATACATAAAAATAATTATGTCATATAACAGAATCATTTACACATCATATGGTTTATATCAGATATTTGTAAAATTGACCTGACGTTGTTTATGTTTTGTATCCATTCCTTTTATTTTTTCCCTTTCCTTTGAAGATATTAATCAAACCTCAGGTCGTGATTATGTGTGTTCATCATGCTGATTTACGTACCAATAGACGGTAAATAACACAATAGAGACGTGTGTTGACGTTTCATTATAACCATTCGTTATAGATGTATTGGTATGTTATGACCCTAATAATGAATGTTGACGTCTGAAAATGTCAACATTTCCACACGAGTCAAGAAATAAGCATCATTATAGGTAATAAAAATGAGATACACAAGAGTATATTCCATACGTGAAAAGGTGATCTTGAGACCATGCCAGACTTCCGATGTGACAGTGATCTTTTGATGAGAAATGTTTCATCAGTTTCCCACAGTTGGCATCCCATAACTGAAACGAGATAAAGATTCTACACGTTTATCATACATGCAATTTTCGTTTCTCCATTATAACAAAATCAAACCAAATTTCAACGGTAAAGAGCCACTCCGTGAGATGTTGGAGTCATATATGCCAAACTTAATCAGTGGTGTCATTTGATCGGGAAGTATCGATGGTTACCAAAAAAACACAATTTCGAGCTTATTGTTTTTTTACACTGACAATATGAAGGTAGAACGTCGCAATTATGATCGAAAACCGGACAGTGGCGCGCGTCAAATAGTCAAACGTAATTTTGGAATCGTATCTAAAACAGCCAGGAGGGCAGTTGATAGTGTTTGTTAGATTATATAACTATAGTATCCATGTATTTTGGACGTGATATCTACACCTCTGTGCATTTATAAGGATGTTTTTAGATTTTCATGGAAAACCAGTATTTGTTATATATATGTCTTTTGGACATGAAAAGTTAAGATGTTTTGATTTTACATCAGCAAATATGACATTTAGGTCCGTATCAAAGGTAAATTATATGTTATGAAAATCACGGAGTGGCTCTTAAGAACAAGACGCATTGACGTCAGAAGTCAGTTGTTGGAAGTTCCGACGAGAAACAGACAAAGGCTCAATGTCTGAAGGACGTCGTTTGCCTGCGGGGGAAACAATAATAAAGGAAATCATAGTCTTGATTGAAACAAAGGTTTACTTTATCAAATCCAATCTATTCTATAACTGTAAATTATAATCCATCAAGAGCGACATAAACTGAAAGTTTGAAAATTAAAATAACCTCTAAACTTTTATTTTATCATTCCAGCCAAACACGTGGTCAATTAAGGTCAGATTTCAAAAGTCTAATTATTAACCAAGAGCATTTTCATAGACAGTTTGAGTGTTGAGTAGATCATATATCCAATTTAATCACAATTTCAGAAATAATTGAAACCATTCCCCGAGGTTTCATTATCAATACCTTGAAATTTAATAAATCCGTTCAAACGAAGAGGAAAACGTATCCCACAATGCCTTACATGTATTAGGCCAAAATAGTCTTACAATTAGCGCTCTTTACTTAACAAGTCAATAACCAACAGCAGCTCTACAACGAAGACAACTCCGTTGATTTCCACATACTTTCTTTAAGCTCATTAAATGCATATATATCGACGTTTCATTTGCTTATATGAAGTACAAGCAAAGCATAGCTAAGAATAACCAGCCTTCAGCAATGTGAGAGGTGAGGTGATTTTTATCTTAACGAAGTTTCAAGAGTATTTCACCTATATCACGGCTGCTAGTATTTGTACAGGGAGAATACCCGCAAAAACATTGTGGCTAAACATTCCGGTAAAAACCTGCGAGCATCGGCTGGAATTAGGGAGCGAGCCATTGGTGGTACTGCGCTGAAGTCCAGTCTAGCATTGCACCCAACCCAACAGTTCTCTACTGCAGTCAAGGTTGCAGGATTCTAACCACAGACCTCTAGGTTCGAAACCGAACGCTCACCTCTGCGCTGTTTAAGGTCAAATATGACCCCAGGTGGTTATGCATTACTTTGGCAAGAGACATTCTGACCACTTTCACTGTCTGTCTTTAAGTAAACTGAATTAACCTAAATATTGCCTGGTTGTTCATTTTTGGACACGCGCTCTTAGCGAAATGCGAAGTTACATCCATAAAAATTTCCCTTTTCTTTCAACTTCTCATGTTAACAGATCAATGACATGGAATATCAATTTATTACCTTTAAACTGGAGTCAACATAACACCAATCATATTTCATGCAATATATTATATATAATATATGTAATATCTATATATGTTCATATGAATGACTAATGTATTCAAACATATAACAAGAGTGATTTTGATATGCTGGTTTTAACGAAACTCGAGCCATGAAACTATATAAGATCTCAAACATCGCACAAGAGCTGAATAATTAACTGAAAACTCGAAAATAGACCGGATGTTTCATGATAAATTTGCAAGCAAATCTTTAATATATTCAATCACTGAAGAAAAATCAAGTATAAAAAAACTGGATGCGGCCATTCTTGTATGAGCACCTTTTAATCATGTAAGTTAGGGAAATGGATTTGCATAATTGGTAAAAAGGTTGGTATGCTCGTTTCAGGACTCCGTTTATTAATCATAAAGTAATGCCAAGCAAGAAGCAACATTTGATTTCCTTTTAGTAAAATCACTTTGTTTCGGCAAATGTGCCAGGGTGCCTTTAAAATAATCATGATGTTATCTATTTATCAACTTCAGGAGCCTTATTATAGTCTCACAAAATACGTTCTGACACAATACTCACAAGTATATCCCCTTGACACGTTCCGATAGCTAGAGTGTCGCCCACCTTGCTCCAGGCCACAGAGGAAATATAGAAGTCGTCTTGTTCAGAGAGGTGAAGCCGAAGCCGCTGACACTCCTGATTGTTGACGTTCCACACATAGGCGTTAGCACCCAGAGCAACAGCGATACACCCGTTCGAGCCCCAGTCGAGTAGGTTACAGTCTGATGAAGAACAATAGAGATAAGGGTTTTTAGCGAGCGTTACTCAAGCATTTGTGCTTAAAGGCATTATGGCACGTTTTAGCATTTTTAAAAAATTATTTGGCGACAACTTTTTAATCACTCCCGTTTAGGATATGGATTCACATATCTTAACTAAGTTGTACATTATATAAGAAATCCTTCTACTGATAAAAGAATGGATTGTCAAACAATTAGTAACTTTGTTTTCCTTTTTATCAGATCCCTTTGATTGCTTAGAAAACGTCCATCGGTGCTTTTTAGTCATGGCAGATTCTTCATAATTGCATTTAAGAACAATAATGATATATTCCTTTTCGATTTAAAAGTGTAACAAATTCTGCATTGAAAAGGTTATGAGGACACTGTCGTGTAAGTATTATTGAATAAAAAGTCAAAATTACGAAGCAGTCAACTCTTCTATGATAGAATTCTTTATTTTTAGAGATCGAGATACATGACCTTGTGAAGCTTTCGTATCTTTATGACTAATAGAATTACTTATTTTACCACAGGAAAGTTCACATGTGAATCGATGCTTGTTTATTATTCCTACAGAGTTGTAGTTGTAAGTTCCTTTCTGCAATGCTTAGCTCTTGATTGTTTTCTGACAGGATAAGATCCTGCCAAATGTTTTAAAATGGGGTTAAACACGACAACATCGAAGTATAGCAGAACACAATGAGTTAAACCAGGTTAAAGAGCCACTCCGTGAGTTGTTGAGCCATATTTGCCAAACTTAATCAGTGGTGTCATTTGATCGGGAAGTATCGATGGTTACCAAAAAAACACAAACACAAAGCTTATTGTTTTTTTACACTGACAATATGAAGGTAGAACGTCGCAATTATGATCGAAAACCGGACAGTGGCGCGCGTCAAATAGTCAAACGTAATTTTGGAATCGTATCTAAAACAGCCAGGAGGGCAGTTGATAGTGTTTGTTAGATTATATAACTATAGTATCCATGTATTTTGGACGTGATATCTACACCTCTGTGCATTTATAAGGATGTTTTTAGATTTTCATGGAAAACCAGTATTTGTCATATTTATGTCTTTTGGACATGAAAAGTTAGGATTTCTTTAATTTCATATGACCACATATGACATTTATAGGTTCGTATCAAAGGTAAATAATATGTTATGAAAATCACTGAGTGGCTCTTTAAGTGCACCTTTCGAATACTCAATGGCTCTCTTTTAAAGCACTCATGTCTCAGTCTTGAAAGTTTGTTCTCATCAGGCAACCTTTTGCAAAGTTGTGTTATGGAATAGAAAATAGAATGCACGTCAATGTTCACTCACAGAAGTCGTCTCTGAGGCCCGGCATGTCGAGGACGCGGTCTGGTGTTGGGGACACATGACGTACGCTGGGAGGGGGGCTCGTCACTTCCTCACCCAGCTCCACCAGCCACGGGACGGGCGACTCTGGGGGTATAAGAAGACAGTCAACAACGTGTAAAGACTTTAGCCATAATATAGCGGAAGTTTCAAGATTTCAGGTGCCTTCGTCTAGGCGTCATGGTCAATGATAATAAATTGGAAACAAGAAGTTGACACGAAGAATTTTCCTTGTCTCTCTAATAAAATGAGAATACAATATAATATCTACGTAATTACACGCAAAGCTATACCTTTGTATACAATCAAATATGTGTACAAGGTTGAAAATAACTGGTAAGAAAAGATATCTATAACGTGAATCGGATGTGGTTATTATACATGGAGTTGGAATTGCTTTCCACATGAATCGTTGAAGGACATAGACAAGTTGAACACAAAGAATTCGAACGATTTAGATGATTAAGCCGCAATGCCTGAAATTGTATGACAAATTGATACGTTTTCAAATGTAATTTTTCGTATTCAAGTGTTGAAAACCATATTAACCATCATCGTACCGTCTGCAGGGTTCAGTAAACAAGATTAGGTTTTTTCGTCATCTTTACAATTAAGTTAATATCCTGTTTCTTCGTTAATTTAGTTTTATATCTGTTTCGTTTCGCTTTAGTTTTAAAACCTATATAAGTTAGTAACGGAAATTGATAATTTAAAAATGTTGAAGAGCTGATACGTTCATCTGATTTAATCAAATAGAAGACATGAGCAATTTTTTAAAGAGTCGGTTGAATAGTCTCTCTGTAAATGGTAGGACGAATTCTGGCCTTACGAAATGACTTAGTACAAAACAAATGAAATTGTAAGATATTAACAAATTCACATATTGCTTGAAATGTTGTAATGTACGGATCCTAGGATAGTTTAGTTTAGTTTAGAATCAGACTCGCCTAATCAGGGAACTCAGAGAGATTATATGTGCGCTTTCATGAATTTGAAAAACACATCCGTCCAATGTGATTTCCTTTGGCATTTCAAATTTGAGATAGTATATGGATTATATGAATATTGTAAAATGTCTCTGGTTTTAGAACATAACTAAATCTCCTTATAACTTCTCATCTGATTGAATGGTTTACTTAATGCAGGAGACACTTTGAACAAACTGTCCTATATATGTACACATCCAGAGCACTTCCCGATTGAAAGCATATATTATTGGGGTTAATTTTAGAGCAATTATGAGCGCTTTGATCACCACAAATATAAGTTTGAGACGTCCTGACACCTAATTCCATCGGGCTAGTATATCTGTTTTCTTTATAGAATATCCGATCGATTAAATAATTTTCTGAAGGATATGAAGTGGTTTGAAAGAGGAGTAAGTGTTCTTCTCTGACCCTAGCTAAGAATCTTAACCTGTTCAAGGTGTAACATAATATTTATGAATTTCTAAATTTCCAATATCAACAAGTGTCTTTGATACGAAGGACTATTTACCAGTTATTAGTATCAAATTCGACTTTTTTTTAAGCAAGCCTTAAACTTATTTTGGCCCAGACTATGTCTACAACATTCGACAAGGATAAATATGGTCATTTAGTAGTCACATTTTGCTTTGAAGTAACTTGTACAGCTGATTGTTATCGGCTAAGAGTTATCCCTTTTCCCGTTTGTTGATTCGTGTTGTCTCTCTAAATGATATAAATCTCTAGAGAACAATGAGTGTCCTTTTCTGCCAGTTCTGGCTTCATAGTACTTACTTCTCTGGGGAGATGTCCTGTTGTTCGGACTGCCAGATCGTTGTTTGGTACCCACACCAGCATGTGTGGGCAGAATGTTCTGTTGTTCGTTGAGGACGAGTGAGAGACGCCGAGAATACTCGGCTAGTCCTGGGGAAGCAAGTCCACCCTCAACATTTTTCCCAGTCACAGACCCCGAGAAGATCTGCATGTGTGCGTTATCTACATTCAGGTCGGGTCGGTAGGGGATGAATCGGTCAATATAAGCACACTTGTTCTCAAATCCGTATCCATGACCAAACCAGTTCTCTGAGTAATCCATTGTTATGTTTATTTTCCTATACTCATGTAATTTTGTATTCCTAGACTCAAGTCATTGTAGTTCTTTATCTGACGGCCATTTGGACCTGTGTCAATCTGGTATGATGTAACGCTTGACAGAACATGGACTGCACGAAATGCACGTGCAGATGTGACTCCTCGTTGGGTAATCACAACTACTTAGTATAACCCGCGATTAAATTTCAACCTTTGACGCTACTATTTTTAATGGTATTCTTAAATTGTTGAAACAAGTATACAAGACATCCGAGGAAGACAAATGAAGCACTAATTGTCAATTTTTTAAAACTCGTGACAAAAAAAATATATTCTAAGACACGAGTGTTGTTTACCCCGTTTCATCCCTTCACTTATTTTCGACGCGATATGTCTCTTTGCTTTGGTTGATAAGAATCTATCTATGGATACTATGAATGAACGCCGCTGATTCACAACAATTTTTTGATAGCAGGGTATTAGTATGTTTAAAGGCACTAGTGCACGCCTTTACTGTTTAAATAGGCTATTTTAAGGTTTATGAGGACTTATGCATTCACTTAAGCTTTCTATCGATGCAAAGAAATACTTAAAATTCTTTACACTTGACCTGCAATCAACAATGACAAAGTTTAAACAGCCGCTGTCGGCTTGGACATATAAAAAATCTATGGTTAGCTGTGCACAAAACGGATAAATTATTGACAGTTAAACGCGGCTGAAATAGTATTATGTGCAGCTATTGAATTTACCTAAAATCTGAATTGAGAACAAAGAATGAAATATGTTTTATGAAAGCAATGTTGTAAATAAACCGATATAATAACACAGCATTAGTAATGTTATTAGTTTGACCAAAGCGGCTGCCGTTTCCGCTTTTCTGTTTATAAGCAAAATTTTAACATTTCCTATATCGTAGTTCATGCGGATTTAAAGTTACGTTGCATTAAATACTTCCGGTCTTTAAAAATCAAATTTACTACCTGAATACGTAAATATTTGTTAAATAACTTGCAAGGTAGATTACTTGAGTGAGGGTGGTCGTGAGTAATATGCAGATATGCAGTATCTGTGCATTCGTGTTTACGAAATATTGGTGTGCAGTAGTGCGTTTAAGTGACACAGTGTGCTTTTGGCAACTTTTATGTGGCTTAGATAGAGCCAAAATACCCTAAATAAAACCCTAAAAATATCATGTCATAATTTGATACTTATCGCCTGCCTAAAGTGAATCATATCCCTAAAATGCCAATGTCAGGAGCCATATTTCCCGCACTATGCACTATATATATCCAATTTTGATATAAGATTTTGAAGATTTTAAAATTACCTCCAACGAAAGAAATGGTACGGGTAATTGCACATGGTTTGGTACAGATAAATGTTGGACTGCTTACGCTCCACCGAAGTCTTCAGTCCAATGAATGAGTGAAGTCATCAATAAGTAATACAAATATTATAATAGAAAATAGAGCTTAGGGCTCTGTGGTTCAGTATTCAAGGTTGTAGACTTATATTTGAAATACATTCACGATTTATAACATTCAATGAATCTCCATCGAATAATGGTGATATTCTAAAAGTCTTATAATGTAGTCCGAGAGCTCTTGTGAAGTTGAGAATGTACAGAATAGATACACTTGCGTTTAATGAGTACTTCATTTTAAGGTCCGCAAGCTTAAATTTCGCGAATGTTCCCCAGGAAGAAAAACGCTGGGAAGCTGAAGTCTTGATAAATTTTATTCACCGATAAAAAGGTTAAACCATAACGCTGGTAATTTGAAGACAGTTTAAACAATTGTTTTTCTTTTCATATCATCGACATGGTGCTTACAATGTCATGTGTTGATAAATCAATCGAAGATGAAATGTACAAACATGGAATTTTCCATTAAACCTTTGAATAATAAGACTCAAAGTCGATAAATGATCGCGAAAAACCATCTCAGGGTATATGCCAATTACATTAAAAATGGAAAGTCAAAATCGCATGGAGCATCCAATAATTAATTCGGCAAAAAAGGATTCACATATTGTAACTTTCTTGCACTGATTATCACGAAAATAGTATAAACATGATGAATTTGTGAGAAAAATACATTTTGTCATGAATAACTTTTGATTTATTAAGTTTGAAATATTACTTTAACGGTAATTGAATTACTAAAAGATATTTTTTATAATTCGATGAATTGATTTCAATCGTTTTTGTGAAAGATACATGTTGACATAAAAGTGATTAATGCAACATATACTTGTCAAAAATAGTCAGGGATATTCGACTTTTTCGACATTACCATTAGTGATGGAATGTCAAATAGACAACGATCACAGGGCCTTGGATCCCTTAGAAATATCTTTACAAAGACATGTATACCTACAGACACTAAGGTATGTATGTCTTTAAAAAGCTATTCCTAAGCGATACAATGTATGTCTTTCTCAAGCTATGCCTTGGCGATTCAATGCATATCTTTCAAAAGGTAGTCTTAAGCGATACACACCCGTGGCAGTAATAATTTGACCATTGATACAAACTCAAATATCCCCAACTTATTTTGTAGTTTATTAGCGGGCTTTCACTCACAATTAAGATGAGCTTTTATCAACCTACTTGTATCCAGAATGTATATCTGGTATATGAAACTATATGAAAAACATTTTCCGTTTTATTGTTTTTATTTTCGATGAACTCCTCTTGTCCTTTGAAAAATAGGGACATACAACAATCATGTGATGGAAGAGTGATTTCTCTCTCCAACTTTTATATGTGTACTTTCAGTCAAAGGCCAAGTTAGCGCAAATTGGTTGTGTAATGGAGATAAAAATGACCAGTTTTCTTTAATTGAACTGGTTATATTCATCTCCGTTGCGCATCCGATTTGCACCCAAATTTTCTATTTAATTAGCCTAAATTGAATTTGAAGCAACAGTTCCCGTCATCTTTAGAAATATATCCTGTTCGACTTAACCGCTATGAATAACCCACTCACAAAACTACAACGATTCGCCATTTAAGTTATTATGGATTCCTCCTTGAATCGCCCATCACTTGACTCAATACCTTACAGTGGTGTGTGGTGGTTTGCGTGCATCAGAGACCCTGAGAGCTATGCCAGCGAGAGCGTAAATGCTCCTAGCAGGGGCATCAAAGACCAAATTTGAGTCGTTCTAAAACCTGTTGTTTTTCTTTTATTATCCCCATCTCACTGACCCGTCTTCCCTCTTCTGGATTCTTGTCATCCAATGTTTAATGACAGAAATATTGTTGAAAACCCCAAAACCCAACTTGCTCGTTCCAAAGTCGTACGTACCCAGATTCGTTCCATATAAGACCTTGCAATTCTTCAGCAGTCAGAATTAAATTCATTGCATAGAATTTGACCTGTGAATATCAGCATGATGTGCGAGTTAGTGAGTTGGTGTTAAGGGTATATAGTCTAGGCACAAGTTATTACGTCTGCGCATGTCCAAAAAGACGTCATCCATAATGACGAGAAATTATCGTCATCGTTAATAATCAACTCCAAATAAACAATGTGTTCCATATTATACTTTTTCTTCTAGTATTTGCTCTAATACTGTTTTAAAAACACCTGAAGCAAGTATATTTACGCACTTGAAAATGTTTTGCGACAACCGAACGACTTACGTCATTGTTTTGTACAGTAAACATCAATCACTTGACAAGTCGCTGCACACATGACACAGTTTTGCGATGATCGCATATAGAAGTTTTAATTCATGTAATCGGTCGAGACCATGGCGAGTCCTCAGAGAAAACAATAATATATCATAAATTACCCAAAGTTGCAAAGAAACTGAAAGCTTCAGAGTCCGAAATTGTTTGAGTCAAGTTTTAGCGATAGATTTCTATGCTGATTTGAACGATGAAATTCCTGCCTGGCTCGAAAAGAGAGCGGTGAAAACTTGCGCCTGTTGACCTCATAGCAGACTCGTCGATTTTTACAGCTTGAGGCTCAGTAACTTATGAGGTAGGTTGAATTTTCTTTTGTATCTAATCTTGTTATTTTTCAATGTGTATATTTTTTTTACACATATCAGTTGTTTAATTTTAACAATGCCTTTTGTCACATAATAAGGTTATAACTACGACAAAAAAATGAGTATGTATTACCATATTTCCCCGAAAATAACCCCAGGGTTCTAATTCGATTAGTACTGCCCTTAGAATATATTCGAGACCCGTGTGGATTGTATCATAGACCCTGATTGATTGAGAATCACAAATAGATATATTCTACATGTTTCAAGTAATAGATTTTCATTTTAAATTGCCATGATGCAGCCTTTAATGTCTGAGTTATAGGTTAACCTGTATTTAACTATAAACTTAACTGTTAAAGATATATAACTATATTTGAAGGAGTTATGTTTTTGATGATGTGAGTATTTTTTATTTCATATGGTACAAGATCCAAATAAGTTAATTAAATTGTACTGACTTTTATTTTCAGGCTATCTCGTGGTATTAACAATAACCAGCTACAAACTTGAGTGAAAAATGCCAAACAATCATGAGAATCTAACACTCTAAGAATTTGAACTGCAAAGGATATAAGGTTGGTATGTTACAAAAGTGTCTGTTTATGAATTAATGAACATCAGGTTATCCCCAAATAAATCCAAACTCAAAAAATTCCATTCACGTCTAAACTGAAAAACATTACTATTGTAGTAAGCCTTGAATAAATAAAGTGATAGTAATGTGTAGATTTGTTATGCCATATTTTGCAAAACTAAGTTGTAAGGATTAACTGGGCTTTAATTAAATATGCAGATACACATGTGAAATATTTTTTAAGGCATTATGAAAACCCAAACTTTCAATCACCTCATCTCACAGATTATTGTATTGTTTTGTTTACATTTCAGGCTTTTGACAACAGTGAAGATGAAAGTCTGAATATTATTCACTTGAATGAATGGCCACCAATAAACAGAAGAGCAGCTGATTACAAAAAGGAAGCAGATATAAATTTCTGTTCCTACAATTTTTGTTTTTGACTTTTGGTGCTAAAAAGATACTTGAACCTCCTATTCCAAAATTTCAGACATAAGACAAAAGGAGCACTGAATATGTTTTTCATGATAACTTGAACGATTATCTTTGGTAATATTTATTAATCTTTTTTACTGACATTGATTTGTGAATATTCCAATACCTAAATATCAATATTGTTATCACTGATGGCAGGGTGTTGTTGATAATGTACACAGGTGAAAAACTGCAATTAATATTTTTCTCAATATTAGAACCACCTAAATAGCCCCAAAATACAGTTTGATATCAGTTGATTTATTGTACATGAAAAACCAAAGAAAACTTAATCTGAATTTTGCTATATGTCATTCTTGGGAATAAATATGATCACAAGCCAAAGCATTTCCTGTCAGCATTGAGGTAATTTGTTTACACAATTTTGTAACAAAGTTTTGATAAATTTGGTTGAATTCATCTAGTTTACTCTAAACATTCTTTTATTTTTGGAAGAGATTTGAGAAATAACCGAAAATACCAATTTCTCAAATGATATTTTACTACTGTTATATCTTTTGAATTCAGCAAATAAAAAACAATCTAGTTAATAATTCACAAGTTATTTATAGCCTTATTACTTTTTTTTAAATATGACGCAAATATTCAGCTACGCACACACGTTTCACTTAAGAATTTTCTGGATGGTTTTCAACAAAATAAGGTCGACAATAACTCTTATTTACAGACTTATTTGAAAAGTTTATTTGTGATTTTACTGCACTTCAACGGTTCGCCAGCGAAGCAACTTTCCTGTACCCTGAAGTGAGCGCAGACAGTGACGTTCGTAGCTCGATACCGGCCTTATCCAAATTCAAATTTGTGATCCAGCTTCATAAAACTTTGGAAGGATTTCATTCAAATAAATGGGATTTTGTTATGATTCCCCCTAACCTGCATATCAGGCTTGCTTAAATCGTAATGTACGGGCCGTGGCCCGAAATCTGAATAATGATGAAATTTCTAACCGGACCGTAGGAGGAGACAAGGCTGCATGATGAGCGGCAATAATGATAAAAAAACCCAACAACTTTGAACTTGTGTTTCCAGAATATCCGTTAAAAGTATTTTACTCATAATAATAAAGTATTTCATGAGTGTAGTATAAGTAAATAGATCACATCATTTTGCAGATACACACCGTTCGTTTTTCCCGAACTGTCACTTATTCAGTCTAGCGCCAGGCTACAATCGGGTCAATTATGACGCCGATATCAATTTTCAAAACGTCACAGCGAAAAAAATCATTCGGTGACCCCTATATATTTTTGGATAAGTAAGAATGACATATTCCAAATTTTCATTTCCGAAATTTTCAGAAAAACGTTGAACCCATAAAGAGGTTTAATTCAGCTTTATACGAAAAAATGATATATAAAAAATCATAATATTGAAATTTAAATCCTCCTAAAAATCATCATTTTGGTATTTATTCATACTTGTATCAATTGAAATCAAGTTCATCATCAGTTTGTTATAAAAAGACTCAAAAAAATTGAAAAACAAAAATAAATTATTAATTTATTACCTAGACAAATGATATATACATTTTTCAGGTTTTTCCATTGGGGTCAATGTTTCAATGGCACATCACTCTTTAAATCGTCCGGTGACCCCTACATTTTATTTCATTTTTGAATTCAGCACATTGAAAAGTACTTATGTACCAAAAATGAGAAAATTCTTGAAACATTTGTTTCTGGGTGGACTATACCCTTAAGCAAGCTTGCAAAATACATTGTTCAAGTATCAACTGAAACATTACATTCAAGAGTACAAATAAAGTTTACCCTCAGTCTAAAAGGAGAAAGTTAACAGCTCTTAAATCAAAGGGACATAATCCTTGTAGGGTTTTAATGCCACTTTCAAGAGTACAACACTTACAGTGCTAACACTACCTACATGCTGGTGCTATTGCCTGCTTTCTGCAACACTTTTGTGGCTATGTATTGTGATGATGCATGCATCGGATGTAACTATCTCAGCTTTCTAGACCTCTTACTTCTGGAGACGAAGATGAAAATAGGTTAACAGTGCATGGCCCCTGTGGCTCTTATTAGGGGTCACAGGGTCACCAATATAGAATCCCAATCAGCTAAGAAATCTGTACACAGATGAGCTAAAAATCAAAACAAATAAAACACATTCAAAAAGCCTGTTCACATTTTTATTTTCATTTGCTGCACAGGCTTTTTCTTGTTTCCTCAAACCTCTCACTTCAGAAATTCCTGAAAAGATAAACAGATAATTAAATAGCTGGGGACAACTGAGGAACATGTATAAGGTATCAAAAACAACATTATTTCATAGAAAAGATATTTCAAGAAATTTGCTTGGTTGTAATGCTTTAAGTGATTTCTCTATTAATTCAACCTTTAAATGTTCCAAAGATTTTCAGCAAAATGCCCATAGTCAAACTATTTTTCACTTTCACAGACTCGCAAGACTATGGTCAAACTATTTGTAGCACAGCACAGCAGTAAAATTTCAACAAGGAGCTGTTTAATTTTACTGCTTAGATATAAACTGTATTAAATATCCATGAACATTGTCAACATTTTTTAATACAAAAAAATATAATTGTATTATTAACTTTTTTTGGCAACTAAGTAACCTGAATGACCAACGTCAATCACCTGTGAAACTTACTTACAGACTGTGACCTTACTGCAAGCTTGAAATTAATTTCTCTCCTAAACAATTAAATATGTTATTTTTGTTTGCAAAATTTAGCAAAATGATAATAGTTTTCTTTAATTTGTCAAGAAAAGTACAGTAGATGCAAGTGATCATTATTAAGTGCTCATTTTTTAAACGTTTTTTGTTAGCAATTTTAGTATTTTATATCTATATTACATACTTGAATATAGCTGATCTCAATTCTGACAAATAAAAACAACACTACACTTGACACTCAAAATAATATGCACTAAACTTACTTGGCTATGAGACCGTCTCTCTTCCCCAGTCGGTTGATGCAATCATCAGATTCTCCCTGCACAGAAGATAAAAAATAGCATTACATATCATTATTTCAATATCATGAAATCTATCTTATTCTCAGTTTAGGAGACCTAAAAAGACATTTACCAAAAGCTTGAGGGTCAATTCAATTGAACATTTATTAAATTGCTCTGCCCGACTAAATAGCATAAATCATTCCCATAAGGCTTAATCTTAATCACTGGTTTTTTGACTTTTTTTTTTAAAATTCTTTGTATTACTACAGCTCCTTGTTAATAATCTCAAGTTGCCTTTCAGACATTCTCGTCTGACAGGTGAGTAAAGTCATATCTTCTCAAGCTAACATCTAATATTTTGAGCACTTTCTGAGCTAGAAATATCTAATCCTGGCAAGTGCAATCAAAGAAAGTTGTGCAATAAGCAATGCTTCAAACTGTGCATTTGATGGGTTTTCCTATCCGCTTTAAAGATTTGACACCAAGGTTATGTGCTAATATTTCTCATATGACAGTGATGTAAGCAACTACTTGATTGGATGAAAATGTAAACCAAGCGTTTTTCACCATTACAGAGCTCTTAAACAATTGAGAACTACTGCCCACCTATAACAGAGGTCAGCTTGGAAAGTTGAGTTTCAGCTGTTGGGAGTGAATGCCAATTTGACTGAACTATTAAGTTAGGGTGCAGTTTGTTCAAGAAAATGTAAAATGCTTTTAAGTGATGGAGACTGACAGGGAGGAAGTTGGCCAAGCGTAGGGGGGACACAACCCTATCTCTCCTCCAAATGCCATTAATGGCCTTTTAACAACATTTGACACAAACATCCTTTTATTAGTGGTGCAGTCAGAAGCGAGCAATAGTCTAGGGATTTATATTCAAAATCATATAAAATGATAAAAACAATCATTCTCCTCATAAAGAAAATTCCTTATCTGAACATTAAAATAGAAATTATAACTTTAATCTGTCTGATATTGCCAACATGACACCTTAACCCATGAACTAAAATCCTATTTGCTGCTCACCATCCTCCTGATTGCTCCACAGATGGCGTATGTGGTGTTGGTTCCTGTCATACGGCCTGTGGACGGGTCAACCTGCAGTAACAGCAATGTCTTTAAGTAACAGTCAAGTAAATGAAATAATGGACCAATTTATTTAAGGAAATAGGGCAGTCTCAACCATTATGTGCCTTGCAATAAAGTACAGTACAGCACTGAAAAATTACAACTAAAGCACGAGACCATATAAGAGTGGTTTGATCTTAAATAATAGTTCAGGGCAAAACTATTATTTAATTGCAAAACACATGATTGTTGTTGGGACTTTTTATTTTCTGGCATGTCAGTTTAAATAATTTGAGTTCTAATTTCTTCTCAATTAATAGACCTTAGTGAACAAAATGTGGCTGTGAATCAAAATTTTTCTTATCAAAATATACACTGTCAATGTTAATGAAATAACATCATGAATCACTCTTTCAAATCGCTTGAAAACAGCATTTCATTTGAGAGTTGATATTTGCTGAATGAATCCTAGAATAATCGATTTTTACAAACAGTTACATGACCTTTTATTAAACTAGTTACAATAGTGATTTGATTGATTCAAACTTGTGACACCAACGTGTACATCTTTGAGTGGCATTTTAGAAGTTGGAAATTATACAAGACTCAAATATATGGATGTCAACTTCTTTATTCTGAGATTGGATGTTTCAGCACAGCTTCTTGTGTCATTGTCGAAATGTCACGTTCTCAGAATGATGAGAAGTTGTCATCCAAATATTTGTTTCTTATCCAACTTAAACATTTCAAGATTTGAATAATTTTGTGTATCATATATATATGAAGAATAAATTCAGGAAAATTTTAACCATGGAATGTACATTAACAAAATGAGTAAACAGAAAAAAGAAAACCCTGAACAAATTAGAGATTTTTGACAAATTAACTCTTGACACTTCCTATCATTGTTGTTCAATTTGCCGACAACACTTACATTACACACGTTGATCTGGATAGAGGCGTGGTCCTTGGCAGCAATGATTCTGTTGCTGGCAGAACTAGAAATGGAAATAAGGAATTTTAAGATGTATAAATTGTTAGAATAAAACTGTAAATTTGTTAAGCTTTAATCTTAGCGTCCATGTTTTCAATCAAACAGCTTCGTATTTAACTTTCATACTTCGCACTAGATAGAAATTAACAATTCTTACATAGGAAATTGTAAAGTAAATGTAAATATGTTTCATAAGATATATTTGTAAAAGTATTAAAATTATTTGGAGTTTATCAATGAAAGTTAAACAGAACAATAATAAGCCCTAATTTATTAGCAGACATCTTATACCTTATTTTATTGTCGGGGTTTGTACAGAATTGTGTAGGGACTTTTCCATGAAATATTTTGGTCTGCCATGACCATGTTTAATTCAATAATCTACAAAAACTAAAATGTTAATCGCAACACTTGACACCAGGCCGCTGCAATAACCCGGCTAACCAGTTAGATAAAACTCCAGACAGCATCTGGCTAGCATAGCATGGCATAACACTAACTACTGACATCACGTACTGTATGGATCCTACCGAAGCTTAATTGCTGGTACTGCATCAAGTGAAGGACCAAATAATTAAATTAGTTCGTAAAATGTCTTTGTCAACACATTTCTTTTTAAACACAAATAATTAAATTAGTTCGTTTATATAAACACACCCAATAAATCTAACAAAATCTTTGAAAACATTCTTTAGTTTTTTTATGATCTTTCTTCATTTTCCAGATGAATATTTTATGATTCCACAAGTTTTCCATGACTAAGACCATGTAGACTATCAAATTTTCAATGACTTTTCCAGACAACTGAAAAAAATGTCATGCCCTTACTAACCATGATTTTGACAAGCTTTAAGACCCACAAGTAAAAAGTAAGAATCATTTAGACACTTTGATTCATTTAATTTTGTTAATCTTAAACTACAGTAGACCTGTCAATCAATATTAAAACAATATATTGTCTTTTCATTCATTTTTCTATCAGAAACATTTTTATCATTTTTTAGAGATTTACATTTGTGTAAGGATATCAAGTAACAATACGGAATGACATATAATTGAGACAGTGAGACTACTAGATACATACAGTTTAATCATTCTACAGGTATTTTTGTGGTCATGTTATATTAGAATGTGCGCGTAGCTGAACCTAAACAGTCGTAACGTAGAGAAAATCGTAACATTCAGTTTGGAGCGTGCTTTACCATTTTCTTGGGATGTACATATCGACGAATTCTCCTGCTTCGTTCTGCATGTTGATGGCTTATAGTGGATCTGCAAACAGTCAAAATACAAGATATATTGATTGATATTGTTTAAATCGTCTATGTTGGCCACTGTTTTACTTATTAAAGACGGTTGAACATGTGTACCTTCGCCGTGCAATGGCTGAACCGGAAAGAGAGAGCACATGTACATCCCACAATGCATCACTTTTCAATCAAGGGAGGCAATCTTCCATGTGGAAGTGTCGTAAAATATTTTACAGCAGCTCACTTCAATTTTTACAAGATAAGTTTGTTTGTAATGATTAATATTGGAATGAAAACAAAACGGTAATAAAGTTTATTTTAAAAACCTTTGCAAAGTGCAACGTTAACAAAGAGAAACGTTTCATGCAGATGTTCGTTTAGGATAATCGATCAAAGGGACGTAACTCTCTCTTATTCACATTCTGAAATCATGGCTCTGTTGTCTATCAAGTATTCCCGAGGTAAACTTGAAATTTTGGATCAACTGCAGCTACCAACACATACAGAATACATCCCAGTTAAAACAACCGAGGATGGATGGAATGTTATTAAGAATATGCAGGTGTGTCATTGAAGAGAACTCGATTTATCTGGAAATGAAAATCTAATATAGTGTTTTCGTATAAGTCAACTTTAAATAGTTATATAGTCACATACAATTGGATTGTCAGACCTTAGTTCATGTGATGTATTTCTTTGGAAATATGTAAGCATCTTAGCAACTCATTGACTGCATTATATCCACACTAGATAATTGTGCAACTAATAATTTGTGTTTGAATCAATTTGGTTCTTGATTTAAGACGTTTCATCTGCATTTCATATCTATTTTGTTTATCTCTTGAATAATGTAGAAATAAAAATATTGTTAATATGTTAATATAAAAGGTAGAAGTCACTGTGATTTATGATTAGAAGTTCAAGTGTTAAATTTACACATTGATATGGTCAGTCATGTAGAGATAATCAAATAAGTATTTTTCAATTATTTTTAATTAAGTGACTGAATTGGTGCATGTTTACGTTTGTTTTTCATTTTCTCTTATACACTACTAATATTTTAGTGTATCTTAATACACAGGACCATATTATTGACCTGAGTTACCTCAAATCAGGTAAAAGTTTCAATTCATGCAAGTGCCCTTTTGAAGATTTATACCGCAAACCAGAGACAAGATTGGTTAGAATATGATATCAGTGTTGTTGCCAGAGGGGCCCTTGGGAAATTTATGAACAGTTTTGGCTTGGTTTCCATTAAGATTTTAAAGCAAAGGATACTTTCCATGTGATTGCAAGCAGTCCCATTTACTCTGAATATGGCATTAAACAACCCCTTCAGCTCATCACCTGGGAACAACACTGTTGATATGGAAAAGAGCATTGTTTTTATTCAACAGAATTCATTTCAAAATATTTATTTGTTATTGCTTTTCTATTTGACAGATTCTTGTTTTAATTATGATCATAGTGTCACCTTCTGTAGTGGAGATTGTTATTTTAAGATGTTGCTAACTGGTTATTGCGTGATGTCACTTATTAAACATTAGGAGTAGAGGGGAATAGAGTGTAAATCATGTCTATGACATTTTGTTTTGAGATGTGTCTAGCTGTTATAAACAATGTGTTCAGTTTGTAAAATGTATGTATACATGTATAATTTTTTTTATTGACATCAATTATCAAATTGTCTAAACTCAGTGTATTTTAACCAAAAGACCCAAAAAATTATGTAATAAACTTTCTCCTGTGTACATACTGAAGATTTTTAGCATATTTTAGGAAAGAAAATAATGCAAATTGACATGTCAACAATCAGCTATAGAAGTTTCCTTGAACATCAATTGTTAAGCACTTATAAATAAATTCTTGGATATTTCTAAAAATGAGTTGATTATATGACACTTTTTATGCTTTTGAAAACACTATTTAAATTCATGGATAATTATGGAATAATTGAGTAAATCCTGTTGATGCTTCTTATCAGGGGTTAGTATCATTTTCTGTATGATGTTATGTCAGTCATTATCATAGATATGAGGGACAAATTAAGTTATATCTGAGAATTTAACCTTAGTTTCCCTTCCCCAGATTTAACTGCTATACAAGAACAGCTGCTATTCCAGTATTCAGAGGATAAATAACACCTGACACCAAACATCGTCATATCTATTGATAGTCATTGGGAAACATAGCTATGAATACTTAACTGGTTGCATCATCTTCCTATGCAAAGTTAAACTAGCGCCAGTCTCGAGACTGTTGCATAGGAAGATGTGGACGCATGTGCTTTAGTTACGTTAACTTTGTTTAGTAAATATTTTTTAAAATGTTTCGTCATCTTTAAACCTGTCCTTTTTCAAAAGTATTACCATGTTTCGTGAATAGTAGTAAAGTCGTTTGATATTTGTAACAGGTATGATATTCGGTTCACATTCAATCTTGAAGGTGTCAAAAGTTGCACAAGTTTGGGTATTCATGTATATATTTTACATAGTGATCATATTTATTTGGTATAAACATTTATACAGGATGTGAAAGAAATTACTTAACAGCGCAATGAAACCGAGTTCAAATACTTTATGTTTATTTTCTTTATTCATTATTGTGTGTCCATCATCAGTTGACAATTAACAGTTGGCTTTTTCAATATTTCCCACAAGATCCACCCTTGAAGTTGCATTATGTTGGATAACATATATGAATGAATGTTTATTTGTAATCACGGCCTCATGGCCTAAAGTAAAATAATTTATCAATATAAGTGAGATACTCTTGAAAGCGCCGTTGAAACCCCATATCACCTCACCTTTCATCCATGTTTTGCAGGTGCGCGGAGCCCCAGCAATTGCTATTGTTGGGTGCCTGAGTCTGGCTGTGGAAATCCTGGATAATGAGTCTGAATCTCCCAGTGACATTGCCAACTTCATTGCTGACCGCCTTAAGTACCTTGTGACCTCTCGACCTACGGCTGTCAATATGTCTGAGGCTGCCAAGCGGTTGTCTATAATTGTGAAGGAACTCTCAACTAAGAAAGGAGTATCTGTCGATGATATCAGAGAAAGGTATGTTTTTTAGCCTATTTATGTAATGTGTTTAAATTCTAAAATAATAATTTACACATTTATTCTAGCATTTTTTCGGTAAAGATCCTATCCTTTTTCCTGCAATGAATCAAATTTTGAATGACATCATGAAACAATGACCAAAGACATGAACAACCTAATGTTATGATGTCACAAGTGATGGCCCAAGTCGAGCATTTTCAAATCACTGCCAACTTTGATTAATTTCATTTGATTTTAACAACATTTAGTATAGAAAAGTTGACTAATCAGTTCTGCTTGAACAAAACTTTTAATTCTCATTGATGAGAAATGGTGTTTTTTCATGATATTAACAAGTTTATGAATTAGTTTATGTTTGTTATGTTTATGACAGGTATATCAAAGAATGTGAGGATATGTTAGAGAAGGATATCACCACTAACAAGAGCATTGGTCGCCATGGCGCCGACCATATCCTGGAAGCATTCAAGAATGAGCCTGTGAAGATTCTAACCCACTGTAACACAGGCTCTCTTGCAACTGCTGGGTATGGCACAGCTCTGGGTGGGTCTGCAAGGAAAATAAATCGATTCAGATAATTTGCCTTGTTTTGAAAATGATTTATGTTAGCTAAATGTTGTAAGACTGAGTTTTGTTCTATACATGATTAAGGTTTCTTTCTGTGAAAATAAAAGATGATTAAGTGACCAGAAGATGGAAAAATCAATCCAAAATTGCCTGTTGTTGCTAGATAATGACAAAGTTTACCGATTTTCTTCAATCATCAAATCATCTTTTCTTATCATACAATAAGCTAGAGTTGTGACGATGCAGACATTTCATTATACGAAATGTATCACATTATCTCACAGAGATATGATTTTATATGATACATATCAATTGATATACACTATTTTGACAATATCCTTTATTATAGGCAAAATAAACAATTTTAAGGTTGATGATATGTATCAGGATATAACGACATACAAGGGGAGTTCAATAAGTTTTGCAACTGCAATATGAAATAAACCTGCATAAGGCTTTTGATGCTCCTTTCGTAGAAGTCTTCAGGTTGCCCCCCTAAGCATGCCTCAATCTTTGGCAACCTTGACTTCTTTGTCTTTCCGGAAGTGCCTTCTACATAGGGTGGATTCAGGTTTCTGAACAGCAAGTAATTGCTGGGGCCTAGGTCTGGGCTCCGGGGTTGGCGATTCAGCTATTCGAATCCACATTCACTAATATAGCGGCCTGTGCAAATCTAGACTTATGAACTGGAGCATTGCATGCAAAAGCAGATCGCCATATTACAGCGTTCCAAGTGTTTCTGTGAAATTGTTTTTGTGAATAGTTAGTGATGGCAAGTAATGATATGCCTTTTTCATCCCAAAAGATTGTGGCCATAACCTTGCAAGCTATAATGGTTGAGTGCAAAACTTCAGTGGAGGTGGTGATCCTAGGTGCTTCCACTGCTTGGATTCCAGTCTAGTTTCAAGAGTCCAGTGTTGGATCCATGTTTCATCACCTGTCACCAGATGAGACAGAAACATGGTTTCATCAGCTTTATAAAGATCCACACAACTTTCAGTTCTTTGATGGCAATATTGTGCTCTAAGGTTTCTGGGTATCCATGCTTTATATACCTTTGACATACCAGGATGATCGTGAATGGTTTTTTCAACACTTTCAACTGATGTCTGGAATTTCAAAGACATTTCAGACACTTTCATACAGCGGTCAGCTAAAATTCTTCTTTTGATAACGGCAAAATCTTTTGGTTGGGTGACTTCTGAGGGCCTGCCTGACCGTGGATCATCGTCTAAGGACTCCTTGCCACTTTTAAAATGAAAAGACCAGCGACAAATTGTTGAATAGTGAGAAGCATCCTTACTCATCACATTACACAAGCTATTATGTTTTGTTTAGCTTTGCGTCCCTCCTGGGTAAGGAACTTGATAACAGCGCATTGTTCCTGTTTGAGAGAATCCATGATTAAGAAGATCCCCTATCTCAGTGCAGCTATGATATCTAAATAACTGTTGTGTCTAAAAATTGTTTTAACATTTGTCAATATTGTATTTTGACTAAAGTAACACCTGCTTTAAGCTGACACTGTTTATGTAAACATGAATGACCAACTTGCAAAACTTATTCAACCCCCCTCGTAAATCGTCATATTATGTATCATGATTCTTGATACTACGATATGTCATCAGAGTTCTACAATAAAGATATTTTTAAACAGAATCAAGTATACCTTATCCTTAATGCTGACACTTCATGAAAGATGAAGTCACTTATTAAAAATTTCTTACCAGTAATCAAAAAGGTTCCTTGTTTACTTTAATTTACTGTTTGATGTTTTCTCCACTAGGGGTAATTAGAGCCCTCCACGAGAGAGACAAGATTGAGCACGCCTACTGTACAGAAACACGTCCCTACAACCAGGGTGCCAGATTGACTGCCTATGAACTTGTACATGAGGAAATTCCAGCAACACTAATTTGTGACAGCAAAGTAGCCATTTTGATGGACCATCACGATATATCTGCAGTTGTAGTTGGAGCTGATCGAGTGGTTGCTAATGGCGACACAGCTAACAAGGTGGGAACCTATCAGCTTGCAATTGTGGCCAAACATCATGATGTTCCTTTCTATGTTGCCTGTCCGTCTACAACTTTTGACCCTACTTTGACTACAGGAAAGGAGATTCATATTGAAGAGCGACCCCACGAAGAAATGACGTCTGTCAAGGGAGTCAGGATTGCTGCTCATGGTGAGTTTGTTGTAAATCTCTTATGTAATCAAAAAAAGAACTGGTAAGATAAGTGATTTTAGCAACAAGGAACAATTCCTAATTTGGGAACCAGGTACCTGCTTTGATGAATGTTAGATTGATAAATGATTAATCTTATTATTTTCAAGTTCATTACAATCAATATGAGGTGATATTCACTTTTATATACTTTTGATGTTGTTAATCCCCGAGGTGGGTAGCTTAGGTAATCAATACACAACTACAACAAAGTTGTGGGTGTATATCTCACTACGTGTCTTGTCAATACATCTGAATAGTTTATTGAGCACAGCTCATTAGGACCTAACAAACCTGTTGAGTTGGTGTTGCTAACAAGTCATCTCATCTTATTCTAATCCAATGTTAATGCAGGAGTGAACTGCTGGAACCCAGCGTTTGACATCACCCCAGCTAAGTTGATAACTGGCGGCATCATCACAGAGTATGGCGTCTTCCATCCCTCGGAAATGAAGCGCCGTCTGGAAGAGTGCATGAAGTCGGAGAACCTGTAGACTAAACCGAGGATGAAGGTTAACTCTATGAATATCTTTAAAGGTGGATTAGGTTCACTGTCTCCCCACAGACGGATCTCCGTAATAAATTCCTACACAATGTCTGTTCTAAAACGAGCTCCCAGCAGGTTACCCTAGCAGCAAAGTATTGCAACATAAAGTTCAAAGTGCATATTTGAGTAAAGTTTTGCATTCTAAAAGCATTCAGAAATACCTGAGGTGTTTTAAATGGTAACTTTTAAAAAGGCATCTCTGATTGCAAACTAACTTTGATTGCATCCAATCAGAATTCTACATTTCCAGACCGTGAAACTCTTGTATTAGGACAGAGGTTGCTTTAGGTTATGTTTTGATTCATTGATTCAATTTACAGATTGTGAAGACAAAGTAAATCTGTATGATTTTGACATGTTTGTGAGAATAATTGGTTATTGTGTATACATTGAATCTATGGATGATTGTGAAGTTCAGAAATGATTGTTTGAATTGTTGTGAACAATAAAAAATATCTAATTGCGTTTAAAGATGATTGTTAAACCATGAAGCAATTGTTAGTATTATATGATTGTTCAAATAGCTGAAAATGAGATAAGGAATAATTAATTGGATTTATCAATGTCTTTTACATATCTAATTTAAACTAATAATTATCGTAAAGACCAATGAGTATTTGGTTTAATTTGTTTAAAATTAAATGAATCGAGCCTTCGAAGGCAAGAAATAGATGTTTGAATGAGATGACAACTGTGAAGACAAAAAATGATTCCAAATTATTTTAACACTAACATTGTAGGAATATTAAAAATCTCAAGTATGATAAGAAGAGTTTGAATATTTTTGGGTGTGTCAGAGGTTGATGGTTGTTTGTTGTTTTTATGACAGAGTTAAGTTTGGAAGATATTGAAATCTAATTTACTCTATTGATCTACATGTATGAATATTTACCAGGTGCAATAAAAATCCCAGTTATATTATGTTACTTTATTTTCGTTTTGAAGAGGAATGATATCTTTTATTGACCAATGTGTGATTGTAGGGTAGGAAGTGGTGAAGTTCTGAATGATATTAGTTATTTTCCTTTGGATAAAATTATCATACTTGTTATCAAAGACAGATTATGTATGCCATCTCTGTCTGCAAGTCATTGATTCAAAAGAGCTTTTGGTGAAGGAAAATGTTTTGATAATTTATTGCTTATGGACATGTTTTTGATTTGCACAGTTGTTTTTAGTATGACGTTAGGTGTCAATTAAAGGGGAATTGATGAAAAATCATATAATTCTGCAGCTATTAAAGCCAGTTGTCAGTACTTGCTATTGATTTTATTGTCTTAGGAATTGTTTTAGTTGTTATAGAAGAGGCAATATGTTTAGTTATTCTCAGGGTATGAAGGAATATGGTAAATCTAGTTTGTTATGAAGACTTTATTAACAGGTCATAATATTTTATTTTGAATTTGAGCTCTGTGTAAGTTTTATGTGTAAGAAATAAGAGATATCAAAGAACAGATAAAATGATTTGTCAAATTTGAAACTTAGTAAGAATGAAAATCATGTCATAAAGGGAAGTAGATACATATATATATTACCTAGATGTATCTGCCAAGTGTCCCTTTATTATTAAATACTGATGAAATGAATGCCAATATCTCGTAAGCGAGGTCCTTGTTCACCATGACGACGTCCTTGTTCTGATGTTCTGCACTTCATCACACCTGGGAATTTCATCAGTAAAAGTCATGCTCAAAATACCTGCCCTACATTTCAGTAAGCTACCCTGTTTGGGCCTGTGAGCCTCTTCAAATATATCTGACAGCCTGCTTTAGTCTTGCATTGAGGTAATAAGCATGCAACTATAGCTCCTAACAAAAACTTTGTTATTTCATCCAATCATGTTGCATGGTGATCTTTAAGAACAATTTGACCTTTAATTTGAAGTTCCTATCGTTTGATTTGGTTATCATTTCAAAACAAGACACAAATACTATAACTTCAAATTTGTCTGATGAATATTTATGTGAAAGTAATGATATGTGAAGAAAATTTCAACATTAAGCCCTGGATGGACAATGATGTGTTGGTGAGTTCATACATTCACTCATTCAAGGTTACATAGAGAATAAGTGCTTATTTAAAATTGTATGCAATTTTCAATGTTCTGTTTCATCTTATTTAGAGAAATTTTATTTGTAAATAAAGATATCAACTAAAGTGTGATGTTTTCATGAACTTGTTTTGCGCATTTGTCCTCAAATGGCAAGAGGGTCTTATGACATTGATGGCATCCATCCATTAAAGTGTTCCGTCCTGAGATCAGGGTATGAGATAAGGCTACCACTGCTGTTGAGAGAGTGAAAGATGATGGCATGTTTAGCTTTTAAGAAAGTATGCCAAGGGGATGCGGTCTTGATTAGGTATGGATATTTTTATGTTCAGTCTCTTAGAAATTCATGAGGCTTGGCAGTGGTTTTATGACTCCAAAGAATATTTTCTTAAGAAGAGTTTAATTTGTCTTTCATCTGGCAATGGTTTTATTTTTGTGGAAAAGTAGTCATTGTAGTACACTTACATAATTCTTAAACACTACCACCGATAAAAAATTAAATAAAAGTTGTGGGAAAAGTTTTTATCATTTTAGACTTCTCCAAAACTGCTGCACTTCCAAAGCTGAAATTTTCTGAGGATATACCTTGCAACTAGGTGACCAGATTTTGTAGACTGGGGACTGTAAAATCTTGAAAAAACTTCTTCTCCATAACCAATTGGGACAGGAGGATATAATTTAAGAGAAACATTTTTCTGACATTAAGATGCAAATTTGTAACTCTGTTCTTGACACCCCTTCAAATATGGGTATGGCAGGGTGTCCACCCTCAAATATTCTTTTGTCTATTTCTAAGAAACCATCAATGCTAGGACTCTCCAATTTGTATTGTTAATTATCATCCTTTTAGGATTGAGACCAAAATATGTTAATTTCATTGCCCTAAACCAATGATATGGGCGTGGCAGGGGTGTATATTTATTGGGATGTACCAAAACCAAAACTTGTTGGCATAGGAATCGCGAATTTTCAGGATCACATCTTTGTTTTGTGAATAATTTTTTTTTAAAAGCACATAAACAGTTAATTAATCAGAAGCTGAGGTGTCATTGAACAATAACAAGTCGAGGGATGTAGTTATATGATAAGTCACTACACCACGTCACCATTATGGTGATACAGCTTTATATCTGAGAATTTTTATTAACTTGGTACATTCATTAACAAATATATCTTTCACTATTTATTTAAAACTCTTGAAAATCATTGGACAGCTCTGCACATACCATCCCAATAGCTCTATGTCAGTCCTCTTATTAAAGACCATGTTTCAACGAATAAAAAAAATAAAATATTGTTTTTTGCCGGGAGAGGTACGCGATTAATGAGTACAATTCCTCTCTGCAGCTAAACGAATAGAAGGGAAACCAACGAACGAGTTCGAATCTTTTTACAGGCGATATTTTGATCGTTATTCATTCCAAAAGCTTCTATTCGTCCATCATTCAGTTAAACAGTAGTTTCTAGTGTTGTTTTTGTAAACATTTGACCCCCTTTGGTCTATATTATCCCTTATCAATTGTAATGATTACGTTGGTAAACTAAACGTTGCAATATTTGGGACAGAAAACAGTCTTTTACTGCGCTTCCTTTAAACTTTTAACCCGATTTGTCACTGCGATATGCAATGCATACAAGAGTTATGTCCCTTACATGGTTGAACACAAATTCAACCGGCAGATGGGAATGTAAACTAAAAAGCCTTTCTGTAACAAATTGGAGAAAAGCTAAGAAATAAAAACTATCATTTTCGAAATATGCAAATTCAATTCAAATTAACTGTCTTTCCAGTGTGATCAAATATCTGAATGTTAATGAAGATTGAATTTGAATTTGTTGCGTTTTAGCGTATTCATGAGAAACTTATTTATACGACATTGTGGTTCATATAGCCACCTACCCAATTAGCTTTTCGATATTGGCACAATAGTAAATGTGGGCCCATCCTTATTCATAGGTTAAAAATAGTTTCTGGTAAAATGGATATTAAAGACCTTTATTATTAACTGACCATTTCAATGGAATATTGATTACTCAAAGACACCAGCTATCTTTGGAATGAAATGCAAGTCGGTGTTTTGGAACCATCATTCGTGCAGTTTTAACACGGGAAGTCGGGTTGGGGGAAACGCTTGAATTTGGCGATAAGAAATTGGATGTATTTGTAAAGATGAGTTCACATTCATTTGGCATTTTGTATGCTTTGCCAGGGATCAACAGCTTAATTGCTTAATATGTCTGCATTCCGCCCGTGGGCTGCTTTTGATACCACCAAAATGGCACCAGTCACGTTTCGGATTAACGGATATGAAATGAAAGGGGAAGTTATTAATTTTGCAATTTGTTGCGTTATGGCTCAATTACACCGAGTCACAAGAGAGAGGTCAATAATCCGTTAACGTGCAAATAAGTCTCGTATCACATTCGGTTCCATCTGATAGCCTTTGATGTGTGCATCATAAAGTAGGTTTCTAATAACATGATACAGATGCATGCCAGCCTATCAAGCCAATATGTTTTCATTATTGAAATACAAAGCAAATAATCAGTAACCCATCCTCCGCAATTTCTCCCCGTCTGCGTGGCTCCCCCTTATTCCCAACCCTGGCTCACTTATCACTCCCCTTTCTCCTTGTGTTCCTCCAACATTATCCCCCTTTCTCCTCTTCATATGTCCCTTTATTAACCTTTCCTCCCTCCTCTTTTCTAAGCCTGCATGTATACGTCCACCCCCTCCCCTGACCTCCATTATTACCCTCCTCCCCCTGATGCTTATTCTCTGGTCACCTTCCCTTGATGCTTACCCAGTCCCCTCAAACTTCTTCCTTATGCCTCACCCCCACAACGATAACCCCTTCCCCAGTTTTTATAGCTCCGCAACTTGCGTCAACACACTCAAATCTAAGCGGTAATAATCCATATCTAAACCATGAAACGTTCTGTAAGCAGAGAACCAATCATGTGATATGCACTCTAACATCCATTAATAGTCGATCAATTGCAGAAACAACGGCGTCGTTTCTATAGGCAAATAGACATCAGCACCCTATGTCCACCAGCACTGGTGAGCGGGCCCCAGGTTTTGTTTAGGGAAATGCTTATTGCTTTTAGCTATAATCTGGCATCAATAGTTAATTGTGGATTCATGTGATTATAGCTGAACCGATCGTCAATACACCATCTCGTTTAGTTGTCTATACTGCAGATGGTAACTTTGACTAACAATGTGGGTGTAATGGTGTAAGTCATTGTCAGCCTGTCTCATGCTTAGTGAAAATTACATGTAGATCACAGATTGCTTGTTAAAAAAATGCTGACTATCTTCATGTGTTCTTGTCTATGTTGTCTACAGTAATGGGCCTCACTCTCGAAATACTATTCTATTAATCGAACATTGCCGTTTGGGCAATAAGATTTTCTAGTCTGCCAAGGGTAACTTTGATGCATCTTTTTGACATGTCTGAACTCCTTTCTTCAGGCTTAAGTTAACCTTAGACAAACAGTTTCATATGAATTGGGTTTTATTTAAATCAAGTCCAATATATTGATATCAAACTTTGGACTCCAAGTGTATGGTAACAGACAGACTGTGATCTACAACTTGTCAAACTGCTTATCAATACCCAAATCTCATGCATTTCAGATGTAGCTATATTTACAAAGATGTTGTAACACTTTTATATTTTACTTCCTTCACAACTGAACCGTCCCTATGGTAAGAACGGTGCATCTCTCATTTCACTTCTCTCGTTTTTAATCTCATGCATCCTTTTGATATTGACCGACGAACATGATACATTAATTATTTCTCTAGAGATTTTCTGACTTCAATTGGACGAAGTTCAGTAGGAAAGAATAATTTCAGAGCTCATACAACAGTGGAGACCTGTACTACGCTTCATAGAAATATCAGACTTATTTGTCTCCAGGGCCCGTTTTGATGAGGACATTTCTGTCAGTATGGAATCAAGGGCGACAATGGTCTGAGACTATCAGGAAGGATATCCTACGGATGCCTTCCACGAGTGATATTGTCTTCCCGGTAGCTGTCACAGCATGACTAGCGTCCGTGTACACACGTTGCCATTATGAAATGAAGGCAAATGCACAAGCAACTTCGATATATAAAGTTTTTAATTAAGGGAGACATTTATTTTGTTTACTCTGACATTTGATAATAATGCAACCGTAAATAAAATTATCAAGAAATCTATTTTTGTGTAAAGCTTTTTGGTTAGTTTGTTTTAATTTCTTTTAATGACGTGTTTATTGTTTAGAGGTTTAGCAAAGGCGAAGGTAAGTTTTGAATTGATGTCTAACCAAAGCGCGACTGAAATTTGCAAATTTACCTGTTTCATTCCGTTTGCCTTTCTTTCGCTGCTTATCAGATTGTAATATTATGTTTAACATGCTATTGCTGAAATATCCCAAGGTATGCTCCCCAGTTCTTCAATTAACTTAAATTATTTGTCTTTGACAGGCTTTTGCTTCATAAAAGTTATTCCTTTGGAAATAAGCACATTATTTTGCTACCAGATGTTTGTCTACATTGTATATTCCGATCTTGAAGTGTAATATGTTTTACTCCTACGACTAATGTTTAGTTGCCAAAGCATCAACAAGGTTATATATTTGATTAAATGCGTTCTATACAAATATCGCCTTCATGCCTCTAGACTCACTGCAGTAATGTATCGGGACTTTCTATCTCTGTATAGATCATTCACCCGGTGAGACCTTATTGTCGAATATACATGTAAGATCATCTTGGTTTTCTTTAACAAATGTCTTTTCTTATAATATTTATAACCATCTACTTAATAGCAACTCAAGTTGTTGGTTTGTCTATTGAAGAAAACTGTCCTTTCATACGTAAGGTCGGCCAGGATGTAGTCCATTTTTCGATCGAACAACATACTATAATGCCTACACTTTTTCTGCATTTCTAGCGATAAATAGTCCTTTTCGATTGGGAAACCATTGCTATCGTTTATCACTCATCGAAATGAAATCTAAATGCTCCACTACATTACGCATAACTTAGTGCAACAATGTTAGATTTTATTTTAATGAGATTGCGTTTGACATTTATTTAATGTCACTTTAATGTTTGCGGATATCACAACAAAGCCATAGTGTAAGATATCGAGGTGGTTAACGAAATATCATTGATTATTTCAGTTGCACGTAAGAAGCATCTGGTTGCTTTAACTGTAATGATTGTTTCGGAATTAAAGTCAACTAAAAGATTTCAAGGCACGTAAGTCATTATTTGTGCACACTGCCCATCAGAAATTTGAGCACAGCTGTGCTGAGAATAAATAAAAGCAGCGCTGAATCGTTATTACAACGTGGGTTTAAGCATGTATTTTGGTTCATTAAAAAAAATCTGAAATACTTTGTAAATGATATGTTTAAGGAATCGCTTATAAGCCCTCCGAATTCTATTTGACAGTATCTTTTTCATGTAAATCATCCATTATTCCTTTATAATCACGTTTACTTTGGTAAAAAATCAAACGACATAACGTTGTCAAACATAAATGACCATAAGTGGCATTGAAACAAACGATTATGGATGGATAATTGAAATAATGACTATAAGAGACGATTATTAGTCTGATGAAAGCAGTTCATCTTGTTGAAGATATTTTCCCGGCAGAGGGAACTCAAGTCATATCCTCCTATACTCATCTGTTTGCATTTTAGCTTTTTCTGATTTTCTAGCAGATTCCCCAATGAAAACACTACTAACATGAAGGCTTGCTTGCTGTAACCGAGGCAGATGCCATTTTTCAGTCGTCATACTATGTGAAGTTTTAGTCAAGAAGACTGGTGTTCGCAGTTCATAGAGGCAAAACTTTTAGTTTTCCCGAAGCAAATGGAATTGACTGAGGCCTTTGGAATAATTTGGTGTTGACATTCTTTCAAGGGTCTCGATTTCTAGCTCAGAATGTGCTTTAATTTAAGCAGAGGTTAGCGTAGGAGGTTATTTTTAGAGCTATGTGAGAGTACATGTCGACCAACAGTTCACTCTTCATCTTTTTGATCTAAAGACCATGGTGCTCTTGACAATATGATAAATAGTGTGCACGAAATGCAACGAATTTCATGATTTATGATTCAACACAATCATATGTAACATTTGAAATGAAAATGAAACCAAAATAATGATTCGGTGACAACGTTGTCTCTAGCCATGATTGAACCAATGAAAATGCTACGTTTTAATGACTTGGTAATCTGACCCATAATGGATGTAAATGCACAGGTATGTAAAACTGACAACAGATTAAACAGAATGCAAGAATGGTCTTACTTTGTTTTATTTCAAATAGAATATATGTGACATCTTTGGGATAAAGATATGCAAAATATAACAACCATGATAATCACAAGTCCACTTATTTACATACAATATACGACATCAAGAAAACAACAATACTGAGTACAATAGCAAAATACAACACATGTACCATATGACCCTAATTGTGACCAACAAGTGTAAACGAATGAAAACATTTCTTTATTTGCAGCAGTCTTTTCCTGACGAAATATTTGGATGCAACAAAAATATTTACCCTTTAATAAAAAAAAAAAATAAATAAATAAAAAATATTCAAACCCTTGATGTAAAAGCTGGACCAGGGAATTAGATTGTAGTTTTTAAAACATGACAAAATCATTACACATATAACAATCCTATTGAAACGCCGTTCTATCGTTATAATTTTTCATATTTCTTTAATTCTCGTAAAATCAATTGCAAAAGTAGGTTTTGTATAGACGATCCACATATGAACGTAGTTTAAGTCATTAACCTAACCAAGAAGGCCTTTCAGTGACGTAGCAAGATTTTAACAACTCGAAGCCCCTATAAAAAGCTTCGCCTCTCATATTTTCAGTTTTTTAATTAATGTGCGCTATTTTGTCACCAAATCTAAAACAACGGAACAGTGCCATATTTCAACTGGATTGTGTTTTTATCATGTAATAATAAGTTATTGATTTACCAACAAATAAAATCCCGATAAAACCGCCTCTATTAGTCTTCTGAACTTGACAATTGTAATTATAACAATGAAACTGAAGAACAGCTGCTGAACAAACTTTTATTTAACTATGCAGGAATTCCTATGTGAACTCATTACTTATCAAATTTTGTTTTAGTCACTCTTTCTAGATATTCATTCATTCATCTCTTCAATCTTATATAATTTTCCACAGTTAAGAAATAACGGCCAGTGTACTGATAATGCTCATGATTAAGAAATGTTGTTTCAGAACGTCTTTATGAAATCGTATAGAATAATGAAGAAAGTTAAGTACATTTCATTTGGTCTTTTCTCATGACAGAATGAGATACACTAAATGCACTTCGTTAATCTGTGTGACTATGAGGTACAGACGAATTATGATAATGAGATTTATTTATTGTTAACGTGTTTCTATGAGAATAATTTTCTAGTTTAAAATATTTTGACATATGTGGTTTGTACTATATCTTCGTAGCCTTCTTCAAAGTGAATGGGGACTAAGTCACTCTTAAACGACCACAAAATTGGAGATTGCTCAGAAGTTCGAAAAGAAGGAAACAAAGTATTGTTCGGCAGTTGTAGCATCAAAAAGCTCAAAACTCGGCAGGTGACGTTTGATATTTAAACGGTCGTATTCTGTGGCATTGAATCTATTCTTGTCTGTCATCCAGACCCTATGGCAAAATTTTAAAGGAGCCTTCTTAAGTCTAGGAAATGTTGGCAAGTCTAGTTGCCTCAGCCATAGGCCTGAAATTAAGAATTGTACAGGACTCCTTTTTTATATTATTTCATACCAAATATTGAACAATACATTTTTAGTGATATCTTTTTTTCAGGGACTATATGTTAGTCTAAATCTATTCATGGAATAGTGTTCATAACATCGAACTGACGGAATATGTTTGACTTAGTACTTAATTGATGACTTCAAAAATGCTCTCATCACGAGTTCATCATTTGCATGAGATACACATTCCTGGATTTTGAAAACAAAAACTGGCATAAAATGGTGTTACACACTGAATCGAACATCATTACGGTACTCAGCGAAAGTATTTTACTTTGTTTAAAAAATCTGTGCATCTGGTTTGATATCTCTGTCTTGACAATGCCCACTCTTCAAATAAGGAAGAAGTAATATGAGAAGCTTTCAGTAAAAATACTAGCTCTTATTGTGGAATGTATGATTAAAGCCAAAAGCAACACTTTAGAAATCATAAACAAGTCTTGCATTGTTCAAAAACTTTGATTCGGTAGCGGCACTTCAAAGTTATCAGAATTTGCAAATATATAACTGGTATCGATTTGTCATCAGGTTTGTAAAAAAATATGATTTACAGGTTTTACGAAAATGAAGATATGATTTCACTTAGAGTTTGACAGAAATGATGAGGTACATTTTCTAAATGTAAAGATAATATCTGTGACCTGTGACATATTTGAGACATTTACTTATAGTGTCAAAGTATTAAACAAAGCACTACTAATTTTGTTAACTTGATCTTGCAGATTGACAAATAAGACAAAATGTGGGTAATTAGCATTTGATGAATGATAAGTTGATCAGTGCTTTAAATAAAAACAAAGGTGGTCATAAGTTGATAATCAACATTTATCCGTTTTTATTTCGGTTGAAAAAAAAGAAACATGCTCTGTCGGTCGACAACGAACCAATTTCAGTGACACTTAAGCTCTTTAAACAAATGTTTGATCTTGCTCGATAAGTAAATCATTTGTTTCAGAAGAGTGGTCATTGTGTGTAACCGTACGCCGGAAATAGCTAGGCTTACAAGGAAGAAGTGTTAACAGCCAGGAACATAAGGCAAATGGGATCACCTTCAAAGAGGTTTTCTTTATGTTTTTGCCCTTTTGAAATTGTCAACGTGAATGGTGTAAATTTTAGATGTTATCGCGATGGTGAGTTTAATGAATATTTCAAGCCTGCATTATTGATATATTATATTTACTGTCCATGGTGTACAAAACTATATGAATATATTCATTTGACTTGTTGGTCAAATAGTAGACAGATTGTTGGTTAATTGAGAGCTTAAAAACAAAGCGTATGTAGCCAAATTTCGAACAATACTCCACGCTAAAAACATTCCTCCGGTGTACACATCGCTATTTCTGGTGTACGGTTATAAATATACCGTGTTGGTATCTACACTGCATTAGCGCTTTCAGTAAAGGAGTTGTCAATCAATAAAACATGTTTCTGCTTTCAACTTAAATGCAAACCCATGAAGCTAATACTTAAAGACTATCAGAATCTTTATGATATGCTTTTAACTTTGAAATGCAAATCAATGAAGCTGTCATGTTTAAAGATTGTCAGAAGCTTAATGATACCCATTTATACCCGAGCTTGTGGTTTCCTTAATGCTTTAAGCACCATTTCATCAGCAGCTGTGGGCGGCTTGATGATGAGTTTTGAGGTGACCGACCCGTTACCATACATACTCTCACTGAGTCGCCTACTGTAGGAGGGTGAGCGAGTGAAGGTCGCAGACTGCTTGGACGCAGTGACACTCCGAGTGTTTGGTGGTTCGCAGATACACTGGAGACAGAGGGCACAACACCCAGGGTCCTCATCGTTCATTGGCACTTTAGTTTGAGGGTCAAAGGTCACCTGCTTTGGTTGAATCCTGAGAAGACACTTGATGGCGTTAACCACCTTCCATACCACCTCCCTCCTAAACAGGATGTAGACCCAGGGGTCCAGGATCTGGTTGAAAGACGCGAAGCGAACCATCAGCAGGCCCATCTTGTCAGTGTTCATCCTGTTGACGAGATCTGTTTGACATAGTAATACGTAGATCTGAAAGATAAATGCAAAAGAGGTCAGAGGTCTTTACGTATAAGGGTTTAACTTATGAAATATCTTCTAACATCATTCGTAAAACGTTTCTTTGCATACAATATCATATGATATTGGTCGTTTTAATTTAAGTTAATAGACAGCTGCGAACAAGAGTTTTCAGCCCATTATATTTGTTCGTTTTTTAATAAAAGTATTCTTAATACATATGCACTTATACCTACTTCTGATATGAGTGGTATATCATTTTGAAATCAAGATTGCTAAAAAAAACTTAAAAGGTATACAACGAATGAAATCTTTCAATATTTATCTGTTGATTGAATATTGTTAAAAATACGCTATCTAGAAAATGTAATATCTGCAATATTGAAAACGAGAACTGTGTAGTTCGAATATTGCGAAAAATTCGTTGCAGGAAAAAAGATGCAAGAAATAGTACAGTTGCAGGTAGTGATAAAACAGCGATTTTTATTTGTAGTCATGTCAATTGTTGTCAATTATATATTGTAATAATAATCAGTGACGAGATGTTAAAATGATTTTTCTTTGGTTAGTGAAAGATGTTGTACTTTGCTGGAAAATTATTGGATGACAATAACGAACCTTTCATTCATTAAAGGAACATACAACATGATTTTTGCAATTATTGTTGATTGTAAATTATGTCAAGTATTTTACAAATTTATTTTACATCAGCCAAATGGCAACATTACTGATAAGGCTTAACACAATGTCTAGGTACTATTAAGAGAAAAAGTAGATTATATCATTTTAGTAAGTAAGACCAACCTTAATGAACCCAGTGAAAACTAATAAAAACCACCAACATAAAGAGTGAGTCAATATCAAACTCGAATTCAATAACGCTGTAACATGTGGAAATCAACTACACATTTGTTACCGTAATAGGCCATTAGGGAAACTGTGTCAATAACCGGATTCTAATAATCAACCGTAACATATGTACCCGGAGACCATGGAACAGTCGCCCTTACCCCAGGCAGTATCTGACTAACAAGACCAATATAACTGAATATATGTCAACATAATCCATCATTGTGAAGCCTGCCATGGGACAATTGGCTTGCTGTGTTCCAGATGTAACTGAGTTTTCAACTATGTAATGATGCATGTCATTAATGTACACTTATGAATGAGTTGCATTGTATTAAGAGACATTGCAAATGGCTCTGTTGATATTGTCATTCAACAAGAGAAATTTTGTTGAATGTTTAAAATCAAAGAATATTTTTTTTGAAGATTTAGCATCATCTCCACGAATCAGTTTATGTCATTATGTTATGTCTAATTGAAACAAAAATCAATGCAAATAATTGTTGCCATTTGTATTATACGTATCATTTTGAAGAAATCCTTCATGCTCCACATTGAAAAGACTCAATTAGTTTGTCCTCATCAATAAAGGGTCTTTTTCGAATGTAGTTATTTGCCATTATTGATACCGGCTCTCCTTGGTTTATATGTGTTCTCAGAAGTGGTGTTTGGGATTCACATGTTTTAAAAGAAACATGGCAAACTCTTACATACATACATACATACATATATACATACATACATACATACATACATACATACATACATACGTACATACATGTACATTAAACATACGGACATACCTACATAAAAAAAACATACATGTACATACAGCATACAAACATACCTGCATACATTCATACACACGTACATGCATATAGTAATTGATACTTATTTCATCTTTTGTGCATCTTAATTGATATATCAGTAATGGTGATTACCATTAGTGAGTTCATTTGTATCTATGATTTCATACTTTTAATTCTATATATAATCATTGAATAGATCTAAATAGATCTAAATCAAATACTTTAATACAGCTTAACTTGAAAATAAAATAAATATATCATTTACAGCCTCTAAATAGAAAAATATAGAGGAAGGAGTATCATTAATTCTGATGAGTGTTTACATCCGTATGTGAATTATGCTTTAACTTTGCAATTCCCGATGCTAAAGACATTAGCTTGAACTAATTATCAGCAAGTTGTTTTTAACCAGACGGTAATGGGGCTTGTTACTGTAAGTAAACTCGACTGAATTCCCTTGCCTCGTTAGCGGTGATTCACATCCACGTTATTCTGACACGCACCTCTTACCTACATATTACACAGGTAGAACAAACACGCCGATACCTCCCGCATACGTACATCGTGGCTAAACAATAATGCGGTCACAGTGTTAATCCCTCGACACCTCAAGTACCGCTTAAATGTCAAGGTTGATGCAACTACGTTTCTTCACGAATACAATTCGAAAAGAATTTAACACAATCAGCAAATGCTGGCGCGTTTACGCAAGTCAATCTGACACACTTGACGCTAATAGAATCAGGTTGCTGATGAAATTATAAGGAGCCAGTGACACATAAAAAGTAAATAGGTCCAACTTATGACAGTTTATTAGTTAAATATAAAGACAATATCATGAATATCTTGTTACATCTATCTTGTAGACTAATAACAGTTGTAGAAGTATAATCAGGATGACCTATTTGTAATACTCAGAATCATGCACATTGTTAAAGCCTGTTTAAAAAAATAGAAATCTAATTTTCTCTGAAAAATTGCCTGCAATGTGTTGCATTGATATGACATCACTAACCAATTGGTTTATTGGATATCGTTAAGTAGCTATGCTAAATAATGTATACCTACTACTCTTTGAAAACAAATACATCAAAGTGTCAGCTTCATAAACACCCTGTCTCTCTCCACGTCGATTACAGCCTACCGAGCAGTTTTGACAGGTGTTCCGAACAATGCCTTGACAAACAACTTCATGAAGAGTGTAGACTTTCAAAATATTTTTACAGAGACAGTTACAAGTGAATCGTTTTTTTATTTGTCAGCTTTAACGCTTTTCCATAGACCTTAGCTTGGAGCATAAACAACCACTTAGCTCAAGATAGAAGTCCAAAGGGAGATTCGGTTACTGCCAACAGGGAAGGAAACTTTAAAAGAATCAACACATGGAGATCTAGACAGAAAACGACACGTACATTATGAGAGCGATTAGCTTTGAAGTTTGAAGGGGATTTAGTAAATTATTACATTCACTGTCAACTTTTTTTAAAGGAGTGTAGCTTTACCGTACATGTTTAGTATGTGCCAATTCACCATTTAACGTCTGCTCTGTGGCCATGACGTCTAACATCCTAAACCTTTAGACAAATTCCAAACAGTTTTTGCAATCATTGTTAACTATTATGTACGATTCATCTCTCTTTCAGCAAAATGGGAATCATCGCCTGGAGGAGATAAATGTTTATCGATTTAGTTAATCAATGATTTGTACCATACGTGATTTTTTCCAATCTATGGAATAAATCATATTTCTTAGTTCTCAGCATGAACATACACTTTTAAAAAAAAACCGAAAACGTCACTTTCAAAGACTTTATTGCACAACCTCGAGATTAAAAAAATATATCATATAATTTAAGGAGTAAGAAGGTGAACATTCACATGTGTATAGACAAAGAGTTAGACAAAACCACTGTAACTGCTGTAATTCTCTTTTCATAACTCCACAAGTTGGCGTCAAAGCCAGTACTCTGTATGGATAACATTTCCAGCAATACTTTCTTGGCATCCTTTTGGCAAGGATATGAAAATTCGAAAAATCGAAAAGAATTTAAAATCTCTTTTTTAAATATCTTCCAGACAAGACTCTTCATCCAATGCAATGGTCATTCGCAGATGTGCTTAAGATTTGATGTTGACGTGAATGTCAATTTGACCTATGGCGACGTTTTCATTTAGACACTCAGCTGTGGTGTAATGATAGTCTTTCCATGCAAAACGAATAATAAAATGTGACACCAAACGTTTGTGACCTATGTCCCACACTGTCTTGTGTCCTTTGGCAAGACACTTTATCAACATTGTATTCAATCCTTCCAGTTATTAAATGAGTACCTAAAAACAGCGATGTATACCGACTCAAAGGTCGCAGTTAGCGCTAAGTAGCTGCAAGTACACTTCTTTCATGTGAAGCTTATGGTGTAGGTAGCGATTTGAGCACATATTAGTACTTGGAGAAGGCGCCATGTACATCTCCACATTATTTATTATGTTATTAGCAATAGCTTTGTTCAATGAATCTGTTTTGTCAGTTTACTCACTGACGCATCTACTTATTTCAAGTACAAGACTTAAACCTGGCCTAAGGAGGTAGGTTACTGTTCCACACGGTTCCGCAGTGTGATGTCATCACCTTGCACGACCAGCTTCGTCGGCGATTACAGTACAGTCGTTGTAAAGTTCTCTTGTGTCTAATTGGCCACTAAATAGGGAAGAGGAAGCTGAGAAACCCTTGTCATGAACTATGTACTGCTTTGTATTATGTCAGCAGTTTTCTGCTTCATCATACAGTTGAGTGATTTGCGTGGAATCCTTTCATGATCATTTCTAGTCCACATCGGTGATTTTCTTATCAATTATTAGTGGTTGATACATGATTATGTCATCTAATTCGGGATAAGTGTTGGAAATGAGTTTATAACCTGTTTGGAGAGACCAAAAAAATATTATCAGTCGCCAAGTTGCCAATGAAATATCGACTAGGCAAATAGTTCTGCTGAACAGGTAAGCAAGGTAATTATAGCCACATGTTAAGTTTAATGTATTCACAGTGTTACTTACATGTGATTTTCTAATTGGATATCGAGTGAATAACATATTTTATTCAGTTCTATCAAATTGTCTACGCAGACAGGAACGAATGCATAGTCAAGCTATGAGAAAGGTTCGCCAAGCGAGTTGTAATTGTGTGCATTTCCTTGTGTGTTGATTGGGCAGTAAAGATATAGCAAGGTTCAAAAGTTACTGACTGCGATTTACATACTGTCGAATATTTTGTAAATTTGATATGTATTAAAAGACCACATCGTTAATTTTGACTTATTAATGAATGAGCTAAGCATACGTACCATTAATGGGACGTAGCAACTGGAGAAGACGATAGTAATTCCAATTAGCAGCACGACCATCTGAATCTCGGCCAGTCTCTTATTATTGCTATTGGTCCTCCTGGACCTGCTGTCTGAAGCATTGAGGAGCCCTTGTTTCTTCCTCATGCGCATCAAGGTATAAATCACTGTCACATTGCAGCTGGATGTCACCAGTATTGTCAATATAGCGGTTATAGCATAGAGGTAATTGAAAGCCATATGTAATGGTTTGGTACTTGTATAGTTGAAAAAACACCACGTTTTAGGATACTGAAAGACATTTTCACCAACTCCTATTAGCGGAAGGGCCGCTAAGACCATTGCTAAGACCCAGGATCCGATTAAAGATAACTTAGCAAACGTTGCTGTTAATCTAGTGTGATAGAGATATGGATGACGGACACAGATATATCGTTCAACAGCCATTGCTGTCACTATAAATAAAGTTGTAAAACTTGCAAATATCATCATATAGGAGAAATAATGACACAAGGGCTCTCCTCCGACCCATCTGAAATTATTCACATACACAGATATCACCACCGGGGACAAGGCACATGTGCCGAATAGATCCGTTATCGCTAGACCTGCAACAAGCTTGTAGAATAAGGTCCGTCTTTGTTCAACTGCGGAAGTTGCTAAAACAAACAGAGCTAACAAATTACCAAATACACCCATTCCAAACATGACACTTGCAACCATCACGGTGTGATTACGTTTGGTCGGGTCCACAATATACCTCCCAATGCTAATGTTAGCCTCCATGCCGCCTGTGCTGTTGAGGAGGTATAACGTCTCCTCCTGCAACTCCGTCTGTGATGTTGATGCCATCACGGATCACTCACGAGACACCTGTACATCACATCCATCCACTTTCATGACACCTGGTAGCGCGCTGACACTGACAGACCCATCCTTCTCGTGTACATGAATACTCAGTTCGTTACTGCAAATCACGAAGTCTCACTCACTCACTAACACACATACAGCTATGTAGATATCGTGTAGCTATCCGGATCGTGCACGAGTGGCGAAAGTTTTCTCTCGTGGTCGGCACGCTATGAATAATTCAAATACAACTTTGTTCACATAACAACTTGTGCAGTTCCTTCAATCTGTTAACCCTTGAACTTTTATCCCGAATGAAATTGTCGTCTGCCTCTCACGATACGTCACAGCGCGTGCCACGCTTTCTCATTACAGAGTTCCTGAGGCATGCGTCTCGCATGCTGCCCAATCAATGACTCTTGGACCTCGCTGCTGCTTCCGGTTCTCAATCTGAAATTAAATACATAACACATAAGTTTTCCTGTTTAAGGTCATTATGCAACAATCGATAGTCATCGCTTTAACGCTCGTCTCTAGACACCTCGCATAGCCTCTTTACGCCTTACAAATTGCACTATGAATAAATCGTTGTGATTATGAGGCATTTAAGTATGTGTTGAACTAAAACTTGAAGGAAACGTTATGGAAGTGTAGTCACGGTCGCAGGTAATGAACTGTCCCAATGATTATGCACTCAGCATATTGATGCGTGAAGCAATCGCGGGGTCTTTTATTGATTTCACATTCTTGCTGGTAGTTTATTCTTGATTATAGTGTAGCTTTGGGTAACTGGGAATTGGAGAGAGAGAACAGACAGACTCAAACGTAACCTATTCACTCTAATAATAATAATCATTACCTAACATCATGCTCACAGCAACTGTCTGAGCGATATAGAGAGAACTGTCCCCATTCTAAAGGTATCATTATCTCAGGAGCCTTTGTGTATCAAAACTGTATTATGAGAATCAATCTCGTTATTAATTGAATGAATTCATTACAAAATCGGCATGCTTTCTTGACAATCTGTGTATGTACTTGTGTGTTTCGTTTTGAATTTACACAAAGAATAGTAATAGATAACTGTGTGTAATATATATGCATTTCACCAAGCACCATGCTATTTCTATACTATGCAGTTATTTATTATGTGGTATAATGTGTAATGTATTTACTATTATCAATGGCAGGTGGTCTTCATACGAATAAAAGTCTCTTACCAGCTTCAATATGCACGCATAGTTATAATGCTTCTCAGATGGTTAGGAGTAATTAATCAAATAAAGCACACTAAACTATGACATGGTCACAACCAAGTCACAAAACTAATAAACGTTTTGGTACCTAACGAGCGGAAGCGAAATAAAAAATAATGAAGCTTATTTCCATCGCTTACGTTGTAACGTCATATCTAAACCATACTGACGTAACGTGAGACAGAAACAGGAGACTTCGTTATATAATGCGCAGTATCATTGTAAAATGATTAAACGTTGACAGGAAGAGAGGAACTTGATACATAGAAAATGGTGCCATTTTCATTAAAACTAGTCAGTGTTTTGGTATAGTATGTAAACTAAAATATCTATGCCATTCACGAATAACATCTAAATTTGTTTTATCTTTAAGCTATCACTGATCAAGGTTAACTACACAGATATCACTGATGTAACTCCTTTTCAAAGACGATCGCAAAACAGGAATTATAGTTGACGCTAACATTGGGATGTAAAAAACCACAGAAGTGCAGATCACTGGTATATTGTATTGCCATTTTGGACGGGAATGTATCTGCAATAAATATAATGAAACAATAGGCGACAATAGTGGATTGTAACAATCGTTTGTAATCAGTGTAACAATGATTCGCAAATGAGCTAGTTCACTTAACACCAAGGTGCAAATGTGCAAATATGAATAAACCATACGTTCCATTACAAGCTGTACTAAAACCAACAACCATCCAGCGTTGACAATTACCCAGCCGTATCTGATTGATTCTTCGAATGGGACACTATAGAAACAATTATTCATTTAGAAGTTGCAATAGCACGCATGAGTTGTTTCGACGTCACACATTCAGCTGCATCCCAAAAGTTTGATCACCTGCTTATATATCTTAGTGCAAGTGTCATGTAAATATGATTTCTTTCGAGCGTCAAATTTATTACTTCATTCGCACTTACAATGAACTTTGGAAAAAGACCGATTGGGTAAGATTTCATAATTCCGAATGCCTAAATTTTGAAATACAGTTGTCTTTATCGTCTTAACGGAAAAATTGCAACGTGCGGTCATTAAATTAGTTAAAGATTAATTATGTGACTGACGTTTTTCCAATACTAGATTTTTTACGTCAATTAAGTCCGACATTACGGACTTAGGGACATATGTTAATACAGTTCGTTTTTGAAAGTTTAACTTACAATAGATTTCTCCCCAAAAACGTTCAATTTAACGAGCTTTTAAAACTGTTCCAGTTAACTATGTTTTATGAAATATCATTATGTTATGGAATTTCGAACATTCAATATTCACTTCTAACCTTAAAACGCAAAATTTCGGCTGCTTCGGGATGCAGGTGAACATGTTAAGCATCAAGAATGAACAGTGTGATTCTCGTACTGTAGACATGACATGATAAGCCCTTGGGTTGAATCATGTATTGGTGCGGTCGACAACTACGTTTATCACCGACTACGACTATATACGATGTTGTTAAATCGCTGTGCTATAGTTCGGTTAAAAACATTTTAAAAAGTTGTATTTAGTTCCAGTGGGTCGCATTTTGTTATAGCTATGTAATGGTCATATGCCATACAAAATATAATTCAGCGAGTACTAATAGAATATTAAACTCAGTCCCATTTATGAACATCTGTATGAAACTCGAAATGGTATCGGTATATAACTCGTTTTCTCTCGTTAAATACTACACCACTCACTCGTTTCATAAAAATGTTATTAGACGGGACGTCGTCTAGTATTCTCTATAATATGCTTATTACCAACGAGAGCAATTATATCGGGGTACGTAATTCAGAGCACAATCACTCTATGACGGTAACGTGACGTCATGAATAAGATATAAAATAAAGTACCAGAACCTTCCGTATATCGAGACTTAAGAAGGGTTTCTTGCTTTTAAATTGGCCGCATCACTTCACGAATCAACGTGTTTGCTCATAACAACAGCCTGATTGCTGCCGTGGTGAGTTTTCTTTGGACCTAGGGTGTTGAAGTTTGAAGTTCGCTGGTCCAAATGTATTGCGGTCAGTTGGGACTCTTGAAAAATAAAAAGCAAAAAGTGATTGTCTACGCTATTCTACGAACTTTCAATTTATCCTCGTATGATTGATGATCAAGATTAATCTTAATTAACAAAGCCAAGCCATGTATTATTTAAAATATAGAGCCCACAAACCTACAACGGTGAGATAACACACGATGTAACATGACTTTAATATATTATGTTCGTCCTATCGATTCCCTATCGGCTTGAATAATGAAAATCAGCAAAATATGATTTCCGCATGTGCACACGACGAACCTACAATTTTAAAAGGTAATAGTGTTAATGCAACCATATTATTGTGTATTGTGTAGATTATATGAAAATGGCAAATCATTTTCAATGAATTGTCGATAAATTTTGCAACGTTTTCAATGAATACTACACCTTTCCTGAGACAAACAGATCATCTGGCATGACCATTACGGCATTGTGTACATTATAAACGAAGCTTAAATTTACACGAAAGTAAAATGGAAGTTAATCAAGCAGTTTTACAATCATTTATTTCAAAACTTTCATAAACAAAATATATCATGTAAGAAATATGTAATCTAAGTGAGTTCGTGCAAGTTTTAATGTAATTCCCTACCTTTTCAGGTATAATCCAACGGCGTGTATATAATGCAGTTTTCAGCCTTTGAAAACCCTCATATATTCGCTTTGTACTGGTAATGGACATTTTCCGATTTACGCATACAGAGACAGGGGGTTGATCAGCGGCATCTTTCGTAATCTGAATTGCAGATAAAAATAAAATCCCATTCCCGATTTGAGGGGATCGCCACAATGGTAACTGAACACTTAAACAAACCAAAATCATGCTTTGGGGATCCCAATACTACTTGTGGCGATTGTTTGATTCGATTCATCGCTCTGTTTCATGTAGGCTGAATGCCAATGCTTATCGTAATTTGAAACAAATTTTTTCACCTATATGAACACTACTGGACAAAAGGGGCACAGTCAATTTTATGATTAATATATCATCAGGTGCCCAATGTAGAAATATGTTATTATTGCTATTTTCAGAATTTGCATTCATCTCTAATTATTTTTGCTCCTGTTATACAAGATTTGATATATAAATGATATGGTATCGTAACATACTGCTACTTTGGTTTCCTAAACTATAGGAACTGTTGTCAGACCATTGTTTAAATTACGGGAACAAGGAAGCCTACCTCATATTTCAAAGGTAGAATAACAACCCTTCGAAGCACCAACACACCTGATTTCATGAATAGTGCTGCGTCTAATATGCTTTTGAAAAATAATTCTGATACATTTTCTTCATTGCTTGTTTTACACTTGCCTGTTATGTTCCAATGTAACAAAATAGGCTGGACACACCTACTCATGTCCTTAAATACTCCCTTCTATCGTAGCCTCAAAACATTAACCTTTTCTTTTACCCTAGATGGTGAAAGACAGTTTTGTTTTTGTTTCATGAACATAACAACTGAAGAAAAAACTATTCAGAAGAGGAAAAATGCAACAACTTGCTTAAGGATTAAGGACGTTTTTTAGCTCGTCGCTAGTTTTGTTTTCCCCTCGGTAAAGATTTAGATAAAGTTGAAAATTCTCAACATAAATTCATCAAAGTTAGTGAAATTGTTTTCCATTACCTAAATCTAAAAAATACATGTATGTAAGATGTATAGGATGTATACATGGTTTCCTTTTCAATAGATACAAACAGTCGTGAAAATCCTGCTTAATTTTAAAGATGAGATTAATGATGAGAAAATTGAAATCATCAGCAATCATTCGTCCTCATTTTGATTCCGTCATTCACTGTCTGCATTAGGACCGATGATTCTTTCTCTTTAAAAAAATAATTCATAATTGTGTGATTATTATATCATTGAGCACAATATATCAAGCTATATAAACAACACTTTCGAAATCCCATGTTGAATTTTTAAGTCAATTATGGACAGCATGAGATGAATGTAATATATCAACCAAAGGTAAGCCTTTTTAAGTACAAGATGTATCAAATAACCGATACCACAATTTTATTTTCAATAAAACATATAGCACATATCATAAAGAAACAATGGGAATAATGAGAAAGATCGATTTACAAATTGCTTATGGTCGTCTATAGCCGTGGGAGATGTGCCTACACAGAGTGTAACGCCACCCAGGGGACATCAAGGGCCCAGTAAAACGAGGACATTGTGATCAAACAGGTTTATCAATCATTCTGATTCTGTTAGGTTGACATATATGTTCATGTCTCGTACCCGAGGCACTAGTTTGACGTCTAGGATATCTTATTAGTACAACATGATAACACCAGATACAATAAATATTGAAATTTGTCTTTCACCAATATTGCCCGGGATTAGAGCAAGTCATCTATCAAAAAGCTTCTTTAGAATCATATCATATAATAAAAGATTAAAACTACCCATAAAGTATTCCAAATGATAAAAATCTGTTATGTGCATGCATGTAATTATGTTAAATCTGTGACAGCAAAGTATGTAAAACGTCATGGGGAAATTGTTATTTCCCGCTTGAAAAGCGAAATAAAATGAAATAGATGACTATTACTAATGTTTTTCCAAACTGAAAATATCCCAATACGTCATGATTTACGTTGACGAATCTTTACGTTTACTTAAATCACCAAAATGTAATGTTAAAAAACCCCAAAAGACTTTCCCCATAAGCAATGCATTACTCTAGTTAATACGAGGCTAGCCAAGTCTCTTTATAAAATTCAAGGCAGAGTACGTTGACAGTCTTATATGTATATGAATATGGTAAGGATAAAGTTAAGCACAGCGAGCCACCTGCCTGCAGTGTTGGTAAATATCATATATACTTAAGTGATGAAGGAACCCAATTCTTCATAGAAGTTAAAGCACTGTAATCAGCGCTGATAGACTCCTAGCTTTGATGTGGTTTATGCGAGTCTGCTGGGGTCTCCCTTGCTTCCAATTATGTTCACCATAGATTACTATTTTCTCTTGTAAGTCACGATTCATAAAACCAGAAGCTATAATGTGTAATAATGTTAACTGTAATGTTGATATCAGAACAACAACATTGATGATGGGTTTCAAGCTCCCAATGCCTTTGCTCGCAGATCCGATGTTCATCTTATCAACATAAAGAAAAAACATTCTACCAGACTTGTCAAGTTGTGAAACACATCATGCAAAAAAGCATATCCTCAACCCATGATTCGTCACCTTCGCGCAGTGTAACGAAGAACCATTTTGTAACAATCTTCTTCACCAAAGAACATCTACTTGTTTTTTGTATGATGACATTACTTGAAATGCAGTCGCGTGCAGAGTTGTCTACTGAAACATCAGCAATATGATGCATTAAAGTATAGTATGGACATCGTTCGAAATTCATGTAATGAGTTCCATTGTGCATCCAAATGCTGTATAAGCAACATGGTAATTGTCCATGATATTATAACATTGTGATGCCATTACTTTACGACGTCAGGGAGTTGTTGAAAATCTACTCTCAAATCAATATCTCTGGAGATCGAGAGATATTGTTTGAAAATCAACGTGCGTTATCTCTTGTGGAACACAATTTTGAATGATAACTGTTCGAATTGTTTTATGTACAGATCCATGTTTAGTCTTTATAGTGTTAGATTTCTAGTTGAAATTGTCCTCGTGTTATGATATTACATCAAGTCTTGATCAGTATATAAAATAATAGGAACCCTATTAGGAATATTTGATTTCTTACTACAAAAATAAATATATTTATGAAATGCATTTAACAACAGAAGACTACAACAGCTGAAAAAATTATAACGATGATAAACACATATTCATCTGAGTAGAACTGGTGTCCTACGGGCATATATTATAATAAGGAAAATAAGGTGACAAAAATCAAATATGTTGGATGATAGATTTGATTATTGTTTAGTATAGTATTGTAGACAATAGGTGCCTTACAAAGTACTTTAACAGGGAAAAGATTTTGCCCAGTATCAGTGAATAAAAAATATGATAAGGATGAAATATGAAATATTCTTCATAATGAAGCGAAATACATTGAATTGGAAGTATTGTTTCCAATATTCCTGTATGCACGAACCTAATAGAAATATATCCAAGTGTCTAAAGAGCTGTGGTATTCGTGAAAATATTTGACTTAATCATTTCTTGCACGTGAACCCTCAAAGTATCAGTTTGGTCCTGTAAATGATGTGAGCAATTAAAAATCAAATAACAGATGTTTTATGTTTAGGTCAGATTACTCAACTGCACTTTGTAAAGGGTTAATTTAAACATTTATTAAATTTCTGGAAATAAGTCACAGCAGGTATCTAGATTAATCATCATCGATATGGAACAATGACGAGCGTCAGTTTGTTCAACATTATTTTGTACATTTTTCTAAAACAGTATTCAGGAGAGTTGATAATGTTTGATAGGACATGCAACCGGTATTGATATAAATTGAACTTGTAATCTGATGTTAAATGACCTATTAAGGCTGTTATGAAATTTTCATAGAAAAGAATTAGTTATCATATGTTTGTCATTCAGGCACGAATATGTGAGATAACGTGTTTTATATCATCCTATATTGCATATAGGTTCTATCAAAGCCGAACATTTGGTCTTGAATATTACGGAGTGGCTGTTTAAAACATCCGACTCGTTAAAGTGTGTGAAGGTAGATTGTTACAGCAAATATCAAGGTAGGAATTGTAAAATAACAGCTAAGGGTTCCTTTTTTCATATCAGTTGAAATACTATTGAATATCGATAAAAAAAATCATATACATTCTTCGAGGACAGTATTGCTATCAATAAGTATAAGTTGCATACCGGGTATAATGCCAACAGAAATTAATCGATAATCGGTTGTTATTGAAACATCCTTATCTCAAGTCAACATCATTGAATTCCCTATTGCAAAACAATTTACTTCAAACAGTATTTGCATGGGGCAGCTTTACATTTAGAAATATCAACACGTTTGATAGTGATGAAATGCAACACTGTTATATCTCTAATTGCATTATTTGCAATCCTGATGCAGATAGTGTGACCTCTAATATAGCAGTGGTTTGTTTGTTCACTATCTAAACTACTTTTTATTTGAAAAGACACACATCAAAACAACATAATACTTCAATCTAGCACATGATTAAACATTCCTTCCTACATTCAAGGAACTTCCTAACTTACATATATTGGATTATCCGACCAGACCTTTCACCAACAAACGCCAAAATATCCATCCCAATGTCTGTTTTCATTATACACGAATTACATTGGTGGTATTATGAGTGGGCAGCGCGATTTTCTATGACAGTTGAGGAACTTTAATCGCCCTGGGTCACGGTCTGCTTTGATGTTAGGCATGATCGAGTCTGGCTCCAGGCTGCAGACATTCACAAACTCCATGCAGGCGGGCTTCAAATTATTCATATATACTATTCATTAGGGTCACCGTTATGCTAACAGGACTGATGCCATTACCCAATGATTGCTGTGATGACCAGAACTACAGGATCTCGCAAAGATAAAGTGTACTTCCGGCGTATTTGCGGATTATTTTTAAAGTGATGAGTACTATCTTATTTGTAAATCAGAAATAAATAAGTATTCCATAAACTATTCTTCGGTACCAACATCGAGTTGCTGACGAGAATAGAGGTATCACATTACTGTCGGGAAAAATGGTAATCGATATTGTTTTGAGAACAAGTGATTCATTATCGAAAATTCTATCATGTAATCATTGTTTGGATTTGATGACTATTTTATAAAATATTATTTTGATACTTTTAATAATTTTTCAAAAAAACAAATCTTTTCTTTGCTTGATTACAACTTCGACTGGTAGAATAATTTCAAAAAACACAAAAGAGTTAGAAATAAGCAAACAAGATGTAATGAATGACTGAAATGAACGAATTAACTCAAGGATCTAGATATCTCACCTGATCTGTGAGTGGAAAGTGATTACAACTGTATTTTTCACTTACAAATGTTACTCCTTCACTGAACATCGCGTGTTCCGAAAACTTCATCATTAGCTTTCTGTTGCTTATGCAGAGAGATGTGTTTAGATGGCAACTAATGGTAACAAATCATCAACAGAAATTCAGTTCAATGTGGTTCACGTTTTCCAAATTTGGATATAAGTATTTCCTTCAAAGATTACCATCCCAACTTGCTACTCATATGAAATATGTTTAGCATTTATAGTGCTTAAGGTTATTATTAATACTACACTTCTTCGGCTGAATTTATCCTATAAAGTTAATATTTCAGACATTCAATGCAGACATTCATTGTAGACATTCATTGCAGACACAGATCCTGTTTGATATCCCTGGACATTATCATTATTCCTTTATATGTAAAACCAATCGTGGACATTGTAGAATTGTACCATAAAAACTGGAATATATTATTTTACAGACAACAGGTTCCCAATACAGAAACGTAATAAACCTAAACACCTTTACTCCTCTAAATAGAATACGTATGGGCGTTCTTTCCAGGTCGATGAGTAAGACAGCAAACACCGATCACTACGCACGATCATCACTCAGATCTTGCTCTCTCTATTGCTTTCAATTAACAGGGAATGATGAATAGGCATTTTAGTTAGACGCTTGTGCAAGAAGAACGACCCAACATCTGTTACGTTCAATATCATAAATCACATCAGAGGGTTCAATGCCCTCTTCTGTCACCTTTGCAAAACGACTTATTTGTAAATAGCATCACAATATATTTAATGATATGATAGAGAAGCACATCACACATGGCAAATGCCTGAATAGGCTATTGTCCAAAAATAAGCTTATTATTGGACAACTCCAGAAACACCATTCAAAACTTATAAAAGCTATGAATACAGATGTCCATTGTGTAATCAATCATATAAAAGAATATTACAGAAGAAATATATTTAAGCAAACAAGTACATAAGTGGTTAATGAGGACACGAACACTGTTCTAGATTTACAAAGATATACTGATGAAAGAAAATTCGGTTGGAGTATGTTTGTTGACTTTTCTTCTCATGTAATAAAACATCAAATAGAAAATTGGTTTTGAATTGGTCTTCTTATAAGCTCAGCTTGTGCCGAAATTGCCATTATGACACTTCAAAAGATGGCATCAGGTTGTTCTAATGGCTGACTTGTCATTGCATATTAGTTTGATGTCTTGTATTTAGTGTTGCAATTTCTATCAATCGTCAGTATTGTCTTTTTGAATGTCAGAGATTCAAGATTCATTCACAAATTACATTTAAGTTTTGATTAAAATCAACAGAGCATATGCATCACACATTGTGTAGAGATTTAAGTAACAACTAGGAAGATGTAATTCTGCTCAACTACATCCACTGTAAGGGGTAATAAAATATTTCGTCAGTCACTGGCAGGTGTATTCAAATAAAACAAATCATTTAATGTCTTTTATCGTCAAATAGTTAGGCTTTACATACATTTAAGTCATTCTATACGCCAGTTCAGTTATTCCAAAGATTTGGGAATTTACTCTTGCCGGTGTTTTACTGATGATACCATATGGTTATGTTACGCATCTTGTAAAACTTATCTGTCAGTCAATGCTGTAACGTCATCATGTAAACCTTAAATGTAATGAATGATACATTATAACAATAGATATATATAATTCTAACTTCCTCAGTGAAATGACATTTTAATGCAATCGGTTTTAAGGTAACTGTAACCCCAGTTTCTAGTGTAGCGAAGCCACCATGTAAAATAAAATACAGATCGACTTTGATTTACAAAAAGGGTAATTCGCTATTTATTCATGGTAATATATTTTTCGTAGAAAACAACTGTGTACGCACAAATTGCATTAAGCTGCAAAAATTCGACAAATATTCTGCCAATTTTATATACCTACGCTTTTTATTCATGACGCAAAAGTTCACCCAATTTCGTATTCCTTGACTTCAAACATATCCACAAAGTTGTTTTTGCATAACACATAAGTTAACGAAGTCAAACCTGTTTCATGTTAGAATACGTACAGATTTATCTGAAGCATGATTCAAACACGCTGTTAGTCAAGATAAATAAACCTTTGATTTACGGATAAGCTTAAAACTACATTATCACTCACATTCCCTTGTACTTTTAACGACTTGCTGCAAAGGATGATCCGAGAAAGCTGATGATCATGAAAGCTCTCAATAGAGTCGTTTCCATTACAAGATCATTAATGTCCAAATCTAATAAGATTTATGTACTCATACACTGTCTGATTAATTCAACGTCGCCATATTAGCACCCTTTATTAAACATTATTATAAGGATCGTACTAAAAAATGTGAATTTCCTATTGAAATTCATAATTTCTTCTTTTTCCTTCGAATGTACAGGATTAACAATAAGGCATGCTAACTAGGTCATAATTCAAACATCACTAAAGATAAATAGAAAATGAGAATTGCATACTGCTAGGTACAATTTTTATTGGTTGTTCTGTCTCACAGGTAACGCAAAATATACTGTCATTGGAAAAATCTGTCTTTAATTCAATGAATCTGTTTACACCTGTCAATTAATAACGTCGGAGTCAAATCAAACTGGATGACGTGACATACACAAACGGATACAAATGTAGACCTTTCATAAATAAAGTATATCCTGTATGAATGTCAAACATAAAAAAAATATTCTTTACTTGGAGGAAATTGGTTCCTTAATCTTTTTAATTATAAATGAATTGTAAAACAATATGTAGTATTGTAACAACTCGTATCTTACTGTTGACTATCTTGATTATCCACTTTCCAGAGATGATAACATATGACTTCATCAAAACGTATAAAAAGGTTTTATCAGTCATGATGAAACATTGTTCCTGTTGTTTGAAAATAAATAACTTGAAACAAGAATAAAAACTAGTTTCAGATTAGCAGTGCCAATGGACCCGTCAGTCTTACTTTAAAAACCCGTTTTATATTAACAGCCCTCATCCATACATGTATGTGCATTGCCTCCAGACCATCCCATTGTAGAGCTATGCTACTCTGCAGGTGGTACGTTTGAATAAATTTGAATGTTTCCTTCATAAAAAATCTTACAAGTCACGTCAGAGCATGCGAAGTTCAATCAATATTTGTGAGGTTGTCTTAACAGTGTAAATACAATCCTGTTTAGTATCCTTGTTTATTTAACATGACAGCTGTCTTTTCAGCAACCTCCACATTAAACATAACCACCTTGACAATTATTAGATATCTGCAGTTTATCAAACAAAGCACTACCACATGTTTTGGGTATTAGCTGATTTCATTCTACTGTGTAACCAAAAGTGAATAAGAAGCAATGATTTGAAATGTAGTAAAATCGTTCTGAACCAGTTACATTTCTTATCAAAGGTGACACCAAGGTGCAACTCATGTCACGTTGTGAGTTAAGGAATTAACCTGTCAAACTCTCAGATTATCCAGCAATGGAACGGACCACCAACCCACCCGGCTGTAACTTACATAATAGCGGTCAACTGAATATTGCACATGATCACCCGCCACCATATTCGTAATGCAGGTGATATTTCCTATCTCTAACCGCATACAAACATTAGAAAAGCTTTGTTACCACAACTGAATTCGTAATATTATGACGGCTTATGGATCAGTTCTAACTACAAAGTGAACTAACAAAGCTTTGTTTTCCTTTAATTGTCTGGCTAACTCTTTATGATACCAAGCAGATTATAATTCAAAGAATAATCCATGTTTATAACGTCCTGCATCTATAGCAGCCGCCCAGGAATACATTCCAGTTATATGTAAGCCCTGAATACTTGATGAATGATACTTTGTCACTTTGTGCCAATAATATCAGCGTTTGTTATTTTACATTAATCGTCTAATGGGTAACAGTTTTAACACATTGAAGAAAAAAACAATTATCAATATTAAAATGACAAATCGATTACGCTCTATAATCTTAAACATTCCTGCTGTTAATGTTCTTATTGTCATCAGTGGCAATAGTATCAGTGTTTGTTAGTTTGCAATAAGTGTCTGATTCTCAAGATAATAACCATGATTGATATCAAATCGAGAAGAGTAAACGACTTTCCTGCTGTAAATGTTCATATCTTTATGAATGTCAAGGCAAAGGAATTTATTTCAGTTGCATTACCCTGGTGTATGATTTGAAAATGATATAAAAAGCATGGCAAACAGGTACACACTGAATCCCGTAAAGATCTGATATTAATACATTTAACAACTGTTTTGTCTGATTATGTTTACAAATGATAAAGGTCACAAGGAAGCGCGTTGTGTCTCGATCATTAAATGACTAATTGAATTTTGTATTGGTTAGTTATGTGAATGTTTAATTTACAGAATATTTGCAAATATATTGTCCGCTGCGAAATGAATCTGAATAGTTTTCAACATTAACGGAAAATATTACAATAAGAGATTTCATCTACCTTTGTGTTGCATTGATTTTTATTTGAAATACATGAATGACCATGCAACTAACCAATTCAACTCACATGTTATATTTAGTTTATCATTTGTTTAAAGTTTAATCGTTGGAAAGTTAAGGAGTTTCATTCATCATTGTTTAAAACAAATAAGATGTTAACGGTCGTCAACTTAGTTCGTGTTTTATAAATATCAGCCAGTATGAAACGATATCAAGTCTGCACGCAAAGAACACGTATAAAACTATCTACATGCCACCACGGTCACTGCTAGTTCACAATTATTGTCTTATCAATCCTTCTGTATGAACCCCTTTGGTTGAAGTGCACTTTAGACATATACTCATTTCCATGTCACAATGACAGACTTTGATGGCTTTCGTAAGATTAAATCTAAAACAACAATCATGCAGCTTGTGTATCTCACCTGAATATGAAACATAGATATAGATCACAAAAAGAACCTAAAAATTTAAGTGTAATCAACAACCTGTAGAAATGTAGCGTGAATGGTAAACATACAGATCTAGTTATTAAAATCCTCATAATGCCTTTGCATCAGCATGTTATCACCTCACAAGGCTTAGGCATCACTAAGCATAACAGTGGTGACAATGCTATGGTATTATAATGGTGATGACGTCACAATGTTTTGTTGTCATATTGCTTATGTCGTCACAATGCTATACTCAATATGTCTATAGGAGTCTCATTTTGTTTATTCCGGATGTGACATTTGTAGAACATCATTGCTATGTTACCTACCATGCACTGTTTCTGGTAAATTTTTCAATAATCGTGCTGGTATAACACTTTCAATGCTATAGCAATGGTGAATAATCATACAAAAAGGACCATCACTTAATATGTTTTTCATGGTGTCATATCATAAAATAGCAAACCACTGTTGACTGGTATTGCATAAATTTCCTTGCAACTTTTAACATCCACTAGATCTTTTAAATAAAACAAATTTCCAAGCAATTCATTGCATCAAAATGAATTTAATATTTACATCGCAGATGCTACATTATATTTGGTTGATATATCTTTCAAAATAAAAACCCGATGAATTCATGTTTTACAAATTGAATGTGATCGTTAACGTGTAGTTAAATTATTCCCTTTTTCTGAAGGGATAAACGATTTTTGGGATGTTAGAGAAACAATTCTTTGATGATTTCAAAACGTTTTAAAGTGTATAGAAGTTCTATGCAGTAACACATTTAAATTCAATTACAAGTTTCAAAACTTTATGTCAAGAAATAAAGTATTTGGCGTACGCTTTAGCGATATTTTCTTGTGATCATGATTTGTTAAAATGATAGGTAGAACGTAGATAGCATCTATAGAACAGATAACTGATGACTCTAAATGTGCATTTGATGTGATGTGAGATATTAGATATGTCGACAAGTAACATTTAGATTCAACCGTTATCTTTACCAACTGGATTTTCTCTCTCACTCTATCGGAAAATGAAATGGCTTGTATGTAATGTAGTATTCAGCCTCCGAAAACCATTAAGTACTCCATGGGTATTCATAATGGATCGCTTACGTTTTCACATTAAGAGAAAACCCTTAGATTAGTGGCATATTTCGTAATTACAAATGTTGATGGAAACAAATTCCATTGTCCTCATTCAGGGGATTACCACGGTTGTAATTCAAAACTAAAACAAACTCCATCCATTATTGTGGATTATTATACTTATCGATAGAATGAGGCGATTTGAACGTTACGTGGGCTGATGGTATTGCTTATTCAACTATTAATTGATAAAAATTAGGATTGATCTAAGGATACCTAAATGTTTGAATTACATAGAATGTGTTGTTTTCTTCTGAACATGAAATCATAGATTTTATCAATGAAATGAAAATATATTAAAGTCGGTCATTTTATTTTTTGCTAAATATAGTTAAAAACACTATTTTGATAAATTGTTTGCAGATTTTCACTGACATTAGGAGTCATCTAGTGACGGCCTCATGAAAATCCCATTTCACATTGTTTTGTCAAGAATAAATAATTTCATGAAAACAAAATTGTTTCGAATTTTCTGCACAAAGTTTGAAAGATACATTTTACCGAACCGAATGTCATGCATAGATCATTGTTACTTGATTGATAAATGATATCCCTTGACACACAAATATCAAACGCTAAATGCAAATTGTGTGCCTACAGAGGGTGTAACGCCACCCAGGGGACATCATGCATTCAAGGGAACGAGGACATTGTGATCAAACATGTCGATAAATAATTCTGATTGACATATCTATGCTCAGTCAATTACCCGATGCACTAGTTTGTTAACTAGGGTAACATATGATTATACCATAATGACACCAGACACGACGGATACACATGTGTACATGTACTATTATTAAACAAGATGGATTATCAATAGAGTTTTGTTTTCAAAATTCAAACAATTTCTAAAAAAAGGTTTGCTTTAAGAGCTTTTCAACAGGCAGTTTATTCCTGACAATTTTCGTTTAAATCATATATAAAGTTTTAGGATCACAGCAAATTGAAATCAGTGCAATGTGACGGTTGTGGCTTCCATTATTCAGATTCAGCATTTACCTTCCTAATGGAGAATTCAAATTATGTATGGCGATTGAACGCCTCTGCTCAATAATGTCTCTTGTGTTTACCATTGATTACTGATCGCAAGTGTAAGTCAATTTTCATGTGAAGAGGTAACAACCTGCACATCAAATCCTAACAAGAAGACAAGTCGGCTATATCCCCCGCCAAATGGCAAAAAGGGGAAATATATTGAACAGTTGAAATAATATCTTTCTAAACTTAGTCATAAATTAATTTGGATATTTATTCCAGCTACATCATTGACAAATTTACTACTAAAACACCACGGTAACAACATATATAACGTAATTGTTTACACTGTTTTAAACAAATTCTTGGTAAGGCTCTGGTTCAAATCGTTTAGACACGACAAAGAGACACTCAATAACCATAAAGAAGCAGAATGTTTGTCTGACAACACCGGAATGTAAACAAGCCGACATAAATGTAAACATTAACAACAGGCTACCTTTATCAAAACACAGCGCATGTGCAATTACAAAGATCTCAGATGAAGTAGCAATCTCTCGTTCTCTCCGACTACGAGTAGTACATTGACCCAATTGTCTGACTTAAAACGACCACTCTGAGAGCAACTTGAAACCTTATGTCTTCCTCAATCCTATAATCTTGTGACATGGGCGTGGTGGGAAATTCAGATCACTATTAAGGCAAAACCCTTGACGTATCAACAAATCTGTGGATCAGTGCAATGTGAGACGTTGTTTCTTCAGTAGTACCACAGTTCAACTGTCAAAGCATCTCTATAAGAACATCTTTTTGTAATACGCTAAAATTGATGGACGTACTGATAAATATGTCACTATTCCATCTGATATATTTCACTGAATACCAATAAAATGCCAATAAATTGCAAAGGTATATCCACTAAAAAAAATTGAGAGTAATTGAGGGTTCGGATGACGGGCTCTCTAAAACGACTGTAAAGTGCGACCTAGTCCTTCAAAAAAGCTCTAATGGTATTTTTCTTATAGCCGAAATAACTTTCTATACAATGATATAACTTGAAATCGTCTAATTTTAGAGTTTGGTTGCAGTCCAAATTCTTGAAACCATCAAATTACACGTTTTCATAGAACAGAAGAATCTTGACTTAACATAATTTGGTTGCAAAGAGAAACTAAACGATGATATCGCAAATGTTGGAACTTTACCTGGCTGTTTATCTACATATTAGTGAAACATCGGCAACTTGCTCAAAGCTACCGAGTCCGGTTTTCGATCATGTCGTGTCCCGCGGTGGGAAATTTCTACTAACCTTGTTAAATCTAACCTTCTCTATAGTTTAGCATGTCTTGGTAAGTATTTGTGACATTTTTTGACCAAATTATTTCTAAATTGCCCTTTGTTTTTACAACGTGGCCCCAAGACGAATTCGAATTGTTGTCAAAGTTCAACACAATTCTCATTGGCTGTAACAGATGCCTCTGATTGCAAACTAATTTTGATAGAAAATAAACAGCAAGTAAGTTTAATGACTAGTTTCTATCTAAAAACCGATCAAAATCAATCATGAATAAGTAAAAAGGAACGTTAAAATTTTATTGAAAATGTTTCTATTAGCCAATAGAAAGACGTGTTACGTAGCGCATGGCATTACGTCATACATTGTGTCAAAGGGAACATGTCAAACTGAAACTGTTGATTAGATCGCTTTTGTCGTCAAATTAGGTTACTTTGAAGCCTTCTGCAACCAAATTATTATTAGCCAAGACATGAAAAATGATGAATATTTGACAAGAAAAAGCCTCGATTTCATGATGATTTTCCATTTTGCAACAAAATTCCAGGAATCCTAATAATTCAATATGTTACAGTCGATTATTTCAGCTTTCAGAATATTTTCATCTGAACTATTTTCAAGGATAAGTTTGCATTTTATAGACGTTTTAGATACCCCGTCATTCGGATCCCTCAATTACTCTTAGACCAAAGGTTCTTGTAATTATTGAAACACGCAAAACTTTAACAGAAATGTATATAGTGTTAAATTGTTATAGATTTGACATGGTAATCAAAACAAAACCCTTCATTGAGATATTTGAGCTTTCACTAGCTTACAGAATGCGCCGAAAATCACTTTTTAAGACTTTGATTAGTGTCCACTTAAAATAAAAATGTTATCTTGATACAAAACACATTATATAAACAAAGAATTTAACAGTAAGGTTAATGAAATAAACGACATGCAATTTCATACAAAAATAATTTTCTACAGACAAAGAATAATACCTCAATCAAGCACAGGAGTAATCTTTTCTCCATGATTCGTCTCGCAGTGAAGAAACTTCTTATGGGTCTGTCTGACGTAGACTTTTCAAGATTATTTAAGATATTCAAGATCCCTTTTCCCATGGTTAACGTCACACTCTCCTTCCCAATATCTGTATAAGTCATGAAAATGTCTAAGTAGCGGCCTTATGAGTAGACTACATGATTCTCTATGACAGTTGAGGAGTTTCAATCATCTGTGGTTCACATCCCGCTTTGATGTGAGGTATAATAGAGTCTGGCAACTGGTTGCAGGCCTTTACTAACTACATGGAGGCGGGCTAACTAATGTGCATAAACAATTTTCATTGAGGTCTTCGTTACACAAGGGATCATTTCTTAAATGAATCAATAGTTTGATGTTTGCATTTGTTAATTGTGTGGGATTGCTATGATTGCCAACTCTACAGGAACTTCTTTCTTGAGGTAAATTCCTTATATTACAAGGTAACTGATATAACATCTATGTATTGAAATGTAAACATTACACCTATTGATTTCAACTTATATGTACGCGATTAGCTGTACAGAATGTTGCTCGAATTGTTTTCACCATGTATTCTTACAACATTCCTAATATTTGTTGGATTTGCTAATTAAATTTCGAAAATTGAATGCGATTTATCAAACGAAAAAATAACAGATCGCTCCCTGTCTATATCATAACTATAGTTTCGTGTCAAAATAAATTAAGAAACGAAAGACCCAGAAATCAAGTAACACATTACTGAATGACTCTAACCCCACAACCCAACTGTCTCACCTGAGCTAGGAGTGCAAACTTATTATATCTGTTCCACTCTCTTTCACTTGTTTCTCTCCCACTGAATATTGCGTGCTGAGACAACTTTATCATTTGAGTATGTCCATGGCTTTGCTAGATAGAAACGTTAATGACAGTTTACGTTCATGGATTTACTAACATGAAATTGTCCCTAGAGGATCAAATTATGTAATGCTCACTTTATTCAACTTTGAACATGAAGGCTCTATTTCTCAATGTAAATTGTTTGCTACTACTAAGTGTGATTGGAAAATATGGTAATTAATGGTCACTGTTGTTAGTTTATTTTGTGTGCTTATCGCGACTAATACGAATATTGATATATTCGGAGGCTAACACAGGCAGTAAAACTATTTGAGCAGAAGAACCGTTGACCTATCATAGTTAATATCATACTGTTAATAATAGTGTTCATAACCATCTTATAAAATCGTTACTGCACTTCGTCAAAATAAATGCAATGGAGAGAAGTATTAAGTATAATACAGATATATGTTCTTAATTGTATTGTCCCATATTAAAGAATAAAGTGCTATTTTAATTCGTCAGTTTTCTAAAACCGTTTGTCTATTTCATCACAATACATTTTCTTGAAAATTAAAAACTGAATATGAACGGTTTTCATTCATATACTTGAATACCTACTTATACAGGCGGTAGATTTCACACTATACAAAAAAGTGTTAAACGAGAAACAGAAAATATCCTGAAAACCACACCAATGTTACTCAAAATAGATTAAGAATTGACGTTTTTGCACCAGGTAAATGAAGTTTTACAGCAAGCGGTATCACCTACTCATGATCAAAACTCAAATTCTGCTTCCTGTTTCGTTTTTAATTAACACTGAATGACGAATAGGCTTCTAAGTAAGGGTCTTGTGCAGGGACAAGCAAACAGCTGGTACGTTCAGTGCATGTATCTCAATAGTAATGAAGTCATCGTCCTGTTCTTTCATATTTATAGAATTACTTATATTTATGAAGAAAATGATTGAATGATTGATGCCAATATCGCAAATTTTATTTTTTTAAGGTAACTAAATCGACGTTATTATTTATTTCTCAATGCCCTGGACACATTCAACTGGAAATTTAAAAATAACGAGTCATAGTATATCCAATGCTCCTTTGAACCTTATATAAAACAATTTGTCTGTGCTTATTCTTAAATGTTAAGTTCAAAATAGCTGACGATTGTTACTTTAAATCAGTTTTAGGTTTGTACCAAGAAGACAATCATTTTACATTTTTGAAAATCAGCAATATCATATGAATTAGATAAATGCTAAAGCCGCCAATCAAAGAAGAATATGAAAAATTCAGAATGCTCAAACTTGGTTAATGCTGACAAAAATGAATTTACCTCGACACAGGTTGTCTTAATCAGATGAAATCACTTTATCGTTATGACGTTATGACTTTATCGTTATGACATATCTGTTCAAAGTACAGTATCAATGGTAACTGTTATAACATGTTATGAATGAAAATACTTGTATGACATTGATGGTCTACCTCCATGCAAACATATTGCATTTGCAATTCAATCTAGTGAACTGATGAGAATTTGTGTTTATTTTCTAACTATATGTTGATGCCTTTAATGTTGCAGAACTATTCATTATCAATGGATAACTTGTTGTAAGGATTTTATCTGAGACATTTGACATTTATATGTAACGAGTACTTTTATGATAAAGTCTTAAAATGATTATATCAAAAACTCCGTGATTTTCACAACATATTATTTACCTTTGATACGAACCTAAATGTCATATGTGATGATATGAAATCAAGACATCTTAACTTTTTATGTCCAAAAGACATTTATATGACCAATACTGGTTTTCCATGAAAATATAAAAACATCCTTATAAATGCACAGAGGTGTAGATATCATGTCCAATATACATGGATACTAGTTTTATAACCTAACAAATACTATAAACTCTCCAAAATTACTATTTGACGTGCGCCATCATATAATTATATAACCTGCATATTATCAATATAAAAACCCGATAAGCTTTAAAATGTGTCGTTTTGGTAACAGTCGATACTTCGCGATCAAATTACACCATTGATTAAGTTTGGCATATGTGACTCCAACAACTCACGGAGTGGCTCTTTAATTTGCATGGGAAGGTAGCCAATTCTTCAAATGTTGCATGTATAGTGTAATCTTGTGTGGTAGGATAATAAACTGATAAATTGGATATAGGGTTATTCAATATCTACCTTTAAACAAGTAAGATGATAGCTGGTAAACATACCTTAAATCTGATTTCTCTTCCTTACTGCGCAACCTCAATTTCTGTAAATTTCATTTCAAGAATGTTCTACGTCGTTTCTGTGAATACAGCCAGTGGGTTACCGGTAGGTAGTTAAGAACAAGTTAGAACAAGTTTAGAGTATCTAAAGCATGGTTCAAAAGAAGCTGTTAGGTAAGATAAATAAACCTGTGATTCACTGATAAGCTTAATACTACATTGTCACTCACGTTTATGTATAATTGTTTTTGATTTGCCGCAGAGTATTTAAGAGATAGTTTAGCTACTATTTAGAATTCCTTTTAATTTGTGCTCATCAAAATCACATTAGCTTTTGTTGAGCAAGCTGCGTGTGAAGTGAATATATGTTTACATGATTTCAAGTTTAGAAATATTTGAAATGTAAGCGATTACAAAAAAGAACAATCCATGCTCATATTTGTAGAGCGCCAACAACCAGCTTAGCGAGCATTGCCAATGATCATTCGAAATCAATCTTCATTTTATAGTCTCATGATTACGTTGTCCAAATCTATAGCACGTTGTCCGTCCCCCCTCCGATAATTGATATATGTAATTTTTATCAAGAAGAAAACCTTTCTACATAAATTAGCGTTAACTGCTCTAAGGTAATGTTACTAGTATCCATTCAATACTTGAATAATGTATATCTTGACGCGCTACCATGTCGATTTACTCGTGTCTGTGATTTATTTTTAAAATGTCCTATGTAACGTTCGCTAACTGGACATTGTCTGACTTATATGCCAGACTGGACACAACAACTATAACAACTATTTATGAATTTTTTGACTTAAACCATTTAATTGGTATAATAAAATGTATCTGAACATCAGGAATGAAATATTCCTATAGGACAATGATAACGGTAAACCTGAAAATTTTTTTTTTTTGAAACTCAATTGTAAGGGTGTATTCAAAAAGACACAGGTTATATCAGAGAATTTGTACCCTGCCTGCATCAACTCCTTCAATTTGCAACATTTTAATAGATTACTCTTGATTAAAAGACGACAAGTTATGAACTTCAATCTCACCGTAAAGCGTATCGGTGTTGGACAGTTAAATGCATATTTTGCAAATTGTTTTTTAGTTTGCCGTTTTCAATTAAAAACAATATATAGTAGAATTTGCTGTGATTGATGAAACCATTTAATCTCATTTGATGTCTCTCATTCTTCAACTAGTCAAGATTGTTATTGGTAAAAACATGTTCGTGTCACAGTGACTTAGAATCAACTATAGCGCAGCTAAAACGTAATACTTTATTGTTTGTTTTTGTTGTTACTCATAAATATAGGATCAAACAGTAAACATCTATCATATTACCTGTTGCCTTGGAGTTGTGTAGTGGGGATCGGATAACCAGCCTTCTAATAGTTTATGGATGACTTTGAGGGCGAGTTCAACAAACATTTGTATTACCAAAGGCAAAAGTGTCACTTTCCGTCTAATGTGAGGCATCGTTTGATAAGACATAATTTCAAACAAGAAAAATAGGGATTTATTGAAAGAAAATTAATTCAATTATTTCATATACGCCACGGGAAATGGATTCAACACACTGATCAGGAGAGCGTATTACAAATCCTTTACAACAAGTACAGGTACGTTATTGTAAATGTATGTCATCATACTTTAGCAACCCAACCTTTGCAAGAAGCTGAGAGTTAAATAATGGTCATCAGACACTGAAGTTTTTTGTTGAATGATAATAGCAAAACAAATAAAACATGTTTATATGTAAACAAATAGCTTTTCAACATCTATGTAAGTAATGTCGTAATTGTTAAATAGCAGTGACATTGTATTTAATTTTTAACCTGATGACCTGATAAATTCAAACATGAATTAAATTGGCGATATCAAATGGACGGGGATATAATTTAATGATAGAAAGAATGTAGCCAGGCACTGAACATTCGTGTGAGAGATACAGCTGATTTACCCCAGTGAAGTATATCAAACAGATTTAACACTTTTAGACTTGAAAGGAGTGTTCGTGGGTCTTTTTTTCAGAAAAAAATTTGCTTATGACTGGTATATTTAATAAAACAGCAACTATCGGGGAAAACTATCGGAGTAACCTAATTACAGACGTTAAATTTCTTGGTAATGAAAAGATTTATTGCATGCTGTTTATAGTGACATCTTCAAACACAAACCATAATCAACAGTTATCTTGAATAGCTTCATTTCCAACACCGTTTTTGTTAACCGTCTACACTATCGACTTTTCACATTTTTCAGAAGTTGTACAACTGCATATTCTTATTTCGAAAACGACATCGTCAAACACAATAAGAAAGAACAGTTGGTAATTTCATTGCAAAAAACGCAAATTCTGTTCGACACATTGAAACATTGCTTTTTCTGTTTCGAAACAGTTAACTTGTTACAGTAAGGAAAAACTGATTAAGAAAAACAATGCCATTTATCCTGTCAGTCTTTCTAACAAAAACGGCTCTGAATTAATAGCTTTCATACACTATCTCTACACGATAAATTTCTAGTTTGATGATTTTCTACAGGTGGTACGTATAAATAAATTGCAGTTTGATTGTTTGATTTAACAGGAGATCGCACATGACAGTCTGGGTCTTGTAACGTTTAACTTAAACGTGTTATTTTATCTATATTCATGTTACTTAGATAATGGTGTCATGTAGAGTTTATTTAAGGTGACATTTGTCATTATATTGTTCATACAATGTCAACCAATGTAAATTACTCCTTATGAAACTAAGCAAACTTGGTGCATATTTTACTATACCATATCTTTCCGTGTTTCTCTGTTGACCTTTTTAGGCTTCACCAATTATGAAATTTAGACATATGTAACTTTTTATCATACGAGTCACAGATAGTTTAAAGTATCAAAGATAGATTTCATTTGAAAGAAATGAAGAAAAGTATTTCTTAAAATATTCAGAGTGAATGATATCGAATGAACGTACAATTCATCAATGTCGATTTAACTTCTACTCCCTCTAGTGGTTAGCGCATTCGGATCAAAAGGTCCGTAGTTCGAATACCGCCAGGGACTCGAGCAACTTTGTCTGCAGTAGAGAACTGTTCTACTTGCAGTGAAGTTTTGGTGCAATGGTACCCTGAATTTCAGCGCATTACCACTTATGGTTCGCTAAATCCAACCAATACTCGCAAATGTCACCGCAATGCATAGCCTCATTAGTGTTGCGGGATTTGTGCTTGCATTTATTTTAGCAGTCGTGATATAAGTGGAATACTCTTGAAAGCGGTTATAAAGCCTAAATCACCTTACCTCACCTTAGCACTCGCTCTGATAAATTCATCTCCTACATCATACTTTTTTCAAGTTACATTTATAAAATACTATCGACATAGTATGCAGCCTAGATTTACTAATTTCTGAATGCATGCGTTGGAAGAGATCAGTCATCATAACTAATCCATACATGTACCTGATGCGTGGGCTTTGAAAATCATGATGCCTCATGTATAAGCTCAAATTACGAACAGATTGTATAAAGGTTTTATATTTCATGCTTGAAGGCCATTTGAAGAAATCGAAATCAGACATAAGCCAACAACTTAATACGAAACTCTGATGTCCATACCTGGACGCCATCAGTGATTAGCTCTTTTCAAAATACCTTCCATTTCCGTGTATGTTTGCATTTAGAATGTCGAATGTATTGTCATTTGTGTCAAATGGTTCCAATGTTGCTTCATTTGCCTGGATTTAGAATAAGTCATGGTCAATTACAAAATTTAGAAACAATTTGGCATATGATAAAAGATTGTGCTGCTATAATGATGGTTTTATGTTTAGTGTCTTTTACGGAGGGCAATTTATACCCATTTCGAACATCAACGCATATCTGAGTGTGTGGCGTTCATCATATCGACGTCAGTAGTCTCAACCCGATTCCTTGCACACTTTTACAGTTATTGCATGCTTAACAATTTAGTCTACTTAGCCGTTGATAATTGGCTGATTTTTCATTTTAATGAGAAAAAAAAAAAAAGCTTAACAACAAAAAACACCGAATGAAAGTATCTTGTCTCTCTCTCCAGGACCGAAGCTTAAACAAAATTCTTGACAAGCTTAAAATACCGTGGGTATAATCGAATAGACAATGATGTTGAAAACCAAATGGAAAAGGATAGAAAGTTCTAGTTCAAAGTCTTTTTGTGATATTCTGAATTGCGATTGTATAATTTGTTGTGATTCCTACTGCAGCTGCACACTTATACAAATTCTCGTAAAAGGTTTAGAGAGCCTGACCGATCGGTAATCTGTTCACCTTCTTGTTTCGGTTAAAGATTTTACTAATATTAAATTATAAAAATAACCTATATGTATGGATAGAATATTAACTCATTTACAAATGCTTTTATGAAAAGACTAATTAATAATACATTTAGATACCGTGGCAATGCTTTTCACAAAATCTCCGAAGAATTCCTCATTTTTCATTCTTGTTTTATTTTACCGAGTGTGATCTCTCCTTTGCCCATTTGTATAATCTAAATCAAAGAATTGTTAACACGTTTGAACTGGGTTATGTCTTAGTTTTGCACATTTTTCATACATGTATGAAGTGGAATGGTACCTCGAATTTCCTTTCCTCCAAAAATACTGCGATAGTACTGTCCTTTGACTTCTGTTAACACCTTTGAGATGAATAGGAAAGTTATGTCGTCTATAGGTACTTTGATATGCTCTGAAGATAGACGCGAAGCAACTCCGTGATAAAGATCGAAACTCCAACAGCGAAAAGAAGATAGAGTGTGCTCCTTTAGATCTTGAATAGTATGTTTACCGATCTTACTGAAATGACTCCCAAATGAAGCAATGTAAACCCATTGTGTTTGTTTTATGATAAAGCTCAGAACAAGCTACGACTCTACATTTAGCCTCTCTGTTATTTCCAGGTGTTTGTCTACACAGCGAGGGTTATATGTACATGTACTCGCTAGAATCATCAAAGGCAAACAACTTGAGTCTATACATATGAAAATAAGAATGGTCGTGTGATAATTTGCTAAAATGGTAGCCGGAATGGCATCTGTAAATGGATGACGTGAAAAAGTGACGTAAAAAATTAAATATATGGATAAGTAATATCTACATTCAACCATCTATACCTGACAAATAAAATCATAATTCATAACAGTATGAAAAACAACTCTGCTGGAAACTTAACGGCGTGTGTGTAATGCAGTATTCAAACATTATTATCCTCCATGAGTAGCGGCAATAGATCGTTAATGTTTTTCAAATACAGATATAGGTCGTGGATTAATGGCGCATGTCGTATTTAGAATTGCAGATAAATAATGAGTTTCCATTCCTGCCTTTTAAGGCTTATTACGGTTGTAATCAAACACGAAGTTGATTCATGCATATGGTTGCATGATCCCGATGTTCCGTGTCGAATTGCAGATTTTATTTACATCTTCCAGTTAATATCGGTTGATAGCTATCGAAGGGTATATAGAAATGAGCTGTCTGTCCGTCTTTGCAAAGTTTCACCAAATCTTGGTATACGGACCAATCATCATATGCATTGCTGCATTTTAAATCCTTCAACTTTTCCATATTTCTTTGGACTTTTTCCATTTTGAATTGAAGTTTGTTCCTGGGACAGAACGCAAAAAAACTATAAAGAAAAGCTTAATGAAACTTCGTATATGGACCAGTCGTCATGTGCAGTAGTTTCTTTGCTATTGTTTTTAAACGTCTTCTGACACATAATGTTTGCCGTTTCCATGGAAACTCATCTCAGAGTTATGCCTACATGCAAGAACAAAAAGAATATTAAGCCTAGTTCAACGAAATTGGTACAATTTAAATTAACATTATGAAAAGTAATAGAATAACCCTTTATTACTACAGAAGTACTTACGGATTGTTTCTTATGATTTAAAATAATACGAGTGCCGGTTATTATTCATTGTACTGCAACAAAGTAGGTAATACATTGAGAAACAGAAGATTTTCTTCATAATAAACTGGTAACTTTAATAAGTATGATGACGGTGGTGTACTATATGAATTTGATGTTTCAATAAATCTTCAATGTGTTACATTTTATAACAATCGGCTAACATGCATGTCTAGAATTAGCTATATATGCATTGTTTCATATTGTATAGACTCATCTTGATAATGCATGTGACTCCTTGTAGAAATTGAATTTATAGCCTTCAAGAAATGACGATTGTATGCGTGAATAAATGAATGAATATTAAAATGGGTTTTTTAATACAAATCTTTTACAACATGTGGAAAAACAGTGACGAAAGTATTGTTTCCTACATTTTGTTTGTTAAAAATAGATTAAAAAAATATTAGCTAATAAATTGTACTTAAAGCTGAGACACACCAAGACTCTAAGACATATGCACACGAGTATGTTCGAGTTGCTGTGTGGTTAATAATATAGAGGCGCCTCATAACGAAGGAACCCAATTCTTTATGAAAAATAAGACACTGTAATCAGCACTCTCTTAGCTTTGATGTGGTTTGTGCAAGTCTGCTGGTGCCCCTCTCGCTTCAGATGTGTTCACCATAGATTACTGTTTTGCCGTATAAGTCACGGTTCATTTTGCTCAGTTGAATAAACAAAACAACTGTCACTATGACGTCATTTTAAAAATCCCTATTGAAACGTAAGAACCTGACGTTAATTTTGACGGCCTAATGTGTAATTATGAATAGAAGCAATGTCAAATTAGAACAGTAGAGTGACATAAAAATATCAGTTTGTTATACAAGGCAATATCAGTTCACTATAAATGTAAGGTATCGATATAGTTAGAACAGCTAACAACATGCTAAATTTACCGGGAGTACAGGTGGCGATCTCGCCATACGGCATGTCGCAAAATGATCGTTACGATAAGCTCAAGCGCTTGGGCTTAGTGTATAGACATGCCTTTGCTCCAGTGAGTGTCATGCATGAGTCTTAGATTTACTTACAACAATAGAGTAGTTGTCGCAAAAAATCAACGTGAGTCCGATTTCTGGGTACCATCTCCCCTTCAGTTATAAAAAAGACAACAAACGCATATCATAAAGCCCTTGGTTAGGCTAGAGTTCAATTAAACATGTCAGAGAGATACCAAAATAACCGGAAAGAAGCTGAATGTTTGTCTTACAACACCGGCGTGTAAAGAAGTCGACGTGATTGTATACATTAGCAACGGGTTACCTCAATCAAACTACAGCCTACGCAACTTCTTCATCTGTCTGAAAGGCAAAAGCAGACTCATTGAACGGGGAGTGCATTGATCACTTGTCTATACCAGAGCGACCCTCTGACATGATCTATCCGACTAATTTCTGACTTCATGGTATACCCTTTTCTATCCTGGCATATATTTGGCATGTCGGGGAACCTCTTCCATAAGGTTAAACCAGAAGAGACATTTAAAGGTATATGTGTTCCGTGCAATTTAGGAATGATCACAGTCCGCAGATTCTTCGCTCTTTTTGAACAATCTGGGAAAGGTGTAATAGTCATCATATGTGAGCACACTATCTGCAGATGATTCTTAACATATCGATCAATGATAAAAAAACGTTAGAATAGTGAATTACAGTTAAGGTATTTGATGATTTAATTACTTGTGATTAATATATCATCTATAAATACATGTACATATAGCAGAATCAGAATATCATTGTTATCTAATAGGAAAAACTAAGAGTTGGATTTGACACTAGATTTAAGACTTGAATAAATTGGTGTTGGAGTGGTTAAAACATCGATGAGTAAAATCGTTTCATAGAATTGTCTATGCTTATGGTCAGTAGCCAGTTCATTAAATGACTACGTAACAGGATTCATAAGCATATTGGTACATACTACAATCTGTCCCTTGTGTTCCCCAGTTAAGGACATTCATAACTATGATATCTAATTAATATGTATGATAATGAAGATACATAAGAAACCAAGTAAACATATCAAAAAACGTTTTACCTTAATCAAGCACAGTAGTTCACTTTTCTCATTCCGTCTTACGTTGAAGAATTCTTCACACATGTGAAACTTTCTGGTCCGACACATAAATTGTTTTTTTCACCACTAAAAGCTCCCTCCCTTTGCCTGTGTTAACAAGCGTTCCGGTAATGGCATTATGAGTAGATAGCACGATTCTTTATGACAGTTGGGGAGTTTCAATCATCTCTGAATCACGGACTGCTTTGATGAGGCATAATGGAATCTACTCCTGGTTATACAGGCTTTCATAAACTCCATGTAGTCGGCCTTGCAGATATGTATCTATTTTGGTTCAATCTCACAATTACATGTACCAAACTGGTTCAATAAAAATGTTTATTCTTCAGTACCTTATGTATGACTGTTGAGATTGATCTGTAAGGATCTCCCCCCTAAGGATATACTTATCAATGTAGATAGTAAGAATTGAAACATAACATTAGTTTTAAACCTTAGGATTGGTTTGTGTACACATGTGCATAGCAAAAATCATTTGAAGTTAGCAGTTTGAAGTGACGTATGATATACATTTTGTTAATCAGTGTTAAATGTTTTGAACTTCACCTTTCTTTTAATACCGAACATTTGGTGGAGGAAAATATTTCAAATATAATTGTCACTGTTATAGTGATATTTTTGGTAATATCTAAAACCATATATGATAGCGCAGTGCTAGGCGTGTTCGGCCTTAGGTCAAAACGTCCTTGGAATGGACTCGGCAACTTTACACTTGAGAGCTGTTCTTCACATAGTGAGGTTTCGGTGCAATGCTTTACTGAATTTCAACGCAGTATCTCCCATGGTTCGCTAGGTGCAGCCGATGCTCTCAGGTTGCACCGCTATGCATAGCCACAATGCTGTTGTTGGTTTCTTTCCTCGCAATAATACTTGCAGCCGTGTGGTAGATATATATTGTGATATATTCTTGAAAGCGGAGTTAAAGGCCAAATCAAATTTACTATAATGTGATGTGTTCATTTTACGTGTTATTTGGTTAAAAAAATTCAAACATAAAATATGAACCGTGTAGATACGTCAGAGCAAATGTTATGGCGGGGATTCATGCATGCAGTTTAGGTAAAAAATTTTATCTAGAAGACTTTCATATATCTTCTCCTAGTTCTAATATCACATGCGGCCAGTCAAGATAACAAATCAAAGACAGATAACGTGCTGAAAATGCAAACGAGTTTGAATGACAGCAATTAAATGTTGTATACATATGTTGTTTTCATGAGATACAAACTTGCATGAATTTGTACTTGGCAAAGGTGTCAAAATGTTGTGACTATCAAATAGAAAATGGGTTTTCCTTCAACTCCATGCCGTGGCACTTAAAATGTTTTCATTCGTGTTTTCCTTAATATATGTCATTGTTTGTTACAGCTTATGCGATTTATTCTAATGGTCATTGTTGTCTCCCTTTATCCGAAGAAACAAATTACAATAAATTATATGCATGGCAAATTATATTTTCAGCAGTTATTTCCTTTTAAAGAATACATGTATACCAGAGTTTATATTTTGAATTTTAGATTAAAAAACACACTTTACTCTGTGTGAATTAAGAATCACCTGCTTATTAATCATTTATTTGATATTTAGCAATTAAGATGCATATAAATGTATATACTAATGTAGTGAAACGAAACGAAACTTTGCTACACTTGGTTTACATGGGAAGGTTATTCATTCTTCAAATTTGCAAAAATGTCATTAGGCAATCACGTAAGACTGTCTCGGAAAATACATGTACAACACTCAAAAAGTGGTGTTATTTCTCATTTAGTCAGTAAATCTATTGGTCATAGAGCAGGTTAAGATATTAACTGGAAAACTCGACTTCTGCCAAATTTGTTTTTTTTTTGACGATGAAAGTTGTTTTTTTTATGAAAAGGCAATGCAAAGTCAAGCCCGTATCATGTAAGAATATAAGTAGCTAATCATTATGAATGATTCAAACAAACTGTTGGGTAAGATGAATAAACATCTGATTCATGGATAAGCCTAAGACAACATTATCACTTGTCTTTGTACTTTTTTATGATTTGCCACACGGGATACTGAATTAGGTCTTTTGCTCCCCGTAATCTGTCACAAACATGAACTTGACTTATCTGTACAAATTTTTCGTCCTGAAATTGAAGATAGAGTACAGTTAAAAGTTTTTGTATTTTTTCAAACGAATTTGAAAGTAAATGATTTATAAAAAGGAGCAACATGCTATCTAGCGTGGTTTGAATTCAATGTTCCATTTTAAGCCAAAAGTCTCATTATGATCAAAGTTTTCTTTGGATGTAGAGCTGATATTTAACAGTTTGGTCCCTTTCCTCGTCTCATAATCTGCGAAATATTCACAGTTACTTCCCCCTTATCATCGTACTCGTGTCATTATGACTCGCATTCATTAACCCCATTGGAAACGCTATACTTTGTTGTTGTATGCTTTGAGATTTCCTTGTTACGCTGAAACATTAGATCGAACAATAAACAGTCATCAGGTTGCATGTACCCTTGAAGAAATGATGATTGGACGCAGTAACCCCTCTTTGTAATGGTCTTATATGCATTCTCAGAAGATGGTGTTTCACCAAATATTTCTTCAGTTCAGTGTAATGTGTTTAACGTGGATCGTTAAGAAGGATTTTAGAACATGGAGAACAGAGGTGAATTAAAAGAAAGCTAATTCGTTCATTTCAGTACACAAAGGGGACATGTTTATTATGCTCCGCTGTCAAATACATACTTGAGTAGGAGTAGTAAAATGCAAGACATATTTCAAATGGAATCAATTATGTTATGCGATTAAGTCTGTATGACAAGCTGTTGTTATTGCTTGATTATGTTATGACCAAATTGAATTACTTTTTTCATTATTGTTTTATTTGATTAAGTTAAAAATCCGTAATATAGTAGCAGAAGAATATTGAGTATGCGAGAAAAATCTTTCCTCACGTTTGAACTCACATATCTAAGATATTGAACTAATATTTGATATCATGATATTCCGAAACATCACTCTCGGGGAATACTAATATTTAGGCACTGATGTCTTAAACATAGTTTGCAAAGGTTATGCAATTAATATGTTCTAATATATCATATATATCCTCCTTTCTGATTGGACTACACATCAACATGTGATTGGCTATTACTCTACATTGCATTGATGTGAAATAGTTATCTTAAGTCGTTTATAGTTTAAAAAGTTGAAACAAAATAATGTATCGCTTGAAAACAAAAGATCATGAGAAACTAGCGTTCCGCATCAGTCATCTTTAACACAATAGGAATTAAAATACCTTTATAGTAACTCAGTTTGAGATAAACTTATAACATGTTATGATAATTTTTGCTCGCTCGATTTTCAAATTCTATTGCCAAGCTCAGGCATTTGCACTAACATGGTAGTCCGTTTTGGGCCTATGGATAAGCTGAATACAACTCAAATACTCCCATAAACATTTTGATGATAGCAGTGCTTTAGCATTAGAAATAATATGTCTCAAAGATAAGATCTGATGTTGCATACTGCGAATAACCAATGTTTCCCTTTTTGTGAACACCACATGACCTTATAGTCACTTAAAATATTGTTTATGAAAGGATACAACCACATTGTTGTTATATTGCAGATAATAATCACACTTGAAATTATCGTCAAAAGATCATAACAGAAAGATATAATTGTAAAGAGGATTCCGTTTCAAAGATTGACAGGTCAAGTGGCTTTGTATATCTGAGATCAGTTTTTGTTTTTGTTACAGACCATCTATTTCAAAACAGAAAAAGCAAACCAATCATCATGATTGATGGACATTTTTTTTATAAGTTTCTATGAAACCACCTTGGATTTACTCTGTTGTTTTTAGCCGTTGTAGATTGATCACGTTTCCTAGTTCAAATGGTTCAGTTTAAGTACATGTAGTTTAAGTAGATAGTATATGTAACTGAAATTTGTTCTGTATTTAGTCCCTTAGAACGTATGAAGTGTAGAGTGATGGTAGTCAATAAGAATCTAGAATCGTGTAAGAATAAAAAACGTTGACAATGAAAACTGTGGTAACGGATGGTTTTGTTAAACAGTGAAGGCAGTCAAAAACAACAGATTGTGACGGTTTATAATTAGAGAACTGGATAAAATTATTGCAACACCAAGTTGCTCTCTGTTTCTTATTGTTCTGCAACCCCTATGAACGCGCGAGATTTCTTAGTGATATGCAGAGCTCTTATGTCAAATAATACCAAAGGAGAGTGGAGCCAGCTGTCTCACAGAAAGCCTTAGGTCTTACTGACAAAATGCGGCGACTATTTGTCCTCATTCGGATGACATCAATTACTGAGTATCTTTCTCGTTTTTTTGTATCTGCAGTAATCAGTCTTAATCAATAAAAATTTACATCAATTTGTACCAATCTAATATTACTGTTAGATCAATACAAGTATGACTATGAAATTTGATTGTTTTTGGAAGGGTAACTACAATGTTTTCAAAATGATAAACTGGGTAATTACTAAGATTGTGGATTTTCACATCTTAAGACATGATTGAATTTGAAACCAAAGACCTTATTTGGAATAAGATCGTTATCAATCGAACATCATTCATAACGGATATTGTAAAAGTAGTGTTTGAAATACTGTTTGTTCAGGTGCATAGGAAGATGTGTTGGAATATTTTCTGCCTCGTGTCTTCCCCAATTAACGAGAAAAACACAATGTTTATGACATCTGTTCCATCACCAATCATAACAGAAGACCTTTTACTATTTCATCATGAGTTTTAAAAAAACGTTAATTTCAGTGTTTTATATTAATATTTTCTAAAAAAAAATGTAATGATTTTGAAATCATCACGCATGTAATGAATATGTTGCTTAATCATTTTTATTTTATGCTTTGATTAAGACTGATAGGTGTATTTTAAGTAATAAATGCCAATGCTAATCTAATTCTCCCCAGGGACGCATAAGTGTATATACGGCTTCGTATGTGCGCGCATAAATAGTCCTAACGTTATTTTATTGACTTTCACCACTCAGAAATTACAAAAAAGTAAACAACAAACACAGTCGAAATGGATAAACCAACTTCAACTTATTCTAGCTTCTAATTAGCATTGTAACACATGCGTGTTCAATTCAATGTTATTTCTCATCTTGTAATTTGCAAAACACCTAAAACTTTTGACGTTTTTGATAACATCTACGAGCAAATGGGGAAAAGCCGTATCAAACTGTTTTAATATAAATGAAGATGCGCTAGGTACAGCTCTGATAATGATAACGATTCCTTGATTGAATACATTGTAAGAAGTGCTTAGTTTAATGTTATCAATTTTGAATGAGTTATAAATGTCAAAGTACTTAATAAAAATAGTTCATGATAATGGTTTTGTTCTCCATTGAAAACAGTTGTGCAATAATGCCCATATGCGATCATAACAATTGTGTAATAGTCTGTATAAGAATAAAGAGGTAGACTGTTGTCATTGTAACGAATGAAGTAAATACGACTGAAATATCATAACCACTGATATCAAATCTTTACTCTTTAGCAAGAAACACGCATCTGATTGTATCTTCTTATAATTTAACAAAAGTGTATCATACAAGTATCATTGAGAGCATAAGTATAACTAGTGTTTTTGCGAACCTAATTACTCTGCCTATTACGAAGAAAATGTACACAGCTGTCATTTCCAACTGGGAAGGGCCAAAGGCATACGTCGTAAGCTAATGTAATCAGTGTAAAAAAAGTGTTTTACTTGAGCGTAAACATTATCTTGAAAGTGTTTACTGTATAGCAATGACCTAGTGTACATTATCTAATAATATGTCATTTGCTAATTAGAGTAAGTATAAACATTGGCTATCTGAAAATATTTTCTGTAAAGTTGAAATCATAGAATACATGGCTAAATTACCAATCTACAAGATATTTATGATTTTCATGATCTGAATACCAAAAAAACCAAACAGATTACACTGTCGCATTGTTATGATGCCAAACAATAAGATTATGAAATTAAGTCCTTATAAAACAGTGAGCCGCACTGTATAACAAATCAGAATTTAATTGATTGATAGATCGATCCTTTAATTGATTGAAGGTGGTGTAAACTGAAAAATAATATATTATATGGAGCATGTTTTGATACTATGATACTAATTACAATAGGTCCTGTTTGAAATAATGAATCAGACACTACATCTATGGTGGTAAGAATAGATCTGCATGTATTATCAACATGTCATGTTCACATTCAGTTTCAAGAGATTAGATAGTAAAGATTGTATTGACATACTACATGAAGTTATCGAATACGAATTTTAAAAATCTCATTTACTGAAATGGTAAATGACAATCAAATATCTCAAGAGTAATGTGTAACATCATTTTAATGAGATTATTATTCAGATTTGGTCAAATGAGCATGAATCTTTATGATGCTATTGGAAGCAGCAGCGGACAAGAGTAGTTTACAAAGTGTTGGAAGTATGTACTTGAAAATGGAATGAAAATAGTATCTTGAAGACTCAGGCCAAAAAATGTTGGCTACTACTGTGTTTATAGACCTTTAAGATGCTATGGAATTATGATGCTATGACTCCACTGGAACCTGCTTAGGTGAAAGCATGATGAAATAGCAATATCCAGCTGCGCTTAGCGTTATGTCTACCTGTGTAAATGTAAAGGTTGATGAATGAATGTTATACCTGCTCATGAAAAAAACCCCATAACATCATTCCACAAAGTAAATGCTTAAAATAGAAAAGACAGTAAGAACACAAATGTTTTGAGATAAGCAATATATTGATTCCCTTCCAAAACAATTACACTTGATAATTAGTTGACATAGTTAATTACGAAAGGGAATACAAATTGCCTTTACCTGCCTTAATGAAAATTATCCTTACACTGCACGTTGTTTGTTTGCTAGATATTGTTATCTTGTCCATTCCTAAACAGGAATTGATTCGGCATAAGAGATAAAAATCATAGAGGAACATTCTCTCTTTATGTGAAATTTACAGTAAAATGGACTTATATTATAAAATATCTATTGAAACAAAAAACTGCTTACGGAACTTCCATGACGTGAAGTGCTGTTATCTATTGTATTCTCCTATTTCATACATATTGCTGGGGTTAATATAATCAAATAGATACATTAAAAGGTAGTTATGCTGACGTTTGCTCAGGAATAGCACAGCGGAGTACTGACGATAGGAGATTAGACGATTAGAGGCAAGTGGATGTCAGAAATCATATCATACGTTGGTGTGTTTATGATACCTAATCTGGGATGGGTAGAAACTGATGACCCGCTATCGATAATTGGAAACAAGCGTCCATTAGTCTATTTGGATATCAAAACCATGAGGCGGCAGGCATTTATTGCGAAAGGAATATGCACGTGATGGCCTGATAAAAAGCAACACAGTTTTTGTGTATATATCATATATTTTTTCTCATTTCCTTATCTTATCAATGTATTATAATTCATTTTGATAAGAACCAGTGGTAGTTAGCCGTGTCTTCCACGGAAGTGGAAAGTAACATATTAATTACACCGCTATATTAACCTTTTGTTATGTTTTCAAACAATTCCCCCTTTTTGAGTAATAGATGAAAAGTCAACCATTATCAGCAATAAATTATTGATTTTGGTTTTTCGATTATCAAAATCAGAAACGAGAGCTTGACAGAGTTATTTTCAATAACTCAATTTAAATTTTCTATAAACAGCTGTTAAAAATAATTATTGACGACACTGTCAATCTGTTACCATACTATGTAACGCAAAGGTGGTTAATTTCCTAAAAGGTATTTAGTAGAATAAAAGCTATGACCTGTACAATCAATAATGAATACCCTATCAATTATGCGCACCCTTGGGGTTGCAAACAAGTGTATAATGTATGCTGTTGTCGTGATAGTTTTATTACTGGCCATGGTTAATGCTTGTCACACACATCAACTACAACACATAGCCTAAGAAAAACACAAAATATATTCTTGTAAATGAAATTATGATTACATGAAATAAATATCTGATAGCTTTATTGTTTAGTATAGTATTGTTGTATGCTACAATAAGTGTCTAATTGATGCTCCGCCTCCGCTTACAAATTCATGTCAGGAAATCAACATAACTAGAAAATATAAATCAATTTCACAACAATAATCACATCTTTCTTGATTATTTTCATGTACCAACTCGTTATGTGAGTTTTTTTTTCATCATATAATAAAAAAGTTATTTAAGAACGGATCATATGATTGATGTTCTTTTATTACATCTCATTACACGGGAGTCAGAACAATGATTGTATTAGCCGTGTTGTGGCACGTGGAATGCATGTCGGTAGCTCAAGGGATTTACCGTAGATGCTTTCATACAGTTCGACATAACTTTAAACATTTATTAAACTATGAATTGACCAAAAACTTTTAGAGATAAAGGTTTAAGTGTTATATGTAAGAATGTGATTATATAAACATATAATTCAAATGAAGTCCTTACATATATGATACACAGTGTATCAATTGTCCATCAACTATCAATCAAATGTATGAGACTTTTTTACAGTTATATACGGTGAAGTTTACGAATGAAATGGAAAAGCTTCTCTATCAAGTTTTTAACTTTTTTAAGACTGACGGAGACAGGGGAAGGCATATATTTGCCCTTTCTAAATATTGTAAAAGATCCGCCAAGTATCTTGGTATTACTGAGAATTTTACAAAAGCGAGATGACACCAACAAGACAAGTAGCGGGGTCATCTCAAAGACCTTCTCAGTAGAAAAAGTGGACAGCTTCCAAAAGGAAATACTATCAGGAGATATTTTGCAGAAAATAAGTTTCTTTCATTAAGAATATTGAAAACACACCTGAAGAAAGAGAATTCATTGATCCTATCAAAACACTGTCTTCATTCGGATATTGTTACAAGAAAATTTTAGGGGAATGAAAACATGTTTTGTTTGAGAGAACAGATGTTGTGTCGTTGAGGAACAATTACCTTGGTACCATCAGGAGGAAGAGAAAACAGGGCTACGCGAAAATCTACCTTGATGAAACATGGGTGAATGCCTGTCATACAGCACTACGTCACTGGACGTCAACTTACGCGAAAATGTCCCGCAAAATTCCCCACGGCAAAGGTGAGAGAGTTATTATTTTGCATGCTGGATGTGACAGGGAAGGATTCCTACCTGAACGTGCCGACATCAAACTCAAGGAAAGGGGATATGGTCACTTGGCAGGCGAATAATGTTCCATTCCCGACAAAAGCAACTAAACCTGTTCTATACGAGATAATCCAATTAAATAAGACAAAACCTTTTTACAAAGTTGACAAACTTTTGCATTCGCATGGACATGAAATTCCTTGCCTTCCACCTTGACATTGTGACTTGAATCCAATTGAGATGATCTGGGGCATTGTGAATTTGATGTTGGAAGAATTGTGAGACGCGACTGTCTACACCACGCAACAGTAACACCATGGTGTTAGCGACGTCAGTGAAAGCAGTGACAGTTATTATCCTGAGGAACAGTTTTGAGAATGTCCCTGCTATTGTCCACAGAGTGCGGCTGTTACAGTCATTGTTCTGACTCCCGTGTAATGAGATGTAATAAAAGAACATCAGTCATATGATCCGTTCTTAAATAACTTTTTATTATATAATGAAAAAACCCAAACTCACATCATGAGTTAGTACATGAAAATAATCAAGAAAGATGTGATAATTGTTGTGAAATTGATTTAAATTTTCTAGTTAATGTTGAATTCATCGGTACGAATTGGAAGCAAATGGAATATATTGTATACTATATATTAGTACTATGGATGTATGTATATGAAGAAAGTTTAAATCTTATTGTCGTGATTAGTGAATATAAATAATGATCATTACTATTATTCTTTTAACAGAAATAGAACTCTTATAAAACTTTTCAATGTCAACTTATTGAGAAACAAACCAAAGAAACAGAACTGCCAGAACAATTTTAATCACCTTTATATGTTCATTTAAACAATTTACAATATACTTTATAGCAAGGTTCTTCACGAAGGCAGTTTAAGTTATTTACTCCTCTTTCGCTACATTAAATAATAATAATATTACCTACATTTAGGAGCTCGTTTCTTTCTGCAACAGGTGTTTGATTTTTAAGGATAGGCCAATGCTCTGAGCGTGCAGACCCCCCTGCTTGAAAGGTTTATCGTTTTGTTCATGAACAGCGTGATGTAAAACTGCACATATCAAGAACTGTGAAAACAGAAGTAATTTATTTAAATACCTTTATTACCTCAGTAATAGATATCTTCTTGAAAATGATATTGTTGTTCTATAAATTTTTCACAAGGTCGCGTTTTTATTTTTGCAAGTATTTAGATTTCCATACTGCCAAAAACACCCCATCAAATATATATAACTATTGGCAATTGAATGCATACTAGATTTACATTATATTATTCATTCGCATATGCATTTGTCTCAATGTGTAAATGATGTGTTATAGCGATGCTCAGCATATATTTGAAAAAGTTTGACAGAGGGTTTTTGAGTAAAATTTGCTTCTAATTCCCTCAAAACAGATATATCTTACTTTAGAAATATTTAATGAAATTAAAAAAACCCATCTTATTAATCTTAACTGCCAATATAACTAAAGATATTTGTTTTGTTGAGTAATCATGTCATTCATTATGTTTTCGTATGGCCTCACACTAACGATAGTTCTTAACAACATTAAAGTTTTCATTTTGTTATTTAGTTTCTGTGTTTATGTTAATGCGGTAAAAATTATTTAAAAGGGTTGTCACTCGGCCTACTAAACACATAACGCCTCACTTTACAATACCTAACAAGTTACATGCTTTAGAAAACGTCAGTTTAAGTTATTATTATCATCATCATCATCGTAATATTATTATGCTTCTCCTTACTTTAGCTGTCATCATAATCTATAGATGATTTTCATCTTATTCTTTCAAAAGTATTCATCATAAATAGAAACACTATGCATGTAAGGACAGTTATGTGTGACACCCTCTTTTGTTGCCCTTATTCAATTAGAAAAACTCTAAAATTATCAACAATACTTGAGGCGAATAATTCACAGAAAACCAAGCTTGTACATGTGTATTTGACGCACATGCATACCGGAATAAATCATGGGATTAAGTCAATCCAATCACTGACCTTTAAGGAGTATAGAAAAATGTGTCATGTTGTCACAAGAACCTTTGATTTCCTCTTTATCCGATAATGATTAGCTCCTCAGGTTATGCCTTAGGGAAAGAACTCTGAATATAGTATTAAGGCGGTAGCAAAATGTTAGATGATACAAAATAGTCTGTAACTTAACTATTTCGAGGACATGTATGACTCAAGACTCCATTTGATAAAAACTGTAGCTGATTCCCATGACAATGACGAGCTCCAAATGTAGTTTGTTCAATTTGAGTCATTCTGTCATGAGGTGAAGGACCATATGTTGGTAAGTAAAAATCATTCTTATGATTTTGAAGAAATTATGAAATACAAGTAATATATCATTAAAAACTTGAATGTTTAAAATGAGGATTCTTTAATTCAATTTGTTGTTTCCTTCCGCGTCAAATGTTTGAGTATCTTGAAATTACGTTCTGGTAAACGGTCTAGGCACGGTAATGAGATGAGCAAGGTTTGTAAAGGCGAGGAAAGGAACTCATAAAAAGGCTCACTGGAATGAAGCAAAAATTACATCATAGTTTACATAGAATGAGTTTGTGATACCGTAACGAAAAATCCTTGTCAAGCTCAAACAAGGTCGTTACAGAATAAACTTGTTTTTATTCATAAAACAAATAAATGAAACAAGTTTCCTACCAAGGGATAATATGAAAGTAGGTTCATTCAAATTGAAAATGTATTTATGTGATGAATATTATGTATCACACTTTTGACAATGCTTCAACAGTTATCAAACATTACTGTAAAGCAATGACAGAATGAACACAACAATCATTGCAGGAACATCTCAAGCAAATCGGATGCTTACCTAAACCAAACTATTCATAACACATGGATGGTAGTACATTACCATTTTCTGGAGACCATAAATTGGAAAATGTCCCTCAGCGAATGTGCCGCTTGACTGATAATCCCCTATCTGTCTCACTTTATCCAAACATATTTTTACACCCTTTTACTAAAAATCACTGGTTTGCACTGTGTTTCTACGTAGGAGATTTCTGTATATCAACATGTCATACTTACATGAGATGATGACAAAGAGTTACATACATATCCTATCATTAAAATGTGTGAAAAATTCAGCCATAAAATTAATCGGTGAATCTGTATAACATTGCAAGATGCCACATTGCACTAAAGCCTATTTCGCTCAATAAGAATCGTAAGGGTTAATGAATATCCCATAAAACTTATCAGAACCAACATGTCGGTTAATTTCCATGAATAAGGAACGTGTTCTTAGACAAGAAGTTGTCTAAATGAATTTATGTCTAAGCAAACGAAATGAACAGTAGATGATATACTGAATACAAAGAGAACGTCTATGTGGCCGTTATGTGCCCCGGGGTTGCTGTGGAATTAATTGAATCCTTATACATATAAACTGCAAAACGGAAGGTTGAAAAACAAGACGAAATTTCTCATGAATGCTGTGCTCAGCATTATGTCTCTTCGAGTAAAGGTAAAGGCTTGTGAGTGTAACACGTCCTCATGGCATGCTTACAGGCCATCATATCTTTCACACAGTATATGCTTCAAATAGAAGGAAGCAAAATGCATGTGCAACTGCATTGCAAAGCTTGGTTCATATGCAGATCTTGAAAAGGTTCTTGAATGGTTAGGTAAAGAGTTATAACTTATCATATAGCCCTAGCTCATAATAGAGAAGGTGTCATTCTAATCATTAGAACCACTGAAACAGCAAAATATCTGCATAGTTTAATGCAAAGTTGAAACTATCATCAACAGTGTACATGAATTTACAGATAGCAGTTATTCACGTACATAACTCATTCTACTCCAGGTCAGTCTCAAGAGGAAACATATAAAATCAGACGGTAGGAATGCTGACGTTTGTTCCAACACAGTAAATGAAGAGCTGACTATGGGAGGCCAGATAAAAGTCAATGAGAAAAGGAACAACAGACGTTGTTGTGTTTACTGCTTACCTGATCTCCAGCAGGGATGGGTCATCATCAAGCTATCATGTTGGTATTGCTATCAGTAATTTGATATAGGCGTTCAATGGTCTACAAACATGTCAAGCCCATGAGGGTGTTTGGCATTTGTTGCGAATGATCATACGGCCTTGCTACTTGAATCATGTAGTTAATGTCTACACGTTCTGTATTAATGGCTGCCCTTTAGCATTTGGCCTATCAGAGGTGCTAAGTTCAAGCACAGTTGGAAAACAGCCGTGAAACATCATTCTAGTTTACTACAAAGGTGTGTATTTAGTTTACCACACATTCTTGGCGTCACTGGCCAATATGTATCAAAAGGATAAGAATATCGGAGTGTTGATTTGATATTAACGTGTTTATGATAATTTAATAACAGTATAAAAGGGGAAGAAGAAAATGACATCACATAGTTATATTTTGCACGCATGAACATGCATATTTTGTTCAATTTGGAAAGACCACTCTTGTGAACCCGGATAAGGGAAGCAAATATACCAGTGATTGTCCAACTGAAAAAGTTAGTGAGCAAAGCAGAGGTCGATTGGATTTTACCTTCGATAGATATGTACATTTAATAATGAATCTTGAACACATTGATATGGGGGAGTAAAAAGTTACATATCTAACAAGCTCCGCTTGCTTTCTTAGTTTAACACCAGAGTCTGTGTACTATTTTCAATCGTTTAATGATTGGAGAGACATTTACAGCTTGCAGGCATAGTGATGAATCATATGGCAAGGACGGTCAAAGAGTCTGTATATCATGTTTTTTCAATCGTTAACACATCATGGGCATAATAAGGAATTATATGTTATATGTTAATAGATTCCAGCTACATTTTGAAATGAGTTTTTTTTGCTGTGTGAGTCGATTTTACTGCATCAGTACATTTAAACATTACCGCACGCTACAAAACTCTGTATTAGCTAAAGAAGTTTGCACAAAACATCCATATTATTGCTATACAGTGTAGAATTACAGTCTGTTTATGATTTATCTGCATGGTGTTTGTTGCTGGTCAAGTCATCAGTTTTAAGTGTGTTATGTTTAATGCAAATGAAAATCACAGTTGTACAATAAGTACAACCTTGACTTCATAAATGCAAAATCTCGGTATTTTAAATCTTTCTTCCAAATTAGACTTTCACTTGTATATTATGACATTGGTTTAATTACGGGTTAATAACAATGATCATATTGCACAAAAAACACGTTTCCAAAAACAGGAATTGTTATTTCGGTTCCATCAGTGTAAAGACATTCAATGTTCGAAATACTTTGCCAATCATGATAATGTTTCGAACAGGTCGTTAGTTAGTTAAAGGCTGTAACCCATACCATCAATAATGTTTACCCTGAAGGATGTAAACATGTGCATAATGTATGTTGTGTTCGTGATTGTGTTGTCACACATGTGGACATAACACATGCCCAGATATACAAAAATAGATTACTGTTATAGTTCGAGATCAGTTGTGATCACGATGTGATGAATTAATTATTACAGATTTATCTAACAAACCTGCTAGCTTCGGTAATTCATGAATAATATCGACGCAATCAGAAATTGCCATTCTGCATTGATGTGTACTAAGCTGTCCAAAGCTGGCAGTCCATTTCATATTTTGTAACATTATTGAAATATTCAATTCAATCTAAAAGATCTATCTACAAACTAGTTGAAAATCTGTTCATAATACCTTTAATAGTGACTTGAAAGTAGGATTTCCAAATACAGAATAGATGGATAAAAAATCAAACAAACATCGACAATTTGAAAAAATATCAATGTGAATATGAATAGAATGGTTTTTTAAAATAATTATTTTTACTGGAAAAGTAATTTTCACAACAACTTTCTATTGGCAATATCAGTTATGGGCTCGTAATCACCATGACTTCCATTAAAAGGATGACTTACTCTTCGTGGGACTCGTAAATCTCTCTGCGTCAGCTGCTTGAATTTGTTCCAGCTAGGTGAATGCTTAAAGCATGTCTCAATATCTGCTGTTATGCATGCATCGTTTCGTTTATTGACATCCTAATATAAAACTGAAGATACCTGGGTTGACACAAACAGAATTTACTCCTACTTCGAGAGTTTTGGACATGTTTTATCCTAAGTCATGTAAGATATTCTGTAACTCGACAGGCTCTTTGAAACCAATAACATGGCCTTGAACATGGTAAGTAACTACACAATAAGAACTTATAAACTTTGACTTGACAAGATGAAACTTCTATAAATGATTAACTATTGAATAGAATTACTTTATCAAAAAACAAATCAGGAAGTATCTCTATCAGAACTTTTGATTATAAAAAAGTGAACAATCACTCACAGTACACAAAATCACCTTCTGTTGACAGCTTACTTAATAAAAAAATCCACAAACTTCCTGTATTATTCTATTTAGTGTTGAAGCTTTAGAACAAAGCATCACGCTGGTAGAGCATTTAAGAAGACAGTAACTTGATTGAAGATCTTTGGTTTGCAAAAACTGATCGACAAGATAAGGGAAAAAATGTATATTTAACTCATCATGAGTTTGGCACAAAAAACGGTTATACATTTTTTATATACAAACGATAAGTAATTTCATCAATAGATGTTATTTTTACATTTAATGCAACAAACATAATGTGTTTTGATTCCGCCTATGATAGAAATAAATCAAATGTAAACACACTTAAATTTTTGTATTTGATGGACCTGATATATAGGAATATATCAATATTCATTTTCGTAATTATATATCTGTATTGAAAGTATTATTCTAAATATAAAGGTTGGTATTCAGGGAAGGGTCACCTTGAAGAGCTAAATAGGCTGATATGATCTCTAATTGATGCCTACTGGAATACTTACTGGAATACGAAGAAAAACTCAGTACATGTAGTCACTAGATATGTCCATGATAACCTGCATTCTAAATCAAGCTTTATTTATTATCTCATATTAACACAAAACTGTCACGAATGTTGGTCAATGAATTAGTTTTGAATTTCATTCTTGCATTAATGTCATGGTGACTTAATAGAATAATTAATGCAAGGATGTAACATATGAATGACGAAATGATGTATCCATTAATCCATGTCATCAATCTTTTTCTCGTTATACAGGAATGATATGTCATTTTGTTTTTGAACATCTTGGGATAGACGTTTGGCTACATCATCGTTATTCTATATCATCTAAATTCAATTCCATATGATTTCAAATTATTACAGTTAAAACCCATTACTGATATACTCGCTCACATTATTACGAATGCAAAATTTTTAATTTCATGAACGTCTTTTTCAATTATCTTCAAAAAGTGTGATGTGCAGTCAATGCATTTTTTATTATGTATAGAATCAACCAGACTATCACTATCACTTGCATTCCAAAATAGAATGCAGGTGTACCACATATGACATTTGTTACATTAGAGAGGCCTGCAATGTTAATTCCTCTTCCTTTCATCATTGACATATGTCCTTTTGGGAACATGGCTACATCCATCATTCTATTACTAGATGTCACGGGTGACAAATGGTCCTCTAGCTTGTCATGTACAGCTGTAACAAATCGGCTTTAGTGTTACTGGGAGTTATGATTTCTTGCTATGACGTTGTAAGTCTATTTCTATGCATGGTGCATGTCACTCGATGCAAATAACTATTGATTATCAATGTTCACGAATCGTATGCTTCGGGTGGAAATTACGATTTTGAGATCACTCTTTAATTCTTGACAATGTTTCTAAATCCTGATGTAAGAAGAATGTGAAGAAGTGTTTTTTTTCAACAATATTAATTCAAATTCATATTGCATATGTGAGAGTGATTTAATATGCTTATGCATCGTAATGAAATTTTGTAATTTCAGTGTATCTATTGACTATCTTTTGACATAATCACAGATAGACCATGGGTTGGTAAAATCTATAATGAGCATGATATTACAATAAAAAAACAAGTGTAAACATAGCTTCTTACAACCTCATGTGAAATTATGAATAATCTAGGGCCGTATAACCAGAAACCAGGCACATAGTTCTTGTTGTCCGCATTAATCATTTTCATTCCTTATTGCAAACTCTGGTAAGATAAAAAGGTTCAAATGCATCCTTACTCAAGTGCAGTGCGATAGTGATTCACGGACACACAAATCGGTTTAGGACAACATTTGTAAATTTTATACATACAAGCATCCTTTGATTAATTTAATCAGTTTATTAACATTTGAGGTCCTTATTATATCTTATAATAATTAAATACCGAAATATTTTAAAAATGAATAAATAAGTGCAAACATGACGTTTCACTGAACAAGTTACTTACTTTAGTTTTATATGCATATAGACAGGTTCTTCTTAAGTGTAAAAAGGTTCCGATGGGTTTAAACTGATTCGTACTTGATCAATATTACAGCATTAAAAAGGTTACGTTTACTGTTATCTTAAAATAATGGAATGATTTTATGTATACCTAGACCTAATGCATTAGTTTATAATCTAACACTGTTTTCAGTGACTAACAGTTCGGAAATTTCATTTCCCTAGTAAGAATTTCTAATATTTCTCTGAAAGTAAATTGGAATTCGGGCCTGTTTCATGTTGTAATATATACACAGCTTCTTCAGCATGTTTTAAGTAAACTTTTGAATAAGATAAAGAAACATAGTATCCAAAGATAAGCTTTCAGTTACATTGGCGCTTATTTGTCTGCCCTGTTAGTGGTGCTCTCAAGAAACACAATAGGTATTTATTCATTTGATTGTCTTCCTGAACGTGCATACCTGTTTTTCTTCTTATCAAAATGCTTTTACAGTACATACGATACTAGTAGGCATTAGTTGATGAAACGTTTGATAAACATACGACATCAAGGTGTGGCATTTCAATTTTGTTTAGAATTTCAGTGAATTTCAAGATGCCATGGTCTTCTACCTAAAATTATTATTTGGAACGATAAAGAAATGGCAAACGAGAAAGGTACGTTACATCAACAAAAAATCCAGGGTAATCTTTGTGTATGAAATGACAAAACAGAGACAAAGGGAAACACGGATGACAGTGTCAATGAACCGCACACTCAGTAAGTTAAACCCATGTTCAAATTATATAAAGAAGGTGCTGAGTAGCTTGGAGATAATGTTTATTTTCATTTCTCCATTAACTTTATTCAGAAGAAATTCTACTGCTGCTTTTAAAGTAGTTATAGTAGTTATGTGAGGTATGTCATTATTTTTAGATGTTTATAATAAAGTGATCGCGAGTACTATTGTAATGAAAGAAATTAATCGAAAATAAATTTTCGTTTTTTATGAAAATTGCTGACTTATTTGCTACATAAGTAAGTATATATATCATCTAGGATTTTAAATTCCATTGTTGAGTAACATTTTGGTTATTATTGATTTTAAAAGCATTATAACATTTGTCGAAAGACTATAGAGCTGATAGTTGAGTGCATCAAGTTTTCATTCTTAATTATTTTACTTAAATTGACCTGAACGGTTTATATATTCTTACAATTATCTATAAATAAATATCTATAGATATCAATAAATCCGGCAAAATACACAATCGGCAGACTTTAAAGGTTGACAAGACACAAACAACAGGAGTAGCTCAGATTCCTTTAAGAAGTGTTAACAGCTTTAGAGCACAGACGTATTTGTTTGATTGTGATTGTTTTTTTTTGGTGGCTTTTGTTGTCATTACAAAACAAACAATCTGAGGTTAATTATTGAAAGGTTAATTTTCCTTTTGCTCTAAAGTAATACATTAATACGTCCTTAAATACTATTCTTGACAAAGAACCAGTTTTACTTCCTTACACTGAAAATTTATGAATGAACCCCAATTAATGGATTACATCGTCATTGCAGCTGAATTGTTTGAAACGTGAGTGTGACCTTTTTTAATGATCTATATTCTTATTTTGTAGAAGGATGCAGAAAGTTTATATGATACCCGCAATAAATGTGTTTGAATTACAGTCAAAAATTTGAAACCAGTTTATCGTTTCAATGTTGAATGTTGAAGAGATTCTAGTCTGAAGTTTGGTGATTTTTCAGAATGTTTGGTAATGAACAAAATAATAATTACAGACCTAATGTATTCCTATGATGAAGATAACGGGTAAAACTTGTTAAGTAGCTTGCCTCAAAATGCAGCGTGAAATGTTGTACACATGCACATAAAATCAAAAGACACCACATCAAAAGACTGTATTAGTTTGTGGTTCTAAGCAAAAGTAATTAAGTAAGTTTTTCTCCTTTCTGCATAAACAAACTTTTGTCGTTTATTAGGCCTTTAATATTCTTTTCACTTAAATCTAAATGAACTTCATATGGTAAAAGTTAAATGTTCATGGTTTATGTATTTAAATATTCTTTAGAAATAACAACATAGTGATCATCAGGGTAACTTATACATTGTGTTGCTAATGGTATAGCGTTAACAATGGCAAGGGACGTAATTCATGACGTTATATGCATACCACTAAAAATATATATATAGTAAGTGCGACGTCAACATGATTTAATGTTAGTTACAGTTCAATTTACGGGTATATCGATCAATAAAGAATCGTTCTTTTATTTTCCTCAGCTCTTCATTATCTGTGCGCATTTTGTAAATTGGACAGATTGTGAACTGGGGATTGCAATTCTTTGCGCTTAAGCGCTTTAATCTATATGTGCGCTCAGGGGTATACATCTATAGTTTGGTGTTTTAATCTGTTGTTTATGCACTCGGACTCTCGCCCTTAATGTATCACCCGTTTGACCAATATACTCTTCGCAACAACCAGCACATGTTATTACATATATTAGATTTCTGGAGGCGCAAGACATATTTTCCATTACTTTGAATTTTGAATTTAGACATAGCGTCACTTTTCTGAATGTTTATAATTTTTGCCGATAAGATCATTGTGGCTTGGTTGGAAATGGTTATCACATAAACAATCGATGATCATAGACATTTGGTTGACAGGTGCCTCTCCATTTTCTTAACGATTTTAGAAATGAAATGCTGCATCATAACTTCAGTACCCAAAAAAATAACAAAAAGCTTATATGTTCTGTATATGATGCTTAGACTCAAAAGTGAAAGATGGAAATACTAAATATACTATGCGTACTAAATATGTGCATGTGTCATTGTAAAGGGTTATACTTATGATAAACACATATATGAAATACTGAACCCTAAAAATAACATCATATTACATCATAGAGTACAATATTAATAACGCCGCTAATGGCTGAAATATTGCCCAAGCGGCGTTAAACAATAACTCACTCACAATATTAATATTAGAAAAGTAGACAATCACATGTTGGGATACATCAGTCGTAAACCCTGGTTTAAACCCAATAACTAGCTAATGAGGCAAGACACATCTATCAGACTAGTAACATAAACAAAGAATTGACCTTTTGAATGAAATTGAAAATTATGCTCTAATTGATATCAAATTGTATAAGACGGCATTGCACTTAAATTTCTATTCATTATAAATAACAAATGTGTACAAATCCCAAAATTGCGACGGGTGATTTAAGTAAATAAAACCCTGCCCATCTATAAAGAATATACGTTTTGAATTGATTTCTGGTCGAGAGATCCGTACAAACAACAAAAACATTCATAGTTCTAATTCGGAGCTTTGGACCTGTTTTTCAGGAAACATGAACTTCAGTTATCTATGGTAATGTGACCTACTCCCAAACCCATGTTTAATACTTTTTTACTGCGGTCAGCACTTTACTCTGGCTAATCAGAATGTATGAATATTGACGTTTGCTCCGACATAGTTAACGAAGCGACGAGCAGGAGGCTTGTTGAAAGGGAGAAGAGATGATGTATCACAAGTTGTTTGTTGCTTACCTGGTATCCAACTGGGACAAGTCATCATTCAGGCATCAAGTCGTTGCTGCTATCTGTAATTGGAAACAGGCGTTAAAAGATCAGACGTCAGGTCATCGCAGTTGAAAGAAGAAATACAACTCGATACATGTAGGAAATTTTCACATATTCTGTATTAATAGCTGCCCTTTAGCATTCAGGTTTACAAAGGCGATAAGATCAAGCGCAGAAGGTAGACAGGCTTGAACCATTATGTGATATTACAGAAAGGTTTGTCTTTGCCTCATATTCTTGGAATTATCACCCATTATGAAGCCGGTCATTTTACAGATTGATTTGATTATTATTCGTTTAAACTGACGTGTTCAAAATAATTTTATTCAAACAAAGGGAATAAAGATATATGACAACACATGTGACCGCCATTAACGATTTCTTCACATGCATGTTTTTAGGAAAGAAAAAAGATGCAAATGGTTGAAGACAGGATTGAAAACAATAATTGTCCATTCTGTTACATCAACATAATTCAATATCCAGCTTCCGGGTCAAATGTTGTTATGCAAGGGATCTGTCCCAAATTACTATGAATAAAGCATCTTGTCAACAGGATTGTGCCTTACCGGGTATTTATCGCGACAGTTATTGAAAAGGCACCGTTGCAATACTTTTACCAAGTTGTATATTTTATCTATTTAGTTTTTATTTTCACTTGTTGACCTTGAAAAATATGGCTTAAGTTTTGTCCTGATATGTGTAGTAATTGATAGTAAGATCTACATTGTCAACTGCATTACTGTTTTATACTTCTTGAAACTTAAAATAAAGATACCATGATAAATGGTCCTACCATCAATATATATATCAAAGACTAAAAGACGAAATAATAATCTTGTTACATGTAGTTCCATATAGTACTGCTAAAATGAAATCAAAATGATTCATTGCATGGCATTTTTTTAATTGATTGATTTGATTGATTTGTATTTTGTTTGATACACAAACATTATTTTAACCTAGTCATAGTTTGTGATTTTAAGTTCCATCAAGGCGATGGAATAGGAACGCATAGCAATATAGTGAAAAACGAATTCATACCTAAACAACTCGTAAACAAAGTCAATTCTATAACTGTTACCATCAATTATTGTTACCCCGGGGGTGTAAACATATGAATAATGAAAGCTGTCCTAGTGATAGTGATTTTATTGGTGCACACATGTTACACTATTCACTTAAACACATGACCACTATATAGAGACATGGCACCTAGATTTTATTTTGAGATCAAATGTGATCACGATATAGTGAATTATTAAAGCTTTATTATAAAAAGTATTAATATCTCAAACTTTTTCTTGAGTTGCACTGGAGATTTATTAGGACAATGTATTTTCGACACATGCATTGGTCAGGATGTATAATTGGTAGAAAGCTATTGAAATTGTCCTTCATTAAATGACGTTTAATAGTAATCATTAAGTTTATTGATTTCCTAAAATCGGCTAGTATCCCTTTAATGAAATATCCCAACCGGTAACTGCAGAAGCAAGGACCTGGTGCCATCACATGTGTTTGATTTTGGATACGTTTGTGATTTTCATAGAGATTTCCGGTCAATATAGACAAAGCGGCAACTCAAAATTTACCAAGCAGTAAATTCATTTGTCTTATGAAGTTTTTAATCATTACAAAAAGTGAACAAAATCCCCATTCCCTTTAAAGCGTCTATATAATGAACACATCAATATATTTGGAATCAGCTGACGATAAGCTCCTAGTGTTATCCTATAAGGTATAGCTTTAAACAAAGCATCTTGTCGGGAGCTTTTATATGTTTTAAGAAGTAAAATATTTTTAAAAAAAATTTTAAGTAACAGAAAATACAAAGCTTCGGAATGCAAACTTATGTTTCAATCTTGATAATAATTTCATAATTACTTTTTCAATATTATCCTATTCAAACAATTGATAACAATAACAATACTTCTTGCTGTTTATTTGATGAAATAAGAAAATTATAGTTTTAAATGATGCCAATTATGACTGCATAAAAAGATAATACATTTATATAAATTGTTGTCAGTTAACTGAAGGAAATCATGTAAAAGCGTTCATATCCATTTTACAGTAGCACGTTTTCTGAGAAAATTAAAGTGATCTCACTAAAACAAAAATACTTGTTACCAATTGTAAGACAAGTTTTATAGTCCAGAGATGCAGCTATAAAGAAAACGTATCATGTTGATTTAAGCTTTTCTGATCCATTTCCCTTCCTGAAATGATTAAAAGGTGTTTACACACAAAAAAGAAAGCTGCCAGTGTTATTTTTTTTTATTCTTGATAATTCCACTACGACTAGGAATGACCGGGTCGAGTAATGCAATGTTTTTCCCTTGGAAGATATAAAATTTGGTATAAACTAATGTTCAGTTGGGCAAGTTTAAAGAAATCCATTTTTAAAAAATCGTCCTACCGCATCCTTAACATTTGTGTTCATTTTAACATTTGAATAAAAACCTTTTTAGAAACACTTAATATTTCAAATAAAGCTGTGTATTCATTTTGTCCAAGTACAATGTAATTATAAACGTTCGCCCATTCAAGTTGAATAATCGGGTATTCTGCCAAGAAATGGTATGAATGTTTAAAACGAATTGTAGAATTAATAATACAATTCAAATTGTGACATAATTTTATCAAAAAGTTCTTATAATTGACTCAATAAAGAATTGAAAAGATTAGCTGTATAAAACGCATATATACATTTGTCTTTACGCATAACGTGATGTTTCAAATTGATAAAATTTAAAGAAATACTATGTAAAAAGTGTCCCATTGAAAACATTTTGTTTCATCCTTATGATATATTGCTCCTCTTAAAATCAAAGACATTTATTCAATTGGGAGATCACTGAATTACTGAATATCATGCATGACTAATCATCCTCTAGCTGCTGTGTCAAATCAGCCTGAGTGTCACCAAAGAGTTATAATTTCTCACTTTGACGTTCTTTTCCTTGATATAATCCTCATCACAGATTCTTTTCTGGTGCATTGTCAATACTTAGTGATCATAGATATCCATGACTCACATGTTTGTCATTACAGTTTTGATTTTAAACAATACACATCTCATATAATAGAAGTGTCCCTTTCTAAATATGATAATATGTTACTAATATTCAAAACATAATTGTTAAGAGAATTTAAATATTTAGATCTAAAAGTTAGATGTCAGAAAAAAAGATCCCATACATAATTTACACCGTTTGCAAGCAACTGGTATACTCATATACAAGAGGAAACATAACCAACAACCAACAACACCATAGTCATTATTATCATTATAGTCGTGAGTTTCGACTATACCATTTCCGTAGTTATTGTGTTTATGCATGTAATTTATAAGCAAATACGCTGTAATCTTTAAATTTCTCAATGGATCGAATGCTATCTAGACCAAAAAGTGATATTTCACAATTTTATCAAGCAAGTCCCTTTATCCTTACTGTGAAGAATATTTTGTTCTCACGTATTGCAATCCAAATGCAAATACCAACTATGATAATGATTTAAATATTCATATGTATAGTAAGTATATAAATGTTATATTTCCTTTTTATATCTCTATACACACAAATATGGCCATTAATCTTCTTCAAAGATAAACATGCGCACATATTGCAAATTAAAATGTTATCACAGCATCTTAAAAATAATGCATAGTGTATGTCATGCTATTATCTAAAGATAAGAAACACATAGTTTCTCCATGTCCCAGCTAATGTTTTTCAATCGTAATTACGGACCTCAATGACTCAGTGATAAGAGGACCAAAAGCCTGCATTTGATGCTGCACAGAGAGTTGCACTTGCAAGCAGGGATTCGGGTTATTTTTAGAAAACACTTGCTTAAAATATTTCGTCATTAAACATATCTTTTCAACATTTAGATTGCTTATACAACAACCCTAAAATGGTTTCATAGATTTATAAACACATAAAATGTTTAATGAAGATAAAAAATCGATTTGGTTCTTCACATATGCAGACATTAGCAAATATACCATTGTGTAATAATTTTACAATATTTTGCACTCATATAAACATACATATATGGTTCACACAAGACAACTGAACATTTCAATATTCTTTGCAGTGGTCTGGAAGATGTACATATAAAGTTATCCATCAATATTCGATCAGTGAACATGTATTCAAATATTGATAACTAAATATATAAATAATGCATTTTAAACGTTTGTGTATGTTATCTTATTGTTTTATAAATAAACCCAAAATTTATTTAACATTTAAATATATTGTTAAATTGCATTATAAATCTATGGATTTAAAAGGGAAATATGTGGATAGCAATCATTTTTGTTGTAATTAATATTTTTGTTCTCTGCCACTGAACAAACAGGCATTCTTTTCTGTAAATGACAATACCTTTGATAAGTTATTCAAATAATTTGTTGATGTATTTTGTATGCATTGAACTAAACATTATGACTCACAAAGCAAGCCTGTTTCATGCTGGAATGTATATAGATTACCAGAGGCATGTTTTACATAAGCTCTTAGGTAGGATGAAACATGATTCATTGCTATGCTTACGACTACGTTATCACTTACCTACTTTTTGCTCATTTATGTTTTGCCACAACTTGCCCCATGATCGTTCTTCTGATGTGTATAAACTTCTGTTCGCAATGCTCATCAGAAACACATTAAGGGTTACACATACGCGATTTGCTTCTAAACGTTTAAATCCTTATTCACATTAGTGTGATTTTCCAAGTGATTTGTTTTGAAGTCATTGGGTATCCGTTGATGACATGTTTGATATGCATCAATTAAGCTATGGAAAGATGCAACAACTTATTGAATCATTTTTGCATATTCTCATGCTTTCCCGTTCACAGTTTCAAATGAGCAAGCACAATGGAAGAGTAAAAGATGGTAAGAAACTTACATATTAACATAAAATGATTCAGTGTTGTTCTCTTGATGAAAGGTAATTTTGACAATTATGGTAGGTGAGGATAACTAGAGAATACAGTAGAAGTTTCAAATTCATTCTCTCTGTGGTCTTGACCTGAAGGTTAACTTAGAAGACTCTATCAGGAACCAACGCGTATTTCCGTTTTTATGTGTGTGTTAAGAAGTAAAAACAAAGTCATTTCCTACAAATCTAGAACATTTATTTTCCAGTGAACTAGTGTTAGTTTGACAGCATAATCCTCCTTTCATTAGTTTTCTGCAGTAGCAACAGTTCCGACAAAACTATCCATTATAGCAGTTAAGTATAATGTGTTAAAGATTCTGATGTTAGAATCTGATTAGAATGGAGCTAGGGCCATGATATTGATAAAAAGCTCTTATTTCACTTTACAATGGAGGTATTTCACGCTTACTTGGTTTCAACAGGTAACATAAGGTATCAAGTAACTCATAAATAACATTTAGTATTACACAATCTAATAAAATGAGGAAACCCTTTTGCAGAAATGTCATACCTAATATTAAAAAAATCAATGTTGTGTGCTACAGAACTTCAAAAGAGTTAAATGTTGTTTTACCTAAACATAGTTTTATTACATGCTATTGGGCGACTAAAACAAGTTACCCTATTTTGGAAAATTATTAACCTTTTGTGCCAATATTCATTCTAGCGGAAAAAAGTCGCAGTTATGTCCACCCTTCAGGACCATAATGTTCATCTTTAATCTTGGCTTTATATATACCCATTTGTCTAAGTCATAACTAAATAGTTCACTTCTGTGTTTCTTGCTACACATTCAATATTTTCACACAACTATTTTTTTCTATTTCATTTTTCTAATGACGAAAAAAACCAGAATGAGAACACTATTTATCATTTTTAGATAAACAGGTCAAGTTCACTTCTTATTCAGCAGTTTCTGACAGAACAACAAAATCTCTTGACATGTTCCACACTTAAATGGATACATTGCCCCTTATCATTTTCTGTGGAATATCCAAGTCAGATGTATTTATACGGAAATCAGACAAAAATGTTGATTAGTTAACATTTCAAAACAGGGAACATATTATTGTGCCTCGATTAATAAAATATGCATTTCCTTCCAAAAAGAGTGAGAAACAAACGTCAAAGACAAGAACATTTTATTTAGGTGAAGCACACAAGGGAAAATAGCATAACGTAAATCATTATCAAATCATTGCCAAATTACGCCATCGGTGTCTGATATGTACACTGACCAAAAATGTTGATTACAGCTGACTTCCGCACATAAAATCGCTAAAACCGTAATTTGGCTCTTGATAACATATTTTCGTCGGGTAATAAAACTATTCTGAACGCGGTGATAACACTGGAATCTTGAAAGGCGAGAGCAGAATAGAATGTTATCGTTTAGAAGGAATGTACCTGCAGTGGGCAGTGACAATGTACAGATTTGAATATGTGAAACAGACTGTCAAAATGATTTAAGCATTTGCTGGGTTTAAACCAACCAGTGATCTTAATTAATCTTGAAAAGTGGACGTAATTTCGGTAAGTTACTGAACAGGATTTTTTCAAGTGAAAAATATAATGTGATGCATTTACAACTCGTTGAAAAAAGATTATAACACATTGAGGAGCGGAACACTAGATTCCTTGATTCAATGACCATCGTGAATTACGTATGAACCTGTATCAGTTAGTGCATTTCTTTCTTGATATGATGGCGTAATTGATTTTAAATATATTAAGTTGTTACCTGATTTAACATTTTATTCCATTTTGAGTCATCAGTACCTATCACATTCCATCTAACGTGTCCTATGTGGTACATCTCTGTATATGTAGGCAAACTTTACGACCTACCAGTCTGTAGATAATGAAATAACGAGTCTAAGTAATCTGTAAAGTCAGTGTGACCATTCTTCACCATAAAGTTGACTCTTTTTATGTCTCTCTTCTGAGTCATAAAATACAATCCCCTCAAAGCTGTTTTACAGTTAAAGTGCTGCTTTCAAGATGAATCAATCGAATATTCCCAAAGCTAGAGTTTCCTGATTGCGTCTGGTCGAAATAGAAGATAAATCGTTGAGTAACATGTTGAGTTTATAATGTAGGCGGAACTGTGCCACAATACATGCAGATAATATTGCATTTCGTATCATCGTAACATATAAACAATGTATAGACATACGAAAGACAGCTTATAGACACTTTATCAGGAACATCTTGTGAGTAAGAATAACATCATATTATCACATAATAATGGTAATAATTATCAATTTAGGATGTGCTTAGTGAGCTGAAGCAGTGAAATAGAAGCGGGAATACATTATTAGTTGATAGACGAGCAGCCGTCACTGAATCTTTACCTCATTTGAAATAATTTAATAAGAATTCTGTCCGATGCTACGAATCGATTAAAAAGTTATGACGTTCTTCTATACAATAACTTTTTTAAGCTTTTCACTTTCACTGTCAGAAAGCACATGGCTGGTAACATGCTTGAAATCCGAACTTAGCTGAACAGTTTTCCTGATGGTTTTTGTGAAGTAGGGTCTTAACATTCCGGTTTAAAAAAATTAACAAATGTAACTATGAATGTAACTTCAAATGCGGATATAGGCAGTCATCAATTGCTTATATGTGGACTACTTAGAGTATGGTCTGATTATTGCTAAATTGTTGAAATGAGCGAATGTTTTATATACTGCGCATTACTGACATAACAAATTCATACAGATTATTTCCAAAAGAAGAATGCCATGTACAAAAAGATTTTGACCTTTTGTGTAATCTATCCATGAACAAGGGATATTCACACAATTTTGCATGAACTTGAAACATCTCAAACCAAACATTATCATTTTCCATTGCCTTTTAAAACAAAGTAAAATAGTCCTTAATAGACTCTCTTGTTTTGCAATAGCCTGCTACATTGACGTGTACATCTTGGTCGATACATTTCTTTCTTTGATTTTAATTCCTTCTCTAGTTTAATGTTCAACTATTCCTGTTCGATAACAAAAATTCCTAGAAGGTTGATGATTGTTGTTACAGTATCTTTTATCACTGAACAATAGAAGAGTCATTAAACTTTGAAACAAAAGTGTCACAGAAAGTTGACACGTATAGCAGAGTCAAATAAGGTTGCGCTGTATTATCGTATATCGGTTTATTGAGATATAGAAACAACATGATAGTGGTACACTCTTCTAAAAATACATCGGAGGTTTTAGAATTAAAAAATTCAAGTACATCGATAAAACATTATATTACTTAAGTTGTTTTACCACCAGCCTTTGTTTGGCTTATGATACACTTGAAAAACAGTAAACATATGTACAGTATACAAGTAATAGATTGATAGATCACCGTTGCCTTTCATGATTACTCATAATCGCTAGTTATGATACTTAAGCACACGAAGTTATAATTCCTTCATCAAATGCTTTATGTCTGAACAAAAGGTAATGAAAGAAAACCAATATTTCGCTTTAATTGAGAAGTGAATTTATTTCAATTCCAACACTCAAAGATGAAGGTCATTCTCATCTGCTACTTAACTCCATGAAAATATTCCAATAGGAAGTACCTTTTTAAATAACATTTGTCAACTCTGCTTAAATTTTATCTCTGATTTCCAGTTCAAGAGCAATATTTGGATATGATAATCTAATTCTGTAATGTTATGAATCTGCAGAATGACCTTGAACCGCGAACATCGCTCCAACCGTCTATGCTTGGCAAGAAGAATGTGTAGCTGGCGTCGTCATTGGGCAAGTGTCATTTTCAGCGACGAAAGTCGATTCAACCTGTTCCAAGCAGACGGCAGAGAGAGTATATATGTCCAGACGAGAAAAGGCTGAAGCATGTGTCAAAGAAGTTGTACCCATGGCGGTGACAGCGTCATTGCCACCAGAAGACAGATTTGGTGACAATTCGTCAGACCCTTACAGCCCAGAGATACAGGGATCAGGTGTAACAACCTGTGGTGGTCCCAGATGCAGCAGCAAGGGATGAATTTGCAACAGGAGAAGGCAAGACCTGATACCGCCAGAATCACGTCTTACCTTTTACATGAGAAGAACGTTTTAAATGTCCGCAAGTTTGTCCTGTTTTCTTAAATAACAAGTTCCTGGGATGTGTCCTTCTTTGTACTACAGTTTACATGTAGGGAGGACTGTTTTATAATAAATGATTTATGGTAAATGTATTCACTCATATCGGCAACATATAAACTTGGAATATTAACACCTGTTTTATTCTTTAAAATCTTTGATGCCCAAATACAACCAATTCTGTTATACGGGTCAGAAATATGGGGTTTCCAACGTTTCCAATCTTAAGAAAAAATTCATTTATTAGCATGTAAAAAGTTTTTGGGAGTTGGGCCTTCAACACCAAATATTATGGTGTATGGAGAATGCGGTAGACACCCCCTCTATATCAACTCGCAAATCAGATGTCTGCAATATTGGCTAAAAATTCTTTTCATGCCTACTCATCGTATTCCAAAGTTATCATACAATATGATGTTTTACTTAGACAGTATTGGTAAAGTAACTTGGGCATCAAGCGTTAGATATTTATTGTTTTCTCATGGCTTTGGCTTTGTCTGGTTAAATCAAACTGTTGGTAATATTGATGCTTTTTTGAAAATATTTCGTAATCAAGCTGTAAGCATGTTTCATCAGGAATGGCAATCGAGTTTGAATAATAGCACACGCTATGACTGTTATAGGACATTTAAAAGTCTACTTCAGCCAGAAAAATATCTATCGATACTTACATGTAAAGATTTAAGGTGTAGCCTGATTAAATTTAGATTAGGATTATTGAAGTTAATGGTAAATGAGGGAAGAAAGATGTCAATAGAAAGAAACCAAAGACTCTGTCCATTATGTAAAGATGCAGTTGAAAACGAAATCCATTTCATGTTTATCTGTAAACCATATGATGAAATCCGAAAGAAATTTTTACCTTATTATTACCTGTCAAAATCCCCGGAAGTAGCCTTTAGGTCATTAGTATCATCATGTGATGAACAAAATATCAAAAATTTGTCTTTGTATATAAAATATGCTTATAAGTTAAGAGACGAATTGTTAAACACATAATTATACACTGTCATTTATTCAGTCCTTATGTAAACTCTGTAAACTGTATATGGGCCGGAGGCCTCGAATACAATAAACTTGACTTGACTTGACTTGACTTGACACTCGGTTTTGAAGATGGATCATGGTTAAGTGTAAGGGCAAAACGATTGAATAAAGCTTACGCCATTTTCCAACAAGTCTGACGGCCTCTTTATGAATCCTTCCCAAAGGTAAACCAACAACACAATTTATCCGACTTAAATGATTATAAAGTACCTGATACATACAAGGTACATGCTTATTATCTGGGAGCTGAGCAAACCTTTTTTAAGGAATGTGTTATCAAATATTTCCTCTAGTCTCATTTGCTTTGCTGCGCATGAATGTGAAAGCTTTCAATACATGCAAACTGGATGGTAAAAGACAGTCTTCATACAAAAATCATTTCTGATATGAACGCTCACATGTTTCTTTCTTAAAATGACATAAGGGTATAAACGATAATTAATGTACCAAAGTATGATCAGCAAACAGCTTCATGAACAAATACTATATTTGTTATACAACATCCGTAAAAGATACACTCAGCAAGATATTAACACACATTCCTCACCTGACACATTAATGAGAGAAACCTTTAAGATATTCAAATCAGGTTCGCTTCTGTCAGCAGTTTGGGATAGAAGTGCATATAGAGCACATGTTTTTCTGACATGTTCCACACTTAAAATGGATACCAACTCCCTTATCATGTTCAATGGAGCACGATCTTTTGGAAAGTTCTTCTTACGAAAATGGTTTGTTATCTTACATGTGATTTAGGCTGACGATGTATGTACCAACATAAAAGTAAAGAGTCAAAGAGTCACAAGTGCATTTTTTTGGTAGCTATATATTTCTGAACAGATACCAGTTCATAAATGTAAGATATAAGACCATTGAAACAATTGACATGATTAAGATATGTGATAACTGACGATGTTTTATGTGTTGTGTCATCATGCGAAAATAAGTTACTAATGATAATTGCTTAGCATTTTGAAACGAGGAAAGCCCCCTTATATGTCTCAATAAATATTTCTGTGCATTTATTGCACCACTACGTGAAATTAATCCAAGGGATCAGAAAGATAACAAAAATTAAAAGCCGAGGTAATATAAATCAGTTTATACACACAAACCAAATAGAGAAAAACGGATTTGATTAATTTTCCTTTAAATTGCAAGTTTTAAAAGAACGCCATCGATTTCTGGTATTCACACTGTTGAGATATGTGAATCATAAGTATTTGTAATGGTGTGTTTTCCACTCAAATCATCTCATTAAATGCTTTTGGCTCTTTATAAAATTTGTGAGTTAAGTAGTCAAATGTTTTCATTTCCAACTGCTTACACATGACATGTAGATGCTGCAACTAGATGATATAAAATGATTTTGAAGAAGCAAAATATGTCTATAGCCAACAGTGATTTTGAGCATGGTAAATGTATTTGAACATCATAAAATAAAGTCAAAGTGATCGAAGAATTTTTGTATTCACATAAACCCGATATTTCAAAACTAAACCTTAAAGAAAGTAACGGGTAGTTAAGTTATTTTTTTTTACTTTATTACAAACAGAGTGTAGAAGGGTGTTCCTGTTTTGATAGGAAGGCGTATTGTTTGGCAAATTTGAGCCTTTTGTTACCTGCTTATATTTTCTTTGGCACAACTTGATCATCATCCCCTACCTAATGTTTCCTGTGTTACGTGGCTCCTTACATGTACGGTGTAGGTCATCGATACGATGTACCAATCTGTAACCGATATAAAAACGAGTGTAAGCGATCTGTAAAGTCAGTGTGACCATTCTTCACCATTACGTTGTCTCTTTTTAATGTCTCTCCTCGAGTAATAAAATACAATCCCCTCATAGCTGTGATACAGCTTAGGTGCTGCTTTCCGAATAAATCAATCGAATTTTCCCAAAGCTCGAGTTTTCTGATTGTATCAGGTCGAAAAAGACGATAAATCGTTGCGGGATTGTGTAACATATTGACCTTACGATTAAGGAAGAACGGTGCCACAATAAAGACATACGAAAGAAAGATTACAAATATAATATCAAGAATATCTAGTGAGTAAGAAAACCTATGACCTATCATAATTTTCAATTTATGATGTGCTTGGTGATCTGAAGCAGAAAAGCAGGAACACATTAATTGTTGATGAACGAACATCCATCGTTGACTCATAACCTGATTTGAAATATTTCATAAGAATTCCGACTAATGCTAAGAAGGAAATGAAAATTGTGACGTTTTCACTTACAATCACTATATAGCACCATCACTATGAATAAATCATGAGCAAATTATGTGAGTGAGTCAGCAGAATAAGGTTACATATAGGACATACTTTTTTCAAACCAAGAATTTATTAATCATTCAAAGGTAGAAAGTATATATATTTCACTTGTTCATATATGTTCAAACGGAGGATATCGTATAAATTTACAAAACGATTGTGACTTATTGTGTAATCAATCCATGAACGAGGGATATACACAAATTTGACTGAGTTTAGAAAATTTCAAATCGTATTTGAGGTTGCTTTGTTATGCCATTAAAATAAGTAAATGTTGTTAAGCTGTTCCTGCTACATTGACGTTACGACTACTTGCTTAATGGTACAGAAGACGCGTAAATCTTGTAATACATGCTACCACAACACAGTCTATACATTTCTTCTTTGCCTTTTCTCCTTTGTCCTTGTTCAATGTTCACCTTTTCCCGTTTAAAAAGGCAAAACGTTGACGATTGTTGCTACAGTACATGTATATGTCATAATGTAGAACAGTAGTACCAACTGAAACAAGCTTTAAAACAAAGGTGCCAGGGGAATAGTTAAAAAGTAAAGATGAATATAACAAAAAGGTATTTCGGGATACTGATTTTTCTGACACTTAATTCGAAATAAAACATAACAAAAACTGTGTCAAGTTCAACCAACGGATAAAACAGAGACAAAGTTTGTGATTTTTAACTCAATCAAATGAATTGCATACAGCTGTGGGAAAATTAATACAAAAGTGATAAATGTTCTGAAATTAAACACTGACTATAAACAAAACCATTAATTATGAACACCCTGGGGGATGTAAACATCTGCATCATATATGTTGTTGTCACAATGATTAACGGCGCACACGTGTATTTCATGTGTACTTTACACATGACCAGGAAAAAGACATCCTTTCATGTTTACATGTAATCGCTATCAAGGAAAGATACTCACAGACTTCATATTTGATCCTTAAAGCAAGTAACATCTAAGATTGTTTTGAGATTCCTATTCCTAATTTATATTAGTAATGATAACGAAGGGCATTGAATTAATAACCTCTTCAAAAAACAATGTGTATCTGAACATAAGTTGTTGAAAGGTAACGCATAAGTCTCCATAAGAGAGAAGTGATTTAGATTGTGCGACCAGTAGTTTCAACATCTGTACATCATAACATATGTGCATGGAAGAACACACGCAGACAAATCTTTTAGCATTTGATCACTTGTCAATCGCGATATGATTAATTAATAATCTCAGGTTTATCTCACACTTCTGAAGACTCAGTGATTTTTTTAATGAGTTAATATTTATTTTGATTAATACTTCAATATTAAATACTGCATGTTAGTAATTTAAACTCTGAGCAATTATAAGGATAACGTACTCTCTGCAGCGCTAGGAAATATTTCCTGTTAAAATAGTTAGATTATTTTTCTAGGCGAATGTTCTGTGCTGTCTTGTTGTCTATCGTCAATATAGCATACTTCATGATATCAGGAAGTTATACAGTAGTTATCCGGAACACGTAGGACAAAACCAAAACAATTTTATTACATATATATTGTAAAATAATTGCTGCCGTTATAACTTTAGACATAACGATCCTGAACCACAGGTGACTGCATCCCATCGTTGTGAACACAGCCGTGATTTAGTTGGAAAGTGAAAACAATAAACAGGATATTTGTCTCTTTACCATTTAGCATTTGGGATATTTGTCTGTATTCTGCACATAGAAACGGAGTTTTTACGAATAGCGTTTTTCTCCTCGTTATACTACTATTGAAGACATGTCATTAGATCATTTTATCATGCATTCAGGAATTTGGTATGCGTAGTGTTATCCACATTTATTATATAATGGAGGGTGTTATCTCTGCAATAAAGTCGTCGAATTAACTTGGTTTCCAAATCTGATAAACAAAATACAATCGGTAATCATACATAATCTTTTGAACTAATCAAACATGAACTATATCAATCATAGTAGGGATAAGTATTATGCTGAAAATGTCCGCAAGGTGTGCTTTTAGATAAAGTTTATGAAAGGAAACAAAATCATAGAAAAGTTTTAGAACGACTTTCCAAACAGAAATAGCTGCATACAGACATGCATACTCAAATGGGTTAATTACTCTGAAAATTCTCCAAATTCAATCAAATGTGCGAGGGACATTCAAAAACCCACATTTAAACACTCATCTAAATAGTTATCAAAATTTGTAAATGTATTTGTATTTGATAATTTGATTTCATTCATGTCATTATATATATATACAAGTTACAATCATCAAAGGTAAGAAGTAAATTATCATAATCTTAATGCAGCTGCTTTTTGAGGTACATGTAGTTTCTATTCATGGCACGCATATTGTCTAGAGACCTGGAAGTAATTAATCTGCTAATAACAAATACTTCACAATTAGATTTTCTCATCCTATTCACATATTTTTATAAACATTTTTGTATGTATGTAGAAGCTAGTTATGTATTTTGTTCTTTCCGTTCAGCAGTTATATGATGTCATAATAAATAGTTTGCAACGTTTTACGTGCCATTTCACTGTCAAATGAAAAGCGGAAATAAGCATCTTGATCGTGTCTAAAGCACACATGGATTGATTTTGATACGACGATTCTTTTCACGACGCATAGATAAGCGAAATTTAAAGAAACATACCGATTGACAAAAACCACATCACATTCCCTTCTCTTAAAATGTCAGCACACCACCGAATACTTCTACAAACAGAAGTCAAACGATTACTTTCTAACATTGTTGAAGCGTGTCATGTTATCACAAAAACCTCATCATCTCTTGATTATAGCTCCTAGTGCTGCCCTTCAGGGAAGGGCCTCTCAACAGAGCATCAAACCGGTAGCAAATGCTTTAATATCCTACTAGATAGTCAATGACTTCCTTTAAAAAAAACATTTGTGATATTGACCTCATGGCAAATCGTAACTGCAATGTCTATTACACCAGCTTATCTGTGATTTCTAGGAAAGGCACCTATTATTGATTTATCACATTTCATGTTCCTGTGAAACAATGATAACTGGACTTTATAAAGCTCCTAGCATTAGTCATTTCACTACATAAAGAATGAAGTTCTCTTATACCAATATTGACTAAGAATCAAGGCTTGTACTTTGATATGGTGGTGCGCAATTATTCATTCAACTGGCTCTCATAATATATTTAGCTTGTGCGAGATGAAGCAATATCTTCAAGCGATATTTACCTGAAGAGACTGGTTTATCAACTCTTTCAAAATCGGGAAATGTCTAGCGTCAGTTTAACCAGGGATAACCTTACAGAATGATTTGTATGGAACAGAGATACATTAATCAAAATAAGTAAATACTTTTAATAAAAAGTAAAGTATATCTAATCAAGAAGAAACCGTATCGTCATTATTCTTGCTTTGAGTGAATAAACTTAAATTCTTGAAGTTACATTTGAGTCAAACAAAGTCTAATGCTATGCCAGTAATACTTCGTATTCGTAAATAAGTTTCCGTGATTTCTTAATGAGCTAAGTATGATGGACTCTATTAAGGCAACCGATTGGCGTTTTTTTCAAATCGATGGAATGCTTTGCACTCTTGTACGCATGAGCAAATTAATTGCTATGAAGAATTGGCCAAAGTCACAGAAAACGGTCATAATGGTCTCTTTAGATTTGTTTAGAGCTTGTATTTTTATTGAATTTTACTGTGAGAAACATCAGCTTTTTAAATTCATTGATAGATATTCCTAATGAACTCTCTCTTGTAGGTTGTTTAACAAGTAAAACAGAGTTAAGGTAGAAAGAATTAAGTAATGCTCATAAAATCAGAAGCCGCATACATCATGTAAGAAGACAAAACACATCAAAAGCCTTTTCAATTTGTAATACGAGCTTTACTGATGAACAAATTATTTTTTCTTTGTTCATCATAACTTCTAACATTTATGCCCCCATGAATATGCCCCCATAAATGTTTGAACTTACATCTACACTAATTTCACATGTTTTTACACGAAGCCAAACGAGTTGCACTTGCTCGGAAAGTATCAACCTACCTGAAGATCTAATTATGTATGGCGTCAACACTCGTCATAATGCATTTAAACATTGACAGGGTTAGAACAATTATTTTACTTGAAGATGAAATTGACGGTGATGTTATATGTCTTGTAATAGATAATCTCTAGGAAAAAGATCGTTCATAGATACCTAACATACTTCAGGTTAAAAACAAACAAACTACATAATCAAATATCTTTAAAAAAGTTGTGTTAAGGCATATGTTCAAGTGACAATTTGAAAATAAAATCCTGCAACATCATCGTTAGCTGTCCATTTTTACCAGGGTCTTAACTTGAAACCTTCCTTATGAACTCTTTGACAGACATGCATCAGGTTTGCATTACAAGATAACGTTTTTGAAACTTTAAAATTTGAATAATATCTTTATCATGGAATATAAAAGTTTGAAATGTGTCCATAACCATTTGCAGGAAACTTACGTCTTCAAATTGATTTCAAAGACTAAATAAATATATATGCGTTTGCTCTATCCATAACCTAATTACTTTTTAATCTTGTCTGTCATGAAAACAATAAAAAGACCCATTTGGCTATTGTCACGAGTCACTTTAATGGTAAAAATGAAATAAAGACAGTTAAGTGCACAAGGTCAGATAACAATTTAACAAGGCAATCACACATACAAAGTAAACATAACATGTTTCACTGGAATTAAGAAAAACATCTATTAAACGTGTGCTTCAATCTATGTAAACATTCTGATCCTTATGCTTTGTTTCAGAAAAGTTCCCGGTAAACGAACGCATTTGATTTTTGTAGATTAATTAACAGATTAGGAAATATAAAAGATGAGAGTAAGGCTTGCGTAAAATTTCAATTATCAACGTAATCGTTGTGAGGAATATATCTGTAAAACACTTCCTCTTTTGATCTTTCCTTTCTGATATTTTTATGAAAGAGCAATCTATTGGCAATATATAGAACAGAAACACCTGCAGATAATAATCACACTAGAATTTTATCGCGGGGAGATAATGTAAGAAAACTATTAATGTAAAGTGGTTTTTGTTAGAAAGATTGGCAGGTTGAGTGGCATTGTTTATCTAAAGTCACTTTACAGTTGTTACAGATATTAATTTCCAAGTGGGTTTTTAGACAGAAGCATTGTATCTTGTATCGTGACAAGTTTTTCAATCAATACAGGTAAGACCTAGCTTGTTATGTATCGCTGTGTATAGTGTCGCCCCCGCTTTCTAGTTATGAAGAAGATGAATGGGGACATAACCATCCAAATGATTAAAGTGCTAGTGTGAAATATGTTCTCCAAAACAAGATGCTTTATCCAGATGTTACGTTTCATGAGCCTTAATGTTATGGTTTTTGCGCTCAGTCCTTAAAACCGAATTGTAAGTTGCATTGCGAACGAAACAGTTACAATAGAAAGTTAAACCCCCAAATAGAAACACATTATAATTGTTCCTTGTACCGAGTTTCAAGAGCTTTGTAAAAAAAATCAGAGATGCTCTTCTATGAACACGGTAAAAAATCTCCAATATATAAAACTAAAGGCACCGCTTTATATGATGATTTTTTTCCATAACACGTTTCGTTTAGAAACGCTGGATGGCTTGTCATATTTTGAATTTTTGTTAATTATTATCTCTATAAGATGCTTACTCATGATGTTGACAGAATAGAATGAGGATTAGGCTAAGAAGGAATTGCTATGCTGACGAACAAATGTTCTATGCATAGTAAGCTATCATCGAATATAATATTGTCAAATACTTTTTAATTTGGTCCTTGGCAAAACAACACAAAAACATGAATTTGTAAAAGAAGACATTGCCTGATACGTAACAGAGGATCGTTCATAGTAAGCAAATCTGACACTCATTTCAACCTTTGTATTCTCATTTTATCCGGATCTTCAATTCAAACTATTTAAGTTTTTGAAATATCTTTTATCTCTTAGAGGTGCCTTTATCATACACGTTTGTGTCTGATTCAATGACGAACAAGGGAACGTTTTGCAATTATTGCTATACATGTATAGTTAAATCCAATTAGAACACTAACATTTCAGCACTTTCCGACAGAGGAACCAGTTTGCACATGTTCTCATATGCATGTTATGTTCCCCAATTATTATGGATAACGCGTCCCTATTCACTTCTCTGTGTATTCAATCAAAGCCAGATGTTTCTGAAAATCTGTTAGTCTGTATAGAATAGTTCATGCATTAGGTTCATAGTTGATATTAATGAGCGCTTTTGTGGTTCCATGATTATTTGTCCATTTCAAGTCAAGGCAAAAGTAATGCGTGAAAATGTTAAATTACTAAAATAACCGGCAAAAGCAATGAACTAACGCTTTCTGATATCCACTCTACCATGAAATTTGGTTTACACATGTATTAATGGATGTGATTACTGGTAATCCAAACTTAATAGAATAAAAATGAGAATAAAAAAGCCGAAAAAAAGAAAAGGAAATTACAATAACAACCAATGAAATGTTCACAAAAAGTTCAAATATACATAAAAAAAGCCAAGATATTGAATGGATATTTAATCAAAACTTTCTGATAATCGCATTGCAAAAAAGATGTTTACACATGTGTAATAGGGTGTTACTTTCACTCCATTAACCTACTAATCAACAGTCTCTTAGAACCCTTGAGACTCTTCATATCATCTCTCAGGTAAAAGGGACAGTTATGTAGTCTCCTGCTGTTTTTTATACCCTCGAGATGCTCCAGAGGCAACTCTTTGGTTGTCCAGTAACCACCAACAGTGAACACAACATCCAACATGTTTACTCAGATGAGATGTGACTGAAGGCAGCTTCGGAAATCTTACGACAGTTATCAATAAAGGTAAGTTGAATCTGGTGAGCATTAGATATGAGCGGTTGGGATGGCGACTGCTTTTGGATTAAACCAATTACAGGAATTACATCAAGTGGTCATTGATTAAGAAACTAAATTGTAAGAGAGTAAATAAGACAAACACTTGAAACTGTATACTACCATCAGACATAGGAATATGTCACATTTTAACTCATTTGCTCCATGTTCAGAGAAACTTGGGTTTGCAACTTACTATACTAATATCGATGACGACAGGTGTAATGCCAAGAAGTCATGAATATGAGGTAGGCATGAAGTTGTGCTTATTGAGTGAAATCTATATGTCAATCGAGTTCTTGATTGGTAGCATAAATATTTTGTGAAATGTAATCATCCTCTAAAGCTGAACCCTGTTTTTGTCGTTTGTGACCATATTTATGATTCTAACTTAAATCGAAACAAGGCCAAGTCGCACAAAACCACTCTGATTTTATTAATATTTCTGATCATAAAGAGTTCACATTCCTTTACATTCATTACTGCAAGACATAACTGTACACCTTCAGTAAAAGGTGTATGTTCTTTAAAACAGTGTATTGATTAAAACTAGTTTCAAAACAAATCTTGATGAATTCTGTCAGGTATACAACAACAACAACCGCAAAGATGTCCGACAATATAACTCTACCACTTACATTTGCTATTTTAGAAAAGCTTTTCATTTCAAGTACATTTGCTAGTCAAAAGCCACATGTGGCTTTTTTAAACGAATGCAATCCGGAAATAGACCGACAGATAAACCAAGAATTAATCAGTGAGTGGAGTCTGGACAATTCTGATTTTAAGAGGACAGGAATATAAGGGTACAAGGTTAACAAAAAAGTTTGACAAGGACATAGAAAATTAGATCAAATTATCACTTTTTCAATTTCATTTTTCAGCATAGTCTCTACTGACATCACTACATTTGGACCAGCGATGATTCAGCTTCATTATTGGTAAAGAGGAAGGAGTCCGATGTTGCCAAATCTGGGGAGTAAAGTGGCGATAAAAGCATTTGAAATCCACATTCGGTCTCGGCAGTAACATCTACGTGTGTTGTGTGGACGGGAGCATTGTCCTGAAGGAGCAGCACCTCATGAAAGTTCATATGTTTACCTCGCCGCTTGTCCTGTATGGCTACCCATAATTGCCTCAATTCAGTTGTATATTATGCCCCGTTGATAGTTTGGCCTTTCTCTCATAAAAATATATATATCATGATGAAACCCTGGCTAACCCAAAAAACGAGGCCAACACCCTTCCAGCATATGGGACTTGGTTGAACTTATTTGTTTTTGTTTTACTTGTGAGTATGCAAGCGAGGCATCAGAAAATAAATCGACCATGTCTTCATAGGTTTCCTGTGCAGACATTTCTTTCCCGAACAATTTCTTCATGACTGAACGTTTTTCATTTCATTTCCTGTTTCGTCGCCCCTTTGTAGTTAGGGATGTGATATCTCGAAAGCTATTGGCAAGGGAAAGGGTGGTAATATCGTGTCACCAATATTGTGATTTCAAGGTTTATAGATACTTTGGAATTAATGGAGTGTAACATCATGCCTATTTTATGAACTATTTGATTTAACCTGGTATAGGCATCTATTTATCCAAGTACTAGTAGCATATATCACTGTATTCCCCAGTTCATTCTCCGATCTTGAAAACACGTTAAAGGTCAATCTAGATTTCATTTCAAAGAAAATTATATTGATTAAGTCAATGGCTGTTGTGCATTATTTAAGGAGAGTATTGCACCATTGTAATGCAACCATGTTTGACAAATCTGCATTTCAAGCCAGGAGCCTTTTAATGAAATGTTCAATTCATCTTCAAGTATTTCTTCTCTGAAAATACTATCAAGAGAAGGTTTCATGTACACTTCTTCCATAAACACTTTTAATGGTTGGTGGTTTTAAAAAAATGGTTGACATTCATTAAAAGCAATATGCAAAAGTGATTAATTTTCAAACGTTTCATACATTAACTAAAGGCTTTAACGATATCATCAATCATGCATACGCTGTAGTTGTAAACATATGCTGGTCCAAGGAAAGTAATATTTCTGGTGTAAACATGCAACACATGTGCACTTAAACACATGGTCATGGAAATATTTTTCAAAATACTGAAATGATCAATCGTTTATCACATGATTTTCATAAGTCTGACGTTTTGATCAATGGATAAATACGAGATACCACCGAAGTTGTCATTCAAATATATCAATTCGTCTCACATGTTTAATTAATTCTAAAATATAGTTTAAAAAGCGATTTCAATGCCATTCGTTCATTCATTCATATCTGATATTTTATAAAGTCATTGGATAACATTTTGTCATATTTCATATGTCAAATCATAAAGTACTTGTAGATATTCCCAGCATCTCATGTAATTTCCTAGCGTGTTATTATACACTCAAACCACATATGATCATAGTGTAAGTAAGATTTGTAAGAAGCTGACGTCAAGAAGCAATAATCTGATTTTTTTATGTCCACACATCGTGAATGTATTCCTGGTTGCTCAACAAACAAAAAGGCGTAATTACCAGCATAACTTCAGCAAATAAAAAATAAATTAAAAAATAGATAAAAAAAGAGAGGTAAGTAAAGAAACAGCTAATGACCAATATGTCATAGCACTCAATCTCTGTGGTAGTAGTCAAAGCACATTAACGTTACTGGAAATAAACTGAACTGATGACAAGTGTGCTTTTGGTAACTTGAAGCTCCATTCTTCTGAAGTCACCAATTGTCTATAGACTGACACTAAACGAATATTTATCTCCCTTAAAAAGATTGGCCACATAGTTTGTGAAGGGAAAAGTTAAGCATTGAAATCATGTACTATCCGACAGTATGAAAAAGGATTATTTGTGTCTTCTAAATTTTGGTTGACACGTAACATGAAGGTTTTATAAATTAACCAAACTGAGTTCTAATAATAAAAAATAAGTACATCAAATGACCTTTACAATGTGATTATTAATTGTATTACAACTTAAAATAACTTTCAAAGGTAAATCGATGTTAATGTATCCTGTCTTAACACAACTTTGCCCACGCCATTCAGCGTGTCCATAAACACACAATGAAGATATTTCCTCAAATTACAAGATTGTTTGGTTCTCTAAACTTATATCCTTTGCACATCTGAGACTTCAAACATGGACTGTGCACAACAAACCCGCTTCTCACCTTAACAGTATATCAACTACCATGTATCTATCACAGTAATCTATAACAGAGGGCACCACGTACCTGGCGGTGTCTGCCTCGTTGATTCACCTGTTTCTCTGTATCGATGTTTAGACCCCTTGTAACGACTGAGGCAACACCAGATCAGTTACACTTACATCCCTTCCAGGTGCAGACCTTCCATCTTAACACGCGCGTGTTGGCTTGTGTTTACACTCCTGCATTCAGTTCCTCACTATCACCACTGCAATGAATATTCTCCTTTGCAGACCTTTTAACTATAGAGTAGGTATGTGCGACTTCAGCGATAGTGTTGAAACCTCCATAATGTCAGAGGAGATTTATCAAATAATTTCTTAAAAGAACATTCTGTGAGGCAGTATGTACATTTGATTTTAGATTAAAAACAACTCAAGTTACAATTATGTTGAGAATGAATTGAAATATTCAGTTCCTATAATCACAGATCATTTTTGCGTTAATAAAAGTGAAAATATGAATACTTATTATCGTATATTGATACAATATTAAAAGGTTTGTTTTGATGTAAAACTTGTACTAAATCATTTGTGTTGTAAATGATAACAGTATGTTTTCTTCATTACTATAGCATTCAGTACAATATCAGTCGCATTTCTTTGGTAACAATGATCAACTTATTTTATTATTTGCTTAATTGAGACAAACGGTTAACAAATGTCATTCTTAATGTAGTAGAGAGTGCCGCCATGTTTTCTTTGCTAAAGACGTTTTAAAGAACAATGCGCTATCTCATGGTATCAAAAGTAAGTTAGGTAGTTTTTAATGCAAATACAACCTTGTAAATATGACTTACATTAAGACAAAAAGACATATTACCTATTACAAACATTACTCCCCCAATACTCCATACGTTAAAGCCTTCAGAAGAATTTGTCCACCTTAAGATCCTTATCATTAACCATTTTACCTACGGGTAAAATCTTTTACAAAGCTAACTTTTTTTCTAACTAAGTTATATTATAACTTTTTTTTAAATTTTACATACACGGAAAATAGGTTAGGAAAACTAATTTTGGAATCAATTTGGTATATGTTTTGTTCAAATCCATCAGGATGCCCCTATCGCAGCAGTGGCTGACAGAAGAAGAAGCCAAATGCTTCTGAAAGTCAGGCCTTCTGTGTGGAAACATGCTTCATTACAATTGCATGGTGTGTAGTCTTGAGTAAAAAAAATCATCGCAGCAAAAATCTTGTGGAGCCATCTATTTTTATAAATACTTGTAAAGAGCGACGTCATGTGTGGCCTTTAACAAGCTAAACAATGGATCATCAAATGGGAAAAGGCAGCAACATTGGTAACCATATCAATATATCAACAGAAAACCGGGAATCTAAAGATATCAGGCACGATGACAATAGGAGCACTTTATCATTGACAAATACAAGATAAGTGCCAACAATATGTGGGTAAAATCTAAAAATGAAAAGAACATCAAAATAACATTCGGAGAGAAAAGCCGAGGAATTGCATGGAAGAAGCTGAAAAAACCTATGCTAAACGATATGCCTTCGACGCGTATAATCAATTTGCAGAGAAATGTAGTTAACACATGTATAATTGGGTGTTACTTCCACTCGAATAACCTACTAATCAACAATGTCTTTTGATAACGCCTCTGCAAAAGAGAAAAAATGGTTCGTCTCCTGCTGTTTTGATATGTCCTGAAGATGCTCCAGAAGAAAGTGTTTCGTTAAGTGAAATATCCAACAGCGAAAACTAGATGGAATTAGATGGAACTGATATATATAATCATGAGAGGGTGATTGTGTAAATCAGAAGGCCAACAAGGAAGTAGCATGATGTCACCTGATTAGCATAATTTACAATATATCATTGTACATTGTACGTATATTTTGTTATAAAAACGCTTGTAACGCGATGTTAACGATCATATCGTATCATCCCTGATGAGTCAATACTATTGACGAAATACTAGTATCGGATTAAAATGATTTTGCAAACGACTATGTGAAGTATGTTATATTTAATCTATATGTGACCTTGCGTTTGAACCAATTCAACTTTATATATACATATATATATATATATATATATATATATATATATATACATATACAGAGCAGTTAGATCATGTACAATTGTGAAATTAAGGAAAGCTTTCACGTATGTACACGTATATATTTGAAACGTCCAGTTCTTTTTTCAAATAAATCCAGATTATTATTACCTTCAATCACAGTATAAAGCAAGTTCTAATTAAAGCCATCTCAAAAACAAAATATAATTACAAAAGTTTTAGAAAACTGTAAATCATTGGTAAATTATGGAACGAAAACTTCAAGATTTATTTCTTCGATAAGGTGAAACGAATGCTCTTTGTGAGGTCTGGTTTTTCTTTTATATATATATTCACTTTCACAATTGTACAATAATGAACGAATGGTTTATATATAGATAATTGATAGGTATATAAACAGGTGCACGTAATTGTCGACTTCACATGTTTAGTTTGAAATAATATGATGATATGGCTTTGGCGTAGGACATGTTGACTAACTGTAAGAAATCAAAGTGAGCACCACGATGTTTCATATGCGTTGAATTAATATTTTCATAGACAGTTTTGATATGTTAATGAAACCACAAAGAAAAAAACCAAGATGTGATAGCGCACTCACACTTTGCACACAAGTTTGACGATCTGTGAGTGAAGGGGAGATGAATGGTTGAAATAAGTTCATGTTAAAGCCTCACACTCAATCATATTATTTCACACGGTCATGCTTATTGGAACAGCTTTTATTTTAAGGCATTTGTTTTATAAAACCGTCACACGGATATCTATTATATTTTACAATTAAGAAATATGCGATCACTTATACAAGACAGTTTGTATATGATATAAGTATTTTGCATATCAAAAATCAAGAACTATCAATACAAAAAAACTTGATATAAAATTGCAATTATACCATATTCATAGTTTTAACTTCTATTGTTTACGGTTTGTGTTATTTGCATGTTAGATGTGCACAAATATTAAATTTCCTCCTGAAAGTAGTCAATGTTAATTGAATTAGACTTTTAACAACATGGAATTCATGCTAAATGTATCAGTTTATAATCTAATTTATCAAAGTCGAGAGTTAGCAATCGTGTCGCAATGACACGGCAACTGAGTAGTTTTGTTATCACTATCCCTAGAGTTTTAAAGTATGATCCACTCAGAGCTGTGATGCTGCGTACAATGTAGGTGCTCTCAAGATAAACCAATCGAATAATCCCAAAGCTCGAGATGTCTGATTGTGTCTATGCGATATGAAAGGAAACATCATCAAGGGTTTGTCGAACGTTACATTGCAGTCATATGTTGCATGATTGTGCAGAAACAGAATTACTTTCAGTGGAAACAGTGAATTAATTTCAAAGTATATTATTAGCATATTTTGTAAATGATATCAACTAAAGTCTGCATGACATAATGACCTATCCACTTACACTTATATTCGTTACTTTAGAGCTTTTTTCACTTATCAGAAACAACGTGGCTCTTACAAATAGTACTTATCTGGAAAAAACCGACAAATTAACTCTATTTTTACCCAAGTAGAAACTGGAAATTATCATTTAAGTGGGTAGTTATTGCAAGTACAAGACTCGAGCAGCAGATATACGAACAACGAACGTTTGTAATATAGATGTATTTTAATGAAGGTTCTATCTCGGAGTCACACAGATTGTATTATTCAATCAACATTGTTATTGACACAAAGCATACAATTGTTTCTAACATCAAATTTGTTTGTATGATGATTCAAATGAAATTATCTTGATTCACTATCGCAAAACATTGAACGAAATTCCTTCATAACTTAATAACCTATTTATTCTAATTTATGTTAATTCTCAATTAAGGAAGAAAACCTCAATCAATTAATTATGATTTACACATATTATGTATTTTCTTGGTCACCAAGAGGCAAATATTCCGTTACCGAATTACCCTGCCTTTCGTTTTACCTCCTTGGATATTGAATATCGCAATGAATGATAGATATATTTTTAAATATTTGATGGATAAATGTCTCCACAAAATCAGTTTCGAATAATGAAAACAGTTTGCAATGATAGGGGAAGATTATGCTTAAAGGTACTTAACAAAAATGTATGTCCTGCTTACAGAAATGTAAATTCCTGCACACTGGTCCGTTTTGCATGTGTGAGGTAAATTTCAGATTTGCAGTTGAGTATCATAAAAAGAAGGACATGATCCGAAGTCATTCTGACACTTTGGATTAAGAGCTGTCAAAATAATTACTACACTAAAATAGATGTAATCTTACCATACCTTGTTTTGACAGTAATCCATGATGGTAATAAAACATATTCTTCTGAGACCATGGAGTCACGAGTGAGTCAATATGAATAGTTAAAGTTTATGTTGCTTCGTTCTGATAGATTTGCTATAGAAAATTGACATTAATTCAATATAATATGAGGCACATCAACTCACATTATTTGTTCACGCTGTGCTCGAGTTTCACTGATAGGAGGTATTAACACGCAAGCGTGAAGTAAGGACTACCACGTTATTAAAGTCGTCCTTCATTTCATGACAGATACTTGTTTAAAAGTAATTGTTCACTTATTGATTTCCTATATCGCCATCAGAGGTTATCATACTCTAAAAGGAGAGTAAATACCACGTTATGAAATCCAGGCATACTCTCAATTACACTACCAAGTAACTGCAGTAACATTGTTTAGATTGTAGGTTATTGCTTTGAATTCTGCTCATACCCATCAAAACGGTCTTTCATTTCACTTTTTTGTCACACTTTAATCATGATACAACAGCCAACCATGTGTTTACACTTGTTTTGACCCTTTCAAATAGCAAACAAGAATGCATCCCCAAATATATTTTTGAATGGCACGTCGATTTGTGATACCAAATAACAAAATGAATTGATTTCGTCTGCATTTTACTTCAGAAAAATCAACAAAAAATGCACAATCTATTCGGATGAATACACAAGATAGGGATCAACAAAAAGGCTACAGCCCCATTAATGAATGCTTATCTTAAAACAAACATAACATAATTAGATTGTAAATATATACATGGGATATATAACGCAACATCAAATTCAACCATCAATAAATCTGCAAATACATGAGCTAGTATTGAATTAAAACTTCGACTTTTGACATGTTCGAATGCATCATGATATTCTCATGCTGGTCTTTGATTTTGTCTCCAGTTTGGCAATATGAGGTGAGACGAGGTAGAATTGCGTTTAAAGCCGCTTTCAGAAAAAGTATCTCACTTATTTCCCCGCTGATAGTATTATTGCAGGGAGAAAGCCCGCAACCCCACTGTGGCCATCAGTTACCGTTAGATTTAAATTTACATCTACTTGAACTAGCGAACCATGGGTGGTACTGCGCTGAAATTCAGTGTAACATTGAACCCTAACCCCACTGCCTGTAGACCCGTTCTCCACTACAGACAAAGTTGCCAAGCCCCTGGATGGATTCGAACCACTGACCTCTTGATCCGAAGCCGGACGTGCTAACCATTGCGCTTTCCAGCCCACTTGGCTATATGATGTGAATACTCAGTCTCATTATTGAAATAGCACGTCGACAATTGCCAGTCTAAACGGTGGCGGATTATTGGCATGAATAGCCAGGATGTCCTTCGTGACAGATTTGATATCAGATAGGGCGATTCTGTTAGTTTATGATAACGAAATTAAAAGGAAAATAGCACGTTTTTATAAAGAAAAAGATTTTTGTCTTCAAATTTCCCCGAATAATGATTAGTTTATGCCAAATGTAAAATCTCAAGAGTCAAAACATCTCATTACTTAACCCGACCATCCGTAGTCATAGAAGAAATAATCAAGTATCCAGCAAAAATCATTGGCAGCCATTTTTGTGTGAACACATTTTAACCACTTGAGGTAGTGAAAGGGGTACAAATAGCTTAAATGATCACTGTACGTTCGTATTGCTTCTTTTTATTAAAATACATTGTTTTGAAATTGGAAACATTTATTTCCCTTTTCGTGAGATCACTTACATTCAGTGGAACAATGAGGTCACTTTTCTGACCTTCTGACTGTTGCATAGGATGGATGGCCGTACACCGGTGTAAAGGGCAGCAAATATTCAGGTGACTGTTCCCTATTGGGAAGGATCAGTAATAGTATAGGTATAATATTTCAATAAGTACTACTTTTTGCTGATTGTTTGCATTTTAATGCAAATCGGTCCTTCATAAGCCCAATAGAAGGCCATATTGGTTCTAATAAAATAATATTTATAAAAATCGGATATTGACGGGCGACGGTTATAACATACATTATTTTGAAAACCTATATAAACATCTTAGGCCAACAGAAGCTAATATTGAGTTTACAGTGTTTGAAAGGTTGTATAAATAGTAAACATATGAACGGTATAACCATTTCGGTTTCAGGGTGCTATTGTTCAATATTTCATATTTGTATTGAAAGGTAATAATTGGCTTTGGCATTTTCTTATAAATAATGTGATAATTTTGAATGAATATCACTTTACCTGGTGTTCACACACATATGAAAGCCACCCAAAATACATAAAAATCACAATGCACCTTTAACCAATCTCTGACTCTTCTAATATCGAAACGTTTGTCAAGTTGTTTGTCAAGAACCCTCGATTTCATTCTTAACCATTTCTGTTAGGCTTTTACATGTGTATCAGGCAGGGATGGGCTACTGAATAGGACATGAATAAATAGCAAATGGTTCAATATCCTTTCAAATAGTGAATCACTTCCCTTTCCGGAAACCATTGGCGTTGTTGACACGAGGATAAGGATTCTCAAAAACTCTTAAACTTATCATCACTGCCATTATCAGCATTATCAATTGATTTTTCACATATTTGGCATATCAAGTCAATGTGGATTTATTATATAATTAGGTACCGTGCCATTACGAGATTAACACTTTGGCATCTGAAATCTCGATTAAGAAGTATGACAGAAGTGACATTTCAAAGGATCTTGTCATACGACTTTTTGATGTTGATATAACTATGATATGTCATTTACGAATACACGAATGATATATTCCTAGTCTATGATATGTAATGGACATGTATAGGTATAGGTATATATATATATATATATATATATATATATATATATATATATATATATATATATATATATACCATGTTCATTAACTTGATACAAAATGTGAACCATAATTTCCCAGTGTTCCTGCATCCATAGGGTGCTCTTGTATGTGTCAACAAAGATAATCTCTACAATATTTTACAAAAGTTGTTAACAATAAATCACTCATCCACTTGTTATTGTCTCCTTAAGGGAAAGACAATGTGAGGCGTGGAAATTAACACTTACGCGGTCATGAGCAAAACATCAGTCTTTATCATTATGAATGTTGTAAAAATAACAAAAACCCTCAAGTTCTGACTTAGAAATACTAATCTAAACTTTGCAAATACTGACAAATATCTTCATACTGGCAATTTTGGATACAAAAACCCAAACTATTATTTCACAATTAAACCAAATTCTCCTAAATGAAGTTGAGCTATCTAAAATGAATAATATTGTTTATTGAAATTGTTTAATGTTCATTTTATTCATATAGAACATCTTTAATAGTGCTTAAAAGCTAAAAGAAACCAGATATACTTTTTTTTTCATTTGCCCATCTTATGCCTCCTACTTCATACATGTATTACTTAGCATTATCAAATCAGGCTGAGAATCAGTTAGTGTCGTATCTTCTCGCCCTGACTAACAAGTAACGCAATATCATGAGGTAAGAAATGTGAGCATGTCACTCAATGGTAATGCTTATTGATAAGAGTGGAATGTATCATGCTGGAATAGAATGTCTTTCAATTCAAACATGTGACAAACAGTGAGACTGCACTATTTCCATAATCGCAATGATCATCTATAGCAATTTAGCGAGTCCATATTCACACACAATGATATATTTCAACAGGTCAAAAAATTGCCAAGTGCTGTACAATGTAACTACGCATGTCCAATACATTACATCGTAGCTACACAATGCCAGTAAACCCACACACCACCTAACCCATGCCCCTACAGTACATAAACCTGCATGTATCTATCACAGTAATCTATAGCAGAAGCACCACGTACCTGGCGGTGTCTGCCTCGTTGATTCACCTGTTTCTCTGTATCGATGTTTAGACCCCTTGTAACGACTGAGGCAACACCAGATCAGTTACATGTAAATCCCTTCCACGTACATAACTCAGACCATGACACGCTTGTGTGGGGAGCCAAGTGTGGGGGCTCCCGTATATAGTTCCTTTAGTATGAACTCTTCATGTATTGCTACTGTGTGCGGTTCCTTACCATCACAATTGCAATGGCTATGCGACACAGACTCATTAACTCAAGAGTCTACTTGTAAGAATTGTACGGCTGTGGGGATACTTAGGGAACCCCTAATGCTTATAAGGATAATTTTATGTGATTAAGATAAAATACCAATTCCATAACATTGCTACGAATACAAGAATATGTCATGTTCATGCAAGTTCTTTGAGTCTGTAAATTGTCTTATCGACATGATCTCTGTATCTTAAGTAAACGTCAATTTATCGATTTTGCATTTCATGAATAATAGTTACCTTAGTTACATCTTAAACATAAGTAATTTGATTCCAGATAATGTTTTCAGTATCGGGCACTTTTTCCCTGATGGAAATGAAATTTGAACATGATGATTATGGTTATATTATGATGATATTATGATTATAATGAATTCAAAGTTTTGCTGTGATTCGAAACTATGGATAGTCCGTTTCATGTAAATAATAGCAATATTTTTATCTATTACTTAAATGTATACAATGAATTTCATGCACTAGTCTGAGGCCTAATAAAGATTGTTTGGCATATAGTCCTGTATGTTTCCCATATCAAGATAGCAAGTCCATTGTCAGTCGCGTTCCTTTTGTCAGTGCCCTAAATTAGAGTAGGTCAATAAAACTGCTATGTCGATGGGACGCATTACAGCACAGTTTAGTCTTTCATAGAGGAAATAGGATTGCATTTCCAGCTCGTAGCTCACCTTTACTTTCAAATTCTGAATTAATAATCCTGAGCATGCACTGCCATACAAAACACTTATTTCTATCTTCTTGTATAAAGCTGCTACATTAGGTTGATGTTTCATAACAAGACTCAAGATCGGGTTATCAGAATAAGTTCTTTTCTGATGAAAATAATCAGGGGGGATAAGGTACAGAGCATCGGAACATGAAGCCCTAGGTTACCGAGGATGATCAGATGCCAAATTGAATATAATAGAGATTTGATTGAACCTTTTTTTAATAAAAACAAAGGATAAGGTTTAGTTTGCGTAAAAAGAAATAAGATGAGATACAATGCCAGTACATCCTTATTCAGATAGATACATTATATTTGAACAACTATAAATAATTTCTCACAGTAGCATTTAGAAGATGTAGAGTTTTAGAGTGCGATCTTTCGGTACTTGCTTGATAACGGTGCTGGTATCAAGACGGGAACGTGACAGCCATTGCAATAAAGAAGTTGACTATCCATAAAACCCAGTTTTCATTTCGCTTTAGAAATTGAACAGAATCATATGCAGTTTATATTCATCAAAACAGTTGGGTTCTCTGAATTTCAACCTCATCTTCTGGTACTTTTTCTATCTTGAAAATGTCATACCGTTTTTGCATTATCGCTTTAACTGATGATAATGAATGCAAGCATGAGTTAATTAAGTGCCTTTGAAAATGTCGGGTTATTATGTTATCATATTTTTAATCTTATCTACTAAAATTACATCATCAACTATTGCAAAAGGCAATGTTCGTGTATGTGTCGGCTACCTGAGCTAGAGTATCGTAGTTGTTTTATATCCTAAATTCCATATCATTTAACAAATCTGAAGTTATTACATCGTAAGTACTTTGCCCTTTTTCTTTTACTAAATATTTGACTTGTCTTTTTGTAAAATAACACATTGTTTGCCTTAGGAATACATAACAAGAACAGGAAGAGTGAGAAAAACAAGCATAATATAAATTGTAAAATCAGTTTGATACATGTCTTAAACCCCGTGAAAATGCCCTTGTCACAGCAGTGTCAATTGTCTACAATTTGTATAACATGTTCCTCACGCATGATTCCTACTCTATTTCATGATTAGAAATAAATTCACATTCCACATACAAAAAGCAGAGGAAACACAGACCCACTGTTGACCAAACAGATATTTGAGGAGAAACATTACTCAAAGTGTACATTGATAATTAGAACAATCATAGGTAGAAAATATGTGATTACTGACTGCGCTACGACGGGAAAGGATTACAAAGGATTATCAAAATAACAACCTGAAAGAATATCCAAGTAAATGTTTAGAAGAAGTAGAAACACAATCTATATCCAAAAATGAACACATGTTTTGGGAGAATTTCCCTCATGCTTTCTTATTTTCATATTTCGGAGAAATGTGGTTTACACATGTATAATTGGGTGTGACTTCTACTCGAGTAACCTACTAATCAACAATCCTTAGAACTCTTGATGCTCTTGATAACACATCTGAGAAAAAGAGAGAAAATTGTGTCGTCTCCTGCTGCGTTGATATGCCTTGAAGATGCTCCACAAGCAACTCGTTGGTTGTACTGAAACCACCAACAGCGACAAAACAAGGTGGAATGTAATACTGCAGATTCAGTATGCCTAAAGCGAGATTAGATAGAGTAACAACTGATTATTAAAAACTCACACCAGACAGTGTTACAAGTCAATTAGTCAAACGTCGATACTTATCTAAAGTAGTTAGAGGGAGTAGGATATGTCACTACTATTCATGTACATTGCACGTGTGATTTCTGCTTCTACACATATATATAGCTGTTCCTCAATTTTCAACGAAAAATGATAAATGTATATTTGCCATTACGGAATAGATAAGTGAGATAGGTTTGATATTAACCTTTTATGCCATTAGGTCGTATCAAAACTAAACACTATTCATAAAACACAGAGTGTCTGTTGAACAAGATGAATATTCTAAGCACGAATTGTGAATTGTGGATGTCCATGAAAAGGCAATATTTGGATTGGCACACCAAACTTAACCTATGAGAATTGAACACATATGTCACATTGTTGCATAAATACCAATTTCTTTAATATATACCTGCAATATCATATACAGGTACATGCTAGAAGACAAACTGAGCTCATGTTTTAAATGCCTTACATATGTTTTTAGAGATTTATGCTATGTTAATGGAAACTCAAAGGATGTGTTAACGCGTGTAATAGCACTCTCACACTTTTCCCAACAATAGGAGGAGTGTAATGTAACTATTTATTAATGAGCGTAGTTTGTTATAAAACAGATTGTGATATATTGAACTAAACGCCTGGAAAATAGTAAAGCGATTCCTGCTTTTTCAATGACTGTCATGGTAAATCTTATCTATACTGGATAGGGAAGGAGCCAATTTATATCAAAACTGACAATATAAAAAACATTACCCACTTAATCACTTAAAAATGTAGTTAAACAGTGGAATTTTTTTAGGTGCAAATATTTTATTGTAACATCAATGTTCATTTCACAATGTTCGTTTGATATCGACACATATTGACGTTGACAAATTACTAAAAACACTTAAGAAAACACGAACGAAAGCTAGTATTTAAGGAAGAGGAACACACATGGTAAAGGCAGAATCGTCTCCTGTTTTACGGAGCGTGACGATGTGTGTGAGGTTGTTGGTTCCATTCTGTTTGATAAGTTTTTAAAGGAGCAGGGAAAACCTCATGTGTTAAAATGGTGTTTCTATACTTAAGTTTTATAGGATGCGATTTCTGTTAAAAAGATTCTATCCATGGACATACATAAATTCATATTTCAAAGTTATGTCATCTACATTTATTTTTAAAAGACCATGTGATTTAGATTACAAATATGAAGGTACATCCTATGTGACTCAATCGATGATCATTATCATACCAGGTATCCTGCCATTCTTAAGCTTGGGTGGTAAAGGATGATGAAACTATGTTCTATAAGAAAACAATATACTTAAACCAGGTATGAAACTAAGAATATGATTGCTAGAGTTTGTTTGGCAACAGTATACTAAATCACACCCACTCAAAATCCATAAGCCACGAAAAGAAATTTTAGATTTCCTACACATTGGCGTGTTTTGCCTCTCATAGGTAAATTTAAGTTCTTGAAAAATGCACAATCCAACACCTCAAAGATGTCCAACACTCTGATACTTTTATCAATAACAATCTAGTTTAAACTATCACATATCTTACATCTAGAGAATTACACAACTATTCCGTGTCGCGCAGACGCGAACATCAGCTAATCAAAAGTGAGCTAGCAAAGCATTTCGAATTGCGTGTCATTGCGATTTTTTCTTCGTTCTTAAACACCTCGATTTAAAAAATCCGATTGTTACCGATGAATAGCCGTGAATTGTGTTGACAAATATGAAGCCAACATAATTCTGTGAAGATATTTTTGTGTGGTGTATTTATTCATTCCTTACAGACAGACAATCATAAACATATTTGTTTAGTGAATAAAGATATAGAGATAAGGAGAGCACGTGGTAGCTGCAAAGGTGACAAAGAAGCTCATATTTGATTGGTGCAACTCTGAATTCCTGATTTGAATTAATTGATCGGTTCAAAGTTCGTTAAAGGTCAGCCGAACATGACCTCAATCAGTATATTTCTTGGATGTAAAAACGCTTTATTACAGCTAGTTTAAACTAGATTGTCAACATGATAACCGTAAAATGAACTGCAGCAAAGATATATAACCTCGTATTAACTGATGACGACATACGTCATGTCCATGCATACAGTAATCAATCATGGCAATAAAACATATTCTCATGAGGCCATAGAGTTACGGTTGAGTCAATATGAACAATTGCAGTTTATACTGCTTCATTCTGACAGATTTGCTCCATAATAATGGCATCAATCCAATATGGGATGATAAACATGGTTTCATGGTAATTTTTCATTATAAGTTACCATGTGTCCACGAGTTCGATATGGAGATATATCATGTGTTCGAGTTAAATATCAAACGAGAACGAAGTGTCCACGAGTTTGATATGGAGATATATCATGTGTCCGAGTTAAATATCAAACTCGAACTTCGTTCTCGTTTGATATTTAACTCGAACACATGATATATCTCCATATCAAACTCGTGGACACATGGTAACGTATTTATCTCGACGAGGACCCTTATTTTATGCTTTAAATATGGCTTTAAAGATTGGATGGGTCAAAATGGCGGCTGATCTTGTCAATGTTATTCTTTTATTTATGAATTTATAAATATGATTTTAATATCACCGTTTAGAGCACGAACAGTATAGTCTAGTACCCTGCAGCGGTACTAGACAGAAATTACAGACTAACGAACTTGAATAAATATAACGAATATTGCGGGGCTTTTTAAATTTTGATTGTTTGGTCACGTGACCTCATATATACGTTCCACCTTGGAAACGTTCGATTTGAAGCGGCGCTAAAATCGCCGTAAGTTCCTGACTGTCATGGCGGACCGTCGTGAAAGATGCGATTGAGTTTGAACGTGTCGGACGCATAGAACATGCAGGCATCACAAAATAATGCTTAGGTTGGTTTGAATGTTCAATATGAATGAAAAGTCGGCGATGACCTCGACTACTATGTGTATAGAGATTGGTTTTCTATTTCACAATTCCAATCTTCAGCTCACTGATGGACAACCTCGCTACCGTAGGCCAACGGAAAGTCTTAGGGTTATAACTTGTAACTTTCGCACGAACATTCCTTTTTACAAGAACTTACTGGTTCCATTAGAGAAAAGCGAATAACTTCAATTAGTGGAAAATACACTGAGCTAAGAATAGGTTTCAACAACCCAGCGTAGCGTAAATTTTTGATTACCTAACAATGGGACAAGGGAGAAAACTCTTGGCAGCACGTCGTTTCTGTTACTAGGGTTGCGCGTGACCCAGTTTAACATAGAAAAATATACCTACGGCACGTGACCGCTTTTAACCAATGAGTAGCCGACATTGCTGTCCAAGTCGAGATAATTTGTGATGTGCTCGAGATGCACTTGTAATTCATGCAAAAGGTATCAACGTGCATGCGTCAATTAGGGGTAACCAAAAGTTATTGAAATTGTCCTTTATTTCACGACAGACACTTGATTGATAGTAATTGTTTATTTATTGATTTCCTCTATCGGCATCATAGGTTAACATTCTGTAAAGAAGAGTAAATATCACGTTATGAAATCAGGGCGTGATTTCAAATAAACTACCTAGCAACTGCAGGATCTGTACGATATTACATTGAATATTGATTTCGGTTCATTGTCACCAGAATGCTTTCCTTCTCACCACTTTGTTGTCACGCTAAAAACAGAACACCACATCAACTAACTGTGTTTCCCCACTTGATTCTTAATATGAATTCAATATATTTTAAATTGCATGTTGGAATTTCATACTATAAACTAAAATAAATTGCATTTAATACACTATACAATAACACACAATACATTTCGATATAGAACAAGAAAAAAGATTAGTAAAAATTCCTAATTAAGTGCTTAGTATAAAAAAAAACTGATTTAGTTTGTATACTTAGATATTAAAATTAATAAATAACCACAAAATTCAATTACCAATGAGTTTGTAAAGACATAAACTAATTTGATCATAGTAATGACATTTGAATCTTGTAAAACATGTTGATATTTTCAAAGTGGGCTCTAATGCACAGTCAACCTGAATGAAATATAAGAGTTCCCTAACCCTCAATTTACTGAAAAGATTTTTTTCTTATTACATTTGCAGCTACGCGTTTATCAAGATAAATATTATATTTAATATTGTTATTGGTAGGGCAAATGGTGGCAAATTATTTGCATGAAAATTGTAGGGATGTCATTTTTTTCCAATATTGCCAATATTTACATTAATCAATTGCTTCAGACCAGACCTCTCAAGACCTGTCTCCAGCTCATAAAGCAGTGCGACGTTCTTCGTGTAATTAACGTGTACGTTTAAACAATGCATTTTAATGTTTTACTTTCACAACATTTGTTGCATATGATTGCCGGTCATACACCTGTGTGGAGGCAATATCCTTGATACGTTTGCCTTTTGGAGATGACCCATGATGGTATTGGATTTCATTTCAAGGGCTTGCAGGATGATAATCGTTACCATAAGAAAAAAACCTCAGCTGAATTTTGTCCCAACAGGATATCGTTACACGACCGTTATCCCACCTTCTCATAAGCATTCTCTTGGCACAAGATCTGTCTGAATCAAATGACATTACAAGGCGACAGACAGACCGTGTTGTCATCAAATTCTTGCAATAAAACGACGTTGAGAAGTTCCCTTGGACAGCTAGAAGTCCAGATCGCAACCCAATAGAGCACTAATAATTTATGGATTTTGCAATTAAAGAACACAATTTTATACAAATATGACACATATGTCAAATGTTATAAATTAAAATAACAGTTAATGTTTAAAAGGACAATCATAATAACACGAAAATGACTGTCCTATAAGTGTTAAGGAATGTTTGAAACACAATAAAATAGTTTTTCTTAGATTCATTTTGCTGACAACTTTGATTTAAAGATGTACACATGGGTGGGTTTTCTCGCACGAGAACTTTATAAATAATAAATAATCTCTAGGAACGTCTTGATAACATCTATTATGTACAGAGGAAAGTTGTGTCGTCTCCTGCTGCTTTGATGTGCCCTGAAGATGCTCCAGAAGCTAGTCTTTGATTTTACTGTAAACCACCAACAGCGAAAACAAGGTTGAATGTGCTCCTGCAGATGCTACTGCCGATAGCGAGCTTAGATCACACAACAACTGATTACATACACGTGAGGGTGAATTTTGTGAACATAAATTGAGAATTCTTGATATCATGACAACCATTGATTTCATACAAACACAGGTTGACAATAAAATTGAATTAGATCAGATTAATGATAACCTGACAAACTGCAACATTTAAAGGCGTAAGAATGTTATGTAGATATATTGTCTAATACTACCATGTAACTACATGAATATCCTTATCCGAATAACTAATAAAACCGAATAAAAAAAAAAGCAGTGATACTTTTCAAGTCATTGTTTAAAAAATGGCCAAGGATGATGAATAGAATATAAAAAGTCGTCAAACAACGGACTACGGAATGAAGTTTGCAATATTTGCCATATTGATTGTATTTGGGGCAGGATGCTGAAAACACTAACAAAAGAGTATCAACTACTAAAGAAATTTCCTCAAAATGGCCTCCTTTGAAGAGTTGTCACAATGATAATGACAAGGTATAGCAAGTATTGCAAGTGTATTGCCAGTAGACATAATCTAAACTTACCTGATGTTGAGACTTCATGTACATACATAAAGTTATCAATCATGGTAATAAAACATATTATCATGAGACTATTGAGTCACGACTGAGTCGATATGAATATTTCAAGTTAATATTGCTTCGTCCTGATAAATTTGCGACAAAATAAGGACAACAATTCAGTATGAGGTTATGGACATCAATTCATAGTTATTTGTTCATGCTGTGATATGTTCGAGTTGCACTGGTATTCGGCGCTGAAGATTTCAACGCGCATGCGTCAGATAGGGAATACCAAGTTATTGAAGTCGTCCTTCATTTCATGACAGATACTTGTTTAATGTTAATTGTCCCCTTATTGATTTCCTATACCGGCATCAGAGGTTAACATACTCTAAAGGGAGAGTAGATATAAAGTTTTGAAATCGGGGCGTTATCAAAAATACTCTACCTAGCAACTGCAATAACAACGGTCATTCAGCAGGGTATTGCTTTGCCACTGTTCATCAACGCCAAAAGGTTCTCCCAAACGCTTTGTTGTCAAACTTACAACTCTTAGCATGTTGTAATCACTTTGGAAAGAATTCATCATGTTTCTTTTTATAATGACACATTTTGATACTATCGATCACATTGAATTAATACAATTTTCGCCAGAATAACAACCTAGGATAGAAACACAAGAAAAAGGATCCGTATAAAGGCTATATTAGCTTACAGAAATGCTGATCTTAAAGCAAATATCGAACGATTTTTAATTATGCATATGGAAATTAATTGAATAACATCATATTCAACAAATCCGTAAAGGATATAAGCTAGGTTATGTTCTAATATTTGATATCTTGGGATGGATGTTCTCATGGTTGGCTTTGATAAACATACTTAATGCACAACGTATGTGAATTGCCATACCCTCAATATACGGACAAGGTTTTTTCATATCATATTGCATTTACAACTGACTATTCAGTCTCATTACTGACAAGGACACCACAACGTTTCCGAGGCTAGACGGTGGCAAAATAATTGGCATTAGAAAAGCCGGGATGTTCCGCAGAGAGATTAAATGCCAGAGAGGGCAACATTATTCCCTTTCCCCCAACTTTTAAAATATTCACGGCAAGTGGATGTTTAATCTCCAAACACCTGGAAGATCCCGTAGAACAATGATACGTGGGATAGAATCGTGTAAAGTATATCTGTGGATGATCGCATACATGGATGGTTCCCTGCAATATACAGGATACATACGTGTGTTGGCGTGCATGTCCATGCCTTGCAAGAAATTGACTGGCGCTTTGGGTGGGGTGAGAAACGTATTTACCAGGATCAAAACGACGATTGATTTAAGTGAAAACGAGAGGTCTGGAATCTGCTGTTCGTGCACAGTGGGGTTACACACACTATTGATGGAAAGTCATTCTCTTTAATGCAGGACCTAATTTTTGGCATCCTACTTAGACCTCATTATTCATGGCAACCATTCATAAAAGTGTCCGTTATCAGGATATCTGATGAGAGGACTCTTTGTAAAACGGTTTTAGCCACGGTATAAAAAGTAAACTTTTATCTAGCTAAATCATATTAAAAAAAACCCAGATTACTTATCTTAGAGTTTACACTGTACCACACCTTTCCCATCTCATGAATATAAGTTATGAAAATAGATAAAATTGTCTTTATACAACCAGTGATTAAGTTTCCTCAGTGGAATTATCCCAAAACAACCAGCAGACCAAACGAAGTTCTCGAGCAATGCGCTTTGACGCACGTGCTCCCAAACATTTAATAGTACTTCACCCTTCATTCATTCATCAGTGAAAAGGTCCAGAAAGGGTTTTTAAATTTATATTACTTGAAAACTTTTAAATCTTTTGACCTATTTTACTCGGACCATGAGGGAAGTCAGTTGTTTCGATCTTTACCGATACATCTGAGAAACTATAGTAGTATCTATCACTTGCCGATGTGAATATTGAATGACTAAATTTCAATACTAGTGCAATTTACACCTCTGCAGGGAAAGTAAATTTGGCATTGTTTCTGTATTAAACGATGTCGTGTACAAGTACAATTAAAATCACACAGTTTCTGTATCACAGTAACTAACCAATCTAAGACCTTCTAGAATTGTCGAAACGATCGTCTTGCTTTCACAAGAACCTTTGATTTCGTCCTTAATCGATCCTGGTAGGCTGGACATAGGTATCCCATAGGGAAGGGCTTTTACAGATAGTTTGTGTTATGAGTGTGTGATTGTTTATAAGTTTAAAATTGTATAACATTGTTGTATAGGCTGGCATTAGAACTCTTACTCATTTTGCTTCTTACAATCAACTTTGCGATCATCTGCCGTGCCACTGTTTTTGGATACCTTTACAAGCCGGATTCATCTATCTCCTACTGACACTGATTGTTTTCTACATTCATCAACTGTGTGATTCATAAGGACTGGTGAATATATTTAGTTAGCTAATTAGTGTGACTCATTGGATATTGTATTATAGCTTCAATTAGCTTGATATTGTAACCTTAAACAATTTGTTTATTATTTGATTGACTAACTTGTAATTAATATACAGTTGTCATGTTATATTTTGCTGGTTTGACTGGGGACATTTTCCTATTCCAAATTCATTCGTAACATTAGCAAATATGGTTTGATATATGAATGGCCAATCACTTCCCTTTTCGGAAACTATCTTTCACGGTGAAGGGTTCTCAAAAACTCTTAAAGAGTTCTATAACGAGCTTAGGACTGCAAGTTTACTTTTGTGTAGTCCTATATTATCCTCACTTAATCAGCTGAAGGCTCATTTATTTATACGATACAATTAACGAATATTTCCTGTTATGAGTATATGACCATTTGTCATAAAAGCTCGATAAAGAACTTAAATAGGTCAAACATAGAAAAACAATGACTCAATCATCAATTTGTATGTGAATGAATGGATAGCTGGACGAGGTGAGGAGTGGACCAAAAACATTCACTGGTACATGAGCATAATAGCAAAGTGTTCATTATCATGGATGTGTGTTTTAATAGCAAGTATTCTTAATGACCTTCAGTCTTGTATATAAGTAGTCTAATTTGGACAATATTAATGCATATCTTCAAACGTCACATTTGATGTGGTTACATCAGTCTACAAAGGGCAAACTTAGTACAATGAATAGATTACAGTGATTTGAAATCGTGAAGGTTTAGAATACAAAACCATCCTGAATAATCATGTGGTGCTTTTGAATACGTGCATTTGGTTTGTTTTATCAATGGATCAAGCTAAGTTTATTTCCAACGTGAATGTTTATAATCTAGTATCTAAAACCAACATAGAATAAAATATCGTTAATGTAAAAAAAACATGGCTTAATGAGATTGCACAATTTCCATAATCCCATTGCTCAATAAAAGCAATTCAGAGTAACCATTAACAAACAATGAGAGTATTTTACAGATTACAAGACTGTCTAGTGCTAACAATGTAATCGGATGCATGTCCATTATTCACATAAGAGCCTCACAATATGGTAGCAAACGAACACACCACCTAACCCATACCCTACAGTACATAAACCCGCATGTGTCTATCACAATAATCTATAGCAGAAGCACCACGTACCTGGCGGTGTCTGCCTCGTTGATTCACCTGTTTCTCTGTATCGATGGTTAGAACCCTGGTAACGACTGAGGCAACACCAGATCAGTTACATGTACATCCCTTCCAGCAACAGAACTTTCATTAAGACACGTACACCTGTGTGTGAGGGGGCTCGTATTCAACCCACTCTTACAGCAGCCCGTTCTACGTTTCTACTGTGTGCAGGTCCTCACCATAACCACTGCAATGAAAATGTCGCTGTACAGACCCATTAACCCAGGAGATTGCTTATTGCAGGGGCTTTCCTGCTGTGGGAAGGTGTTGACTGTTATCTATTTGCAAGGAGAACTTTAATTAATTCAAATTAAAATTCTATCAATAAAAGTATATATAATTGTTCATGCATATTCATGGTTGAGTAATTTTAAATATATCAATAGTATTCTACAGCACAACCTTCAATTGTCAAGTTACAAGCACCCACGAGAGTATGAAATTGTAAATCTTCTCGTACGAATCAATTCATGCTTAATGAAAACCATTAACAAACTAATGATACCATATACTTTATATTTCCTCTACACCCCAGGCTTAATATATAAAGTATACTTTTTGTACACTTAAAATCGTGTTAATATGATCAGTTTATTACATTTACATGTAGCTAAAGTTTACTGAAAGTGTTAACAAAGTTAAAACAACTATTGTCATATTTTTTGTAATGTACGATCAGTAATCAAATTGTTTTCTGATATAGAGTTCATCGATAATCTACCGTATCATTCATACAAGCCTCACTATCCCAACCAATAATCAAAGATCGACTCGCAGAGTATATATCCCAATATAGAATAAAGAATAAGTTTATTTTATTTTATAGTTTTGATACAGATTGCGATAAAAAAAGTAATAAGACACGCATTTAAACCATGTATTCTGATATCTAGTAAACAGATCAAAATTTTAACTTATAGCCAAACAAGACTTTTCTTATAATAAAAAAACAAATAATTAATTGTAACACTTCACATCCTCAACCAAAGCGTCACAGATAATACAAAATCTCACACTAAAATTTATTTTCTTTGGGGTTAGGTACATTCTGGTAACCTTAACATATTAGAAAATTTCAAAAAATTACTGTACCATATTCAGAAACATTAGACGTCTTTACCATGTATTCTGGTATCGAAATTCACCTCCTAGTGTCAACTTGCATCTTGTTAACATGTGACTTTACAAATTTCATTGTCTCCGCATGGAAAAGGGCACCTTGACCTATCATTTTATGTCCTTTAGCCAGCTTGATAAAATGAAATATTGTCGATTATTTGAAACATGAAACAAAATGATAACAGACTAACTAATGTTATCCCAAACTGCAGTAGTTGTGAATCGTGATGTAGCATACGGTATTGCCAATGTTGGTTTTATCTTTCCCTGAATTCAATACAATACAAATTTATCTGCTTCCTTTCTGACCAGTCTCCTGGGAACTGTAGATATGTATGACTTCATTGTGATTATAAAAACTCCAATAGTTTCAGAAGTTTTCCTAATGTAAGATCGGGTCTTAATGTAACTGCATTTCGTGCAAAGCCATGCTCAAAACATAGTATTACTAATTTGAATGAGTAATTGTGATGTCAGTAAAACAAATAACATAACTACTAAAATTGCTCACTAGTGAAAGGTAATTGTAATGAAATTAGAAAATATTTAGAATTTTGTAATATTTGGATTACAAAAACAACAAAACTAGACAGTTTGAATTTGAAAAACGATTCAGACGCGTGGCTATACAATCTTTGTTTCTAACAAATTATCTAGACAAATCAATACAAATGCGTTTAGTTTCTGAAAATTCCAATCATTCACGTCATATAATTACAGTTTATTTATACAAGATTGATACGCGATTGGTTTTAAACTTTTTATTTTGGCTTCAAGAATTGCTGTTCCGGAGAAAATGTTTTAATGATTACAACATCAATTAAACAAGACACAAGATAAAATCAATCAAATTGAAATGCAGCTATCACCATTTATCGTTTAAATGAAACCATTCTTAAAAGTTGGATATCCTTGACGATCTTGAACTTTGCAGATACGCTATACAAGGAATATAGGGTACACATATACGATTTTTGTGCTTCAACTTTTTACATTTCAAAACATTAAGAAATCTATCGGATTTTCATTTGTGTGGTTTGAATGTGACCCGAGAAAATGTTAAATTGCAGATGGAATTTCGTAATTTGGAATCTTACAAGGCCACATTACGCGAGAAAACTAAACATAAATTATAAAAAATGTCCTGTTATAGGTAACCCGTTAAATACCCAAAGGCCTATCTGATAATCAATCTTCATGAAACATTCTTGAGAATAAAATCATCTTGCGATTGACTCGTAAAAGCCACCTATTTATTTGCAGTTTGGTTTCAAACAAAGCCCTAGTACTGTTCTTTGTTTGAATTTGTAATTGCATATATAATTAACTTAGTTTGTGCAATATGAAGCAATCAGATAAACAACAACCATCTAGCAACATCATATATTTTGTAGTAATTTCTCTGTTGGCAGTATTAATTTCGTGTAGTAAGCAATGGAATATTCTAACCATGTTCTAACCGTATTGAACCATTCGTGTCAATAACCCGATCAAATATCAGTATGCTTGATTACCAGAAATGATTAAAAGTTAAAAGTTTGAAGCAAATATTTCTTGATAAAGCAGAAGTAGAGTAGCTTTCAGGAATGTAGATGATTTTGCATTCACTACTTGCTATCACTAAGCTAGAACCTTAAAGTACTTTCAATATACAACTGTACAAAATAACAACTAATAAAAGTTATCCTGACTTGCGGTCTATGTGAATCATAATTTAGCATTGCGTACTGTCCATGTCAGTTTTATCTTCGCTGAATGCAATGCAATAACAGTTTATCTGCAGCCATTCAAACACTTGTCTTTGTAATTACAATTCTATGTTCATCTTATTCATAGAATGCGATATGGTACAAATTAATTGAGGTAAACCAGACAGACATCTGAGGAACCGGCTGTATCATGTAATAACACTTTATTGTTCCAATAGATTGTACATTGAAACCTCAGTTTCTGCATTTTGCACCCGGCATGGCACAGCATCAATCCGAAAGCTGAATGTCAAGCAAGCAGACATGAAGATATATCTTATTGTCCTTAGGTATGATGAGACCGGGATTCAAACCCAAGTCTTCAACGTGATGAAAGGAAACTATAACAACTTATAGGTAAGTTACAGGTAAACAAAGTTTCTAGAGAACTTCAAATACAAAAATCATTTTCTCAGTAAGCTAGGGTTGACTTTGGCAACACATTTGACAACACACATGTAGTTTCTTACTGTTATAATAAACTCTAAAAGAAGGTTATTTCATTTAATTTCAATAGAAAAAATATAGATAAAACAAAGTAATCATATGATGGCATACAGACGGTGGTAAAACGTATTCTCAAGGTGACATTATTCGCATAAACCTATTAATTTTCACGAAACGAGTTGGAACATTGTAAAGTTTTGCAGGTTGTAAGAAATCGTCTCAATTTCAAATACATAATTTAAATTAAATTACCACATCAATGATAACATACAATTTTACTCCAAATTTGTATAGAAAAAACGATTCCCATAGATACCCATGTTGTACGTCTTCACTGATGTGTATGTTGATCAAATTGTTGTCGTTTCATATATAAACAAAAGACGATTGACAGTAATTGTTGTAGCCAAAATATGAATAAGATCTGACGAACATGTAAGGTGAGTTAATGCTAATCTATCAAAATGTCAACGTATGAATACCTTTGCCAAGGTTCTGTAGCGTATAGCGTCATCTATTTGCCGATGTGATGTACTTGTGTAGCGCTCAGGAATAGGCTATGATTATATCAACATATTTTGATGTCATATTGATGACGATGAACACGTCACTGTGAAAATTTCAAAACAATATCTCCAAGGAACACTGTTTTATATAATAAAAGATTACACAATCTTTGTCATTGGCACTATCTCCATAATTTTAGTTGCGTTTATTATACATAATTAAATTAATATAAATTATGTTGGCTTCTAGTAATTTTTAATTCAATTTCCAGCTGTTTTTTCAAATCTCACTCTCTTTATTCTCACCTTTGCCGTTGTTTGGGACAATTATTTATGCTTCTTGTTCTATATACACTCTGTACAGATGTTCCCATTTGCAGCATTATCTAGTTGATTCGATGCCATTTTATATAATCAACTCCAAATTTGTAGCCAAAGCCATAGTTAACACATAGTTGCAAAGATAGGGAGAGTACAAAGTTATGATTATAACTCCAATATGCAACAATGGAAAAAAACGGCCTGGTGTCATGTTCAACTTCCACCTACATTAATCATCTGTGTTGGTAATAATTCATCCGTTATCTCTGATTTGTCGAGGGACATGGACAACGCCATTAGTTTCCAATAGAACTATGTTTATTATAACCAGGCCGTGCTCGTTGTTCCAACAAATGTGACATATCTCTATGTGAGGTCGGAATATGACCAGCTGGGTCGACCTTACATTAACATTTGAATTTTCAAACAACGGTCGATATACACTTACAAATTTACTGATCATAAAGTGACGATTTGTACTGACACAATAACTTGATAAAGTCATATTCTCTTACATGGGATGTTTATCAAAAGAAAAAGGAAACTTGCAGTGTTTGAAGTGATCAAATGCATAAATGTATGTCTTTTCTTCATTTTGAAGTTTCTGTGTAGGCAAATTTTTCAATAACAGGAAGTTGTTAAGATTTTAAGCTTTGGATGATTGTGGAAGGCAGCTCTTTACTTCAGCGCACTAAAAAGAGCCTCAATGTCTGATATCAATTTGGAAAGGTGAACAATCGTTGCAATGACTGTAGCAAACACATTCTGGATACCAACGTCTCACGAATTTGTTGATAGTTTTCTTGTTGATGGTTGCAATCCTCTTGTCAGTCAAATCAATAAAAGATGTTTTCGAATAATGTGCATTTGTTATTTGAGTTATCTATATTTACAAATTTCACAATATATTAATTCCAAAAAAGAGGAAGAGGATGCCATTACTTGGCTTAGATTTGCAGAGGCTTTTGCAGAAGGCTTAACTTTACAACATATGCGTCAGTTTCATGTAATATTTTTGTTTCATGCAACATGACGATATATGAGTGTGTCTGTACAATAGGGCACTATCCCGGTTTGTTCCAATGCAATTACTACGACACAAATGTAACGAATCAGCTGTTTTGTGGTTTGAATGGTACTTTTCAACCCATATTCTATGGTGTGCATAATTCCTACAGTCTATATGAGAATGAAAGTCTGCTTGTCATTTTTTTAGTTATTTCAGCACTCACAATCTAATCAATTTAAAGTCTGTACTTCATTATTCAATTTTACAACACATTAGGTTTAATCTTAAATTTTGCCTTATCCTTGCTTACCTCACCTTTGAATAATTTCTTTGTAACATACACAATATCGATACAATTGCAAAAATTACATCATTTCCTGACTGGTAAACTTACAAAGATACAAAATTGGTATAGTTATACAGTCTTTCAAAGACTGTTGCAAATTGCGCTTTCCCTGAAATGCAGTTAATTAATTTATGTTCGTCAACAACCATAAAAAGTATGACTAATTGAACATTGAAAAACTTTTCTCAAACAAAACAAATTTCATATTGGTTTATGTGATGTATGCACAACTGTTTTAATGTGCAAGACTTGAACGACAGTGACGCCTGTGACTATGAAACGGTGAGTAATTGTTTTCACATTTAGATGATCCTTTCAGATAGTATAAATTCATTTTAGTGTTTCAACATCGCTTAGGAAAGATGAAAATCGATGAGAGGTGAATATCCACCAGTAGTCGCAGTGTAATTTCAGATCTGGAGGGATATCCCGATATCAACTTGCCACCTGCCTCCAGTGTTAGAAGACCGGACTTAGTCATGTACATAGGTCAAGTCCATTACAGACTATGGACTTTGTGAAATTAGACTATTTGATAGGTGACGTTAATACCCACTATTTCCTTAATCACGGATGCCCTTTAGCAGAGGCGTTAGGATAATAACGTAGTCGATGGAGAAAGGAAAACCATTATATATTATTATTACAAAATTAATATATTTATTGCTCTCCTTAGTTATCTGTCATCAGCGACCAACTGAATCAGGTTTTAATTAAAATTATTTATACATGACTTTTCTCTTCGATATCTTAAATATAATATTGTTTTTAAATCCCTGAAAAAAACATTGACACGCTTTATGTATCGTTTATATGCACATATGAATGTAGATATTCAGAAACAGGATTAATATATTTTCCCCATTTTAACACAGAAAATATTTCAATAGTTGAGATTGCTACATCAGACTTGTTAGTTTACTTTTCCAGTTTCACCATTTTACAATATCATTTTAGATGTACACGCAAACATTTACCGATTCTCCTGAACTCTGCTAACGATCAATTGACTAACTCTATCGAAAAGCTATATATGTATAAACAAAATTATAGATAAACAATTCTCGAAACCAGTGAAACCTTTTCAACATGGACAACAATTAAGATGTTTTGAAAGTGCTGCTTTCCCGATGTATCATAAAACATTCTTTTTGCTCGAGTTGTCTGATTAAATCTTGCGGCTAAGGAGCAGACATCTTAGAGGGGTTTTGATCGTCGTCAGCTTAAAGCCAGCTAAAAGATTTCTTATGCTTATTAGATTTTTTTCAGTGCACCGAGATATTGCAAATACGAAAATAAACTACAGTCAGAATTTTCACTCTTCAGTTCGCCTAGTAATCTGAAAGTTATCAGATTCACTCATTTAAATGTTTTTGTATGTTTGCTGATTGGAGATTTGTATTGCTGTTGATATAAACTGCACTTCTCAGGTTTACAGCCAACCAAAGAATGGCCGTTTTACTTACTTTCACTATCCTAGAAGCTTTTTTAGTTAAAGTACATTTGCTTGACAGAAGCCTGGTAACTGTTCTAATGGTGTTAATCCGGAAATAGCTATAAACAAATAAAACCAAGTTTTATCCAAGATGTAGAGAATGGACAAATCGGATTTAAAAGGTAGACAGTAAATAACCTTCAACCATCAATTTTTAAAAACTGTTAAACTGGTCGAAACGACTCCAGAAGATTGAAGCAGATTGATCCAATCAGAACCATACAATGTTTACTTTTATCGCACACAGCGTTTCTTCACTGGAAGGCTCAGAGAAATCCAGAATACACCAGCAAGTTAAGTATTTTTATGATAAAGACATAGCTGTAGAAATACAAAAAATCCACTTTGTACAACAATAAAAGGTAAGTTACACTTGACTAACGTGGTATGTGTCATGCATGCATTCATAAATCAATCATGGCGCATGAGCCATGCGAGTCAGATCAAAATCAATAAGAAGATATGTGGTTTATATTGTTTATATAGATTTAATTATCAATCAAAAGCAATACAAGTCGATAAATTATCACGAACATCGGTTACCATTGTTTTTCAAAATGTATGATGCTTAAAATGTACTAATTCAAATTTATACGCATGAAATATTTTACTTACATCTATAAAGTAGGATTAAGCTCTACATTGAAATCATTGGATAGTGATTCAGTGCTTTCCTATAGGGACATCAGAGATTGTCATAATCTCAAACGAGAGTAATTGTCACTACATGATACCTGGCTATGATATAAAATACCCTACCTGGCAACTTTAATAAAAGAGCGTTTCTGCCTTTTATTTTAATGGACACAATTTCTTATTTGAATGTTGTCTACCTGATTGTTGTTAGACTGCAAACGGGACACAAGAGTAAGTAAAATTTTCTAGACAGGTTTATATCATGTATAAGTTGATAATGATTGATGATTACAGCTGTTATGAAAATGAAGTTTGATATCAAAACTGATTGATAAGTAAATAACCAATTCAAAGATACACTCATTGCACAAACTATACATTGTTTGTTTTCATACATATTCCCTTTCAGACTTTTGACTAAATACTTTCTCGGATTGCCAAGACATTGGACCGGTTGTCACAATAACCCTTGACGCCCCCTGATCTGATACTGATAGTCTCCTCTTGGATACCCAATATTGGGAAGGACTTCTGTATTGAGCATCAAATTGATAGCGAATGCTATATTATCCTATTCAATAGTCAAGTACTTCCCTCTTCCGGAAACATTTTATATTCTTCCCTCACTAATAAGGGCTCTCGAAAGTATGTCATCATTTTCATTGTTATCATAACTTCATAAGTTGATGATTCATTTTTCCCTTCAATTGATTAATGGAGATTTTACCTTATGTCATCAACCTATAATTACCAGTTTTGACCTTTTCTAATGTACAAACGAAAATCGAGACATCTGACAGAATGGTCTTAAATGTCTCTAAATCAATAGTTTTCTAATAAAACGTCTTGAATGATTGGATGTAAAGATAATTACTACATCAGTTTGAAATAACTAAGTATTTTTTAGATAGAATAATGCTGTATGCAAGTTCAAATCAATATAAACAAAACTTTTATTACCTTAGCAATGATAATATACTTTGAAAATGTGTAACTAAGTGCTTTAAAGTGAAGGGGTATCTCTACAGAACACTTTATGAGTTGTGAGCACTCGGCTACAACCTTATCCAATCACAGTTTAGTAATATTTGGAATTTTGGATGATACTAGCAATTTATATATAGCAAACTCATCTCTATAAGTATTCAAATAATAGTATAATAATAAGTAAAACACATTGTTGAACCCGGATGTCGTTATGGAATAGATCCAGCAACCGCCCTCTGTTAAAATGATGACATATAAGAACTTTGAACTATGAACTTACATGCAGATGATAAAAACTGCTATATATTTTTTAACAATTCGAATAGTACTTACTTACTTATTTACAAAACTGATGTTTTATGCAAGGTGGAAGGGTTAAAGATTGACACAAACAATAGTGGGTGGAGTACCACATTGTAAAGCTTTAAATGTAATTGAAGGACATTTTAAGGATTATCAATGTACCATGCGCAATTAATTGTTTTAAAGTCATTGTCTCATTTTTGCAAGGCAAATTGTAATGCATGCAGGGCAAATAGTTCACCACTCACAGAAATCTTTCCCCTGACGTTTGCAACAATTTTCAAAACTCTGCAGGCATTTTAGCCCTCAATAATTAAGTTCAAACTACCCTACCCTACCCTCATATTACGTGTTTTGCGAGCGTTAGTCCTTACCACGTCATTTCGCTAAGGCCGTGACGAAGAACACATAAAATTTCCCAGCTGAATTTCCAATTTAAAGAGCTAATAGCTTACCCTTTTTCAAATACTGAAATAACAAAAAGGTGATTAACTCAATGAAGAAATCGTCTGTCATAAGTATCAGGGTTACAATTACTAGATTTCCGGTGTTTCGCACTCGCGATGGGATTCCACTTGATTCGGTACCTCATCGGTCTGAAACGGCTTACGCCAATAAGCTACTTCATCCAAAACTGTAAAACGGGCATAAAAATGAAATCTTTGCAAACGCGACAGGAAATATTTGTGTTAGTGATCAGATTTTGTTCGTGAAGAATAATTAGTTCAGTTTAGTTGCCTTACAAAAATGAGACTATGACTTTAATAGGCATGATATTTACTCATATATCTGTCCCATTATTTTTATACCGAATTTTTGAAAATTCCATTTTTTTAAAATTTCTATTGGAGAATAACAATCAAAATCAAAATGGGACGGACCAACTAAAGCTTTTGTTCAATATGTATTTTAGTCGTTGTAAACATATTCTATCATCATGTACATCTTTTCCTACCAATGACAATGCAGGAAGGCAAAACACTCTTCAAAGAGAAATATTTAGCTATGTCATATCACCTTGAGTGTAGTTTTGAGTCATAATTTCTATCTTCGACTTATTATCGTTTCGAAACAGGTAAGTCTTTCTCATGCTATTATGGTGCATGTCACGCGATGGTAATGGGTATTGATTATAAAGGTTCACGGTAGGCACTCTTTCCTTTTCATTCAAACGTTAACTATGGTAAAATCAATAAATCTTTGTTGATTTTCTAAAAGTGCATTTTAGGTTTTTCTTTCTATGGTAATGAAAAATGGCTGTTATCATCTAATAACGTTGTCGGTAAAACAATTTTCATACGTACGTCTTCTTTACTTATCCTATGCATTTCATGTCTAGAAATCTTTAAACAAAAGGAGTGTGAAACAAATATGTTGAATTGAAATATGCAATTGGTTTATCTTAACCATGGTATAATGAATCCATAGCATATAACGAAACATGTGATATAATGTCTATTTCTAATCTATATCTCTCAAATTAAATTTCTTTATTGAATAGATCGATATATTTGTCATAAGCATGATAATGAGATTGCGCAAATACGTCTTATCCTCATTCTCAGAAGTGGCGATGAAAACTGTACATTAGCACATGATGAGGATAAATCCACAAATTATAAGCTTATAAAGTGCTGTGCAATTTTAACCAATGCGTGTCCATTATTTCACATAAAATTTACACAATATATCCTAACAGGTCAATAAACGGAATGCACCTATTTAATCCTTAACAGAAGCACCACGTACCTGGCGGTGTCTGCCTCGTTGATTCACCTGTTTCTCTGTATCGATGTTTAAACGTCTGGAAACAATCAAAGCATCATCAGATTAGCTACACGAACGCCTTCCACGTACAGAACTTACATAATGACACGCGTGTTTGGGATCGTATCCGAACTCACTCTTACAGCAGCGCGTCCTACATTGCTACTGTGAGCAGGTCCTTACCATAACCACTGCAATGAAAATGCCGCTTTACAGACTCATTAATCAGGAGTATGCTTAACGTAAAAACTGTGTGGCTGTGGGGATAGTGATGAAAGCACTCACAATGTGTGCCACATGTTTGCGAGGAGATATTCATGTGATTTAAAACACATAAGCATACGATAATAACATGCAACATGGACGTATACATGATGGTATGCCGATGATCTTTATGTGAAGTTACGACCAACCATTCAGATACATTCTAGAATTTAAGATATGTAGAAATTAGTTTAAACTTTTATTGGCTTATTATAATTTAAGGTCTTGTTTATCATATTTGATGAATTCAATGGCAACATATCAGCGCAAGCGAAGCCATGCGTCGCTAGTTACGACCGATGCTTGCCTGCTAAAGTAATAGCAGCCGCGATGTAAGTGAAATTCTCTTGAAAGCGGCGTTAAACCCCAACTGACCTCACCTCACCTCAATGACAACTTTTGAAATGAAAGTAAATCTAAATGGTTAAAAATTACAATTTAACTTATAGTTCAAAAGCAAATAAACTATTCCTTTGAATTTAACCAGTAACTGTCCGATCTTTCCTGAAACAAAAAGTGGGTTTTGAAAACACCTTGTAAAAACATTAACTTTAATATTAAACGAGAAGATTATCTGTCCGATGTATGTAACCACAGGATGTCGTTGTATCAAGAAAGCATTTGAATTGTATTTAGTCTATCAACTTTTGTATTTTGTTAGGACCATGTTAATGAACTTTCCAACAGGGTAACGTATGTCAACACTCTGAAATGACCTTCTTAAATTGATAATAGTTGTAGAATGTCAAACAACGAAAGTGATGATAACGCTAAGAAAATGATAAGGGAACGTTTAAGTTCATAATGATGTTTAAGTGTTAGTTTAACCAACAAACACAGAATAGAGAGAACCCTGTTTACATGCACACGAACTCAAATATAAAGATTTCGATTACAATTTTTATGAAGAAATCCACACGATATTCATTTAGTTTTTAAATCTTTCATTGATCGAATATTTCTTTGATTGAAGTTTTCCCATTAAATTAAGAACGATTATGATACAACTTTAGATTGATCAGTAAATGATTTAATGTGTCACTGAATTCTCTGAAGATTTTCCAACGTTGAAAATTTTAAAAGAATTAAATGCAACAGAAAAACAATTGTTTTGGTGATTTCGATATAATTAAAAAAAATAATTAAAATATAATTCAAAATACGAAATTGGTAAAGAACCCAAATTTAATTTGAATATAATGAGTTCTCTTTGAATGTTATCAATATTGATCTTGACTAATGTCTGTCCTAGAACTGTATAAATATTTTTTTTCATTAGGGAAGCGTGGTCTCCTACATTGTCTATTACCCTGAGGTCATAATCTCCTCTCACATTTTCAGAATGTGTTGTTTTTTTAAAACGAACAATTAGAAAACAGACAGTTGTCGTTATTTCTGTATGAAGTTATTTTGTTTATCTTATCATCTCTTGATTGGGATGCATTACAAAATTATCTTGTTCCATCCAGACCAGTCTCCTGGGAACAATGGGTTTGGGGATCATCATTGTGGACGTAAAGACTTAAATACCTTCAGAGCTTGCCCCTGCTTTTACGATCTCGATGTTCCATTATTGCGATGATTCTGAAACGGTAAATTCAATGATTGGTTATCAAAAGTTGAAATGAGTTTTCGTTGTGCCAGAATTATGTGGCAAACCAACCTACAGATTCTCTAAAATAAAATCAAAAGGAAACGTATAGAATGTTGTTATACTGTGGTTCCTTTTAAATTTAAAGTGATAGCTTGAATTCCAAAGGATATGGCTCCATTCTCTTAAATGTACATTGAGGAGTTCACGAAGTTTACACCATTAAGTTGCAAGCGTAAGTGGTTTCAAGTTATCTTTTGGAAGAAGAATTCAAATGGGAATTTTTCGTCAGTTAACATTAAGTGGTTGTACATCTTCAGCCCAAAGGATATACTGTTGATGAGCATATGGAAATAAGTTGGAGTGCTTTCTGTTTGATTTCAATGAGGTTACTGATGATTTAGGACAGGAAATGAAAAATGCTAGGGCATCTGATCTTCTGCAGACAACTCTTTATAGATAACATAATTTGCATCGGGACAACATTTTGCGTAAATATTATTTGTGTTGATATCTTTGAAATGCATGTTTTACCATGTATCTGAAAGTGTCTGTAATTTTACATTGATTTCAAATAAGACCGCAAGACAACTTGCATAACCTGATATTGAAATTGTAGACATTTCTGTCGTGCAAATGTTGACTTTCAAAGTGTAAATCATCTGACTTCATCTGAATCTTTTTTTTTCTTAAAAAAGACATAACTCTTTGTGTTGATTTTAAATTTCAATTTTGAATGAGATCATTATTAAGTCATTTATCACATTTTGATAAACGTTGAACAGGTAAACTTAGATATTTGAATTAAGATATATCCGTATTATGATTTTAATTTTTTTTATTGACCATAAGACCAACATGGCGTATAAAGTATACAAGTTTAGGAATGTAAACAGTTTAGGCGTACTTACTTTTGATTGGTAAGGATAACATACCCTATTTTTGCCGGGATACATTCTTGGCTTCAAACAAATTGTCTAGATAAAGTAATATGCTACCTTTGTTGTCTGAAAATTTCATTCCCTGATATCAAATGATACACTCTACTTGACTTTAATCTAATGTGATTATTCGGTTTTGCTTCAAATGTAGCTTTGTAAAAGAATATCTTTAGCAATTTTTAGACAATCAAAACAAACCACAGAACTAATCAAATAAGACTGTATTGCAAGTAACCACCAATAATGACATTTCTGTGAGTGGCATTTTAGAAGCAACTACGTACAACTATTTGTGGATGACAGCTTCTTTACTCTGAGATTCGCGACGTTTCGATACAGATTTTTTATCGTTGTCAAGCGTGAATGTGAAATATTTGAAACATATGGAAATTAAACTGTTTACTTTAATTAACAATATATGCCTCCTTCAATAGTTGAAAGTACAACCTTCCATTGCTGGCATGCTGTAATAAAAAGTGTATGATTAGAAATAGTATATATATTATCAATAACTCAAACAGAAGTTTTTTTCAGAGCACATGGATACATTCAAGATTCAGGGAATTAGTAGAAGTTTGAAAATGCATTTTTTCCAGGCATAACAACGTTTCCAGCCGGCAGCTGTTGTACACTTTGTAATTTGACCACAGTAGTGATTGATGTAAAGGAACATTTATATTGGTATTTGTAGTCAACAAACAGCCTATGGATATGCCAAGGTATATATACACGATACCGCTGGCAATGCACTTCCTTCTTAGTGTTAACACCCTGGGGACCAAACCAATCAAACAATCAAAGAATACGTGGGCAGTCAGGTTAATAATCAGTTTCTTAAGAGTGAATCATGCACTTCTCCATACATATCATCAAATAAATACAATGGATGCCCCAAGTAAAAATCTTATAAGTGGTTTCTGTGCTGTATTACAATTCGAATGTACCAAGGAAGTAACTCTCCAAAATGACATTTGTTTATTAATATTGTTGCACGTAAGATAAAGACGAAGACTACGAACAATCATGGTCATTGCATTATCCATACTTAAAATGAATTGTTAAAAAAGAATGTGATTGACTTGGTTTGGTACACTACAAAACAGAAATGTAACTAAATCTCATCATCCTCTCTGCCAAAGCAATATACACTTTTGTATATCAAAAATTCTGTTACACAATTCAATAACTATAACATGGTACATGGTACAATTATTGTTTGTTGAAAAGTTAATTTCTTTAAAAAACATCAACATTGTAAAATTCCATCAAAATGGAAGTCATTGATTCAAACTCATTCCAATTGAGTTTATCTCATCTCTGTATTTATATGTATTCACCCCTGTATCTGAAAAATCTTTACAAATGACTTTGTAACTGTATTTGGGAACGAATAGAAAAATCATGGCCATTGCATTGTGTGCAGTGTATTTCTCGAAAAGACGTCTACCTACTACCTAAATTAGCGCAGTGACGTGTACGCTGCTTTCAAGAGAATTTCCCCATTATCACGGCTTTTAGTGTAAATGAGGGAGAAGCCCGCAAAACCATTGTGGCTATGTATTTCGGTGAAACTTGCGACAAATTGGGCCTAAGATGCAATTAAATATCAGTTGATGAAAGTCACTGAAAAAAATGTTTTTGATTGCTAGACAGCGTTTTTGCATTGTAATCATGAAAATGACGAACGGACAGTAATCGGGGAACTCTAAGAATCCAATTCCTTACCTTCAGTGATCTAAATGATGTTCAAACAAAAATGACAGTCATGATGACACGATTATGGATTATCAGGTTTGCTAATGAGATGTTTTGAACCTCTGAAGATAATAATTTGACATACACAAATGTTTATTCGGAAATATCTTTGATTAACAAATTTCAACTTTATACATTACGCAATGTGTTTTTCGATAAAAAATAAACCTCTCATTTTCAAATAATTAGTTGGCGTAATTACTTAGTGAAGTCGTCCTGACATGAAGCCTGAATCGCATTGAAGACTACTCTATTTACCATATCAATCTTGCAATGCAAATACAAATATTCTGTTGTTTTTTTATCCAGGCGTTTTCCATCAAAATTTCATATTAAAAGTCAAAATATTCTGGTTTTTCTATCTTTCCGAGAATCTTATATGTACACTTTGATTAACTTTAAAACTCCTGCGCAATCTCATTATAAATACTATCTATTGTATCTATATGTACTTCGAATATGATTGATATGTAATTAACAAATAATCTCATATCGATATTTGTGTCTGTTTAGCTGGGTTTTTTTATCAACATATTTTTTTATATTTCTTTCCCGAATTTTAAGAGTATTCAAATACAATTACAAATTAAAACTCGAAACATTTATTCAATGTATCTGTTTCCAGAAAGTTTAATTTGGATTGGTCCTTACTAAAGCATTACTTTCAAATTTGCAGAGATTACTTTACGTATATGTAAGAGAACTCCTTATGCGATTTGACTTTTTTACCAACAAACTGAGCCAGGGGAAATTGAACAGCAACGTACAATACGTTCATAAGGATACTTTCAGCTCAACATACAGAAATCATTCGGAAATTTCCGAGTCCTGAAGAGCATTGACGTTAAGTGAAGTAGAGTATGTAACCCTAGCATACGGGGCAAACTGTCTGATTGGCTGGTTTCAATTATGTCACAGGCAAACCTGGCGGACTGGTGAGATTCATAAGCGCTACGTGGAGCACTTTACAATTCATTTTAATGAGATTGCCTCCTTGAATCTTTAAATCGATAACAAATGATCTGTCCAACGTAATATATGTCATTATAACATGTTAAGGGGACAGTGCACTTTTTTTGGAAATACTTGTCTTCAACTTTTCACCAATAGATATATGTAAAAGCCATATGAATAATCTTCAGAGGATCAAATACCCCATTACTGATTCAGATTATCTGCAGTCGTTGAAGAATGTCTCAAGTACGAAGCCAAATTAAATGGCGGCTAATTGAGTGTGAACACATTTTTTATATAATTTAAGATGGGGAAATGGATTCGCGTAGGATAATCAAACATGTTACGTTTGTTTGAAAACTTTTTTAGCTTTATTCAAATTAATTGCCATGCAACCGCTTACATTTTGATTTTCGTGAAATCCCTTTGTTTACTAAAAATGCTACTGTCCCTTTTAAATCTTCCTTGACCGTAGAGGAAGCATAAATACCAACTAAGATCCAGTGCAAGTCTATGAAGAAAAGTTATGACATGTCTAGATTACTATCTCTTTCTTCAGCACAATTTTGGTTTTAGTGAATGGCAACACTTTAAACCTTCGTAGATCTTAATGCTGTTTTGAATTTGATTTCGCGGTTTACCAGTGTCTGCGAATTTATGCAGACACCAGTTGTTTTTGATATTTTTGTTTCTATTGTTTAGGACCTGACACTCAGCAAAGAATATATATTTGAATGTCTGAATAGTATTGACAGGTAAACGGTAAAGCAGGATGTAAAAAACATACCTACAATGCAATCAAGTAAGATAATAAAAACAACTTCAACGTATATAGAAAGAAAACCTTTGATTTATGAAGAAATTTTTGCATAATACGGGTTGTGTGGAAGTTGGAGAAAAATAACTTTTAATAATCTGAAATTTCACAAAAACACATTTTGCCATGTAATAAGCAGAGGTAAAGGCGATTCATTTGTACTTTTTTTTTATTGAAACATATTTTATTCATTTTTCCCAATCTCTTTGTTACAACATAAATCATTACCTGTACAGCACATGTTGCTTGTAATCTGTTAGCAGGTCATTTCAAAATGACCATTGGAATAACACGACCTGGCGTCCAGTTCAAACAACATTAATCATTGGCAGCGAAAATAGTTGATCAATATTTCTGAATAGTCTGGGAAGAGGAATGACATCGATAGTTACCAGTAAATCTACGTTAATTACTACAGGGACGTGACCTTTGTCCACATTAATGAGACATGTCGGTATCCGAGGTCTGAACATTAACAGCTGGGTCGCCACTACTTTGTCATCTATTGTACTGCTGTTGTCGATTACGGCCGTCAGTGTAAAATAACAATACCACTTACAATAAAGTCAAAATGAGTACCAACACTTGGTAAACTTGTTTTCATGACAAATGTAACAGTCACTTAAAATGTGATTGTATTTTCATTTTGGATATTCTAGAATCTTGAGCTCTAAAAACATTCAGTAGATAAATTATATATGATGGATACCTAAATCGGGCTTATACTGGATGCCTTTATCACGGGGTCATTACTGTAAAAGAGGACGGACATAAGTTAATAGGGCTTGCTTTCAAATCTATAAATTGGGGGCGAGATAGCAAAGTGGTTAGCGTGTTCAACTGCGGTATCAATACGTCCGTGGTTAGAATCCCGCCAAGGGTCTCTGTTACCTTGTCTGTAATAAAGAACTGCTCAACAGGCAGTAAGGTTTGGTGCAATGCTGCACTGAATTTAAGCACAGTAGCACTCATGGTGCTCGCAGTTTTCATCGCAATGCAAGGCAACAGTGGCGGTGCGGGCTTGCTCCCTGAAATACTACTGGCAGCTTTGCCATAAGTGAAATTCTCTTGAAGGCGGCGTTTAACCCCAAATCACCTCATCTAACGTCAAATCTCCCCATCAGCTAAGAAGTCTGTACTCAAGGTTTCAGCTTTCTAGGCCTCACGACTCTGGATAGGAAGATGAAAATAGTTTAAAAAGGCGTGGTCTCTGCTGCCCTTTTAGGGTCACATGGTCATCAAATCTTTAAATTATGAAATAATGAAAAGTTTACGTACGGACGGACGCCAGACGACATGCCATGTCTTAAGCCCATTACGCTTCTCAGGCGAGATAAGCCAGAAAGAAACGAGCCGTGACCAAAGGAAAACATGTTCTTGGATGACTGGATTGCGTTATTTCACACGCTGCTATAACCTGATAAAAACACCTTCAGTGGAGCAGATTACACAACTCTAAGTAAACAACTCATGTATTTCTTTTTTACATAATTGTTAATTTATTTTACTATCTGACACTCGCCAATCAAGCACATATGAACAAGAGCATATTAAGTTTCTCAGGAAGTATGTAGACCGATTTTGTCAACACTGAAGCAAATCAAGTATGATGACTTATGCTTTATCACGATTATGATCCTTGATCCTTGGTACCGGATCCGTCTGGGACTTCTATCATCATCTATAAAGTCATGATCTGGTCTGCTGAAAAATGTCATTGATTATCCAACTCAGCGCGTTTAGCCCAAAGATGAGATTTAGTATTCTGTAGCCTACATCCGAATGTTCCACAAAGCGTCCCAGTTGGATTGAAACTCATCCTGTTATTGCCAATTCCAGTCTCTGGCATTAAATCATATCTTATTTTAATACGTTTTTCTTCCATTTTCATAGTCAAACGTTTTTTTTAAACATTGACCATGCCTTGAGACTAGACACATTGCGAACCACGGAACTTTTCCATACTCAACTGGACAAGATTGGGAAAACGAAAGAGACAGATGGGCGGACTATGTCAAGAACCCTTTACTGAGATACTGTCAAGTGGAGACACTAAATGATGCCTGAAAGGAAATGGCTCCTAAATGCAGCAGTTGTTTAGCATCTCATCTGCCTAAGAAGATCTTAATGTCAAAATCAAGAAGAGAGCGTTGCAATGCAGTGCCAAGCTCTTAAAGTTCTTTTATCAAGTCTCTTTGAAAGAAAATGTTTGAAATATATTTTCTATGCAAATGTTTATCAAATGCATGATGGTTCTCTCAGACATGCCGATGTCAATATGATAACTCCAGAAGAGGGCTTTGAAATGTAGTGCCAAGCTCTTTAAACTATTTCTTTTATCAAGTCTCTTTGTATAAAAAAATGTTTGAAAAATATCTTTTATTCAAATGTTTATCAAATGCATAATGGTTCTCTCAGACATTCGGATGTCAATATGATAACAAGCCTAATACTTTCACTGAGAAAGTGGGTATGACTTTTTCGTGTTATCAAAATTATTTCATTTATTCAACACGTTGATGCAAAGTATCTAGTAAGCGATTACTAGGTCAAAGATATAGCATCAATGTTTAAATGTTTTCATTTATAAACATGTGTATTTTGTTTATTTTTTAAAGAAAATTCAAATAATGATTGCGAACTACAGATAATTTATTACATACATGTTACTGTGACTGTTAAAGTGCAAGCGTACATAAGAATCCAGTATATAATAAAAATAATTCTTTTAGACCTAAGATTAGCATCTATTCGTAATCACTTTTTCATCTCAATTTATTGTTTACCTTTCCGGTACACCAGACCATGATACAGGTCAAAATGATGCATGAAAGGATGGTTAAGATCTTTCTGTATAAAAAGGAAGAAAGTCAAAGAGATGATGATATTTTTGTATATTTCGACATCAAATGGTTAGCATCTCAAATATTCCAAACTGGGCTCAAGTTCAAAGATCAAAACATTTCCATGTATATCAAGTTCACTTGAAAAAAATCATTATTTTTTTAATGTCTTTGCATCAGGAGACTACTCTTTCATACACTTTTGAAAAAATCATATGTACCTATACCAGGTTGGATGATAGAAATTCTACAATTCGAGTGCAAGTGTAGCAGACACATATACAGTTGTATAAATGATAGAACTATATCTTAGTTTGTAGATGATCAAACAGTTCATAGCTTTCATCTTGTACATTAATCCAGTTTAACAGATATTGCAGAAATTGTAAGAAGGAAGACTGAGCTGTGCAGTCCTTCAGTAGAGACCGAGACGCGCGAAATAGAATAATCTAAATGACGTTGTCTGGACAGATATTGAGATATTTTATCTTCACATCAAATTTAATGTTTGTAAGAAGAAGCTCCTCCGGCAATTTAAAAACATTTATTTAGTATTCATAGGTGCAGATTGATATTGATAAGCTATTATGTAGAAAAAATTCTGCAAGAAGATCAGGCTCATTTTCCATTAAAAAGTCATGCATTGAAAAGAAATGTTATGCACCCTTCTATCTTTGATTGGAAAGAGATTGAATTTGAGGTTAATTTCGAAAATCATATTCAAAGTATTCAATCCGTCACTAAATAGATACCTGGTGAATTCAAGATGAGAAATCAGCAATGGAGCTCTGACATCCGTCAATGAATATTTAGGATTTATGCTGTGGAAGCATTTTCTGATAACCTCATTCTTCTATATGTATATATTAAATTATTTCTGTGGTATCAGAAACAATGAATATACTCGTAGATAAAGGAGTTGCAGTAAACACTTGAGGTCTATTTTGACAGTATCTTTTACAAATACACAGGACATTGCAGCTCTCATTAGACCGAGTGGTAATTTCAATCACGGTTTTTCTCAATTGTTTCCGTTTATGAGGTATACTGCGCAATGAACTTTGTCATATGTATGAGATTTTATGAACAATACAACCATGCTGTGTGTGAAGGCATCATTATTAATGCGTTGTGCAAGGACTTGTCAGAGACTCCTCACACTGTGTACTTTCAGTTGTTATTTCAAGGCATACACGAATGTCACTTTAATGCGATCACGTAATCAATTACTGTAACTACGTTATCTCCGCTCAGAAGCTATGCAAATAACAATCTGAGTAGGGATGTTATTCTGACAAGATCAGCACTTTTTAAAGTGATTTATGTGATGAGATAATGAAGAGGTTTCGTGTGACGGGCAACAAAACATTTAGAGGTGAGGTGAGTTGGTGTTTAACGCGGCTTTCAAGATTATTTCACTTATATCGCGGCTGCTAGTATTATTGCAGGGAGAAAGCCCGCAACACTATAGTGGCTATGCATTGCGGTGAAACCTGCGAGCATCGGCTGGAACTAGCGAACCATGGGTGGTACTGCGCTGAATTTCAGTGTAGCATTGCACCCAAACCTGACTGCGTGTAGAACAGTTCTCTACTGCAGACAAAGTTGCCGAGCCCCTGGCGGGATTCGAACCACGGAACTCCTGATCCGAAGCCGAACGCGCTAACCACTGCGCTATCCCGCCCCAAAACATTTAGAGAATTCGAAAACTTTAAAATATTACAAATGAATAGAACAATTATTATAAAGGAAAGGATAATCATATTTGAAAGGCAGGACGACTACATATATAGGTAAACCTACTTTACATAATTATGGTTTATAAATGATGAAATTTTAAAATGAAAGTATCTCCTTCAAACAATAATGTTCACGACATTAATCTGTGAGAATCACCCCAGGATTTGTGTTACATATGCTAGACATGATTTCAAAAGACGATTAAAAGGTGTTTTCCGAGAATATTTAGCATTTCTTTTGGATGCTATTTATATATTCTTTTTGACATTATTGCATATATCCTACACCGAAATGCCATTTGGCAATATAGGTATAATTGCTCATGTATTTATAAGTCTGTTGAAGTTTTATTGTTTTGATAGTATAGCGAATGTTTTGTGTCTTGCTTTTCATGACAAGCACTTTGACAACTGACAGCTCATCCCTACATCCCTATTGTCATATATCTGACTCAGGTTTATACACAATATCAATGGAAAAAACTTTGAAACTTCAAATGACACAACATAATTTAACAAATATTTGAGGCTACAACTGAGCTCTACTGTCACTGTCTATTGTAAAATCATCGTACATGACATGCTCCCCTTTTCGGATTCCCAGCGTGTTACATATAATAATTATGCTGACATTACAATACACATCAACCTGAAAGTTACACTAGATATCACTGACCTTTTCAGAATATACAAATGTCGCCCTCATACAATTCTTAAGTATACATAGTAGGGACCAAAGTCTTCAAAAACAACAATCGTCTTGCTCCTATGAGTTTACAATCTCTCAGGAAATGCAGTAATTGTTTGGCTTTGGTTATCTTCAGTTGAAAGTTACAAATAGAAGTGTAATGATTAGGATACTATTAGCCTTAATGCATTGTGAACTTGTCACAGACCTCTCACACTCAATGTCACTTCAAGGCGATCATGTAGTCAATTGGATTAACAAGGTTATCTGGAAATGGCAATCTGAGCAGAAATTTTATTTTTGAAATAAGGCCATGCTTTAGTTGATTGACGTGATCAGTTAATCAGCAGGTTTCATGTGACAGATAATAATGTATTTAAGGATTGGAAATGTTAATAGGCAATAGTAGAGAGCAGCTCAAGAACACTAGTAGTACTTACGATTTTAAGAGGGGTTACAAAATTAAGAGGTTGTTCTTTTAAAGAAGTTAATCCCCTTCCAATCCTGAAAAGCCTAGTAATGTAGTATCCAAGTAACTTTAAAGATGAAACCAAATATTTTAAGACATGTTCGTCTGAATAGTATAGGCATGGTGTTCCTTGGCATGCATCATGATAATTCCTTTTTACATCATATACATAAATGCAGTAGCAATATTTCAACAGTTCGATAGGGGTGCAATACATATGTTGCAAAGATGTTGACGAATGTTCACGAATGTTGAGTTTTCTGTAGCCAGTTAATCTTGAGACATACACAATCAGGTACTTGGATATTATTTTATCTCAAACTACACTTCTGTGAATATATGATAAGATGCAAGTCACGAGGAAGATTTGCAAACTTCAGTCGGCTACAATCTTTCAACACGTATCCTCAAATGTCATTTATTCATGCTACACACACCATAGACAAACTTTTCGTTGGAATCAATTTTTTACACGGATATATGAAAAGTTGACTTTAAAAGCCACATGGAAACGTGAATAGAGCTTTCAAGCTTGGATGCACGATTGTTTAAAAACCCTTTATAAAACAAACGGTTGATGAAACAAATAACTTGGAGTAAACTAGGTCTTTAAACATGTTGCATTGAAAAAAAGTATTTTACAATATATATGCTTCAAAGATAACATGGTATCCTCATCATTTGAATTGATTTATATGATGTATGGTTTGTAACATAAAGATCTGTAAACATATTTCAAACAACGTTCTCTTCTAAAAAATACCAAACTCAGAAAGTATAGAAAGCATACCAGAAGTTTTTCACAATGCATTGCTTTTATTTATTACTAACAGATGATACCTCTTAGCGTTATGTTTCCGTCAAATTAATCATCAATAACAAAGTATAAGATTTGCAAAAACTTGTATAACTTGTATAATGTATAATCAGTTAATCGAACTGAATACATTTATCAGAACCAATTGAGTCATTCCAGATAAAGGAAATTTTTAAAGTTTGAAATTGTCTTTCTAATATCATTCAACAACATTCCTAGAGAGAAGTTGAATGTCTTGACTGGAGTAGTGTTTGTTGTCAAGGAACATTCATATCAGTAAAAATAGTCAGCAAAGTAACCCTATGAAAATGACCAGATAATAAGGTGCTGTAGATACTGTCAATGCACACCTACATTACTTTTTCCTTCTTCTATATTGACATTAGGCTGATCTCGTGTCTTCTTTTTCAAATGTAAGGTCCAGCTGTAATACATACATGACAAATGAGATGAAAAAGACAGCAGGGTTCCATTTAAACTTTCCTTTACAAACATGCAGGAATAATTTACAATTAACAATCTATAATAATTTCTATCTAAACAATTGATACTGATAAACATTACACCGCAATATGACATGAAAAAAACGTCCATCAACTGAAAGTTGATATTTTCATTTCATGTGTATGAGTTTATTGGAATATCGACGTTCTGGAATGTGTAACAGCATATATCCATAATCATGTATTGTGGCAGCTGAGCACAATCAAGTAGCAATGATATTTAAATATATGTCCCATATGGTTAATCATAAGTGTTGAAATATTTACAATATGAACACATCTGCACTTTTGCCTAGCAAAGTTTGTTACAGCGCGAGTTACCGTAATTCGTTGTCTGTGACGTCATAAAATCACTGTGCGTGACGTCACTGTAGTTGCCCGTCGCAAGCAAAGAAGGCCGTTTTCAGAATACTGTTATGTGTTCTACATTTAATAGAATTGGTAATAAAGAAATTATTGCATTCAGAAGTGTGTCATATGAACGAAACTCGTGCGAATTTGTGTATAAACCTCGCTCACGCTCTGGTAATACAAAAATTCACATTCGTTTAGTAAAAGCCATATGACACACTCTCTAGGGTAATAATCTCAATTAATAACATATGTTTCCCTATAAACTATAAATGTTGGGTTTGGAGATCTGGTTCTTATTGCATGTTCAAATGAATTTGCTGTCGAAATTTACTTACCAAATAACTCTTATGTTTTTTTCAAATCAATGTACAAATAATTCCTGCTTTTCGGTTTAATGCAAAGTTTATGTTGACTCTGAAACGTTCATGAACATATATATGTCGCGGTTGAGATTTATACATATATATTCCCTTAATGCTAGTTTATAATGGAAGCAAGCGTCTAATGGGATGGCAAACTGCCATTGCTGAACTTATGACGGGTAGATATTTAACAGTATTATGTCAACATTTTTGTCATTACAATTCTGCTTCGTCAAGTTTGTTTCATGTATTGACACTCATAACGTTTTGGTCACATCCTTTCACTGACATAAAATCAGATCTAGTCAAACCTTCTAAATATTTACTGACGCAATGCCAACCATAGAATAGTTTAATCCTTAAATGGTAAAGATTAGAGAGAAAGAAAGAGACAAAATGAAAAAAATAGAGAGAAAGAAAGAGACAAAATGAATAAAATAGAGAGAAAGGAAGAGACAGATGGGCAGACTGTGTCAAGGATATTTTAGTAATAGGAGCAAAGAAGGAAATGGCTACAAATAAATGGAAAAGGTTGTTTAGCATCTGTTGATGTTCACGAAGAACTAGATATCAAACTCTAAAACAGAGCTGTGAAGAGCAGTGCAAAGCTCTTTTAAAAAGTTACATTTTCCAGTGGTTTATTTATCCCTATTTGGGAAAATGTTTGTGATTACTTCATATTGACATCAACATGTTAACAAGAACAATCGATATTAAATATATTTGATATCTGGTGAAGACATACATGAAATGTTCATGTGAACCCCTCGCTCTTTCACTGAACGATATCAGTCTGTTTGCAATGCTGCAATCAAAGGTTTAACAAATATTACATGTGTGTGTCTAAATTCCTAGCCCATACTGTTCCAACTTGATGAAATAAGTAACAAAAGTGATTTCGTGCCTAGTCTTAAATTACAGAACAACTGTTCCAAGGCTGAGAATCTCAAGCTGTCTACCTATTTGTTTGCCTATGTCCACCTTTCTTTCATCTTGTCCAGTTGATCTTTATCCGGATATTACTGGCGCTTGCGTGAGACACTAAACTTGCCCTGATACAAATAAGTTTTACACATCAAAGTACTAAACACTGAAACAAAATGTCTGAAGAGACGTGTTCAGTTAGAATGCTGTCTGAAAAACATACAGTTGTTTCCATTACACAGTGAAGTGATGTTCATCGGGTTTATGGTTTGATGTTTTCAGCACTCTGTTAATAGACCTTTATAGAGATAAAGAGTATATCATATCAGCGTCCATTGCATTCTGTATGTCCGACACGTGCATATTAGTATTTCCCCAACGACAGCGAGGGATTTACTAATAATCAAGGATGAGTGTTTTTAGTTGATTTGTGCATCTTGGTGGAGGTCAAACGGATGCATCAAGGGTGATTGTGATATTTCTGTTAAAATCAGAAAAAAGTCAAAGAGACGATATGTACATTTGAAATTTTTCCTCATTACCTTTGCATATTCTTTACAAAGTGCAATTTATGAAACACTACAATTAGTACTTAGACAGTAACATACACAGTTGTATTAATGAAGAAACTATCTCCTCCTTTGTAGAAAACCAAAGAGTTAATAACTTTCGTTTTGTAAAGCTATTAAATCAAATAAATATTACAGATTGATTGAATATTGTTAAGCCTTTCCGTTGTAGACCCAGAAATATGAAATAGAGTGATTATCTTTTTAATGTAAAGGAACATTTACAGGCGACCAGAATTTAGACTGTTATTCGTTTTTCGTCAGTCGTCATTCGATTGACGAATAGCAAATTTATTTGCTGTTCGTCTTTCATATTTGTCTGAATGACAAATAGCAAATTAATTATTGATTAAACCAACTTTTGAATTAAAAAGTTATTACGAAATATGGTTTTAGATAAAGTAAACACTCTTTTCACTTGAAATGTCTGCACATAATATTTTGACGTAATTACAATGTGAAAAAATAATGACATGAAGCCAGAATCGTGATAAAGAATAATATATTGTCCATATCAGTTGTCAGAAAGCGATACAATACACATGTGTCGGAGTTATTTTATCAAGCAGCTTTCTTTAACAATTTCTCATTTACATTGTGCATACTTTTCTACTCAATTTTCATCTTTCCAAGAATGAGATACTGTACACATTAATTGGCTTCCAACCAAAAGTATTTCTTGAAAACATAACGAAAATATTCATAATTACGATTCTTGTAGGAATTTATCATCATCTGATAAGTCATGGCCTTGTTCTGAAAAATGTTAATTGTTATCAAAATCATTGCACTTAGCAGAAAGTTGCAATAAAAAGTATTCCAAAACATTTATGAAAATGTACTTCTCTTCACATCAATTGACTGAAATTATTTACCTTTTGCAAATTATTTCACCAAAATTAGCATAAGGTCTTGTTTTTGTGATCTTGACCTACATTTCATGGCCTATTTCAAGAACTATTAAAATTAAAATCGTTTAACAAACCAGTCTGCACTGATTCTATTAGCAAATGTAACAAAATTGTCTCCTCTATAGGCGTAGAGCGAAAACACAATTTCAAAATGTTATGTTCAGTTTGTCTTCCCCTATTGGTTTCGTTCCCTTTATTAGCTTATTTGAAATTGTTGAAGTTGGTGATTTGTTAACTTTGGTTTGTTAGGATATGATAAAAGAAGTCTAGCTTATTCCTTACCGAATTACAAAGATTACAATACATTGGTAATTCCTTTTGGAGTTTATAGTTCTGCTAGAGTGGGAAAGCCATACTTGCAGGCACCATAGAGACAGGCCTTTAAGTGATAAACTGTTCTTTGGAATGATAACTGTGCTGAAAATGTTGACATTGCTAACCTCTATCCTGTGCTCGTTAACAACACATTAATCAGCCGTTGCAGTAGGGCTTTTATTGTGAGAGAATGTTATGCTCTATGTTTAAGGATGTGCTTGTCCGTATGTATCACTGACATTGACAAATAATTTGTACTCGCGCCACAAACAGGATCTTGTATCACATAAGTCTACATACTTTGTCATGTAATTAGTCTTCATTACCTTCTACAGCGAATACTATGCTAACAACTACTTACATGCCAAAGCAAATTTTTAGAAAATCTCTGTTTATCGGTCACTGTTTCCGTGATTAAAATTCATTATAATGAATCTGAACGAGTATCACTCAAATAGCTATAGCGGAATTTCTTAAATAAATGATTGTGAACCCCAGTTTTGTAGTGTAATTATGCATGGCAATTGATGATTACCTGTAAATGGTTTTGTCACTCGTTAAACTATTGTCTTCAACTGCAAATACAAACTCATTCTTATGAACTAAAATGGTTAAAAATATATGTAAAGTATTTAAGTGACTTCAAAAAGCTATCATCAAACAAGTAGGAAGAAAAGTGAAATGGAGAGAAACCAGTGTAATTAACAAATAAACGCATACGAAATAAGCGAGTGTGTTGTACCATTTATATTGACATACCTCCACTGAATGTTTTGAATATAACAAGAACATACTTGCAGTTATTTAACAAATCCCAAAAGATTATTTTCAGAATAATTTAACTATTTCCCTGCTAAGCGGGATTAATGTAAAACTTTTGACAACCCTTAAACCCAGCGCTCTCTCGTGAAGATATATTTCGTCACTGGTATGATTAATATTCCCAAAAATTTTACGTCTTTAAAATTTTATTTCTGCAAAGATGCTTGTCGTATTTACACTCTTATAGTCGTTTCCACATCAACTGACATAAAATCGGATTTCTGCCTTATCGTAGTCAGAATACTTTCTGAAGATTGACTTTGTCTACAGACACCTTTCTTAACGCAGAATGTTTCCATCCTCATATGTTAAAGGAATACAGAGAAAGAGACAGGTGGGTGGACTATCTTAAGGATCCTTTACTGGGATACTGTGAAGTAGAGGCACTATGTACATTGTGGCAAGAAGGAAATATAATACTGAATGTAAAAGGTGTTTATCATCTGTTGTTTCTCAAAAAGATCTAGATGAAAAACTCCAAACTAGAGCTTTGAGTTGAGATGATTTAGAGTTTAACGCCAAGTATTTCACTTATATCGCGGCTATGCATTGCGGTAAAACATGCGAACGTTGGCTGGAATTAGCGAACTATGGGTACAATGTGCTAGTGCACCCAATCTTTATTGCATCTATAACAGTTCTCTATTGAATACAAAATTGCCGGGCCCATGGCGGGATTCGAACCACGGACTACTCGATCAGAAGCGAACGCGGTAATAGCTTGTTAGTAATATGTTCATCTTATTTTATATTGCTAATCAGTATCCTTAAGACTGCGAATCTCAAACTGCCTTTGACCATTTGGTGTGGGTGCTTCAGAGACCCTGATAGATATGTCAGACGAAGATTACATGTCTAGGGTAGGGGCAACAAACATGTAAGGGTCGACAAATAGAAGCTAGACGGAATTTGTGACATTAAAAGATTTGCCTGCTGTCTTTCTTCTTTCCTTCAGGATCTGTTCACTCTCGTTTGTATAATCTTCATTCATGTGTTGAAGGACTGTAAAGTACTGAAAACACGTATGATTAAAAATCTTTAATCTTTTGGGGAAACGTGTATCATACAACCTGAATATCATATATAACACTTCACCTCTCTTTTATCTTTCCAATCGATTTCTAACCGGGTATTGGTGATGATCGCACTAGGCAACACATTTGCCTTGATAGATGACTATTTCACACAGTGAGGTCGTCAGCTCTAGTTTTTGAAGAGATGTGTACATGTTCAGTTAAAATGCTGTCCGGAAAAACCTACAATTGTTTCAATCACACAGTTAAGTGATTGTGACTGGATTTTTATTTTAAACTTTCTTAACTGATATATAACATAATTAAGTACATCTTGTAACCGTATACATGGTCAAAGTTGGCATACTAATGTTTAAAACCTTTTCACCATTCCTTTCGAGGATACATATTTAAGGCAACATGTAGCATGTGTTAGTAATTATCTCATCGGCGTCTGGTATTGTTTACCTTTCCGGTACAACAGACTAATAAAGGTCAAACGGATGCATCTATTGGTGATTTAGATCTTTCTGTAAGAAACAGGAAGGAAGTCAAAGACTTGATTATGTGTTTGTATATTTCGACAACAAGAAAGGTTAAGCACCTACCATATCCCAAATTAAGCTCAAATATCAAAAGAAAACCCTCCACGTGACTCAATACTTTATCTGGTGTGGTTGGAAATCCTGAGAGCCATGCCATCATGAGCGAACATGCTCCTTGGGTAGACTCGGGTAGACGGGTAGAATCCACATTTGAGTGGCTGTAAAATCTATTATAGAAAACTCTAGTGACGTCTTTCCATTGTCTTCTCTGGACTCTCCTTCGCCGACTAAAACCCCACCAGTTACTTTCTGGGAACTCATGGGGTAAACTTGGAGGACTTTCAACGGAATACTTTTACTGAACAACCTAAATGTTTTGCATAAACGAAATAACATGGCTCCAGTAATTTTCCATATCAGTTGAATTTGAAATGGAGAGTGACGGTTGCACTTCATGGACACATTGAGGATCTCTGAGACAGTTGCTCTTTTGTTGTCCTACGTTCATTTATTGTTTCACACCTACTCGCTCCGATGACCTTAAATAATCTATTAGTTTTTATTTTCTATAAATATAACGCTTACAGTTAGTAACACACAAAAATGTAAAGAGATTTATGGTATTTAGATTTTATTACCATGATCGTAAGACAACAAACAAATAAAACTTATAAGTAGTCTGAAAAATTTCTTAATAATGCATGAATATAGAAAAAGAATGTACCGATAATTTCGCATATCATCTGCTCAGCTTGATACAGTCGCTGCCCAGGTTCTTTAAGAACAGTACTAGTTGGTATTGTTGCCCTCAACGATGGAACTCTTGCACAGTCTTGTTAGGGTGGACTTTAGTGTGTTGTGACTAACAGCATTGGCAGTGTAACAGTCTTCTGATGTTCTAGAACTTCTTGGAGCTAATGAAATGTATTCAGGTTATTGACCGGATTTGCTTGGGATATAATGAAAGGGATACAGTGTACTTTTAATATTTCTCGAATTTGAAACAGTGCATTGCATGAGATGACTACATTCATATTTATAAAATCGATGTAAAATTACAATCTATAATTGCATCATATATCCTACAATATATCCCCGAGCCCTAAAATGATTGTAGCTTATACACGCAATATGCACATGTATGTTCAACACTTACCACAGAGAGGTGTATTTTTCAAAGCGACCAACAACACAAAGCTCTAATTTCTTTCGGAAACCAATTTTCTGTGCTTAGGATTACGGAACTGGTCTTTGATGCATCTTCTGTGAAGAGTTTCGGCTATCATTGTCAGAGCAGTCTCAGTGCTCTATGTTCCCTTCTACCTCGCAGTAAACATGTTTGCACCTCGCAGTGCAAGATGCAAACATGTTTACATGTTTAAAAATGCGTTAATAATTACAAACAAAGGGCAATAAGAAATATTCAATTATATTACTTCAACAAAATATTAAGCAGGTTATTTCTCAGTTTGATACTAAACGACTTAAGTTTCTTTATTAACAACTATTGTTAGTATGATTTTCTCATATGAAATGAGTGATATACTTAAAGGATACAGAACCGTATTCAGAAGTTCAGCCAAGAAAATACTCGTCCACAAACTTTCTTCATCGTCGATTAATGTAGTTACCGTTATTTTACCGAATGAACTGCCCTTTCCTATTTTGGAAAGTTTGTGCCTCATAGCGTAAAAACATTGTCCGCTCTCTGCGAGTTACAAAAATAAACAGTTGTAAATAATGAAACTATCTGCAAGTTTGTGGATGATCAAGGAATTCATATCTTTCAACTTATATATCAATTCAGACTACGGATATTGCAGATCCTGTCAGTGGGAAAATTGAGATGTTCAGCCTTTTTGTTGTACTCCCGGACATGCGAAATGAAATAATTATTCAACTGATGTTGTCAGGACAGATATTGAATATAACTTTTGTTTTCAGATGAAATGTTATATTTGTAAGAAAAAGCGCTCTTATGGCAGTTTTCAACACCAATCCTAGTAACATAAGAAGAGCAAATTGATGTCCAAAAAGTTTCAGAGGTGATACAACTGGATTCCATGCAAATGAGATTTTCGCTTCTGCAAATATTTTTGAATGTGCTGATTAGTCATTAAAAAGTATGAATTCCTTATGAGAAAGTTTCAGTGAGCATATTTGGTAGTTTGTCACTTATCAAAGTCAATTCAAACGACACGAAAATCACAGAGCGTCTCTTAAATAAATTAGATACATTAAATTAATTAACACTCTTTCAACCACATGCAGTTTAAAGCTTCTCTTTGACTGGACAGAGATGGAACGTGACGTTGCTCATAAAAAGAAATAAATGTTCATGTTGAATGAATAATTAAATCCTGCAATGAATAAATAAAAGTTACATCAAAGAAGGAACATCAAGAAAAAAGCCCTTACATTCGTTCAGGATAGTTAGAATTTATAAGTGGAAGCATTTTCTGATGACTTGAAACACATTTATTTCTATGGTAACAAAAATGAAACGAATAAGGTGTTGTAAAAGGTTATTACATGCAAAGAACATGATAGTAATGTCAGTGTTAACTATCCACAGACGGGTTTTCTTTGTGACCCACCTGCTGCTTTTCTTATTAAATGGCACCTTTGAAATGGATGTTATGATTATCAATTTGTAGGATTGGCCATTGTTATCAAGACGCAAATGATCTAAAGACATTTTTAACAACCGAAATTCAAAATAAGGTTAAGCTAAAATATTTCATTTAATGTTGTTCCCAAAACATGATTGTATTATTAGAGAGATGATTGATATTTATACTGTACAAATCAAAGTAAGGGAAATGCTAGACTAATATTAGTATATGGTCCCCATCGTCCTTATGAAGGTTAAGTCTTTGAAAAGTAGTAACTTGAACTTCATCCCGGAATATCAAACGCTAAGAGGTATAAGATATGGCACACCAATTATATTTCCATTTCCAGGAAAAAGCACTATAAGACGGCATGGTTGCAGATGTGACCACATACATGCGCCATGATAAACAAAAAGCTGTTTACGGGTTGACCGAATGGAAGTTTGATATTAAATTGAATACAATAAATGGATCTGTATGTTATTGAAAGAATACATTCTTATAGATTACAATGGTTCGATATAAGTTCAATGGTTCGCCAGCCTGAATTGAATTCGTAATGTAATATGACACTACTTGTCAGTTTTTTAGACTGTTGTGGGCAATAATCTTGTTCATCACGCGGAATCGATCCAGTGAACAGGATATTGCAAGCCTTTATAGACCGGGGGTTAATTTCAAACACGTTTTTTCTAAATTGTTTTCCGTTTAAAAGATCGAGATAAACAATGCTATGTACAATGCCGAAAATCTTAGTTGGTTTTACATTTCAACCATGCTGTCTGTCACGGGATCAATATTAATGCATTATAAACTTGTCACCGACCCTTCACATTATCTATTTTATTGTGTTAATTCTAGGCATACTCTTATGTCATTTTATTACAATCACGTAATCAATTACTTTAACAACATTATCTCCACTACGATCAGTGGAAATAACAATCCGCTATTCTCGTCATGCACTTGTTAAATAGACTGATGTGATGAGACAATCAAGATGTTTCTTGTGACAGACAACATGATTTTTTATGCTAGATTTTATATCAAGCTATAAACAAAAGTCTTTCTTCATAGCATGAAATTAATCTAGGCAACCTGATATTGCAAATTGTTATAAACCAAAGGTTAATATAAAAAAAACTTTATTCATCATCCTCTTCATTAGGGAGGAACACTCTAGTATAATATCGGAAAACTGAGATTGTTTGAGCAGTGCAGCCGACTGTTGTGTGGAAGCATTAACCGTATGCATTGTAGCCTTGTATCAGCTCTCTAACACTCGATTGTCACTTCAAGGCGATCATGTTATCAATTAGAATAACAACACTATCGAGAGATCACAACCTGAGGAGGGATCTTATTCTTATTCATAGGCTTTTGCTCAATAATTAGAGAGGCTTGCTCAGATAATCTAAAGGTTTCATGGAGCAAATAAAAACGCATAAAAATATAGGAAAAATTTAAAAAATAACGTTATAGGGAAACCAAAATGACTTTAACCCCTTCAATTCATCTAAAACGGATGGCGACTACGATATTTGAAAGTGTACACTTTAAAGCAGTTAGCCCCCTTACACTCTTTACATCGTACTTTAGAGAAATTAGTACATGCAACGGAATTCGATCATTGACAAAAATCGACTATGGTGGAGGGATGTTAATCAAACACCTAGGTGGTCCATAAGTATTTTGGTCAAAAGGACGTTTGAAGCCAGTTTCTTGGTAAGAAAAAAATGTTCATTAGTATTTTAGAAGGAACAATGAGTATATGTATGCAGTTTGTTGAATTATTCCAAGTTGCCATATGCCTGCTACATAATGGATCCTTTACTTTCCCCGATACACTGTACCTGTCACAGTCCGTTAAATGCACTGTATCAAGTTTCCACACATTTTCTGTTGTAATACAAATGTTTTCAATGGTTTTATGATAAGATGCTCATGTGAAGTTCATGACACTTTTCTCGTTACTTAAGTCTGGTATTAAAGATGGTCGTGTGAAATTGTTGGTTTGTCTTGTCTTTTCTTGTGAGCTGTCATCATCTAGCTGGCTATCTTAATATTTACCAGCTAAATTCAATTAATAGTATGAAGTTTATACATTATTTCAAACATTTTTGCTTTTTTGAAAAGGGGTATTAAGGTTAAAATTCTGCGGTCAGTTCACATCACTATCAATATTTGTAGCTCATATCGATCTATCCGGATTGTTTTCATTCCGAGCCTTAGTTTTTATCATTTTATATATATCAAATATCAGGTAAATTAGTTACTTCAAGAATTAAAACCCAAAACCATAGATAGTTTCGTTAAAACAGCATTGATATGAGGTTTATCCAGTTCAAATTATAGGTTTTTGGTATGGTATTTTCTTGCAAGATTTCTTTGGGTTTATTAGGAAACACAACTAGACAATTTTGGTATCTTGTGATGAAGTACTGATTAACAAGATGCAGCGAACAATTGCAAAAGTGTGAATCAAATCCGAGTTATCTTCACGGATTTAATCTTGAGACATACAAAATATGTTAGAAAGATAAAAAAAAGTATCTTAAATAATATTTCTGAGAATATGTGATGCATATGCCGGTCTTAAAAAAGGCTTACCTACTGCACTGCTAAACTGATATACATGGAAACCTCAGTCTGCTACGTGCATTTCTTTAAACATTTATCAGCAGGTGTCATCGCATGATGATAAACACATTACACATTGCTGCTTATGCTGATAAACCGATTTTTCGTTTTCATCATCCAATTCCAACGGTAAAGTGATAAAGCTGATTCATGTTATCAACACTGCATCATGATTTCAGTTTTGACAGCTTGAATGCACAATGTTTTGATACACTCTTTAAAATATTGAGTTGCTGAAACCAAAATAGAAATGGTCATGAAACCTCACTAAATAACAATTAACACTATATATGTGTCATAGAAAACTTGTGGTATAACCTATCAATTTGATATATACAGGATATAGTTTAGAAACACATCTAACTGTATACCATGTGAAAGCCATGAAACACACCACAATCAATTATTATCAGTAGATGTTAACTACATGACGTAGGGGACACTATTGTTTTGAAGTTGGAAAATATGTTAGTATTTAATTATAAGAATATCAAAATTTACCCATCATTGATTTTTATGGTCGAGATTAGAACATTTCATCTTCAATTTCGAACCTGGTACTTAGTTGCTTGAGTTACTGCAGATCTTCACACAGGCGGCTTATACAATAGAATGTATTACCCTAAGTCTAAATGGACAGCATTTACATCTGCTACGGCTATACCCTTCGTCTGCAGCTGTCTGAAACAAAAGATCACCTTTGATGCATTTTTTTGTTTATCATGCCATCAACACAAGCTAATCTTCTGACAATAAAGTATCATTTTGAGAACTCTTAACGTATCATGCAGAAATGCCAATGTACATCTGGCAAGGAGACATTGGTGAACATAAACATTTTCATAATACCCAATGTACAACTGAACGTTTTCCTTCTGTTTGTCCCGGCATCCTTTGAATATTTTAAATCTCCTTCGGGTATTGTCACAATACTTTACTGACATCTGCAGCTGTAGTGTATAAAATGCATCCACGCACAATGGTTAGCCTACCCTAACTACCATTGTTTCTACGACAGGAAAACTGTTTGATTCCATTGCAGTCAGCGTTATTAAATCTTTGTTCTTTTTACATCAAAAACATTGCATGAATTACCAACATCTTTTGCCAAGAATATTTCCAAATAAGTAAGCATAAATGTCCCAAACTTCAACAAACGAAGAACACTATTTTGATTGATTCAGATTTGATTGTTACAGTTAAACTGAAATACAAATATTAAAGGAATCTTGTATTGGAACATTCAGAGAAGTTAAGTGGCTTTGATGCAAAAATTTTCCTTGTGAAACATGGGTATAGAATGCAATGGGAATTGTGTAAATGTTAAGAAGAACAACTTTGGTTTTCGTCCCAACGAAAACAATTTCAATGTGTGCGCAACTGCTAAGATGACGGGTTAAGGGGGATACACGATATGTAATATGTAATGGCAACAACATTTTATTAGATTATCATTCATTGATAACATGATGGATTAAACAAAATCTTATGTGCTCTTGAAAGCTTAGTGTCGATTAGCAAAATTATAATCCGGTCAGAAATCATTTCAAAATGATAACACGTATCATAGTTGATATCAACTTTGTTAAAGTGACTTGATACAACTTGTTCATTTAAACAAATAAACTATGTGACTCTTGATTTTAACCTGCCATATGCATAATCTTGAGGTCTTATTATTATGGTTTTAACAACGAACTATTACTGGTAATTATCATAATTACCATATACCAATGACCTCTGAAGGAGACATCAGACTTGCTGTAATTAAAATATCAAAGATAAAACACACACTGCGTTGACAATCCTTCAAAAACGGAGTGACTTATAGACGGGTTCAGCCATTCTGGTAAAATGTCAGTACTGTTGATCTCACAGTGAATATTTTCATTGGTTGGAATTGATGAAGGAGTAGCTTATTGTTTTGTAATAGTGTTTGATGTTCTTTGAAATCTAGCTTTTAGAGCTGCTTTTTAAAGATTGCGTTTCATCTCAACATCTATGTAATGCACAATTTAAAGTGTCTTGCTTATATTATTTGTAAATCTCATTACTTTCATTATATATTGCTGTGCAAAAATATACGTGTAGAGACAGAAATATATTTCAAACAATGAATATCGAAGAAATACACACTCAAGACAGACAATGCAGATAATTATCATCTAAACAGCTTCGTATATTTTTACATTTCCGGTAAAACCGACAATAAGAGACGCCAGGCAGGTGCTATAAAGGCTCATCGGGATTTCATTCTTCAATAAATAACAGGAAGAAATTTACAGAGATGATAATGTGCTTGAATATTGTCTCAAGCAACAAGAGGGTTAGCATCTCCTCATCCGCAGATAAAATATTCAAGGTATAACGATTTGATGTTTCATACAGTTTTGTTCATGCATTTAAAAACCTAAACAGGTTTTCTTTATCGGTATTAGCAAGCACTTTTACTTTAAAATTAACCATCATGAATCTGTGTAAGACGATTGAAAAGGTTTTCTTTCGTTTTTTAATTCTAAACATCAATAACTAATAAAGCGAGTCACTTCATCATTGAATATATGTGCACAAGTACTGACAATTTCTTGTTGTATGAAACAGTCACTTCTGCGAAGTGTCTGTTTATTATGAAAATGATCAAAGTGAACGTTTCTCAAGTTTTTGTAAATCGATCATGCCTTCCGGATATTGCAAGTTGCAAAAGGAAGAGAATGGGAAGACTGATCCTGAATAGAGTTGTTCTAGTATAGTGGTAGTTTCTAAAAATAATAATTAATACAGTGTACACGCAATAAACAGGTAACTGCCGTGACGTGTGAGACACAGAATGTCCACTTCTTAATATTAAGATGGTTGTTTAAAGATTATCATTGAAAACAAAAAAATAATATAATTTTGGCATTTTATATAAATAAACAGGTTTAGGGATCGATTTGAACACACATCAGGACATATGTTTTTTTGGCCCTGATACAAGCAACATAAAAACATACTCTGCGTCGCTTTAAATGATACTTCAGCTCAGTAATCGAGATGTATTCTATCCTGTGGTCTGTGTGTTTTTTTTTAGAAATATTATATAATATATGTTTATGAATATTATTTATTTGCCATATTCAGAAAATCGATTAGAACAGCTTTAAGATGAAATGAAACAGTTACATATAGAAAAAAATGATTTGGCAATTTATTTCACAGATAATCATGAAATTTCATGAAAATACTATCGCTAAATAAGGGCCTGAAGCAAAGACCATTGCAAACTATAAAACAAATATGAGGATGCTTCTCAAATTAATTTCATTTTAACAACAAGGGATACATTTATCAACCTGAGTTGAGCCTACTTTCTGCATTGATCAGACCTCAAACGGGCCTGTAATTAACAACGCTCTGACACTCTGACACTACACACACTAAACAATGTATAACGATTCTATTTTCATCACCTTTTACAAAATCACATATTTGCTCATCGGTACATTCTGCGTCAGCTTCAATGACATTGCTCAACATCACTCTTTTTGATTTGAGGGGACGTCGAAACACTTGTATTGGTGTAGGGCAGGTTTTTAAAACAGGGTGTGTTTTGCCAATGTCAGTACAAAATCATTTGATGCTACATGAAGCACAAACGCTGTATTTTCTAGAACTGAAGTTGATGTAAATGACTGATAATATGTAACATCAATGTTTGACAGCTGGCTTCAAACTGCTTTGTTTTCACAACAAGAAGAAAGTCATAGAAAATATACCGGAAGTGTGCCACAAAGCGTGACTATCAATGTTCATCACAAGTTAGTAAAGACTTGACCCAGAGTACACTATTGCTTTGAAGTCGTAAAAACACGCATCTACAGATTTTGTAGGATAACTCAGCTGACATATAGATGTGATATTTTAGATCCAGGTATTACGGACACTGGGGATTGAATAGTAATTCACATGATTTCCGTGATACTTTGTATAGTTCCGAAAGTTTGTTCGTCAGTTTCTTCTTATTTTTTCACAATTCGCAATACCCACTGCTACACAGTTGTACAATATTGTAGTTGTAAATATTGGTATATAGCTTTGGTAAAAACGACGTAATCTATTAAAACAAATTGTCTCTTTGAAGTTCCTACACTCTCTAACTAACATCATTGCAGCAAACAAGTTTGTGCATCTTGCATGCCAAATATTCATGTTAACCATATATCCTAACTGTTTGTGTGGGCATTCCACCATTCTCTTAACTCTCTCCGGGAAATCGTCACAATACTTTGCTGACATTTTCAGTAGCAGTGTACATAACTGTGCACCGGGGTATATTGTTTATCGGCTTTTAATCACATGACTTTCCACAACCAGACCGTTTTAACACGTTGACTGCCACTGAAAAATAAAAGTGTGACTCAGTTTGCCAAAATGAAAACTCATTTGCATTTTGATTGTCTGTCGATAAGATTAACTCTGAGATTGGAAATATTAAATTATTCTAACCAACAAACAAATAAGAAGCTTAAGGTATGGAATTAACTCGTATCTGGCAATGAGTAATAGTGAGTTTTTAGCCTATGCAAACCTGCGACTCGTAGCTTGGCAATGGTATAATTTTGTTTTATCATATTTGCCAACTACGAGATGTACTATTGCAATGTAACAGACTTGTTCATTACAGTTTTCCAGGTACGAGTCACTTGATTTCAACGTCATAATCAATTACACTTATCAAATTCTTTCTAGAGTAACCTCCCTTAGTTACTTGTGCAAAATGGCACGGAAACACATGTCTGTTGATGAGGTAGCGGCCAATTTGATGGGCAGTGATGTTGAAAGTGACAATATTGAAATGGAATTGAGTTCTGAAGATTCCTGGTGTTTGACAGATGATTCAAGTACTGATGATTCTGTCACAGATGATGACCACGATGTCCCCTTCCTGAAAGACAGGTACCACGTGGTCGTCATGAATTTCGTGGTACAAGAACCAGGACGTGGTCGTGGTCGTGCAAACACAGGAAGAGGTCGTGGTGCTGTTAGACGAGTACGTGGTCTTGGTTTGCCTCAAAGGGGTCTGTACAAAGTACGCACTGTCATTAATCGTTTCAATGACGTCATGATGAACATCTTCTATCCAGGAAAATACCTCTAAATTGATGAGTCTATGGTACTCTGGCGAGGCAGGCTGGTTTTACGCCAGTATATCAAGAACAAACGTCATAAGTTTGGCATCAAACTTTCCGGGTATACAATTCTGTTGATCTTGTGAAACAACTCACAGGAAGGGCTACAAAGATTTGTTGGACACTTCTCCATAACAGAAAGGACAACCCCAAAGATGTTGTCAAGCACAAGCTCGTGAAGGGGGAGCATGTATGGAGATGGTCTGAATCTGTTGTTGTCTGCAAATGGAAAGATAAACGTGACATACTCACGATCAGCAACATGCACCGTGTTGAGATGGTTGAAGTCAGAAATAGAAATGAAAAAATATCATGAAAGCCTAACACAGTTCGGGATTTCAACCAAGGCATGTCTGGAATAGACAGATTAGATCAAATGTATACTCGTGGTCGTCAGTCGCCATGTTAAGGCCTTTGTTAACCAATGCAACTAGGTGCTTTTGTAGTCGTACCTGTGTTTCAAAGCTTGAATCACACTATAACGCAAGATCCATACACTTTACGGTTGTATACTAAATAATGCACCTTGACTTTATAGAACTCAATTTGAATGTTTAAATTTATCTTTATATCAAATATGATAAATATGTTTTTTTTGCAAATAAAATTGTATCTTTCAATATGAAACTGAAATCTATATGAAATTATATAAAATTTAGTTTTGAACCAATTTTGTGTTGGCAATTTAAAAAAGGTTTACACATTGTTGTTGAACATATTGTCCAAGCTATAACATATATTTAAAAAGTGTATGAATTATTTTTCTATACACATTATTTTGCTAACTGTTAAATAATGACAATATTCATTTCTGTGTTAATCATGAAATGCATTTCAATATGTGTATGAGAAGCGTATGTGAAAACACGTACAGTTGCTTCCCCTTTCCATTGGGTCGATATATCAGAATATTCATATATAAATTATACATAAACAATTCAAGCTCTTTTAAAAGACATCCCTTAGTTGACTAAGATGTCACAATTGATAACGGCAATGAAAAGGAGAGTTAACCAGACTGTTTATACTACATTGGCTAAGTTACAATTCTATCCTTTATTCACAGTTCAGAGTTAATGTAAATTCAAAAGCTGCACACTGCCACCACATTCTTTTTTCACTTTTTTTTTTTTTTAGATAGCTGACTATAGAGAAAAAGAGAAAGATTCCCAAGGCTAAGGATTTGAATGAGATGCTTTTGAATGAGTCATTTAACCCTAGTGCACTGAGGAAACAAACGAAACACTGTGACTATCAACAATCTGCAGCAGATGTTACACCTTCGTGAATAGTTCACCATTCCTGTAAATTTTCCGTTTTGCTTCTTGGGCAATTCTTCAGGGAACATAAAGTAGTTTCAAATGAAACGGGAAGACTTAAATTAATCCTAGCATTTGAAGTTTATGCCTTTTAATTGTTAAAAATCTCTCTGACACACATACTGAAGACGAACACCGTATACATGGTAATTTTCATTGCCAAGACAATTATAATGTTTCCGTCGTTTGATCAAAGATTTTACATACATGCCGCTGCTGTTTGAGTGGTAAAACATACCAATAATTAAGTATAGAAAAATAAACAACTGACTTTGTTTCCTCAACATTCAAAGTGTCTGAAACTGTGTCAGTTTGCAATATGTCAACTTTGCAATGCCTGAATTCTAAAATCTACGAAATGCAAAAGCAGAAAATGTCAAGGATACTTAAGTGAGACACTGTCATACAGAGACATTAAACGGTGCCAGAATGGAAAAGACCATTAACGGTAAAAAGTTATAGGCATAAAGTGTTTTACAAATAGAACTACACTAAGCAATATACCTTCAACATTTCAACTTTACTGTTCTTTTCTCTTCTGTTGGTTTTGTAGAAGAAAACATATTCATTGAAACATTTCGATTGAAGATAAATTAATAAAAACCAAATATCTTAAAGCACGAGAACAAAAGGTCACACCTGACCTGGAAAATGACATGTCAAGTTGTCAATAAATGTCTTTCAAAACGTGACCTAAAAACCGTAACAAGTTATCAAGAGACTATATATATATATTAGATTATATAAAATATAACTATCCTTTTATAACTTTTTTTCTTTCAAAACACTCGTGGAATATCCGTCTGTTTAAGCTATAAGAGAAGAAGATTCAATTAAGTTGGACAGTTAAGTTGAGTAGTGAGATAATTGATGCGGCTCTCAGTTGTTCTTGTAATGGTCTCTATGTGTATATCGCAATTATTGTAAAATGAAGCGGTACTAAGTTGTCAGGTAAGTAAGGCTATAAAGCCAAAATTATAGCACTCTGAAGAGAAAGAAATAATTTTGAAGATCCCTTCTCGGTCATTTTGTAAATGACATCAATCAGTCAAATGATCATTGCATTTTATCTCGTTTATCATTACCAGAAATGTTTGGCACATTTCCTTGCGATATCCTACACTATCATCATATCAATTAAGATGAATGATGGAAATATAGATAACAGTGTGCTAATTACCGTTTAATCAAACCGAATGATCATACATGCCCATGCGTCAATGGCATTTTGGCCCAAATAGCTTGAGAATATTATTTAATTTTTGTAGGGCATTTAATAATGGAGAAGAATACTGAATTTGCTTTTAACGTCTTGACCACTTTGGACCTTGAAGGTCACCAAACCTCTCTATTTAGTCTAAATAATAAAAGATCTCTGCTTGATAAAGCTTTATTACTGACACCACTAGCCTACAAGATGTCATCCCATTTAGTCTTTCATTCTTTTTCATTATCTAGAACGATATCAACTTTCTTTGGAAATAAGCTTTAAAAATAACTGTTATTGGCTGGCACCTATACACCCAATTAAACACAGATACACTTAATCTACAATATTTAATCCTGATTATTGAGTGAGCCCCATGTGAGGATCAGCATATGTTTCTGGATGTTCACATGGGGGCCGTATTTGTTAGTGAACTACATGCACCTAGCGTGATAAGTGTTTTTCAAAGGCATACTTTTTTACCAGACTGTACATATGTTTGATTGATTGAGCAATATTAATTTCCTGTTAGTTTCGTAGTTTTGGCTCGATATTAGAGCTGAAAAGAATGGAGGTAGTTAATTTTGGGAAAATCTCCCTTTGTATTGGGTTGGTTATGTGCTTGGAAGCAGTGCTTGTTAGAATATATGAATATGTACCCCTGAATCGAGATCGAACAGTCGCTGCCTTTCATCTAATGTACGTTATCAAATTAAAGACCATAATTTATATATTTGGCAATCAGTTCTAAATTTTCACCGGTGAAATAGTTCATATTTTTTTAAAACTGAATTTTAAGTTCTTGATATCAAACCTGTCATAAACCATTGTTGCGTAGTTTTTTCCCAGTTATGTCAAAATTGTTTTTTCCATTTTTCAAAAAAAGCATTGTTAGACGTTAATGAATACTATGGATAGATAATCTTGAGTGGTAATGTTACAGCATCCAAGATTCTTTTGTTAAAGACGAAAACGTTAATTTAAGAGATTTAGATCACACAAATGTGTTTGATTTTTATTTTCTATTTTTGGTCTTTTTTTACATTGGCCCCTAGCTGTCCTATAAAATGTAACATTTATGGAAATAAAGTAGTTCATTCTCTTGGCCTTAATACAACAAAGTTACTTCTTTTGACATTTCGTTATTTTTTAATTAAGATTTTCTACATTTTCTATACATTCCCATAAGATTATACACAATCATATTCTCTCTGATTAGTACGAACAGCCTTACATAAGGAGGATTTAGAAATTCAGTCTCTTAGGAGATTTTTTGGAAAAAGACGAATTCGGTTTTTTTTCGTTTGCGGTATATAAAAGTTTCCATGAGTTCTTTCTCATAACTTTATGTGATTAGCTAAACTTTGTATCTGATATATTTAGTTATGTACGCTATTTCCTATGTTAACTGTATTAATTACTCAACAACGATATGTAAAATAAAATCTTCTAAAAATATGTTTGGTGCAAAACGAAAGAAATAATCAAGTCAAATAAACATATGTGATATTTTCTTTCAGAATGGCGTTAAATAAATCGAATATTCATATGTGAAAATGAACTGTTATAATGACATGAACATTCATTTGTAAAAATCTTTGGTGCAAACATTATTTATTTATACGAAAGTTTATACTTCAAGATTCATTATTCATAAATTTGAGGAATCTGTTTGGTAATAGCGCATTGCATAAACCAACTGATAGTTACTTTAGTCTATGACAACAAGTATATGTTTTATTGATACATTTATTCTAAACTAGAAATACTCTGACTATCAGTATTTACTCTTATTCATTCCAGTTGTCATGACACAATTATTGTTTATTCCATGAGGTTACGACAGGGTTGCTTCTTGGTTGTAATTTATATTTTAATTTCCTAAGCGAATCCAACATAATCATTTTCCGAAGCGTTCGTGTTAGAGACAATCCAGGGTCCGCAAAAGACAAGGAAGCTGCCTATAAAATGATATCGTTCTATATCATTTAAAAGTAAAGAATTGAATACGTTTTATGACAATTCATAATGAATTTGTCATGCACCTTTAGTCTTAATCCTGTCATGTTTATTTTATTTTGTCAACATGAACAATTACAATTCACACATAGCACAATTCAGTTGTAGACTTCTTGTAGAAAAAAAAGTGACATTTAAGATAAAAAAAATTTCACTTTTTACACTAAATGTTTGATAATGAATGTATCATTATTACCGACAGTCCTAGTGAAAGCAAAACGAAATACTTTTTTTATAACGGATCTTTTATACTGTAATATGAAAAGCCATAATTCAATTTGTATTACAGTCTGTATCTTTATATGTATAGCCGCATAAAATGCCATCAGAAAGGTTGAGATTTATGGTTTTCAGAACTGTAGAAGAAAGACGGCTGAATAAAAATAACGACCACTTTACACTGATAGTAATTCAAATTTGCACTTGTTTAAATGCTGATATTACTTGTTAGCTTAATGAAGCGATCAAAGGAGATATCTCTTTCATCTGGAGATCGATCACGTCTACCGGATATTGCAGTTCCTAACAGAAGAAAACCTGATCCAAATCAATGGTTATTCAAACATTTAACTGTCTCGTTGGCACGTGCAATGAATGAGTGTTAGACTGACATTGTCTGGACAAACACCCAATCTGTCTAGTTAATATTGCATAAGTTTTAAAAAAGAAAAATGTATTCATGTGGTTGCAAAAGACCTTGCACATGCCAAGTTTGTGTGATGAAGCATAAGTTAATATTCAGGAATATTATGATATGACAAGCACGCGAATACTTTATAAGTGTTTGCAATATGGGTTATTAAAACACGTACATGTTAAAGAGAGCAAACCTTTTACCTTTTATCAAGTTTAATTAAAATGACTATTGCTTGCAGTTTCCATAGGAATCGGAATCGGAATCGTTTCGTCACTAAGAGTTAAAAACTATTCTGATACTACAGTGAGTCGACGGTGCCACGTTGCACAATTTTAAACGAGCATTCTATGGTATATATATACATACAAGTAAGTCAATACAATTGAAAGAATTTCAGTTTTATGTTTAGGTTTTAGGAGATGGAAAGTGCAAATGGACCTTGTACCAGGTGCATTAGTTAGAAGAACAGTGTTGGTTTATATATCCGTGGATCTCTTCTTATACAGTTTCATTAAAAAAGGAATATCAGACAACATATTCAGATATTCTATCGCCTTAGGGCTATAGTATTTAGACATGGCGCCACTTATTTACATATGGAATGAAACATCTTAAGAGATACAATAGACAGAAAGTTGGCCATTATAGCTTTACTTTCGTCAATAATGCCCATTTACAAACACTTCCAAGTACCCCACTGTCTGTGCTTGAAAGCTTTCAGTGCATGCCAAAATACAATAACACACTGAAGTATCGTTAATGTTTGGAAACCATCTTCTGTATCAAATTAAGTGTACTTATATCGCATCTATTTCCATTTTCATTATAATACAGTAGACATAATATCGTACATTAATACAGTATAACAGCATTAGAGTTTCCAGTGCAAATGAATAAGAAAAGTTAATATTAAAAAGAAAGTTTGCCTGTTTGTCTTTTAGACAGCACGTTTTGTTGCTTAGGTTATGCGATAACACTATTTAAGAAACGTTCATTGACACCAAGTAAAATTGGTTTGCTGTGACAAAATAATGTGACTACGCTTTTCTGGTTAAAGACACTCAGCACTCTTCATGTTCAATGTAAGTTCAATAGATAATGCATTAACGAACAGAATGCTACAATGAACAAGGACGATTTTAACCTCTCAAAACCTTCAGGACAGTTGGAATAGAGGAACATATATATTAATATTACCAAGTATTAATACAATTCAAAGCTTGTGCAATTAGAAGATAAATAGTTGCCTTTGTAAAATTTCCAGGATTCATTGTTATTCAACACCCGCAATTTTAGTTTAAAACCGACGGCGTTAGCCGGAGGTTTTAAACGCTTAAATTTGCAGGCGATATCGATATTGTAACATGACCGTTAGTTGTTAGAATTTTAAGAGCGAACTCTGTTTTTGCGTACTTATTTTTGTGTGGAAAGGACTTTGCGACTGCTCTATTTCTGTAAGAGGTGAGATAACGTCTTACTAATGTGAATTCACGGCATTATTTACATTACAATCATCGTTGCAATATTAGCAAATAGTGGCATTCGTAACAGCGAGACCTTACAAAATTCTTGTTTAATTCGAGACCGAAATCAGCAATTATAAAGCTCGTAGAAAAATATCGTAATACCCCGAGTACAAAAGTCTTGAACTAGCCCAATACAATTGTGACAACGACGCAAACATTGTGACGTCAAAACGGTTGGCCTTTGTGACGTTATACCATGGGAACGGCATTCGAAAGAAGGCGGCCGCATGAAACTTTGCGGCAAACTTGGGCTAAGTAAGCTAGTTGAAAATATTTTCGTTCTTCAAAAATAAATCATATTAAAGTGTGTTTGTGATTTCTACCGGTAGACACAATATAAAAAAAGACAAAGACAACTGTGAAATCGGAGTACGGCAGGAATTTTCTAAGAAACTGGAAAATTAAAACTTGAGTCGATCCGGCACTAGTGAACATGTATCAATTCGTGGTGATTCGCCAATTTGCAGGTATTCATTGTCATTCAACATAGGGTATTTTTTCGAACGGACCAATCAGAATCGAGGATACAACGAAGTCATGTTACAATTAGTTTTGTGAAATAAAAAAATACTTTGAACTGAAAAAGAAAATTAAAGCTCAAAGACAGTTTTACTTGCTCAGGCTGAGGTAACGTCAAGGGATGAATGTATGTTTATTTTCTTAGTTAAACAAATAGTGTAACTATAAACAATTCTCATAAATAGTACTTAGCCCATTGATTTACAGTCTATTTTTGAATGATATGTCAATGAATATTAGTAAAATAAGAACGTCAGATATCTCAAACTGGAACCCTTTAGAATTTCGAGACTGCCAAATAGTCTCATATCTGATTATTATGTATATTCTACATAAATTGATAATCTAATTGTGATTAATCTTGTTTCAGTAAGTACGTATCATTTTCCCCCTAAGATATTGTCATAGTGTAAACAAACGTCCGAAATTCTTCCAAATTTTATGTTTCATATCGAATAGATATTCTTTCATAAATAGCATATTCTTGTGAGCTGTACTCCATGTGTAAATTGCAAACGCCTGTTCATTCGACCGATATCGCCTTAGGCATCTTCAACAAGTCAACGGTCAGTGATTACTTCACCTTATATATTCGGCCTTTCAATCGCTCATAACATTCATTAAGCTGTTACCACAATCAGCTCCCTTTGTTCAACATCCAGCATGTGGCATGCAAAACCAGTTGCGTAGCAATATGTTGGGTGTTGTTATATAACATCTATGTGCTTAAATACGGAGAGAGGTTCCCTCTCTTCAGACTGCTGTTAGACTCGTTACAGACTCCCGTTAGATTTCCATTAGACTCAACACAGGTCGCCAGACTGGCTGTCGGACCTGCCTGTGCACCTTTCCTGTAAGCCACTATGTAGCTCTGCCTTTGTACACCCCAGCCTGGACACAGTTTGGAGTTGAGTCTCCACGACAGAGTTTGGGGAATAACTCCGTCGTGTACTCCAAATTGTGACTGTACCACCGGCTCGGGGATGACCTTTATAACATGATCCATCAAAGCCAAATAAAAGAAATGGTCGACCAACAAACAACAGCCTCCAGTCTTCTTCTTGAATTCATCTTCCCTTGTCTCCGAGGTTCCACTTTCAAAATATGAACGCATACGCTTGTACTAGAAAATAATTGCAATGCGTCCTTGTATACAAATAGAGCTGTATTTGCATGTAAGGTCGAATGTCATGAGAAAATAGCCAAATATAACTGTGTTAAAGCTTTGATCAAGATGAAACAATCCTTTTAGATACATACATTTAGCACTGTAAACAAAATATAAACTACGTGTTAAACCTTGGATCAACCTGTAGTATTGTAAACAAAAAGCCTTAAAGATTCTTTACATTAAGGAATGATCTAAACATGAAAATGCAAACCGACATCACTATGTAGTTTTTTTTAATAAGTGAACGAATAACTGCACATCTGCAAATCGAGATTAGCATGTAAGATACCAAGTTTCGGTTACGAGCCCAATGGTTTTCAACTATGATATTCTCTCTTTCTGTTTGTGTGGGCATTCTTGCGCTTCCTTATCTCTCTTCACAGAAATCATCACAATGCTAACATGACATCTGCAGTCTGCAGTTTGCATCTGTACATAGGTGTTTACCCATGCATCACGTTTATCTACTCCTCATCACAGTATCTTCCACAATAAAGGTTACCGGTGTTTTTCAACAAACGACGTCTTTGTTTATTCGTCATATTTACATATGCATGTTGTAACTGTTTCTTAAAGATTCTTCCACTGTTCGTAAGTATTGTGTTCGGCGTTTTCCTACAACATATTGTTTAGGCAAGTGGTACTACTCCTATTGCTCAGATTTGATAGCATGTAGCTTTCAAAAGTATTAGCATTACATTCCTGGCGTCAAGAATCCAAAAATGGATTTTTAAATCTAATGAGTTTTTTAATTTTTATCAATAAATGTAGAAAAAATTTAAAAACACGTTACTCGCATTAACCTGCTTAAGATAAATAGAGTTTATTTTGTCTTTCAGTGTGATATCACGAGTGACGGGTAGAGCTTATATTTTCACAAGATGAGAGATAAAGTGATATCACACTGAAAACTAAAATAATTCCTTTACTAACTGCTTCCGTGACCGCAAATGTTCTGATTTACGTCCATAACTGCGATACTTTAGGAATTTTTGTGACGTCACAGCATTGTTGCATATTCACTAAGCAGCGTCATACTATGTACACATGACGTCATCCGCTCTGTGATATTTTCCCTCTGTTGAGAAAGTAATATTACACTGCAGTGACGAGAACACTTTTCTAAAACAATGAAACGTCTCTCACTGCTTATAATAACTTACAATAATTTGTAATTTTGATTATGCCATTGTGATAACATCTTTGAAATCGTATAAAATATTTTTAAAATGAATATGAAATTGAATGTAGAAAATTATACATCAAATGCTGATGGAATCAGAAATACATGTATTGAAATCCCGTTATCGTTTCTTTGAATGAAGCAGACATTAGTTGAATAGAGAACAAGTTCTCGGCTACAAAATTAGAAAGCTTTTGGAATCCATGAAAATTTATCAGTTTCATCCTTCTATGAATTGAGACATAGGTTTTTACCTACTATCAGCTTATTACAATCTAACAAAACCAATAATCAGTAATTCCATCTAGCTTCCCTTGATGCAGTGTGTACTTAACAACAAGCAGTCACCCTGTACATCAACCTTATTGATTGCATAACTTTAATTACGTCTCTGTACATCAACCTACTCAATTGTGCAAACCTTTTCTCATTTATGTATATATTCACTCAGAATAATGTTTAATATCACAAGTTTTATAACGGTGTAGGTATCAACGTCTCAATCCTGTAATATAAAAGCTGTAAATCCATACAACTTGTTCTCTATTCATCTTACCAAATTATGAACGTCTTTGAAAGACGACAAACAAAATGTTCTTAAAAACTAGAACTGGTTTTTGTTTTTATATTTTATATAAGATATGGTAAAATGTACTGAGCTGAAATGTTTTCTTTTCAAAGATCCCGTATATTTAAGAAAAATGGAATATAATAATGTCTAATTGTGCTCGTGAATTTAAAAAAAGAGCCTTTAGATGTGTAGATAATACATACACTATATTACATGATGAACGTTGCACCACTTTAGGGTCACAGGATCACACGTAAGGAGTCTTTACACAATAAATAATCTTTTTAGGCCTTTAATATGTCAAAAGCAAGACCAACATTAGTTTTATAGTGTGGCTCATGTGGACCAAAATAGGGGTTATTGGGTCAGAAAAGCTTCTGTCATCAAAATGCTGAGATATTCATTTCCCTGGCAAGGGAAAGGGTATTACCTAACAATTTAACGTTGATATGCTTGAATGTGACCTTTTTACCAGAATACAATCGACATTTCCAGCTTCTTTTTCAGCTGGTGCTATGTCTGAAATGGCTTAGTCATGTATGGTTTATTTGTTAGTCGCTTGGGAGAACAAATGTAGCAAAAGGCTTGGATTTGGTATTGTTAAGTATGTTAGGCATGCAAGACATTATTAGATCTATGTTTGTGGTATATTTTGCCATAACAATTCGTATAAAATTCCAAGATGAATAGAATATCAACTAAAACAATAAGAATATCCAAAAAATATCTGCTCAAAACATAAAAAACCCATTATGTATGAAGATATGATTTTCAATGTGGAACAGCATATTTATAAGTAATAACATGTGCTTTTCGTTACTTCTTATATCTTCAGTGACGTTCAAGAATAAATAATCAAAACTTCCCGACAAAAACCAAGGGCTTTGAAACTTTTTGAATGAGTCATTTTACCTACTGCAATGTTTCCCAGACTCAGAGGAAGCGAACTTAACACTGTGACTATCAACAATCTTCAACAGATGTTACATCTTGATGCATAGTTCAGCATTCCTGTAAGTTCTCCTTATCCGAGTGCAAGTTTTAGAGATCCTTGAATACGTTTACCAATGTCTGATATGAAATGTAAATTACAGACAATCGTCCGCAAAAACACTAAATGTTTATATCATTTCATTTCAAATTTTATACGCTGGGGGTAAAATAAGGACGTAAATGTATATTTACATTTATATAAAGGACGTTCTTGAAGACCTTCGAACAGATAAAACCGACAGAGAACGATGGTTTCAATTTCAAATTAAAAACATGAATATCTTACAGTCAAAAGAATACATATTATGTCAAAAGCGATACATTTTTTATTACTCGACATTAAAAATGTTTTTTTCACAAAGTAAGACAATCATGGTCTTGGGTTGAAACCTCTTTAGCATTCGCCAAAGGACATACAACAATAGTTGAGCTTCAGGTTTGGCAGTATTACATCATCTCCTTAAATAAAGCAACAAAGTACATACCTTTGCTTTAGTTTAGTCATTGAGAGAGAAGTCTTTATTTTGTCCAAGGGCATCATATACCCTTCATGAAACAATAACAGTAAATAAATATTTCAGCGGAAGGGATCAGATATCGAGGAAGCAATGCGAACACGAATCACAGACCGAAACATGACCTGTCATTGAGACACTGACAACTGTAAATATTACATTAGATCAATATTTATGATTAATTGTTACTAACGATATTCAAATGAACAACCGTTGATTGAATATATATAAGTTACGTTTATCGTTGTTTTTTTAGTTGAGGGTTTTCTTTACCATGTTCACTTTATGTATAAATGATACAATTTTGAACAATTTGAATTGTAAATCCCATCTTCTTTATCATATCAACGCAATTTTTAACAAAATCTTCATCTAAAATACTTATAGTTAACCGCAATATGGCGCGCATGTCAAACATGTATAAAGAGCGTCGCACTCACTGACTCCTGTCAGTACCCGGATATGAACTTTGGTGTCCTTCAACCTGTCTGGACAATTTCAGTAAAGAGAAAATGACACAACTGTGTCACAAACAACATCGTACATATATTTATTTACTTACATCCTGTTTACTATTTTTGCTGCAATCGTGATAGATAAATCAGTTTTATTTTAAGTGGCACATTTAAAGGGTTCAGAAAATGTTTCTTAACTTACGTGTTTGAGAAATTATCTATCTTAATTGTGTAGACATATTATGTTCATGTTCAGTAGTAAATTATTTTATTCCGACATTTTACGAAAATATATGATTATGATTATATATGTATGTACAAATATTCAAGAAAAAAGACCATTATAAATAGAAACGACAAATAATACATATGTGGATAATTCAGGTTTATTAATGATTTAGCGGACAAAAGTCATGCAAATACTTACAAGTGAAAAGGGATGTAACTCCTTACATCTCACGTGAACAAATGCTTACCCTTGTGAAAACTGGAGAGAGTTTCAGTTTCTTATATGACGACTTGAAGATGATAGAAGAGAAGGGGAAGCATTGATAAAAATGCAATGAAGTGATATCGTGAAAAGAATTATCTTTTTACATCGTAGACAAATCACAATGTAAAATTCAAGAAGAGGAATGTTCGTCTGTGTTTTTCATGTTAGTGTTGGCTTTTGTTTAATTTGATAAAGGACTTTTTTCTTTCAATTACAAGTCCAACGGTAGGTTCTTTTGTCTATGGTTGTCTTCCTATACTTCGCATATTTCCGTTTCTGTAGATTTTGTCCGACCATACAAATTCCCTAATTATGTTTAAAAAAACTCCATTTACATATGAATATTGTATTAACATTTAATTCTCAAATCAAAGAAATAACTAAAATTCTATAATATCTGATATAATTTACTTTAACATCATTTAGATAAATATTTATACATTTATAAACATACATTTATAGATATCCCCTGAAACTTGTAAATCGCTTTGCATTGACTTATGATGAATATGAGTACTAGTGTCATTTTCTTTGAAAATCTATCTCTTTTTTGAATGTATGAACTTCAGTTCACTGTCTAAGGTGTATATGGGAAGTTGAAAAGGTTTGTATATGTTGACATCTAATGAATAATGTACCGTATATGACTTTGTTGATTGTGCTCGTTATCCGTTGTATGAAACGCAGTTCATAAAATAGCATCTTGGAGATATTGCAGTAAGGAATTGACTACAAAAAAGATTATATATCTACTTGAATTTTTCTAATTTTGAAGTTTATTCTTATAAATAAATATACACACACTTTATGTTTTCAGAAGGTGTTATGGCTGCAAATATGCAAGTATGCAACAGTTTAGTTGCTTTCATAAAAAGATCATTGCACAACATGATTCTATTCTTGGAAACACGTTAGATGTTTCCAAAATAGTCGATGGGCGCGGTTGAAGATAATGTGACGTCACGAAAGTAAACTTATACAGGTTTATATTGAATTTCTATTACAGTGTTCAGCTAATCTGATACACGCAAAGCAATTGCTATTTTTCATTTAACAGTTCTACAAGTGTTTAAAACAAACTAATATATTTGCAAATTAATGTACAGGAGGATTGTCGTCATATCCCATAGAATCAGCGAAGAATAAACATAGCATTTTTAACATAAAAAAGAACAGAATGAGTTTTATAAAAAAAAGCTTAAGTTGAATAATTAAAACGTTTTGATTTTACTATATGATTTTCATCTGTGTGAATCATATATACTCGATCTAAGTTTAAAAACGACAGAGTATTATTCATACATTTTTATGTGGCTTAAATAAGAACTGACAAACCATCTGCCCTGAAGTTAAAATTTCCTCCCAAAACTTGCATTTTTATCTCCGAATTGCCCAAATTAGGATTATTAAGAATATACCAAACACTGCAAACCAATATTTGTCTCAGGGCCTGCTGAAGATAAGTATCGAAAATTACGTTTGACTCATTGGCGCGCGTCACTGTCCGGTTTTCGATCACAAATTACAACTTAACACTTTTCATTGTTTCTATACTGAACTGATAAGCTGTAAGGTTGTGATTTTCAGAAACAAACACTACTTCTCCATTAATTAACATCATTGAAAAAGTTGTATTTAGTTTATAAAGATATACTGACTCCAAAAACAACCTTTGTTTCCCTTCAAAGCACGAAAGAGATATATCTAAAATAGAGAGTAATATATTTTTTCAGATTCAATACCTTTTCCTGACCCATATTCATCACACCGGATTGTCGGGATTAAATCAGTATGCAAGGGATGTAACTCGTCCAAGCTCGGCGAGTATGTATAAGCAGTGAACCTGACAGATGTCTACGTTATATCTTAGCACTTGGTGTAGAATTTCTTACATAAGTGCGTTCCCCTCATTGAGTGAACTGCGTAGCGGTATGATATGAACTCTACCTGACTGTTTTTGTTCTGTCAGTTATATTGATCTACTACACCTCATTCTGACCTTTCATGAGTTAACAATACCACAAAATACATATTCATTGACGCATTTACTTAACATTCCCAATGCATTATTGCAAATGTTTGGGGGGATGAATTCAATGTAATCACACTGTGATCGCAATGTACACTATTATTAAAATATGAATAAAAGCTAACTGAAATACTCATATACAATCATTGGCTGAGGAAAATATCAGAATAGGTTAGGCAAAACATTTCTGTTTTCATGTTGATGAAAAACCTTGACAAGCATGGAAATGTTAACATTTAAAAATTTGTTTTTGTCAATAGTGTTCATCATTTTAAGTATCTGTCAAGGCAACAATGTGTAAACGTCTTCTTGAAACCAGAGCGGGCTTTTACAAGATATGTTTGTTATATGTTGCTGAAGTGCCAAGGCTATAAATTTCACAAACGCACGAAACGTAGATCTTGAGATGAAATCTTGTTTCATAACAAAATATGTCGGATTGGACAAAAATCAAACAGATGACTTATAAGTTTATTTTCTGGGAGTATTTCCAATGGCTGCAGTCACCATATGGTGAAACTTATTCTCTCACAGAACTCGAGGTTCTCATTTACCACATTCAGAAGCTATGAATCAACAATGAGCAATTTGTACCTACAGCAACGCTTGGCATGGAGTGAAACAACAAGCATCATGTTACTTATTGTTTAATACTGGTACAGCCGTAATTATTTCACATTGGTATGACCTAGGCCAATAATTTTCTTACTCTTACAACTATCTCCATTGGTAAACATGTACATCCATTGCATGTGTTTGTAAACTCATACAATTTTCTGATAGGCTCCAAATGTATTTGAATATTCTAGAACTATACAAATACAAAGCATATCTTGCTAATAGTGACTTTTTAAAAATTCTTCTTGTATATATGCAATTTTTCAGTTTCTATTAACAATCATTACAATTAATCGTTTTTTCACTTCTTCAATTGTTAACTCTGTTATGATCCTATGACCTTTAATTTACATTTTTTTCTTTACCTATGTTTGCATGTGTTACTGTATCACACGTGCATGCACCTGTTCCAGTTGAAACATCATAAAATCATATATAAAGATTAAATAGTATTTTCTGAAGTTCTGACGTTATATTTTATTCAAATGCAATCTGTTGAACTCTTCAAACTGAAATCAATGTTTGTGCATTGTATCCGCTTTTCTCTACAACCGAATTAATTTGTAACATACCAATCTGGACAGGCTATTGACAACTAAGCCAACTGGACACATCCGGTCAAAGGATGGACATGATACTTGATGTCTGACAAAATGAACCCTGAGGTCCTGGAGGATTAGGGCTTGACGTCATACGCTACTCTTGTAGAGATTAGATATAAATTGTTTCTATAACTTTGGGTCATATCTGTTACCCTTGATTACCCTGACAAGTATTATGTGGTTATGTCTTGTTTATTTCGTATTAGGGAGAATATGAAATTGTTTGAACAAGAGAATCACGAAATAGCCTTCGTGCCTAAGTGCGTAATTGTTATATTATATTATATGCGGCTGTTTTTGCAACAAACATGTTTTGTTTCTATTCTTATTTGAAGCTTTTATTCCATACAACTTTGTCCTTCGTGGAATAAAAAAAACCATAATTGTATTGTTTTAATGTTTCTTTTTTGTATGATTTGAACTATTTTTATTGCTACTATCCAAAAATCATGCCACAGATAGGATGATATTCCTTCTCAACATTTTCATGAGAAAAATGCTAGTCATAATAATCAGTTTACAATGAATCAAGCTCTTGCAAAAAACAACCACTTCTCAACAACTTTTTATCAATTAACCGGACATTTGTGAGTTTTATGCGGTTTGATCTTGACTCAATGGTTAAAATTGATGTAAATATCAAGTTAGTAGTTGACATCATTTTGTGCTGTCATGTTCATTTACATCCACTTTCCCTAACTTCTTTATGTGCTAACTGAACTAACATATTTTCTCTGATAAGTTGCTACTCGTTTCTGGCACAATGTGCATAAGATTCTTAGTTTTCAGCTAGCACATACGTTTAGAGTGAAAGATACTAAGTCTTAACGCCCCTTGTGTTAATATTAACTAAAAAACACCAGAAACAAGTTTCCAATCAGCGTAGTCTTTAATCTAGCCTCTAACCGACTTGTTACTTGCTGTGTTAACATGGTTAAATATCTAATCGATATCAAGAGAAGAATGATCAGAAAGTAATTGCAGATTTGTTGCAGAAGGTAAACAAACTTCAAATAACCAGTTTTGTTTTCCAATCATTCGTTATTGATTTCGTGATATTTTCCCTTTGCAATGACTTGGCTCAAGCCTATCAGTAACCTCCTGGGCAATGATATGTTGGCAGTTATAACGTGATGATTTCACATTGCATGCTACATTGTATTAAATCAAGTCCACCTCATCTTCAAAGGTTTTTTTATGTATTGTGTTTGGTGTTGTTTTCAATATTGGCAAGTGACCTTTTTACATTACACTTAAAATGTGTCATTCCTACTTTGGTTTTCGGTCATTAATATTCAGTGAATAATTAACGGAGAAATTCTAAAATAAGCTTGAGCTGTTATAATAGCTATTTACTTAGCTTGTCCTGAAAGTCTTCTAGAAATCTGACAACAGCGAAGTGCAATCGTTTCCAGAAGTTTTTCATTATATTTTTCAACTATTTGTAACATCTGATCTATCAACATCAATACCATTGGGGTTTAAAGAAATAACGGTACATATATACTTTACATTAAATCAAGATTTTTGTTGTTCGTGCGTATGATTTTAATAATAAAATCAATCCAACTATTTGTAACATTTCACTATTAAAACATTTTTATTAAGCGATCATTTTAATATGACAACGTTGCAAAGATCAACACATGAGTAATTGCATAAACTTCTATTTTATATAACCAATACAAAAGGTAACAATAAAGAACTGAGGATGTTCGTGCAAAAGACTCAGCAACATTTCAGTTTTCCTGGTGAGTGAGAATAAGTATTTCATAACTTGATGTTTGCAACAACCTATTGGGAAAATGTTTATAATGTTATTTATCAAATCTTTCCAATATTTCCAATTAATAAATTATAAAGGGATTTGCCTTTTTACCTTCGTAATTATTGCAATGTGTATTGTATTTATCGATGCAATTTTATTTGTGATATTAAAGTACAATGGTGGTTCAATACAATATATGCCTTTAGTTTCATGTTTCCTAGAGGTAATGAAAAGATTTTTAAACGCCTTTATAATACTTTATTAGTATTACTTTTATAATGTATGTACTCTATTCACATCAGTAAACGATAGGAATATGCAATAGGAAATTCACATTTGCTTTGTCACCTTGAAAGTCATTATATAGTTAGTACATTTAACTGCCTGCATAATCAATACTTTCAAAGTTTAGATCGTATCCTTGACCTGTGACTGAGAAGGAAATATCACCTTATCTAAACAGCAAATCAGTATGAAAGTGCTTTATGTAGGTACTATGAATATAGCACACATATGTTCGGACAAAGTGACTTAATCTGTTTTGATCAAATATCAACACTGTTAGAGTATGCCATTATAGAATGGTGAGACCCAATCGTTGAATCAGCAATCTCATTATATCTAAAAAACACATTGGTGTATAATTAGTCGGCCAATAGACAGAATATTGATCATTTCAGCAATTGTCCACATCCAGTCAATTCATGAATCTTATCTCATACCGATTCAAGCAATCTTTTAGCACGCCAATATGAATGTATACATATATGATTCGAAAAGAACGTACATCTATTTAGATGTTAGAGTTAATTCGATGTTTGAGAGTAGTTTTATAAGAAATGATACACTTAGTCATTCTAAACTGATTTAGACCCATTTTGTTTCGTATTTAATCCGGATTTCCTTTTATCCATTTGCATTCTACCACAAAAGAACAAAAGAACCACACTCACATTATGAGGACAGGCAAGTGGGAGAGTGTATTCTGACCGGATATTCTATTCGATTTCATGGACTCTGTACCTTTATATCAATCACCTAATGCATCATATTCTCTTATCTCTTATCCTTCCAACCAAACCAATCTGCACAGGCTATTGACCACTGACGTGAATGGACATATCGGGTCAAGTGATGGATAGCATGCTAATATCTGATTAAAGTAATCCTGAGGAGCCGCCGCAGTTGGGCTAGATCTCAAACGTCATACTCTAATCATATATTAGATGTCGAACTCTTCCATAACTTTGCATCATTATCAATCTTCAGTGGTTATTGTTAAGAATGAGGGTGTGTAACTCAAGTCCAAGACCACACTGTTTACCTATCAGCCAAACTTAATGCAAGAATTCTGCAATGCTTGCATAGGTTGAACTTAATATTAAGCTTTGAGGTTTTTCATTTGCAGTATAAGAAACTGAGCATGTTTATCTTCTAATTTTATAGCTATATTTTTCTTTTTTTTATCTAATCCTTCATGAAATCCTTAATTGTTTTTTCAATTATCTAACTATCAAAAAGATTCATTTTAGTAACTGTTCAACACTTAATAATCAAGGGGAGGGTCATCAAGATTTTTTTTATAGCATTACTGTGATTTGTAATGCCCCTTTTATTTGAATTATAGCAGAGTCCCGAGGTTTGATAACTAAAAGTTTAACAATCAATATTTTGACATTTGTTATCATAACATAGTGGATTTTTTTACATTTCATCCACGGGGAATTTACCTCAATATCCTCCATGGGCTGTATACCAAAGATCCATAGATATATCAGATGATGTTTCTATAAACAAGAACATTTCCATCTCCCTCCCCAAGATAAATTGTTACTGTCTATGTAAGTACTGTGGATATCACTCACATTGTCTGACAAAGTGACTTCATCTGTTGTGAGCAAATATATACACTGCAATAGTAAGTAATATTAGAATGTTGAGACGCAAGCGCAAATTAAGATATGAGCCAAGAGCCTGTTTTTATCATAAAAACCCATCAGTGTATGATACGTCAGCCTGGACAGTCTATTGATCATTCAGCAACTGAACATATCCGATGAAATGATCGACTGATGACATTTCATAACCAGGAAGTGGTATTCATTATGAGTACTTTTCACGGGGGGGGGGGGGGGGGGGGGGGGAATGTTTCATAAGCAATAGGTCAAGAAGAATAAATAATACAAACACATTATCATTTACTTGCAAAAACCATATTCGCCACATTGTTTTAGGTTATGGTTTTGTTTCCAACTAGATTTTAAAATTCAGTTCTTTTCGAGTTACTTTGATTAGTTCTTAAATCTGTATGTATTGTCCATAGTATGGGTAAATCTTTGCTGTAGGGGTTCTTTATGAACATTCCTTTGACTATTGGTTTCTCAACATTCGACTTTCGTCTTTAAAGATTGCTTCGTGCACGATACAAGATGTATTGATGTCAATCACGACAGCTATTCGTTTTATGGTTTATACATTCTCTGCTTTCATATAGTAATAGCTGTCACATACCTTTTGAATTCCCCATATCTAAAACATCATTCTAAGAAAGGAAAGCTACAAGGCAAACATTGATAAACAAATAGAGCTTTAAGCAACATAGTTATGAGAGCATATACAAACATTATGTCTAGGTATTTACCTTTACGATTATCTATAACACTTATTATGCATACATTTCCAAAATAGACGTAAGCAATAGTTTTGATGTTCGGCGTACTCTCAGGGCTAGAAATTAACTTAAAAAGCTTGATGGCCAGCAGGGCTATGGCTAGGTCTTGGTTTTTCAAGCCCTGTGAGTATTCTACTAGAGTAACAATATTTTACTATTTCAGTATGATTTAATCTATCTCCTTATGTATAATAAAGAAAACAAAACTACAAACATAAACGTCTTGGTTTTTTTGTTCATGAAGACATCCAGTGACTCATAAAGCTGTGTTGTTCTCAGTTATGAGGTAGAAGCAGTTTAAGCTACCTTAAGGCCTCCCCACACCAACACAGCGCGTCGGCAGCGCGTCAGCAGCGCAGCGCGTAGCGCGCGTTTTTTTACCCCAGACTGGCGCAGCGCATCAATGCGCGTCGATGCAGCGAAATAATATATGGAACAAGTGACCAATGATATCTTGTTATAAAATTATCATTATATTCTCGCATGTGGATGAGTGACCAGAGAACGACTGTCACATTAATATTATCTGTGATCAGTACGAAATGGATCGAGAAAAGAAAATATTGATGTTGATGTACGTCTACTGGAGACGTAAACAACAACGCCAAGTTAAAAGAACTTCTTGGATGCATGCTATTCTGCAACAAAGACAAACATATGGAGAATATTACCGCCTGGTCAAGGAACTGGAACTAGACAGTGAACGTTTCATACAGTATTTCAGATTGTCAAATGTGCAGTTTGACCAACTCCTGACGCTAATTGGGCCAACTATTTCAAAGAAGTCGAATAACTACAGAAGAACTATACCTGCCAAAGAAAGACTCGCAATGACCCTCAGGTGAGTTTATTAACTTCTTTATTTAATGAAATTCTCTCAAACGTGTACAACTGATCAGTTGTACCCTATATAACATAAATAACATAAGGCAATCCTCTTGCAACAACACATAATCAGCAAAACCGAGGATGAAAACTGTATCTTAATGCACATACCATGTGCAAATATCTTGGAGATTAGATAAATGAAAAAGTCAACATTCTGAAATTATAAAGTCACAGCTGGTGATAGCGTTTGCCATAGTCCCAATCCTGTTCCATGACATCATTTTGTGGATATTGTCCATCATAAGCATTCACTTGCATTTGTCGGTCAAATGCATACGATGGACGTGGCACCTGAACAGGCTGAACAGCTTGAATAGATAACTGCATTTGAGGACAAAACTCTGCTTTATAAAGCAATTCATGGATTAGGAATTTGACCTCTGCTTTTTTCTGTGGATTTAAGCGCTTAAGGGCAGGCGCTTGTGACTTGAGAAACAACTCGTCCTCATCTTGCTCATCAGATTTGGGTAGTTCCTTTTTATCAGCATCCTTTTGGAGATAACTGAGCATGGCAATGCCTACTGGATCATCAATTTGATTTTTAGCCCTCTTTACTTTAGTGGGAGCCAAGAGAGGCTGCCTTCGAGATGATTGTGGTACCTTTTTTGCAGTAGATGTACTTGGTGTGCTAGAAGGGACAGTCTCTGCAGATGTGTCAGCATCCTCTTCACCATCTTGAATCAGACTGTCCTCTAGATCCACTGTCTGCTCTGTAGATTCCCTCAGATCCTTTTCCTGGTCCACATCTTCAAGAATTAGGTTACTGAAAGTCCTGAAATTTATAGTAGACAGAAAAACTGAAAGAAACTTGTTTCAAAGTCGTAGTGATCTTGTAATGAATATGGCTTTTACATAGTTATACTTAGGTATCGTTATTGATTATGCAATAAAATGATTAGATGTAAAAGATTGTGTATTTTCTACTAACAAATCAAAAACAAAAGGAATACTCACTCTGCTTCCTGTATATACTGATCCAGAAAAGACATTACTGTCGCATATTTCCATGGCCTCTTTGATTTAGCTCCCTGACCACTCTTTGTTTTCATTTCTCTCTTCCATCTAACATATCGGTCACGGAGACTTTTCCATCTTGTTTTGCATTCAGTCGCTGAAATTACAACAAAATAGCATACGTTAAGGGATGTATATGAGAATATGGTACATGATTATACATTATTTAATGTTTCCATTTCTGTTGCAGATACCTGGCCACGGGAGATTCTATCACAACCGTAGCTTTCAGCTATCGCGTTGGAGAATCAACCCTTCAAGGAATTATTCCTGAGGTATGCAAAGCCATCTGGGATAAAGCAGGACCAGTGTATCTCCCCGCACCACAGTCTGAAAACGACTGGCTCACTATTGCCAATGGATTCAAGACTTGGAATTTCCCTCAGTGTCTTGGAGCAATTGATGGAAAGCATGTGCTAATACAAGCCCCAGGAAACACTGGATCCAGGTACTTCAACTACAAAGGGACATTTTCAGTTGTTCTCCTTGCTCTTGTTGATGCCAACTACAGATTTTTGATCATAGATGTTGGATCCTTTGGCAGAAATAGTGATGGGGGAACGTTTGCATTCTCTGCTCTTGGAAGAGCAATGGAGCAGAATAAGCTGAACATTCCCAAAGATTCTGTCCTACCAGGGGATACCGTCTTAGGCCCAATGCCATATACATTTGTTGCTGATGAGGCTTTCCCTCTTAAAAGATGTATGATGAGGCCATTCCCCGGAAGGGAATTAACTGTAGAAAAGCGAATATTCAACTATCGCCTCTCAAGAGCAAGAAGAGTGGTAGAAAATGCCTTCGGAATATTGTCCCACAGATGGTGCATTTTTCAGCGAAGGAACAACCTGAAGATTGAAAGTGTGAAATTGGTGGTAATGGCATCGTGTGTTCTTCACAATCTGCTGCTGCAAGATAATCCCACAGCACTAACAGACGAGGCTCAAGGGTCCAACAGGAACAACCCAACACTCCGAGACATTGGTGGAATTGGCAATCACCCAGGGACAGAAGCAATTCAGGTGCGAGACAAGTTCTGTCGCTACTTCTGTTCCCCGTCTGGAGAGGTCCCTTGGCAGTACTCAACAGTTCACAGAGGAGCAGTCCAGTAGAACTTTGAAATCATCCACGTTTCATTGATGTTCCCAGTGAATTTTGTAGTTTGATCAATAAATATACTTACCACTTGCTTCACAAGTTCTTCCTATTTCGGGCCATGAATTAGTGGCCATACCTACATCTTTGTAGTTACTAGAATCAATATAAAAAAGCCATGGGTGCTTTTGTATTTCTAGGATGAGCAACTCTTCATTAATCTGTGTTTTGGGCATTTTGCAACACGTGTTTCTGATGACAAACGGAAATTACGTCAGAAGTAGGGGATTCCCCGACGCGTCGAAGCGCCAGGCAGCAAAAATCACTTTTTTTGCGATTCAGAAATTTTGTTGCTGGCGCGCTGTCGGCGCGCTGCGTTGGTGTGGGTTATCAATCATAAATCAACATGAGCAATTTTTTTGTTGCGGGCGTGCTGCGCTGCGCTGCTTGCGCGCTGTGTTGGTGTGGGGAGGCCTTTAAGTGTCAGGGTCAGAACATCATGGGCCTTTTTTAAAATTCTTGGGCTACAGCGCGCAAGCAGCGCTGCGCGTGTCATTGCGTCGACGCGTTAGCTTTGTGCCTCTCTTCGGGCAGCGTGTTACCGCGTCGTTTCATACAAAAACTCTTTTATCCAGCAACATACATGACCATGGAGCTTAACTCCCAACCCTGACACCTGCTGCATGCCAAAAGTTTGCATTATAAGCAATTTCAGCATCATAATACATGTAGTGCCGGCTGTAAATGTCATATAGGCACGGGTGATTTTGCGCCTCAGTAATCAATAATTCTTCATTGATTTGAGTTTTTGGCATTGTTTTTTTGAGATATGAATGAAAAATAGCCAAAAAACGTGGTATATCCTGTCGTGCGGAAAAAAGGGGGTTTCCCTGAGCGTCAGAGCGTCAAGCGGCAAAAATCGCTTTTTTTGCGATTCAAAAACTTTAACGCCGACGCGCTGCTTGAATGGACGTACACATACTAAAATTAACTTGAGCGTTATTTTGGGAAATGACGTCACGCAAAGCGCTGCCTGTATGGACTACGGCCTTAAAGTCTCGGCAACTGCTATGCCATGATTCAAATATGAAACTGAATCCATAAAATTTGGCCTCCTCTGTCTTTCACCGAGAGAGTTCCAGTGATGGACAGAGGGCCCAGGGGAAAATTCCTTAATATTTGGAGTTTCAAGAAGGACCATGAGGAGATCACTATGGTTCTGATATTTCAGTGAGCTCCTCCAATTAGACTTGAGCCTCCCCATAGCAGAGAATCCTCTCTCAGCCCTAACTGATCGTAGCTGGTAAAGTCAAAACTAGATCCACAAGACCCAAGATGTTGTCTGTGTTGCCTTCAGATCTGAGCTGGATGTTTAGCCCCTTCCAATCCGGCATTGGGCCACCAACTGAACGTTCTGGATACAGTCTGTTAAGAAATATTAACACGCAGTTAGAGTTAGTTGTATAGATCTTGGTTGAAAGCTACATAAATGTTGTCAAGGTTCATATGTTCAATCACGACAACTTACAAGACTTTTAGTTTAGAGTACTTTTAAAATATGACTTTATTTTGCACAACAGACCTGTACACAATGCTTTGAAACTTTATCCATTGAGGTTCAATGGACCAAATATCAACCCTTGCCGCCTCGAGAAGTGAGCTGAAAGCCTTCACAAAGGGCAGCAACATGTTTGTTTCCGTATCCAATAAACACACAATGAAATTAATTTGTCATTGATGACACATCCATAATTTAGTCAACATGAAAAGCCAGCCATAAAAATATCATTTACAGTAACAATAATAGGTAACAATATTTTAAAAATGTGTTTACTCTTCATTAGAGCGCTCACTTCAACCTTTTCTCATGAAACCAAAACTGACAAGGGAACCAAATCAATTCATGATCACATGCATACATTGTAAGTGGGTATTAGTAACTAAGTGTATTTAACTGTTGAACTCGGGTTGGATGCCAGCCATTCAGGTTGGTTATGCATGCTGCCTCTGTAAGAGCAGAGTCTATTTCGAATCTCCATGACAATTTTGAAAGCAGTGAATTAATCAACATTATTCTTGCAGCATCAAAGCTCTGCAGGTTTCCTTTCAAATCCTGGTCTTCATGTGTATTTGCAGTGGGAGGGAAAAGCATAACCTTGGGTCCATCACTGAATAAGGGGGAAGAAGCAATTTTTTATTTCCAAATAAAATTAAACCAAAAAAAACCCAGCTTTGATTGAACAAATGAGATTGTTAGGATAGGAAATGTACAACTTTCTTAATTTTTTGTTGTAAGATTTGTTCAATATTGAGATTTTATATTGCCAATATGTTAATAAAAAAACCATATAGAGCAAGCAGATTGGTTAAAACATCATACTAGCCAAGGTTAGACAAAATTGTTTGTTTTACATTCATCACCAGGGGATGACACGAAACAGGTTGAGTTGTATAAAATGTATATCAAGCATTTGGATTAACTTTTGAATGTTAATTAAATCTACCTTTCAAGCATTGACGACAAACTCCGCTTTGCCAGCTCCACCTCGACATAGATATCACCGAGGGTCACATGCTCTCTCTCTCTCTCTCTCTCTCTCTCTCTCTCTCTCTCTCTCTCTCAAGAGAAGCAGTAACACTTGACAGGCGAGTCAGGCCACCAATAATAAGAACATGAATCGTAACACTGATTGGTTCGTTAGATGAGAGAAGTTTTTTGCCTTGTTTGCAGCTTCTGAGTTGTAGGTTGATCTGTCAGGATGCTGTAGCATTAATTCATAGCACCAATTACACATTTGTTCTGTAACAAAAACAATTGAAAAAAGGCGGACTAGGAATTTGAAAACTTAAGTTTTTAGGACTTGAAACAGTTTAAATTCTCTAATAAATGAATGAAAAATTACAAACGTTTTGCTCAAATTTCAATTAAGAAATAGTTATTAGGAAATCTTTTTTTTCATACAAATTTGAAAATAAAAAACATATATATTTGCCTGAGTGAGATGAGAAACGATGGGTTTGAAAGACCATGGTTCATACAGCCATATCAGAATAAAATTCCAGTACTTTTCAAGGACTTTTCAAGGACTATTTTACCAGTTTTCAAGTACATATCTTAGCAGAATTATTCATACTAATTATAATATTAATACAACTGGCAGTGAGTTGTACTCGTTGACGTAATGTCTTTGGATTTCGCAGACAAACGATCGATGTTTTTCGCCTTTCATGTGAGATTTCAGGCCGCTTTCTCCCATATTGGAAATGTCTATAGTGCGATTGCATGGTACGCAGAACGCCTTTCGTTTGTCACTAGAAGATGGCTTTACCCAAGAGTAAACAGGATTGGTCAACCATTTAGGGTTGAACACACACAGACCACGTTTGCCAGTGCCACTCATAATTGACTGTCAGACAGATTCAACATGACAAAACTTTCGGTTTCGGTTCCGCCATTTTCCAAAGTGCCGCATTGCAACATGGGAATTTCCCGAATGCAATCGTTCGTGAAAACGGAAATTACCGATTATGTTGGAATGATTGGAAGGTCGCAGACTGGTTTCGTTTCATTCCGTTCTCTATCAATTTGCGCAGTTAGCAGAACGACGATACTTCCGTGTTTTAGATTTTGATCGATGTCATAGTAAATTCAAGTACATTATTACAAATTTCAAGGACATTATCGCGAAATTCCAGTACTTTTTCAGGACATTTAGTAAGCATTGTAAATTCAAGTACTTTTCCAGTATCAAAACAAAATTCAAGGACTTTTCCAGGCCCGTGCGAACCATGAAGACATTAGAACATTCTTCACAGCTTTGAGTAAATGTCCTACCCATCTGGTACCGCCAACTCTTGAAGGAATTCCACCACTGGACTCAATACCTTAACGTGGTGTGGTGGTTTGCGTGCTTCAGAGACCCCTAGAGCTATGCCACCTCGTAGGGACACCCAAGCTGGACAGGTCGACGGTTAGAAGTCAGACTAAATTTGAGTCCTTCTAAAACCTGTTGTCTATCTCTCACTATGCCTTTCTTTCCGTCTTTTCCCTCAACCATCCCTTTCTCCCTTATCTTTCCACTCTCTTTTGGATGCTTGTCATCCATGTGTTTTAATAACTGAAATATTGTTCGAAGCACGTTAAACCCCCCACTCACTCACTCACTTGAGGGAATTGTGACAGTTGCATCTGAAAATAAGGTGGGTAAAATTACTAATTGACATAAATTGTTAATTAATTCATAAAGCTTAATTATGATTTACCCATAATTTACTGGTTTGTTTCTGTACAAAAGATACAGTCCAAGCAACAATTACTCCACAGTTTTCCACAGCGAAAGTCTTTTCATGTCATCCTTGAAGGCCAACTCGAGTCTGTGAGCTGAACAATGTGTTGAGTGTATAGGTCTGTCGGTGAGTTCCCTCATTCGCATTACAACATCATTGTTTTCCCCCCATCATAACTGCTGTACCATTAGCTGATACTCCTGTTAGACAAAGCAAATGTGTCTACAATATGAAAAGTACTATGAACTGACTAAATTTATGAAATGAAAAGCATTATACTAATGTTTGCTTTAACAAAGCTGAAGAGTGTTTAAGATGTTTATAACTTTTCAAATGAATTTTCAGCATGATATCTTTTTAAAATATCTTTAAATAATTTTTTTATTATGTCCATTTAGATTTTGATAACGAATATTAAACGAATATTAAAATATTGTACAATCACAGGACTCAATACCTTATCGTGGTGTGGTGGTTTGCGTGCTTCAGAGACCCTGAGAGCTATGCCAGCTGGAGCTTCCATGCTCCTGGTAGGGACACTCAAGCTGGACAGGTCGACGGGTAGAAGCCAGACTAAATTTGGGTCCTTCTGAAACCTGTTGTCTGTCTCTCACTGTGCCCTTATTTCCGTCTTTTCTCTCATCCTTTCGATCCCTTCTCCCTTGTCTGTCCACTCTCTTTTGGATGCTTGTCATCCACGTGTTTAATAACTGAAATATTGTTCAAAGCAGGTTAAACCCTCGCTCACTCAAAATATTGTAATGATGAAATTATCTATTTAATGAACGAAAGACAGGTGTCCTGTTTATTTAAACAATGTTGAAGTGTGACTTAAGTTTTAAATTTGATGAAGTATCAATGTAAGTTGGAAAATGAATATATAGGAAATATGCTGAATTAATGAAGTACACGGTTTTATGGATATTCAATTTCTTGATTAACAGATTTGCGACATTTCATATCGTTTTAATAATGTCGTTTTAAAGCGTTTGGACAAAAAGTTGTATGGATGTATATATTCCTTTAGAGCAGTGTCTTGTGAACAATATTTCAGTCTCAATTCTTGCTGTATCCGTTGCGCCATCACTTATAATTCAAATGAATTTGCATTCATCAAATTGTGAACGTAGATCACTCCTTTTGAGGTCAGCAATTGCACTATCAAAAGTTTTAGCTGCCTTCTCATTCCTGTAAGTTTGACCGATATCCAAGCCTTTCATCTCGTCTAACTGGCAAATTGCGATGTAATCCTTATATGGCCTCCCCTGTTGGGCAAATGCATGTGCAGTACGGAAGAGTCTACACAGCCTACCGATGTTTGTTTTGTTGATAGCATACATAATATTTGCGGCTACACTTGAAAATACAGGCTTTTGCTTGGCTGGCCTATTATCAAAATTGATTTTGTGGGATCTTGACGACTCGCGGGATTTGATGGTTTCTATTTTAAAGTAACCACTGTCCTGGTCATCATTGTCTCGTCACCATAGCTTAGCCAGCTAAACTCTTTCAGCCATCTCGGCTGGAAAGTTCTTTTCCTTACTTTTTCATAGTCTCTTAGTTGACAAAGATTTTTATCTTTTGATTTTTGCAGGCGGCGGGGCGACCGAGGGAATGAATCGCCACATGATCTCGAAATCGAAATAGCAGTTTTTAAAACATACTTTCTGGTTTTATTATTCATTTGCGCTTGAAGACTTGCGCAATATTTCATTACAAGTCTACTATTGGTTGGCTTCATCCAATCATCAAAGTTTGAACATATACGCTTGGGGAATTCCAACTTTCGTTTTAGATTAAGTTACTGTTATCATTGACTCGTTTGAGTTAATACATTTCCGACGTTGAAATAAAACAATGGTTAATAGGAATAAAGCCCAAACTTTGTACTAATCTTTGGCATTCGAAACAGTCTCACATAACTAAATATCACAAAAATTACTTAAGAAACACTTAAATGTACTAATGAAACGTAGAATATATGTATTATACGATCGATATACAACATACACAGTTCTATGTCTAGGCGTCTTTTTGACTGTTTCAGTCACCGTATGTTGAAACCTAAAACTCCTACAAAAGTGGAGGTTAGCATGTGCCACATTGAGACGCTATGATTCAGCAATGAGAAATTTGCACCTACAGCATCGCTGGGGATGGTGTGAAACAGTAGAACATCTAATGAGGGTTATTGTGAATATGCTTGATAGTTGTTGACATGAAGATTAATCGTTTGTTGCCTTTAGAAATGGCATGGATAATTATCATTTTGTCTGATGAACGTGAAAGTATATACGTAGTGGTTCAGTTTCTTGTTAATGTTTTTACATGTAGTTGTTCAGTCTAATTACTCTGATAAGTCATCTGACAATTATCCCAATAAACATAAAACCTGGAAATAAACGAAAGCCAGATTCAAAGAAGATTTGTTCAGAAATGTTATTTTACGTACACACACGTTTATATATTATGTATATCTTTGTAATCTATATTTGAGTGTATACAGTCTTTATTTTTGAAACAATCATTAAGGTGCAAATAGCTCAGGGCGATTATATTTTACCTCCTGATTCTGAAAACTGATTGAGTCTCCTTTTAGTATATTAAATCCATTTTCATATCTTTGCACTACAGACTTTATTACATTTAAAGTGCTCCTCAGATAATAAAACCCATTCTTATAGATAAGGCAGTGTTAGATACACTGTATTTAGACATAATATTTTATGAACTCTGAACTCTGTATCCTACAAGCAAACCCTGCCTTGTATCTCCTTATCAGTACAACCGAATCGATTTGCAACAAGACAATCTGGACAGCTTATTGACCAGTAATGCAACCTGACACATCCGGTGAAGTGATGGATAGGATACAAGATGGCTGATAAAATAATTCTTATGATCTGGAGGAGTGGGGCCTAACCCATATACAATCAGACTAGATATAACTTTGTAAATATCAATATTTGACGTTATCTACTAGTTACAAAGTTTGATAATAAGATAAAGTAATAAAAACCCTGCGTATCAAATGCTATTAACATGACTCTCATTAAGCAATTTCTAAAGTCTTTGACTATTGAGTAAATAGCTAAATTTACGTCTTTATGTCAAATTAGTATTTGATGTCAGATAAGTAGATTTAAAATCATGTTGCATTACAAGGGCAATTTTGTTCCATAACAAGCGAAGTAACGTTTTGAATCTATTTTTTTTCATTGTAATATCAATCAGAAATATGTTTAGCAATTACTTGTTAACTATTACTATCCAAATGTCGTCGGTGGTCTATTCTTAAAGTCATGTCATTAGTAGTACTAAATATCGTGTGACAGTCCAACATACCTGTTGAAAGAAAATAGAAGAAAGCTAAAAGTCATAGAAACTAGCCAAACTGCTGTGATTGCAGATTTCCAGCTTTTATTAACAACATGTAGATCATTTTCATACTGTTCTTACCGAAGGCTGGTTGCTGATGTCATTGTATTGTACTCTTGTCATTCATGCGATACAGATAATTTATGTTTGCTGCCCAACAAAACATGAGATTTGTTGGTTTATAGTTATTTGTTACCATGCCTCGGCTCAAGACTACCACTTTCGTCGAAGAAAATAATCTTTGATAGTTATAACGTGAAGATCTTCTCATGTCATGCAATATTGTGTTACAACAGGTTTGTCTCGTAATCCAACAACTTTGTTTTTCTGTGTCGTTGTTGTTCTTAAGTGCACATTTGATAGAGACCATTTTGTTGAGTTTCCTCACATAGCTGACTGAGTAAAGCGTGCCGTAGGAGGATTGCCTTTATTTCTCTTCTTTAAGTTCAGTCCTTCACTCTTTATTAGGTTGGTGTGATAATACCCTTGATGTCTTGAGATCCAGGAGGGTGAAAAAACCCAAGAGATTTGAATGGCAGTTGTTCTGAATATACGACATGTACATAAAGAAATACTTGTTCATTTCTTTCCTTGATAAACAAATATCTTTGGTCCTGGTGCTAGTGCTAGAAAGTTTTCTTTAACGTTATCTTATCATTCATAAAAGTAACTATAAAAAATAATGTCGTTTGGTTATGTTATTCGAAGATTCGTAATGATTGTACTTTACATGAACCAATCATTTTATCCTCATCAAGCACATGTAGAACGGGACGAGACATACAAAGAGGTAATTGTAACAAGTTGAATAAGACACCAGCAATTCAGATCTCAGAACCAATACTAACCCATCGAAAGCATTTCCATATGGGATCCATTGATCGCAAGATGAATTAGAATCTGCATTCGAGTTTGTTAACCTATTTTACACTTACATCTTCTAGGCCAATCTAATATTTATATCCCTGTTGACGTAATTGTGTATTAAGTGTGACGAGTAAAAGGACTATTCTGGAGGTTACAATGTCATGTTTTTGTTGCAACTCCCTCTAAATAGTCTGTGCTTTATCAATAAACAATCGTTTCATCTTTTTGTCTCGTTTGAGAAGCATTTATAGAAGTAATGTATTAAATATATCAAAACGTACTTAGCAATGTCTTTGTCAATATTATCTACTTCATGAAAAGGAAGTCTTGGCATTTTTCGCATGCATATTGTTTCTCATTTGAGAAGATTTTCCAGAATGTAAACAAACTTAAACCGTATCCTGAGCTGAAGTATGCAAAGCTCGCATCTTATTCTTTTCATGATCCTCATCAAACAGTTTTTGTATACTAAAGAGAGCGTCATGCTGGGTTTGGTGCTTTCTATATTGCAAAAGTTAACAGCAGTTAACACCCTTTTGAACTACGTTCCCGTTCCAGACAAAAGTCCTTTTAACATACATTCTTATCATTTACTCTCTAATGTTCGTTCATTTGTACATATATATGGTTGGTTTATTTTTACTCTTGATCTTAACACATTATTTTGACTGGTAGAGCTTGACAATGAAAGAGACATGTTTTATATTTTCATTTTTAGCAAATGTAACATTCATACATATGTAATTTTGGCAAATGTAATACCAACCCATGCAAATTATGTCATGAACAAAATATGTTTATACCAAGGAATTATGTGTGGTGAAAATGCTTTTTTCATATTGGAATATTTAAAATATGTTTGTTTTAGAGCCATTGCAAAATATGCAAACAGATTATTGCCATGCCTCGCACATAGTCAAATCAGAAAGACTAGACGGTTTTAGATATATAATAGCTTTTTAGGAAAATAACCTTTCAATTTTAATCTGTTCAGTCAAGTATGATTTTTTAATCTACATAATGTCCTTTGAAAATGGAATGAATAATTTGTCGTAGTTATAAGACTGTTATTCTGTTGCCTTGGTGATTATGCAAGTCAAGGTGAGGTGATTTAAACTGACATTAGTACATCTTATTGTTGACATAGACAAAGGGAAATTAGGTTCATTGATTCCTACTAACAATCCTAATTATACAGTTAGACACATTTGGTCCCCGTCACAAAGCAACCTTTACATAGGTAAATCCTAACTTGATCCTTATCGATGCACTAATGTTACCTTTGTGACTTAAGATCACCTTACTGCTTTCTGAAAGGATGCCCTGGCCGCTGCATATGTATTGTCGTATTGTACCTCGTGACTCTTTGTTCAAAGTGTTATCTTTAAAAAACTATATTTTTGACTTTTATTTAGCATACACTTTATGAAATCTTGATCAAAACATCGAATATGCCTTGAGATTCTTCTTTGGTCTGACAGGGATTCACGTATTTAGGTAAATATAAGTAAACATATAGTTCCTTATTCCCTCAAGTTGGAAGGTTAACCTTGTATATGATAGTCTTATGAATATTATACGCATATTTGAATAAAGTTACCAAAACATCATAGTTTATTACCTTTCATCGAGAGAGAAGTATCGCATAACATATATTTTGGAAATCAGACAAGCTGGAGATCCTTTTGATAACCATAGAAACCTGTCATTTCCGGTCAAGTGGCAGATCACATCTCATTTCTGATACAAACATGTTGTAGCGGGCTAAAGGCAATATTTTACGAATTCGGTTAATTTGATTATCATTCATGTTTTTCGACATAGAAAAATTAACAATAATTTAAATGAGATTATTTTCTGTCAATAAAATAAGAGGCCAGTGAAGAGTTGCTTGGAGAGCAAACAAGCTAGGGGCCTTGTATATTTCTAACAATAACTTACTTTTTTATTTGGAATCAATGAAACCAGTTTATTATTCTAATTATTGTATTTATTATGTCTGTTTTGTCTGTAATTTCAGGAATCAAATGATGAACATGGTGATTTTATCTAAAAATCATCAAATGCATGTTTATTGCAATAAAAGATACTTTTCCTGAATATTCCGATGAAGCTTACGTTGTATTTGAAAATATAAACTCATATATGAAGTAAGGGTTATGTCTGAATCTTTTATCTCCAATGATTTATCATATTAAATATTGACAATAGTTTCCCCGGACAGATAATTATATTCTGCTAACCATTGAACACAATATCATTAAGTTAACAATAGCCATTTATCATAATTTTGCAATAATCATGGTAAGTTCAAATAATGTACACAAATATACAATAAATGTTTATTTTTTATCAAGAAACATAACGGCATTATAAGAACATAATAACAGGATTATCACAGATAAACAATTTCGTTCCTCGCAAACCAGCTGAGTTTTTGTAATATAGTGTTAATGTTTTTTTCGAATCACTGGCATGCAAGTAATTCAGTAAATTAGATCTAACATTTAAAGCATGCTTTTAGAATGCTATTACTTGATCAGTCCTATCAATATTCTCCTGGGAAATAATCTGTTACATGACATTATCTGTAAGCTTTTCTGAATGCATTAAACCTTCATTACTGAAAATCTGTCTTATCTCTTTTTGAATAAGTTCTACATGACACGTTTTTGTTTCACAACAGTGTTGAAAGTAATTGAATTGATTCACCTTGAAAAAAAAATAAAACAAAATTTCAAGTACAATGTATTACACAAATGGTTATATCTCTCGATAATTCATGGTTTTCGTCATAATACTGTATTCTTTCCTTTCAAATAACAAGAAGAAGACGGAATCATATTGTTCTAAGAAAAAACACGTTTTAGTCCGTCAACCCAATGTTCTCAACAAAACCTTTGTATAATTCATATCTGGTGACCAAGTCAAGCGGCACATACTTTTCATGTTATGTGAAAGGTTGTTTTTCAAAATCCGACCAAGTTCTTTGGTTTCTGCTCAGCAGTATCAATGTCGATTACGAGAACTAATATTTACGATTTTTATGGATACTTGACTTTACACATACAATACAATGTTGATAAGTATGAGTGCATACACTTACCATGTAAAGTTACCACAGTGATGATTCACAATGATAGACCTTATATCTTAAAATGTGTTGGAATGTCAATGATGTCACGAAAATACCATAAAGCTTCCTATAGCGCCTTTTCTGTATTAAAAACATTATGGGGCGCTCTCCATGTTAAGCGATCATGATAAGAACAATTTGATTTGGTGATTTACGGAATACATTGTAGAGACGATTAGATATTAAATACACGAAACATGATAAAGCACACAGGGTAAATCTTAAGATCTTCTTTTAATGTCCAGTTAGGTTGATGTTCGTAGGTCCATTGTCAGACTCACGTTCTTGACTTAGATGAAATGCCATCGAAGCATCGGAGCCATATGCTGCTGTATGCGTGTTTCAGAATCCGATCTATAAGACCTTGTACAGGAGTAGCATTGAGCCATACCGTGAAGACAGTGTGCATGAGGATCTTTCATTGGAAGATTTTTGTTGCTGGAGTCATGTAACTAAAATTCTCTCTCACACGAGTGTCATCTCACCACGCTGAAAGTCAAACAGCAACTTACTATCAGTTCTTGCAATTGAAATTTAGGAGAAAACTGATAAGTGTTTCAGGTTGACCATAGTAAAGTGCATTTCCATAGTCCAATCGTAATGTCATCAAAGCATGTACTATGTATCACGTTAGGGACAGCTGGTTTTAATGAAGATACCGGAATCTCATTACAAAACGCATGACATATCTGTTAGTAATTGTTTATCTAACCATAGCTACACCAATGTGTTCATTAATAGAGTATCATCAGAAATGACATTTAAATCCGAAATGACACTTAATGAAACTTTGTTAAGCAAGCTGTGTAAATGAACATAACAAAAGTCAACAGCTGATTTTATAAGGCGGTATCTTTTACCAGAATAATAAGTTCAAAACTAATTAAATGTTCTTTTTCCTGGTTTTAACAATACTGCATACTTTACATAAGTATAATCTTGTCAACAAAGATACGATTTCAAGTTTTGATTCCACACAGTTCAAGGTTTGCGAATGAATAAACTGTGCCGTGTATTTATTAAGATATGTTTACACGACTTATAATTTGTTACTTTCATAAGTACATTTTACTTTACATTTTATCATTGTTTATTATATAACATCAGGAACGTGACTTGTGTGCATTTATTTTAAAGAAGCAATACCTCCGTTATTTTCCGTGAAATGAAGATTGTTTTTCAAAATATGTTATTATTTTGTAGCATTTCCTTTGTGCGAAACGTGAACGTGAATCAATTTTTTTATCCTTTCTAAATCTGATCACTGCTTAAAATGATTGAACAAAAATCTTCACTGCTATTTATCAACTGAGCAGGCATTTGACAACATACATGTATGCCGTGTATTTTTTAGTATATGTGTACATGACTTCCAATTTGTTATTTTCATAAGTACATGCATGTACTTGCATTGATTTTTTTATACAGTTATACTCAATCTAAAAGTAAATTTTTATTTTAGTCGCTGTGTCGTAACACCAGGAACGTGACCTGTGTGCATGTAGTTTAAAGAAGCATTACCTCCGTTATTTTCCGTGAAAGAAAGATTGTTTTTCAAAATATAAAATCATTTTGTAGAATTTCCTTTGTCCGAAACATAAGAATAATTCATATCAACTGAATACGCTTAGGCGGTACAATCATGAATTTCCTTAGGTTTGTTTTTACAATTCATCTAACTTTAAAGGTAGTATATTAACAACCTAACACTGCGTGAAAATTGAGTAATGAAATACTCACACTGTTACGTTAATGTCAATAAAAAGTGAAAAACAAATGAGTTTACATTCAAGCAACTCGTTTGTGGGGTATTTATATTTTCTTGGATCACTTTAGAATACGCAGCCCTTTCTTACTACTAACATATACTGATTACTGAACGTGTCATTAATCTCTGTATTGATAATTTTATTTTTGCAACTATAATTTATTTTGCCGTTATTAATTTTTTACATGCATTTAAGTGGAAATCATATTCAAGAACAAGAGTCTCTTAACCAACTTCTACTTCCACTTCTATACACCAACGTATGTACCATACAAAACATAGAACATATTGTCCAGGTGTTGATCTATATATGTCTACCTACTAAGGATGAGTAATGATGAGTACAAATATGTTTACAGCTTTACTTTGACAACATTTACAAAATGTCCCCAGCCTGATTGAAATTGGTATAATTCCATGAAAGTAGTTGAATAATTTAAACATATATTACCTTGACATATAATATTAAAGATTATTTACATATTTGCAGTTATGTTTAGTTTGGATGGAATTGCTGACTATAAAAGGGATAGAACATGTAGTTTACAAATAATAATATACTCAACATGTTGTACATGCTGGCATTAGACATTTGAAATATCCCATGTGTCATCAACATTAAATACTATCTATGTTACAAATGTAGCAGGGTCAATGTGTCTCGTATAAGATGAAAACACTCTGCTGGGGTGTGAGACGTTTATTTCGTTTTATGGTATGGAAGTGGTAGTTCAACACCCTGTAACAATGAATACAATAATATAATACACATCATATATTTAAAACACTTAATACATATTACACACTTATAATGAAACATATGGATACATAAGTTTAATGCCTCAGTTACTCAATGCATACTATAATAGCATTGTCTAGATCATACATTGTACATATAACTTATGCTTACATCATTACACATAATGCAAAGATACTACCTTTCAATAAAGATGATACGATATATTATAATATTATACTATCATGCATGTAGTACAATTGATAACAATGTATATACATATTCATGATCATTACGAATAACACGTAATGATAAGTTATATACAAGATATAAATATACATGTACACATACCCTGTGGGTGGTACAAGGGTGCACCCAACTTGATAACAGCGTAGTGGAATTTTATGGGGAATCACGCTGTAGTAAAAATCATTGCAATTAGGTAAAGGTTATATGGAATGTATTAATAATAACGATATAACTTATCAAAAGCATTTCTTCCACATCACTTATATTTACACCTACAAATAGTTAAAATATAGCCACTTATATAAAACACACTCTCTCATCTCAAACGTTCATAAAAAGGATAGTAAAGATAAGAATAAAGAACAATACTTATTTAGGTATATAGTTTAAGATTTGGTTTATATGTATAGCACACTTACCTGCTATACTTTATGAATATCTATTTAAATTATGATAAATAGATTTACTTTTACAATAAACATACTGCCAAGGTTAAATGCAATATAACTTTATACTAATAATATATATACTAACCTCAAAATCACATTGTTCTGTCTGTCTGTAATTCTGTCTTGTCAGTGTAATGAAGCTGTGCAGAATGACTTGAAATGTGCATGAAGTTAGTAAGACCAATCAGCAGAGAAGCGTCCTGGCTTGGTTACGTTATGTAATAGGTTTAAGAGAAGACTACACTCTAAATGCTTAACCCTTGTTGTGCTAAATAACAATATAAATAAAAAGAGAGTATGGTAATGAGATAAAATACTTTATTTACAATAAAATACATCTGCCACATACTTCCCCCCACTATGAAAATGACGTCCACGTCATTTCTTGCCAGTGATGATATCGAGCATAGCTTCCCTGACGGTGGCTGGCTGGCTCTCGAGCATCCCATCTTGTAGTAGTGACGTCAGGAAATTAGCTCGTGTGAGCCAGTCCGGTGCTGTTCGTGTCTGTGCTGATAGAGCATATTCCCCACTTCTTAACCAATCCGGTGGCCGTCGTTCCCTGAGGGATCTCCGCGGTGGTGGTGTCGGGGCTGCCCTTTGCTCAGCAACTTCTCTGTCTGGTGGTACATCCACAGGCTCAGCTGGAGGCTCGTCTGTAGGCTGTTCCTGGACAACCTCCCGGTCATTTGTTCCTGTCCTCTCCTCTCCATCGACTTGAACCTCGTCCTGATTGTCTTCAGCAACTGGTTCGGCATCAGGTGGCCTGTCAGCTAGCGCAGAAGCTGACCCTGAACTGTCCGATGAGTTGGCGGTAACAAATACTATTTCAAATGTAACAGAAGTGATTGTGAGATCACCTCCAGCGGGATTCGAACCCGGGACCTCCGGATGAGAGTCCTACACTCTACCGATTCAGCCAAAGAGATATCCCTCTGGCCAAGGCCAGTAGGAATGCTTTTACTTCACCCTGCCACATACACCCCCTCCACAAAATGACTCTTCCTCGAGTCAAGCCATTTGGAGTTTTCAAGCACCTCAGTTCGACGTACTCAGGGTGCTGTGAGCACTAGGGAGTTGCCCCGGCCCCACGTTGGGCGCCAAATGTAACAGAAGTGATTGTGAGATCACCTCCAGCGGGATTCGAACCCGGGACCTCCGGATGAGAGTCCTACACTCTACCGGTTCAGCCAAAGAGATATCCCTCTGGCCAAGGCCAGTAGGAATGCTTTTACTTCACCCTGCCACACAAATGTGCTAGTAATATACTACTGTCTTCAGATATTGTGTCATAGATATCTATGCTTTGACAATAGAAAAACAACAAATGTTTTCTAAATTGTGATAGTTGACATGAACATTTGAAATTAAACTAAACATCATTTTCATGATATTATTTCAACAGAATAAGAAAACATAAGTTAATTCCAAAATAGGCCTACTATGTAAAAAGAGATGTAAAATAATGTTCCAGTGGCAAGAACACAACAGGATAATATACCTATTAGAATTAACATGTTTCCTTTTTAAATTAACGGTATGTCAAATAGGTATCTAGGTAGGTAGGAAGTGTTTTCGAAAACAACGATGTCAATTGAAGACAAATTTGATTTGGGTCAGTTGTTCAGATGTTCAATGCTGGTAATTTCTGTTCGGGGACATGGTTTCTAGCCCTGCAGGACCCGCAAAAGGAACTTTAAAAAGTTGCATTATTTCAGAAAATGTAATGTACAACAAAGAAATACTTATGAATTCAAGAGTAACTATGTGTTCAAAGTTAAATAACTCGCTTTTACCGTGTGGCACAGAAACAAATGAATACATACGGTTTTATCGTTATCTCTGTTACTGGTTGAAAGTTTGGAATCGCAGTATAACTACCACGATAGATTTAACATCAAACACGCATGAATGATGCATGCAGCCACTGTTAAACATATTCATATTGCAGTTTCCGTTGTTCTCACGAGTAATGAGTCAGTAAATGATGAGTGATTAACGATTACACATTGAGCAACATGAACACAAGTTGATACATTTGCGGTAAAATACCGGCCTTAAATGTATTGATTAATGACATCGTTACTAGATTTTATCTTAGAACATTTTAAGAGTATATGCTCCATGAACTTTCTCTGATTAAGAAACAAAAATAATAATGTTTTGCAACGTAACCACAGTCACATCAGCGTCTTTGCAAAGTCTGCTTATGTAAATTGTATGACGTTAATTATTTCACTCGACATGCATGTACCTAGCATATAATTGCAAGTAAAAATTACGGATTATTTGAAAAAATAGGAGACAACTATTTTGCAAAAAATCGGTCCATTCCATGCAATCAAATTAGTAAAAGCTCGATACTTCTTAGTTTTTAGATAAGATTTGTGTGACCGAACGTTTCCTGTACATTTACCGTCATATATTTTCTCCTAAAGCATCTATGGTTAAGGAATCACTATTTTGAGTCAATTTCCTTTCGTTGGGTGATGCATTATGCATATAAGAAAGGTGCAAATTTCCACTTACTGTCAACATAATAGAATGAGTCCTGATGTAACGGTGGCATGGCGTAGTGAAATACTGATGACATTTCGGTTAACTGTTCTATAACATATGTAAATTAATTCGATTTTGTGGTATACTGTTAGATCAATAATATGTTTTCTCTAGTATGTTGAAAAACCTGTTGGCATGACGTAATGATGTGATCATTTTCAAATGGATTTAACTACTTTATAAGTAGCTAGACACGTATCCTGAGAATTTTATTTTCTTATGTCTACCACTTATTATCCTCTTCAAAGAGATGAATAGAAAGGTTTTTTTCTCTTAAAAGATATTGTGCAACTTATTCAGCTAATATATATAAATTAATTGTTTTTCTGTATTTTGCACTGTAAGACTTTCTGATGACACTTATTTTGTGTTTGGTAATGTTGAACTGTATTTCATCACGTTTGGAATCAAGCTTGAAATCTTTGTTTTACTTTGCGTTGTTCCTTATGTTACCTCGGACATCGTGACCAATGCATCATCTACATTTCATTTCATTTACATATCGATTAATGCATGATGTGTTCATTTGTAGTGACACAGGCCATAATGATTGGTTTTCGTGGAAATAAGGAAAATTACACCATAGTACATGTGGCTCACAAAATCAGCAATCTACATGATGATATTGATGGTTCTTAAAACGATTTTTACAAACATTACAAAATATATCTAGATTGCAGTGTGATGCCATTTTATAACACCCCTTTATTACCGTTTAAATCTAATAACTATTGAGAGATTAGTATTTACAAGGGCTTTACAATCAAGTTAAGGTATTGTATAACCATTATATCTACGTACATTGCACATAAACCATCCATCCAAGTACATTAGATTCAACGGTGACTCATTGAAAGTACCATTGAAAGAGAGGTTCTCTTGGAACTTGATCCAAGAATTTTGGAATTTGTTGTAGATCAATAAATATTTTATCCCTTACGTTATTTCCCACAATGCCTTGTTATTATGCAATATTGGTTAATTCATATTTCTCGAAAACTCCTTTTATATTCTTACTGTCTTTCCTAGTTACTACATAGTATAGCGAAACAGTTGAAGAAAAAACACAATAGAATTATTAACTAACCCTGTTTGTTTGTCATACGCCTTATGAAAGCTTATCGAATTAAAAAATATCTTCTTTAGGCCTCTCTTTGGAACTATGGTTTTGATTGTAGGTGTGGTTGGAAATATAAGTTACTTACAAAAAGTAACTTTTTGAGGAAGTGTTCTATTATCTGATAATTATTCCGTTAACTTTGGTGACCGATGTAACTGAATAATAAGAGTACTTCACGTGAGCCTTATTATTGAAAGACGTCCGTTAGTGTCGTTATATATATATTGAGAACCTGTGTACAATTATAATGTCTAATTCAGTCATCACTGACAGTTACATGGGTTTGTAATGTGAAGATTAACTGTTTACTGTCTAAAAGAATTTCCCGTCTCTACACCATACAAAGCATTGCAAGACGTTTTGATAATGGCTTCTCAAGTTGAACCTTTCACAGCTTTTTATGATAAAAGGTTTACGTAACTATCCTAACTTAAGGAGACCGAACTGTAAAAGTATGCAACTAGGTAACACAATAACAGTGCTTTTCTTAACACTGTTATTAAGTTGTACTAGCAAATGTATATATGATCAAGAATCCATTAATTTATTAATTGAACAAGTGAAGTGAATCATAAGAATAAATATACATCGTGTTCTTAACAATGTCTGAATTCATGTTATAGTTCAAAGAAATTTGAGCACCAATGAAGTCAAGATAGCCAAAACAATTTTCGATGAAACAATCATTGACTGTAGATTATTACGAAGTGTTAAAGATAACAACAGAACTTGTGCGTAGCTGACGTTCGATAATGCAAAGGGAGATAGTTCTGTTCAAAAGGGAGGTAATAAGTTCTCTTTTCCAATTACAGTGCAAATAATTGTTATATTTTCAATGCAGTGTAAATGTGACTTTTTATTGCTTTTGTTTGAAAATGGATTCCATTTTCATTGTATTATCCTTTATCGCATTTCCATTAAAACTTTGGTTATTTAAAAATAACTATTCAAAACATCCCCGTTAACCATTTTTCAATTTCATTTAGCCATATGTACATACATTTGCAGGGAATCAGGAGGAAGGATAAAAGAAAGGACTCTGAACTCTGTCAAACTTCACTAGGAAGAAAACATCCACAGAGGACGACAGCTAAAGCAACAAGAGTTCTTGGTGTGGTCATCTTTGTAATGGCAGGACTTGGGCTCGTCTTCATGGATGCTATATTAGATTAGGACTTGAATATAATATCATTATGATAATAATATAATATTTAAAACCAATGTCTCATCTTTGCAAGGCAAATCTTGATGCTTTAACAATTGATAGAAGCACCTTATCTTTTGCAAATGTAGTTGAAATCGTTTGACAAAATATGCAATATATTTAGCGATGTCATTACAATTTGCAAAACGTTGCTTTCTGAGGTGTTACTTTCGTCGTGGACCAGGATGTCCGGGTATTAAATGTAGTTCGGTCACACTGTAACCTTATTGGAGACTGATCTGAGAGTTGGACAACACCGGCCAGTGTATTGACATTACATGCATACTTTCTTTGATGCTCCTATCCTTTTCTCAAGTGCCGAAAAGAATCTGTAACGTTCATTTTGTTTCCCTGATATTTCTATAAATTATAGTAAAATCAATGCAAATTAGCAACATAGAGACTTTGGCTAATTTCCACATTCGGAGTGATGAGGAACTGGTTCTCCTATGATTCTTTAGATGTTATGACTGGCTCTGCTAAGGTGATCCTTCTGACATCTGGAACAGACATTTTCATGTTCTGCTTAGATAGTCTGCAATTTTCATTACGTTCTAATTGTGTTTAGACTTCATGGAGGGGTGAGCTCTCTGATCCTGTAGGTTAACTTGAAGGCTATTAAATCAGATGATTATTCTGCGGCCTGGAGAAATATCTAATAGATAAAGTCTTGTTGTTAAATAGAAAGCTTTTCTATATCCAAACCAAATAAACTGGAACAGATTATTCAAATTGTATTTAAGATTAAAATACAAAACTTTAATGCAATTCAGTATCCAAAATATGTATATATTCAGGAAACAATCGGCGTCAGGAACCAGCGAAAAGTTTTCTTTAGACTTAAGAAAGACCATTCGTTTTAATTTTTAAGAACGTTTGTGTATCATCATTAGATGATAATAACAGAGAAACATTTACATAATTGTGAACACAGCTGTTATTGTCATAATGTTCGTAGAGCGATGGCAACCTTAATTTATAATTTAGGACCACTACACATATTCTGTCAATAATAGTTTTGAGTCCGAAATATTCTCACTTTTACTAACACCTGTTTGAAAATGATTTTGAATGATAAAAATAATATCACTTTACTGTGGCCATATATCAAATTTGCATTAACATATTGTTGTTAGAATAAGGCATATTTGAAACGTTTCAGTTGATATGGATGTTTGATATAATAAGACTTTAGGGACACACCAACAGTTATAATTTTAAGAAAGTTTAGATAGATCCTTGTCTACATGCATGTATAAATTGATAAGAGTTAGAAATGTAATAAGTGACAATTAGGTCCAAAATAGCCTCATCTTCCTACTTTCAAATAAAAACCTATTTCTTTTAAATGTATTTCTTTTATATGGTGGGCCCTTATGCTATTATGAAAAGTGGTATTTCAATGATCATGTATTTGAAACTGTATCTTTTTATAAATATCTGGGACTTGTATATATAACTAAACTTGTATACAGTAAAACTCAAAGTTGTCTAGTCTTTCAAGCAAATAAGGTAATAGTGTACAAAAATAGTTTTCAGAGAAAGATGGAAAGACGTAATTGAAAAGATTTGTTCAAAATATTTGATACCATGGTTTTACCTATTTGTGTTATGGATCTGAAGTTTAGGGTACTGATTATTTAATAGCATTGACTTTTCAGGTTAAAATGTGAAAATACTTTTGGAAATTTTATAAATATACTTTTAATGATATGGCTCTTGGTGAGTGTGGCAGTTTACCCTCCAAATTGGGTATATGACTAAAGTAATAAAAAACTGGCGTCATTTATTGGAAATGCCTCAGAATAGATTGCCAAATATTTTATATGATATGAATAAGTCTCTTGATGATTCAGGGCGCTTCACATGTCAAATATTCTATTTAGATATGATTTCGGATATGCATCGATTAGCAAGGATGTAGTCAAAACTAATAATCTTAAACAAACTTCTAGTGAATGCTATTACAACAGTCAATTTAATACACTCATAAAAGTTAAAAGATGTTTGAATTGTTATATTTCTTTACACCTCAGTTCTGTATTGTCGAAATTAAGACTTTCATTTAGCAGTTGCAATGGGTAGATATAATGATTTTAACCACTATGATAATTCTGTTTATTTTGTAAATCGAATGGCATAGAAGATAAGTTTATTGTTCTCTTAAAGTGTATAACATTTTAAAATCTGATAAGGACCTGTTTATAAAATATGTATGTAAATGTCTATACTATGTACGTTAACATAGAAGAGATGGTCCCACTCGGCATGTGAACCAGCTAATTTATAAGGCCTAGGGCCTTTTACTGAATGAACCTGTCTGTATATATCTTTTTATATCACAAACAAACCTTAAATTGAATAAAACATTAATTACCATATAACACGTGGTTTAAATGGTCCACACAGGTGTGAAGATACATCTCTCAATTTGCACCTAAAAACTCTGTGCTCTATACTCAATTATATTTTAAGAACATAACATTTTCATTTTTTTATCATCGATTTTGACTTGCAGACAAGGGGAAATGTTGTGAAATAAGTCAGATCACATGGTTAAATGTTGACCTAGAAAGATTACAGATCTTGACTCAAATAATACATTTGAATGGAAATTAGAAGGATAAATAAATCATTTATCTGAATGGTATATTGGCTGTCTATGTATAATTAAACTTTATGGTAGTTTATTTCAACAAAAGAAGAATATTTTGTCTTATTCATACCCTTTTTTTGCCACATTAAACACTAAATTAGACGACGCCTCTTATATTATTTAATTTAAGCCCTGGAAAAAGATTGACTGACTTGGTCATTAAAATCTAGGTTCTCGTAAACCTTGACAGTCCTAAAAGAAATAGACAGTCAGTCTAGTAAAGACTACGTTTTATATCACCCTGGTTCAAACAAGTACAATCTATCTTGCGTTAAGCTAATGTTTGTAAACAACTAATAGGGAACTGTAAACTAATTATGCTCTCCTCATCATGTGAGCTGCTGATGGAAACATCAGAGGTAGAAGACTGGGAGCGCTAACCATGAGCTCCAGCATTGGGAGTGTCTTCTGTACAATGTAACAAGGCTATTTATTAGCTTTTCCAGCCACTTGCTCACTTTCTATGATAAAAACGAATATATAATGAGCATTGTTTGATATATTTGTATTACTCATTCCTTGGAAAAACTCAAAAAAGGTATGTAGGTTGATGTCAGTATAATCGTCGTTTTTTAATGTTGTCTGTACTCTCTCTCCTCAAAGCCATTCCTTATCTTTAGTTGGTCACGATTTATTTTAGACAAAATGGTCCTCTTTACAAAGGTGTGTTATCTTTCACAGGTTTACAGGTCTTGTTTTTCTGAAATAATCATACGTTATTGGTTTATATTAATATCAGGAGGTGTATTCCAATGTAAAAGTCCATTTATTGCATGCGAATGTTTTTAGTAGTATAACAATTGTAATTATAAAAATGTTTTTAGCACTTTAACATGCAAAGTCTTTGCGAGAACTCAAGCATCCCGAAATGGAGTTTCATTAGGGTTTTGTTGCAATTGATGGTAAATTAAAAGTTTGTTTAAACTAAATGATACTTAGCTGTAAATATGTAACACTTTTACATATCATTAATCGACATGAATAAAATGCATTGTCATATCTTCCCCATTAGGAAACGAGAAACAGCATCACAACAATAGAAATATTTTTTAATGAGTTGTCCAAGACTTGGATCAATGATTTACGACCATTATTGAAACATGATTACATGGGATTACTTTAAAATCTACATCAAACAGGTTTATTTTAAAAAAACTATAACACAATCCTTTTGAAGATAAATTGTGAGTTGTTATCGAAAGTTTTCTATTATTTCATTTTGTCAAATGATGCAAACCAATTCCCTCTGGGAGTAAGTATAAAGTATCATGGTTTTCAAATCCGCCTTGTTCACATGAATTGAATGTCTAAGGACTTTGCTTTTTGTGAAATCCTTTCAATAGTTGAATTTTTTCTGTTTTTATTCTAATCTTTATTGTCCGCGTATTCAGCACATCTGGAATGATGAATATATCAGATAAAATGACAATGTCGTGAAATGACACACTCGGTTTTATGTAAACTGTCAAATTATTTTACAGCAATTGCAGTTCTAAATGGATAGTTGTCAAGCGAGAAGGATCATTGTTAACTGTTTTTGTTAATGTAGTTCCTCAAAAACAAAATTATGATCAAACTAAAAAATTATAATGAACTGTTCGTCCTTTAGAAAAATGCAAAAGGAAAGAACAACATGCATAGGTTTAATCTTACTTCCTTATGTTGGTCTTATGATATTGAATATTTTTTTCACATCACCTCAAATAAATAATTCTGAAATTTAAGCAATGTGATAAATGTTTAAAGAAATATATCACAACCATTCACATATGATGCTAGTATGACTTCTTCTATCATGGGCCCTATTCACATTTATTGCTGTGAAAGTTATTTTGATTTTACTAAATGATTTGCCAAAATATATATTTTCAATAATGGAAATGCAATCTGTTATAATAACTCCTCCCATAATAAATAATCTCAATAAATACCTCTGGCAGAGGAAGAAGAGTTCTTATCTTATGTCAACAACACATCTCTTCGTAAGAAGACAACATGGACAGCGTATCGATCACTATAGAAACTTGACACATCCTGGTAAACGTCAAGCAATCAGCATGTGCATAGCATAACGAAGATTTGGAGCAGCGAGATCAGAGCTCCTCATCCAGTCTCTGGAACGGCCTTGACTCATCGATATTGACAAAATCGGTTTCGTTTTAAGAGAAAAAAAATTCAACTCGGAAAGTTAGAAATTGGCATAGAACGCTGCATAGCCAAGAAAGCTATGAAAGAAAGTAGGGTTATCATATCGAGCCTTAGAAACATGTTCAGTAGCTTTAACATTCACAAAGATAGGAGTGGCGACATGTACAGGGTAACATCATCCTACGTTTGACAGCGTCTGTGATGTGACGTCGTTTAAAGGCCTATGTCACGTTATTGACGTTAAAATTATCACGTAAATTAAGTCTTGATGACATGGAAATATTTGCCTTCGTTGACTTATAATCGACAAATTCTCAGCCTAATGTGTCTGACGTTTGATAATTTCGATACAACTCCAATAATTCCCTAGAAATATGCAAATGTTTTAATGTGCCTGGCACACTATAAGAATATATCGAGTTTCATTTCAAGATCTACTAATTTCTTCTTTGTTTTAAATTTGAAAATAACAAAAGATTTCTTTTGCCAGGCACTTGAATACATTTTGTATTATAGAGTAAACTATTGTTCTGTTATTTGGCTTATTTTATGTTACAGAACAAAAAGTAACTGGCATGCAAGTAAATTGGAATTGATTGATCCATGATCAAAAATCGAAATTCACACTTCCACGCCTTATCTCAAGGTAGCTCTTGCCTCCAGGGAAATAGCTTGTGCGTGCTATAATGTAATGCATATAAAATTATCAGAATGATCAATTCAACCCAACAGTCATCATCATATGAAATGGATTATCAGTAATATCCTTCATTCCTCAATGCAAATCTAGCTATATTTTGCAATGTTACTTTGTTTGACTATTATACTTATAAGGATAATTAGTTTAGAAGTTAAAAACAATTCCTGTTCAATACTACTTTATTATTATTTTTTTATTTTAACTAATATAAAACAATATTTAAACACAATTCGTACACCTTGAAGAAGTTATCTAAATAAATTAGAACATGAAATCTTGCGGGTTTGTGTTTGTTTTAGATTAAATGTTAATTAAACAATTCATTTCAGATTCATCAATGACGTGATGATTTACACCCTTTAAGAATTATAAATGAATTTTCTCCACATGAGACACGTGTAATTGAATTAAAAAGTACACATTGTTGACAAAATGTGGACTTAATATTTTCAGATTAATTAATTGAATTTTGTGTTTACTTATAAAGTACTTTCCTTTTGCCTATGACATGTGTAAACAATCAAGAATGACAAATCTGTTTTATTGGACGCTGCTCCTTATGTCACCTCGCAAACTGTAACCAAGGATTTTCATAGTGTTTACCTGAAATCAATGTCATTTACCAATCGAATCAGGCATGTTGTTATATTTGTCAACACGTAGGGAGCTCTGCGTGTTACAACTGATTGTTTTATTAATAAAAAAGAGAACGAAGAGGGTGGAAAGCATGGCTATACCACAATGAAGGTCTGCATATTGATTTGTGGCTCCAGTTCTACTTGTTGGCACGAAAGTGATTACAAAATAATCATTAGGAATAACAGATGGCGCATTCTGAAAAGTACATTATCAAGCCAGCCAAATATTTTGAAATTAAACGAACTCCAGTTAGGAGTTCAATAAGTTGGCAATGGAAACGGTGATGTAAAGCATCACCTCTATAAACATGAGGCATAGAGTTTATCATTACAACTTTGATTAGATATTTTCGAGATTTCTACATTGATTAACAACTTTGATTAATGATTTTCTCGTTTCTACTTTTATTCTGATTGTAAGTTTAACTAAAGAAGATACACCCACCTTACAAAATCTATGTACTGTTCTAACTGTTTTTTTCCTTTTCGTGGTGATTATTCTCTACAACTTCCGGTTAACATATGTGAAAGACAAATAAACGCTGAAAAGCCAGTGTCATTTGGAAAAAAAAGCATCTGTGGATAAATACCATCATTTTTTAATTCATAATCGAAAGGTTTGTAATATGAATAATATTCGTCAAATAGAACTTCCTGTCATAACAACATAGTGAACACTGCCAGATGGGTTGGTATGTTATTAAAATGTACAACTTGTTATTGTAGAGCTACATAAACGACTCCAGAAATTCATAACTGCAAAGTACTTAACACATGCCTTAGAACATTTCTTTACACTATCTTATCATAGTGTTGCTCCTCGGAAATGTTTTAAGAGCTGTGAAAGGTATTATGTGATCGATAACATTTACGCTTTTTAAAAAATGATGTATGATTTCCTATCAGTTGTAATTTTCAGTGGCGTGAACGTTGACAAATGCTTGAGAAGGTTAGTTGAACATTTACACATGTTCAAGAACTGTGATAATTTCAAATCTTCATGCCAAAATGGTCGTCATATTCAAACTGACCTTTGGTTCTGTAAGCAGTTAAACGACCCGTACTTGTCATGTATAATTCAAAATTCCGGTTTTGTAATGATGAAAAGCCGGAAAATATACAAAAAAATTTGGGCGACCTAAATCTATGAAATATAGATATACAACACAGAGAAATTGTACCGATACAGGAGGTTGATACTGCCTTCAATATTTTCAATAAGAATGTAGATTAAGGAGGAGTCATAATTGACAACATTAATCATTCTCATGGTTTACCATCCATAGGGTAATTTCATCTCAAGAAACTCGTGAACGCTATCTAAACGCAAGTGCCAATGTCTCATAAAGAAAACTTGATTTTGCGTATAACCAATATGTACTATTATACATTATTATTATATTCCCATTGTTTGGGAAACTAGAGCCATTGTGCTCTTCCTAGAGAGTTAGTAGACAGCAAGGCCCCGCAACGTGTTGAATCAAACAGTCATATACTACATGACTGTGATGTGTGTAATGACGGAATTAGCACATATGTGGAAAAATACAAAATTGTGACTTTTTTCCATAGCTGAGTTGGTGTATTTCAATGATAGTAGATTAATGGTAGGTCCCTTAGTTTGCTTTTGGACACTTAATTTATGTGTTATAAGTACACATAAGTACACAAAAGAGTTGCAAGTAGGGGGCAGGAGGGTGAATGGGGTGCATGGGGACCCCTAGTCGCCGGTGGACTAAATGTAATAATGTATAAATATTAGGTGCAAAAAAAGACTTGTTAAACAGATAAAACATAAGGATTGGTTTGAGAGAAATTTGGTTTGAGTCCTGAGAAATTAAGTTAACAATTTTTGTTCATTATCCAATAACTCAAATATGAATCTCATCAGATATAAATGTACAATTAGCATCTATAGTGGCAAATTGCTTCAATCTGAGGTATGATAAACTTGTTCGTCAATGATTATATATTATCGCTTTCAGATTTTCTCTCAGATATCTTTACCACACATTTCTCGAATTTTTAAATCTGGTAGAATCGTGTTTTACATAAAAGGGCAGTAGCACGTTTTCTTATATAAATAAAGTTATCTTACGAAAATAAATGTTTTCATTTGCAAGATGATGGGTTTTTTTTACCAAAGCAAGCATTTCTAAACACATGTACCATGATCTGCTCTGCTACGCGAAACTATTTCCCTATCTTACATCTTGCCTAATACTTGATTGTTTTATCTATTTCTACCAACAAGCCTGTTCAGTGATGAAATACTTTGACTATCTAGATACTAAATTTGGAATAAGCTGCTATTATATGGAACATTCGAAGGCAACAATCGATGAAAAACGTGCTACTGTCTCTTTAAAAGTAATTCTAGTATTCATGATATTCTAATTTTGTTGAAACGCGGTACCAGTAAGTGATTTATATTTCATCAGAAAGTTTAAAAAAACGTGAAAGATTCAATTGCCTAAAGAAATGTTATTAAGGTTACGCTTTGGTGTTGAGTAGAAATGATGATTACTGCAATTTAACAACTATTTCTAAACTAAAGTCAGGGTGATAAATGGTCATAGAGAAATTTTCATTTATGGTTAAAGCAATGTTGAAACTAGATTGCTGACCCCTTACAGTGCCTAAAATAAAATGAGGATTCAATGACCCGGACAAAAATATGTTTTTGGCGTAAGTGTTATTAATTGATAGAAAATAAGATAATTTATATGTAACTAACTATCACCAATATCTCTGCATGTGCACATTAAGTTTTGTCAGCTTTATATGCATTTGTACTTTTGACATACCCTTTTTTAAATCAATATTGTTTACAACATATCAAGTGGATCAGACAGAAGAGATGTTACAGAACTAATTTTGTACACATTGATATCTGAGCTCAGATAATAATAGCTAATGATATATAGTATATATAATATATAATAATATAATAGCTCAGTTACAATCTTCAGTTTTTTGCTGCTCCGAAATCAGCCGATCTTTCCTCGAATTACAAAGTTAATTAAATTTTGTGCTAGTCAATTTTATCTTTTAGAATCAACATAACGTTTATATCCGAAATCTTTATTTTTTAAGAAAGATGAATCTTTTAAATCAAATTGATTGAAGAACAAAATATCATTTTAAGTCTATGTTAATCTAAAAGATCAAATTAATTAATGTAATTGATTACTTCATGACAGATATTGATTAACCTGGGTCGATTTACTGATACTGTAATTAACATCCATACTTTTTAACCGATACAATCCTGAAAGAAATATAACAAAAATAGTAAGAAGTCATGTATTAACTACGTTTCGTAACAACCTGGTTCAAACGAGTGCAATTTATTATGTCCCATGTTAATGTATACACCTCATGGGGAACTGTAAACTAATTATGCCCTCATCATGTAAGCTGCTGATAGAAATGATAGAGGTAGACAGTAAGCAGGAGATTCAACATAGGGAGTGTTTGTTTTCACCTTATAACTGCGCCTCTTGTACGTTTTACTCGATCTCGTAAGTTCTGCTGTACTTTGTACATTCTTGTTCGCTTTACTTGTTTAGACTGTGAATCTTTGATTGGAATTAGTTTCTTTGATATATACAAATAAAATATCTAATTTTCTAAGTAAAGTTTATTTGACGATTAAACATTCGGTTATGTTGACAAGTTTGACTTTAGGGTATCTTAGTTGAGACCAGTGGCTATTAATAAGGTTTAATCAATGCCTCAACTTCCTCATTCGTTCTCTTAAGCGGTTCATGATATATTGTGTTATTTATCTTTTGTGTAATCACCTATTTTGTAAAAAAAAACACATTTGAGTCGACATGTGGTTCATGCATCACATATGTCGGCAGTACTGCCCTGTACTTTCATCACATCTACATATTATTATACTATATGATAACACACATTGTTTGTGAGACATCATATGTTATTTAGTTATATATGAAATGAAGTACGTCGACAGTGTTTTCACATTTGATCTAACAGGTTTGAAAGTATATTTCAGTGTGATCATGGTTTTGTTTGAACATTGTCTGCACCAAACAGCTCTAAGCCATACCTTCAATCTGCTGTGTCACTTGCACGTGTTATCTCATATTGCAATGGTGTGTTATTTGTTTTTGATAACACACTTTTCTTTACAATACAAAATGCATTTTGTTAGAAGTTGTAATAAAAATCCAACGTCATTTAGTTTGTGTGATTCATCTAAAGCAAACCTTTTCAGTGTTTTACAAGACTCCTGATTAGTATTAACTATTAGGCATGCTTAATGTTTCATGAATCCTGAATTTTAGGTGGTACCTTTAAAGGGGAATCTGGATTTGCCTTTTACGATAACATTTAACAAAATCATTACGAATTGATGGTGGACGCTTGACAAAGCGCATGTAATCCAAAAATGTTTGAACTGAATTGAAAACGACGGGAGATTTGTTTGAAATTCAAAGCATCCATTTCTTGTAAATTATACAGAACGAGGCAGTAACTTTCCTCAACAATTTCGTTATTATCGTGAAATGTCATCACCGGTACAAACGATACTTTTATGTTTTGTCTATGACACTGGATCAGAGATTCACAATCAGTTTTGATACATTATTTCTTGTCCTCCCTTTGAGATTGAAATCAAACAGATTTGGTTGGCAGAAAAGCAGGATTATTCAACCAAGATAACAAATAACGTTTGAAGATAAACTTAATGATATTATTAATAATTTTAATAAATCATTTTGTTGAGTTAACATGTCAATATCATTGTTATGTTTGGAAATAAATATCCTGCATGACCTTTTTCAATTATTATGAGAACATAGATGGCCAAAATGAAAACTAAATAAAGGGAAATTTAATATGAATTGTCTTCATTGATTTATTCGCGGTTAACATATGTTCAATCCATCAAATAGTGATCAGATTAGAATCAAATGTCGCAGTAACCTACTTGAATGTCAGAAGAAAACATAATTAAAATGACATTCACACGAAAGGGTATAACATGTTTCCTTCCTAAATACTATGAATTCTAAATATTATGAGTAGAAACAGTTTTTATTTATTGCCAGCATATTCAATAAGCTGGGAAGGACAAGCTCATTTACTACTGTATCATCGTATCCCGACTCGTTCGCTTGTAAGAAGAAAATCTGGAAAGATCATTGAACATTACAGCAACTGGACACATCCGGTTAAACGATTTTAGCCAATGACGTTATCCAGAGTGCACAAAAACTCACAGCAAATGCCTCATTTTCTAAGTATTTTCTTGGTCTTTAGAGCATGTTTCATAGACTTTGTTCTATTCTTTGTAAATACGACAATACGGGTTATTTAGATTCAACCGTAAAACAACTTTTACAATCTTGCAATACGAGAACACGGAATTTCGGAACTAATGACACTGACCAATTCTCAAGGGGTGCATCGGTGACGTATATGTATAGTTCATGAACTAAACCATTTTCATTATCTTATACATACAAAATCAAATCACATTAACTACATTTAAATTGAAAAAGCTGTTTGGACAATTAGAGAGAGTATTCGACAATAAAGTATATGCTCCTACATAACTGGAAAGAGTTACACTCATTGCTTATTTCTGACATATACGTGTCTCATGATTAATTATGTTCATCCTGGCAACTATCATCCTCATCCAAGTTTATAACTGCAATACAGTGGTTCACACGTTAGGTATTTCTAGGTTATTATTGTATTGAAAGGGACTTACCACACATTTAAAGACAAACAGAACATACTAAACAAGAACCAGAATGTCAAATACAACACGTTTCTTGGTGCACCTGGTTATCATAAAGATACTAGAGAGTTAGTCATAACATCACATGTAAACATTACGTTTGGTTATTTCGCTGTAGATACTGGAATGTAAGTCATAACATCCCATCTAAAATTTTTGGTTTGGTTTTTCATGAGGCTGATCTACCGAACTAATGATGCACACATACATAAATATGGCATTTTCATATTATACACAAGACATACCTCCGACTTTGGGAAATACCACCCATTAACCAACAGTTAATGCAAGTACAAACTGCTCCTAAATCTTATATTGTTTCCAAAATGCTTCAGATTCGTTCAGTACTAGTCATTATACATCATTATAACAAAACTAAAAATATCCAAAACCATTACCTTCCCGTATTGCATATAGAAAAAAATAGAGAATCTCACCCAAGTGTCTTCTGATATCAAATATATCAACACGAGTTGATGAAAGTTACAAATATCCGAGGCTCTCCGAGGATATTTTTACTTTTATCATAATAACCTAGAAATACCTAACGTGTGAACTTTTTATCAACGAGAGTCTGTTCACTCACCTAACTGTCAGAAATCGACTCAAGGCCGCTGTATTGAAGTCCAGAAGCGAAGGCCGCTGGATTGAAGTCCAGAAGCGTAATCAAGCGACCGAAATGCAACAACAACCACAAGCAGTTGCGTCCGGCATGGCGTAGAGAAAGACATGGGTGGGATTTAAGATAATGGTTCACTGATCAGTCGAAAGCAGGTTCCTTCTGCACTCTGGGGATGGCAGGATCAGGGTATTGAGGCGTCCAGGAAAAGCGTATGCACCACGAAACATCATGCCAACAGTAACTTATGGCGGGGATCTGTGATGGTTTGACTGCAAACTTGAACACTTTTTGACTATGTATATAACAAAGTCACAAAGATCATTTCACGTTATCCAAAAATGTTATGTCTATGTCATAATGAAAAGTCAAATATTCTTTTTTTTTTTTTTTTTTTTTTTATTTGTTCCCAATTTTACAGAGTCAAACATCTATACACATCTTCCAGACAGAGATATAAAAGTTAAATTCTAAATATCAAAACATTGATACAGATATGAGATCTAAATCAATTGCTAAAAATTGGGATCAGTGATTTCCATTTTTGATTGAATTTTTCAATATCATTGTTGTTCAAAGAATTGAATCTTTCTACAAAAAATATGTCTTTAAGTACAATTTTGTAGTTCTTGAAATTTGGAATAGAGTTTTCAATAGTACACAAATGAAGATGTTTTTTGGCGGAAATGATTATTTGATTTAGTAAAACATCTTTTTGTAGTGTACCAAACCAAATCAAATACTTCGTTATTTTTATTTTTTGAAATAAGTGCTTATTGATCCATAGTTCTAAATCTTTCCAGAATTTTATGGTTTCACTGCAATCCCAATAAACATGGCAAACACTTTCAGAGGCATCATTACAAAAACTGCACAAGTCATTGTCAATTAAGTTCATTTTTAGCAGTTCTCTTTTTGTATAGATAATTCTTTGCAGAAATTTGTACTGAAAATCTAGGAGTTTCACATCTTTCAGGCCATGCCTGTAACAACTAAATACATTATGCCAGTCAAATGTACACCCATTGAAAAGCATTTCCCATTTAGAACAAATTTTGAGCTTGTCCTTGTTGCGAATGAGTTGATCATAAAACAGTCTTGAACCTTTAGAAGGTTTTAAGATAGTTCTTTGATAGTTGCTTATGTATAGATTATTTAGAGAAAGTATTCTTGTCTGTTTAATAATCCTTTTCCATGAATTTGGTAGGATATAGAGTAGGTAATTATAATCTAATATTGTCCCTCTTATTTCATATTTAGACTGTAATTCATCAAAGGATAAAAATCCATGTTCATCACATAAATCTTTAACTGTCAATAAACCCTTTTCGGCCCAATGTCTAATAACATGAAATTGGTTTTTAAAATTATGATTGAGCCATAGAGGCTCTACAAGAATATCGTCAATATTGCTAGAGTCAAGTTCACAATTAAACTTTCTACAATATTTATTCCATGCCTTAAAAACATCTTTCCAGTAAGGGTTTTCAATGTTGAATAGCTTGTCTACATTTGCTCCATATATGTATATTGCAGTATAAGGTATGTTACAGGGATTGTTATCAGAAGATTTTCTACAGTAGAGTCTGAGGGTAGATAATTTCATTGCTTCAATAAAGGCTTTTATGTCAACCATACCCAACCCTCCTTCAGCCTTCAGCCTTTTCATTGTTGTTCTTTTGATTTTATCATTCTTATCATTCCAGATAAATTTGAAAAAAGTCTTTTCAAGAGATTTGATAAAGTCCCCTGGGGGGTTAGGTAGTGAGCTGAAAATATGTACTACTTTTGAAAGAGCTAATGTTTTTATGACAGTTATTTTCCCTATCAATGTTAAATTTCTTTTTCTCCATACTGCTAACAATCTATTAATCTCTTCTAGTCTTTTTCTTGTATTAATCACCCATAGGTCAGCAAGGTTTGGAGTAAATTTGATTCCCAGCACTTCAAACTCTCCATTACACCATTGAATTTTCAAACATTCACAAAGTTTTTCTTCCCTGCCTGCCATTGAACCAATCCATATTGCCTTAGTCTTATCTATATTTATTTTCAAACCTGACATCTTATAAAAAATATTAATTGTATTAATTGCTTCGTAAAGACTATCATTAGTGCCATCAAGGAATAATTGAGTATCATCAGCATATTGACCTAACTTATATTCTATATCATCAATAACTATACCTTTGATTTTATCATTACTTCTTATCATACAACCCAAAATTTCAGCTACAAAAATAAATAAATATGGTGATAAGGGATCACCTTGTCTACAATCCCTTTCATTTTAAAAGAATTCAGATAAATGGCCATTTTGTATTACACATGAAGTTGTATTATATGTAAGTATATTTATCCAGCGGATGATTTGTGAACCAAAACCAAATTTTTTCAACACTAAATTGATAAAATCTTTTGACACTGTATCAAAAGCTTTTTCAAAATCAATAAGAATAAGTAATCCTGGCATATTTCTCTTCTTGGTTTCAAACATAATGTCATATAACAATCTTGTGTTTTCGCCAATAGTTCTACCTGGAATAAAACCAGTTTGATTATCATGTATTAGTAGATCTAAAGTTTTTTTAAACGGTTTGTTATACAAGCACTTATTATTTTATAGAGGGCATTCAAAAGTGAAATCGGTCTCCAATTTTTCAGTTGAGTTCTATCTTTATTTGCTTTAGGTATGCATGTGATAACTCCTCTCTTCAATGTCATGGATAGCTCATTTTTGGATGACACATCCTTAACACATCTGTAAACCCATGTTTTCAAGTCATACCAAAAGAATTTAAAAAAATCAATGGGGAAACCATCAATACCTGGACTCTTGTTGTTTTTCATATTTTTAACTGCAAAAGAGATTTCATCCATATCAATTTCTTTTTCTAGATCATTTCGCATTTTATCGTTAAGTGATGGAGTTTCGATATGCTGCAAGTCACTATTTTCCTCCAAGCAGCATAAAGTTTCTCATAAAAAGTTTTCAATTGTGTTAAGATAGCGTTACAGTCAGTTATCTCCTCATTTTTATCTGTAATAATCTTATTGATAGATTTGCTAACATAAGATCTATTCTCTAGGTTACAGAAATATTTAGTTGGTTTCTCCCCTTCTTCATACCACATAATTCTGTTTCTAATCTGAATGGCTCTTAATTCCTCCTCCTTTATCTCCTCTAATTCTTTTTTATATTTTGAGAGTTTTGCTAGCATAGCCTCATCAATAATTTGAAAGTCTTTTCTAATATTGTCTTCACAATCCTTTATTCTTTTCTCTAATTCTTCAGTCTTATTTGTTTTTCTTTTTTCAGAAAAGATGCAAAAGAGATAGTTTTACCTCTAACTTTCATTAGAAATGTTTCCAAAAAGAGCGTATCGCTTATTTTAAGCCTAATTTCATCATTGTTTTGATCAACAGCAATGTTTTCAGTTTCATTATTTTGAGAATATTCATTGATTGTTTCTTTTAGTGTTTTTTTATCAAATTACTATATTCAGGGTGTTGAAGCAATGAAGTATTAAATTTCCAATAACCCTTACCTCTTGTTTGATTGATTGTATTTGAGAGAGTTAATGAAATGGCTGAATGATCTGTTTTATATCCAGGTAAGATATCAGAGTTCAAAGTAATATCAAAAATATCTTGTGATATGAGGAAAAAATCTAATCTGGCTTGTTTTCGTGGATTCTTTTTTCACCAAGTAAACTTTTTGGTATCTTTGTTTAATTCTCTCCACACATCAAAAAGGTTATAGTTCTGTAAATGTTCTATTACAATATCTCTTGATTTAGGATTATTTAAGTGTTTGTAATTTTCTAAATCAACTGAAGGGTCCAAAACAAGGTTCCAATCTCCTACCATAACTAATGAATCATTATCAAAGGAAAAAATATTTTTGAATAGTTTCATGTAGAAATCAGGATCATCATTGTTTGGTCCATACAAGTTTGTTAATGTAAATCTTTTCTCTTCAATAGTAATATCTGCAATAATAAAATTCCCATTTTCATCTTCAATTGTTCTGTGAATGGTGAGATCTACATCATTATTAAAAAGTATGGCCACTCCTCTCGCATTAGGTCTAAAGGGTGCTATAATACTTTGTATTTCATTTCTCATTATATTTATGTCATCTTTAGCTAAGTGAATATCTTGTAGACAGATAACTGAATAGCACTTTTTTCTATAAATATTCATGACTTCCCTTCTTTTCTTTTTATCCCCAAGTCCTCTACAATTTGCTGAAATCATTTTGATTTTTTTTATATTGTTCGTCATCGTTTATAGTGAAAAAGGGTATAAATTGTCATGGGGTAAATAGAAGTACCAAATGGCAGGGCAGTGCTTAAGTTGAATATATACAATAGTTTCAGAGATAAAGTATAATATGCTGGGAAAAGATGGTTTGAATAATCAAAGTATTGATATGTTTTTACCTTTGCTGGGAGATGAATATAGACAGATATATACCACATGAAATACATACAGGTAATGGGAACATTCGTTTTCAAGATAGAGCCATAAAAAGGGTAGAAAAGAGTTAACAGGAATAAAAGCAAAGAAAAAGGCGACATACTGCTGTGGTGTCCACCAAACCCGCCTAAAAAAAACCAAAAATATTGTTATGCCACGGTGCATAGATGTAGCTGTATGTATAACTATAAGATTATGCATGTGTAGATCAACAGATCATAGGCTTATATTCAATTTTGAAGGTGTCGGAAAACGCCTAACAGAACCGAGATAAATGTTGTGCTATATAAAGGGTAAAAATCAGTGATTCATACACATAAAGGCCTAAATAAAGACATAAATAATCAATGATTAAACTAAAGATAGTCACTCACTCGTCAATCACAAGTTTCGTGCAGTCAAATATTCTTAAGCTGTCACATCATTTGAGATTTAATTAATCTTTATTTCACTTAAAACTATTTTTTATATGTGAGAGAATATTCTTTTTATATTAGCATCATAATCTTTCAAATTTTAGGTCTGCTATGCCTTGCTTTATTCTCTTTAATGGTCAATAGTTTTCGTTTCTAATCTTTTGAGTCATTGCAGAACAGTAAAGTTTCAGATAATATGAAAATGTTAGGCACATTTAATCTTATACAGGTTAACATGCCGAAAATATCGGACAAACGCTGTCTTTTTCGATAACTTAACCTTATAACCAATGAGATACACATATATCACCTTTAATTTAGAGAATTCTATCTGCTAAAGACATAAGATACATTTGTACATGCATATCATATATGATCAAATATTATTCGTTATACATCTCACATAAAAATAACTTCATTGTAGATGTGAAAAAGAGGTGATTATACAGAAACTTTTTGGGAAACATTTCGTCTTTTTTCAATTCTTTGATATTGTTTACCATGTATAAATCCCCCTTAATTGAAATGAAAGTTAAATGACCGGTACACTTTTCAGCATCCTTTCATACATTAAATGTTCGTTGTTAAATACCAAGTCACCCTCGACGGTTTGTAATATGAAGAATAAATAGGTGCTTTCTGTCAGAACTTCCTGTCATAACAACACATATAGCATCGCCAGACGGTTTGATAATGGCTTCTCAAGTTGTACCTTTTAAAAGATTGTAATAATGAGGTTTTTATACAATGACCCCACGATTACGTATCTCCCATAGTTTTTACTAGTTATACAATATTTAAGAGTTATTATCAAATGATTTACGCGTGATAGCAGTTGAGTCCTTCATACAAATAGAAAAGATACAATGTACTGGTGCAAGATAACCATGTACTTAAGATATATATTTTCACTGCGTCCATAATACGTTTGACTACCGATCAATGTATTTTTAATAAGAATATGAATGGTATTTATTTGTAGAACATTGCTTATCATCTTCCTACCAAATGTTAATTTTCTGCATAGTAATTAGAATGTAGGGAAGTTTCAAAGACTTCAAACAAAATTGATAATTGTTTATGTTACACGTGTTATTAATTAGGGAATCAATTTCAATCAAAAGATTCGATTTAATTCAAGAACCTTGCTCGTTGCCTTACTTGGTTATCCAAGGCTAGACTGTCAGAGTGTTGAACAATCATTTTTGTGCTTGGTTTGATGTTATTGAAGTAAAGGAAGTTGCTTTTCAACCAGTTAGTGGTAGCCTTTTAGACATAAACAAAGTTTTTCAAGAAATATGATAAATCAAAATACAATGTGTATTTCAAAAGTAGCCGACCGTAAAGCATTAGTCCAAGTAAAGAATATTAGACCTGCAAGCGTCAGGAATGCTTCGGGGTGACTTATTTTTCCAATATTTAAGGCATTAGCGGCGTAAAAACGTTCGGAATAAAAACCACCGACACATACAATATAAATAACATGCTTGAAATATTCATATAAGTGAACATTTATTACATTGACCAAGCAGAAGGGTAAACAGATTGTATATAGATACTTCTTTGTCAGGTAATAATATTGTCATGATTAATTGACTAATGTAACCACTTTTTCCTTAAACTTGTTGCGAGTAATATTTTGTTTAATTAACTTTTTGTTATGAATCATGGCGATGTCAGCAACAAATTATTACATGTTGAAACAATGTCAACACAAATGCAAATTTCCCCTTTTGGAAATATCAATTGTCGTGTGTACCTGTGACTTTATGTTGACTGAATCAATATTTAATAACAACGACTTAATACCAGCAAATCCTGCTTTAAGTGCCCCTTATGGTAAAATGCCGCCTTTTCATTATCGAACAAACATTCCCACCTGACGTTTGGCTCAAAGCAATGAGTTAACACATATCAGGTGCAACTGATGACAAAATGATTATACTCTTAGATATTAGAGGCATTGCTGCAACCTTAATCTTTCACTAGTTCAAACTTCCCCTATTACCCAAGTGTATGCAATATTTTCTTCAGAGGGTAAACATTCAAACACTGTTTAAAATGATTATCTGATGTCGTAGCTACAGTCGTTGTATAATGAACGAACGCTGCATGCGACCAGTGAAGACATTATCGAAATAGAGTCCCGTGTAGTTGATAAAAATTAAATTAATTTCCTTAGATTGTTAGTTAATTAAATAAGGCATATTCAAAAGCCAATGAAATTCTCACTCAACGCTGACTAAGACTTTAAACCAACATCAAAACTCTGAAAGGTGCTGATCATTTACTTCTCCGATTCATTTCACACGTTCATGGTAGTCAAATAAGGTAAAATCCTACAAACATATTTTAATACATAACGAATATCAGTTGTCTATATTGCCTATATATGTGGAGATGATCAAAGTCATTGTGGAAAAGAAACAGACTATATTGAAGGTGTTTACGCTATCCCAGAGCGGGGTCACATGTAGGGAAACCAACAACTGACAATTTAGCAACAATCACTTCCATTATAGAAATGAGAAATTGTCAACATTTGTAGCTTTTTTAGAATTTAGGAAAGTATATGTGGGCACATGGAGAGAAAGACTGTGGCATAAACTGATGGCAAAATGTTAAAGCTGTAAGATTCATTTACCATATCATACAGTACGCAATTCGCGTAAACCGTTCAACCACTACGTTGTTTAATGTGAGACAGGAACTTAAATAGGGATGTATTTATCGCCAATGCTATTATACATGTACATCAATGACTTGAATTGATATCAAATTAACTTTGAAGGGACGTGGGATAGGAATACAGTGTGGTGAAGATGATGACAATGTCCCGGCATACGCCGGTGATATCCCACTTTTGCAGAAAAGGAGGATCTAAACCTTCTTCTTTCAGTGCTGGACATCTGGTGTGGTAACAACAAGATGGTTGTAAATAAGGACAAATCATATGTAAACCATTGCAGAGGACCATCAGTGACAAAAACCTAATCAGAAACTTTCAGATGTGGAGTCATAGGATAAATAAGCCAATAGATATAGTTGATAGCTACCAGTACTTGGGGGTGCTCCAGAAAATCAGGATTATAACATGATTGCAAACTTGTACTCTAAGCTCTATGACTCTATACCCAGGCTCGGTTTAAGAAATTACGCTCTGAATTTGACTGAGAATGGAGAAAATTCATGTGAGCCAAACCTTTCCACGCAACCACAAAGGTGCATTAGCTAAATTTAGAGTAGGACTGGCACCTTGGCGGATCGAGACGGGCAGATACGAAAACAGAGCAAGAGAAATGCGACTGTGTTTTCACTACAAAAACGTTATAGAAGATGATAAACACGTTCTTTTATCCTATCCTCTATACATCGAAATACGTTTTAAACTTAAGTTCAACAGTTTATGGCTAGAATTTACTTTTACTGACAAATGAAAACAGGTATATTATATTTTATCAAGTCATGATCTCACCTTTTACTGTGCTAGAGTCTGCCATGGTATTTTAATCACCAAAAGGAGTATTCTATATATATACATGTATATCATTGATTTTGCAACATCTTTTCAAAGATTCTAAAAATGTTATGACTGGCGCTGTTAAGGTGATCTTTCTAACATATGGAAAACATTTACAGCTTCTTTACAATCTGGAGAGATCATGTTCTGCTTAGATGGATTTCGTTCAATCCTTACGTTCCGAAGAAAGATGTTTTCTGATCCATAAGTTTAAATTGGAAGTTACATTAAAAAATGTGAGGACTCCGTGGACTGAAGAAATATTAATTAGTTAACGATTGGGAGCTTTATACACTTGATGTAAATCTGTAACAAAAACTATCACCTCGTAAGATGGTCGGTTGGATTTTTTTTAATAGAAAACGCTGATTTGTGCCTGTTATCTCCAACATGGCTGTCCGATGGGTAGAAGCCAGACCAAATTTGAGTCTTTTTGAAACCTGTCTTTCTCTTTGACTTTCTTTCCGTCTTTCCCCTCATCCTTTCGATCCCCCTAACCTGTTCCACCACTGGACTCAATATCTTATCGCGGTGTGGTAGTTTGCGTGCTTCAGAGACCCTGAGAGCTATGCCAGTTGGAGCTTACATGCTCCTGGTAGGGGCACCCAGGCTGAACAGGTTGACGGATAGAAGCCTGACCAAATTTGAGTCCTTCTAAAACCTGCATTCTACCTCTCACTGTGCCTTTCTTTCCGTCTTTTCCCTCATCCTGTCGATCCTTTTCTCCCTTATCTATCCACTCTCTTTTGGATGCTTGTCATCCACGTCTTTAATAACTGAAATATTGTTCAAAGCACGTTAAACCCCAACTCACTCACTCACTCCTAACCTGTTCACTCTCATTTGGGTGTTTGAGTTTAATAACTTAAATATTGTTTGAAACACGTTAAACCCCAACACACTCACTAAGATGAAACAAAAACAAAACCATATCCCATATTTTATAAATATGTGTCATGTAAGTAACATGATATGCCCTTGAACTCCCTCAAAAAATTCATGAGTGACATGATAAATCCATTTACTCCCTCAAAAGAGAAGGACCTGAACATTTTATGTGTAACATTTTCCCTTTACTTGAATGGAGATAACAAGTCTAAAATGAATCACACAGGTATCATATTTCACGCGACGACAGAAAATGGTCAACTGCACCTTATGTTGCAATACACCAACGTCTGGAATATGTACATCGGCAACGTAATCTACGTGAATGCATGTTTCTGACACAAGAATATGTGCAAGTTGACTTGTAAGACATACACTAAACACACACAGTAAAGGTGTATAAGACATAATAAGGAAACGTCTTACGTCAGCTACAAATTAAATTATTAATTGACAATATCCAGCCACAGTGATACAAATTTTCTCCAATTGTAAATGTCAAGTGAATAAGATGCAGAACACTTGTTGCACGGGCGACAGGAAATTATGATAAATTTAATGCATCATTTTCATATAAATGTTTAGGAGAATTTGAAAATGAGTTGAAAAACTATCGTAACTTTTTTCTCATTAGTAATCAATTCCCTGTCACTCTATTCCAGCTCATTTATCCGTTTTATTAAATTAAAACGAGTATTTTGCTAAATTATATTAATTTTCTGCGTTTGATATATAATATTCCGCCAGGGAAAATAATTTTAAAGCACAGAACCTCTTAATCACGCTGCGGAACAAACTTGTACGGAAATTGTGTATAGCAAAAAACAAATATGCCTCATTGTTCGTTGGCGCCATGCAGAAATTATTGTTTGAAATGGACGAGGAATTGGAAATGGATCTTACAGAAAAGCGATTTAATAATAGATGAAATTCAGTTACTGTTAAATTGTTCTCAATTTTACGATTGCGAAATTACTTTTAATTCTAGTGTGATTTTCTGCCTGCAAAGTGCATGTTACCTGAGAGACCGAACGTTAAAATACGATTTTATTGATAAAAACACTGCTTTGTCCAAATGTCCAAATCACAGCAATTTAACTTATCAAAGGCCAGTTACCACTTGTGACCACTGCTCTAATTGTAATCATACATAATTAGCAGCTGGATACCATTGCTTAGCCTCATTACACCATCCCTGATGCTTGAAATGTCACGATTATACCTTGTCATCGTCAGATATGTATATGACTATGTCAGTTTCAAATGATCCTATCAATTTGTTTGTAAATGTATTGTTGTTGGAGTCATATATGTAACACTTTATGAATGGTGTCCTTTTATCGAGAAAAACTAACTGTTTAATGCTAATCGAAAGATAATGATTCGCCTCCCAAAAAAAATGGCAACACTTGTCTCGAGCGGGATGATGATGTTATACTTATGATTTTTAAAACAATTATTTTGTTAAAGGTTTTTTATAATAGTTTTCATAAGATTCCGGCTTGGGCACACACATAAGGGTGATCTTTTACATTGAAAAGTAATAATAATCATGATTTTGGCTACATACGCCTTCTCTGAATGCTTAACATCTGGACTGATTGAATGGGATGACAACTAGTCAGTTCTGTGCGACGTTTATCAATGAGTAACGTACAAATGTCATTATACTTTTACTGTTATAGGGAAACAAATGTTGTCAAGATTTAGGTCATTTATGGTTATAAAACACACATCTCCATAACTGTATAATACTAGATTAGCTCATTACTAAAATAGGGAAGTCTTGGAATTTTAGAATTAGTGAATAATATCTTGAGTTCTGTCTCAAGGCAGTCAGTTTCTGGTTATATTGATCTGTAGCCCACGGCCAAGGATCACGAAACTTTATGATGGAATCATTTCTGCGTTGATCAGACGAGTATTCCATCAATGACACTCTTTGGTCTCCATTTGATTAATCTAATATAAATATGCCATAATTCAAGAGTATATTCCCTCGCAGCAGTCAAACATATCACAATTTTACATTGCAGGCCTATTGACCTGCCGAAATGTCTATAAATTTTGTGAATGATGAGCTTCGTCTATATAATAGTATTAATATACTTAAAATAACTTACAAACAATATTTTTATAAAACAAGAAATCAATTTTTTTTTACCACTTTATTTATATATGCAATGACTTTCGCATTATATTGTTTTGAAAAAAGACATGTTGAATAAACAAGTCAGATTAGAGTCGGACCTCCAAGTCATATGACATTTTGAAAATTTAAACCTATCGCCTTATGCTAAATCGATAGATATTTCCTAACCTTTCTATACAAATTTCATGTTATTTACCATTTTTTAAGGATGATCGGTCGTTACTCAATTTTTCAAACTTTGTCTTATAATTTAAAAAGTAATAATTTAGAAAGATCGTTTGATGCTAAATGCTAAATGTAGTTTGATAGACAGTCCCGTCATAGACATCTAGAATTAAGTTCAAAGGATCCACAAATTAATTCCTGACCTTTTCACTTGTTTTACATTCATTAGCTAATTGACCTCTAAGAATTTAAACGCAGGTTTTATATTATAATTTTGACATTATATACATCATGTAGTTCCTTTTCAATCATTTCAAAGTATTTGTGAAAACATTCAGACGATTCATCTCGAAGTCCGTAAACCACATGAGCTCTGAAATTGTCAATGCCCTCATTAAGCTAACACAGGCGGAAATGAACTTCAACACAGAGAATATATAGCGTCTCTTATTTCATCGGTGCAATTGCTAGATAAGGGCTTGCATCATGAAAAAGGAAATGAATGTGGCAGGAAATAGTATTCATCAAAGGTGACAGTCGATTTCCGTTCAATTATATATTGAACTCCTGATAAAATTTACCTTTAAAGATTTTTTTGTTGGTTCAAGTTGTAAATGATATGGGATGCGACTTATTTCGTAGGGATTTCTGTGAGTATCCTGAATACCTCACACTTTCTATTTGTGAAAGTTTCCAAAAGATATATGTAGATGTTATTAGTTATCTATAAATGCTATTTCAGAGACAGAGTCATTCATTAGCTCCCTGGTTTGTACATAAGACTCTGCGATCATTTTGCTGCATCTTTGTTCTAGTTAACCACTTTTTTTTTTATACCTGTTTACAAGACAGATTCATATAGGAATTTTCATCCAGTCTCATCTTATCAACGGCTGTTTACATGGGTGAATATATTTTGTTTGCTTATTGATATGACTAATTTGATAGTACAATTCTTGTTTGTTTTAGTCTATATTGTAACCTTAAACCTTTTGTTTATCATATAATTATAATTAAATTCAATTGTTTTGTCACATTTTGCTGATTTGACTTGCGACATTTTCTTATTTTAAATTTACAGGTAACATGAATGAAAGTTAAAAAGGCGAAGCATCGTTTTAAAATTCAGACACAAAGAAGTCAATTTGCAAGACTATATTTCATTTGAAAATAAAGGTCAACCAGCACAGTTGTTTCAAACAGCTATTGCTATGACTATGATAATTTTAGTTTTCTTTTAATGATCATAAACAGTAATTTTCTTAGCTCTTTTTAAACAAATAACCAAGAGTGTTTATTCTTGATTACAGAACTGTATCAAAATTATACTTTGAATTTCAGAAATGCATGGATAGCCTTTGAAGTTTCATCAGTTAATTCACTTTTTAAGTTGATGTGAGCTATAAATTTATCAAAAACAGTCTCCCCTGACAAAAATACACTTTCATAGACTCATGTTTTATCTATGGTGGTATAAAATAATATTGTCTGTTATGAGTCATAATTTGTTTACATGTGGTTGTATTGCACTTCAGATTTTAACAAAAGGATTCTCTACCACTGCTATCTTCACCAGATGTGTGAGCGGTGAAATAGAGACCCACATCGACCCATTCTCACATTAGTATTTTAGTAGCATGCATAGAGTGATGGTCAATTAAGGAATTGATCAAATGTAGCTGATAACCCAGGAAAAGACAACAATATTCAAATCAGTATTGAGATGAAAATTACGATCATGTTGACATCAGTAATATAATTATTGATATATTTTATCATGAAAATATACGAAGTGTGGTCCTGCACAAGGAAGAATGATGGAAATGGGTTAAATATTAACCTGATGCTTAGAAATGAAAATAAGTTAACAAATTCATACAAATGAGAAATGATATACAATGAATAGAAACTATAGAAACAAAATCAACTTAAAACACTTAATTTGTTATATAAATGGCCTTCGTGGTTTAATGAAATATTCGATACACGGTGATTGGAAATGCAGTTTGGATTTACAATATAGATTTGTAAAAAAAGGGAGGACTTTGGATAATAACTTAAAGAACAAGGCATGGTCGGGCGTGGTTGGCAGAAACAAAACGTATGAAGGGATGCTAGCCAACCATTTTGGTCGTAAGGTACAAGTCAGCATTAGTTTCCATCAAATGCCTTTAGGTTTGTGATGCTATTTGGAAGCGGAGCGAATGGGGTATATCGGAATGTAAGGTGGTGTTGTAATTTAGTTATTGGCACTCAAAGTACGAATTCATCTTATCGTGATATTGTTACGACAAAATTGTTTAAAGCAATTGTTATTATTCTAATCTTTTGTAACAGCAAGAATGGTTATCATATTAAAATTATTTTTTTCGCAAAAAGAAATGAGAAAATAAATAGTATTCTATTGACAACCACTTTCTTTTTTTACGGTTTTGTAATGGAAATTCATAATTTAGAATTATGTTCCTGTTTAGCATGTCCCAAGCCATTGCATGCAATCACAGAACTTAAATTTCGTTATCGAAACTCTAATTAAGACAACTAATAAATTACAATGTTACGGCAACATGTTCTACTGATTGGCCGGGGGAAAGTTTGGTTTGCTGCTTTTATTGCACGTATCAGATGCCCGGCATGCTTCTTTTTACACATTTATTACTTACTCTTTCAGTTGATAACATGTTTAATTCAAACAGTTTACAGAAAAAAAGGGATATACTAACGTCGCAGATGCGACAGTCGTACCGTACTGAATTTAAAACGGCAGTCGTAGTGAAAAAGTTTTGTCACAGATTATTGTAAGTTTTCATGACTTATAATAGTGTGTTTACTGTGCATTAGCTTTATATTATAACAGCTTAAATGTCAATTATTATTTCCATCGTTATTCTATTGTAATACTCTTATGGAATATATGATCTGATATGATAACTTAGTAGGTAGTTTTGTTTTATCACATTGATCATCAACAAATTTATGATTTGCGCAAAATGTGTCAGAAACAAGGTTGGTTTTTTATGTTAAAGCCCAACTCACACTACGCACGATTGCACTACGGTAACATTACGATTTGATCGTACTGGTATCGTATGGTGTTTTTTACGATCTGTTATGTGAAAACGTTTTCTGTGCGTGAGGTACACGATATGAGTACAACTAATGCACGAAAGGTCACGATTCTAACACGGTCAGAACACAATCAACACAAACTTGACACGACGCTTTCACGATGCAATCACGAATGGTGTAAGAATAATGCACGATTTTAAATAATTTGTGCAAAGGCAAACAAGGTTAATCATTGCTTTTAATGATCAATGTAGAATCGTTATTCATCCTGTGATGTATTGCAGCTATGAAATACAATGTCATCGCAATAAAGACAGGAGGGCATATATTGCTTATTTTAACATTATCTTCGAACAATCTTCCTGAGTTGTTCTCTCTTCTTCTGGCTTCATGCGAATAACTACCGATTGTGTTTCAAAGGCATTCCTTCTGATTCAAAGCAGTTAAATTTCCAGATCACCTAAGGAAGTTTACATTTTGACATCGAGAAACTTGCTAAGTCGATAATTGAGGATATGTACATAATAATTCGCTTCCTACCAAATTATGAAACATCCGCATTTCTACATGGTGATAATCACATTTCCTAGAACTATATATGAATACTGAGCGCCCAAATTACCATTTTCGACTTCTAGGTCATTAATTGTTATTTCAAAAACTGAGTCTGTGGTAAAAAACTTTACAATTGGCCTGAGAGAGCAATGTTGCTTGAGTCCAGCGCAATATAAGTATCCCAATTGTTATCATTATTACCTGCTTTGTTCAAAATGATTCAGTTTAATTTCTAGTTGATAACAAGGACATATGTGATTCATTCGAACAAACATTTTCCATTTACCAGAGAAATCACTTTTTCTTTATCTAATGTGTTCGGGAGATGATTTCTATTTAGTTATCTGAATTTTCGTACGATTGCGTATGGAAATTACACATACTTTGTATAAGTCCTATGCACATAATCTTCAGAATAGCATGAAGATCTTAAGCACTAATTTGTCTGATATGCGACTTTTGCAATATACAGTTTATCGGTCTACATAACTTTGATGAGCTACCACATAATTTTGCTTGTCGCATTTTATCATACTTTGAATCAAAATCTTGCAGCAGTAATTCGTAACCTTTTTTTCCCTATGATTTAAAGGTATACTTTCATGTCGAAAATTCATTGTTAGTTTTCACACATATTGCCCATTTATGCATCTTTAAACTTTGTATTTTGCACAAAATAAAATTTAAAATATCTAATAAATTAAAAGGACCCAAATATATCATATCTTATATGCTCTTTGCACTTTAAGTCTTCTTGACAATTGTGTGAAGACAAATAGTTATCCATGCATGTAGCGTTTCCACTGGCTGAACTATTGCATTGAAGTTTATGTTGCAACATTTTGCCGTTAGGTGAACCTGCTGGAAGCCCTAGAATAGCGTGGATTAGAACATTGGTTGTGTCGGAATTAATCACGGAGCTACAACTGAACAAAACAGTCGATATGCACGGAAAGAAAATTGTCGGCAGTGACGTGGCGATTCGCTCGTCTCCCTCGCTTACCATCAATACCTTACCATCGTTTATGCTGACATGTTGACTAAAAGTAAGACACGCGAAGCACACGTGATGAAAACGTTTTGATGGGCAACGCTCTTATTGGTGCAAGGGCAATCCAATATCGTGTAACGATCGTATCCTGATGGTACAGTAATCGTGTGACTCCGTGTTCTGTACGAGCTGTCATCGTGGTCCTAATGTTTAGCACTACAAGGGTTAATTTAACATGAGTACGATAATAGTACGACTGCAAGAGGGACAATTTATCGATCGTGTGGTGGTTGTGTTGTGGTCGTGCTGTTATCGTGTCCTAAGGCTGAGGCACGATCAACACAATCACAACACATACACCACACAATCACCACACAATTACCACACGATCGACACGCCCACAACACGATTTTCTGAAATCAGGAACATGTTTGCGATTTGAACAAATCGTGTTGGAAAAATAGCACGATCAGTTCAATCACTGTACGATAACCACACAATAGCAGCACAATAACCACACAACAAGAACACAATGACTACACGACACTTTCGTACAGCGATCGTAATCGATCGTACGTAGTGTGAGTTGGGCTTTAGAATACTTTCTGAACAGGGAAATACTAAGGCAGTAATACGCGTTTATCCTATTTACTCTCTAAACAACATAAGCTTATTACCAGCAAGATAGACCATGGTCTTTCTTTGAAATGAATGTAAACAGGGATGTTTGTTGTGACAGACAATTTGAATAAGTAGCTGTGAATCAGTCCAGTGGCACAGACAAATAAACACCCAACACCTGCTTCAGCTTTTTACCTTACATCACTGAGAAGCAGAAAGGTCTTGGTTTCTTGTTCCCAAAGCACCTACAAATATAGCTGCTTAGAGATTGTTGGCAGTCAATGGTATTATGCATTGGGACAATTGTTTTATCAATGGCACCACTTTTAGACATTTCATTTCAAAAAGGGATTTATATTACATGAGAAGTAATTCGTGACTATTTCAAAATTTGCATATTGTTAAGTACATTTTATCGTATGCGTCAGTCACTGTAAACTAAACATAACAAGTTTCATTTGATTAAATCTTTCAAAATCATTATGCAAAGCAAGTCCTTAATTGTCCTTAAATGATTTTTTCGTAAGGGTAAGTACAGACGTTGTTATGAAAAATGAAGGGACAATCATTTGATCAGAAAACTACTCTCTCACCAACTATGATTGATCGGAATTAAATCGGTGGCTCTGTTATTACTGATAAATATATCATGTTGTTGTTAGCTAAATATATCAAACAATGTAAATAATCCAAGTCCTGCATCACGCTCTGTACATAATACATTATTGCACTGTAGATGAGGGGCTCAAGGAGCCCAAGTCTAAAATAAACTTTTGTTCTGTTCTGTACAGGACATTTCACCCTGCACTACAATGCACAGGGATGATAGTTTTGTTCATTTCCTTATATAAAAAGAGTTTTTTCGTACTCTTCTCTCTCGTCTTGTTAAAATTATTTCAATAAAATCAATTAGTTAAAATGCGTTTATTTAATGTAATATGTGGTTAATGTATATTACATGCATTGAATTGATTAAATTGTGTTGTTGATATTAATTACATCTAAGATTGTATTGCTGGGGTAAATACTTTGACGTATGCTTTTTATTTTTTCACCCTTGGATATCTGCATGCTTCCCTTACTTCAATTCACAACAAGATTACTTCTTGGTGAAGACGGTATACCTCACGCCATGCATGTAGGCGATCTATTATAAATCAGACATTCTTCCATCAATCAAGTCATTTAGATATTCCTACAGTTATTGCTAATGTGGAAAACACGTGTATACAATATACCATGTAGCCATTAGAGTTATTGTGGTGGTTTCTTGTTTGTGATTTATCCTTTTCTGTAAAGTATACCATATTCATATATAATGCTCTGTATGAAACTAGTTTATAGAATATATAGCTATTCTAATCATCATTGTATACCACCCTGTATAAAAAGAAGTAAACCACAGACAAGATTCATATCCAGTGTTTCTGAAATAAAAGAAACTATCATTCTTTAGAACATGTTTGATTTTAATTAGATCGGTATTCTTAAATCAAATTTGATACTAAAATCCTCGTTCTTGCAAATCAAGATATTCTTTAAGGAAAAATAAATTTTGTGTGCTATAGACTCAATAGTATAGCATAATTCAAATCAATGCATGTAATTCTGTGTTAAGCTAATATTTGTAAACACCTTATTGTGCTGTAACCATCATGTCAGCTACTGGGGAAAACACTAGAGGTAGAATACTTCAAATACTTACAAGAGGCTCTAACATAAATGGAAAGAGCAGAGTTGGAAGACTACGAACACTTACAAGAGGCTCTAACATAAATGGAAACAGCAGAGTTGGAAGACTACGAACACTTACAATAGGCTCTAACATAAATGGAAACAGCAGAGTTGGAAGACTACGAACACTTACAAGAGGTTCTAACATAAATGGAAACAGCAGAGTTGGAAGACATCAAACACTTTCAAGAGGTTCTAACATAAATGGAAACAGCAGAGTTGGAAGATTACGAACACTTACAAGAGGTTCTAACATAAATGGAAACAGCAGAGTTGGAAGACTACGAACACTTACAAGAGGCTCTAACATAAATGGAAACAGCAGAGTAGAAGACATCAAACACTCACAATAGGCTCTAACATAAATGGAAACAGCAGAGTTGGAAGACTACGAACACTTACAATAGGCTCTAACATAAATGGAAACAGCAGAGTAGAAGACATCAAACACTTACAATAGGCTCTAACATAAATGGAAACAGCAGAGTAGAAGGCATCAAACACTTACAATAGGCTCTAACATAAATGGAAACAGCAGAGTAGAAGACATCAAACACTCACAATAGGCTCAAACATAAATGGAAACAGCAGAGTAGAAGACATCAAACACTTACAATAGGCTCTAACATAAATGGAAACAGCAGAGTAGAAGACATCAAACACTCACAATAGGCTCTAACATAAATGGAAACAGCAGAGTTGGAAGACTACGAACATTTACAAGAGGTTCTAACATAAATGGAAACAGCAGATTTGGAAGACATCAAACACTTACAATAGGCTCTAACATAAATGGAAACAGCAGAGTTGGAAGACTACGAACACTTACAAGAGGCTCTAACATAAATGGAAACAGCAGAGTAGAAGACATCAAATACTTACAAGAGGCTCTAACATAACTGGAAACAGCAGAGTAGAAGACATCAAACACTTACAATAGGCTCTAACATAAATGGAAACAGCAGAGTAGAAGACATCAAACACTTACAAGAGGCTCTATCATAAATGAAAACAGCAGAGTTGGAAGACTACGAACATTTACAAGAGGTTCTAACATAAATGGAAACAGCAGATTTGGAAGACATCAAACACTTACAATAGGCTCTAACATAAATGGAAACAGCAGAGTTGGAAGACTACGAACACTTACAAGAGGCTCTAACATAAATGGAAACAGCAGAGTAGAAGACATCAAACACTTACAATAGGCTCTAACATAAATGGAAACAGCAGATTTGGAAGACTACGAACACTTACAAGAGGCTCTAACATAAATGGAAACAGCAGAGTTGGAAGACTACGAACACTTACAAGAGGCTCTATCATAAATGGAAACATCAGAGGTGGAAGACTGCGAAGACTTTCACGAGGCTCTAACATAGATGGAAACATCAGAGTTGGAAGACTGTAAACACTTAAAAGACGCTCTAACATTGATGGAAGTAGGCAGAAGACTGCACACTAGGAGCTTCGACACAGGAGTGCCTGTTGTCCACTGTTATTGTCCTCCTTAAGGATTAACCTGCATCTGCCATAAGCATTTGATTGGAATAAATTATAAGCGATAGGGAATCCTGTGAATATTTGAATATTGACGAAATGTTAATATTATAAGATGTCAAGTCATATCTTTAACATTATGTTGTTTCTTTTCCCGAATGTTATTACCTCGTAACCTTTTAGCCATATCAAAGGAAAACGAGATTTTCAAAGCTTATAAATATGTGATAAAACTAGCAAATCATTCTTACATAATCCTATTGCGTAGGAAAGATAGTTTTTGCAATTATGTATGTGCACTCAGCAGCTGGTTCACTTTCACTTCACGTAAATCTGTGTTAATTGCAGGCACATTGTCATGATTTATTTCCAAAAGAAAGCAAGAAAGAGCGGAATAGTAAAAGAATATAATGTAAATTGTCATTTATTTCTAGGAAATATTGGAAATATCGACATTGATATATGAATAGATTTTGACTTAAGTTTGATAGAGTTTGAGTTTCCGATAACCTTATATAAATAAAATAAATAAAATATGCGTATGTGATTTGTCAATTTGAGTGTTTCATGCTTGTCTACAGAAGTTTGCGTTTACAAAGATTGAACGGTATAATGAAATCCGAAATTAAACATTTGTGATTTCAACAATATTCAATTCATTTTCTCTAGAATGAAAAGTATGAATAGTAGGCAACCACTAAGACTAATTTTTGGCAATATACTAAATTTCATGAAATTACTTTGAACATATGAGTCTTTAATACACATCAAAAAAACCCAGTTCAAATCAATTTGTTGGTAGAAACAGTGATACATATATTTGTCTTCATCTGTACTTTTTATTAGACATTAAATAATTACGTGGTATGACGTTCATTCACTAAAAGAAGCGTAAAATGTTTGTGTTACAATTACGTGTCGGAAACAAATTTAGTACATAACGTTTCCGAACTTTCAAAACGTATGAAACGTACAATTGCATCTATTGTTTCAAACATAAAATTGAATGCGTAATCTGTAGGATTGGAATGATGTTGACTAATGTAAATGTAACACAATCTATGCAATTTGTTAATGTGCACCATATATTTTAATGCACACGAACTGAAACGGTTTGAGCATTTGATAAATATTGTCTTGAAAATTTACTTTGAAAACTCGGCTTAAACTTTGCGATTTACATATTAATCCATAACATACTAATCGTCAATGAGTTTTCATAGGACACTCCATGTGTTGTTGCAGTCAAAACTTTTTAATTGTTTTTAGATCTCGAAGTACCGACTGTTGTTGTAAGGAGAAAGTTAGAGCTTACAATTACAATTACAATTTTGGTAATGAAGTTAAAATGTTAAAATGACTCGAATCAAACATAATGTTTGAAACTTAATCCAGCAATCGACGGACAGTAAGGAGTTGATAGTGTGATTTTTATGAACTGACTGCTTGACAACTGGATTGATAGAACCGGTTTGTAAAAGTGGCTTCTGATCATTCTCTTGAAACGTGGTTTGAGGACGTGACACATTTATGTCACCTACCACAGTATGAAGAAAACATATTCATATCATCTTCGCTTTGTACACGTAAGTTTGATATTAATGATATAAGATATTAATGCAAACATACGTAGCAGTGGATGCAGGGAACGTAGTCTTTGATGGGAGTAGTACAAAACTCTAGAACACTATATTTACTTTTATGAGCTCTGTTAAATCAGTAGCCTATTTTGCTATGCATATTGAAGAACATTTCATTGTTTCATTAAATAGAGAAATTGTGAGCAAATTAAATGTTTGCGTCATGTTGATGGACAACTTGTTTCTCGTATCTCCTAATGAGTAGATCTGAGGTTTTATAGATATACTCAGCTCTAGGGGTTTTCGACTGCTAATATCAGCCTTTGCCTGCCAGTTTCAAACCATCAACCTTAAAAGAAGGAATAATGTCGGGAATTGAACAGAAGGATGATAGATCAATGTCACTAAATGGTGTCCATTAGAATATTCTCATCTTATTAAGGACATAATTCAATAGTAAACAACCTAAAGGCAATTAAACATGACACGCATTACTAACGCATTCCGCATCATGCACACTAAATTGCTAGTTTTCCTTGAGTGACTGGTGTATATATATGAAAGAATAAAAACATATTTTTTACATAGTATTGATGGAATCAAACTTACTTTTTTTCAGAAATGCAACTAATGGTTGAAAACGAGCTTTTGATTGATTGCTTGATGACTTTATATTTATCAGAAATTGCATTTAATTCTATTGAATATCATTCAAGTAAAATTCATTTAAAATTAAGGAAATCTAATCATAGTAAAAAGTAATTTTTAAATCGCACTGCCAAATCAGTCAAGAGAAAGCAAGACTTCAGAGGAAAAAAATAATTTTATCTCGATATCCAAATAGAAAGACCTTCTTAAAGGTCAACTTTTTAGCTAGCATTAGAGGAATTTTTGGCTGCTATTTCAAGTTGCAGTTTCGGGAATTTTTTTTATCAGAATGCTGTACTTGTTTCTTTGTTGGCATTAAACAATAACACGTTGGGTTTTTATTTCGAAAATGTTAACATTAAAACTGAGAGCGGAGTTAAAAAAAGTTGGCAATTGCAATGAAATTCGCATAGCAGGTAGGCCAAATAACTTAAAGATAGCAGGACAATTATAAGTGAATTAACTTTTCTTAAAACTTTTATATCAAATGAGTATAAAGCTAATATTGCAATATTTGAATATATGATGTGAGTCCGCCTTTTTTCTGTTGTAATAATTCATTTAACACGTTGTAATTTAATTTTCAAGAATGTATCTTTGGAAACAAATTACAGGTTATGTATTTTATAAATTTATCAAAGAATCAAATATTTAGCTATCGCGGTTCATATCAAAATATCTTTTCCGAAACAGAAATAATTTTCAATGATAACATTAAGAAAAATAAAATGCTATTGTCTTTTATATTTCGATGTAGTGGAAATAGGTTCTAAATAGAGTTTATGGTTTTGATGAAGTTACTGTCAGTCACGTAATTTACCATTAATCAAGTGCTCAAAAAAAAGATCCATGGTAATTATTTGGACATTACGTTTATTATGTTATTTCTTAATTCTTTAAAGTTAAACAGTATAATTGAAAATGTGTTATGAAAAATGGCATAATTTTATATAAATATGGCTAAGTGCTAATGTAAATAAATTGTTGATAATACATTTTTTGCTTTGAAGAGCCACTCCGTGATTTTCATAACATATTATTTTTGATACGAACCTAAATGTCATATGTGGTGATATAAAATCAAAACATTTTAACTTTTCAAGTCCAAAAGACATGTATATGACAAATACTGGTTTTCCATGAAAATATAAAAAACATCCTTATAAATGCACGGAGGTGTAGATATAGTTTCCAATATACATTGATTCTAATTACATAACCGAACAAAAACTATCAACTGCTAACTGCCCTCCTGGCTGTTTTAGATAAGTATCCAAAATTACGTTTGACTATTTTACGCGCGCCACTGTCCGGTTTTCGATCAAAATTGCGACCCTCTACCTTCATATTGTCACTGTAAAAACCAATAAGCTTTAAAATGTGTTCTTTTGGTAACAGTCGATACATCGCGATCAAATGGTACCATTGATTAAGTTTGGCATATATGACTCCAACAACTCACGGAGTGGCTTTAAGAGTTTATTCATTAAAGAGCAATAAGAATCTAGCTTAACCTATTTTTCATTCGGTTATAAGTAGTCTATAAACAACCTGACCTCTGATTTTTTAATTGAACTCTTTTACACGGACGGAAATGTAGTTCACCACCAAATACACTTATATCGTCTCTCTTATTACGTGGCTCAAATTCAGCAGCCTGGTAGAACAAAGCTAACATCATGTAATAGGATTTGGAAAGAGTTTTTATTAAAAGTGAAAGTCGATATCCGTTTTATTTCATACTGTTTAAAGGCCATGAAAAAATGTTCGGAGTTTATCTGAACTATGAAATTAAAACCTACTTTGGGAAGGCAGGACTATAATTAATTTGAACACACAGTGCACTGAGGTCAGACTGAACGATTATTTTTTAAAAATTGTTGTCCTATGATAACTAACTTTCTATTGATCATCAACATTTAAAGCGCGAAACTATACATACCTCCTTATTAAGTAATTAAGCAAATATGTTGTTTGAAATCTGATGTTGTATTTGTGATTTTGGAAAATATGAGTCCTTCTAAAACCTGCTTTCTATCTCTCACTATGCCTTTCTTTCCGTCTTTTCCCTTATCCTTTCGACTACTTTCTCCCCGATCTGTCCACTCTGTTTTGGATGCTTGTCACCCACAAGGGATGAAGGGAGGAATCAGATTGACAGGTGGTAACTGAAGTGATTTTATCTGTAAAATTATTTGTGAACAGTAAACTACTTAAATGGTACGAATCGTTATCTTGTTAACATGAATAGCTGTGAATCAGTCCAGTGGCACAGGAAAACAAATACCCAAGACCTGCTTTATCATTTTTGCTTAACATCTTAGGAAAGAAGAAAGATCTTGATTCCCGTATCACCTCTTTAAATAAAGCTGCGTAAAGAACATTGGCAGGCAGTGGAACTCTGCATTGGGCTAATTGTTTTATCATTGACATCGAATTTTGACATTTGTTTTTTCAAAAATAGAAATACATTTGCGTGGTAAGTTAGAGATACCAGTTATGGAGTTTATTTGATTGTTATTTTATCAGTGTGATCATTCTTGACTATTTCAAGAATTTGTATATTGTGTATTATCTTTGCCTAACATATACAGCAGTCTGTTAAAACAAAAAAAACATTTTTTTCAAAATATTGTTTGAGGTTTTCTTGTTGGCATACGGTTATTGGACAGTATTTTTGTTGCATGAATATGTATTTATCGTACAGATATGTGCTAACGTTTTTAAAGGACATTCAAAGACGTTAAGGACTTTAACTGAGGAGACCACAATTACTTCATCCCAAGATGATTATTTGTACATAATTGAAAAATAGATTTTGGTAGCAGTTAAATGATACGTCGTTTTTCGAAAAAAGGCATGAGTTAATAAATGTTTTTGTCAAAGTTGCCTATCAAAGATGATTTAAATTCAATCAAATTTCAATGAAATTACATAGTTCAAGATGCCGGACGGTCTCAGGTATTTTTTAAAGTCTTTCAGTGCTACAGTGTTAGACTTATCTATTTCAAGTTGCATTTGCTAGAACGTCATGAAATATTAACATAGTATACCTTTTTGCACATGAGATGAAATTAACTACTCGGAATGTTGCAATACAAACTTATCATATATGATAAAATGGTGATTATTTAAATAAAAACAGATCATGTTATTCTACCATAACGTCCAAATGTATATACAGTTGCAATCCGTTTAGTAAAACTCCACTGGAAAACCTCATTACTTTTCCAACATGTTTACTTATCCAATATCAAAACTGCTACAAAAGCAATTATTAGAAAAGGACACATAATCATTCATATAATACAAAAAAAGGTTAATTTATAGCTAAAATAATTAAATCTGTAATAATTTGTATTCTCGAAAAACAATAGATACAGTTACAATGTCAGAGTATAAGTTATATAATGTGTTGTTACTACCTAATATCATTTATTTTGTATTCTTAAAAAAAATCCAAAACAACTCGACAGCCAAATAAAATAATTTGTAGTACATCATGTGTTTGAGATTCTCAATGAAATATTGATAGTAAAACATAAAATCTTGACACTTGTCTTGAAGAATTCTGGTACAGGTGAAAATATGTACTCCTTAATCATCTATTACTAAACGCAATTAACATGCTCACAAACACCATATCAATTATAAAAATATCATTTTATCATCTGGATATCATTTCTCTGTCTCGTTACTCCATCCCCGTTCCTAACATATATCACGATCTGACGTGAGACATATTTGCGACTATAGTGCAGATATATAACTTTATCATTATATAGGGTCATGATTTTTTGGGATACTCTCACCTTATAAGTTAACGTGAGTTCATGAGTAAGATATGCAGATTAGTGTCTGAGTACCAACAAGATCAAAGATCGAGTTTAACATATATCGGCAAATTGTAGATAGATTATTACCGTTCTTATTACCTGATGATTGATAAAATAGGCTTGTAATTCACGAATTATAAAGCACAACACTCATGCACCTTAAATTAACTATAAACTCCCATTAATGTCTTCAAAGCTGAGACTAATGGTTATTAAAAATAACATCACACTAACTGATGATTGATGACTCTATATACATCTTATATTACAATAACATACAAATAAATATGTTTTATTTAGAGAAACGTTATGATTAAATCTAATCATATTACAGTCAAACGCGATACACACATTAAATATATCGCACTGCAAATACAACGATCATCTAAAAGCTGGACTGAAGAGATTAAATAATTTTCAAATCAATTAATTTAACATAAAAATTTCACAACCTGAAGGAAATTGTATATGCCTTACAAGTACTTAAAAACATCAATTATATCTGGATATCTTATATATATCTTATATCTCATTTATCTGGAAGGTTTTCCACACTGCATTCGCATCGCGAATAGAGTAATATATGTCCAAATCAATCATTAACGGTGCAACGATTTCATAAAAAATCATCTTTATCATAATATGTTGTAAAGAAACTTGGGACTGCCGTTTCCAACTGTTGTTTTGGTAATTTGATAAGAAGTATGCTGTACGTGTATGCTTGTTAACATTAAACAAGTTAAGAAGATGTTGATGTTTTAACAAGGATATGTTAACATTTAGAGTTGGAGTTGTTGACAGTTAGAGGTTACTTACTGCAATGAAAGTTGCATAGACGTGGGAACATAACAGTAGCATTGAAAGACACGTATATCAAGCAGATATTGAACATCTATTAGAATGTTTTGAAGAAAGTACATTGTAATTTTATTTCCAGGCATGTTTCTTTGGATGGTAGTTATAACATATATTTTATTTATCTAAATAAGTTTTGGTGAAATGCCCAAAACGTGCTTTTTCATGACCTATAATTTGATTAACTCTTCAAACTTAAATTTAATAGAACAAAGGGTCAAGCTTACACATATGATAGATCATGCTTAATTACAAATGCATTTACCTACAAACAAGATTAGACCTTCTTAACACGAAATTGAGGTATTAACATCAAATGATATGCTGTTCAACTTATGCTTCAGAACATATGATATTTTATTTATAAAAACAGATTAATCCCGATGTACAAGCAAATGAAAGAGTGAACTGAAATGTGTGACAAACACACATAGTCATAAAGATGTCAGAATGAAAGAACGTCCATTAAGAAATTTCGTGTTCACATGCTAAATGTATTATGCGGCCTTTGGCAACGTGTCCGTAGAAGTATGCAACACGCTTGAACTTTCAGTGAGTCGTGACGTCTGGCGACAATTGACCACTGAAAAATTGTCCAAAGGAAATTGAAAGTTGCACAGAATGGTGACGCAATATAAAGTTGGTAAAGAACTCGGTGTAAGCCACAGTGTCAACAACAGGGCTTGGAATCGTTTCTGAACTGATGGTACTGCTGCCGGACGACTTGCTGGAGGTCATGAAAAATAAATAACCCCACTGCAAATTCTGCGACACAACACAAAATCTCCGTACCACTCGTCGAGTCAACGTTATTTACACTTATTTAATGTTTCCAAACCTTGAATTTCCCTGTGGTGTTGCTGTCAGAAATGCACTGAAAGACTATTAAGTTTCAACTTTAAAGTGAGAACACAGTGACTTTAAAAGTGCTGGTAATGGTTAACTTTATGAGAAACAAAAATATACATTAATAGTTCCAGAAACCATCTTTGAATTTATTTCATCACCATCCTACGGTCTTTAAATATTTACCAGCACATTTCCTAAAAATGTGACCTTGCTGCTGTGCCCAAGATTGTCAGATACACCCACATCTCAGTTATATGAGCACCGTACAATGTGATGGTCAATTATAGAAATTGATCACATAAAGCTGATAACGTAGGAAAGTAAAATATGGTGAACTGATGCATATATTATCTTGTTTATTTCGATTATATGATATGTAAATACAGTAATCGTTTCGTTTATAAGTACAGACATGATGCTATTATGCTATCGACACAGGACCCTGAGCAGCTTAAAATATTTCATACAAGTGGTGGGCCTACTTTGGTGTTTCTATATTTTTCTATATGCAACTTTTCTGCAAAGATTTATTTATGAATAGCAATTTGAGACCTCATCGTAACTTGTTGTCTCTTGAAAAGCGTTAGGGAACAATTAGCGTGGGTGTAAATCACGTACCCCCTGTACGGTAAAAGCATTGGATACATGCATTGTCTGGAATCGGTTTGAAGAAAGATTTGAACTCGTTTAAATGTACTTTTCATGTCCATTAGTTTGTAGTCATGACTTATGTTTCATGTTTTTAAAGGCTATGTATTTTTGACAGTTTGATTGTATCAAAATATTTTGTGACAAAAATAACAATTTTGTTCTTTTAATATTTGAAAGGAAAATATGAAGACTCGATATAATCATATAACCTTTTTTGTGCACACGTAAATGGTTAGTTTCGAAAATCCCACTATGTTTGCAATTCCTGAGCTAGAGTGATGTGTACATGTATATAAATAACTTTAAAACATCTTGCTTACATAATCAGAGACTGCCTTGGGAACGGATTTTTATGATCCATGACTTTCAGCACATGTCACACTGTTTATTACGTTTTGGTCGTTCTTATTGTCACGTCAAAGTATGTTAACTTTAACAATAATCAGAAAGTTTCAGGACATTAAATCATGAATAGCAATCATGCGATAAGGAAATTTACCATTACATCCGCATTGTACATGGTATAGTAATGTAAGTTTTCGTGGTATATGCTATATATCTCTGACGCTGATTATTATCTTTATCGTTATTCGGTTTCTATACTCTGGTGTCATAAAATGTATAGACAACTGTCGTATATATAAATATGTTTTGCATTGCATAGATCATAGTAAAATAAGTGACAAATATCACCATATATGAAAAGAAAGTTGGGTTGTTTGAGGAACTCTGTTGGAAGTGTGAAACATCATTAGTTTATCAACAGCAAGAAACACCGAGGGCTGTTCTTTGAAAAATAATAAAGAGGGGTGTTCGTGACAGACAATTTGAATAAGAAGCTGTGAACCAGTTCATTGGCACAGGCAAATAAACATCCAAAACCTGTTTGGCCTATTGGCTTGACGACACAGAGAAGCAGAAAGGTTTCAGTTACTTATCTTAAAATCATCTCGATAGATATAGTAATGCGATTGAAAAGCTTCCTCAGAACTCACTGGACCTCTGCATTAGGGTAGTTGTTTTATCACAATGCCAGCTACAAATATATCATGGGTTTATATTGGCACGAGCGTCCGTCCGTCCATCTCCCTTTCTGTTCTGCACCAATTTAGACATTGGTTGTTGATATGTAATAAATCTTGACAATTGCAATCGCTAAGATTTGTAGAAAGGCATTATGCATCTGTCAGTCGCTCATTTAGATGATTTATGATAAGTCTTTTTTCGATAAAGGTTTGCTCTGCTCTGAATGTAGAAGGAAAATCCATATATATGCTTTTAGATTTTGATTATTTTTAATTTTCTATGTTTCCAAGACAGATGTTCAAATTCTAATAAAAGCTGCAGACTGGTTAATATTTATTTAGATGAATTGAATTCGCTTAATTGATACAATTGTTGAATCAATAACATTCATGTTAGTTATGACGATGTTGAAGCCACACGTATTTTATTCATATCTTCCCTTAATGATAGCCGCAAGGGTTTTTTGTGTTCAAATCAAAGCAAGATCTTTTCTTGCTACAAACGTTTTTGCAATGCTTTGCATGTGCTTATTCCATTGTGAAAATGACAGAGCTTTTATTTTACAGGGCTGATATAGCGCAGTCGACTTCGGATCATGAAGTCCTAGGTTCGAATCCCGCAAGGGGCTCGGCAACCTTGTCTGCAGTAGAGAACTGTTCTACGTACAGTAACATTTGGGTACAATGCTAAACTGAAATTCAGCACACTACCACCCACGCTTCGCTAGTTCCAGGCAATGCTCGCAGGTTTCACCGCAATGTATAGCCACAAATGTGTTGCGGGCATTTTCCCTGCAGTAATACTAGCAGTCGTGATAAAAGTGAAAAAGCGGCGTATAACCCCAAATCACTTCAACTACATTTTCAATAAAATGAACGTATGATATCAGAAGGATTCTTTCAAAGTTAAGATAACTGCGTCATGTAGCATGACTTGTGGTTAGGTCCCTCTTTTGAATTTTATTATTACTTTGAAGCATATGTTTTTTCTTACAAGAGCAGGACACCTTCCATTGCCTCAGGAAGATAGATCATGTTAAAATGTAGAAAAACAAAACTTCCATATTCCATATTTTATTACTTAAACTTACATTGCCGAATAGGACCAATGGCAATCTTGTTTTAATAAAAAAAAATAAAGCCTGTCACCATGGAATGCATTTTGCTCTGATTTATAATATCATTTCTAATCAAAGTTTCCTTTCAATGTCTGGCAAGTACCATGTGCGAAATTTATTGCAAATGAGCACTGCGTTGCTGAAGTCAGATATGCCACATGTAACCATGTTTTAGAGATAATCAGATATAGCAACAAGTAAGCATCTCCTCAGCTGTTCCAGGATTTCTTGAACTGTCACATTTTGATACTCTCACGATTGGGGTAGGGGTTATTTTCCGCTTTTGTTACACACATTATGTAGATGATTTTGGACGTACCGTTGCATCTCTGGAAAAAAGGGAACACGTCTAAAATATTGTTGCATAGTTCATATATACGAATGCTTACAGTTTACAGTTATTCAAACGAACTATATTAAACATACAGACTTTTTTAGCCGTTTCAAACTGAATAATAGGCACATTGTGACTAACAATGTATCATTGTATGAATACGATTCAACATCAGAAAAATATATCTCATTATGCAAACTTTTATTAGGAAAGAGAGCAGTTGTGTCTCTCATACCTTTTTAGAGTTAACATCTACTTACCCTCGTCTTGAATTTCTGACAGGTGTAACATCGGAATGAGGATGTATGCTACTCAAAATGTCATTTGTGGCAAAATTGAAGCTTCCTGATGAGTAAGCTCTTAAATGAAAGCCATCAGAGCCAAGAGTTTTTGAAATTCCGTGTCTATAGGTTTTATTGGAATCGCTCTCGTTTGGCAATAGTCGGAATAAATCAACATATATTCCGTTGTGAACCTCGTGTTGTTCGGAAACTTCTCTGTTCCTCTCGGGAAGAAACCCCGAAGAGGCATTTGATAGTGTGACATCAGGTAGAGCATCACTGTGTCCAGAGGAAGTAGTTCTCATCACATCCGGAAGTTGTTGGCCACCACTTAGGCATATGTTATCCTTCAGCGCTGAAACTGTATTATTTCCAGAATCATGACAGTTTCCCATTAACCCTGGCGTTGTATCATTTCCAGAATTTGATTGCTGATTTTCAGGATTAGTGTTTCCAACGTAATAGTTTCTGTGAAATAACTGGTGTCTAACATGGACGTACCGGTTACATTTATGATCCGGGACCTCTGGTGGAGGAGTTGATCGTGAACAAAATATTTTTTTCATCATTTTAAGAACTTTCTTAAGGAAAGCTTTTCGCAAAAGGATGTAGAGCCAAGGATCCATCGTTTGATTGAGGCTTGCAAGTCGAATTGCTAACAATCCAAGAACAGGATTCGATTTCTGGGTGGCCAACGTCATTATGATGTGAATCTGAAAACAACAAACAACGCATGGATAAAAGAGTACGACTTAAATTATCACCTTTGGGATGACATGTTTATTGTCACTTTCAACTTTTGTTTTGTAGTGTTAATTTACATACATTACATACATACCTTATTTAGTCACATAAAGTAGTATAAAGTACGTTCTAGTATGAGTCTATATAAAGTACAACCCAGGGGCGACACAATTCCTATCCTTCCTAACGTTGTGGAAACTAGGTTGAGATGTGATATAATCCAATGATTTTGATAAATGATTTAATTTCCTCACGTTGATGTATGGTCCTTCTTTCATATGTCGTTTCCATATTGGCAGTACTTCGTTAAAGAAAGCTTGATAGCGCCCTATCCTAAAGTTACAAGCAAGTTCTCGATTGTTCAAAATAAAGAAATCAAACCAAGTGCAGACGTATCCTTATGGGTTCTCGACTGCTAGAGAAGTTTTGGAGGCGGTTTGTTTTGTTTACGGAGTTGTACGTTGTAGCTGAAGTGAACCGTGTTATGCCTTGGTATGTCTTTTGGGTTTTACATCCTCTTAAATGTTTTAAGTGTTTTTTGGAAGGGAAATGGATAATATTTTCTTAAACGAAAACGGTTGCCAATTAATTATACAGTTAAACAAAATGTTCAATAGCAAAACACGTGAGCGACATTTTAGGAAAAATAAGGCCAAATAATAGTTCTTGCATCCTATGTAGAACGATATATCAACTGGCGATGGATTCAGACAAATCTGACTGTTTGATGATTTACCTATTTGTTGTTGGAGTTATATACAAAACTGCTTTTCAAAAAAACTGTTTCAAATCTTTAACTTGGGATCACTGGATTATTAATTTTTGCTGCTACAACAGTGTATTTCTATCCGCAGTGCTCCTCAAAATATCTAAATAGATATATAACCACTCAATGAAATTACATTCAGTTTATAAGAGCAGTCTTATCCGGGTTAACGAGATTTCATACGCTTGACATACAATAAAATAAGCAAAACATGAGTAAGAAGCGGTAAGCAATTCAAGACATTTCACTTGATAAGATATCAGATTATTGTAAGAGCTCTTGGCATACAAATACGCTGATGGAACGGATGTTTTAAATCAGAAAGTGAAACTTTACAGACGGCTGGCAATGTCTTAAGTCATCCGTTTCCTTTGTGTCTGACTCGACATTTATGATACTGATTCGTTTCCATGTTACACTCATTATTTGTAATAATCATCTCACAAACATGAGATGTACCCCTATTCATCTCTAGTTAACTTGCCAAATAGCAAGTCGTTTTCAAAATGTCTGGAAAAAAATAATGTAAATACTTGTTCAATTTAATTTCAAAAGTGTTTTACTGAAACTAAAATTCAAATATGTTTGTTGTTAATTCTAACAGTAGAGGATACCGAGGACTTGCCTATTCAACTTTCTAAGGCGCAGATTGAAATGAACCTTCAAAATGAATGACTCAAGAAGCAGCCGCATCTAATGATCTTGCAAACATTATATATATATATATATATATATATATATATATATATATATATATACATTACTGTGGAACTACAATGCAAACTTACCATAAGAGGGGCCCAACATACTCCAAACACAGTTGTAATAGTTGACATCAACCATATCATTTGCATTTCGACATCATTTTGTTTCTTCTTTTTCATTTGTGCCTGTAACTGGCGTTTATCGTCTTGTAACAAACTGCCTTTTCGTCCCTGATGCCGCTTGATGTAGCGAGCTTGCATTAATGTAATGATTACAAAAACGTTGCAACATGTCATTAAGACGACGATACCAAGATTTAGGCCGGCGTACATGTAGCCGTAGATGGAGATTACGATATCTCTTGTGTGAAAGTTCATGAAGCACCACGTGTTTGGAAATTGAAGGCTGTATTCTCCAAATCCAAAAAGCGGCAGAGCACCAAAGAAAAAGACAAAAGCCCATAATATAACCACTGTTCTCCTAGCATTGTGTGGCGTACAGTGCTTAGAATAAAAGTAAGTACACTTTATTGCAAGAAAGCGTTCTACAGCCATTGCACAGACGATGAGAGGCGTCGCCAGTCCAAAGCAAACCATAATAAATGCATTAAATTTACAAAGACCAATTCCTCCCGGCATTTCGCGTCGGTTGATGTATGCTGCAATGGTCACAGGAGTTGTCAATAAAATTCCCGCAAGGTCTGTACATGACAAGGCAGCCACAAGAGTATAAAACATCATTCTTCTGATTTCAGTTTTTGTCCTGTGAAGCACCACCAAAGCGAGAAGATTCCCCACTACTCCCGCCATTGCCATGGTGATTGGAGAAGCAATGGTCGCACCAATAGCATAGGAATCTGTAATGTTGGTTCCATTATAGTTTAATGGGTCTTCAATGATAACCTCTGATGAGTTCATTTTTCTAGTGGATTAAGTCAACACAATATCCAAATAGTTCCTTTCACGATTCTTTAGGAATCTGTCATCTGTAATATACAAAAGAGGAATTATCATTCAATTCCATGAACATGACACAAAAACCTTTATTCCTCAAACTATCTTTATATCTTTATATAAATATTTAAATATGTTTTTCGAAATTAATCCGATATTGACCCTTACCTGAATTACATGTCTGAAATGAGACAATGTAATGTATCATGTGTAAAGAATGAAATATAGTATAACTTTAGAAGTTTGAACTGAAGCTAAGTGATTTAGTCACTCTACCAATATGCAATAATCAGTTAAGATACGTTACGTTTCGATACAAAATGAGCAATGTTATAATTTAGCAAACAAAGAATAAATAGAACGGAAGTACAGCCATGCCATACATAATTCATTCATTTGTAAATCAAACACGAGCACATGTAGCGATGCGAATGAATAAGTCATATTTTATGCATTTATATCTAGATATGTTATTTTAGATGAACAACTGATAGTTGGAATAAATTAATAATATGTCCATTTATATAGCGCTAAACTCCACTATGACGTGCTCATAGCGCATACAAGAGTCATGGATCATTATTACCCTGGTCTAACCCAAGCTGCCGATTAAGCGCTTAAAGGTCACCTCCAACACAATCTACACCAGGTACCCAATTAGTACTGCTGGGTGAACAGAAGCACATTTTGAATAAAGTCCCTAGCTTAAGGAGACGCCACAAGTTTCTCAGCTCGTGTCTCAGTGTGGGGCAGGGAATAACCCTTGAACTCTCAGTTAATACAGCAACGATCGAGTAACCCACCCATCCGGCGAGCCACGCCAGATGTTGCTGAACTTCACTGGTAGCGGTCAAATGAGCTACGCACAGGACCACGTGCCACCACTACATCGGACTTATCACTAACTCCAAAATGTCTTGATTTCATTATTCATTAAAGTAATTAATATCTATAAATAATAAAATAATAATAAACTCGTTGATATACGGTACTTACTTTATATTCAGTAAGAATTTAAATTTATCTTATCAGCATGTGAGCAGTTAGCCCCAAGCAGTTTTCATAAGACATTTACAATTGATTTTCAGACAACTCTCTCACTTGATCATCAAGGTTACAGAAATACTTTATCTGGCTAAAGTATGAATATCTGAATTTCAATTTTCTCAATAAGACTTGACAATTCATATTTGGATCATATTTTAATTTGAGGTGAATATTATTTACCAGCAAATCATTTACCATTTGTACAACCATTCACAGGTAGGCAAAATAATTCGGTGTACAAATTTTCTAAAATTGCTGACGCTATAAAGTACAAATGATTTCAAAAGACTGTCAAATAAATATACTTCATCAAAACACTCATATAACATGTGCTAAGAAGCAATGATGCCTCTCCTTGTGTATCTTTCAAGTCATCAATACGGACAATATGTAATTAAAAATCAATAAGATAATCAACAGGTTTCCGAAGCTCTTGTGCCAATTAGTACACGAACTTCGTTGCACGAAAAGGGAAATATAATAAGTCTAGTCAGGTCATAACGTTAAACTTGTCACTGGTACAAATAGCATAAACAAGCGTTAACATAAGGAGCTTTAAATAATACATTCCTCTTACCTCAAAATAACAACTACTCCGGATATTCAGCAACTCAGTTACTATATTGATGCCTCGCGACCAATTATAAAATACATTGCATTGACAGTACACAATAAACACTGTACATAAAAGACGTCATCATTATGAATAGTATATAGACTTACCGGCAAGCGTATCTATCTACACTAAATTGTGCAATAACTCATCCTTTGTTTAAAGAGCCTTGTTCGTGTACACGTTGTCAAAAACACATGGCAAAAAGTAAGCTTTTCATGAACACGATGTCAAAATTCTATGAGAGCAAACTGTCCTTTCTCGCGAAGCTATTGGGCTTGTCGCTGTCAGAATGTTTTGTAGACTATATTTCATCGTCGCTATATATGAGACAGAGCCTCAATCAAACCTAGAAAAACAACAAAGCCTAACACTATAGGTGACAAGAACGGGTCAGCTGTGTTTGCTCCATGGGTAGCAGTTGCTGTGGAACTAATGAGAGGAGACGTCAGTACAACATACAATGAAAACGTTAATTAAATGAACATCGCGAACACACCACGAACAAATGTATATTCTTCTAATCTTATAACCAGAACAAATTGTCTTTATGGTTCTCCAACATATCTGAACTGATAACGTAAGAGAAAATCCAGAAAACAGAATCACAACAATATATCTTACCCCAATCGATGATTTGTCCTGATTCTGTAGGAACGTTAACCCTTTCAAAGTGTGACGTTTAAGGAATCAAGAAATATGTTGTTGCTATTTTGATATTTTCTAATATCAGCATTGAAACGATTCTGTGAGAAACACACAATTCTTCATTGTTACATGTTAAGGATATGTGGCTGACCATATGAATAACGTAATAAATCACACATGAGTCATCAACTTTAAAGTGTTAAAACTGTATTCAAGCGCGACAACCAGTTGATATGAAAAGAAGTACAGAGTGACCTTAAAAGATATCTAAATCAGCAAGCTGATTCTTTAAAAGGATTAATAAAGGCTTTAAACACGCATGAGTAAACACACGATGAATAGCTACCTGCGGTAAACCACAACGCTTAAGATCTTGAGTACCCTGTTGAAGCCTGCCCGGCTGTTTGGTGATTCAAGTCAAGCGTCTGACATGCTGTGTAGCCTTACGTACCAGGAAACAAATCCCTTACATGCGTCTAACGTGACAGATTTAGCCTCTCGTTGGAAAACTGAAAATATATTTACCCTCGGGTAGAATGAAACGCATTGGCAAAGTAAACTATTTACATCTGAGGACTTCGGGTCCGGAGACTAACATATGTATGACTAATGTTCGTAATTGAATGCTGCGAGTTAAGTACTGTTCAAGTATCCAACATTTATACAGGACTATGATAAGCAAGCGTTTACAGGTCAACAACTTCGTGAGACGTTAGATAGAATATTCACTCAAATCTACTCACACTATTTTTATATCACCGAAAACATTTACGAACGATATCAACGGTGGCTAAAAGGTAAAAAAAACATGTAGGGGTAAAGAATATTGAGAGAACAGCACCTTATTGACAATTCAAAAGTTAAACTTGTTTGTCTATAAAAGCTTTCCATGTTGAAAGAGTTTTGTCCTTCACTGCCCTTGACTTGTCACCACTTTGAAAACAACACACACAATTGAAAAACATTTCTGAATAAGTTGCGGATATATTCCTTAATGTATTCTTTTAAGCGATGTTTTCATGACAGACGTGTCAATTATTTTCTCATAGTGTTTTTATTTATGACAAATTTGATGCGTTTGTATAATTCCCAGTCGCTTGTCATTTCCTTAAAGTTGCATTGTTTCAATACCGAATTTCGGAAAGATTAGCTTATCGTCTACAGATCACATAATAGCGTGTTATGCTTGTAAGGAACTAAGTTAACTATATCGATCAATATGTCACATTTGTTGTTTAGATGTTCAGTATCGGTACAATATCAAGTGATATAGATATCATTAGTTAGCCGAGAAAAAGGTACACAGGCCAGCATCGAATTCATCATTTCAATTTATAAAACCTAGCCGTATGTCACGTAAGAACATCTATTCAAAATGCAATAAATGTATTTCAGAAATGTTCTTACCACTTTTCTTTAAAACACAAACAAGCATGAGCATGATGTAAGTTGAAAAGGTCGCGATATCAAATGATTCATCAATCGGGTGGTTAACCTACTGTCAAGTGCTGGCTGTTTAAGTTAAAAAGAGGCAGTAGGGGGGAGGGGGGGGGGGGGGGTCACATGGTTTTCTTCTCGAACATTAATTCGCTTTTCTCTATCATTTTTCAAAGACAAATCCCATTAATATGTTGACGAATATCTCCTTCAGATTGTTTGAGCTTTGCTTAATGCCCACGTATATACATCCATTGCAAAGCAGGCGTCATCATAGAAAGGAACCTTTTAACTTATAAAAATAAAAAAGTTTTCGAATTTTTATAGCTTTACATCTAAGTGACATCTGATAATGTTTTAGGCTTAGGAAATTATTTCTCTATTTTATACCCTTTTGACTAAAGCACAGAACCAAATCTTGGAAGTTGCATTGCAAGTACTAACTTTAAATGTTTCAAGTCAGGACTAATGACCAAAATTGCTTTGTCTACTTCAGAATATAAAATTCTAGTCATTATTCATTAACGTAATGTAAACCTACCTACATGTTATTACTTCGGATATGATCAGAAATGGATACTTGAAATACCACGTAATGATAAAGATGTTTCAACAAAAGTAACCCATTTCTACCCACGCAATGAAATTAAAGCTCTTACGTAACTACTTGAGTTTATCGTAATTTGTGACACGGAAACTGCAAGGGAAAATGACAAACCTAATGTGTTTGAAAATCCGAGACATGTTATAGTGGACTCACAGCGAGGAAGTTTTACAATGAAACCGAAACAAAATCTTTGTCTTAGCGAAATGCACTTTGTGAAACGTTCTTACTTCTGGAAAACAAAATAAAATCGTCTGTATTTGGGGATTTTGCTTTTATTAGTATTAAAAAAATTTAAAGTGTTACCAAAGTTAAACTTAATTCTCCACGAAATGTTTTTGTCACAGTACAAAAATCACACGTAAATACAGAAAGGTATAAAAGTTTTTTTTACAGTAATTGATAGATAGTAAAGACCGCGTCATCCCTATGATGCAAAGAAATTACTCTAGCATACATGTAAAAACCACTATGACGTCGAAATAAGGAACAAGACGTCAGAAGCGCCCGCAAGTGATGTCATTATATTGTTGCCATACTCGAAGGAATCAAATTTTTAATTTAGTAGGAATATGACATTTAATTCTAACAATTAATTCTCTCCGTGAAAACACACAAAATAAAATGCTACAAATAAATTCCTTTTAAAGATATATCTCGCTTAAAAGCAGATGGCCGACTCTGAAATTACCAGTCGGATATTTGTGTCGTAAATGTATGTGTTAATACATTGTAAACTGATTTAAGGTAAACAGAGCAACTTCAATCGTGAATTAATGTGAATCGGACAAATCAACCGGCACCAATCAAAATACCGTATCCAGCACTTTCATTGTGGAATTCAAATTTATGCATGCTCGCTTTGTTTGTAGAGGACGTTACAAATTAAGTAAAGAAGATAGTAAAAGATACCATCAATCTTTACAGAAAAGGATAGGGCAGAGCTCATGAAATGTTACATATTACTTCCCTGACCTTTTGAACTGTAGGCACGTTAAGTGTGAAGAGAGAATGTCACAACCTAACTGAAATACAGGCATAGTCAGAATTGATTTTATGTCACATTAACTTCAAAACGGAAATAATTCATCATTTTCCTGAGCGTAACTGTTCATTATATGGACATGTTATATGCTCGTACGTAGTTATACTTAGCATCTCTGTCACAGATAGGAGTTTCCCTCAAATCAATTCCAATGCCAGTTGCATTATTTATCTTTATATTGATAATTAACAGAAATATAGTAGCGGATTGCTTAAAGTTAATTGATTCATTATCATTGATCATTTTACATCCTTTATAAGTTTTTAAAAGCATGGAATTTATCATGAATACATTCATTTCCCATTCTAACCAAATATTTAGTTTGAGGATAAAGAACATATTAGATTAGAAACAATTATCAGTGCGTTCAGGCGTACGTTAGTAAACCGGCGTTGAAAAAAAGAAGCTACGTAGAAAAAAGATGGAAAAAACTGCTGATGAAGAAGAACAAGAAGTTTATTCAGTGTTTTAGGTTTCATGGCCAAGAGGACAAGTATAGTGAAGCAAGGGAGAGTCTACAACACGTTTCACCAATTAGCAGGGTATCAAAGTATACGTTAGCAGGAATATGATACAGGAACCAGACCTTTCATTCTCTGGAGGCAGGGAGGGAGGGAAACTGACATACTCAGTAATGCTTTCAATGTGTGTTTACATGTCCACGAAACTTGTACAACGTTGTTTCTTTAATAGAATCAATGCTATCTTTGAAGTAATTCTGTATCTTAATGAAGCCATTTGTAACCATTAAGTGGGTGGTTGTTGGTTTTGGGAGCAACATGTCGGTGACAACATTTGTTTACATATGTTGACTTGAATGGCTGATTTATTGATATATTAAATCTCATGTTAGGGATATCGTGCTTTGAAGGTAGAATTCATTGCACAATAGTAGTAATCAGTTTTCTTAAATAAATGAGGAAATAATCTCATAAACTTTTTGTTATTATCAGAAGTCAAATTCGTTTCCATAGATCATAGTATAAGAGAAAGTCACGTAGAAACAATAGGCTTCTCCCGATAGAATAAAAGGTATTCTAGTGCACTAGAGAGTAGGCTAGGCAAACAAGACCTTCACTCGCATATGTATGTCTGTCAACACTTCACAACACTTGTATATCTACATGGTTAATGTCACAAGAGGCGAATGTCAACCCTTTACTGACTACCCTAAAGGTTTATATTTGAAAATGAAATGAAAAGACGCTCAGCACTTGTAGAATATGTTAACCTTTTTTATCGCTTATATTAGAACTAGTTTTCTAGTTGACATTTGTTCCTTAATAAAAATTTAATATAATTTCAGAATCTATTGATTTTTAAACGGTGTATGTGTTGTTGTTTCGACTTGAAATTCGAATGTTGACATATATACACATAATAGTATTGCTAATAAGGTACTTCATGATTTAAACATTTTGGTTGATTTCAGATTATCTTTTCAAATAAAGGAATACATAATAACACGATAAACATTACATAAATAGTACTTATCACGTACATGGAAGAAATGTAGAATTCTTGTTTAAAGAAACATACCTGATTATGTTTTGATTATTCACTGGTTCGTCCATTTTTCATTTATGCTGTACATCCAGTCTACTTCCGTCTAATAGTAAAGTTCAATCTGTTGTTTTTATAAAGCATCAATATGTACAGCTGGCACAACAGCAATTATAACTGAGAGCCCATCAGTAGAGAGAACTGTGCTCGCTAATATTATGCTATGGTGTTGAACTCTGACTAGAGTGTAAAGCTCTAAAACCACAGCGCATGCCGCGGTTGTTACACGGCCTCCCTTCGTATGACGACTTCTATTAGCTACTGAGCCACACGTTTGCCTCTGTACATTTATACCACAATGACCCGCCAGTTAGTGGAGTTTCTTAAGATGATTCGATCAATTCTCACTGTAGGATGGTACGTGGCAGAAGAGCATCTTGCAACGAAAGTAACTCTCATGAGGGATGAGGGGATCTAACGTTCCATGAAATACTAATTTAATCACTTAATTTCATATTTTCTCGATGTTTTGATTTTTTTTGGGGGGGGGGGGGGGATTCGCCTTGCTTCAGGACAAATTATAGTATTGAAGACTTTTAGTGGAATCAGTACTGTAGGGACATTACTTGTTATGTATGAGTGGACTGAATACAAATTCATATTTATATAGATAAAAATGTTTCCTGAAAACCTTACGTAAGCATAAGATTTCATTAATGGATTTCATTAATCATTATTGTATGTTATTTCCTACTATTTAGATCATATTTATACACACAATGAAGAAAATACCATACACACCATTGGTATTGAGACTTGTACAATTAGTGCAAATCGAAAGTAGCTCTGTTCACTCAATCACGGATATCTAAATGAAAAAGTTTCCTCGTTAAAGTCGATACATTTCTCTTAGACAGTGACGCTTAACGCTAAATCCACATGCCCATCAACTTAACAACATAAAATGTAAGTTGAATCTATTTTTTCAAGATACGGCTTTTCAAATGGTAATGAGTAGGGAAGCGTCTGCACTGAACACGAGAGCTTTTTAGCGAGTTGGGCTCATGAACGTGTGGCTGAATGAATTAATCGTGTGAGGAGCGTGCAGGGGAAGCAGCTTAGTTACCACCCCCATACTGCAGATGCGTCATCAACTTATATTGGCACCAGGGTTCTGTCTTCAACTGAAGGTGAAATCAAATGCATTCACTATGTGATATGTATGATCCTATTGACATTATAGTGTTATAAATAGACATTATAAATTTATTCTGGATGTTTATTAGAAACTATTTTAGGAGTGACCATGTACTGTTAGCTTTCTTACGACCAAAATGAATGAATTATACTTATGTAAAGGCACAAGTTTCATTGTATACTGTGGACACAGTCACACAAACGTAATTTTCTGTCTATTCACAGTCATAAAATTGACCAGCATAAGCAAAATTCTACTTCTTTAGTGATGCCATAACATGGAAAATATGCCATAGGATACTGTATAGTATAGATATGTCTGTCTGTATAGATATGATTGACCTCGTAGTTAAGGAAAACACATGGTTTAATGTTATGTCGGGGTAATATCATATAATATAAGTATATGACAGTGTAATAAACATAAGTTCAAACACCTTCCACCTCCCATGTCTCGTATAGTAAAAGAAATGAGTTGAAGAAAATCAGGATGAGTTTTTTCACAAGAACTTGGGACCATAAGGTCTCATGAGCTGATGAATCTCAAATTATAAAATACTACGTGTAGTAAATTCCAAGGCTAAAGAGATTTTACCATTAGTCCGGTCTTAATCATTTATTGCCCAGTTAAGAGTTACAACGCGAAATTAACCCATTAATGTTTCGAAATAAGCCCTGGCTAGAATGAAAATTTAATTTCATCTATTCCCTAACCGATCTATGATAAACTAATAGAAAATGTTACTGTGTGTTTGTTTTTTCTCCGACGAAATACCTTTTCAAATTTCGCATAGCAATCTGGAATGTTAAAAAATATCATGAAATGCTTTTGAATTGAACATTTTCTGTTTCTCTTTTATATATTTCTGTTTCTTTTTCAATTATGACGGTTTCATCTTTAAGTAAGAAAGATATTCTCTTTGGCAGTGTTCGGAACTATTCCTATCTAACAATCCCACTTACCTTGTCATTTCTTAGTGCCTTTAGGGTCATTTATCTACCGATTTAACAATCCCCCCCCCCCCCCCCCAGTTACACATGTCAGAGAAAAATGGGACAATTGTATTTTCATATCATGATTTCACTTTAGCGAATGGATCAAGAAAAAGTTTGTTCAATTTTTATTCGAGGAAAAGCATAGTAAAACTAAGTCTAAACTTCAGCAGATCCATGTAAGTGACACAAACCTAATATGAGTTTATGCATATCCTCACACATAACTAATCACAATTAACCTTTTCCCATGTTACTTTCATAATTCCACTGAATTCGATTGATCTTTTACTCATGTATGGTGTTTGAAAAGTAATAAAACATTGTTTGTCTCTACAAACGTAGCAATGCTATTAAATGCATATTTCTCATATTTCAATCTCTCTTCTCGAACATGAGGTTATGATCTCTTTTAGGAAAAAGTGAAACATCTCAATCTGTTGCTCATCGCTTGATTGCAGCAACGAGGCGGGGACGATATTATACGTTTTGTACAATGGTGGGCTCAAATAAAAGAAAAGATTCTCTAGCTGGACTGCCTGGTAATTTATACGATGATGCAATACTCTGATACTCTGTTATTGAAGATTCCAAATTGCATTTGTGTTTGAAGAAAGACCATTACAATATATGTTTTCTCCCCTTACATTTGTGTTTAAGGTACAATGCATTGTACGTTCTTCTGTAAGAGAAGCTTCCCATGTTCAAGAGTTAGCTACCAGGGAACTCGTTGGTTCACGGAAAGAAACATTAAGCTTCATCTTGATATTCTCACAGACATGATTTATTTCACTTCTTTAAGTTAGTTATAGAGAAACTTCCAAACCTCGTCTACCTATTTCAGACTTTATTTTTAATCGTTTTTTCCTCCTGGAATCTATTTTTGAATATTTATTGAATATAAGCAATAATGGTTATACTTATCTGTATATTCAAAGTTTTTAGGAAAAAACAAAATAGAATTAGAATGAATTAATGAATTGTCACAAATAGCAAAGATAAGTGTAACTTTTACGGACTTTTCTTTGAGATATTATACATTCATCATAAACTGTTGGCACCAATGAACAGTTGCTGTACAAATGTTTGTGTCATTCGATGCCATTCATTTGATCGTGTTTTCCAAAGTGTTATTGCAAATGAAAAGCCAAATAACTCTTACCAATGCATTGGATGATTATCATATTTTTGTGTGTTTTATCGTGTTGTATACTACAGCTTATATTGCCCATCAGAGTTTCCTGAAGCTTTTTTATAACTTGTAGTATTTCTTATGCTCTTAGTTATATAATTGCCGATTACATTCCAAAAATATTCTCTTATGTATATACTAGTTGAATTGCAAGACCAAATAAGGGATTTTAAAGCAATGGCTTTGAAAACGGCGCAAGTTGATCCAGAAATCACGATTTATACAACAAATTGTTTAACGATGTGTTATAAAAAGGCCAAAATAACGATTTTGAAATTTCTTCGGTCACTAATTGCAATGATACTCAAAGGGACGGTAGATGTTATAAAGTTGACTAAAGAGAGTAATGTAGCATCTGCACTTTTGAAAACGATTCTACTTTATTCGCAATTTATTTCAGAAACCTTGTGATTGATTTTATTCTAACAAAGTTCAGTTCTTGCAAACCACGTTATTCTCGTATTATTTTTAACACAGAAATCGGTACTTTCTGACGGCTGTGTTCAGATGTTAATTTCGCTTGGAATCGTTTCAAAGCCAAGCAAAAGTAACACCTATTCATGTATTTCGTCATATTCGCAAAAGGCACACTTCTATTCAGTCAATTCAGAATAATATCGACCGTGTTCCAAGGAAATTTGTTTTCATATTAACTCAACCGGGATTCAAACGTATACTATCAGAGGCTGTCCTCTCCACAACGGTCTGAAAGCAATCCCCAGCACCTGGTAGAAGACGTTTTAATTCCTTTTATTCCTCGGAACAGGGTCGATTTTAATCAGACTGCACTTCCATTTTGATCGATAGGACAAATGCAACCGACGTAATCACCACTTGACTTTCATTTCAACCAACATCCACAATGAAATATGAAAGTTCTCCATTAAAGCAAAAAAAATGACTTGTTGTGATGGCTTCTCAATTCAAATGTATGAAAGGTAAAACTTAGATTTTACGTACTTGGAATGAGGATTAAAGGTCATTTGAGTACTACTGAAAAGGTATATTTATAAACATTGACACACCAGCATAACATGTATTAACGTTTTTACTATGAATATTTCGTAGAAAGACCTGACGATATCACAACCATTTTGTCTGCCTTAGCCAGTGTCAATGTCTCTCTAATCCATGGCGTTATGGCATTTTTTTTACCTTTTTTAGTCACTGAAATAGTATGCTTTTACTCTACCGTTATGAAGTTTTATCTTCAAAACTACAGCAATATTTCAAAAATAAATCCTAACAATTATTTTGTGTTTATCTTTTATATATATATATATATATATATATTTTTTTTTTGCAAGCCTCATATCATATGAAAAAGAGGAATCCTTGAAGTTTATTTGATGATCCGTTATGAAATGATCTTTACCTGACGTCTTGACGGAACCCCAGGCTCTTGTTACAAGGGCTCAAAAAAACGTGACGTTCGAAAAGAGGTAACATGAGCATATTCATTATCCGATGAGTTTTCTGAACTAAGTTAACTAAACAATATGTCCCATTGCAGTTTCGCAATTACTCGTAGATGAGTTATGTATCTTCATATAACTTCTCCGTGTTCTTGTTATTCTGTCGCAAGATCATTATGATGAAATCTTCATCAGAAACAGCATATCATCGTTTCTTTCGCAGCAGTGCAAGGCAGTTATCCAATGGGATTACAGGTGCATGGTGGGCTCATGTAGTAAATGTTTCTCTCATAAGATTCAGAGGTAATTTGTGGGAAAGCTGATGGTGCAGTAGCAGCAAGGCAAAAGTGAGCACAGCTCATTTTTCCCCGCGTGTAAATTAAAGTTTTGTAGATGTTTTGTTGCTAGCTCGTAATTTCAATTTTATATTGCCTCATTGATCGTACAATTGAGCAAAAGCGCAACCCATTGCCTCTTTATGCTTTTCAGATACCATAGTTGTACAATCCCAACGAACACGAACCGATGGCTTTTTATTATCATAAAAGTTAAATCATACCACGGTTCAAGGTATCTCCTTCTTTTTGAGATATCGTCACAGATCAAGTGACTCAGACCTATCTTCTCAAAATAATAGATAAAAAAAACTTGTTCAATGTTTACATGTACATCATCCCAAACAAAACTTCTTTTGAATTACATTGAACAGGTTTTTATTATTAGCGTTACATTAATGGTGACCACATGCAGATAAATACATGATTACTTAAAATGGCAGCAATGTCAGAATCTTCATCAATTTGGGTATACTAGTACTTAGCCTTTACTAATAACTACCAGCCTCTGATGGACTCTAATTGAAAGAAAACAGTTCTCAATGTACTAATTTAATTCTCAGAAAACATCCACTTCTCAAATATTAGTATAGGTCTCAGACGCTAATATCAGCTCATTTACCAGGCTCTACACACCAAAGTAACTAATTTGAACGTTTTATTGATTGTTCTGCTAAAAAATGTTAGTCATCGTGGTTTAGATTCATGAGATTATTACAAAACTGTTCTATTCATTTATCACACACTGCTGAGTAGACTTCTTTGAAGTCTGGATTTTCCCCCTAGTGTTTGTCTGTAGGATTGGACCCATTGGATTCGACTGAACCTGTATCTGCATCTAATCATAAAAACAAACAGTTACTTGAGGGAGTTTGGAAGTGAAAAATATTTAGACTATATCATTACGCGTGGTGGCGTGGTCGGATATCGGTGCATTGTAACTGAATATATCATTGTACATCCGCCTAACAAATAACACATGTATTTGTGATGACCTTAGTCCAGAATGAACTGTCTAAATGTATGTATACATCTGTATGTACAAGATGTCCATGTATCGCGCATTTAAGAAATGTCGGTATTTGTTAATGTATGGCATTTCTTGTTGAGACTGGCGTATTGCTAAGAAAGCTTATCTAATACTCATCATCTCACGGCTACATCTACAAAGCTCCTTTTATACCTTATCAACTATTTTGCAGCTCTCGTTATATGTATAATCAGCCATTGAAATGAATAGGACTACCTACACGACAAGAACATTAAATTAGAGATATTTGCTTCAAACTCAATAAATATAGCCTTTTTAGGAGCTCTACGGATACAAATACACTGATTTGTAGCCTCTAATAAGCACACATGAGGTACAAGTTTAAGATGTTTTAATTCGATTCAATCTGTAATATTACAGTATGGTTTCTAATATCTCGGACTTACAAAGCAAGAGGTAGTATTCTGTCCATATGTCCGAAAATTATATCCAACCCCTAAACTATATATGTTAGCTTTACCTAACTTGAAGCACATGTTTATGGTAATCCCTAGATGAGATTTCTGATGGCGGGATCTACATATGAGTTTTAGTTTTTAAGTTTACTTTGAAGTTATGTCATTTTGTTCGGAACAGTCCTCAATACTACATTCTAGTTTCTACAAATTGCATACATATGTCTACCGTGATTCCCAGATTTGCCTTTAGAAGGTAAGACTTCTTTATATGAAACTTATTATTTTGTGGTCTTCTTGAAAACAAGACTTGAAAACTGACTGTATGACAAAGGAATGTCCGGAGTATATCTCTTATATTCATCAAACTGTACTAGCCCTGATGTTTTATTATGTAGTTAGATATACAAATATTTAGCTAATTTGAAGTTGTTCGACGAAAGCAGACCTAGGAGACGAGGTTTTATAGCTCGCCCCGATACTTGTTCAATTGTTGTTTTGGTAAAAGTATAAGAATGAACGAAATGAATATTTTATTGCAAAAGAAATATTAAGTTTATCTGATGGTGATCAGTTTGCATCAAATAGAGAATAATGGAAAAGTTCTTTATAGGGAATTCGAATGGGTTATTGCAAACTTTGAATGTTTTGTAACGAAATATAGGCCAAAATAACATCTTCGTTGCACTTTACTATATAATTAAGCTGAAAATGAAACCATTATTTACATCAAAAACAAATATTAACTTAAATGTTGTTTAATGTAGTGAACAACATATTGGCAATGGAACATTGTATTTTCAATAACACTAATGCTATTTTTACGTAATGTACTTTGTTAAAGGTAGTCTTATGGTTAATTGATTGTTTTAAAACAGTATGACGAATGATCCTTTTAGTATGTGAATTTACAAGAAAAATAATCAAAAATACTTTGAGTGTTTGTCATTGCATGTGTTTTCTAGTCTTTAATTTGTATTCTAGGTGCCGCGAAAACACATTTCCCACAACTTCAGAGTCATGTTATGTCACAGATGAACTATTAAAGAAAGTTAATTTCCTATTGTTCAACTGATGTCATATTCGGTTTGCTGTTTGGTATGACAATCTTTGATTTTCGTTTGAAATGTTGATTATACCTACCTGCATGTATTGGAAAATTATATCATTTATTATATGAATTATTGCAGACAGACGAAATGTGAACAAATCTATCGTAGAAACTTGTTATTGCAAGTGTTCGTTAACGTAGACATAATTATAGTCCAGATATTAAGCGATAGAGGTGCAAGTGTTTTCAACTATTTAAAATCAATATAATAAGTTGACTGCATAGAACTCTATCACCTTGGAACAATATGATTATCATTGGTAAAAAAGTCTGTTCTAAACTATCAAGGAATTGAAAAGTTGTGACAGTAACTCAAAATGACCATTTTGATTCATATCGGTTCTGCATAGTGGTAATATAAGTCCTGGGACCTAATACCAAACATTGTAAAAAGACAAGCGCACCAACTAGTCAAACGCAGTTTTTGAAACCACTCTGACGCAGACATAAAAATTGAAAGAGCAAGTTCAGTAAGATTATCTTATTTCGTTAATCAACAAATGATATTTAGTAACGTTTCAACGCCATATTGTAAACTCTAAATGTTATAAGGTGAAACGTTAGCAAATATTTTCAAGATTTCGAACTATGACAACCGGCTTTTCTTTGATTGAAAGGAATCGTGTCTGGGAGTGTTATGAGCTATTTTTGTACTGTGATTCAGCATCTTGCTGTGCGAGGGATCTAAAAAACTTCTAATCGTTTCCAGTCTAGTTAGCGTTAGTAACTACAGCTGAGAGAACGAATCAGTCAGCGTAGGCAATTCAGGAACTGGACTATAAGCTTTCCTGTATGAACAAGATGGTACAGTTTTACAAGTTAATTAATCACCGTTGCGGCATGCGGTTTGTACTTGTCAGTTTTCATATATCTCATCTTGATGTCGAAGACACAAGACCAAGAAATATGAAATGAACGTTGAACTAGTTGTCCGTCGTTATCAATGTAGTTCCAAATTGGGTTGTTTAGTTGTGCTAGTTTACGACATGTTTTGCTGTTGCTGATTTTCGTTCATCCTAAATGACTTAGCCAATTCATAAGATAATCATAATAATGGAATATCGAACTTTTCCAAACGTAGTTCATGCTGTAAATGCAGAATAATTAATAATTTGAGTAAGTTGTGTTGAGGAAAGTTACAATTTAACGATTTCAATAGAGGTAACTTTTGGGAAGGAAATTGAATCGGCGCATAAGATGTAGATGAAGATATTTCATTTGTGGTACGTCAAGCTATAAATCCTTGAAGGTTTGACTTTAAACTGAGAACAAGTCCTCGTCATCGTAAAGTACATCACATCAAAACGCGTTGACGCTATAATCGTGACGATGTCCAAATACCGTGACATTACTTGGGATTAAGGAATTTAAAGTTAATACTGTTGGGAATTGGAAAATATTCTTAAGATTAATAGAATCTCTGCGTGGTGATTCCTGTTATGAAAGATGTTGACACTCGTTATTATCACAAGACACGTTATATGAGATTCTTTATATTCCAGTCCCCGTACCAATAGGCTGAAGGGCTGACAGAAACTATTGTAAGATTTGTTTTCAGAAATGCTGTATTTGTGTCAATTATCTGAAGACCGATTCAATGAAATCTTGTATAATGTACTGCCTATTCTTTATTAGGTTCCATACTTCTGGTAATTAAGAAAAGATCCCTGGATAACTTATAATTGGCTAAGAATATCGATATATCGAATATATATGTTTTTAAAGTCTACCAAAGACGGTAGATACCTACGGCAAATTTAAAGCAGGTAGTTCGAAACTTGCAGTAAAATACGAGGAATTTCCGTACTAACAGATCAACACCGAATATAAAGAGTGTATCAACCTAGTGCCTAATAATATGTTTTGTAATGTTTATTTTTAGTCAAATGACTACAGTACACGTACACTTTTGAGCTGGCGTGACTCCTTTGGTAGCCGACAGGCAATTATGTTTCTTGTCGAATAGATGTATACTTGAAAGGTTTTTTGTTAAGTATAAGATCAATGTTTGATCATATACAAAAATTTACCATATTCATTGTATGAAACCTTATACGTAATCAGCTGCAAGTCTTACGAATAGAGTGAAGTCATGGTTTTTGCTCATTTTGACATTATGACAGCAATCAGACCTATTGATAATTGACACATGGTAAGGAATATCTCCATTATCAATTTCCTGTGGGTTTTATTGATATCAAACATGACCTATCCTTGTCTTCATTCGTGTTTGAAACAAAACAGACCAAAATAACAACCTTTAGCCATAGCTACTATTATACAGATAAACTAATATTGTTTTGAGTTCGCTTCTCAGCTCAAGTCAGTTACAGAAAAACTATTTTTCAATTGTCCGGTCGTTATTGACTATGATCCAAGACCTATTATATCATGTTCATTGCAGACCGTAATGGAAAGTAAACACTCAGGCTCTTGGAGTGATTTTTCATATGCATAGCGGCGCCTTGGTCTTCCGGGCAAATATTAGCATTATTAGAAATAAATCTGAGAATACGAGTTTGACATCGTCAAACATTTACTCTGTATTACCATATTAGACTCATTGATATCTCTCATGTAAACGTGTTATTCCCTATGTTAAAATGATTGATCTCTAATGTGCTTGTTAGTTTTAGTAAAGATTTCACCGTAAAATTGCATCAACTTTTGCATAAATGGCGTACTGTTTTACGACTATTTTCATGTAATAACACGGTATTTATGTCCGTTATGTAGTTTTAAACCCATTTTATTGTCATAACAAAGTAGCAGAGGTACAAATACTTCATTTGCAACGTTTAAATGTTGAACGATACAATTGGTTGTAAGGGGTGGGGCATGATAAGATTTAGAAAATTGCTCGTTCACATTATTTGTTTTGGTTTACTTGACAATACAATACATTACAATACAATACAATAACCTTTATATATCTAAGTGTAAGCAAAACAATAAAACTACTTGTATATTGAAATGATTTTTCACATTTTGGCATGTTAATTAGGATGCCAGTCTGATTTAAATCGACCGTGTTCAGAGGAATAAAGTTTCAACATATTGACTCTACCGAGATTCGAACTCTGTCTGTCTAGGCTATCCTCTCCACAACGGTCTGTAGGCAGCCCACTGCTCGCACGTGCTGACAACAGTTTAGCGCAGACAAAACCTAGTCATTAGCGAACCAATCACATCATCGCGTTTAAAATAAGGATAGCGGCGATCAAGGTTAACGAATGGTAAATGGGAGTTATTTTCCCCTAGCTACGATACCGAAAGCTTTTGCCGCACGCATTGGTTAGCTGAGTTTACGTAGGAACGTGCTCTACAGTAGGCTGCGGTCAGACCGTTGTGGAGACGATAGCCTAGACAGACAGAGTTCGAATCTCGGTAGAGTCAATATCTTGAACTGTTATTCCACGGAACACGGGGGATTTTAATCAGACTGATTATGATGCATACATAGTGAACTCAAATTTGCTGATGGAACATTGTGATCAAATCAAAATCATGGAACTTTTCGGCAGGCATCATTTGGAGGATACGTTTATGATTGTTTATTATGTAAAGGATGGTTCTCTACGCAAATGGAGATTTTCGAAATTCATTAGTGTAAGGTCACTTTTAGTTATCCTGGCAACTATAAACGGGTTGACTGCTTGAAATTCTTTCACAACTAAATATTTAATGCATACACCTTGATTTATCGAACGTCTGTAATAACGAGATGTTCACTAAATTCTCTCTTCAGCACATGTCTCCTAATTTATACATTGGACTATAAAAAATAATGAATCAAAGACCTCCAAAGCGTTTTAATTAAACAAAGAATAAAAATTCTTCCCTTGCGTCTTTATTAAGCTATCTATCTATTTATCTCGCATGATGTGTAACCCAATCAGGTGTCTGGACTGGAAAGTTGTGCGAACCTATGGAAAGGCTGCTAATGACTTATGAATAAAGCTGGCGGTTATAACGCTTAAAGAAGCGTGGTTAAATTTCCTTTATTTGAACATTGGGACGAACCCAGGGGGTATGCACATATTGATCATTGATGATCACACGGAACTGGAGAGACAAAACGTAGACGTATATTATATGTAGATAACATCGCATTGTTTAGCCAATAGTTTATATCTAAATATCAGTATCAGCGACATGCCCCCTTCTGATTGGGATTAACAAGTTCATGTGACAAGAGTTCAATCTGGTAAACACGAAATTGGAGTTCACAAAAAAAGTCCAGGTTTTTGGCGTTTGCACTAAGAGAATGAGAGGATTACTGTATTACTGTAGCACTGCGCATTGATGACACTGGTATCTTTTCTGTCTTCACACCTGTATTTTCCAAGTTCTCAGCTAAGACCAAAACAAATTGATTTGTAAAAGATGTGTATCCTACAGCTCATCAACAAATTAAATTGCTTTCATAGTGATCAATTGTAAACTAACTTTTGTCACATGAATGATGCGACACTATTGTGGACGAGTCAGATGAGTGAGTCAAACCATTTTTTTTTCACTCTGTATATTTGACGTTGTGTTTCATTTTAATGAGAGTCCAAACATCTTTTAAAGTCGACATTTTTATTTTACATAATGAGAAAAATCGCCTGAATCAATAAAAAAAAAGTAGCACCGCCTTTGGACGTTCAACAAACACTATTAATATGTTTCTTAAATAGACTATTGATTTAGATTCTGAGTTGTTTTGCATCATCATAACGGTTCTTTAAAAAATTAATTATTTTCAATTTCCTCAACGGATTATTGGTATAACCGAAAACCCTGAACATAATTAATCTTTAAATAACTTTCGTTGCTTAGTTACAATCAGAATGTTGTGATGAATATACATTTCAGTAATGTTTGACATGAGCTTGACGCAGTTGATAACTTCAAAGTGTATCCATCTTAGCGTTGATTGTTCTTAATTATTAGCATACGTTTGAATCAGTTTACACTGCATTATACCGTATCTATCTGTGTGGGTTTCAAAGACATGTTGCCTCACGAAACGAGAGGAAATGAATTTGTTTTTATTTGGACAAGTGTATTGCGTTTATTATAGATATCGTCGTCCTTTATGTAAGTATTGACCTAACGTTTTATTTTGTTTACTGACAAATGGGTTGGCGATTCATTCTCCCTTTTGATTACATTAAAATTGCTATTAATAGTTCAAGTAAAAATAGGGCCTTTTCAGGAAAAAAAGACCAAAAAATTCAATAACGTTGATGTCTTGGCAGATAAATGCTTTTGAATGCAGTGACCCGGCCACGTTGTAATTGGAAATGTACCTTTATGCAGGTAGGGAATAAATCCCAAAACCTGTAAACGTGTCATGGTATGCACGTATTTACAAAATGGCTTTGGAAAGGCACTCTCGTGTCGATTTCCAAGTATGTACAATACTCTTGTTGTCGTTCTCTCTAACACGGGATATCCTGCTTTATATTACCATAACTGACATATGGATTAAAGGTACACTCCTTGATTTTTTCATTATGTTTCGTTGGCTTTGACATTAAATACATCTTACATACATATTGAAATTATCCCACATACACAATACTGTAATCTCACTGTTCATGCTATCCTTGTTTTAGCTTACATGTAGCTGCGTATGTTTAAAAAATAACATTTTAGATATTGACACGCACCAGCAGCTGAACAAGTCCTGTTTTTTATCTAATTCGAAACAATCACTTTATATATTATTGATAATGATGATATTGATCCCCACCTCAAAGGAACATGCACAAAGCATATTATAGCCCTGGTGTCCTTTCTCCATTCTGAAGTCATTAGTAGTGTGCTACCTAGCCGTCGATTAACTGCGGTTATATTTCACATTGGCAACAATTCCAAACCAGGTACCCAATTGTTCTGCTTGGTGAACAGAGTCGCATTTCGTATAAAGTATATAGGCCAAGATGACACCACACGTTTCTCTACTCGTTTCTCAGTGTTGGGCTGGGAATCACGCTTTAAACTCTCGAACTATTCAGCGATTAACCAACTCATCCGACGAGCCCCGCCATATGTTGCTGAACTTCCCTTATAGCGGTCAACTGAGCAATGCACAGGACCACGTGCTACCCCGATAGGATTTAGTGTGTCAAATGACGGCGTTGACAAAGCTTTAGAGAGTGAATGCTCTTGGTTGATCACTGAAAAATAAAATATTTTATGGGTGTTTCAGCTAACAAACTTAATCCTTTAGCGACAAAATATCCAGTCTGATTTAAATTGATCATGTTCACATAAAAGTTTCAAATAATTCGTCTGCTTTGATACGAACTCGTGCCATTAGAGAGTTACCTCAATCCCTTTGGCAAATTCCTTCCATATCAGAAGCTAGGCGTACGTAACTCCTGTGGCCATTTTTTCAACTTATTCACCGTTATCTCCACGATGTGAATGGCCCGCAAATAGTTAGGCTTTGTCTGAACATACTGGCGAAAGAAAATTTGAGACTGTTTTCAGGCCTTGTGTAGGTCAAAACCTCCAATTAAGCCAGTTCGTTTCCAAAAAGTGTAGTTTGAAACTTTTATTCCTCAGATTTAGGTTAGTTATATTGAGACTGAATGGAGTACAAACCCTGCTCGAAGCCCTACGGTCCATTAAATCAGTATTCTGATATTTGCAAACACATATTTTTGCGCCTTTGAAGGAAATTGATATATGCAGACATTCAATGGTAGAAAAGTGATTCACAAATGGGACTAGAGTCTAGTCTAGTACTGCTTGGTTAATGTCAAATGCCTTCTAATGTAAGCATGGTTGTATGTATGTTACATGAATACCAGTACTAGTCATGTTGCTTTCACATCCAATATAAGTAATATAGACAGATCGAAAACTATCAACAAAAACGTCTGCATTTTAAGAGCCAATTTAACCTCGGCCTCCCTCAAATGTCTCACTTGATGTAAAACTAGTTCCTACAAATATAACGATTGTTACTCTCATACGCCTGTAAACAACTTGACGACGCTTTTGACACTAGAATGATGGACTGTTTATCATCGAATGTATTGAAGCAATGGAAAGAAACACGTTGAGCTACCATTTGGCTTCCGTAGTGTGAATGATAACCGGCCTTGACGTCGACGTTGTGAAGATGCCTTAAATACGACAAAGGTTTTGTTTTCTGCATTAGAAGCCTTTATTTACAGGAAAATAAACTCAAAATATCACAGATTTGCAAATATAACCCACAACATTAAGTAAATCTCAAATGCTCTGAAAAATAGTATCGAAAACATGTACACAAAAGACAGAGATATGAACTTACCTCGTTAAATTTCATTGATATATTGATATATGACATTGAAAATATAACTTATTGCACAACATCCATATGCAGTCTTACTATTCAGTAATGACTTCAAGCGTTTCTCGTATTGCTCATACTTCCCTAGAATCAGGTGTTAAATTGTCAATGTGTTATGATTTTAAAATATTAGAATAAAAATTTCAATACATTTATGTGAATACAAGTTTTCAAATTTATAACACATCTAGATTTGAAACATAAGCGCGACTTCAAAACAAGAGTATACTTGATTTTAAGCAAATTGAAATGAAACGTAATGAATAGTCACTATAAGTCATATGTAAACTAATACGAGCTCAGTTTCAATTCCTGAAGCCTTATTCTGATTAATACAGATACAAAACAAAATGCGTTTTCTCTATTTTCACACTTACATTATATTTAAAACATTCATATTTCGGTTGATTTGCTGCTCGTGTTTAAAACAACTCTTCGATTCATCCTATTCTATAAATATCATTAAAAGTTTTGTAAGTTCTATCTTATAGTTTGCGAGATCAATAGCCATTAACATATACATTTACTCAAAACTATTATGTCAAAGGATTCTCTTTGGTGTCCTTATTACATATGCCATCCATTTTTTTCTCAGGTGTAGGACTTAGTTCGTCTAGCGTTTTTCCTGAAAAAATAATTGAAGGGTTCGTTAGATATATGGCATTTATATGTCTACTGTTCTAAAAGTATAACCCAATTTACTTGACCAGTTTGTGCTCTTTTCATCGTGGTATCGAATTATATCTTTAATACACACATTACGATCGAATGTTATGCAAGTATGACATCAGATTTGTTGGATTAATAGTTCAAAACACGCAGAGGTATTCGCAGAAAGATCACGGTCTTAAAATACTCACGCATTGTCTGTAACCTTTACTGGTGTTACATCCGAATGAAGAACTTTGTGTGTCAGGAACTCATTGGGTCCGCTTGGTGTCAGACTGAATACCCCTGAAGAGGAACATTCATCAGGTTCAAGCACTTCAGAGTCATGGTCTCTGCTGAGGGTCACATTAGAAGTTTCATTTGTTCTAGAAACACAGGACTCTGTTCCTGAATTCTGTGAAAAGTCCTTTGGTAATATACGAAATATGTCGACGTAGATTCCTTCTGGCGATTCAGTATCTCTGTTTTCTGAGGAAGATGCCTCAAAACCACAATTCAACTCTGGTAAAATTTCACCTTGGCTTTTCGCGTTAGTAACATCGGGTAATGGGTCGCTTTTTCCAGAAGAACTTGTTCTCATAACATCGGGAAGTGACTTGTCAATATGTTGTAACTGTACGTTTGACCTAGACCTGGCCTCAGCACCCCCAGAACGTTCCGCTGGGTTATTTGAGTCAGTATTGCCTACGTAGTAGTTTCGGTGGCACAGTTGACGTCTCACGTGGACATATTGATTGCATCTACACACTGGAGGCTCCTGCGGGAGACTTGAACTCGTACACATCAGCTTCTTTGCCGTTTTGTGTATCTTTTTCAGGAAAGCTTTCCTCAACAGAATGTACAGCCAAGGATCCAGAGTTTGGTTGAGACTTGCGAGGCGAATCGCAAGAAGCCCAAGACCAGGATTAGCCTTTTGTGTAGCCAGTGTAATCACAATGTGAATCTGCAAGATTAAGATAATGTTAATTGAAGGAATGCCATATTCTAAAACAAATACAATGATCTCAGGAAATCGTATAAATCAGTATAATACTAAAAGCATTAATGCATTATACAATGTGTCATATTTTCATGTGGTATTTAACGATATTGGTTTCCAATATTGCATATTGTGAATTATTTTTTACAATATGATCATTTCATTATGAAAGACATATTATTGATGTCTATAAAAAAAAATTCCAAATTGTTCATGCGAAAAATAAAGACGTTTTTATCAATGCTTAACTTGCAATCACATTGGATAGAAACTTTTAACGCATTTAAACCATCGGAGAAAATCCTATGCTTAAAGTTAATTATAGTGAATTTATGCTTTCGATTTTAGCCTGTTCACGGCTTGACTATTGATGCTTCAGCTTAGAAGCAGATACTTTATAGCCTACATCATTGCAATTACGGGTGATTTCAATACATTGCATTGAATAACAAAACATTTAGGTATCGATTTTAAATACGCATTTAACTTTAAGGCCCCACTATGTAATGGAAGGAAACGCATTAAATTTGAAAGAATACAGTGCCTAGTTGAAGGACAAGCTTCAATTATGTAAGAAAACGTAGCTTAATCGCAAAACGAACACGTCATTAACGGTGATAAACGGTATTACATAATGTTTTCGTCCCTGTCAGAAGGAACATCGGTAGACTTGGATGAATCTCCGATAATTTCCGACAATATTGGTCCACTACGGAAGCAAACGCATCTCAAATTTGCGAGGCCTGAACAGTCTTCGGTTTTGATAAATTTAGTTTTATGTTTACCACTGATATATTTAAATTATTTGGTTTATGCTCACATTGAAAACGTATTTGAATAAGGAGCCGACGTTTTTTTATAAATTACTGGTATGGAATTGAGTTATTACCACAAAATTTGGAAATGGTTTAGGCTTTATGAGAAGCCGTATCGCCATAACTATCAATAATTAGCGTCAGTAACCAATTTGACGATGTAAATCCTCTGTAAATTAAAACAAAATCTATCATGAGTTGTTCTCATTGTTGAATAGTTTGTCAGTTTATTGTATAAATTAGTTTGTCGGTGCACTAACAACGTTAGCAAAACAGGATTATGTTTGTTTTTATTGTAACATTTTTGGTCGATATTTAAGGTTATACAGACAAAAAGCTGGAAATATTTTCTTACGCGCTAAGACAACATTCAGACGTTCACTGCTCCTAGGGTGATCATGTTACACAAATCAATTGCAATTTGTTTTGCTGCTACAATTTCTATCGTGAGTACATAACATCCCTCCCCTGATGTCGACTAATCTTCGGATCATTGCACATACTTATTATATAGGTAAAATAGAATAATTTTACTTACCTGAATTATTCATTTGCTCCAAAAAATCCAACAGCTTTAATAACAACAAATACGAATTCGATATACATATACTGAATTTTTTTATCATACAATAGCTCAATAAACACGTTCAAGACATGATTTAAACTATTACCAATTTGACACTAAAATGTAACCTTAAGTAGTTATTGTTATATTCTATATCTTTATTCTATACTTATGACTACGAACACTTCTGAATCAACCGCAATGAACTTGTAGGATCCCGTCTGGTCTACGAACTCAAATACAGCAATTAGGATTGCCTACATAAGTCATCTCGGGTTACTGTTAGCTATTTTTGGAATTATTACCCGGTACCTGGTATAATCAAAGCATACGAAATACATAGAAAGAACTCCAAAAATAGTCAAAATAACCAGTAAGGTCTTACGTGGGTTATCGTAATCACCGACGCTGAATAGTGACAGCATCAGCGATATGCCTTGATATAAACCCCAACTAATTGCAAATATCTCTGTAATTACTCAATTCCATACCAGTAATCTATAACCCCGTCGGCTTCTTATTCAACTATGCTTTCAATGCGAGCACATAAACTAAATACATCAAATTGTAGTGGAGACCATAAAACTAAATTTATCAAAACCAAAGACTGTTCAGGCCTCGCCAATTTAGGATGCGTTTGCTTCCAAAGTCGATGGATATTCTCGGAAATTACCGGAGATTCTTCCGAAGTCTACCGATGTTCCTTCCCAAGTGGGACAACTTTCCTTTCGATAGGGACGAACAATTTCAGTTACTACCGTTTGTCACGGTATTGCCGTGTTTGAGCTGCGGTTTATTTGATTATTGAAACTTGTCCTTCAACTAGGCACTGTATTCCTTCAAATTTGATGCTTTGACATCCCTTACTCATAGAAGCCTGACTTTTAAGGACACATATTAGTTGTTTCTAACGATATCTTTGACTATTTACTTCTTAGAATTATGCGTAGAAATTCAATTGCATGTTAGAGAAACGAAGTAACGTTTCTTCTTATTGCAGAAATAACGGGCACTTAAAAACTCTTTAACGTACCATAAGTGGAGCCCAACAAACTGCGAAGACGGTTGTTATGGCAGACATAAGCCATATCATTTGCATCTCAACGTCCTTCTGTTTATTCCGTTTAATCTTCGTTTGAAGCCGACGCTGATCGTCGAAGCTGTCGTGAAGCAGACTGTTGGAGCTACTGTTTCGTCCCTGTTGTCGTTTGATATATCGGGCTCGCATTAAAGTTATCATGACAAAAATGTTACAACACGTCATCATTACGACGATACCAAGATTAAGGCCGGCGTACATGTAGCCGTATATTGCAAAAACAAGATCATTGGTATGAAAGTTCAGGAAACACCAGGTGTTTGGGAACTGTAGACTAAAATCTCCAAACCCAAAAAGAGGTAAAGCACCAAAGAAAAAAACAAATGCCCATAACACAACGACAGTTATCCTAGCATTGTGTGGTGTGCAGTGCTTGGAATAAAAGTAAGTACACTTAATTGCTAAAAAGCGTTCAACAGCCATTGCACAGACAATGAGAGGCGTCGCCAGTCCGAAGCAGACCATGATAAAGGCATTAAATTTACAAAGACCAATTCCTCCCGGCATTTCACGTCGGTTGATGTATGCTGCAACTGTCACAGGGGTTGTCAATAAAATGCCCGCAAGGTCTGTACATGACAAGGCAGCCACAAGAGTATAAAACATCATTCTTCTGATTTCAGTTTTCGTTTTGTGAAGCACCACCAAAGCGAGCAGATTGCCCACCACTCCCGCCATTGCCATGGTGATTGGAGAAGCAATGGTCGCACCAATAGCATAGGAATCTGTAATGTTGGTTCCATTGTGGTTTATGGGATTATCGGCGAAAGCTTCGGGTTTTGATGCAGTCATTCCTTGATTCAAACTGACGACTATGCTTCTCTGTCAGGTGGTTTGATTCTGAGTTGCCTCGGGCTTGGGCTCATGAGCGTCTGAAAGTCAGCACCTGAAAGTAAACAGAACAATTCTATACGACAATGACACTGGCAATGATTTCCATTCCAATATAAAATTTGGAATGTGTACATAAATTACTTGTAAATATCCCTCAGGTATTGACAAGGATCAACATTTCGATACCAGCTCATAGAAAATGATAGTTTGCAGAGTGTGAAAACTAGTTTTCAAACCTAAGAGGTTTATTTTTGTAGAATCTTATTAATGCGATATTTGAGGATACGGTATAGTTAAAAGAAATAGTAATGTGGAAAAATCAGACGATATTGACGTTTCTCCAGGGCCGTGCGATCGGCTTATTGCATTACCATAAAACATTTAGTATGTTGAAATGAAAAGAGGACGGATGTTTTAAGAATTTTTCCTTTATAATTAAAAAGTTATTAAAAGTGCATGGAGCAAATATAACAGCCCTGAGTAAAAGGATCGTAATCAAATATATTGAACACATATATAACAAGCAGAGGACTTTGTAATCTATTTTCCAATCCGCAGGCAAATTGATTTATATCACGGTTGCTTTCTCAATGTAATTTTTGTATTGCACAGCTGTATATGTTTTGACAGAAAATTTTCCCACTCTTGTGGATGGGATATCGGCATAAAATATTGTACCGAGGTTTCAAATTTAAAGTATTCAAGGACCATATGATTATGCATATGCCTATGTCAACTTTTGTGTTTGTGTCAGCACTTTATTCAAACTGTAGCAGTTCCATTACTAAAACGCTACCTGAAATGAATATGTAATTATAATGTTACGAAGAAAGTAAATGTCAAACTAACAACGAAATGTCATTGCGATATGTTTAATATTAATAAAGGATTAATTCAACGAATGCACTCTGCAATAGCGGCACAGCAGGGGATGCAAATTCGTCCTGAACGGGCATGAATGATTAATGTTCATACAACCGTAGCATGCAATCGGATAAAGAGGTGGTAGTTTTGTAAAGACTTAAAACCAAACATATGTTTCAAGTTATCTACCAAGCTCAAATGTTCTACATTCTGCATCGGTAATATTTGTAAAGAATACTTCACGCGAACACCTGAAAGAATATGCCCGTACACCTGTACAACCCGGTTAGTCAATAACACCGACATGCCAGACGGCACTTGAGGAATGTTTTTAGCAATGCCTTGTAATAGGTGCCTTAATCAAGCATTAATGCAGCTACTGTCAAGTTACAGAGATTAAATGCTAGTTCGAACGAATATTCATGCTTCAATAATCAGAAAATGAAAGTGCAATCGGCAATTCTGCAACCCGAGGATGAAGGTTGATAAAGTGAAAAACAATCAAACGAGTATATGTTTAATGATGTCAATGTGTTCTCTACCTAATTTTCGAAAACTAATTATTGAATCGATATCATAGCATAATTGTTTCACTTTAACAGAAACGTTATCTTTATTAAACTCTCGCAAATTGTTCCATGACACCAATGCACACATGTCAATTCATGAAACGATTAAGGAATTTATACCAATCACTTGAGGTCCAAGGGTTTGATTGGAATGGTTTTATGTCAATAAATCAATAACCCATTATCAGAAAAAGGTTTATATGGAAAATCTTATCTTAAAAAAATTACTGAATGGGAAATGACTTTGGTTGTCCTCACTCCCGGAGATGGATTAAATGCATATATAGGTGGTTTAATATAAAATATTTTACTGTTATACTCGTATATAAGGTAAGTTTTTCTTAAATAATTTACTAATGATATTAGTTATGATCGAACTTGTTGGTGTTGGTGTATTTAGTAAACATTCAAAAACAAATATAATGAATTATTTATCTTATACCTGTTAAAACTGAATAACGCTTAACTATGAAATTGAAAAACTATTCGATATTCACATTTTCGTAACACATAAGCTACGGCAATGAATACATATTACATGAACTGAATATTTAGTACCTGATGGAGTCCCTTAATTGTGCTCAAACGCTGTGCTGAAGTCAGTGGGACGCAAACTGACGAAAATGGGAATGCAGCTCCAAGTCAGTGTATATACCAACAGTGAGATAGCAACCTGTAGAGGCCCAGTAGTAACGTTAGGCGTTGTGAGGCCGGCGTGCTGTTGTCTCCTTATATACAAGAAACAAGCCCCGTATACATGTAAATAACCTGTCAGCAGCAGCTTATAATGGGGAACCTGACACGTTGTATACCCGTGGGTGCAATGAAACACATTAGCGAAAACTAAGTGAATGTTTACTGATGCAAGCATTAACAGTTATGGTTTCTAAGCTTCATCACTAAAATACTCTTACGTACATCCCCTTTCATTCTCTTATTAGTAAAACTAAATGCTCATTTTAGGCTAATACATGATATGATATAAAGCTAAGAACTTAAAATTCGAATTTTTTAGTTAGTTAGCGCTGCCGTAAGTGTGTTCCTAAGACATCCATATCAAAACAACTATATCATCTTCCTTGTATCCAATATTTTCGTGCATAATTTTGGATTTTTACTTTGAAATGAAATTACTAAGTGTTCACAACTAATAGTTAATAACTATGCATGACAAATTTAAAAATCAAGACTTGTCAATATTAATACTATTTTCATGATTAACAGTCAAGAAACAATTTACTCGTAAAAAAGAATACGCAATGTCGACTTGTATATCTTTAGATGCTAAATTAGTACTTTTTAACAGTGGATTTCACTTTATCATTATGATGATTCAGTACTCTTAAAAGAATGTGATCGTCAATATCAAGCTTAACAAACGTTATCGACGTATAAAACTGAGATTGTAGAATTCGTTTAATTTCGGATCAATTGTTTTTATTGACAGTGTGGACGAATATAAGACTAGCAAATCAATCCATCACAATCAACGTTGTCTTAATAGATTACCTTACAGTGATGACACCCACGAGACGGTACCTCTACATTGAATGGCCGCTTTGAATACAAATCAGCAGGGCCTAAATCTAATATAGGAAATATACTTAGTCTCTCTTATGACCATGCATTTCATCGGTCTACTGGCATGTGTATGTCTTAGATTATATTATTTTAATCAAACCTTCAATGTCTTCTGGAAAGTTTAAGGGCTGAACGTCATTTCGGAGATAAACTTTTATTCAATAAAATATTTTGGGCTTATAAATAAGTATATATTGTAGCACAATGTTACGCTTGTAAATCTGAATTCTGAGTAACCTCTCCCTCTTTTAGATATACACAGTTTTGCAATAGATACTGGACGCCATCTTCCCGACCCCGCCATATCCCACCCCGTTTTCTTGTTGTTGTCGTAGGACATCCTCGTTATCTTATTACCCCAGGTTATCAAGTATTCTTGTATTGCTTCCAGACAAAAGGTAGCAAGACCGAATATCAACGTTCCGGTCCACACTATAGTTCTGTCAATTTCTCAAGCATGTGAAGCATAAGAGGGTCATGTTAAGCCGAGATGAAGAGTTTGCTTAGACCATTTATATGTTTGCGCTGATAAATCCAAATGCCGGAACACGTGTGTATATCGTTTAACCAATACAACATGTACGTCATGATAACTCAACATATGTCGAATGTATATTCACAATGTGAGATTTTCTTAAAATACTATTTATATGATAAACATAAGGTATTGATAAATAACCTGTCTGTCATTTTCAGTTTTGATCGATACTTTCAGTTACAGTACCATGTGCACAATAAATTCGATGTATTTTATTTCTGATTTTAAATGATCATTAAAACATATGACATATATGATCATGAAAAAAAAATGAGAATGATCGCATAACGTTATCTAAAACATAGTTACATGCTTGCTCGCGATTTCAAACCGAACCTAAATTCATCTGAATTCATTCAGGTTACACGCTATATAATGTCAAGTTGACGACAGCAATCATTGGTAACGTTATGACGAAAGGAATTTCTAAGGAACAAACTCAAAATATATGCAAATAATATTTTACAGAGGACTCGGGTCTCAACAAAAGGATATATTTTAAATATATTTTTTATTTAATCGCAATTCCCCTGGTATAGCAATACAGTTTAGAGTTTCATAACACGATTATGCGTGGGTGAATCATACAACCTCTTAATCAGCTGTTTTTCACTGCATGTATGCTAAGATCTGATTAAATATTTCGAATTATTTAGACGATAGTTGTTTTAAGGAATGCAGAGAAATTCGTCATTAACATATGAATCATAACATTATTTTTTTCAATTTCTTAATGAATCTGTTATAATGTTAAAACGATACACCCTTAATATTTAATGGCAATATGTAATTTTCTACCTTACAATATTGTTACCACTTATCTTAATTTCTACCTTAAAATATCACATTTAGATTATACTGACGTATAATTAAGTACGCAAATGTCACTGTGACACAATGTTCAGCTAACGCATCTGTCTGCATTAAACCAAAGCGAACCACTCATCCTCTGGAACCTTACTGGCACATTCCATCAAACGTTCATGAGTCAGGGTGTCAGAAAGAACAAAAGGAGTGATAAGTCAATACATCAGCAGGTCCTCCCTACTTCTGTAGAAAGCTGGAAGTTCGGGGTGTAAAGTGGAATGCGTTACAATGCTTTGAATTTTGTTTGATCTATTTCAACACCACCTTGATATTTCACGAATCGGGTCAAGATGACCGACATAAAATGGATTTTTTCCGTTTCAGGCGCTCTACCTCGAATTATGGTGACTTGGACATTACAGCCGCCCTCAAAAGTATCTCACTTATATCACGGCTGTTATTTTCATTGCAGGGGAAAATCCCTAAACACCTTTATGGCCATCTACTGCGGTGAAACTTTCGAGCATCGTTGGAACTAGCGAACCATGGATGATACTGTGCTGAAATCTAGTAGCGCATTGCATCAACACTAAGTATAGGTAGAACAGTTTTCTACTACAGAGATATTTCCTGAGCCCCTGTCGGGATTCGGAGAAGTGACCTCGTGATCCGAAGCCGAACGCGCTAACCAGTGCGCTATCCGCAACTGTTCTTCCTCTACTCATTCGAAACTCTTATATGGCACAACATCTCAGCCGATTTTACGTTCCTCATAAAAAATAACGTAAAGGATATAAACTTCAGAACTCTACGAAATGGGTTAACACGTTTAACTGGTATATATTAAAAGAAAGGACATTCCCTTTTCCAGACTTGTATAACCTCTTTGCAAAATGGATAAAATTTAGCTACAGAGCCAAAATAAATATCAGTTAATTAACGAATGGAATACATATCACCTGGATATATTAAAAAGGAAAACAAAAATGAATACCCCCTTTCTTAAACCTATCTCCTATACCCATGAACTGACACTTTGAAACTGTAACAACCTCAGTTTCAGGCATTACTTTGCGATGCCTGTAGATATTACGTTTCACTTCTCGCTAATTGACACATTACATTTCATTAGAGACAATATCTTAAAAAATTTAGCCCATTAGAGAAAAAAATAGTTAGAGGTTTCTTCTTATTAAAACGACACATATGTTCCTTTCGACAAAAAAGGCACCTACTACATCGTACTAAGGAAACGTTAGATGAAGTACAGCGCTTCCTACACGCTTGGCAGGAGACTGAAGTGATCAAGACACATGTCAGAAAGATGGGATGGAATCAAGGGAGAGTCTAGAACACGCTTTAACAATTAACAGAGGGACCTGAGTAAATGTTGTGGAGAATACGATACAAGAAATAAACCCTAGTTTCTCTGGAGGCGGGTGCAAGAGAGACTGACACAGGCAGGAATGCTTCCACACTGTGTGTTTACATGTCGATAAGAGATTGATCCCGTTTCTAACTTTAACTGAATCAATTATTTCATTCAGCAGCTTTTCACTAACAAAATGGAGCAATTAGTGGATGCTTTTATCATTATGGACACCGTGACGTTAGTGCATTCTTATTTGATTGATTAACTATATTGCATATGACAAACCTGATTGAATAGATTTGTTGAATAACAATTATCATTATCATTGGTTCGTTTTGTATTCCTATATTTCATGTAGTGGACCGTAACAGTATTAGTTCTGATCAGATATTTTATGATAATTATGCACTTATTGCATTTTTTCTCTACATTGAAATATCCATTAAATATATTTAATAAAGAAAATACATCAATACCAAATCAAACAGATATGTACAGAAAATATCTTCTAAAATAAATATCCATTAAATGCTCGGCAGTGTGAAGTTGGTTACTTATTCCTTATTCCTTATTCGATATTCAAATTTTCCATTTACTTATTCGAAAAAGTCTTCTGAGGGTACCAAGGAGTGGTTGTACCACCTTGTACCTATACTCAAATGAAAGATAATTCAATGACCTATCCAATGAGGTATAATACATTTTGATACATAGAGGCGGTCGTACCGTAAAGTCACGATAAGCGTTACTGTGTCAAAATAATGATAAACAACTTCTGAGGGTATCAAGGAATGTTTGTACCACCTTGTACCCATACTCAAATGAAAGATAATTTAATTACCTATCAAATGAGGTATAACACGTAATATTACATAGAGGCGGTCATACCGTAAAGCCACAAAATGCGTTACTATTTACCCAAAATGTTAAACAACAACTTCTGAGAGTATCAAGGAATATTTGTACCACCTTGTACCCATACTCAAATGAAAGATAATTCAATGACCTATCCAATGAGGTATAATACATTTTGATACATAGAGGCGGTCGTACCGTAAAGTCACGATAAGCGTTACTGTGTCAAAATAATGATAAACAACTTCTGAGGGTATCAAGGAATGTTTGTACCACCTTGTACCCATACTCAAATGAAAGATAATTTAATTACCTATCAAATGAGGTATAATACGTTATATTACATAGAGGCGGTCATACCGTAAAGCCACAAAATGCGTTACTATTTACCCAAAATGTTAAACAACAACTTCTGAGAGTATCAAGGAATATTTGTACCACCTTGTACCCATACTCAAATGAAAGATAATTCAATGACCTATCCAATGAGGTATAATACGTTATATTACATAGAGGCGGTCATACCGTAATATTACAATAAGCGTTACCATTTACCCAAAATGTTAAACAACAACTTCTGAGAGTATCAAGGAATATTTGTACCACCTTGTTTTTATACTCAAATGAAAGATAATTCAATGACCTATCCAATGAGGTATAATACATTTCAATACATAGAGGCAGTCGTACCGTAAAGTTACGATAAGCGTTACTGTGTCAAAATAATAATAAACAACTTCTGAGGGTATCAAGGAATGTTTGTACCACATTGTGCCCATACTCAAATGAAAGATAATTTAATTACCTATCAAATGAGGTATAACACGTAATATTACATAGAGGCGGTCATACCGTAAAGCCACAAAATGCGTTACTATTTACCCAAAATGTTAAACAACAACTTCTGAGAGTATCAAGGAATATTTGTACCACCTTGTACCCATACTCAAATGAAAGATAATTCAATGACCTATCCAATGAGGTATAATACGTTATATTACATAGAGGCGGTCATACCGTAATATCACAATAAGCGTTACCATTTACCCAAAATGTTAAACAACAACTTCTGAGAGTATCAAGGAATATTTGTACCACCTTGTACCTACACTCAAATGAAAGATAATTCAATGACCTATCCAATGAGGTATAATATATTTTAATACATAGAGGCGGTCGTACCGTAAAGTCACGATAAGCGTTACTGTGTCAAAATAATAATAAACAACTTCTGAGGGTATCAAGGAATATTTGTACCACCTTGTACCCATACTCAAATGAAAGATAATTTAATTACCTATCAAATGAGGTATAATACGTTATATTACATAGAGGCGGTCATACCGTAAAGCCACAAAATGCGTTACTATTTACCCAAAATGTTAAACAACAACTTCTGAGAGTATCAAGGAATATTTGTACCACCTTGTACCCATACTCAAATGAAAGATAATTCAATGACCTATCCAATGAGGTATAATACGTTATATTACATAGAGGCGGTCATACCGTAATATCACAATAAGCGTTACCATTTACCCAAAATGTTAAACAACAACTTCTGAGAGTATCAAGGAATATTTGTACCACCTTGTACCTATACTCAAATGAAAGATAATTCAATGACCTATCCAATGAGGTATAATACGTTATATTACATAGAGGCGGTCGTACCGTAAAGTCACGATAAGCGTTACTGTGTCAAAATAATGATAAACAACTTCTGAGGGTATCAAGGAATGTTTGTACCACCTTGTACCCATACTCAAATGAAAGATAATTTAATTACCTATCAAATGAGGTATAATACGTTATATTACATAGAGGCGGTCATACCGTAAAGCCACAAAATGCGTTACTATTTACCCAAAATGTTAAACAACAACTTCTGAGAGTATCAAGGAATATTTGTACCACCTTGTACCCATACTCAAATGAAAGATAATTCAATGACCTATCCAATGAGGTATAATACGTTATATTACATAGAGGCGGTCATACCGTAATATCACAATAAGCGTTACCATTTACCCAAAATGTTAAACAACAACTTCTGAGAGTATCAAGGAATATTTGTACCACCTTGTACCTATACTCAAATGAAAGATAATTCAATGACCTATCCAATGAGGTATAATACATTTTAATACATAGAGGCGGTCGTACCGTAAAGTCACGATAAGCGTTACTGTGTCAAAATAATAATAAACAACTTCTGAGGGTATCAAGGAATATTTGTACCACCTTGTACCCATACTCAAATGAAAGATAATTTAATTACCTATCAAATGAGGTATAACACGTAATATTACATAGAGGCGGTCATACCGTAAAACCACAAAATGCGTTACTATTTACCCAAAATGTTAAACAACAACTTCTGAGAGTATCAAGGAATATTTGTACCACCTTGTACCCATACTCAAATGAAAGATAATTCAATGACCTATCCAATGAGGTATAATACGTTATATTACATAGAGGCGGTCATACCGTAATATCACAATAAGCGTTACCATTTACCCAAAATGTTAAACAACAACTTCTGAGAGTATCAAGGAATATTTGTACCACCTTGTACCTATACTCAAATGAAAGATAATTCAATGACCTATCCAATGAGGTATAATACATTTTAATACATAGAGGCGGTCGTACCGTAAAGTCACGATAAGCGTTACTGTGTCAAAATAATAATAAACAACTTCTGAGGGTATCAAGGAATATTTGTACCACCTTGTACCCATACTCAAATCAAAGATAATTTAATTACCTATCAAATGAGGTATAATACGTAATATTACATAGAGGCGGTCATACCGTAAAGCCACAAAATGCGTTACTATTTACCCAAAATGTTAAACAACAACTTCTGAGGGTACCAAGGAATATTTGTACCACCTTGTACCCATACTCAAATGAAAGATAATTCAATGACCTATCCAATGAGGTATAATACGTTATATTACATAGAGGCGGTCATACCGTAATATCACAATAAGCGTTACCATTTACCCAAAATGTTAAACAACAACTTCTGAGAGTATCAAGGAATATTTGTACCACCTTGTACCTACACTCAAATGAAAGATAATTCAATGACCTATCCAATGAGGTATAATATATTTTAATACATAGAGGCGGTCGTACCGTAAAGTCACGATAAGCGTTACTGTGTCAAAATAATAATAAACAACTTCTGAGGGTATCAAGGAATATTTGTACCACCTTGTACCCATACTCAAATGAAAGATAATTTAATTACCTATCAAATGAGGTATAATACGTTATATTACATAGAGGCGGTCATACCGTAAAGCCACAAAATGCGTTACTATTTACCCAAAATGTTAAACAACAACTTCTGAGAGTATCAAGGAATATTTGTACCACCTTGTACCCATACTCAAATGAAAGATAATTCAATGACCTATCCAATGAGGTATAATACGTTATATTACATAGAGGCGGTCATACCGTAATATCACAATAAGCGTTACCATTTACCCAAAATGTTAAACAACAACTTCTGAGAGTATCAAGGAATATTTGTACCACCTTGTACCTACACTCAAATGAAAGATAATTCAATGACCTATCCAATGAGGTATAATATATTTTAATACATAGAGGCGGTCGTACCGTAAAGTCACGATAAGCGTTACTGTGTCAAAATAATAATAAACAACTTCTGAGGGTATCAAGGAATATTTGTACCACCTTGTACCCATACTCAAATGAAAGATAATTTAATTACCTATCAAATGAGGTATAATACGTTATATTACATAGAGGCGGTCATACCGTAAAGCCACAAAATGCGTTACTATTTACCCAAAATGTTAAACAACAACTTCTGAGAGTATCAAGGAATATTTGTACCACCTTGTACCCATACTCAAATGAAAGATAATTCAATGACCTATCCAATGAGGTATAATACGTTATATTACATAGAGGCGGTCATACCGTAATATCACAATAAGCGTTACCATTTACCCAAAATGTTAAACAACAACTTCTGAGAGTATCAAGGAATATTTGTACCACATTGTACCTATACTCAAATGAAAATTAATTCAATGACCTATCCAATGAGGTATAATACATTTTAATACATAGAGGCGGTCGTACCGTAAAGTCACGATAAGCGTTACTGTGTCAAAATAATAATAAACAACTTCTGAGGGTATCAAGGAATATTTGTACCACATTGTGCCCATACTCAAATGAAAGATAATTTAATTACCTATCAAATGAGGTATAATACGTAATATTACATAGAGGCGGTCATACCGTAAAGCCACAAAATGCGTTACTATTTACCCAAAATGTTAAACAACAACTTCTGAGGGTACCAAGGAGTGGTTGTACCACCTTGTACCCATACTCAAATGAAAGATAATTCAATGACCTATCCAATGAGGTATAATACATTTTGATACATAGAGGCGGTCGTACCGTAAAGTCACGATAAGCGTTACTGTGTCAAAAAAATTATAAACAACTTCTGAGGGTATCAAGGAATGTTTGTACCACCTTGTATCCATACTCAAATGAAAGATAATTTAATTACCTATCAAATGAGGTATAATACGTAATATTACATAGAGGCGGTCATACCGTAAAGCCACAAAATGCGTTACTATTTACCCAAAATGTTAAACAACAACTTCTGAGAGTATCAAGGAATATTTGTACCACCTTGTTTTTATACTCAAATGAAAGATAATTCAATTACCTATAAAATGAGGAATAATAAGTTTTAATATATAGAGGCATACCTACCGTCAGAGAACAAAAATCGTTACTGTGTATTTAAAATGTTAAACCGTGAATCAGTACCCAATCGGAAATTCTTCAAATGCATTAAGAAGTGTGTGTATTACTACAAGACAATGTTATGGATGGCAACTTCATTACTCATCTCACAGAACGTTTCTGGACTACTTCTTAGGTACCAAGGTGTATTTGAACCACAGTGTAAGTATTCTCGACTCAGAGATAAATTTATAACCTATTCCTTTTTTGCTCAGTTATTGTATTTTTACTTGTACATGTATATAATAATAGTAAACAGAACAACTATGTTTTTTCTGAATTTTCGGAAGTAACGATGTCTTGCTCACAAAAGAATCTTTGTACATTTGTACCCTATAACGGTATCCACCTGTAAGATTCAAATTTTCTATTAAGTCAGATGTAATACATTGAGGCAGCCATACCCTTGAGTCCATAGAACAGGGCTTACTTTAGAGTTAACTTGACGGAAATGACGACTTGTGAGGGTACAAAACAATAAAAGTACCACCATGTAAGGGTATTCAAATAAAATATAAACATAGAAAACAATTGAAGCAGTCATACCGTAAAAGGTTAAAGACCTCAACAAAGGAAGTAAAATTTTCTGCAGTGTCGGCAGTAATATAGTCTAAAGATGAAAAGAGACATTTGTATCACAATGTAAAGATGTATTAGTACTCATTCGAAGGATTATGCATCTATATCCAATAAATTATATAACGTAACTACAAATAGAGGCGGTCATCCTTTAGTTATATTTGACCAGATGGTACAGAGCACCATGTAAGGGTATGTTAATACAGATATTTTAATCTCTCTCTCCCCCCCCCCCCCCCCCCGCCAAATATTTTCACAATGGAACAAAAAAATTTGAGGTTACCAAGGAATTTTTCTACAATCTTGATGTTTACTCAAATAAAAAATAATACGTTTATCTATCCTAAGATGTATGTTGTATCATGGTACATTGTGGCGGTAATCCCGTTAAATAAAACAAAACTTATATGTGACCATAATGTTAGTTCTGGTCAGAAAAAAAACTTCAGAGACAACCAAGCAATACTGATAACACCTTCTAAGTATACCAAAAAACAAGCGATATTTTAACTGTTTTTATAATGAAACTGGTCTCGTTATAATACATAGACGAAGTCACCCTAAACATTAAAAAAACGAAACTCTGAAGCCTCAAAATTCCTTAAATCTTTGAATGGAACATCTTATCATATTTTTATTTTAATGTGCCTGTGTTTATCCGATTACTTCATCAATCAAAAGTGATCCTAGACATTTAAAAGGGTTGATTATTTTGAGCAATGTTTTTAATGAGTCAGAAACAGACCTCCAATTATTATATTCGATTTATTTTGATGACGGACCTTAATGTGCAGACAGGAAACCAAAGCGATTACATCCTTCACAACGACAACATATAAACCTGGCAGGAGGTTTTGCAACATAACCACTTCTTTAATTCTGTCTATGTAATGTAGGCAATCTGAGAACATTTGGTGCTTCCAAATTTCAAAACTCTTCTGACAATTGCATTATCAGAACAAAATGGAACCTCAGCGTCCTGTTCAATAAAAGAGACGTTTCCGGGTAACTATTTGTGCTCATTGGGGTTGCACTAACTAAAGTCTTTCTTTCATGTTTCTTTATTTTCAGTAATGAGTCGATGTCAATAAATGTTGACACCCATCTCTTCTTATCAAATATTGCTGTCACAGCAAAATGTTTTCGACTTTATAAAATGTATCGATATAATTACTTAAGATGTTTACGGTTCTTATATCTGCAAACACTGTTCAACCTGACAAAAAAAACTTCAATATGAAATAGATCCTTAATGTTAATCGAATGTCAAGATTGTGCAGTCGTTGGCGATGTATAGATTGAAGAAGTAACCGAAAAATCAGTCTTAATCGAAAGTAATACTTCTCTTGAAACATATGGAATTAAGAACAAAAAGTGACCTCTATGAAAATATCAATGATGTGGTATATGCGGTAGTATGTATAATGTCATCTGAAGATTAATGTAACAAGCAACGTTTTGGAAACTTTTCACTAGCGCTAGCTATGATGTTGAATGTAGAACTTTACCTAATGAGATTGTTTTAGAATCTAACTTTGAGGTACATATTGACAGAATTTCAAAAATCTAACTAACTCATTTCGTCAACAATGTCACACCAAATTCAGCAGTTACGAGAAAATTGTTATTGATCTGATGTCATCGAATTAAAAAAAACCGTTTTTGTACCAAATTAAACGTCTGGTAATTGATACATCAGCAACTTTAAATCACAGAGAATCATAGAGTCAATCACTATCAAAACGTTATGAACATAAGTCATAACAATATTGACCAAAGCCATGTTAGAGAAGAATGTTCATTTCTAGCAGAGTGTGATATATTTATCTGTTGTGCCTGTAAAAATGATGAGACCATAAACAATACCGTGAACTGAAACGGTAAATGAAACAAAATGAAGTAATTTATGCCATTAATAATCTGATAGACGTCAAAGCGCAAGGTCATTATGCAAGACCTACAGAAATGATTATATGTGGTAAATCCAAACTCATACCATTTTTACATGTTACGTTAAATATTGTTTTGAACAACAGGAAATTATCCATTAAATGGCCTAGGATACTAGCCTTACCACTCAACAAGAAAGGCAAGAAACATACGTTAATCATTATAGAGCAATAACGTAATATTGTTGGCAACCTTTAACATTTATACTTAACAAGAGGTTGGCAAGTTTTTGTGATAAGACAACTTAGTCTCAAGGTAGGTTCCCTGCTGGATACAGCACAATAGTAATATGATATTTTTGTTCTACAGTATCTAGTTAAAAAATATTTCTAAAACTCAATCTCATTATTTTGACAAAATAGGCGGCGTCATAGAGACATGTGCTTCAAATATTTTCTTTTTTTCTCTCTGTTGTTGAATTGCAAACTTTCAGGAATTGAACGTTCGAAAGTATTCATTTGTCAAGAGGTTTTTAATATTTTGTACTTCTTTTATACTGATGATATGATAGTGTCTTACTGGTGAAACTTTAATTGTTTTAGAAAGATAGATTATCAGAACAGTTAAGCATGAAATGGGGTCTAGATTGTCAATCTAGATTAAACTGAAAATATAGATTTTAGAAATTGGAGTAAAGGTTCTCTGAAAATTGTGTGTTTGGCAAAACATTTATTAAAAAATCACACTAAACCATTAATTTTTTTGGTTAACAGTTTCAAACCCGTTTTGTTGGTGTTGATGTCCTCGTTCAGAAGACATGAAGTTCTAAGAATTTACAATACAAATTTAAGAATATATACCCGTTAATTCACTTTTCTGTTGCGCGGATAAAGAAAATGTTGTCGTACCCTAGTCAAATGTGGGATCATTCAAAATTTGGATCTACCTTTAATAATTAATGTTGGCAAACGTGGCGCCATTTTTAAATAGTAAATTACAGGTGGCCTATGTGTGCATCTTAGATGCTTGTAACCTGTGGTTACATGTGTGACATGTGTGTATCTAGGGTGCTTGTATTTGGTTGTCCTATGTGTCCATCTTTGGTGCTTTGATGATTCAATGTGTTCATATTGGGTGATTGTTACTTGCGGTCGTATGTGTGCATCTTTGGTATTACAGGTGGCCCATGTGTGAATCTTGGGTGCTTCTGATGACCCATGTGTGCATATCTGGTGCTTGTATCTGGTAGTCCATGGTGTGCATCTTTCGTATGTGCTTCCATGTGTGGGACAGAATGGTTTCGAGGTCCAAGTTGCAGGGGTTTCAGGTTTATCTGTGACAAAAGAAGTTCCTCTTCACCGAACATATTTCGATCAAGTCGGTGTACATGTCATTATATAGAGGATATTATGTGAGTGTCCATGACATACTATGTTTACGACACGAATGACTAAATATTAGTGTCGTTAACATAGTATGTCATGGTCACGGTACGAATATGATATTCTGTTTATTACCGAAGTCGCGAAATGAAAGGAAGTTACCAAAATCGACCTCCGAGCATATGTCATAGGCGAACTGAGACGTCAAAACATTGTATATGACGTGACGTCACAATGAAAAAGTGATATGTTGCCCTTGGGCATCGTTTGAAAAATATGAACTTCAATATAATTGCCCTCGTAGGTAGTAAATTTAAAGAAATGTCCTAACTCGTAAATATCCTGGGATATGATGTTCCCGGTAATTCTGTGATATAAAATATTGTCATTGTGACCCCTGCATGGTCTTATTGCTAAGCATTTTTACTCTGATTGTAGAATTTAATGAAGGGACTGTACGCATTTTGTCAAGATGCTGTAGTTTTTGACTGCAATGGGATACATGGCTCCTGGTTGCGGTCGAACAGAAGTAGCACCTTATTATCAACACTACACTTTCCGTGGTCAACAAAGTGGTCAACTCACTCACTGAAAATATTTGTGGTCATTAATCCAGTAGTGTGTGCAGTTCCTCTAGAACCAGCAGGAGCCCCCGTTAGCATGTAACCCTTGAAATGCACTCCTGAAGATATTACTGGTTATTGTTTATCATATTATTTATTACGATTTGGACTTTAATTATTTTATATACATATATTCAGATACATTCATCAGAATAAGGCCATGGGGACGCCGTCAAAATGTAACATTGCACATTGGGAAACTGTCCCAATCTACCCCGTTATCACTGTCTCAACCTGCCCCAATGACCCAAAAAGGATCACACGTCTCGATATTGGCAAATTGAGATAGCATGTCAAGTAATTACTTGTTAAAACTTGGCATGATGACAGAACTCTCCAGAATAATAGATATCAAGTAGATTCTGTAAATCATCTTTACATAAGATCATATTACTAAGATGCTTATTTTAATCCAACTATACAAATTCAAATATTACTTCCTTATAACTACATCACATTTCCAGTCATCAGCATCATTTGTCACATGATGTGTGATGTCACTTCATGAAGTTGTTGTTTAACATTTTGGTTAAATGGTAACGCTTATTGTGATATTGTGGCCGCCTCTATGTATTAAAATGTGTTATTCGTCATTGGATAGGTAATTGAATTATCTTTGATTTGAGTATAGGTACAAGGTGGTACAAATATTCCTTGATACTCTCAGAAGTTGTTGTTTAACATTTTGGGTAAATGGTAACGCTTATTGTGATATTACGGTATGACCGCCTCTATGTAATATAACGTATTATACCTCATTGGATAGGTCATTGAATTATCTTTCATTTGAGTATGGGTACAAGGTGGTACAAATATTCCTTGATACTCTCAGAAGTTGTTGTTTAACATTTTGGGTAAATAGTAACGCATTTTGTGGCTTTACGGTATGACCGCCTCTATGTAATATTACGTGTTATACCTCATTTGATAGGTAATTAAATTATCTTTCATTTGAGTATGGGCACAATGTGGTACAAACATTCCTTGATACCCTCAGAAGTTGTTTATTATTATTTTGACACAGTAACGCTTATCGTGACTTTACGGTACGACCGCCTCTATGTATTAAAATGTCATATACCTCATTGGATAGGTCATTGAATTATCTTTCATTTGAGTATGGGTACAAGGTGGTACAAATATTCCTTGATACTCTCAGAAGTTGTTGTTTAACATTTTGGGTAAATAGTAACGCATTTTGTGGCTTTACGGTATGACCGCCTCTATGTAATATAACGTATTATACCTCATTGGATAGGTAATTAAATTATCTTTGATTTGAGTATGGGTACAAGGTGGTACAAATATTCCTTGATACCCTCAGAAGTTGTTTATTATTATTTTGACACAGTAACGCTTATCGTGACTTTACGGTACGACCGCCTCTGTGTATTAAAATGTATTATACCTCATTGGATAGGTCATTGAATTATCTTTCATTTGAGTATAGGTACAAGGTGGTACAAATATTCCTTGATACTCTCAGAAGTTGTTGTTTAACATTTTGGGTAAATGGTAACGCTTATTGTGATATTACGGTATGACCGCCTCTATGTAATATAACGTATTATACCTCATTGGATAGGTCATTGAATTATCTTTCATTTGAGTATGAGTACAAGGTGGTACAAATATTCCTTGATACTCTCAGAAGTTGTTGTTTAACATTTTGGGTAAATAGTAACGCATTTTGTGGCTTTACGGTATGACCGCCTCTATGTAATATAACGTATTATACCTCATTTGATAGGTAATTAAATTATCTTTGATTTGAGTATGGGTACAAGGTGGTACAAATATTCCTTGATACCCTCAGAAGTTGTTTATTATTATTTTGACACAGTAACGCTTATCGTGACTTTACGGTACGACCGCCTCTATGTATTAAAATGTATTATACCTCATTGGATAGGTCATTGAATTATCTTTCATTTGAGTATAGGTACAAGGTGGTACAAATATTCCTTGATACTCTCAGAAGTTGTTGTTTAACATTTTGGGTAAATGGTAACGCTTATTGTGATATTACGGTATGACCGCCTCTATGTAATATAACGTATTATACCTCATTGGATAGGTCATTAAATTATCTTTCATTTGAGTATGGGTACAAGGTGGTACAAATATTCCTTGATACTCTCAGAAGTTGTTTATAATTATTTTGACACAGTAACGCTTATCGTGAATTTACGGTACGACCGCCTCTATGTATCAAAATGTATTATACCTCATTGGATAGGTCAATGAATTATCTTTCATTTGAGTATAGGTACAAGGTGGTACAACCACTCCTTGGTACCCTCAGAAGACTTTTTCGAATAAGTAAATGGAAAATTTGAATATCGAATAAGGAATAAGGAATAAGTAACCAACTTCACACTGCCTAAATGCTCCCCTAAACGATGAAATCATATCCACCTTGTGCATAAGAAAGATTCATTTATATGCAGAATACGGCTGACCGAACTATTGAAAAATACACATTAAATATTCATGTGTTCATCCAGTGAAATATAAAAGAAAGTAATACAATCCCTCAGAATAAATATAAAGCAAACATATTCCTTTCAATATATACGTAATACATATATCCTCTCGAAGAAAAATATCAAATATCCCAGCCTGGCTTATCAAAATATGAATCATTCATTTGTTCGCAAGATTTTACAATTTAAACTCAAATGGGAGAAATAGGAGAAATGTCCACTTAAAAATATAAGCGGATAATGTGAAATAATCGAGAAGTACACGACAAGTTTCACGACCTCAACCTCTACGACAAGAAAGGCTATAATAATTTGAACGACATGGTGTTACGATTTTGAGTGACATATACATGGAAATGAAATGATACTTACAAAGAGCCGGAAAGAAAAGTAATCAAGTACCTGAGCTCGACAACTCTCCTCTCTGTTGTGTAGGGAGTACCTCTTCGCAGAGGTACTGGGCTAGACAAACAGTCGCTCGTTCAGGTGAATGTGTCAACACTCAACAGCATGTGTATGCCCAGTTAAATGTCAAACACAGTCCCTACAGACATTACCCTTCCTCTGCATGGTATATGTCGTTTTGCAAATGAACTGCGTATTGTATGAATAATTCATTATACAACGTGCCATCCCTTTGGGATATTGTTACTCACCGTTAATGTCTAATTTACATAACCATTGTAGTTTTATGAATGTTATTTCTAGTTATAGTATGTACACTGAAAAAACGACTCGGGACATCTGAGGGATGATCAAGACATTTGAGGGATGAATAGAGTTGCAAGAGTACTCGAAAAATGGTTTGGGACATACATTGTATAAATAATTTTGTGACGTACCAATAATGATATGCCCATCCATCTATGCACTGATGAAATAGCGATCATTTCACTTATTTTGTTCAGAATATTCTTTCAAACACTGCTAAAAGAATTTTCATCTACTGAGGTCTGCTAACTTCTAATCTCTCACATTTAGTGAAAGACGATTGGTTACGGTCTGACATTGTTAAATTTATACACAATTAATTCATAAATCAGTTAACAAATATGCTATTAGTGTAAATAGAGAAAATACATACCTGATGCGCGGTAACGTAATTATGAAAAAATCCACTTTTATCAGAACTCGACTCATTTCCTTTGTCAAACACGTGTGTAGAGATGTTCATGTAAGTGCTTATGTACTGCAGCATATACAATAGCCAACCACACTACTCTCCGCGTTTCCTCAAGTCATTCACTGAAAAGCTCTCTTCAACGTACAGCTGAAGTGTAAATCAGTCGTCTTCACCCACAGTCAGTGGAAATTAACAAAACCACAGCGCATGCCGCGGTTGCTTCATACTGAAATCCAGCTACCGTTTGCTACTGAGCCAAGCGTTGAGTTCTACAAATACCTGTGTAACCCGTCACTTTATAAAGCTCCGGGCGATCGCCGAGCCGCATCTGTCGATCATATTAGTGGGAGTTAGTGAGGAGGTGTTCTACATTGCTGTTAGTTTTTGATTTATGTAGCGTCATGTATGGAGGAAAGCCTGAATGTTTTAATTGCCAAAAAAAACTTGATAGACTGATTGAAATGGTTTGAGTTTTTACATGTTTCATTTATTTGGCTGCTTCAGCCTTTATTATTTTACAGGTACACTAATGGTTTATACCATCTCTGTCAAATGATGAGAAACAATTGAGATATTTAAACATTAAAATCATTTATCATTTAAATAGAAATTTAGAATAATGTTACGAAATAATTTCGTGCTACGTTATCTCAACATAAAGATCATTTGTCATTTACCTACAGTTTATATGATATATGCATTACATTAATAAACAAACGATATACTTTGTATCTATTAACGTCAAGGACGTGCATTTAAGAGTCATGGTAATATATATAAAATGCATGCACTATAAAAAAAACTTACGTTTTGTGTTGCTATTAAGATACCTGTTCATATTTTCCAGCTATTAAAACAACCTGGTCCAACTTTCCATATCAAAAATTGAACAAATTGTTTAGCAGATATGTTCCTATATGAATAGGTGTCGAAATGCAATTGAACGTTTGAGAAATGTATTAATTGATTGGTATGAAATACTTACGGTTTTGATATTATAGGAACTTTATACTATCACATCACACTACCCTACCATACCCTATTATTACTCTACCATACCAACCCTCACCTTGTCATTTCTAACCTACGAGACATTTGACTTCCGTCATTTCTTAAATTAGCATGATGGTATTGCATTGGATTTTACTTTGTTTCATTTCATTTCTTTTTGTGTGTGTAGATCCTAAATAACCGTAGTAAAATCGTACAGTTACAAATATTTTTAATGTACCTTTTGTTTTATCTCGGCGAAGTTTAACAATCGGGGATAATGGTAATTGATGAAACATATCAGATTAAAAAAGAGGCTTGGTCTGTATAGCCATCTAGTTCTTCAAATTAGCAATTTGAGTCTTATTTGAAATGAAAATGCTTTTAGAAAAACATTCACAAAAATTGTTCCTTTAAATTGTATCTATTAAAATTTAATGGAAATGAATGAAGATCCAAAAGTGTATTGCCTTATGTTTAAAGAAAAGATGATAATCATCACATTATGTACATTATATTTCAAATTAGATTAAGCTTGAAATCAAGTAAAATGACACTTTCATTCTATAATTAGTAAAATTTGTTTACATACGGTTACGAAAACCGCCTGATAGGACTGACGCTTGCTTGGCAAAATAAATAAATAGTGACTAGCTCCCCGCCAACCATATGGCGAATTAAACAAATGAAGTCATTTTATGTTTGTAGATTTTACTGTTTTCTTCAGTTGAAATAACTGGCAAAAACCAAGAAAAGCATATCCAAATAACACATTAAATATCATACATTTCAACATGGAACGGCGGATTAGGATCGGATTGATGAGACAGTATAAATATAAAAAAATCACTGAAACAAATAAAATAGAGGCAGTGTCAAGATTGACAAGATTTACAGCCGTGATACACCTTTATTTAAAGATTGAATTGCATAGCCATTATTGATATCTAAGGCCTCAACTATTGTTTTATCGAGTTTATCGCCATGATGTTGCATCCACACACTCTAAATGCCTCGGTGGCTAAAACTAAATTATGTACGTGATAATTGCGCGAAAGATATTGAAATATCTTTTCATTTCGTCGTTATATTGGTCACGTCATATTTTGTCATAGCCGTGATCATGTAAGGTAAACATTTATTTACAAATCAACTGACTAGGTTTATAATAATTATTGTCTAGCACGAAGCGTCCAAAGCAGACAACGTGAAATAATTCATTTGAATCAATAAGTGATGGTATTGTTTCAGTCACGATTTAGGTGGTCAACAAACCTCAGTAAGGGCAGACGATAAAAAAGGATGATTAAAAAATAAGGTATTGACTGTGCACATACATTTTCGTAAAAGCTTTTTCAAATAATTAAAGAACATGGTAATATTATGGAGGATTTATAGTTTTGTCAAACGAATTAATTATTTCGCGGGCGAAAGCGAGCGTGATACCGAATCATTTATAATTGTAATGAAAATAGTAGTAAGTTGCAGGAAGTAGTGATATACGTGATTCTGCAACAGTTATTTTATAACAGGTTGTATCACTCATTGTTAATTAAAATGTTATAATGTTTTCCCATGCATAGACTTTACGGATCTCCTGACTGAAGATATTACCCACTGTCTGAAGTAATGTTCGATAGAAAGACCATTCTTTTCCAACGCAATATAAACATAAATAAAAAATTTAAAAACCTAACGGTCGAACGGTATTTATCCTTCCTACATCTAGTGGTAGAAATATCCATATATCACATTACATCCCAAGAAATATTGTGACAGACCAAAAGGTATCTATATATTAGCGCACGTTATTAATTTCTAAGAAAAATACGGATACTGACAGTCAAAATATACCGAACTACTAGTTCCAATGGGATTATCTACTTTGTAGCAACTTTGGCACAAATAGAAATAGTATCACATATATCTATTACCAACGAATTGAAAGACATATGTTGGCAAACAGTAAGTTGTACTTTTTAAGTTAAATTTTATTCAAAGGCATATTTCAAGTGTTGTAATCATTCTAAGTGACGATAGGTTATAGGAGCTTCATTAAATTACTTGGCTTTCTCTGAAAAGGTTTCGTGTTTACAATCAGTCCTAACTGACAAAATCAATTACAGTTACTTGAAGTGTGAAATTATGGGCAACATGGCACAAAATGCACTTAAGGTTGGGCTGGTCATAACAAAAGCTAGTGATCACTCGGAGTGTTACTAAATATGCTAAATGTTCATCCTTTTAAAATGAGATTTAAAGTTCTAGAAGAGCTTCGTTCATTACAGTTCAACATTCACATGAGTGCGTGAGTTGAGGTTTAATGATTTTTAATAATATTTCAGTTATCAAGCACATACATCAAGTTTACATAAAATGTAATTTAAGGACACAAAACAGTTGAACAGTAACAAGAACGAAGACTGACAGAAGGGAAGAATATTTAATTTTTAGAGAATAATTGTATTTAATAATAATTCATTTAAAATAGAAATGTATATACACAATCTGCTAAATTGAAATTGAAATCGATTTGGTGAAAATATAATAATGGGGAAAAGAAACGATACCAAACTTCATGATAGAATATTTTGAAATTTGAAATACACATTGAAATGATTTCCCTATTTCAGTAGCCACATGTGTCACGGACATGGTTGTGTCATCAACGCCATATCATTACTTCAGCTGCATTGTGAACATGTAAAGATTATCACCAGAAGAAAGGGAGAGCCGTTGGAAAGGTGAACCGGGTGCAAAGCATACACACGCTTGGTTGCGGCCGTGTCACCAGCCTTAGAGACTTTGCCAAGGGTCATCTTCTCGAATGGTAGCCAGTTTCAAATCTACCGGAAGTAGAAAATAACTTGCCCAATCCCTTATATTTAAGTTCCAATGATACGTGGTATCGTTTCTTTCGCCCTTAAGATTATAGTACATGCATTTTGTTGAGTTTGAAAATTGATGGTTTTTTACGTTCATTGCTCATTTTACATATATGACATTATCTCATTATTTGGTATGCGTTAAACTTACATTCTCTGGATATGGTGGTATTAAGTTATTTAGGAAATACAAGAAATATAAATTACTACATTATTTGTATTGAAAAGATAGTACCATATCAATTGTAAGTAATTTACCTCTGGTGGGATTTTTTCCTTTACTTATTTTGTTTTTGTTCATTTTACATCGAAGATAAACTAAACATACACCTTCAAGGTTGATGAAAATAATATATGTCGGACTGCTGCTCCTTCATCTGTCCTTCTCTGTACATGATGCTACTGGCCAAAGGGAAGCATGGGTCCGACAAGGATGCCACATACAAATGCTGTTTGTATTATCAGGATTAACATTTCATTTATTGGGTACTATCATTTTATCAATTTCGGTAATATTTTTGGTCATCCTGTGTGGAAAAGTACATGTAGATATGAACGTACTAATACTTCAGCAAGATTTCGCAATAAATCAATTATTTCTAAACATAATCTTATATTATTAATGGAAATTTATAGTATACAGTATATTTGATGTTTAACATCGTTCCTCATTTCTGCCCGCCATGGGATGTAGGCTCCTGAATTGCTGAAATCATCGTCATCATTTCACCTTTTGCGCTTTGTTAAGTCCATTTTATACATTACAAAATAATATCAACAATATGGTTATTGATGCAGTGACAATACATTTCATCATCCAAACTGTGTTCACCTGTAGATACTACTAGTGGGAGATCAAGCGGTACGAGATATCATTTTAACAGTTGATTTTTAACAATGACTTGCCAATGACAAGAACATGACATTAGATTAACGTTCTCAGGTAATGGGTTTGACGTCATAAACATGAGGACGTCAAAATGCAATAACACGCTGTATCAGGAATCTAACAGTAGTGCAGGGTTTAGGGATGTAATGTAAATACTTCTGCAAGATAAATAAATTCATTTCTCATTTCTCATTTCTCCAATTTTAGACATTACGAAATAGTATGGTCATTATTTTATGTCGAAGTTGTTTGTCTTTTAATTATCATGTGTTTTTATTAATTCATACCTCCACATGTACAATATCTTGAAATTCTGTTGGTGGTAAAGATTTAAGCTGGCTGGCATATGGTGGTGTTAACACTGTTGGTGGAACTTCAATGCCGTTACCTTTAATTTTTGCTATGAAATAATGTATTAAAAATTCTAGCGTTCTGAAATAAGCACCTGCAATGGCTTATAAATGCATTACAATAACAACGAGTAGATGGCCCTTGCGTCTTTTTAAAGTTAAGTTACATCATTAATGATGTAAATCTCTGTCAATTTTATAACCAACTACTTCACAGTAGATCGTTTGTGTATGTAAAGGTTTGAAAATAGACTGTTATCAATATCAATACGAATAAGGTACATACATATTGCCTACTACTTTGCCATTGTGTCAGTGTCTTGGTTGTGGACAGGTATCATTGCTTAAAAGAAAATGTTATATATCGTGTATGGTCGAAAGGGCATCATGTTACTGATCATCGTAAAATAGTCATGTGAATGTACATCTTCAAAGAATGATGATACTGAGAATGCTCAGTAACTAGTGTCTCCATCGTAAAAGTTAATTACCTCTTCATATCCTCCTCCCATAGAGTACAGGTATAAAGGAAGGGAAATGTTTACTCGTTGATCTTCATGTACATTGCGCCATCTATTAACATCCCAGACACTTTAATAGGATTCGAATCAGGACAAGAACATGATACCATGATGATACATAAGGAGGCTTAACAATCCCAGTTTGATGCAAGCATCCATTATCTTATTGGTAAATGTGCACAAGAGGGTGAGCGTGTATCACTGGAACGCATGTTAATGTTTTTGATAATGTCACAAACACATAATTAATATGCCTCGAAATTAATTAACTCTTCAATGATTTGGATCTTAATTTTGGAGGGATACGTAGAGATTGTCTTCGCCATAATTGATCCACTACCATAAAAATCAATAGGTAAAACATAGTGTTAACTTTGTTAATCTCTGTTGCAACAGCTCACTTGTAGCGTTGCCTTTGCTAACAAACACAAGGTCCATGATTATTCTGACATACCATCACTCGCCGTATTTTTTAGCTTTTACGCTTCTAGTACATACATTGTTGATGTTGGTGCCGGCCAGTCAATATGGAATGTTTCGGTGATCTATGTGTTTCCTTCTCGATCGCCAATAGTCTTAAAAATAAACAATAGGTGGATACAGCCACATTTGAAGCAAATGATGTGTTCAGACGGTATGAATCTGCAATCGAGCTTGGACGAAATTGACCTTGCCCGAAGTCTTCTTACTGTTGTCTGCAGTAGTCTACTTTGAGAAACATTCACTTGCTATCAGCTTCAAAAGTAATCCCACCGTGCCTCCAACCAACACTATGCCATTTAGGGACTTCAGACAGGCACTTTGTCGTCATTAGCATCTAGATAAAGATGTCAAATAGTCCGAATAACACAGATCACAGCTTTCAATGCGCTAAGTACACCTACTTGGTGTCAAATGCACGTGCAGATTATGTGATTGCATTTATGGGACCATACAGGCTAAAATTGACCATCAATTTATTCAATTATAATCTGTATTTAGCAGTGATACTTGATTCTTTCAATAACAAAATCGTTGCCTGATCGAAGGTTGATCCAAATCGATGAATTAATGTGATGTGGTAACGAGCTCCTCGGTGTTACATCAGACGAGGCGCCTGAATTTAATCAATATGCGATCACTGTTCAGGGTTCCCATGAGGCAGACTGGTGCCAATCTATCAACTTGAGTAATGCGTGCAGCAAAAATCAATTTTGCTTTCTTTCTTTCACTATCATCATCATCCCTTTCATCATCATACTCTGGGGACAAAGGCCAAAAGTTTAAATTCTAAAATCAAGGAAAAAATCCACAACGACATATACTTTTGTAAGACATTCTATTCATGATGATTTTTTAAATTATCTTGGCCTTACAGATCTATTGAACCAGAGACAGTGTATTGTAAAAAAACCCAAATATAATAATGACATCTCACAAGCCAAATTATTAAAAAGTATGAAAAGTATTTTATCAAGTATTTAAACAACAGCATAATAAATAGTAAAAAATATGTGACCATATATGCTATCATGGCACTAGTACCAAATAGTACGCAAATTATATTAAACATGAAGCATTTTTCTATGCAACATCACCACCTACTTGTAATTTCTTGATTTTTGGAATCGGTCACCACTTACATTAAATAAGAGATCTGGGTAATACAAATCTCATGTTTCTTATTCGTCAATGAGGGAAGTATCCCAACATCAGTGTAATAATAATACTAACATTGTATGGAATCACAGAGCTTATGTCTTATTTTAGCATATATATAAAATTTGTAGAGAGTATCAAGCTTTCATATATTATCGGAAATTGTTTACCAAAAGCTCCTCATTTTTTACAACAACAAATATGAACAGAAAAGAAAGCTGATTTTACAAACAATTAGTAAATTATTCAATTAGTTGCAATTTCCAGGGGACTAGTCTTTGGGTTAAGTTTTGATGTGCTTGGTTACACAAGTTATCTTTATCTGATACGTTATGACCCTCTTTATCAGCTCTTCTAAGCGAATGAATCAATCAGTGATCTGGTGGGAGAAAAAGAGATGGGAGGAATGAAGCAAAAAGTGCACTTAGGGTTGAAATAATTCTAACATTGCATATGAATCGTGAGAACAAAGGATGGCCTTACCACCAACCCATAAGGAAATAAAAATTTAAGGATCATAAGATAACAAGCCTCAAATGTCTTGTTAACAAATACCACATCAGATTAACATTCTGATTAAAATTGTTAGTCCTTCATAAGGTTCTATTAATCAATAAAGATAACGTGTCAGATGAAAGCCAAATCAAATTAACAAACATGTTAAGTTGTATACAAAAAAAACACGATTGTTAAGTAGTGTTCCTGAATTGGAACACCCACGTTTTCCAGTGCACTTTCCTGTCTTTCTGGTTCTCTCATTAACTTTAATACGTTTTCTGAAAGTGTAAGATTCTGAAGAGTAAAGCTGGTCTTTTCCATCCGAAAATGGATAAAATCGAAATGCAAGCTATGACATTAGGGAATGATGCACCTTCATACGCCACAATTAAAACCGTGGTCCCACTCGACCAAAACTGTGGCACACAAATATCTATAACATATACTGAACCAAAAAAATCAGGGAACATACAAGTCTTAAGAGTATGTTTGAACGATATATGTCTTGGACAAAAAGTCATAACTTTTGAACTGGATGTGATCACTGCGCCAAAACGCACCCAGATGAAGTTATTGCACGTGCAGTGCGTGATAATCGGTCATCATTACACTATAAAAGACGGAATCGTTTTCTCGAGTCATTGAATCAATGCTTTGCAGAAGAGAGAAACATGCCTCAACAGTACCTAACAGAGAACCAAAAATGGCAGGCAATTGGCAGCACAAGGGGTGGAATTTCAATTTGCCAAACAGCCAGGACCCTTAACAAGTCAAAGAGCGTCATTTCCAGACTTTGGAACCTTTACCGAGAGACAGGTGATGTGAAGATGAGACGTGGTCGAGGAAGACAACTGAAAACTAATCAGCGGAATGATCGTCATCTACGACTGATTGCACTCAGAGACAGGTTCAAATCTTCCGGCAAAATAAACTCTGAATACAGGGCTATCACTGGCATACGGATTTCCAATCAAACTGTCCGTAATCGTCTTAAAGCTGCCAAGTTAAAATCACGTCGCCCAGTGGTTGGAGTCAGACTTACAGCACAACACAAGCGCTTACGTGTTGAATGGGCCAGGCTTCATGCTGCAAGACAATTACGACACTGGAGACACATCATGTTTTCGGATGAATCAAGGTTTAATTTGGACTTTGCAGATGGTCGCATCCGTGTATGGAGACGCCGCAATGAACGCCATCACGCGTGTACTATTCGTCAACATGATCGCTATGGAGGGGGATCATGGTGTGGGGCGGGATCACCTACGACAACAGAAGTGAATTGTTGCGTTTGGATGGACGTGTGACAGGTGTTCGGTACAGAGATGAAGTTCTGAGGACTGTTGTCATACCGTTTGGTCAACGAGTTGGAAGATTATTTGAGTTCCAGCACGACAACGCCAGGCCTCACACTGCAAATGTGTCGAGGACATTTCTCCAGCAAAACAACGTAAACGTCCTTCCATGGCCGTCTAAAAGTCCTGACCTAAATCCTATCGAACATCTGTGGGATTTCTTGGGTCGTCGTGTACGAGAACTGCCGATAAAGCCACAAACTTTGGATGCACTATTCAACGCACTCAGAAATGAATGGGATGCAATTCCCCGTGCTGTGATCCGGAAACTCATTCAAAGTGTGCCAAGACGATGTGCCGCAGTGATTCAGAAGCATGGGGGACACACCAGATATTGATATTTTCACTCGTTGTCAATAAAACCTTGTAAATCTGAATAAATAATTGCTAACACTTTGCTATGTTCCTTTATTTTTTTTACTAATGAATGACATCATGATAGGTTTGACACCGGACAAGAGCGAGTTTATGGTTTTGCCATTGAAACGTTCATAAAAAGGTTTCAGCAAGATGGGAACCAATTCTATGTACATCTTATCAAAAACATTCACGACAACCATTTAAAAAGAGTTTTCTAGACGACCCTGACAGGGTTATTAAATTGATTTGAACGATGGATAAAACTTGGGTAACTGTCAGACATATAAGCAACAGTCAAAACTGTTGAGGCAAGCGAGTTCTCCGGCCCAAAAGAAGGCAAAGATTGTCCCGCCATCAGCAAAATGTGTAGTTCTCAGCTTCGTGTCTAACATATCAATGAATTATTTGATCACGTTTGATGACGATAATAACTATTAGAAGTTTGTATTCTTCACTCCCACTCATTCATTTACTATATTGAAGAAGGAATACTTCAGATTCAAACCGCACCATAATGCTATTGGTGGAAGAACGGAGAAAACAGTATTGGCCAAAGAGTGCTGATAATTCTGGAGATAATGTAATGTGCATTCACAATCCCTTAAATTGAATGTAAGTTATATTTACAACTTTCAGTTTGCAATTGTTGAATAGAGTAATAAGAGATACTTGCAGTGCTGGTGGATAATACACGCCACATGTTTTTAAATCAGTAAAGACCATAATAACCTACTGTCTGAAACATGTGCATGAAATAAATCCTTTTATTGGCATGGTGATAAGGCATTCGTCTGTGGTCAAAGGTATACCATTTCTGACGCAATGTGAATTTTATTGATGAGATAGAGGGACTTTTTATCCTACTTATAAACTCAATATTCATGATCCTTTGATTATGAAATAGAGTTTTGATTTTACAACCTATGAATATCGAAATATCTCACTTGAATAGCGTTATTCATGATCTGGTAAATACTTTTTAGGCGGTTAACGTTCTTGTTGTTAGTCGGTATAATGAAGTGCGCATATTCTACTACAATGTGATAAGTTTCTGTAACAAGCTGTCTGACTTCATGCTGAACCACCTTCCTTCAAGAACAGGACTCGTGTTGGTCTGACAGGCAACCTTTAATGTAATGTAAGGTGAGGTGATATAAGCATTTCATTTGGATCTGCTACTATTATTGCAGGGAGATGGCCGCGAGCATCGTCTAGACTAGCGAACCGTTGGTGACACTGCGCTGAAATTCAGTATAGCATTTCAGCCAAACCTAACTGGGTTGTAAAACAGTTCTCTACTGCAGACAAAGTTGCCGAGCCCCTGGCAGGATTCGAACCACCGACCTCTTGATCCAAACTTTGATGTGTGATCAAGTTGAAATTATACGTGTTTGTATCAACGTTTCTCCAGAAAACTCCTTGTGACTAGATAAGTCACTGTTGATTAGTTAATGATCAGTTATTGTCACATGACGTGGCCTCTGTAGCGTGTTCCGGAACAGTAGACGAGCCTGATGTCAATGGCGGACTTCAGATAGTTAATGAAAGAGCTTGTAGTAAAATTAAGTTTCTTTACTAAAATCATAATTAGATTTATTTTCATTTGTTATGAAAGATGCTTTATATTTAGATTTGTTGATTAACGTATTTCGTAAACCTGAATCACGTTATGCATTGTAATAATATTACTCTGGTGGCCAATTTCTCTTAAGGCTTTCGTTAGATAATACGTTTCCTATATAAAGGAACAATTATAACCATGTTGTCATCATATATCACATGTTATCCCTTGAGCATTGCCGACATAGCTCAAGATAGGCGTTTGTCATTAATTTATAAAGAAATTAAGTCTCCCAAAACACAGACAGCCTTAACAAATACTGACAATGTGCGGTGTCACACCCATCATCACTTCAAGTGTTCTCATGGGAATGCCTACTACCAAAATAACTAACAAGGGCAAGTCATGGACAGTTAAATAATATTTGAGAATTTGAAAACCAGCCATAAATGGATGTTAAATATCACTTGTTCGTTCCTCACTTCCGCCTGTTCATCAGATATTACAATTAAGCATTTCCAAAAAATACAACCAAAGGCATTCCTCATGTTTCGATGCATAGCAGTTCCCTTACTAACAAGAAGGAATAAATCAATATTGCTGAAAAGAAAGAGGGTTCTTCTGTCCAAAACCCCGTTTAGGTGTCCTTGTGATTTGCATTCACCTCATTAAACGTGTTAAGTACAATATACAATGCTTAAATAGACGAGTAGAACATATTAAGCATATGTTTTATAAATTAATCACATAATCAGATAGGCAGCATGTGTTTTCATTAGTGGTCAAATATATAACCAGAGTTCTGAAACAGAGATTGACATGGGTGTAGGCTTTTGAATTTGACAAAAGATAAATAAGTTCTTTATATTCACTATGATTTATTCGAAAGGTTGATTTATTTTTATTCAGCGGTATGCAGCCTCCTAAGGGAGATAACTTTGTTATGTTTTGCTTATGTTTTCGACTTCTCGATGCTTCACCCTCAACTCGACACTCGAGCATATAAACGGTATGATAAATAATATCCTACTTCATATTCAATATGCCAAGTTATATGTTGTTTAAGAATGCTAATTTTTGAAGCAATAATGCATATTTCTATGTAATAAGTGTAAAACTTACATTACAAGTGTAACATGTGAACTGCTGTTACTAAATATAGAATTTTCGATTTTTGCAGTCAATCTTCAATCTTCTATCTACAAGTCGTGAATAGGAATAAAAAGAAGAAATAGAAGACCATGAATTGTGGTTTTTGAGTGAGAAATGAAATCTAGAACCCATCAATGGGTTATTGTTTATTAATATCGGACTGTGGTAATATCACCAATAAAAAACGAAAAGGTATTTTTGGTATGGCGATAACATATTTACTGTGATTAACGTTGTCATTGAAATTCATTGGTGAACAACACAATATTTTGGGTACACATGACACGTTTCCATAGTTTGGCAAGTTCTTCATTTTGAAACAGGCATCACTTGCGTCCTGACAGTTGTTTCCTATTCCAACACCAATGATTCAATAGGAAAATAGAATAAGTGGAAATAGGAGTATGAATAAGGGGCATTCGTTACATTTTACTCTTACTTAAATATCCTCAACCAATATCTGGGATTTATGTCTACCATTTCCTTTGCCAGTCGATATTGCAAGTGCACATATTACTGCAATAAATTAAGTGGCAACATCGAGCTGCCCGATATGTTAAACGAACACATTTATTCCTCATTTCATCACTGATCAGGACTCTATTCAGAAGACTCGCAACATTTTCTAACAAATTAAGCTAAAATGATAAATGCAGACACGTACCTTGTCCGCCCTGAACTCCGTTTAAAACTGAACTCTCAAATGTTTCATTGTCTTTGATCTTTGTGTTCAAATCAATGTTAAAGTACTGCAATTATGATATTTATTCAACTGCACTAAATATATCAATGTATATGACACAAGTTGTTTTTACGAAGCATAATTTTTTATCACTGACACCTGAAGTACGACATTACTGTATAGTTTATATAGATAAATACCGCTTATTACTGTATTACACAATTTTCCCCAGAACTTTACAACAAGGGATCTAAAAATTTGCAATTCAACAGATGTACATGTAAATATCTAAGCGCATTATTATAGATGGCAATAGACATTGACGTGAATGATAAATTGGAAAGAGTACTGACATGTCATGTTTTTAAATAAATGCTTGTGTTTGTTTATAGAACATTTGAATTACAAGGTGATTATCTGAGTTTGTTATTCAATGTATTGAGAAAATTATAAAGTACGCTGTTGTCTAATGGATATCTGAAACCTTTACAAAAAAAATGATATATAACGAATAGAAAAAAAGTATTTAAGTGTAAGGTACCTCCCGGAAAGTATGCATGAGTTTGCCGCAAAGGACTCGTCCGAGGGCGGTACCACAGGGACGAGCCCTGCGTGCCAATCTAATCGAGGCTCTAGTGAACACCCAACTTAAGGCAAAGTAGCTTAAAACCACTGAAAACAACTCGCGTTACAACAAGTGTAGTGGCAATGTCAGCCGCCGTTATGAGATATTTAGGTGCTAAGCTTTATTGAGATGTTTACGTGCGTTTACAATATATTACAAAGTGATCAAAGTGTTGTGATGACCTTGAAACTGAGGTCAAGGTCACCAATGTCGACTGGCATCTGAGTCTTCCTCCATTGAAAGCTGTCACCAAATATGAACACTCTAGGTGCTAAGCTTTGCGAGATATCGTGTTAATAATGTATTACAAAGTGATGATAGTGTCATGGTGACCTTGAAAATGAGGTCAAGGTCGCCAAATTCCACTAGTGCCCGAGTCATCCGCCGTTGTAGGCTGTCGTCAAATATAAGCATTCTAGGTGCTAAGCTTCACGAGCTGTCGCGTTAACAATGTATTAAAAAGTGGTCAAAGTGTCGTGCTGACCTTAAAAATGACACCAAATGGTCACCAAAGGTACTAGTCTTCCAAAGCTGTCACCAAATATGAACACTCTAGATGCTAAGCTTCAAAATTTAGCTGAATTCATAGTCCCCCGTTCCGCGTTGCGGCGGGGGACAACTAGTGGATGGTTGTTTGCCTTGTAAACCTAAACTTGACGTGTATGAACACTTTGCAGTTTCACACCTGACAGCGACGCTGATAATGATATCTTCATAACGCATAGCAGTTTTCAATGTGCACAGGTTTCACCGCAATGCATAGCAACAATGGTGTTGAGGCCTTCTCCCGACAATAAAACTAGCAGCCGCGATCAGTGAAATAATCCAGTGAGTGATTGGGGTTTAACGTGTACAGAGCGGCATTAAACCCCATATCACCTCACGAAAAAAGGGGATTGAAATAAACATATTTGACTCAACATCATTTAAATTATGTTTTGGAAGGCCGAATGAGGGTTTGGCAGGGGATACGGGTCAGTCAGCGACAAACAGGTGCAAGAACTTTGGAACATTCGGAAATATTGTGGCAGAGAATTTGCGGAACAATTACTTGAGACCCTAATTCAGTTTATCGGTCTACAATGCGCTCTGTGGGTTGGCGACGAAAATCGAAACCGCAGGTCGACCCAAACTACCAGTTCTGTATGTCATCAAACTCTAATTTAAAATTTATGAATATTGTTTTACAGGCCGAGATCCGGAAACGCTTCGGCCTCCGTTGGTACCTATGTGCCGTATCAAAGTTCTGCAAGAAGGCAGGATTCCAAGGTTTCTTAACCAACCGTTCTCAGAGGGCAAAGACGGCATAACGAGTGTATGAATCTAGACATGATGTGTGAGTGTGTCATGGTTAACCTTGTATAAATAACCTTAGAGCTTGACCAATCGTCACACAAGAAAAACAAAACACAATTTACAAACACAACATTTATTCCATAAAACAAACTCCCCTACATTTAACACAAAAACAACATCCTACAATTACAATGACATGCCATGAAACAAAAACTACAAATTCAATTAATTCCACGTTAGTTGCTGATGTTGCCCGGAAAGTTGACCTCAGGTCACGGTGACATGAGGTCAATCGTAAAGGTCACAGTTTATCCAATACACACACGTTGCCTCCACCAGCAAGATTACAGATACAAAATCGCTCACCAGGTGCAGCTTTAACATCCTATAAATAGTTATTGTTTAATACACTTTACTTTCCGGCAATGAAGCATCATTTATAAAATCATAGCAAAACTACAACATCATTCACACAAACTAACACCAACATTGTCATTTATGACATTTACATTTCATCTGGAAACGTCAGACAAAATAATGACAACATTCCAATTCTCTCAACATTACAGTTTTTAAGTTCATTTTCAATCGAAGTCAATATCACAAAGACAAGATAACCATACTCACAAAACTCAACCCCATGACCTCACATTGGCAACTGTACACACTCAGTCACCTTTATAGTGGTTCTGCATGCTTCTCACGCAAATCATGCTCGTTACACCGGGCAAGGTGTTCGCCTGCTCTCACCTAAATTCTGGGTTCTACCGGATAAGTTTAAAAACTGATACATTAAATGAACCAACCTGACAGAGTGAGTAAGTGTTTAAAAACCCTATTGCAGGTATGAACATGTGGATAACAAGTATCCAAAAGAGTCGACAGATCAGGGAGAAAGGGTCGAAAGGACGAGGGAAAAGACGGAAAGGAAGACATAGTGAGAGATAGGCATCAGGTATTAGAATGAGCTCCCGGAGTCTCTGAAGCTCGCAATCCACCATGCCACGTGAGTCCAGTGGTGGTAGACTTGATGAGCAACTCATCGGCTTCGGATCAAGAGGTCCGTGGTTCGAATCCCGCCAGGGGCTCGGCAACTTTGTCTGCAGTTGAGAACTGTCCTACACGCAGTCAGTTTTGGGTGCAATGCTATACTGAATATCAGCCCAATGCATAACCACAATAGTGTTGCGGGCTTTCTCCCTGCAATAATACTAGATCAAGTGAATGTGAAAACTGTCAATGCAAAATTTAAGTTAAAGCTATACAAAAATCTTAGTGCAGTAACAAAAGAAATTATGTACGGTATGCGTTTTTATACTAAAATAATTATGTCAAACTCAAATCTGTGAAGAAAATTTTCAGAGATGGGGGACCGTGGGAGCGATGTATTTGGGGAAAAAGTTTCGAGCGGCCCGACACCTTTACCGCAACAAGTCCCGACACACCCAGCTGTGCGTTACCTGCGCTTATGAGAAACATCTAACATCCTTTGGCCGATGGAACGTCTGTTGTCCTATTGTAAAATGTTGGACAGGTGTTTTGTCTTGTCTTTATAGATTAAATTACTTTGATATGGAAGAGTGCAAATTTACGAAATTGGTTGCGTCTATAAATGCTCCTAATGATTGGTAGCAGGTAAATATAAATGGATGAAGAAATGGCAATTTTATGTTCAAGTACATTTGGGGATAATGTATAGAAAAATTATGTATGTTATGAATTCTTAGCGAGTGGGTGTTTAACGTGTTATGAACAAGTTATGTATTATTGTGAGGCATTTAAAGTTATCAATCCTTCATAAACCATGAGCAAATACATTGTTGGTACGGTTGAAAAATGTGTTGATAAATTGTTCATGGTTATTAGAAACTGATAGAAGATAAAACCAGCATCATGATTCAGAAAGCAAGGGTTAGATAATCCTCTCAACCAATTTGTAAATGTCAAATGTCATTTAGATAATCCTTATGACGTTTATTTTATGTCTGTCCTACCACGCACAACAGGGAGTCTCGTGGGAGAAGAAGATAACAGGTTGAGGTTAAAATTAAACAGGCTGTCACAAGTTGCATTGTGGTTATGTTTTCTTATGAATGTAATAGATAAAATTATACAGTGCAATACGTTATTTGATGATAAACACTAATGTTACAGATTACTTAAGATCCGGTTCCGCATCCTAAATCCCAGTTCCGCACATTAATCTTTATTTTTGCCTTCACAGCCAGTCTTGAGACTGACCCTGCCATGTACTTCAGTCCGTCAGTGATTACAGCACGGCAACATGGTCATGTGTATGTTGTCCTTGAAGGTAGTTGGAGCCTTCGAAATAAATAAGTATCTGTGTTAGATATATCTATTTCAAGACTTTCTGAAAGTCGTATAAATTTATTTGATTTGCTCACCAACATCAAATCATTTTGGAGATGGCGTTTATGAGAACAAACGATAGTTTAGTAAAACAGAGAATGGAAACTAAGAAAAAAGTTCTTTATTTAACCAATTTAAGCGTTTATCCTATACAATGAGACACACAAAGTAGTCTATGAGTAAATGAGTTAAGATTTAACTGATTTTATCAGTTCTTGTCGGATTTCCAGCGCCGCCACCGCACATTGTAGTTAGATATAATTTATTATCACTAAGCTTTTCAGAACGCTTATACATAGCTTAATACTTATACCTAGGTGCTAAAACAGTAAGATGTGTCGGGGATAAACCTTATCTAATCAGTTTCATACCTAGGTGCTAAAAACAGTAAGATGTGTCGGGGATAAACCTAATCTAATCGGTTTTGGGTTAGAAGAAAATTTCCCTTTCTAGACATTTGACAGAGAAGTAACTAGCTTTACAAGACTGAAAAAGCGATACGAATGAAGCAACTCAGAACTCCCTCATGACGTTTAGTTAAATTTAGAACCGCTGCCATTTGAGGCTCATAAAGCTTTCATTGTATGCTGAATTGACATCACGGCTTTGCTGTTCAATAACAAATCACAACTGAGTAGTAAACGCAGACTATACTACCATTGAAGAACACAAATGGACAAAGACAATTCAATCTTACAGTCTAATTTAGTTTGATTGTACACACGTCCAAGTCGCTAACAGAGTGAAACTTCTCCACTGCATCATGCTGTCCATCTATACTAGTTGATAAACTCCACAACCACTTTGTGCCACTTTGGAAATATTTGAACAAGAGGCTCAGTGATCCCATCACGTAAACATCACGTCTCTCGACTACTACTTTCCGCTCAGTAATTGTTATTTGATTAAAGGGTTCAATTCAAGTTTTCTTTTCCGACCTTCCTCTTTCTGCCTCCATCATCTTGTTCAAATAAGAACAGAGATTATCTCATTGAGCGAAATATTCTAAAACTTGAAATAAGTAAGGATGGTCTCTCATTACCCATCACAAAATTCATATTGTCAGAACCAAAAGTTTGAATAAAAGTTGCTATAAAGAAGAACCGAAAAGGAAGTAATCTGCAAATCGAGTTGAGTGTAACTATGTATATTGAAAAATGTAACTTACAAAGGTTCATCTATATGAAATAAAGTCGGATACCTGCCTGAATCAGATAACTGTATGCCTATCCTATTTCAGCTGTAACAATATCATCCGTATATTTTCAGTTCGACTGTATTGGACGTTTATTCTACTGACAAAATACAATCTTGCATTTTACAATACAAACATCCATCGATTCTTCCCCTTTTCCATTGGTAGATACAACCATACGTTATAAACTCCTCCAAACTAACAACAGTTAATATTTGTTCAGTGTTAAATACGAATAAGTATCTAAATGTAGAATTCGAATTTTTAGTGAATTTTAGAATTTTAGAAATTAGTGTGTAATGCACTGACTTAGCAAATATGAGGATGTCATGGGTTTCACATTTACACGCCAATCCCTAACTAATGTATTTATCATGTTATTCTGTTACAAACGAAAGGCAGTGATAAAGCTGTAGATCGAGTGATCAAATACGATCTCAGTTCTTATTGATTCATCAGTTCTCACTGGGATGGCCAGGCTGGAAGCATAATATTCCTCTTTATAGAAACGTTGATCCAAAATGACATGTCAATATGCATTGTTTCTCATCGTCTTACTAATTGAGAATTTGATTTAGCGTAAGGGCATTTGTAACATAGGAAATATTTGGTTATGATATGCGCGTTTAGTTCAAACTTTATTCTGTTGATTTTGGAGGTATTTTCTTACGTTTCAAGATATCAACGCCCCAAGAGGTATTCTTTGTTGTGCCATTCGGCCGGAATTGTTCGATCAAAGAACACATGTCTGATTCATCTATGTCGGCAAATCGAGTATTTGTTGTCATACCCAGCGCAAGTTCTGCCGAAGCAGTAGTTGTCATGACAACCTCTTCTGAAACATGTCTAATTAGGAGATAAACCCCTTCTGTTTTTTATTTTGCAAGCTCGGTTTGAAATTAAATTTAGGGGTGAAAAATGCACGACATACAACCCCAACATAAAAAACAGAAGGGATTTATCTCCATTCTAACATGACTAATTCGAAAAATAATGAGTAACTACTTTGCCTTGCGCAACAACAATGTGATTAGGTCGAACCAGTACAGACCTGTTCCACTTGCTTTTGAAATTACGGTACAGTTCATTTTCAAAGAACACGCTTCAATAATAATTAAAAAATATCAAAACATAAACCAGCAGGTTTTAAACCCTTAAGTATTTATTTCATTGAAGATAAAATCAACAAAAGGTAGATTTTTTTTATCCCGTCAGAGTTACATTTTTCACGTAAATACATAGGACACATATCACCCCTACAATACCGACAAGGACTGACCAAATCAAGGGACGTTACTCTAAAAGTAGTTGTTTACTTCTCACGCAAGATGTAAACTGATTGAATAAACGATCAAGAAAGCTTTATAGTTTGTCATGGTTGAATACACTGTCTGGAAATGTGATCACTTATGAATGAGAGGGGGAAAGGGAAGGAAAGTTGAAGAATAACGTAAGTCCCCTCTGGTCACTTTACGCATCGCTATTACCGCGCGTTACGTTAAGAAGCGAGGTCGGTTTGAAATTAAATTTAGTGATAAAAAATAAACTACTTCGACAAAAAATATACCATAGAATGGATTTATCTTCTAAATTTCATTTAAAAATTACGGTATTTTCAATGTCCGTATATAATTGATTTAAAATTCATTTTGCTGTTGTCTGTAAGGCGATGATTTCAAACAGTTCAGCGAATCGAGTTTGTTAACGTGCGCGTATGAATGTGAATCGGTCGTAAATATTTAGAGGTGATTATTAGCGAAATAATCACTCCAAAATTGATTTTGGTAACCAATTGCAATCAGAAAGCAGTATTTACATTCTAGTTTTCGTGTCATGTTAGAATAATCTTTTTAGTACTGAAAATGTTGGTGAAATATAATAATAGGAAAAATAGTCTTTAGTTATGAATATGAATGGTACATTTTATGCAAAAATTGACGTCTGATTGAATTGCGCTGGGTTTTTTTACATAGGCATATTATAAGTAAATGCAATGTTTTCACATTGTTAAAATCATTACCTTTCACATTTTCCAGTTCAAAGTCTTCTAGGAACCAATTTTCATCTAACATTACATCTTGGTACACGTCATTAAAAGTCCCGATGTAAAAAATCGGAAGAGAAGGACCAATAGTATCGGAAGCGAAAGCCATTGTTGATGTTTGTTTACAAACATACGTCCACGTGCGGTATTGATATTCTTACGCGGTAATTAGGCAGTCATAAAAATCCTGATCGAACCTCAGTTCGATGACAAAATAAACCAATCAAAAACAAGGATTTTTAAATGTCATGGTATGTCAAACGTTTCCCTGATTTGTTTCCTCCAAATACGGTTAAATATGTTTTGTGGTGTATATGTATCATCCCAACTTGGGATCGCGTCCCATCTTGAGATGGGACGGCGGATAATTTAACATGTTCATAATATTCTTATTTCAATGTTGAATTTAGTAATAACATGATAACATGTATCATTTAGATAAGCGCTTTAAGGCCCTCGAAAGATATTTTGATTTTATGTTGATTTTCATGACTTATTGGCTATATCTATCTCTCATCGAATACGAGTCTTTCATCATAGTACAATACGATTTCAAAAGTAATTCTTATACAAAATTTTATAAATTATTTCATTATATTCTTAAATATTTTTAATTGTGACAGCATGTTAAGCACATAAAAAAAAGAAATTTGTTCAATTAAACACTCAAAACCCACTCTTAGTGAATACGAAGAATGCAAATGCCTTGTAATCAGTTCAAGTCCATGTACATGTCCGAAAGAAGGGATTTGGGTAAACATCCAGTTCGGTTATGACACTAATACCTGTGTGTAACCTTCCAATTAGTGACAAGAATGGGTACCAATTGTACATGAGCATTCTTGTAACACTACAAGGGTACACACCGAGCGTTTGTTGTTTTAGTCAATGATTATCATTCATATTTATCATTTCTTTATTTCAGTACAAAGGTGTGGGCCATCGGCCCTAAGTACAACATGGTCCATACATAGTAATGGAAATATATACTTGCACAAGCAGTTTAATACATGTAGCTATTTCATTATTGTTTTAAGGCGTAAATTAGACGCGTGGTAAAGGTAACAAGCCAGATTTCTAATAACAGATTCTTGATGAGAAGACATGAGCATGGTAAAAGTCGACAGTGACGGGTACACGTAATACTTAGAGGGGATATATTGCTGACGAAGGTTATGATAAGCATCACAGATCAGCAGGAAGTGGTACTCAGACTCAACTTGCCCACTGTTACAAACTTTACAGAGTCTGGCCTCCTTCGGAATATTATAACATCTACCAGGTTCAATTGCTAATTTATGTGAACTACAGCGGAACTGGGCAATTGCAATTCTAAATTTATTAATAGTAATAGCGGAAAGGTAAAACTCTAGTTGGAAAACATTCTTATACATAGAATAGGTAAAATATATACTACTTTTAATGATTGTATCATGCCATTCCTGTTCATAACAACACTTCAGTCTGTGGGAGAACTCAGAAATAAACTCCAGCAACATCTCGTTTTTCCCAAATGTAGCCGAAACCATGACTATAAAGAAGATATTCAATTTGTGTCACCCAGCTTTGTTTCCCATTCTTCGACAACAGAAAAAGCAAATCGTAACTCTTTCTAGGCAAACGATAATTTGACATTTTAATCAGTTTTAACCAGAAGTTTACACAGCGAATATAAACTGTAATATAGAGAGGATACCTGCCACATTCACCTCGCACGACCTCGTTAGACGTAGATGACTTTACACCCAAGACACGTTTACATGCTAGAACATGCACCGTTTCAATAGCTTTACAAGCCTGTGACAGTCCCCATATTTCAGCACCATACAGCAAAATTGGAAGAACCTTTGAGTCGAAAATATTGAAAAATAGTTTTAAGGGCAATGGTTTGATATGGGAGAAAGAACGTAGGATACCAAAAAGAGCCCTGTTTGCTTGCAAAACGATATTATCAATATGTCTTGTCCAAGATAAAGTTTTGGAAAATACTAGACCTAGATACTTATAGGAAGAAATACATTGCAGCTAGACACCCTTATCAAATTTATCAAGGATGGGCCCTATCGGCTGATATATCACTGATAGGTGGAAGCAGACGTGATCAAACCCAAACCAAAAACAACAACAAATTTGTATGTTTATTGTTATTCGATGAAAGTTGTTTTGCCAAACTAAATATATTCAAAATATTATTTTCATAAACAGAACGATCATCATGTAAAATAACCAAAATGAAATCAAACATCATCCATTGATTATTTATGGAGAAAAAGCAGGTTTTTTAATATAATTTTTAAAAATTTAGAACTTAGTTTCCAAGATTTACAAAGGAAGATTATGGTTTAAACATATTTTATTCATTTAAAAAAAAGAAAATAGATTTGCAAGCAAGCTGGAAGCTTATATTAATGCCGCGCCAATAAAAATTATATTTTGAAACCATCAAACATACAACACAAAGTTATGTCAAACCAATACGATGCACAGTTGCAACACAATTCGGTTAAAATATTCAATATTGCAAAGGCACTTTCTTCATGCTAATTTAGAAATACAATATTTCAACTCATTTCTTATCAATACTACAAGAAGATTATAAACGGAGTTTGTTGACTTTGAGTTCATTAATAAACTTTCTTTACCTTCACAAACCAGGGTACAGAGTTGAGAAAAATTATTTGTTTCTACTTAACCCGAGGTAACATATGATTTCGATCATTATGAAAAGGTTGTTTATATGTATACACAAGCGTCTATTTAGGCTTGTTAGAAGCGTTGAATTGAGAGAATTTTTGTGTGTTGTTACTGCTAATAAGTTAATCAACTGATCAACTGAGTCAAATAAGATGAGTAGGGGAGAGGGAAGAATTACATTTCAGTGTAATATTGTTGTTTTACAGCTGAAAGTTTACTTAACTAATCGTTTTGTTATCTTAAATATGCTACTTGACATGTCCCCCCGAAAAAAGGCATTAAGGTTGCAAATACACATCAACGAAGTTTTATTGATATACTAACAATTATCGAGTTATTTTGCGCTGACATACATATACTAGTGTGATATCTTCAGAGGACTTAGTGATTCATATTGTTATTGCTTATACAAATTTTATATAGAAACTGTCATTTCTTATACAAATTTGATATTGAAACTGTCGTTGCTTATTGTAAAATATTATCATTTTTCATTGTATTAGAATATGCAATATGTGTAATCATATAATGGTTAGTAAGTATAATACTATGATTTAAACAGTATTTTATTTCCATAAAACATGTGTTACACAAAATTCAGAATACATATACAAAAAGGAAAAACGATTAGCAAACAAGCAGCAAATGCCTATATAAATTCTTTTCCTGAAACAAAAATAAAACGATTTAGATATCAAGTACATTGGTGGAAAGATACATTTGCAATTATTCTTACCAAAATAAAATTTATTTTAAGCTTTGTCTACCTTACATTTGGTTCAAATTTTAGGAAAGAGCTTTAAAAATCGGTTAGTATCATTTATGAAATGATAAACAGATATTATTAGGAATTCGTTAACACTCTGTGACAAAGATTTGTCGCCGTTAAGACAGATTTTAGTATTTTGATATGAGTTACTAGGGTATTTTCAAGCCCTAAGTTGGCATTACTGGAAACTATCTAAAATGTTGGGGAACCAGACCTTGATAATAGGAACTTTTAATTTTTTTACAATTGATACAATCAGCCAAGTCGCCAAGTAGATAAACAAGATAAAATTTGTTAAAACAACATGAGTTTATGGTGTCTCCATATGTTGTTTTAGCCTAACACTACCTACGGTTGGCAAATTGGTGCCCAAACATTCGTCCTCTGTCATGCCAAGCTGTCGCATTAACATATTCAGTCTATTCAGTGCTGGGTTGTAACGATGGAGAGTACCTAAATTTCTGCTTATAGAAGGTTTTAGCATGGATTATTCATTTCTCTGTATCAGGTACGTTTTTAAATATATATTTTTAAAAAAGCAATTTATCACTAGTATTGTAAAACTTGGATCTGTAATAGAATAACTTCATATATTTGATTGTTAATAGTTTATACCACCTTTTTGTAAAGAGACTAAGATACAAAGATGTCTCTGTGAAATGTGGAGCCGTTTGGTTTTTCTCTGTTTACAGCTGTTCGATCTACGAATGTATTGGTCGTTTGAAAAATGCTGAAAACTATTATCTAAATATAAATCAATATATTGATCGGATTTTGTTATGTCGCTTAACAAATGTGATTCAATCAGTAATCAAATGTGACTTTAAATAATTGTTTGAGTAGTGTTGAATCGTTCGTCCTCGATAACAGATGAAACCGAGCCAGAAAGTGAAGTAAATGAACCTCAAATCAAATTTTCTTCGTAGGTGTGAAAAGAATATAACAAAATTGTCTAAAAAAATGTTTTACTGAAACAATTCATTTTAAAATATGAATATTATTAACATGTTTTAGTATCCCCCGTCCCATCTCAAGATGGGACGTCCCAACTTGGAATCCCAAGTTGGGATGCGTCCCATCTTAAGATGGGGCGGATCCGCAGTTGGGATGATACATATATATTTCAATTTTATCTGTTCTTGTAATTAGTTTAAGTACTATCGTTCATGCGAGATGTAACACCCTATGAAAATGACGTAGTCAAAGTTGTAAAATGAATGAATGCACTTCTTACTTACTTAAGTTAAGAGTTTAACGAGCGCTTTCCAGCGAATGCTGATATCACGCTCGGGCCGCAGCCTTTATAAATAGGTGCTAAAAGGCGGTGATTATTTTTGAAGCCTGGTCTAAAAAGGTGGGAGGGAGTATTTTTTAAATTTAGAAATTTGGAATGGTAGTAGAGCCTAGGTTAAGGGAGAGAAGAAGGGCGGGGTTGGGAGGGGGGAGAGGTGTGGTGTGTTGTGGTGTGTTGTAAGTATTTTAGTTTTAGATACGAGCCAGGAGGCCCGTTTCTTTTAGGTATGTGCCTATAGCTAAGGCGTGGTGTATGTGTGTTTTATTTAGAGGGTTTAGTATTTGATGTATGTTGGTGGGGTTTAGGCCACTTGTTGCTAGTGTTGCGTTGAGTGTTGTGCGATGTGTTGAGTAGTGTGTGCATTGGGTGAGAATGTGGTGTATTGTTTCTGGGTGTTGGCAATGTGGGCAGTTGGGGGATGCAATATGTTTTTGTTTATGTTTATGTGTGTTGAGGCGGGTATGCCCCGTTTGTAATTTAATGATAGCCCTATCTATGTTGGTGTTTTTAGAGTATATTATTTGCTTGCGGAGTGGTTTAGGGAGAAGTGTTTTAGTGTTGGTGGCTACAGTGGATTGTTGGTATTGGTGTTGCCATTTGGCTTTGGCGTGTTGTTTGGTGATGCTTTTAGCCTCCTGCTTGGAGTGATATAGTGGTAGTGTGGGTGTTGGTAGGGTGAGCCCCTCCTTGGCCGCTTGGTCGGCTTTTTCGTTTCCGATTATTCCGACGTGGGCGGGTATCCAAAGGAGTTTGATGGCATTGCCCTGGGTGTTGAGTGTATGTATGGTATGTAGTATTTTAGAGATGATGCCTGCACGGTTTTTGGTGGATTTATTTTGGAGTGCTTGCAGCCCACTGAGTGAGTCTGTGTTGAATGCACGTGATTGTTATGAATGAAAATGTAGTTCCGTCAGAACATGACCTAAGTGAAAGGTCAACGGTTGTCCAATCAAATCGTTAGAATACGGGTCAAATGGTTACGACACAGTTCATTGCGATACGACACTCGTGTGACGTAAGGGATTAGTTTGCAACTGCCTATACGCTGATCATGTGGGTAATAACTTATGAATATATTATTGCAGTAGCTTCAACGATGGAGTAACACTAAAAACATGATGTTTCGTGCATCAAGATCAATATATTTTAACATATGCGATACCGTCAAACTCTTTCGCACAATCTCATTTGTTAATGTAATCACTTTGTACCTGATAATGTGTTTTAATTATAAAGGCCTACTGAGGAGAATAATTCCTGTCAATGTTGTCAAATGCCCAGACACTATAATAGCTTCACTTAGTTTATTCATTCATTGGCTTAGATAATACTACAGAATATTCTTTATACTGATAGTTTCAAATACAACCATGCACAAACAACATACATGGTTCTACATAACATCGATTTGAATAAATCTATGATACTTGTTTTGATGAATGCCGTCAATTTAAAAAGCTCAAATATGCTGGACTGCACCTTTAAATACATTGAACATGGAGTGGATAAATAAATGTAGAGGAAAACACATTAATTCATAATACAAACAACAACTTCATATAGTCTTTCCATATTTTGACATTCTTCATAAAAACTCTGAGTTGAATTTCTTCCAATCAACTGAAGAATGACAGATTTGACTACTGTCAAAAGATGAGCATTATTTCCCCCCATTTTTGTCATGACATTGGCTAACTGTTATTGACTTGGCCCCGGGGTCATGAAGGTTTTGTGTATCCATTTAACACTGTTCACTTCCTTACACACCAAGGACTTTTGAATTGCGGGAATGTCAATAATCAACGTTTTATCGTGCAACATTTTTTTGAGTGTCTGGTCTCGATCATATTCTATTGTCAAAAAAGACACACATTGGAATATGCACAGTCTCTTCTGTCAGCTCCTCCAGTAGCTTCCCTAGGTTTACAGCCTTCAGCAGCTTCACACCTGCATGCAATGCTAAAGGAGAGCAACGAATTTTGTCCCCCAAAAGAAAGATCAGGTGAGAACGAACATTACTCACACCATCACATAAACTGGTATGAACTGCGTCTATGAAAACCACTAGCTACGAATGAAATGTGTCCCATTATCTGAAAACAATACTTTTTCATCAACGTTTTAACTTTCTAATTACTCGGACGGTCCTTTAATTTGTATCTCTTTGTTTACTATGCTTGCAGGTATCACATAACATCATTTCACCACCTCGAAACCAGAAACTTTTAAACCCATCTTCAATCAAAAACACGGTGTACTAGAACATGCACTTGCTAGCATTGCAGAGTAACGATCATCACTGCTGAGCTGAAAAAGTCCATCTTTGATATTAGCAGTAAACAGAACTACTCGTTTATTTGGTTCTCGAATATTATTGATGTCATCAATATGCATTTTGTTATTCAATATATTCCCAACTATCAGGGCATTTGGCAATCCAATGTCTAAAAGTGCCACATGATAAACATGTCAGATGTTTGTCATTACTTCCTTTTGGGTTCATGACACGGTTTCACATTTCCTTCCCCATCGTGCCACCTGTTCTTCCCCGTCGATTCATAAATCTCCTGTTCCACGAGCCCTGCCTGCATACTGGGACAACATATATCACCAATTACAAACATTTACTCACCTTTTACTGCCTCCTGATTGTAACTAATTCCAACACCTCCAGCATGCTGTCAAAGACATTTATTAAGTAAAAGTTTTGATTGATCATAAAACTTTCATTGTTGAGTAAAGTACATTCCTGTCATCAGCAGCATTTTTTCTTCTTTTGTAATTATTATGTGCTCTCTTGTGTAATTTGAAAGCAAAGATACCACCTGTCAGTTTCGTTCCTTCCTTCAACATTTTCTTTACTCTTAAGTTTTCAAGACTATCTGCAAGATCAATTTCCTCATTGTGCATCCAGAAAATCAATCAACACGTGAAAGCCATTTTCTTTCTTCAAATCACTCAACTCAATGTAACCAAACACTTTCTCAGGAAGGACAACCACTTTTCGGGTAAGTATAACACTTACGCAATTCCCTCTTTTCTTTTACATTCAGTCACTTCATACCACGCTATTATTTCTTGTTTGAAATTCTTTCATCTTTCAATGACCAAATATTAGGGATTCAAGTTCATACTCATGATGAATTATCACCCGTCCACTCGATACAAAACAGTTTTCACTTCGTTGTCTGGTTTTCGATCACTCGCATTTCTTAAGTTCAAAGTTGTTATTCTTCAAGAATTAAAGCTATTTTCCATCTGTTTTTTTACTTATGAGTAAGTAGGCGTACTTGAATACTTCAATTTCAGTCAACTTTTTTGCTATCTCCGACAGAGAAATATCATCATGTGGGCAGTATATCGTTTGCCAGGGCGGTAGTTCGCTCCGCTACCATTGTTAAATGGCTAGACACAATTATAGCTTAACTAAGTTTATTCATTCATAGGAATTTCATACATCGCTAAGCCGACACTGATTTCTGACACATGTGTGACACTCTACACGCTTTTCCTCACAAAGCTACTTCCACTTCCGTCAGGCGCAATACGACCTCTATCAATGATAACACATAGTTTCCGCTGTAGCGTAATGTACATCAGCACATAGTGGCATCACGCACTGAAAGACTATGGAGCACAGAACGACTCATTGGTGTTCCAATGTGCTAGTATCTGAAAGGATACAGTTTACCTTTTTGTGTTAAGCGCTCTTTGGAGGATGATGTGATAAAAGAACAGTATTTGTCCTTCAACTTGGGTACGCCTTTATCGAATTATCAAACTTTGTCTTTGTTTACCAAAATGTCAAGTCATTGCAGACAGATTACAGAACACTAACACCAGTAGCAAAAGAAATCTTGAAACATTGATCCTTATGCTCTGGAGAGCATCAAACCCAGCGAATCCAGACTTGAAGACGTCAAAAAAATTACGTTTCTAATTGTTATGGATATTTCTAAATATAACAGTTTGTAGAATAGAATGTATTTCCCCTTTCACACATTAATTTACAATTAAAAAATCTGTAATACCAGACTGAAACTCGATATTTGTAAAATTAAGATCAAACCTCTCACAATCAAAGACATTGGCAATACCTGTGTTCTCCTTTCTAATTTATTTAGTACATGTACATGTACACGACCTGGGACTAGTCTCTTAATGCTTCTTGTAAAATAAACAATGTAACGCCTTTTAATTATAAATCTTCTATAGAAATTGTTTACCTGATTATACACGCTAGAGGTGTGTTTTAATGTGAGTTATGCAATGTGAGTATGATTAACTTTGACATATACCCCCGACATTGTCTTGTTCAAATGTGCATGCGAATAAGAAAAGAGTTTAAAAAAACACCTGTCTACTTTTCTTTGAAATTGTTTTGTCAAGAGTGATAAGAAGTGTTATTTACATCTCATGGCAGTCTTATATTGCCACTCAGACATAATCAAGTGTCTTTATTCACACTACACAATCTGACAAAGGTTACAAACTCTGTTTTTAACCAGGGAAAGCAGCTAGGCAGCAAACATCATAGCAGGATTCTGTCTTGACGGTAGTGTAGTCTTGTCAATCAAACCTCGAAAATTGTAAACACTCAAACTTTGGATTGCATTACTACAACAAGATGAGGAGGAGCTTCTGTAAAATAGACCATTCAAAACGTGCCTGAGATAACAGTAATTACTCGAAGATAGTTCCTATGCAATCTATTAGTTCGTACCAACCTCGTTTCCACTTAGGTATAAGTTTTCCGAATTGTTCTTTTTAACTGTTGTCATCTCTACTATTATCCACATTACCCCCACGTTATTAAAGGATTCATGAATGGATAAGTTTTTTTCAAAATTTAAAGCGGTCGACTTATGCGAATGACGCGTCGAGTAGATTAATAGAGCGATTTAACTTCTCATGTATGTCTCATTAAGTCCTGTTTACTTGTATGCACCCTGTAAACATACTTTTTTACTTCTATGATATCTGCCAATTTGTATTTCAAACCATACATCCCCTCTATCAATCCCGAATCACAAACAAATTCCTTGCAGCACCTGACGAATTTACTTTGACTTTCAATTTCACGATTAATTACAGTTGAAATAAATTTGTTTAGTCACATAAGCGCGTGGCAGTGATGCATTGCTTAGTACTTGAAACCCAGTTCTCCTCCACTTACGCGGGACATGACTTTCTCCTCTCGATAGTAAGTAACACCCAGGTACATTACTCATACTGTCCTAGCTTATAAACGTCTCACTAAAAGGTGAGGTGAGGTGAGTTGGTGTTTAACGCCGCTTTCAAGATTATTTCACTTATATCGCGGCTGCTAGTATTAGTGCAGGGAGAAAGCCCGCAACACCATTGTGGCTATGCATTGCGGTGAAACCTGCGAGCATCGGCTGGAACTAGCGAACCATGGGTGGTACTGCGCTGAATTTCAGTGTAGCATTGCACCCAAACCTGACTGCGTGTAGAACTCTCACTAAAATTTGTTGAGCATAGTATACTGATTCGCTCAGTGTAAAGATGTATTTGCTTTGAACCCATTTAAAACATTTTCTGCTAATTTTCTGCTAATTTTCATCATAATATATTGTCATGTAGAGAAGAAGAAGAAAACTATTTAATTAACATGTCACAAATTTTCTTATCATTATTTGACCACATATTAATACAAGCTAAAAAGAAAATATCCGGTCGTTAAGACCTATGAGACACGATTGTACAGTTATTTTCAAATGTACATAAAAATATAAGTAAAACACATGTAAAAGACATATAAAGCAAAAAATACCCTGATTGATAAGAGTTAATTGCGGTGGTTTTTACGCAATTCAAACATTTTATGAATATTTGCGGCTAAGGCATTAGTATTTATGTTATCTTGCATTATAGTAATAAAAACATCATTTAGATATATATTTTCTTGTAGGTTTCAACCATTTGACTCAAAACATCCTTGTGGTTTAGTGGTTTGCGTGCTTCAATAATCTCGAGAGTTATGCAAACAGAGCTTACCTGCTTCTGGTAAGGTCAACAAAGCTGGACAGGTCCACGGATAGACGGCAAGCAATTTAGTAGATCTAAAACCTAATTGCTGTCCCTCACTCTGCTTTTTTCTACGATCTCTTTTCTTCCCGATCTGTCCACTCTCTTTTGGATGAGTGTCATCCGCGTGTTTAATAACTGAAATATTGTTCAAAACACTTTAAACTCACCAACTCCTGCGTGTTTGCTGATTCGTTCGTACTGTATTACGATTAAAGCATATTAATTTGAACGATCTTCCGGGGTGAAAAAATATTGCGGGTTTAGAATAATATTTTCACACTACATCACATATTTTATCGGAATTAGAAATACCTTTCAGAAGGCAAACACCTGAATGTAATATATAATTTTCCTGCTACAACAGAGCGGTTCTGCCATCAGGTGCATTCAAGGTTTGGTTTGATTTTATAACTGCCAAAAGATAAGTTCAATCACAGATATTTGCTGTGAACGATCAGGAGCATCTCAAACAACCTCTTGGTGCTTATTTCATGGTTGAGATTTTGTTTATTTCAAAGATCGATAGGAGTGTTAACAGGATATTTTATCAATTAAATAAATTATCAGAAAAATCGCTTACAAAAGCATTTATGAAGAAACATTCAAATGTGTGAAAGACAACATAACTCTCAACTTCGCAATTATGACTGTCGCTCATAGAAAATGAGAACATAAATAACTATCATATTTTCATTTACGAATCTATTTGGTTTTCAACTATCAAATGTTTATGTAACCATAGCTATGGCATCAGTATAACTTTATGTTACGCATCTCAACCAGGGTAGTGTCATCCGTGACATTACGCCGAATCAAGTCATTGATATATAACCCATTACACTACGACGTAGTATTTCAAGGTATTGAACGCCAGGATGTGTCATATGTCATTGTAGCTGCAGAAGTCTAGTTTTATAATCTCTTCCCCAAATACCATTGACGTCAGGGTATCAAAGAGCATATTTTGGCGAAGCAACTGTAGCTAGTGTCATGTGGTCCTGTGCGTAGATCAGTTGACCGCTATCAGTGAAGTTCAGCAACACCTGGCGTGGCTCGCCGGATGGGTGGGTTACCTTATCGTTGCTGCATTAACTGAGAGTTCAAGGGTTATTCCCTGCCCCACACTGAGACACGAGCTAAGAAAATCGTGGTGTCCTTAAGCAAGGGATTATTCAAAATGTGCTTCTGTTCACCCAGCAGTACCAATTGGGTACCTGGTGTAGATTGTTGGAGGTGACCTTTGAGCGCTTAATCGGCAGCTTGGGTAATAATGCAGGGACCGCATTGAGCATGCAATCTGTGTGGATATGTGCGCTATATAAATACCCAAATTATTATCATTGTATTCTAACAGCGAACCATTATGCCAGATTTTATTATAATATTGGGTGCTCCAGTTCAGATTTAGGGTTCTCGTATCCCAGACAGGTAAATATCGCTGTTGGGTAACATATCAGGAAATTCGTTTTATTATGCGCAGGGCTACAGACAGAGGGATTTCATATCCAATCTGGTAAATGTCAATGTTCTAATATAAGTATGTAAGCAAAGTATATGTCTATACATTCTATTCTCAGTCGTCATTATGTGTTGGTGTATATGTCAGAAATCCTCATAATACGTTTAAAGTCTACAAGTCCTCTTTTTGTGATCTCAAGGGATAAATCTAAACAGTTTTATTTGAGCAAATATTGTTCTATCAAAGTGGGACCGTGCTTGCTGTCTAGATGATGTGTTGAAAAATTAAAGGTTTATTTGTATGGCATGGCATCCGGCGTCCGCCCGTCCGCTCAAAACTTTTCAGTAAGTTATCTTTTTCTCCAGAGACACTGACTCAGGAAAACTGACATTGTGTCCTTGACAAAAGAGTTTCTTTTATCAGTACATCAGCCATTGGTGACATATTGACCCTTAATAAGCAACGGAGACCATGCCCTACAAACCTATGTTCATCCTCTTCTACAGAAGCTAAATGCCCATAACCCAATGGGCCTTTCAGATTAGAAGACAAAGTCAAAATTGTAGCAGTGGTAACAGAAAAGAACATTGATAAGATATGAGCATCCTGAAAAGGAATTCTTCGTAATGTTGATATACTAAATTTGCAGATGATTGGTTAAGTAGTTTTAGCGTCATGCTCTGGAAACAATATTATTCCAACGCCAAGGTGGACGGAAAGTAAAAAAAATCATGTAAATTTCTAAAAATCCCCATCCACTAATGAGTCTGTGACAAAAAATTCAGCTTTGTAGGCCTCTTGCTTATTGAGAAGAAGATGTAAATAGCTTTTAGGGCGTGGACCCTGTAGCCCTAAGTAGGGGTCCAAGAGTCACCAAGTCTATACATTAGTTCTCCCCAAAATGTAGGAAGCTCCACCAAAGATGTAATCTTTCTAGGCCTCTTGCTTTGAAAGAGGAAGAGGAAAATTTGGAATTTAGGGCGTGGCCCATGAGGCCACTTTTAAGGCGTACACGGACATCAAATCTATATATTTAAATAAAAATCACCTAAGCCTGATGCTTATGGAGAAGAAGATGAACATATATTTTTAGACTTCGGTGCTTTCTACGGCTTACGATGAGTCACAGGCCTCATTAAACAGGCAGCGTTTGATTCTTGAGAAGATGAAAATAGGTTTTCAGGGTGTGGCACCTTTACACCTTCTCAGGGACCACAGTGTGACCAAATTTAAACATTAAGGGTTAGGTAGGTGATTTTGGGTTTATCGCCGCTGTCAAGACTAATCATTCATATAGCGACTGCTAGTATTTCTGCAGGGATAAAGCCCACAACACCATTGTGGCTATACATTTCAGTGAAACCTGAGAAATTAGCGGATTCCAACAGCGGACTACTTGGTCCGAAGCCGAACGCTTTCCCACCCATGTGTCTTTGATATGTACAGTTTCAAGACATTTTCGAATTTAAGTGTCTGACTGCTTCCTTTCAAGGGCCTTAATGTTGTTCCAGTTGATGTTAAGGCCTGGGTTTGATTTGGTGTGGTCAGCGATAGTTGATTTTTAGTCGATGTTTCACGGACGCTTCATGATCTTTGCTTCTAAAGGGCTGAGAGGTCAGGATGGTTCATCTACTTGAGTATCGCCGTACTGACACTTAATCTGGGTCTGTATTGTCAATTGAAGGTACAGGGTGACATCAGACGTTTTTACTTTTAATATCTTTCAGTACTGCATGACAAGGAAACTGTATAAACTGACATTCCAAAACGGATTGTCTATCAACTGTTTTACGCAATCGAATTGAAGAGCAACTTGAGTTTTATGAGTCAACATGCGGTGCCATTCTTACATAATCATATTTAGAAAATTGTATTGTTCAAAAATGGAGAAATAAACAATGCGAATGTCTATATCATATTATAACTGTTTCTTATTATTGCTTCGAGTTTAATTTTGTACTGAACTTTGGCTTAGATGATATCAGTGACTTATGAGCGCAGTATTATTCCATAACTCTGTCCTCCTATACTATGTTTCCATTTAACAGAAGACACGATTGTCAAGAACTATCTTAACGCTTAATTTGATAACGAGTAAAAGGACCCTATTCTACATACGTATATGTTTCAACAAAGTGATCATTATCATGTGAATAACGACTACGGGATCTAACAAGACTATATATGCCAGGTGCTGGGTATCGTTGTTTACATAGTTGCATCCGTTATTATTCCCTTCGATGCTTGCGAATCACAACAGGTGTATCTAAATATATAATACATGCATCTAAACGTGTAAGTTGTGACATCTCATTGTTTTCGTCAAACATCTGGAACGTATTTGAAATAACTCGTTCAAGTAGACCCACAAACCAAACATCTTAGCGCCAGAAATATCTGGATGTGCACAATTACTTCAGCTAAGATAGATACCAGTTCATATATGTCTACGCTCAATGAGCAGGATGTGTCATTATGCATTTTATTAATTAATCGAAATTTTATTTTTAAGTGATCATACGAATTTGAAAACTTTTGGTTGATGATAATAAACTAAAAATCGATAAGGATCATTGTTAAATAATTGTGAAAATATAAATACATTATCCTGTTTCAGCACAAAAATAATTTATCCAAAAATTCAGTAGATTACACTAACGTAACAAATACCGATTACTTAAGGCATGTGTGAATGAGACAAAGCTGATAGCAGAACTTGAACAACATACAAATGTGGTTTGAGAAAACAACATTCCTCGCCAGAGGTCCTCAATTACACATTACTTCACTTTCCAGGGTAGAATAACAAAAGAATGCCTAGTGTTAGAAGTATTTATTAACGGAACACTTTTGTCTTCTTCTCCAGAAGGAAAAGGCCTCAAAACGACTCCTATGCCATGAGAATTCTAAATTCTAGATTTGGTGACTCTTTGGCCGCTTACAAGCAACAGCTGGGCTTGCAATTACTTGCAATTGGCAATTTTGGTAAAGTAATTTTCTGTTTAAATGTTTAAACTTTATCCGTACTTCTATCGCAATAAACAAACCAATATCACAAGGAGACACAGAAGAGGAGTTAGAATTTACATTTCTTGTTTCCTGGACTTCATTAGATCCCAATGTTCTGTGCGTTTTTATCATATTTAAGCATATATGAGAATATACCGAACATATGTGAAAATAACATTAAAGCGTGAGAAAAGCAACTTTTCGCAACTTCAACATTCAACACAACTTAACATAAACTAACGTGCAAAAGAAACGTCTCCAAAACATCTGAATTTGTCAACTTAAAGTCAGGAACATGTCGCTTGAACACTCACTTTCACCACATGACAAAAGTTTATTGGATGCACGTCCTTGCGAGAGAAATATCTAAAATCAGTTAAATTCCCCGTATGTGCTGAAAAATAGCTACCAAAGAGTTCTTTGTCATCGGTTTCATCAGTTTCACAGCATAAACATGCCAAGTTTAACGTCAGAGAGAACGTAACGAGCAATCTGGATGCTTCAATTGAGCGCTACATACGACCATGTCGCTAGAATTAAGAACAGCCCGAACGATAAAATTGGTAGACTGTTAGCGTTACAGACTTGCATGACAGCAGTGACCGAAGGTGACCACCCCCTATGAAGACAAACATTTACGGGTGCTTCTCCTGAGGAACCGATTCCACACAGTGACGTCACCTGTTGCACACAGCCTGAACTACCCATTCAGGAAATACCCAGTGACCAGGCAACTGCGTTAACACGTTGTCCGAGGCTGTCGACCTTACAGAGAGATGCATGATGTTAACGCATCACATTCAATGTCGAAGACTGGGATGGGCGAGAACCGGTCGTCAATGGCATCAGCGACACTGGATTCCAGTGGTTTTCTACCGATGAAAGCAGTTTCCAGCTCAACTCGAAGTGTTATGGTGTGGAAAGGGACTTGCATGAACCGGAAGACGGATCTTGTTGCGCCGGTATACTGATGAGGTTTTTCAACCCGTCTTTATATGTTCTTTTCCTCCGCCAACAGAATTGTTACGCCCCACACTACTGTCTTTACAGGGAACTTTCTCAACACGAACAATGTGCATGTTTTGCACTGGCCAGCAAGATCACCAGATTTTCCCCCATAGAGTATCTGTAGGATTTTCTTGAGCGCCGTAGTCGTCAATGTCAACAGCCTCTATTGACAGTACAGGACTTGAGTCGTGCTATGCAGAACGAATGGCGCCAGATTCCTATGCATGTGGTTTTGCGACCCACGTATACAACCTATTCGATGCCATGGTGCATTAGGACGTTTTAGTAATCCAACAGTGTGATTCATGTTGTGATCGGATACGGGGCAAAACACCTCTAGTCAACGAATCATCTTGTAAATCTGTTCAGTATATGTTCACGTGATAATTGGATTTGTGTTTTACGAATTCTTTCAATGTGATAAATATACAACATGTAAAAAAATATTTAATGTTGGCATTTACAAGTGTTTTGTTGTTTGTCATTGATAGGTTGAAAATACAGTGGGCGTTTCTTTTGCACCCGAGTTTATTATGTATCGTCTATAGACTTTTAATGATATCAATTTGAACAAAATCAATGAAAACATATAAGGTTTTGGTAGTTTCGAAGCTTTCCTGTTAAGCTTTGTAATATATGTTAATCGAAACGTGTAAAAATTATCTCATAAAAGCAACTACAAACCCATTTTGTTGAAAAGGTATATCACTGAATTGATTACGATTAGGCATCAGGTAAAATATGCATGGCAAATAATCATTTAATGTAATCTGTTTGCCTTCTAAATAAATATCAGTATACATAGCTGTGAATGTTTTTGATAGTGAGTTATTCTTTAATTGTCAGAAATGCGAAGAACCGTGGTGTAGAGAAAACAAAGAGCGAGCCACATAAATGTTTAGGTGGCATATTCCAGGGTGTAAATCATTCTTTGTCGGAATCGCCTCGGTCACACAGGCGTATTTTTGACCGGCGTTAGTCTTGCGCTTCACGCACGTTCATTTTCATCAAAAGGAAAGGTTTCCTTAATATTTTAACTCAAATTTCTGAGTATGCGTAGTACCATGTATCAGGCTGTTTTATTGGGTTTCTGTTTCTACAAGGGCCAAGGGCGGGTAATTGCAGTACAGATTTTCCGTTAAAGTTTCAAAGGGGTGAAGAGTTATCGGAACTTACAGGCCTAGGTGACCGAGGATAGTCATGTGGTGGGTAACGTTCACACTTTTTGTATAGTAAAGATCAACCTTGACTTATTTACAAGGTTAGACTTAGAATGATTTTTATACGTTTTGGAGCTCAATATAACCTGAAATGTTGCACCCAACGTCTTCAAAATGTTGACAGTTGGTGTCATGAAAAAAAAACCGCCTACGGTAAAAAATCGAGTTTATAATACTACAAAACCACCCCTCAGTTTAAAATCGCTCTCGCTTTGCTGCGGATCTTTTAATGGGCCTATAATGCAATGTCCGATTTGGCTACAAAAGTACAGGGCACAACTTCATGGTACATGTACATGTACGTTGTAAAATTTGATTGTATTTGAGTCATTATTTTTTGCTGTAGGCTGGACACAAAATCCGTGGAATAATACTAATAAGAAGAATAAAGACGCCAATAACAGTAAGGATTAAGAATTTAAGCCTTTAGGGTGAATCCTTAATAAAAAATAAACTAATATTTATGCATCAGGCGTTAGTTTCAAATGAATATTTACTGATAGCTGATCTATCAATTGAGCAAAATTCAATGCAGTGGTTCAAACATCTTCAAATTTTCATATAATCATTTTCAATATAAATTCAAAATCGTGTTTTATTGGCTCACAAAACGTCGTGCATGAGAACGTACCTCTAACACCATTTCGAACGTGAAACATGCCTTTTCGTCTTTGGGATTTCTTGAATGAAGACTTTTGTTAAGTGTTTTGACAACGCTCCCCCTACATGAAGTAATACATCACAACTCTTTACGACTAAAGCAAATGCAACCAGACATCAACATTAACACTGAATAGATAATAATGGCTCAAACACCGGTTTAGGAAAGTGGATTGGCATTTTGCGTGCCAAACAACCGTTATGAGCAATTCACAATGTTTTCCATTCCTACAAGATGGTTTGCACGTCACGGTCTGTCTGACCGTATCCATTTCGTACTGGGGCCGATCTTTTAATCAATGAAAGCTCTTGAATGGCTCATCTCATTTTAGGAATTAATTGATTGAAAAATTGGAAAGGGATGTTGGTCATAAATCTTCTTTTCTGAAACAAGTAAAGAACTAACTCTATCGTATTTAAAATGTTAAGAATGATTTTTATTGTTTTGTTATAATTTAGGTTTAAACGTATATTTCAAACCATTTAAGTAGTTATAGATTATGTCAATTCATACATAATGCTGTCCGAAGTCCTCTATTGCAATACATGCACATCTATCTAAATGAAAGCGACAGATCCCTTCTAAAAAAGCCACAATTTTATTTTATAAGTCAAAATGTACCCATCAATAAAATTGATAAATTACTAAATATATTGCAAATCAACTGGCTTTTAACAAAACAAGGGACCTTTCAATAATGATCTGTCTTGATGCAACTGATATCACGTGCAGAAAACCAATACGATTTACATCATAACTTCCATTTACTTTTCTGAGATTATACATCTTAGTACCAGCTTGCAGTGATCTTTCTTTACCGACGTCTTAATCCATGTTCGTGCTGTTTAAGGGGGATAGCCACTAAATGTCAACTATACATATATATTTCAACAGGTTTGTCGTATCATTGACTAAGCAACACACTCTTTGTCAATCTCTAAGGATTCCACGTTAAGCTAGTCATCACTCTTCAATGTTTTGATTGTACTTACTTTATGTCTTAACAATGAATATATAAAATGTGTGCAATCAAGATTGATTACAATCTGCATATTATTTGCTCACAAACTAAAGATTATTTGAACAGACTAAGATTTTTGTCATTCCTTGATTCTTTAAAAACAAGTCTGCAGAGTGTGCGACCCTGAACAATCTCGGAATTATCACACCTAGGAAGAATTTGTTAGTAGTCAAAAATTAGGAAAATTCCTAGTCCGTATATATTTTTATTCGTGTTTGTTTTCAACAGGTGAAATATAGCTAGGATTTTCTAGATTTATGAAGAGCCTTAAGCTCGATTTTTCATTCATTTTATAGGTACTTGATTCTTTTAGTCTTTTATTCAGGTGTCGGAGGCTATCGACCAATAATACAGTGGGATCAAACAGTCATCATGCGGCTAATACGCAGCTAAGTTGTATGATAAACATACATACATACATTAAACTGTACAAAGAAATGTAGTTGTAGTAGTTTAGAAGTATATTTAACGTGATCATAGACAGAGCAGAGCAAAACGAAATGATATTCATCCTCATTACTAGTATCTGTATCTGTAACGAAACTTTGCAAGAGCAACACATACTTTTTAACAACCATACAGCTCATATAATTCTCCGAACCAAATGCCTTTCTATATAGCGGATATGAAAGCGTTTTTGAGTTAACTGTTAATGATACATGTCAGCTTTGGGCATACACATATCCTGTGCCCTGACCATAAATTCAGAAATAAGGAGTGAAAATGAGTTGTGTACTTTCTCTACTATACATAACCAAAACTATAAAATTCAGTAAAAATCCAAGTTTTGAGGCCAAATCGATTTTGATATTGATTTCACATTCTTAACCCGAAACTTCGGCTCGATACAGGAGAATTGGTGTTACTTTCGAGTCAAATATTCTGGAATATGCATGACCTTGGAAAGGAATAAGCTTTGAAAGAGATATCATTATCCTAAACAAAACCTTTTAAACTGTCCGTATTTATTTTCGATTTCATATCTAAATATATACATGTAGGTCAAGAAAGCTTTGTTATGATAGAATTTATATAAAGATAATATACATACGTGTTACGATCCAACTGG